>OX371223.1:316231193-317550193 GCA_947310385.1 Nephrotoma appendiculata
CACCTAAGTCTATAACCTCATTGACTCTTTGCAGTACTTCGTTGTTGACTTTGTATGAAGTAATTATTGGATTTCGTTTACGATGGAAAGACATGATTTTGCATTTCTTAATATTTAAGTATAGTGAGTTCCGATCACACCACTCACTTAATCTATCTAAGTCTTCTTGAAGTTTCTCCGTATCTAACAATCCATTAATAGTACGAAAAATTTTCACATCATCTGCAAATATGAGCACGTCTGAGTTTTTGATTATCTCGGTTATTCGGTCTATGAAAACAATAAAAATCCAAGGCCCGAGGTGTGATCCTTGGGGAACACCAGATGTAACTTTAATAACGTTTGATTTTTCATTTCCCATTATCACAAATTGGCACCGGTTTGATAGATATGATTTAAACCAATTTATGTAATCGAGAGAAAAACCAAAATTGAATAAACTCTGGAGTGCGTTATGATGACAGATAGAATCAAATGCTTTACTAAAATCGGTGTACGCTACATCAACTTGACGGTGTTTTTCTATCTCGTTAATTAGTTTACTGGTGAATTCAACCAGATTAGTCGATGTGGATCGGCCAGGCATAAACCCATGCTGGTTTATTGATATATGACGTGCAATTGTGGATTTAAAACTGTTGCATAATACTAACTCAAATAATTTTGGAATTGATGATGTAGTTGATATTCCTCTGTAGCATGAGATATCCTCACGTTTACCCGATTTAAAAATTGGAGTAATTTTTGAAATTTTCCATTTTTCAGGAAACACGCCGGTGTTTAAGGAATGATTGAATAGATAACATAATGGAATTGTTAAAATTTCAGCGTACTCCTTCAGAATAGAGGAGGGAATATCGTCAAGACCGCAACCATCTCCAAACCCCCTTAAAGCCGATAAAATGTTGTCCTCAAAAATAATAGGAGGAGTTATTGATGTGTTGTTGTTGCTGGGTTGTTCGTACAATCCACTAGTAACGCTTGGTCTATAGACTGATTGAAAAAACGACGCGAACATGTTAGCTATATCTTTGGCGTTTGAAGAGCAGGTATTGTTGTACGTCATATTAGCAGGGTATCCTTCAATTTCGCGTTTATTCCTAAAGTATTTCCAAAATTGTTTTGGATTTACTTTGATTTTGTCTTGAATTTGATTAAGATACGACCTGTATTTAGATTTGAAATAAATTTCAAATTCATTACTATGTTGTAGAAACGTAGTTTTGTCCGCTTCTAACCCGCTTTTCAACATTTTGGCATACGCTTTCGACTTCCGATTTTTTAAGTTAACTAGTCTATCATCAAACCAATGAGGGTGAGCATTTTGTGGTTTACAGCACATAGGTACATACATTTCGAAGCCTTGAAGCATGATGTCATTAAATTTGTCCACATTTTCGTTTATATCATTGGAATTGAGAGTTATTTGCCAGTTGATGGATTCCAGGTAACTTTGTAGCCCCACACGGTTAGTTTTTTTAAAGTTGTATTTCATTGGTTGTAGGTGTTCTGATCTCGCCATTTTAGTTAAGTCAAATACAATATCCAAAGATTTGTGATTAACATCATTTATGACAAAAGGTAATAGGGATTTAGAAATTTTAAAGGTGTCAATGTCGTTGCTGAAGACAAGATCCAATAATCTATCACGATTATTAGCAATTGTGTTTATTTATTTGGTTCAAATTATAACCAAGCATGGCGTCCACAAATAAAGATTCCGCATCTGTTGTTATATTGCAAGGTAAAATACAGTTTAGTTCTGGGTCCAAGTTCCAAGTTATATTTGGAAGATTAAAATCACCAAGCACAAGAACTAAATCTGACGAGTTTGTTGTATTAATAACTTCATCAATCGCATCGATGCAAGTTGCATAATGATCACTATTTGATTGAGGTGGTATATATGCTGCGTAGATGATTAGATTGGTTTGGTTGATTTTGATTTTTACACCGATCTGTTCGACTCTCGATGGGGCTAAAGTTACTGGAGCATTCCAGAGTTTAGTATGTACTGCTATCAGTACGCCACCACCCGATTTCTTTGAACTAGTTTCAGGAGACCGATCGCATCTATAAACAACGTAGTCATGGCCAAAAAATTCGCTGCTCCGTATGTCTGGTTTTAATGAAGTTTCACAAATTACATAAATAAGGTAGTTTGATTTTAAAACGAATTTGTAGAATTTAGATGCTTTTGATGCCATTTTGTTTACGTTTTGATAGTAAATTGCACATTTCTCATATACCGATCTTTTTTTGGACTTTATGGGCTGATTTACCTTTTGAGTAATAGTATAAGTTCGAGCTTTCATTAAAAGTGAGTGTAGTCTATCATTGGCCACCGGAGAAAAGTATTTAAATGATTTTGTGTGTCTAGAGATTGCAACTATGGCATGCGGTACACTATCGAACAGCTCAAGAGGTTGAGAATTGGTTCTTATACATATTACATTTGGTGAGGTTAAACCTTGTGCTTCATGGATCGTCAAGACTTTACTGGTTTCTGGTATCTTAAGCTGAGAGATTAATTGTTTATCAGCTCTGGTAAAAGTTAGATAGAAAGCGTTCTCTAACACAGGTAATGATGATAGATTTGGTGGCAGGTTTATAAATTCGGCGGAAGATTCCACTGTGTTCATACTAGTGATGTTAGGGTAGTATTCTTATATACCTCCCAACACTAGGTCCCTGGCAGAACTTTGCCACTGCAAGCAGTGCCGATCCCCCGCGACGTAGACGCGCCTTCCAGGAATACCCAAGGTGCACACAGTTACTATTATAGTTAATATTTTCATTTTCATTATTTCACGGAACGCGAATTAACCTCCTGTGTTAAAACGTAAATCATTAGAACATAAAACACTTTCAGGTTTTAAAATATATTTTTTTTTTTTTAATAACAACTTTATTGATATGGCTACTACAATCTTAAACATTATTAATTCATTAGTAAGGTTGACATTAGTACTTATGAGATAAGCATAAACTTGTGTGGGTCTGCTGGACCAGTGTCCAGTTCCCTTGGTTTATAATTTTCATACGGTTAGCTCATGTGGTTTGATTCGTTTGAGCCGCCTTACTTCGTTTGTACTGTCCAGTAGTTGTACGGCCTCAAGATTGGTGTGTCAACTACAACATAAAACACTTTCAGGTTTTAAAATATATTTTTTTTTTTTTAATAACAACTTTATTGATATGGCTACTACAATCTTAAACATTATTAATTCATTAGTAAGGTTGACATTAGTACTTATGAGATAAGCATAAACTTGTGTGGGTCTGCTGGACCAGTGTCCAGTTCCCTTGGTTTATAATTTTCATACGGTTAGCTCATGTGGTTTGATTCGTTTGAGCCGCCTTACTTCGTTTGTACTGTCCAGTAGTTGTACGGCCTCAAGATTGGTGTGGGTAAGAAGTCTCTTTTCATGTTTTATGGCACATTCGCGGATAACGTCGTCTATCAATTGTATTTCTAAATCATTGTGGATTTCCTTGTTAGTCACAAATCGGTAGCCGTTGGTGACCATTCGAAGAAATTTATTTTGGCTTCGTTGTATAATGTCTCTATTGGATTTATGTGGACAACCCCATAGTTGCGCACCATACATCCATATTGGTTTGAAGATAGTCTGGTATACCAGTCTTTTGCAATACAGGTTCATTTTGGAATGATGTCCAATTAACCAGTACATTTGACGTTGTTTCAATCGTATATGTTCAGCTTTTTGTCTCACGTGATGTTTCCAGTTGAGCCTTGAATCTAAATGCAGACCAAAGTATTTTGCCGATTCAGCCTGCGGCACTTGCACCCCATTGAGGTATATATGAAGAGTGTTATTTTTATGTCGAAGCGTAAATGTCACATAGGTTGATTTGAGCTCATTCAGTGCGATTTTCCAGTCAATAGTCCATTTAGTAACGTTGTCTATTGCTCGTTGAAGATTTTCCACTGCTCTTGGTTGAGATTCGTCTACTGACATAATTACAGTGTCGTCAGCGAACGTGCCGATGAATGTTTTATTGGTCGTAGGTATGTCCGCAGTATAAAGAAGATAGAAGAGGGGACCCAATACGCTTCCCTGCGGAACTCCCGCAATCGCTGGATAAAAGTCCGAACATGTTTCTTCATGAATGACTCTGAATTGGCTATCAGAGAGGTATGATTCAAGCAGCTTGCAATAGTTTTGTGGTAGCATTTTGCTCATCTTGAATGTCAATCCCTCATGCCAAACCCTATCAAAGGCCTGGGATACATCCAAAAATACGGCGGGACAATATTTCTTTTCTTCTAACGCTTGCTCTATTACCGCAGTTATTCGATGGACTTGATCTATTGTGGAGTGGTTATTCCTGAATCCAAATTGAAAATCAGGAACGTTTACCATTGGCTTTAGACGTTTTAGTAGCAGTTTCTCGAACAGCTTTGATAAGGTCGGAAGCAGTGAGATTGGTCTGTATGATGATACTTCTTCATCTGGTTTACCTGGTTTCTTTAGCATAATTTTTTGGGCCATTTTGAAGCATTTGGGTACATACTTCAATCTCATACAGGCATTAAATAAGTATGTGATCAAGATGATTGCTTTACGTGGAAGTTCCTTGAATAGACCCGGTGATATTTCATCAATTCCTGGTGTTTTTTTATGATTAAGATTTTTGTCGATTTCTTCAGCAATTTCCATTGGCGTGACCCTTTTAAAGTCCTGATTTGGTTGATAAACAGGTGTTACATCAATGTTGGATTGAATGTCATGGGGTTGGAATACTGCTGCTAGGTGTTGAGCAAAGAGTTCCGCTTTTTCTTTGTCTTGTCGAACCCAACTGCCTTGTTCATTCCTTAAAGGTGGTACTCGAACTACAGGTCGTTTAAATCTCCTGGTTGCTTTCCATAACGAGTAGTCCTTATCCATTTCTGGACCTAAATTCCCAATGACCCAATTCTGTTTGAAATTTTTGATTAGCCTATTGACTTTGTTACTTATTCGATTAAAAGTTGTCTTATCAGCGGGATTTCTGATGCCATATTCTCCTCGCCCTATTTCTTGCCTTGATTTGTTCACTGATTTCAGCCGGGTATTTGACTTCAATCTCCACTTTGTCCTTTAATTCAGGAGTAGCTAGTCTGGCAGCCATTCGAGTGTATTCAATGAAATTGTTTGTTTGTTGTTCCAATTCTTCATTGCTTTTAATACTAACTTTTAATTCAACTAGCTCTTCCAATTTTTCTCTGAAGATGTCCCAATCCGTGAATCTATTAGTAAGGTTTTGCTTTTTCTGTTTCTTTATTACTATAGCGCTTACTGACAACAGTACAGGAATGTGGTCAGATGTTAGGTCGTTAATTCCTTCGACTCTAGTGTAACTTAGAGGAATACCTTTTATGATGAAGAAATCCAGTAGATCTGGTATTTTTCCTGTATCCGTTGGCCAATACGTTGGCCCCCCTGGGGACAGATATTCGCATTTGTTTTCATGAATGGCTTTGAAGAAGGTGTTTCCTTTCCCAGGAGAAATAAGCCTGGAACCCGAAGCTGTATGTTTTATATTGTAGTCCCCACCAATAATAAATCTTGGACCGAGCTTATTGAAGACGTTATTAAATTGAAACTTCGTTGGTGTATGCCGTGGAGGACAGTATGCTGCTGCAATATTCAGATCTGCGCCATTATATTAGATTGAGATAACAGTTGCTTGCAAATAGTTTTCACGAATATCCTCTTGTTGATTATGTTTGATATTATTTTTAATTAGTACAGCTGAACCACCTCTGGCTCTTTCACTAGGATGGGTTGTCCAGTAGGAATTAAAACCCCTTATTCTGATAAAGCTTTTGTTGGAGAAGTGCGTCTCTGAAATCAGCGCAATATCAATGTTGTTTGTATGGAGAAATATTTCCAGTTCTTGGGCTCGTTGGTTGAGCCCATTAGCGTTCCAAGCTACAATGCGTAGGAACGAGTTAATCATTTGTGAGTATGTTGACTTTTTCGCTTGGTGGATAGATATAGATTTCCAGTTTTGCCACCCTCTCTGCTAAATGACCAAGTGAATTTGGCTAAGCATTTTAATAATTTCAATGTTATTAGACTCTTTGGTGATTTGCGCATAGGATAATCCAACTGTGGATGGTGTGATTGGTGTTTGTGGTTTAGCAACTTTGGTTTATAATCGCTGCACTGCGCTTGTTCTATTATTCTGTTGACTTTTAATTTTGTTCTGATATACTCTGCATCCTTTATAATTTGCAGTATGCCCTTGTTGTTGACAAAGAGCACAAGAAGGCGCGATATCTGGTGTTTTCTTGCATGTGGTCGTGTGGTGATTTTCCGCGCATTTAACGCATTTGGTTTGACGATAGCAAAAGCTCTTGGTATGTCCAAGTTGTTGACAATTCGTACATTGTGGAATTCCCCTTGTCTTGTTAGGTGGCTCAATTTTAACTATACAGTTACGCAAGTTTCTTGATATTGTATACTTCTTTATTGTTGTCTTTTTGTTTTAAGTCGATGTAAAACAATGGAAAGTGTTTCCTGACTTTAACACCATCAATTGTGACCATTTTGTATATGTTGGTAATACCTGCGACTTCATGTCCCATTTTTTCTAAGTCTGCTTTAATTTCATCGTGACTAATAGAAGAACGTTTAGAAGATTAAATACATTATTCAATTTAGACAATGAATAATTATAACTTTTCTTTAACAGCTCGGCATCAGCTCTTCTATGCTGATGTATAATGAGAGACAGCAACTTTTAACTTTTTTATTAACATTCACTTATATAATTTTTATTAATAAATAGACACATTGGATTGCATTAATTAAAAAACTTTTTATTTAATATTTTAATTAATTATATTAGAAATATATTTCCACACAAATGTGTCTTCACTATTTCTCCAATGATTTTATATAACTTACAATATGGAATCTAATTCCATTCGTTATGAAATTTAATAACAAACTCTGGTTTTGAAAATTTATAACAAAACTTATATACTAATTTTTCTGGTATACAACCTGGCTAAGGACTCTATCCGTGCGATTCTGATGTTAAGACTATTAAGAGGCTAACAGTAAAGAGGTTTTTCGTTAATAGGTTTTTTTAAGAAAATCTCTTAATTGGTATTCTGTTAGTAATACTCTTAAAATGTATATTAAAAACTCTCCAAATATTTTTGGAGACCTGTCAAATGTGATTTTTATTAATGCGAGCCATTGAAATTGTATTTTATTGTTAAATAAACGATAAAATACGACATAATTTTGTGAAAACTAATGTTTTACAATTCATATTTTTGTAATAAATTAGAGAATGTATTGCAGAAAATTTGTAATAAATTGCCGAAAATAAACAACAACAAAATATTTACTTCTGCTCGAAATTACAATGTCGGAATAATTTTTCTTCTAAAAATATTACATCTAAATCCTTTTTGTGAATTGTAAAATATAATTTAATAAATTATTTATTTACACAATCGTCATTTTTTATTAGTTTTAGTGCAACATAATAAAAATTCTAGCATTTATAATGTTTAAGACCACCTAATTGGTAGGTATTAGGCTAAGAGGTTTTTAAGAGAACCTCTTAACTGATCAGTATGTGCAGAATCGCAAAATAGTCTTAAGTAAGAGAAATCTCTTAGTTATGAGAAATATTGTAGTTAAGACCTCTGTGACTATACGCCAGAATCGCACGGTATGTTTCAGCAGTTCAACTAAAGCCAGACTGTATACCAGTTATAACAATTGTATCATTTAAATCTCTCTACAAAACGCATCCATTACACCATTTCGAAATGTCATGAATTAGACATTTCTTTACTGCTAAGATGTCATAACAAACAACAACAACAAATCAAACAACAAGGTAAATAATTTAATTATAAAAAATAAAACTTAATAGAAATAATTACAAAGTTTAATAAATTTGTTTTTATATTAATATTTACAGAGATATGCGACAACGAGAAAATGATACACCCACAAAGGTAAGCCTCTGATAACCACTCTATAGGAGTTTTCACTCTTCAGCTGGTAGGTATGATATTGAATATTTTCTAGTTGGTTGCTAGATTCATTTTTTAATTCTTCCAGTAATTTTTTGACATTTCTGTAATCATTTTCATTTTGAAAGGTAATTCTAATGTCACTGTTTGAGAGCGCCTTAAAATTAGTTGATTCACTAGTGTTTTTTATTATTTTTTGTCGAAAAAGTTCGAAATTGTTGATATTGCTCACATTAATGGGTGGAGGCAGTGGTATTTTTGGGGTTTTCTGTTCAGTGTTACTGTCACACTTTGTGTATTATTTTTTGGGGGAGTTTTCGTTTTTGTACGCCTACGTTTCTTAGGATTTCTGTTATTAGCTCTGGAAACTTCTGCTTCCAGTTCGTCCTCATCTGTGAAATAATCCTCTATACTCAGAGCATTAAATCTATTTTGTTGAGAGACTGGAAATTGCTGCAGCAGCCAGTTGGAATTATTTGAATGATGTTGACTGGTTGATGGCTGAATATGGTTGACAGGCAGGTTGTTAGCTCGTACTGAAACCGCAGCTTTACTATTTTTAACCTTGTTTTTATTTTTTAGTGTAGAGTTTGTAACAATCACCTTCTGTGATCGGTTACAAGAACAATGTTGGTTCATAGCCCTGAAAATTTATTTGAATTGTTGATCATCCGTAATTACACTAATACGCGTACATAACATCTGCAGGAGAACACAAAACTTGAATATGCCGTTCCATATTTCGGAGTGGGGGGATCAGTTTTTTATAAAATTTTGTCTATGAATTAGCTAATTTGGATGCATGCGACGGTCAGTCTTATATTGTTTTTCGGAACTTGTCTTTTAACCCTCGGGTTTTTGGTGCATAATTATTATATATTTGAGTGAAAATTAAAAGAAAATTCATATACTTTAAGTTTAAAATGTTTAGTGATACTCAAATAAACTTTGCTGAATTTTTAGTTTTAAATTAAATTATGTGAGAAACCATAAAATAAAATGGTTTATAATTTGGAGTTATAAGTATAAATCTTGTGTAACGACTGTTACGGTTTCTAATGTTACTATATGCATGCGTAACTCTAAAACTCATGTAAGGTCTAATAAGCCTAACCATAAACTGAATATGCAAAAATAGTGCTAACGATAAGCATTGTATAATCATTATAAGTAATGTAATGGTAGGTTCGTGAGTGAAATGTTAGATACCACTACTGGTATCGTTTTAAACTTTTTAAAGAATTTCTGCAATTACCTATCCACCTAAATAGCATAACCTTCTCCTAAATGTAGCTAGAATATTTTATAATGCAACATGCAGAAAACACAAAAAAAATTCTATACATATACTTACAATGCGATTCATTACTATTTATGATACGAAATAAAATTTAGTTCCCATTTCTGTTTCTTTTCATATCAAATTGACAAATAAAATAACATATATAATAATAATTAACAAATACATAATTAACAAATAAAATAGTAATAAAAATAATAATTTTATATGAAAACAAACAGAAATGGGAACTAAATTTTTTTCTTATCATAAATAGTAATGAATCGCATTGTATTACTCATATAATGACGCTCTCATTATAAGTCAAAACAGTTTTTACGCTCAAAAGTAAATAGAAAATGTAACAAAGATGATGGAGAGAAAATACCGATCGCAACTAAGTTGGTTTTGTTTTGAATTGCAACAATGTTTTCTAAATTATAGACAAATAATTTTGAACGTTAAAATATTCGTTGAAAATTATAAAAAGCTAAAATAATTGAAGATTGTCCATAAAAACGATCTACATTTAAATCCAATTAAAGATTATTTTAAATGATTTTGTAGGTACAACACATACACATTATTTGTTCGTTTCGATAACTATATAGATCGACCACCGATGATATACATACTTATTTACACGCACACACTCAGCAATTCAATATATGTATGTAAAAGGAAATCATACATCTACACACTACAAAGATTTAAAAATTGTTTGCAAGTTAATTTCGTAAATTTGTTCGTTTAAAATTTTATTGCTTGTCGTCTAATCGTAACGCATGTAGCTTTGTTCATTTTGAAAAGTTCATTTTGAAAATTTGTGTATTAAAACTTTTGTGAATTTGCGTGATAAAATGGTGTGTGCTTACAAAAACTGCTTAAATAAAAATGACTGTAAATCCACCAGAACATTTTTTACGGTGTTGCATGACCATCGTCGTGTGTTCGACAAGAATAAAGTTACTTCCAAACGCATAACTATTATGAAGAACTTTAATTTTAATGATTTCAAAATAAGTAGTTTTAGAACAAAAAATATTTAAAAAACTGTCTTTCCCCAGCCAATTAATAATCTTGTTTGTAGGTGTAAGGTCAATGACATAGATGCACGATGCAAGCGTTTATTAAATTTCGAATTTTTTTTAAATAAAAAAAAATTGATTCCAAAAGTTTCGCGTACGATTTCCAACCAGACACACAACACTGAGAGTCAAACAACAAGAATATTGAAAACACCTGATTTCCCACCTATAACATTGAAATATGAAAAAGGGCCTCCAAGAACTTATTAAAAGAATTATCAAGTTCCACAAATTCCTCATGAATGTCCCATTTCACCATCTCAATTTCCTAGTCCGCAACATCAAATTGAAGACGAAAATAAAGAACCCGTTCAACCTTTAAACAAAATTCTCAGGTTTATATTAAATACCCCTCAGAAAAGTAAAATGCAAACAGAAGAAAACAAAATAAAAATATTAATTGATAATACACTTGACGATCGACCACAAGTAAACACATTTTGTACTTGCACAAATATTTCATAAATTAAAATTATCTTGGACCCAAGTTGAACAAAAAATGTATTTGGAATTTGATTTTAAATCACCTTCATGTTACAAGCATTTATTAAAGAAAGGTTTTAATTTGCCAGATAAGGATAAAAAATTGTATTATTCAGTATAAAAAACTAGTACATGTTTTAAAATTTTTGTATGGGTTAAATTTTAATTTTATTTTTATGTGACTTAGAAGGGTCTTAGAAGGGTATTATGAAAATTGTAAAGAGATTAAAACTCTAATAAGCAAGTTAAAAACTACCATTGGCGATTGCTTTCCTATTTAAAATACAATTTAGATAAAAATATTATTGTTTTATCTTATGAGAGATTAATTTGTTTTTTAAGATAAAATAAATTACAACAATTTAAGCTATTGTAGCAACAAGAACTTTCAAGAGCCCAACTGAAATCCCATTTAATTAACCTAATTAAGGTTAATTAAATGGGAGCTATTATGAAAATAATGCTCCCATTTAATTAACCTTAATTTTTATTTAGCTATTTGGTTCTGTTCAAAACGCTACTTATTTCATTCTAACGCCCGTTGCACATTTCAGCTAAGCTAAGCAAGAAACGTAGTTTCTATTAGCATAGTTCAGCTCGCACAGCTCATTCCGCTGCACATTTGAGCTAATTATATCTCTCACGCATACATTTCAATACAAGTAAAATCCTATGTCTGTCAAAAATTAATTAACTAATTTTATTATATTATTTAAGAATTCAACCACTTTTTTGAATTTGATCCACAATACCAAACACAACAATACTCAAATGTCATACAAACATAATAATAGCAATGTGAGCAATATAGCTGACTTTTGCAATCCAAAGACAACCCGAGATAAGTTAAAACAGAAAAACATAGCTCGCATAGTTTAGCTCAAATGTACATCGTTCCATTAGGCCCGTTGCACATTTGAGCTAAGCTAAGCTAAGCGATGTCAGCTAAGTTCATCGCTCTTGGTTGAAAATAAAGAGTTTTAATGAAACGATGCACGCTTGAGCTAAGCTATGCGAGCTATGTTTTTCTGTTTTGAGCGATACAAACTAACTTAGCTCGGGTTGTCTTTGGATTGCAAAAGTCAGCTATATCGTTCACACATACATTGCTATTATTGTGTACATATTCGCCTATGTGACTATGTGATTCTAATAATATTTTGGCAGACATATAGCATTTTACTTGAATTGAAATGTATGTGAGAGCGATGTAATTAACACAAATGTGCAGTGGAATGAGTTGTGGATGCCAAACTATGCTAATAGCTGCGTTTCTCGCTAAGGCCCCTTGCACACTTAAGCTATGTTCTTTTAGCAAAGTGAGCATGTTTTGAGATCACAGCTTTCGATTTACTTTGCAAACCCTAAATAAGTGAAACCGAATTAGCGAAGCTTAACTCAACACACTCGTACGTCCCGATTTATTTAATTTCTTTATTTAAAGCTGTGGGATAGAAACATAGCTGATTGTGAGCTGATTAATTACGAGGGCAAATCAAAAAGTCATGCAATTTTATATGAAAAAAAGAGTGAGTGAGACAGCAATATTTTTATTTTTCGACATAATCTCCTTTAAGGTTTATACATTTGTCACATCGATCAATTAACTTGCCTAAACCCTCTAAAAAAAAGATTTCTTTTGCTCCATAAAATATTCATTTACAACAGACTGTACTTCATAGTCACTGGAAAATTTCGGGCCCCTTAGTGTTTTTTTTTAAATTGGGAAACAGAAAGTAGTCACTGGGTGCCAAGTCTGGACTCTACGGTGGGTGCGGAATTTCCACGAAGCCGCAGCCCTTTAATGCAGCTTGAGCAATATTAGCCTTGTGCACTGGTGCATTGTCGTGAAGAAGCAAGATTTTTTTCCTAACTTTCCTTGGCCGTTTTTCCCGGATCGCTTTTTTCAATTTTCGCAAAACTTCTGCGTAATATATGCCTGTGATTGTGGTTTTCGGTGCAATATAATCGATTATCAAAATTCCTTCAGCATCCCAAAAAACTGTTGCCACAACCTTACCAGCAGACGGTTGAGTTTTGAATTTCTTTGGTGGTGGGTCACTACGTTTAATCCATTGCATCGATTCTTGTTTGGATTCCGGATCCCAATGATAAAGCCATGCTTCATTGCATGTTATTATGTTATCCAAGAAATTTTCTGGATCTTCTTTGTACATATCTAAAATCGCCTTTGAAGTTTGAACACGCATTTTTTTTTTGTTTTGCATTCAACAAACGGGGAACCCATCGCGCACTTACTTTCGACATGTGAAGGTGGTCATGTAATATAGTATATGTGGTACCGTATGAAAGAGAAAGTCTCCACGCTAACCGCGAAACAGAAATACGCCGGTCCTCCAATACAATAGATTCGGCCAAAATTACGTTTTCATGGCTAAAAGCATCTGCAGGCCGATCCGAGCGGTTGTCGTCTTCAAATGACTCCCGGCCACTTTTGAATAATTTTACCCACCTTGTTACTGTGGCATATGATGGTGCAGACTCGCCGTAAACTTTTGATATATAGTTGAATATATAAATTGCATTTCGTCCATCTTTATAGAAAAATTTAATAAGGGCGCGATATTTAATTTCATTCATTTTAAGAAAAATTCAAAACACGTGTTACTAAATTGACAAAAACATACGAACTGTAAAATTTACATCAAAATGTTCTTCTAGAAGTTTCATCGCGACAAAAAATGGTTTTTAAAAATATATTGTTGTCTCACTCACTCTTTTTTTTCATATGATATTGCAAGACTTTTTGATACACCCTCGTATCTCCAAGGTGAAAATAAAAATTTAAATACATTGCTTTACAGATTGGGTAGACTCTGAGATTTATCTACAATATTTCTCTTATTTGACTTTGGAAAGAAACCAAAACGTGAAGCTGTTAAATGAAAACATAGCTCATATCAGTCAAAATACTTGGCTCAAGTGGGAAACGGGGCTTATAAAAGTTTTTTATATACAACCAAGAACGATGAACATAGGTCAGTTCGCTTGTCTTAGTTCAGCTGAAACAGGCCTTATTGTCTTATTAGTAGCCATCGTTCATGAGTATGCAAAATCATCCGAATTGATTCAAAGCATAATCTGGGCACTGATCTTGTTCTATGTGCTACAAAAGAAGGACTTGCAGATATAAAATTAAAGGTAACATCACGTTGCGAGCACAAAAACACTAACTTTAATAACATCAAATTAAACTACAAAACGATTGCCTCATACCTAATAAATGGTAACCGGACCTACGATACAGTTTTTGTTGATGAGTACATGATGGTGCATGCTGGATATATAGGACTTGTGGTTATCAAAAGTAAATGTTCTAAAATATATCTTCTAGGTGACAAAAATCAAATACCATATATTGACAGATTACATCATGTCAATATGAAATTTTCCGATGCAAGTGCTTTTGTAACAAAGACTGAATACTTGAATGTAACGTATCGATGCCCAGCTGATGTTACTTCTGCTCTCAAAGAATACTACCCTAACATCACTAGTATGAACATAGTGGAATCTTCCGCCGAATTTATAAACCTGCCACCAAATCTATCATCATTACCTGTGTTAGAGAACGCTTTCTATCTAACTTTTACCAGAGCTGATAAACAATTAATCTCTCAGCTTAAGATACCAGAAACCAGTAAAGTCTTGACGATCCATGAAGCACAAGGTTTAACCTCACCAAATGTAATATGTATAAGAACCAATTCTCAACCTCTTGAGCTGTTCGATAGTGTACCGCATGCCATAGTTGCAATCTCTAGACACACAAAATCATTTAAATATTTTTCTCCGGTGGCCAATGATAGACTACACTCACTTTTAATGAAAGCTCGAACTTATACTATTACTCAAAAGGTAAATCAGCCCATAAAGTCCAAAAAAAGATCGGTATATGAGAAATGTGCAATTTACTATCAAAACGTAAACAAAATGGCATCAAAAGCATCTAAATTCTACAAATTCGTTTTAAAATCAAACTACCTTATTTATGTAATTTGTGAAACTTCATTAAAACCAGACATACGGAGCAGCGAATTTTTTGGCCATGACTACGTTGTTTATAGATGCGATCGGTCTCCTGAAACTAGTTCAAAGAAATCGGGTGGTGGCGTACTGATAGCAGTACATACTAAACTCTGGAATGCTCCAGTAACTTTAGCCCCATCGAGAGTCGAACAGATCGGTGTAAAAATCAAAATCAACCAAACCAATCTAATCATCTACGCAGCATATATACCACCTCAATCAAATAGTGATCATTATGCAACTTGCATCGATGCGATTGATGAAGTTATTAATACAACAAACTCGTCAGATTTAGTTCTTGTGCTTGGTGATTTTAATCTTCCAAATATAACTTGGAACTTGGACCCAGAACTAAACTGTATTTTACCTTGCAATATAACAACAGATGCGGAATCTTTATTTGTGGACGCCATGCTTGGTTATAATTTGAACCAAATAAATAAACACAATTGCTAATAATCGTGATAGATTATTGGATCTTGTCTTCAGCAACGACATTGACACCTTTAAAATTTCTAAATCCCTATTACCTTTTGTCATAAATGATGTTAATCACAAATCTTTGGATATTGTATTTGACTTAACTAAAATGGCGAGATCAGAACACCTACAACCAATGAAATACAACTTTAAAAAAACTAACCGTGTGGGGCTACAAAGTTACCTGGAATCCATCAACTGGCAAATAACTCTCAATTCCAATGATATAAACGAAAATGTGGACAAATTTAATGACATCATGCTTCAAGGCTTCGAAATGTATGTACCTATGTGCTGTAAACCACAAAATGCTCACCCTCATTGGTTTGATGATAGACTAGTTAACTTAAAAAATCGGAAGTCGAAAGCGTATGCCAAAATGTTGAAAAGCGGGTTAGAAGCGGACAAAACTACGTTTCTACAACATAGTAATGAATTTGAAATTTATTTCAAATCTAAATACAGGTCGTATCTTAATCAAATTCAAGACAAAATCAAAGTAAATCCAAAACAATTTTGGAAATACTTTAGGAATAAATGCGAAATTGAAGGATACCCTGCTAATATGACGTACAACAATACCTGCTCTTCAAACGCCAAAGATATAGCTAACATGTTCGCGTCGTTTTTTCAATCAGTCTATAGACCAAGCGTTACTAGTGGATTGTACGAACAACCCAGCAACAACAACACATCAATAACTCCTCCTATTATTTTTGAGGACAATATTTTATCGGCTTTAAGGGGGTTTGGAGATGGTTGCGGTCTTGATGATATACCCTCTTCTATTCTGAAGGAGTACGCTGAAACTTTAACAATTCCATTATGTTATCTATTCAATCATTCCTTAAACACCGGCGTGTTTCCTGAAAAATGGAAAATTTCAAAAATTACTCCAATTTTTAAATCGGGTAAACGTGAGGATATCTCATGCTACAGAGGAATATCAACTACATCATCAATTCCAAAATTATTTGAGTTAGTATTATGCAACAGTTTTAAATCCACAATTGCACGTCATATATCAATAAACCAGCATGGGTTTATGCCTGGCCGATCCACATCGACTAATCTGGTTGAATTCACCAGTAAACTAATTAACGAAATAGAAAAACACCGTCAAGTTGATGTAGCGTACACGGATTTTAGTAAAGCATTTGATTCTATCTGTCATCATAACGCACTCCAGAGTTTATTCAATTTTGGGTTTTCTCTCGATTATATAAATTGGTTTAAATCATATCTATCAAACCGGTGCCAATTTGTGATAATGGGAAATGAAAAATCAAACTGTATTAAAGTTACATCTGGTGTTCCCCAAGGATCACACCTCGGGCCTTGGATTTTTATTGTTTTCATAGACCGAATAACCGAGATAATCAAAAACTCAGACGTGCTCATATTTGCAGATGATGTGAAAATTTTTCGTACTATTAATGGATTGTTAGATACGGAGAAACTTCAAGAAGACTTAGATAGATTAAGTGAGTGGTGTGATCGGAACTCACTATACTTAAATATTAAGAAATGCAAAATCATGTCTTTCCATCGTAAACGAAATCCAATAATTACTTCATACAAAGTCAACAACGAAGTACTGCAAAGAGTCAATGAGGTTATAGACTTAGGTGTTACATTTGTCGAAAACGCCAGTTTCAATAGGCATATTGAAAATTGTATTGCGAAAGCGAATGCCATGTTCGGATTTGTTAAAAGATGGACAGGTGAATTTAAGGATATCCAAACCTTATGTTCACTCTATTTCGCTTATGTTCGATCTCAACTGGAATACGCTGTAACGGTCTGGAATCCATACTATGCTGTACACATAAAAAGAATTGAAAGCATTCAAAAGAAGTTCCTGATTTTTTTGTTAAAGAAAAGTGACTGGGATTACGACCACAACTTGCCATTCCATGAAAATGTGGCTCGCTTACCTCCATACACAACAAGATGCACAGATTACAAAATATGCACGCTTGAAAATAGACGACTTCTCTTGGGAGCAGCTTTTATTGGTAACGTTTTGCTTTGTCACGTTGATTCAGCTTACATCTTGGAAAACATATCAATTCACGTGCCATGCAGAACATTTAGAAACCATAAATTTTTAGCACTTGAACACCATTCCACCAACTATGGAGAAAACAACCCAATTAATAGGATGTCTAAATCTTTCAACTTAATTGACGATGTATTTGACTTCAACTTATCAAAGGACAACTTTAAAAATATCCTTAAAGACTTTTTTCTAAATTTTTAATTGTTTAAACCAAAATTTGGTTTATATTTTTTTTTTTTTTTTATTCTGTTTTAAAGTTTTTTGTTGTTTTAATATAATTTTAACTATAACTGTAAATAATCTGAAATCATACATGTATATTACAAAATAGATTTCTTTAAATAAAAAAAAAAAAAAAAAAAAAAAAAAAAAAAAAAAAAAAAAAAAAAAGCGATTCAAGATGGCTGACTTTTAACCAACAAGCGCGCATAATTTTTATGCCTTAAAGGGAAAATCTGTACATGTATCATCACCTTAACAGAGCTCTCACAATAGACAATTTTTTTTCTAAAGTTTGATTTTCAAACAAACTTCTAAGGCAAAATAAAAATTGTTTTATTGTGAAAGCTGTTTAAAGTCTCCACAAATAAATATTCGTTTCGGAAAGGTAATTAAGTATTAAAACGGTGTAAGACTAAATACAAATTAAGGTTAATTAATTAAATTAAGACATAAAAATAAAATTTTACAACTTAGAGGAAAATAAAAACTGATTTTTTTTATTCAAAATAAAATACACAACGCATTTTTTATTTAAAAAAAATAATTTGTATGGTACATCAAACTAAACAATTTAAAATTAGCGTTCGAATAAAGACGGAACTTAAAAGTAAGCCATTATTTATCCTGCCATAAAGAACTGAAACGTTTTCTTTCAGACAATACTGACCAATCTCTAGCTTAACTACTATTTAAAAATAGTTTTAATTACAAAATAGTGAGCGGCAACCTAAACTAGTAAGCTATTCACTTGTATATTGAATTTATAAAAAATATCTTATATACTTCCTTATATCCCTTTTTCAACTAAGAAAAATAAAAAATCTTCTCAATTTTAGTCCAACCCACACAAATGTGTGAGTAAAAAATTAACGTATGTAACGGCGTTGTTCATTAAAAATTTCGCTTGATTTGAAGTAAAACCAACACAACTGTGTGTATAGATATAGTGTTTTTTCGGACGGAAAATAAGTTAAAAAGGAATTCACAAATGTGTAAATTGGTTCAAAAAACATACAAAACTACATATACATGGTACTTTAGCCCTACCCGCACAATTGTGTTAGTAAAACACAAAAGGGATATGTAATTCATTTGAGATGGATTAATTCAGCCCCCAATTTAAACAATAAAATTTATTAGAGATTAACAGATTAGATTAACAGAAAAATGAATTTAAGTTTTGTTAGCGAACCTTAAATGCTCATAATTAGATTATAATTATACGCTCTAGATTTGCACACTGTAAACACCACATGACTCTCATTGGATTCTGTGACAAAACAGATCAAGTCAGACATGCTTTGGTTGAAATTATAATCTTTATAATGACATCCTCGTTTTTTCTATTCCAATGAGGAACAATCCCTTAATAAATAGTTGATTGAAAGACAATAATGAAAAACGACATACTATTGTAGTATGTCCAAGTGACAATTTTCCTATTTTTACGTACTTCTCTTACGTAATATTTTTTATGATAAAATCGAATTAATAAATTTTATTTTAATTTTGAAACAAATATTGGGTTCAATGTCCCTGAACTTTCACACAGATTTGGATAAATAGAAAATCTGCCTTTCCATAACAATACATTGTTCTTAATGTATGCATATATAAGAAAATTACTCGTTCATATTTTCAATTATAAATTACCATACTGTAACAGTGCAATCAACGGCATCCTTTTAAAAAATTGTATTTAGTTGTTCTATATAGATTTCTACATCGTTTTCATTTTTAATCTTTATTCGTTTGTGTTTGTGAGAACAGATGTATTTAAAATAAACAATAATAATACACAGCTAAGTATGTACTCAATATATTAATATACATATGTATATATCCTATCGTTCATATCTCCTTTCCAATAATGGATTTATTTGATTGAACAATTCATATTCTTTTGCATTTCTATCATAGAAAAAAAATTATTTATGCTATTTTTTATAAAAAGAAAATTGAAGTAAGGTATTCATGATTTGTTTTATTGTTTATCACAAAAACTATTAAACACATTTTCTACATGACCTTGACAATTGTAAAACAATACGAGTTGAAATAAATATATTCTGTGTTAATATGTAGTATAATAAGTTAGAGTGAAGCAATACTATACTGGTTAATGGTATACAAAAATACGCCGTGTGTACTGTAAGTGTATTTAATCTTGCAAACATTTAGGCGAACTAGTAAAATTATTGCATAACTTACTTTCGATTAACGCGCTACCTGGATTTTCACCCTCTAAAGATTTTTTTCGAATGATGGTACTACTATATATGTATTGCTATGCGATAAGTGAAAAATGGTTTTTATACGTTGTAATTATAAAAAATAAAAAAAAATAAACTAGAAAACGAACTGTTTGACTGAATTTTATTTTAGTGCCAGTTGTGAATAAAATGATAGAAATTTTCTGGATGAATAAAAAAAAGATATTAATAACTAAACTAAAATAAATGTCTGTAGTTCTAATATCGATAAAAATAGTCAAGAAGACATAATATTTCAATTAATAATTAAAATAATAATATTAGTTTTAAAATAATTGAAATTGACTAATTACTACAGTTAAGCACAAATATGTTCGGTTATTGTGAATGCATGGACGAATCATACGAAAATTGGTGAATAATCGGTGTGCTAAATAAACACTTAGTTATAATATTCTGCCTATATAATAATAACAAATGATAGATTAATAATACAATAAGATTGCAAAATAACAATCGTAAACTTTAATATTTGATACTAGTGCTAGAGAATTAATGAAGTGGTGCATTAATAGCATTTATGAGGCCATTTTGAAGATAAAATATACCACTACAATCAACATGCATCTTGGCGTCGCATCGATCACCGGTGTAAAAGTATTTCGGCCGCAACGATATTAAAAGTTACGTAAGAATTTTTGTTTATTGTATGTACATATAATTTAGTTAATATTTCAATAATTTTTTTTTTATAATTTCTGGATGTTGGTTAGATGTAGTTAAAAGTAGTTTTGATATGGTATACCAGTTTAGTCCTAGATTTAATTTCATTCCTTAAAATAGTTAAGTTCTAGTAAGTTCTTGTTAGTATGGATTTTCACGTAATCAAAATAAAATTTTTAGGCTTTAATAAAA
Source organism: Nephrotoma appendiculata (assembly GCA_947310385.1). Taxonomy (NCBI): domain Eukaryota; kingdom Metazoa; phylum Arthropoda; class Insecta; order Diptera; family Tipulidae; genus Nephrotoma; species Nephrotoma appendiculata. Next base: position 316,251,997 of record OX371223.1, read on the forward strand.
TTTAATATTCGTTTGGATTCTTTTCCAATTATGCAAATTTTTTTTGTTTTTTTTTTATTTCAATGATATTTTCTTTCAGTTTCACTAAACATTTTCCTTTTTTTTGATTTTTCTATCATTTATCATCGGGTTTCTATTCTTTTATTTTAAATCAAATGTTGGTTGTCGTTTTCTCGGTTTGATAATTGCATAATGAGAAGCTAAAAGCTTTTAGAGTAAGATGAAGAGGTAAGGTCGATCCTTTAAATTTGGGAAGTTGCTCCCCTAAGTCTTGTATCCTTCCTGGTAATATTCCGTTCTTAAACTATGTCTCTCACTTCCATCCTAGCGGTCTATCAAGACTCAATTATACTTCGGGAAACCCCACGCCCTTACCCTGAGAACTAGCTGGCTATAGATGACCGCCCCGAAGTCCCTGATTGGGTAAATTTCTAGTAACGGACGAGGTTACAATATCGTCGCCCGTTACAAGTTTTCTCTCTTCAGTTCAGCAACTTCATTACTCAGCTGCGCGATTAGTTTCTCCATTTTCTGAAACTTGGTTAACAGATCCTCGCTGTTTATAATGTTTGTTGATGCACTCGGCATTTGTAATGAAGTTCCTTTTTCAGTGGAGACTGCGTCTTTTGCAGTTACGTGGAGGCAGTCGCTGTTGGCACAATTGTCTCTAATTGTAGTGTACGTCTACTTACATGTGGAGGTGGTGATCTCAACATTTTCATGCTCTTAGGAAAGTTGTTCCCTTTATTTGCCAAGGGTTGGTTCCCCCAGAATCTATGGTACTAGCATCCGCAGAAGATATGGAGCGGCCCGGTTGATTTGATGCTTCTATAGACGCATCCGTCTCGTTTCCTAATATTATTAGGCTATTATTTTCATCATTATTTTTCATCTTAAATTTTTATTTTATTCCCACGAGTAGCACGAGAAATTAACGGTCGCCTATGACAGAGCTCTGCGTTATCATAGGAAGGCTATGGGTTTAAACTGAATGACGCCAAATTCGGAGTTCACATACTAACGACTAAGCACCCTCTTAGCCACGCAGCCATCGGCGTATGTAGTACCACCTTAGCTTTGGTGTGCTAGTTTTTGGTCCGCCCCAAGTATTTAATTTCCCCGGTACCTACCATATCTGGCAAGCATTCCCCTATCCGCCACCCGGGGAGGCGCCTGATGGGGGTACTAGCAAACCCCACACAGGTTTTAAAATATATAACTTATTTAAATCATTTCGAGAGAATAAAATTGTGTCCAGAATTCTCAGAATACGTTCTCGATAAACAAGTTAAAAATTCAATCCAATATTAACTCTGGGCTCTGTGCCAATATATAACGTTGTGACAATATCGGTAAACCAACACAACATTATTAATAAACTTCCAACACAAAATCTATATGCAAATGTCTAAAATGTTCCATAAAATGTTATCAATCGATCATTTTGTATGTTATCCAATTTTTCATCAACCCCAAATAAGAATATTACCTAAGGGAGAAACAACAAGGTACATTCCATGCTCTTATGTACGTATTTATGTGTGAGTCGATACCAAACTAACCAACTGTTGCGCGCTAACCATATGGGACATTCTTATCGCATTCTTCTAAATGAATATTGTTAGGAAGAAAAGTAAGCAAGCAAAATAAAAATTCTTCCGCTTTTTTATACATTACCACCCAGTTGATAAATTATCAGAAGCTGTGTGTACATATGGTTAAATTGATGGATTATGTTGATAGCTGATAAAACATAATTTGATGAGATATGCAAATTACATATAAAAATATTTTCTTGGTACTCGTACATATCAACCACGCCCCGCACCGTTGCCGCCCGGCTCGTAAACAAAATTTTGATTTCTAGAACAAACTTGTTTTTTTTAATATTCGCACGTTTTCGTTCACGAAAAATTATAAGCACAAAAGAAAATTTGTGTTCAAGGTGTTGTTCATCTTTATCTACCTGTTAGCTGAAACTGTTTATTTTACACATTTTCATGAAAAAAATTTAATACAAAAAGTTAAAAATTTACGATTCAGTACAACAGCCAAGCTTAAAAATGTTGAATTGAATTTATAATTGGAGATTGTTATTCTTGTCATAATTTTTAATCCGTCTCGTTCAACTTGAAAAACATGTTAGGGACTGAGCTACATAACCACAATGACAACCCATCATTATTATGTTAATCACATAAATTTCAGGTTCAGTTGACTTCGAACGGTCACGTTGTAATTTAGCCCCTAAATGCTTGTAACCTCTTCTTAAATGATCTTCTTCTATCATATCATGATGAAAAACTGATGCTGCGTAGCGCGTAGGTACATGACATCGGAAATAAAAAGCATCATACTTGCTCACGAACTCAAAACCTATCAAATTTAGTGAAATGCTTTATGCCACGCCTACTAGTTCTATACTGGAGTTGAAATATTTTTAACTTTGTTGTTGTTTTATTATATTCAGTATGATACCATGGTATTTTTCCGAACTAACTCCCGATGTCATATTTGCAGTCTGAACGAGGATAGTATCGCAGTTCTGATATTCTAGGGTGTCTACTCCACGAATAAAGTATCAAAATATCGAAACGTATTTCATTCAATTGGATTCATAGATCCCAATTCGATTTAGCAATCGTAAAAAATTTTGCTTCCAGTTTACAGTTGGGCGACCGTTAGTTATGTTAATTGGAACAACTATAGATCCCAATCTCAACGGTGTTAAAGCAATTGAATTTAGAACACACCTTAGAACACACCGAACGATGAAAAACAAGCAAGGCTAGAAAAATTGAAAGACCACTACAAAAGTTTATGAGATACTCGTACTTCCTATTGAACCAGAAACGCAGTCCGACATTGATCCAGTGGATGACAATTACTACGTTTGTGTAGCCATCCTAAAGAGGTATATAAACACTATCCAAGCACTGCCCGGCAGGATAAACGATACTATACACTCAACTCATGTTCGTCAAGCCCTTCGCCTAACCTTATACCAACCTTCAGCGGTAAGGACTGACAGTGACAGTCATTCCATGAATTCTTTGTAAACATGGCTCATGAGAACACTGACGTATCATTGGGGCCTGTTGGTCAATTTCGAGATCCTGCTGAATCACTTTTGTTCTAAGTCGTTTTCGGGTAGATGATGTATTGAGGATGTGTACTAGGAAATCGTGGTTTTCAAAATCCCAGTTTCAAAACCCAGGTTTTCAAAATCCCGGTTTTCTTTTCTTTCAGCTGAAGTCTTGATTTTGAAAAATATATTTTTTATTAATTTGGGCCTCCCGGACTAATAATATTTTAACATAAAAATAAGATATCTTGCCCAAAAATTTAGTAGAAAAACTTAGGCTGCATCATTTTAAAATGCAACTTTTTGAAATGCAATAATTGTAGAGGCTGGCGGCTTCGATAACTCTCACGGGCATGCGGGAGGTCCCTGCCACTCCACCCTTCCCCTCGCTTGGCCCTCCGAGGGGCTTTAGATTTGAACTTCGGGGAGGTAGGAATCGGATTCAACAAACATGTCGTATTATATAGAATCTATTAATGACACCTTCTAAAAAGAAAAATAATTGCACCATTTTGTTATGCAAGATTTTGTACTTGCATCATTTTAGAACTCCATTTCCATCGCACGTATCGAATTTCAACAAAATCTGTTAAGAAATGGCCAAACTCCATCCCTATTAGCCATTTTCTAGAACTTTATCGCAAACTCACTTTTGAATTTTGTCAAAAAATCATGTTAGAAAATGGGACTCCCACATGACAAATTTTAAAAATTCAAACCGGGATTTCCTAAAAATCGGGATTTTTTTTATACAAAACCGGAATTTAAAAACCGCGATTTATAAAAAAAACGGGATTTTGACAAACTGGGATTTCGTTACACACCCGTATTGAGGGTTCCCAAAAGCTTGTAAAACAATACATTTCAAAGCGGATGATGAAGACACTCGTGGCTTCAAGACACTGTGTATTTCGCAGAAACAAAACTAGACAACGTCACTACACAGTTATGGTGTCAGGAGTAGTTAGAAAGTGATTTTTCAACGATTATTGACTTCCTCGAGCTCATGAGTAGACGGATGATCTCATTGGAAGGTCTCAAACACAGAAACAGCAAAGTCCAGATAAAGAATCATGCACCATCTAAAAATTTCCATACATAGTCACCCCAGCTGCTCGAGAAGCTGCCCCCAGAACTCGAGGTGTTTTCATTGTTTGGCAGATGGACCTAATTCCAGTGCAGGTCGAAGGGACCATGCCACTACGGACAACAACACTTACGGAATGGCATTCAACGGTACAAACCGAATTTACCTCCTTTATAATACTTGTTGTGTATCGTCTTCGTAAATGGGCGGCTAATGATGTAAAACGTTTGGGGAACATACTAGCGGATGAAACTAATCTAATCTTGGTTTTGAAAATCAAATTTGACCTTCAATCAAACTGCTTTTTTTAAAGGTTGCGTTGCCTGTCGCCCACAATAGTATGAATAAAGTTCTTGTTTCAGAGATGGTAGTTGCATAAACCTTCTTGGGATGATGAACTCCCTGCTGATACCACCAACAAAATATTCGAACAAAAATTAAGTTTCCTAGAAGAACTCAAATTTTCAAGGCAGTTGGCTTCAGCTGAAACGTTGCATCATGTGGGTTTGCAGATGCATTAAACATTTCGTAGGCTGCGGTTATTTATACATTATCCTTTAATAATATTCAACAACATCATAAATGGAGAATATCATGAATCCATGGCTCAAAATACGAAATTCGGCTGGATTATAATTGGCAACCACTATTCATAGAGAATGCCCTCATTCCAGAAGAACAAAATTTCATCGAGTAGGAAATAATTGAAGAATTCTTTGAAGAAAATTTGGGGCACAGTCCGAATGGAATATACAGGGAGAAGATTACTTTTAAAATGAGCCATCTCATTGACACACATGTTCCATCAGTTCGTTCAAGAATACATCGTCTTGAACCACATTTGTGATATTACAAGAGAATATTGTGGGGAGATGTTCCCACAAAGCCAATGGCTGCATACAGATTAAATACAGCTACTTATATTACTTATACGAACAGTAGCTGGAATTCTGTCATCTGAGCTTTATTTCGATGCTCTATTAACTGAAAGTGACAGTCTAGAGGAAGTATTTTTAGCTGTAAAAGCGATAGCAGCCGACACGGAGAAAGGCGGATTGAATGGTCCTTTAATTCCGTTGACAATTGACAGTTTGTATTTGTGTTCGATGTCCCAAAATTGCAACTATCACTTGGTCACTGAACTAAGCAATAATTATGGTTTGATTCTTCCAAATTAATTGACCCCAATTGTATGAACAGTTGGAATTGGATGAAGCAGTTAATAAATCCTCGGTTGATTGCGGCACAACAAAAATATCATAGCTGCATGGATTTTCCGATGTATCCGAGTCAGCCTATACTGTGATGGTATATTGTTGAACCACTGACATGGGCCACACTACAACACTTTTACTAATGCGGGGAACCAAGCCGAATCAAAACGTTTATGGCCAACAGAATATCTGCAATAAGGATTATCCTACCAACAACTGCATGACGTCATGTAAAGTTAAATGAGAATCCTGCAGTGAAAACCTGCATTTAGCTCTCTTTAACTGTCATTTATGGGGAAAGGGTTCAGATATTTATCATAGTGAATTAACCTTGGATCCCCGATGCACCCTTGGCAGATAGCATTCTTAATGAGGTACAGCCGGAGGAATTTTCATGTGGTAAGCGATTTATACGATATACCACAAAACGCTTACTGCCAATGAGCCAGAAATACCGTTGAATACAGAAGATCAAGATGTATAGAAACCACAGATATCTGAAAATCATCCTGGAACAAAATTTCTATAATATTTATTGTTTCCAATCCTCATACTTCCGTCATAAATAACGGCATGGAAAACTAGCGGAAACACTACCAGCTGCCAGAGTACAACCAGGGAAAGCTGTCCAAAGCTGTCCTCAAAGGAATTTTTCATTGCCGCCTAAAAACGATTCGTTTCCAAGTTAGAATGGTGGAGCGAAATTTTCTCTAGCAATCGAATTTGTTTTAGCGAGGCAAACCTAAATACAGGTTTTAAAATAACTGTTACACAGTCATAACAACATCACCAAGCAACATTTCATGCGATATTTCGGAAGTATTTTGGAGGCAGGGATAAAATCAATGCAATTTCAAGATAGTTATTGGTGAATCAAACTTAGCATTCGGGCATGCACACCACTGTCACAACTGAAATTAAAGCATGGCTCAACTCCCGGCCTTTAACAACACTCCCCATGACGCATTTGATAGGAATAATCCCCGGTTTGTTACAATACTTTCACCAACTGCAGCAGTGAACCAAATGTAAGTAAACGATTAAGTATTAATAGAGGATGATCAGCTGCGTATGGTTAAAGTTGGGACAGATTCTTGAAACTCACGCTGCTAAGGATGACTTGACTCGAGTAGTCACAGTAAAATGCCGAAACGTAATATATAAAAGGCCAATTATAAGATAGATATCTGGCATACTCATCGAAAAAGAACTCAATGAAGTATTTCCGCCATTACATACCAAGTATGGTGATAGAGTTCAACTGACAACAACTACCCAGCTCTGAGACAACAATCACAGACAAACAAAATTGTACAGAGAACAATTCAAGTGGCATTAGCAATATTCTCTATGTGCTGCATGCTGGGACTTGTACAAGCCATCATCATAATTGTTTCTTTTAATCAGTCCACTGGGATACACTGCGAGGAATTAGACAAGCTCGAAATAGTGGCGACGAGTTAGTTGTTTATTACAACTAAACTTCCTGCTGAAAGGAAATTGAGATGTTTAAAATAGCTCTACAAACATCAGCGATACAATGTCATTCTACAGCAAATTCCATGGCAATTCATGTATTTAACAGCAGGCAACGAGCTATTTAATAACAGGCAAACGAGTGCAATGATAGAACACGTTCGTAGTAAAAAAACGAGACCCAGTTTAAGAAAATTAACAATGATCATCTTTTGATCTTTTGCCCCTGATCAAACAGCAAACAACTGCAGTTGATAACACCATCAAGTTATAAACTTACAGGAATCTTACCATGAAATGGGTATACAGAACCTCATCAACCCGGTCAATGGTAATAAGCATTTTTGAAATGATTCTAGTGCATATGCTTCCAGGTTTTGCAACTGCAACAGTGATTGACAGCGTTGCAACACTGGGGTTTGGGATGAAGCAGATATGTTCCAGTCTTTGTGTAACATATTGAATGTTGTTCTGGTTTTATTGATTCGTTTCTTTAGTTTTCATCTGTTCCACCCGTTTTCGCAAATGTACAACCGCAAGATCTACAAGAATATGGACCTCTTCTATTTCTTCTTGGTTGATATTGAGGGTAACCTGTTTTGCTAGATCTAATAGCTTATGTAGTTACTGCTGCATGTCGGGGTGTTTGTGAAACCGAATCATTGAGTTTCTCTGTTAACCCCTACTATATAGATCACAAAAGTTCTATTTCATAAAATCGAGGAACTTTCGAATAAGATCGATAAGTTAGATTCTGTGTTAAACCCCCAATTAAATAGTATTCAACTAAATCATGATATAGTGACCACTGATAACCATATCAGCAATATTAATGAACGACCAGTAACGCAATCGCGCGGGAAGTTATCTACACCGGAGGTTAATAATAAACAAGCAGGAGTTATAAATTTGAGGTTACCCCAAGATGATACCGTGGTGAATAACGCCATCATTGTTATTCCACCACCACAAATTTGGACGTCATCTTCGACTGCATCAACATCAAATTCGGATTGTTCGTCCTTGCCGATTGGTACAAACCACATTAACTCAATCAGCGTTGTTAAACCAAGACGATGGATTTTTATTAGTACGATACACTCATCTGTTACTGATGAACTATTCAAAGGCTTTTTAAATGATAATTTCCAGCTTACAACGGTTAATGCAATCAGAATGGTTCCAAAGGCTGAAAACGGAGGCCAGTATGAATATGTATTCTATCGTTTCAGTGTTGAAGACGAAATATTTACCACCATATTAAACTCTAAACTTTGGCCGTCTGGCATATTTATTAAAGAGTTTGAATTTGCTCGAAAAAGTAATTATTTTCGCTTTTCGGGGCCAACCAGACAAACCACTTGACTGCTAGCAAAGATCTAAAAAATACCACTACCTACGGCACTAATGGTGTACTCTCTACTATTGTCCGTACGGCGGATAAATCATCATATTTAACACAACCAGTAACCTCTACTAAATTAATTGATGCACTTTGTGATGTTAATGGCGGCTTAATGTACTTTTCATGCACCAAAGAATATATAAACGATCGTTATCAGAAGAGCAATGGCAAACCCAATCACGTTGAAACTCAGGCTGAGGAGGAAGTTGTGTCAACACAATCAACGAACAAATCATTCCTCAAATGTATAAAAACCAAGTTACTTCCAAAAAAGGGCGGCAAATCTATCTATCATGAGGATTTCACAAATGGATATGACTTCATTCAACGGATTCCTCCTCAATCATTTGATTATGCTGAACCTCAAATTACCACTTGGATTAAGGGGAATTATTTACCATGTCCTTCTGTTACGATTTGCGCATCTATGCAAGCCAAATTAGATAAATGTCAAATTAAAGAATTATTAACAAAAAAAGAACTGAAACTGATAAACTGCTATTCCAAATCTATAAACATGGTTACAAAAGTATACTTAATTGAAGGTAAATCCGTTATCGTTGTCTCACATCAAGATAAAACCAACTGCACTGACTTAATCTATGTATATTAGATACATTAAAGTCTTATTTACAACATAAGCAGGAATCATGTGTCATCACGCTTGACATTAATTGCTTCGTAGATAAACTTAAACTGGCTCTTGATTACATCTCCAACTGTTCATGCTCCAATATCAAATGGGTTCTAAATATACCGTTTAACATGTCAACATCTTTTGAAAGAACTTTGTCGTCTCATTGGATCACTGGTGAGCCTTCCAGATTTTTGAAGTCTGCCATTAAGAACAATGTGCCAGTTTCATCTCCTTCATACTATGCTGATACTAGCGCAGATTCCTACTATAAGAACTCTGTTATGGAAATATTGTTTTATATTAAATATTCTGACAGTATCATTAAAAGTCACCTCCAACACTACTACACCAAATACATCCATTTGATGCCGTTCGCCTCCTCATTTTTATTATCATTGGAAATCTTCGTATTTGACAATTATTCATCAGTTTGGTTTTGATGGAGATCACCTAGTTAAATATTGTGAGTCCACAAACTATTTTTTGACATCTCAAAGATATATTTTCTGCTCCGCTGGCACTGAAATTATGCTCGATCTCCTGACATATTCAAATTTACAACATATCTATGCAATAAACAACATCATGCGACCTATCTTTACTGGTGTCCAGGGTGTTCCATGCTGTGGAAAATCTACATGGATCATAAACAATCACAAACTATGCTATGATCTGGTCGTATGTGCCACTAAGGAAGGTCTTGCTGATCTCAAATCTAAAGTTGCCACCCGTTGTATTAAGGAGAAGATGGATTTCAACAAAATTGAACTTAACTATAAAACGATTGCTTCATACCTAATTAATGGAACCCGACGTTATGACTCAGTGTTTATTGATGAATATATGATGATACGCATGCAGGTTATATTGGACATGCTCAGTAAATGTTCAAAAATATATCTTCTTGGGGATAAAAATCAAATTCCATTCATCGACAGATTGCACAATGTTATTATTCAGTCCTGTTGATGTTACATTAGCACTGAAAGAATATTATCCTGATATCAGTACCAAAACCCCTATAGAGGTATCAATGGGATTCTTCAAACTACCACCTGATTTATTATCCTTGCGTGTAATTGATAATACATATTATCTAACTTTTACCAAGGCAGATAAGCGCTTATTAATGGACCGGCTTACCTTACCATCTTCCAGTAAAGTTTTAACTATTCATCAGGCACAAGGACTCACGTCACCAAACGTTATATGCGTCAGAACAAACACTCATCCGATTAAACTTTTCAGTAGTTTACCACACGCAATAGTTGCAATATCGAGGCACCCGTGTTCATTTAAATATTTCGCACCTGTAGCAGATGATTTGCTCCATTCGTTAGTGATGAAGGCGCGCCATTTTAACAACAGTTGTCCTGCTATTTACAAATCACCAAATACTACCAAACCATCTTCAAAACCGTGTAAAATTGCAGGCAAAGATGTCAGTAGAATTTATTATCAGAATCTAAATAAAATGGCTTCAAAACCATCCAAATTCTATCAATTTGTTCATCAAACAAACTACCCTATATATGTAATTGGGGAAAGTAATCTCAACCAAGGTATTCATAGTACAGGCGGTAGCGTATTGATAGCTGTACATTCTAATCTTGAAAGTTCTCCTGTTACATTAGTTCCATCAAGACTTGAGCAGATTTGTGCGAAGATAAAAATAGGCAAACGATATCTATTTATATATACAGTGTATATATACCGCCTCGGTCAAATTGCGACTGCTACGCCAGCTGCATCGATGCAATTGATGAAGTCTTTAAAACATCTAATTCATTGGATCTTGTTCTTATACTGGGCGACTTCAATCTTCCGAATATCAACTGGAAACATGCCATGGAGTTTAACTGCATTCTTCCATGTAATATCAATAGCGATGCAGAGTCCCTATTCGTTGATGCCATGCCTGGTTTTAACCTCAACCAAATTAATATGATTGCTAATAGCATCGATAGGTCGCTGGATCTGGTATTAACTACTGAGGAGGATGCTTTCAAAGTAACTGAACCAATGAATCCATTTGTTGTAAACGATATCAACCACAAACCTTTGGACATTGTATTTGATACAACCTACTGTAACCGGAAGAAATCTAAGCACCTTCCAAGAATGAAATTCAACTTCAAGAAGGCAAATTACGCCGGTCTGCAGAATTATTTAGAAGCAGCAAATTGGGATCTAACTTTAAATCTTGACAATGTTAACGAAAATGTTGATAAATTTTATGACATCATTTACCAAGGCTCCATGTGCCTTTTTACAATAAAGCATCGAAAACTCATCCTACGTGGTTCGATGACCTGCTAACCAATTTAAAAAACCGAAAATGTAAAGCATATACTAAAAGGATGAAATCTCGATTGGAACCCGACAAGCTAGCTTATTTACAGCGCAGTGATGAATTTGACGTCTATTTCAATTTTAAGTACAGGTCTTACCTTGCAAGTATTGAAACAAAAATTAAATCAAATCCTAAAGAATTTTGGAAATACTTTCGATCCAAACGGGAAATCGAGGGATATCCATCCAATATGACTTATAATAATACAAGCTCTTCGGACGCAAAAGTGATAGCAGACATGTTTGCAGCATTTTTCCAATCAGTATATAGCCCTTGTGATAATATAGAATACACTGATAAAATAGGCAACAGCAATACTTCTATTATTACCCCTGTCATACATGAAGAGAATGTTATATCAGCCTTAAAAGAATTTGGAGATGGATGTGGACCGGATGATATACCCGCCTTTATATTAAAAAGGTTTGCGAGAAGCTTTACAAATCCACTCTGCAAACTCTTCAACCAATCGATAACCACAGCCGTGTTTCCTGATAAATGGAAAATTTCGAAAATAACACCTATCTTTAAATCGGGTAAGAGAGAGGATGTCTCATGTTATAGAGGAATTTCAACATCTTCGTCAATTCCTAAATTATTTGAGCTGATTGTGTGCAATGCTTTTAAATTTATAATGATACGTCACATCTCTACTTATACCAACACGGGTTCATGCCTGGAAGATCGACATCTACCAATCTGGTCGAATTTACCTACAAAGTGTTAGATGAGGTAGAAAATCATCATCAAGTAGATGTAGCGTATACAGATTTTAGCAAGGCGTTCGGCTCTATATGCCACCTCAAAGCACTCCAAAGTCTGCGCGAATTCGGGTTTTCAACAGAATTTATTAATTGGTTCAAATCGTATCTGACAAACCGACTACAATATGTATTAATTGGGAATGAGAAATCCAATGTTATCAAAGTGACCTCTGGCGTCCCTCAAGGATCGCATATTGGATCCTGGATTTTTATTGTGTTCATCGATAGAATAGCCAAGATAATCAAACACTCAAATGTTCTAATATTTGCTGATGATGTAAAAAATTTTCACACAATTAAACATGAGCATGATGTTGATAAACTGCAGGATGACCTCAACAGACTTAGTGAGTGGTGTGTCCGAAATTCATTACACCTCAATATTACCAAATGTAAAATTATGTCGTTTCATCGAAAAAAATATCCAATAACTTCGGCATATAAAATAAATGGTGCGGAAGTTCCAAGAGGACGTGAGATTATTGATCTAGGAGTCACATTTGTTGAAAACGTTAGTTTTACCCGTCATATAGATAATTGTATTGCTAAAGCTAACTCCATGTTTGGCTTTGTCAAGCGGTGGACTGGGGAATTCACAGATATACATACTATACGCACATTATATTACGCTTATGTAAGATCTCAAGTAGAGTATGCTGTAACGGTTTGGAGCCCCTCTTACGCTGTGCACTTGAACAGAATCGAAAGCATACAAAAAAAATTTCTTATATTCCTGTTGAAGAAAACTGGCTGGAATTATGATTACAAAATACCATTCTACGAAAATGTGGCTCGTTTACCTCCTTACTCTTCAAGGTGCAAAGAATATAACATGTGCACGCTTGAAAACAGGCGTCTACTTCTGGATGCCGCTTTTATCGGAAATGTCCTTCTCGGCCACATTGATTCATCCTTCATCCTCGAAAACGCAGGACTTTGCGTAATCATCAATTTTTGGCGCTTGAACACCATCCAACCAACTATGGCGACAACAATCCCATTAATCGATCTGCAAAATCTTTCAATGCCGTAATTGATCAATTTGATTTTAATTTATCAAAAACCAGTTTTAAAAAAAGTTAAAATCGTATTTCCTAAATTTTTAATAAGTCCTTTGACAGTTTCATATTCGAAGTACTAATTGTTAATTTAAATAATTGTTTTATTTATAATTCTTATTTATTTACAATCTAAGTGTGAATTGAAAAATTTTTTATTTTCTATTTTTAAAATTCTATTTTTAGATTTAATTTTTTTTTGTTCTCTTTTTTGTTAATATATTTTATATTTTACTTTTGTTAATTTGAAATCATAATTGCAATGTACTGAATCGATTTCCTTTAATATTTAAATAAACAAATAAACAATAGGGGACGCAACATTTAATATATGTATAATAGAACTCTCTAGTACCACTAGGAACAATGTTTGCGAATTTTTTCATCTTTGTCTTCTGTATGATTCCTTTGGTTTACCTAACGAACCCGGGATGGTGTGCGTTCGATTAATTGCATATTGTGGCGAATTCATGTTCGAAGACCACACACGAAGAGTAGGTACAGTTGTGAATTACATTCGTTAGGCCGCTCAAAGATGATGAGCGTTGTGTTCATATTTTCGTTCGTAGTTTCGAGTTGATTGTCGGTGAAATTCTATCCCGGATGATGCTAATGTCGTTATCCTTGTGTTGAGCAAGGACACTCCTTGCCAATTTTTGCATCCACTCAGGTTACCCATCTTAAGGATCGTTATAATCAAGCCTTTGTTCCATTCTCGCATATGCTTGTTGATGAGCCTGTCCGCTTTGGTTTACGAGCATTCTACTTAAATCAACATTGAGTCCTCTTATAAACACATCCAATGCGCAATTTCGATATGTTTCTATCAGTACCTCGATTACAATGATGAGTAATCTTCCGTTTTAATTTTGTTAGGTTAGGTTAGGTTAGGTTAGAGCGGCTGCTATCGCACACTTAGGCCAAAAATGGCCCATTGTGATACCACAGGATCCAATCTCTCCTTACTCCCGGTGAAATCATCCGGAGCTACTTATGTAGCGTAATATATCACGCACTCCACAGGTCGCGAGTTCAGAAAGGCTGTCCATATCGTACACATCCAAGTACTTATGTCTTTTGTATGCCAGTCCTGGACACGAGCATAGGAAGTGATCTAAAGACTCTTCCTCCTCTTCGTCCATACAACTTCTATAAAAGTCATTCGTCTCTAGACCCAACCTTCTCGCATGTTCCCCAAAAAGGCAGTGTTCTGTAAGTATCCCTATACGGTCAATCCTAACTCTCGTTTTCCCAGGGATACTAGTAGATTGGGGCGCCGCAGGTCCAGTTTTGGCCGAACCTGTTTTGCTACCCTGCTACCCCGACTTCCCCTTACGGTACGCATGTTGCGATATTACGCAATTCCTAAGCTCAACCTTTGTTCGAATAAGTACATTTATCAACCTTTCCAATGTTTTCAGCAGAAAAGATGATAGAGTTATAGGCCTCAGGTCCTTTGGATAAGCCTCTGAGGTCTTTCCCGATTTCGGGATAAAAACCACTCTGACCTCCGTCCATTTCCTGGGAATATAGGCCAGTTGCAGACATCCCCTGAAAATAATATTCAGCCAGGGGAGGATAACTGCAGAGTTCCTTTGGATCTCTGCTGGTATAATCCGATCCGGACCCGCCGATTTATAAGGTTTAAAACCATTCAGTGCCCACCGGATTCGTTCCCTGTCCACGATGCCATCCACATCTGTTAAAGGTAATCTTCGATGAGCTGCAGGCTCCACCGAGCCATCAACGCTTCCTGGAAAATGGGTCTCCATGAGAAGCTCCAACGATTCCGCACTTGAAGCTGTCCATAACCCGTCCGGGCTAATTAAGTAACTAGGACTGGTTGGGTTAGCAGCCGGAATTTTCCTAAGGCGAGAAGTCTCAGAGACCTCCTCCATTCTACAACAGAAGAGTCTCCAAGACCCTCTTTGTGCCCTCCTCAACTCTTTTTTGTACTTTCTTAGGTCCTCCCTATAGGAGTTCCAATCCCAATTTCCCCTGGTGTTCTTAGCCTTATTAAAGGCTGTCCTACACGCTCTCCGATAGGTTCCCAACTTTGTTGTCCACCATGTCGGTTTCTGCCTGCCCCTAGGTTTTATCAGAGGGCAAGCAGCATTAAATGAAAGATTGCATGCTCTTGTGACAATATCAACCATGCAATCTAATTCCTCTACTGTCGCTGGAAGTCCAGAAACCTCCAGCGGCAATAGTTCCTCCAACACCTCCCCATATTTGGTCCAGTTTGCCCTTCTGGGATTCCTGAAGGCTTTCCGGGCAACAGGTTTGATGTTGAGGTTATATGTTACATATCGATGATCAGAAAATGAGTGCTCCTTCGCCACTCTCCATTCGCTGATCATATGAAAAATTGGTTCTGAAGCAAAGATCACATCTAGAACCACCTGTCGACTTCTAACAATAACTGTTGTTTCACACCCAATATTGCAAACTACCAAGTTAGTATTTAATAAGTAATCAAAAAATAACTCACCCCTTTCGTTAATGTCTGTGCTTCCCCAGATTGTGTGATGCGCGTTTGCATCACATCCAAGTATCACACCTACCTTTCTCTGACTTGGTCCTGTTGGGTCCGTTCGCCATCGCCCACAGGCTGGTCTTCCGCGCCCTTATTGACTTCACCTTCCCTATAAACTTTAAGAGTGATCGACCCGAAACCAAAGTTGATCACTCCCATAGATCTAGCAAAGGAGGCCAGGGATTCCTTATTGATTAGCATGATTGCCAATCTAAAGCTTACCTTAGCCTCCTCCTGCTTCACAATCATTCATTCTTCCGTTGGACGATCGGGATTACTGGCCCCGATAATCGCAATGATCTCCTCTGGCTTATCCGGCTCGGTTGGTAACCAAACGCATGCCCTCGGCCTGCTTGCGATTTCCCCTCTGCTGACAGCTTCAAGCCTCGCGCCTGGCAACACCTCACCCACCTCGGTCACTGCCCTTTTATATAGATGGACCGATGTCGGGTCCGCCTTTTGTGCCATCTCGCATCTCTGCAGGACGGAGGGGATCCCGGATTTTCTTTCAGGATCCTCAAGAATATGGAGTTTAATGCATTATACACTACGCTTCACTTCTCCGACGTGATGCTCCCATCTTCCTGACCTCTGTCAATGACGGCTAGCTTCAACACGTGCTCCTTTAGGATTTCACTGAATAACTTCAGTTTCCGCTCCTTAGGAGCACCCGACGTCGTGTCTGCTTGCACTTTGGCCCGCTTACTGCCACCCACTTCGAGCTCCTCCTGGGGCCTCTGTCTTTTAGATACAAGGACCCTCTCCGAACTATCGCAGCCTACAGTTTTCTTAGCCCATGCTACAGAATCCTTCTGCTTTACTGTAACCCGCCCCTCAGGGATCGCAGCCAGTTTCTCCTCAATTCTAAATGCCGACCGTTTCTCCCTGTACCGTCGCTTCGTTGGGGGGATTTCTCTCTATCCCCCGCTCTTCTGTTTGGCGGTTCCACTTCCTCCTGTCTTCGATGCCATGGAGTCGCTTACCCCTGCCTCAGATGAAGGAGTCCCACCTTTCTGGTTAGAGTTACTCGTCTCATTCACATTTTCCGGTTTTTGGTGGGTACCGGTCCCCTTGTTTTTGTTTTTAAAATCTTCCATGTTTTCCCCACGAGTATCGGAGAAATACAGGTCCACCTGCGCAGAGATCCGTATACGCAGTTAAGGCTAAATACAACTGGAGGTCGCCAGGTATCCAGAGGGCTCCATTCACGACTGGGCTTTGTTAAATAGGCCCCCAGTCTAGCCGATCATCAGCACGGGTCGCATAACACCTTAATCCAGCCCATTGGCTCCCCGAGCACCCCGCCCACTGCGCCTCCGGTCCTCCCACATTTACTCACACATTCAACCATTCATATGGATATCCCAAACCAATGGGACTCATTTCATTCAGGGGACTCGCATTTATAGGGTTCCCTATTCAATACCTGGAGACCCGGAAGCGCAGCGAGACGTGCCGCTCAGTTCACCGTGGTTTGTGGTCGATGGTTTTATGGCGCCATCAGTTCGCCTTTCACTACTGGGTAGCATAGGCACTCAGAATTTAATGAACAGAGGTTAACCACTCCCCCGTTCTCTGAGACTCTCCTCCCAGCAGAGCTGCGGTTGGGGACGGCTTATTTAATTCACCGCTAACCTATCTATCGATAGGCCGTTCACTATCCACCACCTGTGACCCCCTGATAGCTGCAGCCCACCACGGGCTTTTTTTTTAATTTTGTTAATAATCAGTGAAAACTGATGAGCATCTTTAATTTAAGATAAGCATTTGTTTATAGATGCCCAAACGTCGTTTATGGATGCCCAAAAAAAAATGTTTGATGACTGGTCCCTGTTTCGGCGCCAGTTAACGAATTGTTTTTGTCAAATTTTATATTGATAAACTTTCAAATACAAAATTACTCTAATCTTAAAATTATCAGTTTGTCTTTCTAATACTAAAGTGAAATTTAATATCAACATTTTAATATTGGTTTTGTGTTTATTTTACATAAAGAATTAATTAGAACTTAAGGTTTCGAAAACCGTTCGGAGGGTTTGTTGATATGAAGCATTTGTAGAGTATGGCATATTGTTAACTTCAATAATGTATCCACCCAATACGGGTGGCATACAGATAGAACAGTCTCACATTGAGGATGCATATTTGTGTGGTTTGTCTAGATTAAAATTTAATATTGTGTGATAGGGATAATATTTGTTTTCTTCATGAGGTTTTTATATTTTAGAAATTCATCATCCCTATTTTTCACTGTACTTTTATAGTCTAAGATACCCAGCGAGCTTAGGCAGATAGAATGAAAATGTCTGCCCAATTGCTTTTTTTTATTATCAATTTTCACACAACGCACCACGATGTTGATAGCTCTAAAAATAAAAAATTTAGAAAAGTTGCAGTTTGAACAAACTGCTATGAAAACTCCTCAAATTAACGTATAAATACGCCAGTCTATAAGGTTTACAATAAAACAATTTCAATTTGTTGCTATTTTGTACCCAAATATATCGATTAAAAGCACGAATAATTTTAGCGGTCAACCCTGTTCACGAGGCAATTTGTGTTCCTAGTATTAAAAAACATCGGCTCGCAACAAAATTAACCACAAAAGAGTTAGGTGAGCCTTAAGCTTTAAAATCAACAACACAAAAGATAAAACAAAACCGTTTTTGATTGGTTTCATCTGTAAAAGTTTAAAGCTTTCGTGGTTGTCATTCATAATTCCATTAAAATAATATTATTGCGTTGATGGAAAGGAAAATGAAAAAGTTAATTTAAAATACACACCCCATCATAATCCAAAATCGTAAACTCTTAAATCTTAATACTCGCGTACCTACATAATAAAAATTGAAGTAAAAAATAATGATAAAATAAATCATCAGTGAAAAGTATAAAATTAAGAAGAAAACTGTTAGATGTATAGGATGTAGGTAAAAGAAATTTAGTAATATCATCTCCCCACTTGTACATATGTAATTTTATTTTGTGCTATATACTTAATTAAATCTAATCCTCATCGTGTGATCGTGTCTATTATGAAACAAGAACTCTTCAAATTTTATATACCCAAGTCACGCGCAATATTTATCCACCCCATATGTCGTCCCGCACTCGTCTTCTTCTTAATACACTTGTTGCGGACTCGCCTCATCCTTGTATACGACTTACGTACCAAAATCTCTAGTATGTACCTATCTAAGGAACAAAAAAAAAATTAACATAGAAATTTCCACCCAACGTCTCTAAACCCAAAAACATATTTTCCAAATTTCGTTAGCTTTTTTATTTTCTGGTTGTTGTTTTTTTTCTAAAGTTTAGAATGGAAAAATTAAATTTACATTTTTTTTCTGTGAATACTCGTAGCATATATCCAACATGCACAGTTTTCAGAAGAGACATGGAGAGAGATGAGAAAAATGTTGGAAAGTATTTTCATTGTTCTAAATGTACGTAGCACAGCTACATAAAAAAAGTATTGTTTTAGATACAATGAACTTTTGGTTATACACACACACACCATACGATATAGTTTTTATATTTCACTGACATAAAAATCGATTTTCGGTTTGGTTTTATTCCGATATAAAATATCAAATCTATAAAGGTATGAAGTTATTCGGTTGTGTATATCCTAAAGTTCAAATTCTGTAAGGCTACGAACATAAGCAATTTAATAGAGCTAACAGCTAATTGTTGTATATCGATAGAGTTGTGAAAGGAATTTGGAAAATTCAACAGCTTCTCTCATGTTGTGGAAAATTGCTTTTGAATTACATGAAAATAGGTAAGAGTATCTACATGTATTAGAAGATAAAATGCAACAATAATTTTAAAGGAAGTGAGCCCGTGCACTGCGACATTTAGATCTATTGTACATCCCATAGTTAGCCTATCACGTAAAGTGTGGAAATTATTCTTTCATTCACTATTTCAGGTAAAATGATGACTTTGGTGTTGAACCATATTGTCTAGTGAGAAGTCTAAATAGTTTAAGAGCAGATGTCACATGTTAACAATATATGTAACATTATGTCTCCGCCTCTTCGTTCAACGTCTTGGCTTGGGTCTTCAACCCCGATGCCCCTTATCGGATACAACCTCCATATACAACTTTTAATTTGTCATACGATCTATATTGAAGGTCAACCGGTCACACCAACGAAGAAGAGGGGCTAGGCATCTGACTTCCTGCATCGAAATTTTATCTACCGTTGAACTATTCATCGTTGGTTTTCTGTTCAAGTCTGTTTTGTTCTCAGCCTAATAGAATGGCGATTGGGGAAGGCATGTTTAATTCTTCGCTAATCTACCTATCAAAATGAAGTTCATGTTCCATCAAGTTTAACCGCCCGGTAGAGACTAATATCTACTAGCTGCATCTCACCCCTACTAGAAGTCACTGGTTTGAGATTACAGGTAAGGGGCTAAATGTTATAGAGTAGACTGTTAGAGGTTAAAGGTAAGACATAAGAGGTTCGAGGTTAGAAGTTAATGTTTAAAGGTAAAAGATTAGAGGTTATAGTTAAGAGTTATTTGAGGTTATAGATTAGAGATAAGGAGCTACAGATTTAAGGTTAGATATTAAAGGTTTGAGGTTAGAAGTTCGAGTAAAGGTTACAGATTATTGATTAGATATTAGATTTGTTAGAAGTTTAAATAATTTAGAAGAAATTTATTAGAAGTTTAAAGTGAGAAGATAAGGGTTAGAGAGTTTCGAGTTTTGAGGTTAGACGTTGGAGGTTTGATATTAGATATTAGAGGTTAAATAATAAAGATTAGAGATTAAGCGTTAGAGATTTAAAGTTAGAGATTACAGGCTAGAGGCTAGAAGTTCAAATTGAGAGGTTAGAGGTTAGATGATTATGGTCTGGATAGACTGCGGATTAGTTTAACTGATTTACGCCTATTCTCCACGAATAGTTGCAGGTTGAGACATAAAATGTCAACTTTAATGTCAGAAGCTTCTATTAACGCGAAATTTTGACATTTTCTGACATAGTAAAAAATAGATCTTTTTTTAGTCAAAATGCCAAACCAAAAACAGAAAACTTTAAAATTAATCGAGTTATATAAAAATAAAGAGTGTTTATGAAATATTCATTCCAAAATATTTAGAAAGGTTGACATAAAATATGATGCGGGTGTACTACGAAATCCCGGTTTTCAAAATCCCGGTTTCAAAATCTTGGTTTTCAAAATCCCAGGTTTCAAAATCCTGGTTTTCAATATCACGCTTTTTGAAAACCCGGACTTATAAAACAATCGGGATTTTAAAAAGGTGAATTTCGTTACACACCCAACTAATGCTTATAGAAAAATTGCAACCGAAAAATTGGACCGAAATGGACAGCAAATTGATAGTTCAAAAAAATTAGGAGCCGATCTGGACGATAGAACCTTCTCTTTTTTATTTTAATGAAATGTCGTTTTTGGATCCCTGTATTGTTTATCGGAAAAGCAAAACCAATCTAAATGTAAATACATATCTCTAAAGAATTATGAAGTACAATATGTTGAACGTATTTTTTAGATTGAAAGCAGTTTAACGAACGATTCCGATCAACAAACTTTAAATGACTGGGATTTTTATCACTAATCAAATGTTGATATTCCTCCTTTGGAAATAAATTAATCCACTCCAAAAAAGAGAAAAGAGGCATCACTAGATTGGAAAACTGATTATGATGACGCACTAAATAAATTTGTTTCACCCGCACATTCTGAAGAAAACTTCCCGAGACTCACGCATGTCTTTCATCCAGCAGCAGTTGACCGAATTAAGGGTGCATTGTATTAACTCGCCAGGCTCAAGCACAATAACAATAAGCCAACCGCAATAATTTGTTGGGCCATCACCACCATCAACTTCATCATCATCATCATCAGCGTTGGTAAACAACCATCTATTTCGCCAACATACACATAAATGCGCTTATATATTCAATTATCCAGCCGTAACTACTTCACCAACTTGTTCAGTTCCTTCCTTTTCACCATCGTCGTCATCAACATCAACAGAAGTGAGAAAATTATTCCCCTAACAATCCGCGCACCCTTTTTAAAGCCGTAAAAATAGTTTGCAAATTTAGTTGCACCCCAAACCTGTCCAGTTCCTTCTTTTTCACCAACGCCATCAACATCATTATTATCAACGAGTAATTTATTATATGATTCTGTTCATCGCCAACAGACACCTTTGAAATTCGTTTTAGCCAATGGTACAGCATCAAATTGTTTAAACGATGTCATACGTGCCGCGTATATAGACGAAAATGCTATATTTTAATTTTATAAGTTTAAGATTTTCTTCAAAATTATTTTATTATAATTTTTTTTTCATTTAAAATGAATTGATACTTGAATTAAAATTTAAATTTACATTGACTTTGGATTATGCCATCGGAGTCTAAATATTTTACATTATTCTGGCGTGTGGCAGTTGCAGTTTTATTGCATTCGACATATTGGATTTCGATTAAATTAAAATTATTGGTAGGTGAAGATACCTCCAGCGATCATCAATTGGTTGACTGATTTCTTTAGTTAAAAAATTATGTAGCCCACACGAAGTTTTAACTATTAAATCAGTTGTTTCGAGAGAGGTTTCGATTGGCCTTTGAAATATTCGAAACCGGGTTGTTAACCGGCCAAACGCACATTCCACTCTTATACGTGTCCTGCTTATTCTATAATTGAATACATTTTCAGGCACACTCAACTCTATATTGCTATTAAACGGTTTAACCATATTTCGAGAAAGAGTAAAGGCATCATCATCGCCGATGAAAAAAAAATAAGTTTCTGAATTTTGCCCTGGTAATTTTGCACGCTCTTTAATGTCCAAATAGCCGTTTATCAGTGCCTGATAAAACGCACTGACTTTGTAAATGGTACTGTCGTTGATTCTGCCATTTGAGCCCACATCAATAAATACAAAATTTCCATTAGCATCAACAAGCAAACAAAATTATGCTGAAGTACCCCTTATAGCAGTAAAAATTAGACTCCGAGTTAGCACGAATTACCATATGTTGACAAAATCTGTTGCAATTTAGGCCTATTTATTTTTCTTTCGTTACCTTGTAAAAAATAATATTTATTGTAATTTTGCATAATTTAATTTATAATTTCTATATACTTTTGGTTGTAAATGGTCGGCTCAACCTGAAATATATAATTAAGCTTATTGAAATTAAGTATAAAATATGATGATCATGAGAATACTGCCCTTCATTGTAAACCAGAAGAAACTTACCAAAATTAGAGTTTCTTCAAATTGACTGATGTGCATCCTGGTAAAATTCTGCCAGAGCCCCAATTCAAATCTTAAAGAAGGTGCTTTTCCCAATGATGCTCTCCTCTCTTAACTAAAAAAGGATTAACTCAAAAAAGCAGGTGTTTTACTTTTTTCTCGAAGACATTTTATTTTATTTCTTGCAAATTTTTTAATTCTTTAAGGTTTTAGGTTTAAGGTTTAAGGTTTAAGGTTTAAGGTTTAAGGTTTAAGGTTTAAGGTTTAAGGTTTAAGGTTTAAGGTTTAAGGTTTAAGGTTTACGGTTTAAGGTTTAAGGTTTAAGGTTTAAGGTTTAAGGTTTAAGGTTTAAGGTTTAAGGTTTAAGGTTTAAGGTTTAAGGTTTAAGGTTTAAGGTTTAAGGTTTAAGGTTTAAGGTTTAAGGTTTAAGGTTTAAGGTTTAAGGTTTAAGGTTTAAGGTTTAAGGTTTAAGGTTTAAGGTTTAAGGTTTAAGGTTTAAGGTTTAAGGTTTAAGGTTTAAGGTTTAAGGTTTAAGGTTTAAGGTTTAAGGTTTAAGGTTTAAGGTTTAAGGTTTAAGGTTTAAGGTTTAAGGTTTAAGGTTTAAGGTTTAAGGTTTAAGGTTTAAGGTTTAAGGTTTAAGGTTTAAGGTTTAAGGTTTAAGGTTTAAGGTTTAAGGTTTAAGGTTTAAGGTTTAAGGTTTAAGGTTTAAGGTTTAAGGTTTAAGGTTTAAGGTTTAAGGTTTAAGGTTTAAGGTTTAAGGTTTAAGGTTTAAGGTTTAAGGTTTAAGGTTTAAGGTTTAAGGTTTAAGGTTTAAGGTTTAAGGTTTAAGGTTTAAGGTTTAAGGTTTAAGGTTTAAGGTTTAAGGTTTAAGGTTTAAGGTTTAAGGTTTAAGGTTTAAGGTTTAAGGTTTAAGGTTTAAGGTTTAAGGTTTAAGGTTTAAGGTTTAAGGTTTAAGGTTTAAGGTTTAAGGTTTAAGGTTTAAGGTTTAAGGTTTAAGGTTTAAGGTTTAAGGTTTAAGGTTTAAGGTTTAAGGTTTAAGGTTTAAGGTTTAAGGTTTAAGGTTTAAGGTTTAAGGTTTAAGGTTTAAGGTTTAAGGTTTAAGGTTTAAGGTTTAAGGTTTAAGGTTTAAGGTTTAAGGTTTAAGGTTTAAGGTTTAAGGTTTAAGGTTTAAGGTTTAAGGTTTAAGGTTTAAGGTTTAAGGTTTAAGGTTTAAGGTTTAAGGTTTAAGGTTTAAGGTTTAAGGTTTAAGGTTTAAGGTTTAAGGTTTAAGGTTTAAGGTTTAAGGTTTAAGGTTTAAGGTTTAAGGTTTAAGGTTTAAGGTTTAAGGTTTAAGGTTTAAGGTTTAAGGTTTAAGGTTTAAGGTTTAAGGTTTAAGGTTTAAGGTTTAAGGTTTAAGGTTTAAGGTTTAAGGTTTAAGGTTTAAGGTTTAAGGTTTAAGGTTTAAGGTTTAAGGTTTAAGGTTTACGGTTTACGGTTTACGGTTTACGGTTTAAGGTTTAAGGTTTAAGGTTTAAGGTTTAAGGTTTAAGGTTTAAGGTTTAAGGTTTAAGGTTTAAGGTTTAAGGTTTAAGGTTTAAGGTTTAAGGTTTAAGGTTTAAGGTTTAAGGTTTAAGGTTTAAGGTTTAAGGTTTAAGGTTTAAGGTTTAAGGTTTAAGGTTTAAGGTTTAAGGTTTAAGGTTTAAGGTTTAAGGTTTAAGGTTTAAGGTTTAAGGTTTAAGGTTTAAGGTTTAAGGTTTAAGGTTTAAGGTTTAAGGTTTAAGGTTTAAGGTTTAAGGTTTAAGGTTTAAGGTTTAAGGTTTAAGGTTTAAGGTTTAAGGTTTAAGGTTTAAGGTTTAAGGTTTAAGGTTTAAGGTTTAAGGTTTAAGGTTTAAGGTTTAAGGTTTAAGGTTTAAGGTTTAAGGTTTAAGGTTTAAGGTTTAAGGTTTAAGGTTTAAGGTTTAAGGTTTAAGGTTTAAGGTTTAAGGTTTAAGGTTTAAGGTTTAAGGTTTAAGGTTTAAGGTTTAAGGTTTAAGGTTTAAGGTTTAAGGTTTAAGGTTTAAGGTTTAAGGTTTAAGGTTTAAGGTTTAAGGTTTAAGGTTTAAGGTTTAAGGTTTAAGGTTTAAGGTTTAAGGTTTAAGGTTTAAGGTTTAAGGTTTAAGGTTTAAGGTTTAAGGTTTAAGGTTTAAAGTTTAAGGTTTAAGGTTTAAGGTTTAAGGTTTAAGGTTTAAGGTTTAAGGTTTAAGGTTTAAGGTTTAAGGTTTAAGGTTTAAGGTTTAAGGTTTAAGGTTTAAGGTTTAAGGTTTAAGGTTTAAGGTTTAAGGTTTAAGGTTTAAGGTTTAAGGTTTAAGGTTTAAGGTTTAAGGTTTAAGGTTTAAGGTTTAAGGTTTAAGGTTTAAGGTTTAAGGTTTAAGGTTTAAGGTTTAAAGTTTAAGGTTTAAGGTTTAAGGTTTAAGGTTTAAAGTTTAAGGTTTAAGGTTTAAGGTTTAAGGTTTAAAGTTTAAGGTTTAAGGTTTAAGGTTTAAGGTTTAAGGTTTAAGGTTTAAAGTTTAAGGTTTAAGGTTTAAGGTTTAAGGTTTAAAGTTTAAGGTTTAAAGTTTAAGGTTTAAAGTTTAAGGTTTAAGGTTTAAGGTTTAAGGTTTAAGGTTTAAGGTTTAAGGTTTAAAGTTTAAGGTTTAAGGTTTAAGGTTTAAGGTTTAAGGTTTAAGGTTTAAGGTTTAAGGTTTAAGGTTTAAGGTTTAAGGTTTAAGGTTTAAGGTTTAAGGTTTAAGGTTTAAGGTTTAAGGTTTAAGGTTTAAGGTTTAAGGTTTAAGGTTTAAGGTTTAAGGTTTAAGGTTTAAGGTTTAAGGTTTAAGGTTTAAGGTTTAAGGTTTAAGGTTTAAGGTTTAAGGTTTAAGGTTTAAGGTTTAAGGTTTAAGGTTTAAGGTTTAAGGTTTAAGGTTTAAGGTTTAAGGTTTAAGGTTTAAGGTTTAAGGTTTAAGGTTTAAGGTTTAAGGTTTAAGGTTTAAGGTTTAAGGTTTAAGGTTTAAGGTTTAAGGTTTAAGGTTTAAGGTTTAAGGTTTAAGGTTTAAGGTTTAAGGTTTAAGGTTTAAGGTTTAAGGTTTAAGGTTTAAGGTTTAAGGTTTAAGGTTTAAAAATTAAAGTTTAAGGTTAAAGGTTAGAGCTGGTAGAGGGTAGCAGTTCGAAGTTAGAGGTTAGAATTTAAAGATTAGAGCTTAGAGGTAAAAGGTAATGGATAGAAGTTAGAGGTTATAAGTTTGGAGCTTAGAGATCAACGGTTACAGGTTAGAGGTTAAATATTTGAAGTTATAGATTAGAAAGAAGTTTAGAGTTTAGAAGTTAAAAGGTAGAGATTAGAAGTTAGCGACCTCTAGCCACTAGCTTCTAACTGAAGAGGTTAACCGCTAACCTCTTAGGTTAAAGGTAGGAGATTAGAGGTTAGAGATGCAAAGTCGTCAGTGGTTATTGTGACCGTTTTATTTTAGTTGTTCTGTAATTTTGTACACTAGAGGTCTCAGTGATTGCTGTTCCAACTTGAATATTCTGTCTAGATGTCCGACTTTGTAACTAAAAAACATTTAAGTTTATCTCATCAAGCAAAGTTTCCTAACGTGCTTTAACACAAGAACGCTCTTCAGGTGAAATTTCACCCATTAATGATTTTAAAGTTATTTTACCTTTTTATTATGAAATTAAGGATGGCTAAATTTTTGAATTCGTTTGTATTATTCGTTTGTATTACAAATAAAATATTGAAATATGTGATATATGGATATGTATATAGATATGTATATAGATTTTATATAATATATATTCGGGTGAAATTTCACCCGAGCAATGCATGTGTAATTTTCTTTTGAGAGTCGTATGAGGGTTAATTAAGTTTATTATCCAGTGGATATTTCTGCTATAAGTATTTGTTTAGGCTCTCGAAGTAGGCGGTTTCTAGTTTCAGGACTAATGAATACGCCATATGCACTAGATCTTTTACAAAACAATGAAGCTAGGGGTAGCAATGCTGCTTGACTCTTTGAGATTATGAAATGGTCAGTTCTCTTGTATGTTCTACTGATACATTCAAGTAGGCAGACGTCTATTAGATTTTCTCTTGGTATACCATTGAGGATTCTCCCAAGGGTATATGGCTTAAGATCTCAAGCCTGATTACTCTACCATGTTCTTAACTTAGTTCCGTTTTTGAATCCTGTTCAAGAAATTTCTTTTTAACATAGGTCATTGAACAATTTCATTGGCCAGGTTTAATTTAGTCAAAACCTGGTCGGTTGGGTTTTAATTGATTTAACATTTCTATAGTTGTATGGACATAGAGCTGGTCATTTATTTAATATGTGTAAGCCCTAACAGCTTCTCGATAGTAACCTTGGGACAGGATTTCATAGCTCATATGGCCGAGCCCAATCAGAGATTAACACAGTCACTGCCTTTGATCATCACTAAACGCACCTCTCTAAGTGTTCAATTGGTTTTTACCGTGCTCTCCGTCCGGTTATTAAGCCCAAGAATCCTGATGTTGGTTGATGATCGAGAGAACGCTTAGTGGATTTATTCGTGCCGAAAACATTAATCACATTAAAAAAGAGAAAAAGAAAAGAAATAAAGGAAACAGATCGGCTAGTGAATTTTCAGTCCTTTTAAAGCCATACGGTTTCCCTTTAACAAAAATTATTACAATTTGTCAATCTAAAAATAATATTATGTATTTGAAAACAATAAATATAAAAAACAGAAAAATATAAAAAATATAAAATATAAAAATATACTTCACAAATAATTCACGACGTTAGACAACAAATGTGCTTTTAGCAATTTCTTAAATTTAAAAATATTATAAGTGTTTTTAATTGGGTCGGGCAGTTTATTATAAATATAAGGTCCAATAAATGATATAGATTTTCTTCCAAATTCTGTTCTGATATTTAAGCATGTCAGCAAATTAGTAGACCTAGTTTCGTATCTATGAGTTACATATTTATATTCCATGTTAGATAAACATGAGGGCACAATCAAACATTTGTACATATAAACACATAAATGCAATTCGAATAATGCGCCAATTGGAAGAATTCCCTTAGCTACATCGCGATATAAAGCTGATGTTGGATATAATATAGGGAGTTTATAAATAGATTTACAACACTTGTTTTGCAGAATCTGTAAATTCCTTAATCTAGTTTTCGCTGCAGATCCAAAAGCTGCAATAGCGTAATAAAAACGTGAATGAACAAAAGAGAAATAAATCATTTTTAAAACATGAGTTGGAACAAAACTAGCCAATTTCCTGATCAAGAACAAGAATGGACAAACTTTCAAACAAACTGAATTTACATGATCTTCCCAAGATAAATGCTTGTCAAGTACAACACCCAGGTATTTAAGTTTATCAACACATTCAATAGTAACACCTGAATATTGCATAATTGGAAACTCACAGTGTGGCAAATATGATGAGTGAAAAATTATAATTTTTGTCTTGCTGAGATTAAGAGAAATTTTGTTCATATCAAAAAATTCAATCAACATGTTTAAATCATTATTTAAACAAACCTGCATTTGTGTACAATCATTGAATTCGTAAAAAATTGCAGTATCATCCGTAAACATCTTGATTTGTCCAGAAATAGGTAATTGTGCTATGTCATTAATGAAAATTAAAAACAACAGAGGCCCCAGGACGCTACCAAAACGCATTGATGTTTTTGAGCGTCGTTTTTCGTCGAGAGCCCGAAAAAATTTTGCTGGTTTTCCCTGAGAATAGGGAATTGGGAAAAATATTTTCATAGCATTTTTGCCTAAATTGTATTTACCTGGCCTACTGAGGGAACATGTTTGGTGTTAATATTTTCGAAACAAAGTTAAATGGGAAAATATTTTTCCCTATAAAAGTTTTGTGGCACAAAAGTTTCCCAAATCACTTTGTTTTGAAAATTTTTCCACTGAACTTCTTTTTTCAGTAGGCCAGAAAAGTATAATTTTGACAAAAATGCTATGAAAATATTTTTCCCAATTGGGAAAAAGCCAGAATAGGGCCAGGTAGCCTTTAAAGTGTCAATCTTCCCCGCCTTAGTTTCGCCAACTTCCTCATACGTTTAGCCCAATTCTTTTAGCTTAAAAATAATTTAAATTTAAAGAAGCTATAGGGACGACTACGTTACAAGATTAGAACTTGGGTTAGAAAATTAGCATCCCGGACAAATCACGGGAATTTTGGAAACATCACAATTTGTGAAAATTTATTTTTCATTATTGGAGAAACCAAGTCAGCTATGGCATTATAGTAACACAATAATTTGTGCTTCATTGTGCATTATCTGAATTTTCAGTCGGGACAAATACTAAGGCAGCCGGGACCTTTTAAAGCCAACTGAAACCACACTTTTACCAGCAGGAATCTTTTAAACCTGCACAATGAGCACTTTGCCTTTTAGATGGTTATGCAATACATAAGGTTTCAGTCGAAACCATTAAAATGCCGGCTGGAACCATGCCAGCCGGATACAAACCAACTGTAACACACATGGCACAATGCATTCTTATCGTTCCGGCTAAAACTTTATATGGTTTACAAGCATCTAAAGTATACATTGTGCTTATTGTACTGTGCAAGTTTCTAATGATTCCGATTGGTAAAAAATCTTGTTCCGGCTAGCTTTATAAAGTTTCGGCTGGCTTCATATCAATGTGATTGAAATTATAGTGGTCCCGGCTGACATTGTTACTATTTCGGCTGAAACTTTCTATATTGCACAATCATATTAAGTACGTTGTTCTCATTTTGCAAGATTCTCATGGTTTCCCCTGATAAAACTCTGGCTCCGACTGGATTCAAAGGATGTTGGCTTGCTTCGGTTTAAACAGACAAGGATATTGAAACGATCTCATGAGCTAAAAAGATTATTAAAATGGAGCAGGAGGATAGCTTTTCGTCTGAAGGCTCTCTAACTAGAAGGCAACGAACGGAGGAGGAATCACAA
The DNA here is from genome assembly GCA_947310385.1 of Nephrotoma appendiculata. NCBI lineage: Eukaryota > Metazoa > Arthropoda > Insecta > Diptera > Tipulidae > Nephrotoma > Nephrotoma appendiculata. Next base: position 316,281,832 of record OX371223.1, read on the forward strand.
AAGAATCCAAAGAGCACTTATAAAGCAGGAATCTGTAAGTATGCCTGAAAGTCGAGAAACCCTTTGTAGCCGATTTTTTATATATTATGAGGGAAAACTCTGGACCCACTCCAACTTGCTGGGATGGAGGATTGTACTGGAATCGTGTCAAATTGACACCTTATGCCTACCAATGGTCATTGACGCTGTACAAAAAGACTGTAGAGAGCTTGGTCCTGCTTGGTTGGAGATTCCCTGCAGAACTAGGGTGAGAGCTCGGACCCCAGTGGAACACAGTGGCCTGAAAGGAAATGCTGCAAATTAGCAATACTAAACTGCCGACTGAAGGCCAAGTTGGAAGAACCAATGGCTGATTATGGGTCAGATATTATCATATTAAATTGAGAGTCGCTTGCTGCGCCGGCGAGAACAAATGGTTTAGTTAGTTATAATTTCAGCGCAGTCAAACTCAAGATTTTTAAGAAAGATGAGGGTCACATCTTGAGAGTGCTGATATCGGTAAAGCCCCCGGTGGGAATGGGAAAAATATGTCATGTGGAGAAGCCTTGTTAAACCGCGGGATTTATATACAATTAATGGGGCTAATTATGTAAAGTACAACTATGAGTGCGACTTGCAATGTGTTCGAATTCATAAATGTGTACATTAAAAGAACAACAAAATCTCACAATTACGAGAACCCAAAATGCTTTACATATAAACACATTTTAACGTTATTTATCGTAAGTCGAAGTCGTAATGGTTAAATAATTCACCCCAATATCATATATCGCAAAATGAAATAAATAATGAACGGACGTATACTGTATCACCTACTCTCATTTCGTTATTCCAAATTACGAAATTCTGGTTACGATACTAATAGTCTGCGGAGAGACGGCGGGATTGTAAAACTGGTTTGGCAAAATTCAATCAAGAAAACGGTTCGAAGACCGCTCTAGGATATAAAATTCAGTTCAAATCGACTCACTACGATTTTACTAATTGTGTGAGTGTTAGTAGTATTAAATTCCATCCAGCTTTTCCCGTACGCAGAAAATCATACCAAAGAATAAATTTTGAACAACAACTAATTTTGATCTCATATTTTATTACCGCTTCAGTTGTGTAACGTCAATATACTAGTTTCATTATGGGACATGAATCAATAACTGTCATGAAATTCAAAACTAAATGGAGCAGAAAAAGGTATAACTACCTATTTAACATTAAAACAAATTATTTTAATTTAATGCTATTTTGAAATGATATTTTTCCAAACATGATGGCAGATGAATTTGAACAGGTCGCATAATAAATGTTACGAAATAAAATTGAATGCAATGAACGGTAAATAATGAGAGCTTTTCCATTTTCTATTAGGGTCGACAGATCTGTAAAATTGAAACGGTATACTGAAAAATACTAAATATTGTGTAGTAGAATTCTTAATTATTTTTCAATTTTAGTAATTCTGTAGATTATAAATATTTGTACCAATTCAATTACACGTTTGCGGAACTTGTAATTATAGGTGTAGAATTATTTATTACGACGAATTTATTTTTAGAAACGATTTGGCAAATTAGTTTTAATAGATGTACAATTAATGCCTCATCAATAGAGGGAATAAATTATTTTCGAAGAACTTTTTCCCGTCCGATTGAGATACCACCAAAATGTGCATTTTGAACCCATCAACCGCTTCTTCAGGTGTAAAACTCGAAAAACGTTGCCCTCAATTTATTTTTTAAGTCATTGAGTTCCAAACCAAGACTAAACGGCGCCGATGTATGATAGCTCGCATTGTCGTGGTGGAGAATGATCCGTCGTCGGTGGTTGGTTTTACTTATTTCGCTGAAGACTCCTGGCAAACAAATGGTTGTGTACCATTCAAAATTGATCGTTCTATGCTACACTAATGGTATACGGTTGCTTCGTGCGCAAACAACTTTTGTTGGACTTGGCTCATATTGGAACACCCACACTGTCGACTGCTGTTTGGTTTCGGGCTCATACGCATCGATCCAAAATTCGTCATCTGCAACAATGCCATAGACATGTTTTGAAGCTCCGCGATCATATTTTTTGAGCATTTCTTTCGACCAATTGACAAGGGCCTTTTTCTGAGCGTTTCAAATTATGTGGGATCCAACGCGAACAAATTTTTTGATGGCCAAATGTTTATGTAATATTGAATATATGCTGATCCCACTAACGCCCAAAGATGCCTCCATCTCACGATAAGTCACATGACGGTATTTTAGTAGTCCGCATGCACAGCATCAATTTCTGAAAAATTTTGAAATCACCATAACTAAAAAAAACTGCAGCGGTATAAAAAACGTTCTGATTAAATATACCGCTAAAATGTTAAACTTTACGATAAAGATGTCTCTTGGAAACACTATGGTTACGTAATTCCGATTTATAAAAGGCAACATTGTGTAATGTTCACAGATATATTCAGCCAAAGCCGATTATCGAAGGGATTGCCAAACATTTGCAGTGCTAGGCTATTTACAGCCATTCATCACTTCCGGGTAATTCAACGGACATTATATGCAATATATTCTCATGAGTAACATGTTCTCCAACAATCGCGTGTCTATTTCCTGCAAAACGTATGGCCATTTGGAAAATTTATGTGCAACATTCTAACGGTCATATTAGAGTTATGATTTTTTATGTTTGGTAAAACATTTAAGGAACTAGTTTTGGGTTACACGCTGCGTTAAATACTGTTATGTTAAATGTTGCGTTAAATTGCTACGTTAAATTGTTGTGTTGATTACGTGACATTTTAACATTAAATGTTATACAGAAAAACCTTAAATTTAACATATTCGATCGGATTTAATCTGGGCGGAACTCTGGCATTTCTTAGCCGATTATGTTGGGATTAGGTATGCTGGATGGAAATGGGATTTTTAAATAATTTTGGAAAGAAATTCTGGAATACGGCCACCTTGAACGGGACTCGATCAATTTTTAACCGATTATGATGGGACTGGGTATAATAGATGGAAATGGGATTCTTAAATGATCAGCCATATTTTAGAATTCTTTCCCAAAATCATTTAAGAATCCCATTTCTATCCATCATAATCGGTTAAGAATTAATCGAGTTTCGTACCCGTCTCGTATCGTACCCGTCGAGTCTCGTATTTCCATCCATCAGAATCGATTAAGAATTGATCGAGTTTCGCCCCAAGTGGCCATATTCCAGCATTTCTTCCAAAAAACATTTAAGAATACCCGAATTCATCCATCGATAATAATCGGTAACCGAAAACCGAAAAACAGAAAATAAAAAAATTGTCCGTTAAATCGAGGGTCCGTTAAATTGAGCGTCCACTAAATCGGGGTCCGTTAATCGAAGGTTTACTGTATATTGCTAAAAGCAATTTCAAATTTTTCCATCGCCTCCAAAATCACACTACCAATATGCACGAACTCCGCAAGGAACTACAGTGTTTGGATAACCATCGAATTCTTGTAATTAGCGATTGCATACGTGATTTTTAATTTTTGACCTTATGTTTTACCAAACATTTGCGGTTGAGGTGGAGCTTGAAACCCGTTCATTTTTTTTACCATCCTGATAGTAATTACTAGGAAAGAGTCTCCGGTTGTGGGCATAATTTTGTTTTTGAACCACAATTTTCGTTTGAGTCCATATTACGCGGGTTAATTGTTTGCTATAAAGTAGCTACTTCGATTCTGTCAACTTGAAAAATTGTACGATCAATTTCGTGGTCATCCTTTTTGGCAAAAGAAAATCGTAACCGGATGTGGGCATCCTTCAAAAACTCGTTGAAAATGGGAATAGTTGAAGGAAAACGCACCTAATTCTAAGGAATTTCGAGGTTTATTAATTTTAAAGGCATTCAGTGGCAAAAATAACAAAAAAAAAAATTTTTTTTTTTAATTATTTATCGTCTTCCTCATCTTCCAAGTCAGAAACACAAGGTTTGCATGTGAAATAGCTGGATTTCATGTCAGCGCACTTCAAATCCTTTATCCGATCACACGTGTTGCACTTGATAGAATTTTCAACGGTCAATTTCGATGGCAGGAGCTAGTAGATAAGCTATGTTACTTCCAGCACAAAAACGCGTGTATTTTCTTATGGAGGTCCAAAAACGCAAAATTCCGCCATCTTGGATTTTCTGACATAGAAAGTGGTATGACCTGGTGGCGAAAAGCTGATCTACTAGTACTAAAAACATGATCTGGTTCGCGTCTTTGATAATGTTTAGTACAGCACTGATGTGATCTGGTGGCGAGAAGCTGAATTGCAGTACTAAATTTCGTGCTAATCAAGATTTTGGATTGTACCTTCGATATATACTATCGGATGATAGACAAAGTAAGTGGGAAAATAAATAAAAAAACAACAAAAAATTATTTTATTTATACACCCAATGAAAAGCAATATTAAACAGGTATGTGAATATTTTACATAGTTAAAGTTATAAATAAAAATACATATGTTGAGACGCATTCTTAAAGATTAAATAGAATAAATAAAACAAGAAAACAAAATTACTTTATTTATCGCAAAATAGTATAAAAATTATTAATCTACAAAATATAAATACAATTTACCTAAATTTTTCATTTCTCTTTTGCATAGTTGTTGCTTTGTTGCACATAATTTTATTTACATACATCTGTTATATCAATTCCATAGTAAGAGTATGTATGACTAATACGAAAGCGGCGCGGGGTGCGACGTCCGACGTGCGACGTCCGACGTGCGATTTACAATATTTAATTTAGTAACTGTAACAAATATTAAATTTAAATGATAGTAAATGATTGTTGTTGTTATTGTGTTCGCAAAATATATAAAGATTAAGAAAATTGCATTTTATTTTTTATGTAGGTTAAAGATAAGAAAAGATTAGTTTTCATTTCTTTTACCAAAAATCATGAGAAGTACAGAATTGTTATTATTATATTTTATTTGTATGTACATATGTCGAAATGCATAATATTACTAGATGCGCGCGCACATATAGGAATTATTTTTATGTAATCGCAAATAAGAAAGATAAAACTAAACTTGATCTTGAAAATGTATCGCTATACATATCATAACAACAGCAAATCTGATGGATGCAAATGAGAATTGAAAGTTTTAATATAATCAAAATATAGGTTAAATAATATTTTTTATCATATTTTTTTTATAATTGTGATTGTTATAATCGGATATCGCATATTTTCGTAACAATTATAAAAAATCATGATCAGTTATGTTTTCGTTGCAATAGTGTGGGATAAGTAAAAATAGAAAAAAAACGATGAGTGTTAAAGGTGAAAAACGATGATAAGTTATGTCACATAACAATGCGTAGAAACTACTAATCATTTTGTATTTAGGATAGCATGCAAAATTGCATAGTCAACAATAACAACGATGAAACGATAAAATTTTCTCGCGTAAACCAATCAGGAAGTAATTCTTAAAAATATATTTCATGTTTAAACTGATCAGAGTATCACCAAAGATATTAACTATTCTACAACAAAATAAATGGCAACGACCTGCGCAACTACATTATCGCTATACAGTACAAAACTGATAAATAAAACACAGTGCAAAGCTGACAACTTTAAATAAAGTTAATGTTAATTACACGTAATTTACAAACTTTTGATATGATATTCAAAAGTTGAATGCAATAAAGTTACAGCGTTTATTTTTTACATAACCGAAATGAAATTTAATGTACATTTAAAACTATTTAAAAATGTGACGTAGTCAGTATTGGGTCTAACCACATTATCGAAGAAATTGAAGAACACTTTCATGACAGTGATAACAAATCACAGGCTTTAATATTAAAAATCAAGATATTTAAAAAAGAAAAGAGCTGATAGAAATATTATTTTATTTTATTAGGCTAATGTCAATCATTGTTCAGTTAATTCGTAAATTGTGCTAAGTATTATATGTAGTAGTATAGAGCTTTACTCTAGATCAATGTAACAAAAAAAATGATATCAAGTTTATAAAGTATGTTTAAAAATTATAAAAGTAATTAAATGTTGTAAATTTAATGAAATGTAAATTTAATGAAAAGTGGCAAAAATATATAAAACTTATAGTACCTTAGTTAAAACAATATAACAATTATATTATAAAATATAAAGACATTTAAAGATATAAAAAGTTATGAAATTTATTAAAATTTATAAAAATTAGTTATATATTGTTATTGTTATGAAAAGTTATAAACTTTGAACAAAAAATATGTTAAAAGTTATAATAACGTTAAAAGTTATAAAAGAAATACCTGAAAAGTTATAATAAGTTAAAAAAATTATTAAAAAGTTATAAAAAATAATAATAAATTTTAAAAATTATAAAAAACGTTATTAAGTTTATAAAGTATTTGTACGTTGAGTTTGTATTTGTTTATTTTTAAGTATTACATGAAACTATACTTGTACCGACTCGGCCGATCATTTATTCTGTTGTCCGCTATTTAAAAAGTAAAATAGCAAATTTAAAATTTATAAAATTAAAATAAAAACCTACTTGAAAATAAAAAAATAAAAACAAAAAATAATTACAAACGAATTATGAAAATTAAAAAATTGTAATCTAAAAATTTATTAAAAAAATAAAAAAAAATATTCGATTAAATATTCATTTCCTTGTGTAGTGTTCTTATTATTTGATTATCATAATTTATTTTGTCGGCGGACAATCAAAAATAAACAAAAACCTAAAGAAGACTTACACGGACATTCAAATAAAAGCAAGATAGTAAATTATTTAAATAGTTTAAATGCAGTAAAGTTATGACATTTTTTTTTATATAAAACGAAAAATGAATAATAAAAATGCGTTGTTACTTGTCTATAAAAGATGATAAAGAAGAAGTTTCACATACATAACTAGATGGTATGATGAGCTCGAACTTATATTTTATGAAATATATTTCGAGTCTTATTGGGCCTGACCACATTATCGAATAAATTGAAGAACACTTTGATGACAGCGATAACAAAGCACATGCTTTAATATTAAAAATGATTATATTTAAAAAAGAAAACTAGGCTAATGTACTACTATATTTATCATTGTTCAGTTAATTCGTAAATTGTGCTAAGTATTATAGTAGTATACAGCTTTACTCTAGATCAATGTAATACAAAATGTTTACAAGTTTATAAAGTATGTTTAAAAAATCATAAAATATAAAAGTAATTAAATGGTGTAAAAATTGCAATTTTTTATAAATTATACAAATTTAATGAAAAGTGGCAAAAATGTATAAAATTAATAGTACATAAGCTAAAACAATATAACAATTATATTATAAAATATAAAGACATTTAAAAATATAAAAAGTTACAAAATTTATTAAAAGTTATAAAGATTAGTTGTAAGAGTTATGAAAAGTTATAAACTTTGAACAAAAAATATATTAAAACTTATAATAACGTTAAAAGTTGTAAAAGAAATACGTGAAAAAAACAGAATTAGTTATAAAAATTATAAAAAGTTATAAAAAATAATAATAAATTTTAAAAATTATAAAAAATCTTATTAAAAGTTATTTTAGTAACAAAAAATGTTATTAAGTTTATAGAGTATTTGTACATTGAGTTGGAAGATTTGTTGTAATACTTAAATTACATGAAATTATACTTGCTCCGATTCGGAAGATCTTTTATTCTGTTGTCCTCTATTTAAAAAGTAAAATAACAAATTAAAATTTTATAAAATTAAAATAAAAACCTGAAAATAAAAAAATATAAAATTTAAACATAAAAAATATTAATTACAAACGAATTTTGAAAATTAAAAAAATTAAAATCTAAAAATTTATTAAAAAATAAAATAAAAAATATTAATTGAAAAATGCGTGCAACAATTGCTGGTGGAAGTACTGCGTTCTAGTGGTGAGAAGTGGTGTTGCATTAATTAAGCGTAATAAAGTTTGTGACATGTAGTTGTGAGATCTGGTGACGAGAAGCTTAACTAGTTAGTAGTACCATAAAGCAAAATATACATAAGAGGACTCATGTAGAGTTTCCGAGGTTAATCTATCTTACTTTACACAACCTGTATAAGCCTAACGAGAACAATAAACTATAAAATAACTATGCCGATATGTTTATAAGATACGTATGTATGGATTATATATAGAAAAAAATTAAATTTGTATATATAAATATATTAAAACTATAAAATAAGATTAACCTCGGAAAAACCTGCTTATAAAATTTGCACTACTTGATTTCTCTTATATATTTATTGCTCGATGGTAGTACTAATAATCATTTTACTGATAGAAAGTAGCGCTCTTAGTAGTGAGAATTGGTGTGTATTTTATGCACTAATTTACCATACTAAAGTAAGTTACTACTACTAGTGGTGTCTAATTAAATGTAATTAAAGTATATAAAACTTTTAATGTTTTTTAAAAACTATACAAATTTAATGAAAAGTGACATAAATGTATAAAACTTATAGTATCTAAATTAATACAGTTATTAAAAGTTATATAAAGACATTTAAAGCTATAGAAACTTATGAAATGTATTAAAAGTTATAAAAAATTAGTTGTAAGAGTTATGGAAAATTGTAAACTTTGAACAAAAAATATGATGTTGAAAGTTATAATGGCTTTAAGAATTATAAAAAAAAAAATACGCAAAAAGTTATAATAAGATATAAAAATTATAAAAAGTTATAAAAAATGGTAAATTTTAAAAATTATAAAAAATGTTATTTAAAGATATAATAAGTAACAAAAAACGTTATTAAGTTTAAAAAGTATTTCTAAAAAATTATAAAGTTTAAGAGTTATAAAGAGTTGTAAAATTGGTATAAAAAATATGCTATTATAAGTTATAAAAGTTATTAAAACGTAATAAAAACAGTAATAATAAATTTTAGAAAATAAAAAAATGTTATTAAAATTATAATAAGTAGCAAAAAATTAATAAATTTATAAAAAGGTAACAAAACCGTTATCAAATTTATAAAATTTGTTTAAAAAATCATAAAAAGTAGTAAAATGGTATAAAAATTATAATTTTTTTAAAAACATATACAATATTTATGAATAGTGACAATATTGAATAGTAAATTATAGTAGGTAATTAAAAAAGAGTTATTAAATATAATAAAAAGTTAAAAAAATTATTGTTGATAAAGATTGATTGTTGCTATTTATAATTGCACGATCTATGTACTTATGTAGCGAGAAAAAAAGTTACAGCATTTATTTTTTATATAACTGAGAGCTATTAATCAAATTTGATATAAATTAAAAATTATTTAAGATTTAATTTAGCATCTCAAATATGTTATAAAAAATATAAGGTGAACCAACTAAAATTCATATCAACATAAATACGATATTTTAATATTTCAATAATAAATATTTAATATTTTAATAATAAAACGAAAGAATATTTCTTAATTGCCACTAAGCATTTTAGTTAGTACAAATATTATGAATATTCGTTATTTTATTAAATTGTATACGTTGGATTAATAAAAATAACAAATAAAATATTGGTTGAAGAATTTTCAATTGAAAATATTCAATGTTTTCGTGTTGCAGTCTAAATAAGTATGCAAACTCAATTCGAACGGGTTTGTATTAAATAAATTGGAATGTATTTCAACAAACCAATATATGTTGGGATGTGCATATTAGATCTAGTTAAAACTACATTATATTATTTTCATTATGACTAATGGTGCCGAAGTTGGATAAAAATTTGTAATACTATAACAGATAGTTTAGTTTACGAAGTGTTTTGTCCAGATGTATATGAACCCATCATAAACGATTGTTATAAGTATCTCGATACAAGTGGTCTAATGAAGAATGAAAATTATGGAAAAATAATGGGTGAATTTATTGGATTAAGATCAAAAATGTATACTTTCAAAGTTGTTGATGCTAATGATACAAAAAATAAAGGAGTAAAGAGACAAGTTGTGAAATCTAGAATAACGTTTAAAGAATTCAAAGAATATTTAATTAATGACTCGTCATAAATTCGTTCAAGAAATCAATCAGTAAGCTCTGTTAGACAATTGAAAACCGCACCTAATCCACACGATGATAAAATATATTTGATTTAAGATAGCTATGAAACACTACGAGTACCTCTATAAAATAATGGAATATGATTATTGATTTCTGTGTAAATAGTTTTATATAAGAATGCTATTATAATAGCAAACATCTTTCTTACTTTTATCGGTTTCATTTTTAAGTTAAGTAAAGTAACAAATTACAAACTTAAAAAATTAAAACTAAATTTAAAACTTACAAAATTAATTACAAAATGGTTAATGAAAATCAAAAAAATTAAATAAAAATATAAATAAAAACTTTAAAATATTTTAACATTTCTAAAATTTTACATAATTGAAAAAATTGAAATTTAAAATTAGCAATAAAAAAATGTTATGAAATGTATTAAAAACGATCCAAATTGGCTATAAGAGCTATGAAAAGTTATAAAATTTGAATAAAAATATGATATTTAAATATTTAAAAATTGCGCATTTTAACACGCAAGTTTTAAAAAGTTTTAGAGTTTTAAAAAAGAGTTTTAAAAAATTTAAAAAGTTTTAAAAAGTTTTAGAATAAATTAAAAAACTTTTAAAAACTTTTCAAAAGTTTTTAAAAGTTTTAAATAGTTTTAGAGTTTTAAAAAAGAGTTTTAAAAAGTTTAAAAAGTTTTAAAAAAGTTATAAAAAATTTAAAAAAGTTTAAGAAGTTGAAAAAAATTTAAAAAAGTTTTATAAAAATTTAAAAAGTTTCTAAAAAATTTAAAAAGTTTTAAAAAGTTTTAAAGGTTTAAAAAAGTTTCAAAAACATTTAAAAGTTTCGAAAAGTTTTAAAAAGTTTTAGAGTTTTAAAAAAAAGTTTTAAAAAGTTTTAAAAAAGTTTTAAAAAAATTTAAAAAAGTTTTAAAAAGTTTTAAAAATTTTTTTTTTTCAATTTAAAAAAGTTTTAAAAAGTTTTAAATGTTTAAAAAAGTTTTAAAAACTTTTTAAAAGTTTTAAAAAGGTTTAAAAAGTTTTAAAGTTTTGAAGTTTTAAAGTTTTTAAATGTTTAAAAATTTATTTATTTTTATAGCTTCATAAGTAAAATTTATGTAAACGTCTATGATTTATATAGAAAATGCAGTAAAACGTACCCGTGCGTTTTCGAGTTTGATTTTTTTAGTTTGGGCGAAAAATACGTAGACACAACCGGCTATGACTTAAAAAATTAATCATGTTACATATGCTAATTACCTTATTTTTAATTGAATCATGAGAAAAAAAGGCGTAAACGTTTATGACTGATAAAGAAAACGGCTATGTTTAATCGCATCATAAGAAAAATTGGCGTAATCGTCTATGATTTATATAGAAAATGCGCTAAAGCGTAACCGCGCTTCGCGCGGTTACGCTTTAGAGTGAATATCGAGTCCGCGCTCCGCGCGGATTCGATATTCACCGCATTTTCTATATAAATCATAGACGATTACGCCAATTTTTCTTATGATGCGATTAAACATAGCCGTTTTCTTTATCAGTCATAAACGTTTACGCCTTTTTTTCTCATGATTCAATTAAAAATAAGGTAATTAGCATATGTAACATGATTAATTTTTTAAGTCATAGCCGGTTGTGTCTACGTATTTTTCGCCCAAACTAAAAAAATCAAACTCGAAAACGCACGGGTACGTTTTACTGCATTTTCTATACAAATCATAGACGTTTACATAAATTTTACTTATGAAGCTATAAAAATAAATAAATTTTTAAACATTTAAAAACTTTAAAACTTCAAAACTTTAAAACTTTTTAAACCTTTTTAAAACTTTTAAAAAGTTTTTAAAACTTTTTTAAACATTTAAAACTTTTTAAAACTTTTTTAAATTGAAAAAAAAAAATTTTTAAAACTTTTTAAAACTTTTTTAAATTTTTTTAAAACTTTTTTAAAACTTTTTAAAACTTTTTTTTAAAACTCTAAAACTTTTTAAAACTTTTCGAAACTTTTAAATGTTTTTGAAACTTTTTTAAACCTTTAAAACTTTTTAAAACTTTTTAAATTTTTTAGAAACTTTTTAAATTTTTATAAAACTTTTTTAAATTTTTTTCAACTTCTTAAACTTTTTTAAATTTTTTATAACTTTTTTAAAACTTTTTAAACTTTTTAAAACTCTTTTTTAAAACTCTAAAACTATTTAAAACTTTTAAAAACTTTTGAAAAGTTTTTAAAAGTTTTTTAATTTATTCTAAAACTTTTTAAAACTTTTTAAATTTTTTAAAACTCTTTTTTAAAACTCTAAAACTTTTTAAAACTTGCGTGTTAAAATGCGCAATTTTTAAATATTTAAATATCATATTTTTATTCAAATTTTATAACTTTTCATAGCTCTTATAGCCAATTTGGATCGTTTTTAATACATTTCATAACATTTTTTTATTGCTAATTTTAAATTTCAATTTTTTCAATTATGTAAAATTTTAGAAATGTTAAAATATTTTAAAGTTTTTATTTATATTTTTATTTAATTTTTTTGATTTTCATTAACCATTTTGTAATTAATTTTGTAAGTTTTAAATTTAGTTTTAATTTTTTAAGTTTGTAATTTGTTACTTTACTTAACTTAAAAATGAAACCGATAAAAGTAAGAAAGATGTTTGCTATTATAATAGCATTCTTATATAAAACTATTTACACAGAAATCAATAATCATATTCCATTATTTTATAGAGGTACTCGTAGTGTTTCATAGCTATCTTAAATCAAATATATTTTATCATCGTGTGGATTAGGTGCGGTTTTCAATTGTCTAACAGAGCTTACTGATTGATTTCTTGAACGAATTTATGACGAGTCATTAATTAAATATTCTTTGAATTCTTTAAACGTTATTCTAGATTTCACAACTTGTCTCTTTACTCCTTTATTTTTTGTATCATTAGCATCAACAACTTTGAAAGTATACATTTTTGATCTTAATCCAATAAATTCACCCATTATTTTTCCATAATTTTCATTCTTCATTAGACCACTTGTATCGAGATACTTATAACAATCGTTTATGATGGGTTCATATACATCTGGACAAAACACTTCGTAAACTAAACTATCTGTTATAGTATTACAAATTTTTATCCAACTTCGGCACCATTAGTCATAATGAAAATAATATAATGTAGTTTTAACTAGATCTAATATGCACATCCCAACATATATTGGTTTGTTGAAATACATTCCAATTTATTTAATACAAACCCGTTCGAATTGAGTTTGCATACTTATTTAGACTGCAACACGAAAACATTGAATATTTTCAATTGAAAATTCTTCAACCAATATTTTATTTGTTATTTTTATTAATCCAACGTATACAATTTAATAAAATAACGAATATTCATAATATTTGTACTAACTAAAATGCTTAGTGGCAATTAAGAAATATTCTTTCGTTTTATTATTAAAATATTAAATATTTATTATTGAAATATTAAAATATCGTATTTATGTTGATATGAATTTTAGTTGGTTCACCTTATATTTTTTATAACATATTTGAGATGCTAAATTAAATCTTAAATAATTTTTAATTTATATCAAATTTGATTAATAGCTCTCAGTTATATAAAAAATAAATGCTGTAACTTTTTTTCTCGCTACATAAGTACATAGATCGTGCAATTATAAATAGCAACAATCAATCTTTATCAACAATAATTTTTTTAACTTTTTATTATATTTAATAACTCTTTTTTAATTACCTACTATAATTTACTATTCAATATTGTCACTATTCATAAATATTGTATATGTTTTTAAAAAAATTATAATTTTTATACCATTTTACTACTTTTTATGATTTTTTAAACAAATTTTATAAATTTGATAACGGTTTTGTTACCTTTTTATAAATTTATTAATTTTTTGCTACTTATTATAATTTTAATAACATTTTTTTATTTTCTAAAATTTATTATTACTGTTTTTATTACGTTTTAATAACTTTTATAACTTATAATAGCATATTTTTTATACCAATTTTACAACTCTTTATAACTCTTAAACTTTATAATTTTTTAGAAATACTTTTTAAACTTAATAACGTTTTTTGTTACTTATTATATCTTTAAATAACATTTTTTATAATTTTTAAAATTTACCATTTTTTATAACTTTTTATAATTTTTATATCTTATTATAACTTTTTGCGTATTTTTTTTTTTATAATTCTTAAAGCCATTATAACTTTCAACATCATATTTTTTGTTCAAAGTTTACAATTTTCCATAACTCTTACAACTAATTTTTTATAACTTTTAATACATTTCATAAGTTTCTATAGCTTTAAATGTCTTTATATAACTTTTAATAACTGTATTAATTTAGATACTATAAGTTTTATACATTTATGTCACTTTTCATTAAATTTGTATAGTTTTTAAAAAACATTAAAAGTTTTATATACTTTAATTACATTTAATTAGACACCACTAGTAGTAGTAACTTACTTTAGTATGGTAAATTAGTGCATAAAATACACACCAATTCTCACTACTAAGAGCGCTACTTTCTATCAGTAAAATGATTATTAGTACTACCATCGAGCAATAAATATATAAGAGAAATCAAGTAGTGCAAATTTTATAAGCAGGTTTTTCCGAGGTTAATCTTATTTTATAGTTTTAATATATTTATATATACAAATTTAATTTTTTTCTATATATAATCCATACATACGTATCTTATAAACATATCGGCATAGTTATTTTATAGTTTATTGTTCTCGTTAGGCTTATACAGGTTGTGTAAAGTAAGATAGATTAACCTCGGAAACTCTACATGAGTCCTCTTATGTATATTTTGCTTTATGGTACTACTAACTAGTTAAGCTTCTCGTCACCAGATCTCACAACTACATGTCACAAACTTTATTACGCTTAATTAATGCAACACCACTTCTCACCACTAGAACGCAGTACTTCCACCAGCAATTGTTGCACGCATTTTTCAATTAATATTTTTTATTTTATTTTTTAATAAATTTTTAGATTTTAATTTTTTTAATTTTCAAAATTCGTTTGTAATTAATATTTTTTATGTTTAAATTTTATATTTTTTTATTTTCAGGTTTTTATTTTAATTTTATAAAATTTTAATTTGTTATTTTACTTTTTAAATAGAGGACAACAGAATAAAAGATCTTCCGAATCGGAGCAAGTATAATTTCATGTAATTTAAGTATTACAACAAATCTTCCAACTCAATGTACAAATACTCTATAAACTTAATAACATTTTTTGTTACTAAAATAACTTTTAATAAGATTTTTTATAATTTTTAAAATTTATTATTATTTTTTATAACTTTTTATAATTTTTATAACTAATTCTGTTTTTTTCACGTATTTCTTTTACAACTTTTAACGTTATTATAAGTTTTAATATATTTTTTGTTCAAAGTTTATAACTTTTCATAACTCTTACAACTAATCTTTATAACTTTTAATAAATTTTGTAACTTTTTATATTTTTAAATGTCTTTATATTTTATAATATAATTGTTATATTGTTTTAGCTTATGTACTATTAATTTTATACATTTTTGCCACTTTTCATTAAATTTGTATAATTTATAAAAAATTGCAATTTTTACACCATTTAATTACTTTTATATTTTATGATTTTTTAAACATACTTTATAAACTTGTAAACATTTTGTATTACATTGATCTAGAGTAAAGCTGTATACTACTATAATACTTAGCACAATTTACGAATTAACTGAACAATGATAAATATAGTAGTACATTAGCCTAGTTTTCTTTTTTAAATATAATCATTTTTAATATTAAAGCATGTGCTTTGTTATCGCTGTCATCAAAGTGTTCTTCAATTTATTCGATAATGTGGTCAGGCCCAATAAGACTCGAAATATATTTCATAAAATATAAGTTCGAGCTCATCATACCATCTAGTTATGTATGTGAAACTTCTTCTTTATCATCTTTTATAGACAAGTAACAACGCATTTTTATTATTCATTTTTCGTTTTATATAAAAAAAAATGTCATAACTTTACTGCATTTAAACTATTTAAATAATTTACTATCTTGCTTTTATTTGAATGTCCGTGTAAGTCTTCTTTAGGTTTTTGTTTATTTTTGATTGTCCGCCGACAAAATAAATTATGATAATCAAATAATAAGAACACTACACAAGGAAATGAATATTTAATCGAATATTTTTTTTTATTTTTTTAATAAATTTTTAGATTACAATTTTTTAATTTTCATAATTCGTTTGTAATTATTTTTTGTTTTTATTTTTTTATTTTCAAGTAGGTTTTTATTTTAATTTTATAAATTTTAAATTTGCTATTTTACTTTTTAAATAGCGGACAACAGAATAAATGATCGGCCGAGTCGGTACAAGTATAGTTTCATGTAATACTTAAAAATAAACAAATACAAACTCAACGTACAAATACTTTATAAACTTAATAACGTTTTTTATAATTTTTAAAATTTATTATTATTTTTTATAACTTTTTAATAATTTTTTTAACTTATTATAACTTTTCAGGTATTTCTTTTATAACTTTTAACGTTATTATAACTTTTAACATATTTTTTGTTCAAAGTTTATAACTTTTCATAACAATAACAATATATAACTAATTTTTATAAATTTTAATAAATTTCATAACTTTTTATATCTTTAAATGTCTTTATATTTTATAATATAATTGTTATATTGTTTTAACTAAGGTACTATAAGTTTTATATATTTTTGCCACTTTTCATTAAATTTACATTTCATTAAATTTACAACATTTAATTACTTTTATAATTTTTAAACATACTTTATAAACTTGATATCATTTTTTTTGTTACATTGATCTAGAGTAAAGCTCTATACTACTACATATAATACTTAGCACAATTTACGAATTAACTGAACAATGATTGACATTAGCCTAATAAAATAAAATAATATTTCTATCAGCTCTTTTCTTTTTTAAATATCTTGATTTTTAATATTAAAGCCTGTGATTTGTTATCACTGTCATGAAAGTGTTCTTCAATTTCTTCGATAATGTGGTTAGACCCAATACTGACTACGTCACATTTTTAAATAGTTTTAAATGTACATTAAATTTCATTTCGGTTATGTAAAAAATAAACGCTGTAACTTTATTGCATTCAACTTTTGAATATCATATCAAAAGTTTGTAAATTACGTGTAATTAACATTAACTTTATTTAAAGTTGTCAGCTTTGCACTGTGTTTTATTTATCAGTTTTGTACTGTATAGCGATAATGTAGTTGCGCAGGTCGTTGCCATTTATTTTGTTGTAGAATAGTTAATATCTTTGGTGATACTCTGATCAGTTTAAACATGAAATATATTTTTAAGAATTACTTCCTGATTGGTTTACGCGAGAAAATTTTATCGTTTCATCGTTGTTATTGTTGACTATGCAATTATGCATGCTATCCTAAATACAAAATGATTAGTAGTTTCTACGCATTGTTATGTGACATAACTTATCATCGTTTTTCACCTTTAACACTCATCGTTTTTTTTCTATTTTTACTTATCCCACACTATTGCAACGAAAACATAACTGATCATGATTTTTTATAATTGTTACGAAAATATGCGATATCCGATTATAACAATCACAATTATAAAAAAAATATGATAAAAAATATTATTTAACCTATATTTTGATTATATTAAAACTTTCAATTCTCATTTGCATCCATCAGATTTGCTGTTGTTATGATATGTATAGCGATACATTTTCAAGATCAAGTTTAGTTTTATCTTTCTTATTTGCGATTACATAAAAATAATTCCTATATGTGCGCGCGCATCTAGTAATATTATGCATTTCGACATATGTACATACAAATAAAATATAATAATAACAATTCTGTACTTCTCATGATTTTTGGTAAAAGAAATGAAAACTAATCTTTTCTTATCTTTAACCTACATAAAAAATAAAATGCAATTTTCTTAATCTTTATATATTTTGCGAACACAATAACAACAACAATCATTTACTATCATTTAAATTTAATATTTGTTACAGTTACTAAATTAAATATTGTAAATCGCACGTCGGACGTCGCACGTCGGACGTCGCACCCCGCGCCGCTTTCGTATTAGTCATACATACTCTTACTATGGAATTGATATAACAGATGTATGTAAATAAAATTATGTGCAACAAAGCAACAACTATGCAAAAGAGAAATGAAAAATTTAGGTAAATTGTATTTATATTTTGTAGATTAATAATTTTTATACTATTTTGCGATAAATAAAGTAATTTTGTTTTCTTGTTTTATTTATTCTATTTAATCTTTAAGAATGCGTCTCAACATATGTATTTTTATTTATAACTTTAACTATGTAAAATATTCACATACCTGTTTAATATTGCTTTTCATTGGGTGTATAAATAAAATAATTTTTTGTTGTTTTTTTATTTATTTTCCCACTTACTTTGTCTATCATCCGATAGTATATATCGAAGGTACAATCCAAAATCTTGATTAGCACGAAATTTAGTACTGCAATTCAGCTTCTCGCCACCAGATCACATCAGTGCTGTACTAAACATTATCAAAGACGCGAACCAGATCATGTTTTTAGTACTAGTAGATCAGCTTTTCGCCACCAGGTCATACCACTTTCTATGTCAGAAAATCCAAGATGGCGGAATTTTGCGTTTTTGGACCTCCATAAGAAAATACACGCGTTTTTGTGCTGGAAGTAACATAGCTTATCTACTGGAGCTTCAAACAGATGGTGCAGAAGTCGATATCTTTATCGGATGGTGAAGAGTTCTTTTCTTTAGAGCGTTTGGCTGACGGGTTGCTAGGTGCAGTTGCCTTCTTTTTTTACTCCTCTTCGGATGGGAGACGGTTGCTCGCTTAAAGGCCTTCTACTTTAAAGCAACGCTTCGTGGAAAAGTAAACATGGTAGTTTGCATCGGTTTACTGCTCAAGACGCTTTAGATGTGGAAGGTTTCGGTATGGTAACCACTTTCACTTCATGTACAACATCTGTCCTAAGAAAGACAATTCGATGCTGCTCCTCATCATCAGTGCGATCCTCGGAGCTAGCTTTTTTCACATTCCACTTGACCGATTGAATAAAATCAATATCAGAGTAGATATCTGGGTCGTATGGATGAATTTCGGATTCTCTGAAGCCAGATTTAATGATTTTAGGTGTCTATGTATGATCAAGAGTCTTACAGACAAGACCAGCAATATGACCGAAAGAGCAAGATTGAATGATCCAAAGTCCTACCTTGTTGGAATTATTTTTTGCCACTGTGACTTGTAATAGGTCTTTATCGGTCCGAAAGTAGATACATCAAGAGGAGGCCGTAATTTGTGACTACTCCATTGGCAACGGCGATATTGATGGCTTCAATTGATAGATGCGAAGCATGGTTGTCAAGAAGCAACAGCACAGGGCAAACTAACGAAGGTTTTGCGAAATTTATAAAATGTAAAATGGTGCATATAGCGCAAAAACTTTTGCTGGCATATCCAGCCAGAACCAATAGCTTAACCGGCAGTCCCATCAGAAGATCGAAGAAGATGCATTTTTTCGGAAAAAGAAAGAATGGTGGCTATTGTCACTATCGTTCCTCTTTCAGCGGCTTCAAGTTGTCCAACACGTCGCATACCCGTCATTGCAATCACCTTGCCAATTTTTGTCGGGACCGCTGAAAAGCCGATTTCATCCATGTTCTAAATATTCGTTGCTTCGAAGTGATATTCAGCTATCAAATATCCATATAGTTTTGAAAAAATTTCCCGACATTTGATTTACAAAAGCCTCCGGGGTGCGTAAAACGAGGTGCGTAAAATTATAATACCAATGTTTGTCCGCTTTTTCGTCGTGATTCCAAATCGTCGGATATTCAACTTCAAGTTTCTTAGCGAATTGATACTAAAATTCACGCAGCTCGTTGATACTGAGGCCGTAATAATGGTTGACGCACTTCAAAAAATATTGGACAAAGTCCCTCTCGTGGATCGGCTTGAAAACCTTTAAAAAACATTCCCATTGAGCACAAAACGTTTTTTAACGAAGGAAAGGAAGAGTAAACATAAACTCACCAATATGATGGAGCCGGTTGGTTGCATTCACGAACGAAATTCAACAATTCAGCTTCTTCCACAGAAGAGAAGTCGCCAAACATGTCTTCCGTTTTATGTAGGTAGCGTTGCAAACTGCTCCGCGCAATACCATAGAAATCCTTAATGTCACGAACCAGCGCATAAAAATCAATTGAAGCTGATTCAGTTGGCTTCTTCGGGGTTGTCACGGCTAAAAATGCCTTAAATTACGTTAAAATATATTATGTCAGCATAAACGATGATATCTGACAGTTTTCCAAACAGACGCGTCAAATGAAAAAAAGAGGGTGCCTACAAACGGTTACATTTAAGTGCCCACAACCGGAAATCACAACCATTCTCGAAGTAATCAACAAAAAATGTGATGCGTCGTGATTTTGAAATAAATCGATGCGGCATCCCAAATCACAACGAAAATACTGTATAGAAATATCGATATCACTCACCTGTTTCAGATAATTCGCTTTGATTTATCGCATTTTTAAAACATCGGAAAATTACATTGCGTTGATGTGTACGAACATTTTTTTTCAATGTAATCGCACCAAGTTAGAAAACTGCGTACTGTTAAAATACAAGTATGGCAGCAATCAGATCTGCCATATTTGCATTCTGTCAAACGTAATAATCCTGTTAAGGAAGTAGTCCTCCTTCTCATTAAGCACAAGTTCCTTAACATATTGTAGTTAGGGCATCAATCATTGAGTCGCGCCTGTTTGGAAGCCATCCTAGAAATTGGCCAAATCAACGCACCTTAATATTTCATCCAATTATCTGGCAAATCTTTGTTCCAAATTCCAAATAATTCGGTTATCGTTCTGATTGTTACTTTTAGTTCCAAATTAGAAAAGTTCTGAGGCCCAGGTGTTTTATTATTTCCTACTTAACTGGAAACCTTAACAGCTTAGTCTTAGAATTTTTTATAGCTATTCACAGTTGAAATGTGTTCTAGCTTCGCGGGCAACAAAGAGATAATATATTACCATCATAACTTCTTCGCACAGTTCCTTAAAATAATTTTCATTTGCTCAACTTAATAACAGTTTTAATAACGCCACTCTGCAGATTTTCTGAAGTCAAATCGGCATCGATTGTGATTCCATCAATCCCTACAGCGATGCAATTCACTAACACGACACATGCGTTTACAACGGCATTCAGAGCTTGACACCTTGCTCCATACACTCATTGAATACTGCAACCTAAAGCCATCATTTTGGATTACGTTCCATTAAGAGTAGACTGCCGGCCACTTTGTGTGTATTGCTCACCGCAAGCATGTACTGCGCAGAGGAGATCTTTTACAAGACCTAGAACTCCAAATTCTCTCACTATAATAACTACTATACGTTAACTGTACATTCGGCTTGATGGAATTACCGATAAAGTTGCTCATATTTGGTTATAAATAGTTCTTTATTAGTTTCTGTATCTTCTTAACGCGCTCATATTTCGCGAAAAAGTCTTAAACGAAAAAATTTCTATTCATGCCATGCCAATATGCGATTCTCTTTTTCCATTCCCTGGTGGTGTCACAGCAGGTACATGGTTTAAAGGTGCATCTCTTTCTCCAGTGAGTTGACCCACATTGCATTGGTGTAACCAGGGTAGATGTTACGAAGTTAGTGACTAACACTTCTCCACCCATGCGCACATAAATGCTGTATAAGATAGTGGAATTTTGACAGCGGAAAATAAGAGATTGCGCTACCCGCCGCAAGTGGCAGCACTATCACTAAAGAGAAATAATTTTGTTATGTAATTACCAGCGGAAATTTTTCATTCATTATGTACCACTTTTTTCACTAAATAAAATATCCCAGCGGAATAAAATATTAAAAGTGAACCTTAAAATGGCAAATTAATTGATCTCCGAAGTAAAGAAACTCGGTAAATATATGAAATCTTGAAATTTAACAACAATCCGTCTATCTGCCATTTCTTCCACTAGTAACCAATACTTTCGGTTGTTTTTCTAGTAGCCTAGGTCATACTGAGACTATATGGAAAATTTGGAGAAAATTCATAGACCAGAATTTTCACTAGAATTTTTTGATTTTATGCGGCCATATGTTATTTTCAGTTTTTGACCAATATCTCAAAAACTTCCACTAGTAACCAATACTTTCGGTTGTTTTTCTAGTAGCTTAGGTCATACTGAGACTATATGGAAAATTTGGGGAAAATTCATAGACCAGAATTTTTACTAGAATTTTTTGATTTTCTGCGGCCAAATAAGAGATTTTAAGTTTTTGACCAATATCTCAAAAAACTTCCACTAGTAACCAATACTTTCGGTTGTTTTTCTAGTAGCCTAGGTCATACTGAAACTATATGGAAAATTTGGGGAAAATTCATAGACCAGAATTTTTACTAGAATTTTTTGATTTAGACACATTAGTGGAAGTTTTTGAGATATTGGTCAAAAACTGAAAATCTCTTATTTGGCCGCAGAAAATCAAAAAATTCTAGTGAAAATTCTGGTCTATGAATTTTCCCCATATTTTCCATATAGTCTCAGTATGACCTAGGCTACTAGAAAAACAACCGAAAGTATTGGTTACTATTGGAAGAAATGGCGGATAGACGGATTGTTGTTAAATTTTAAGATTTCATATACCGAGTTTCTTTACTTCGGAGATCAATTAATTTTCCATTTTAAGGTTCACTTTTAATATTTTATTCCGCTGGGATATTTTATTTAGTGAATTAAGTGGTACATAATGAATGAAAAATTTCCGCTGGTAATTACATAACAAAATTATTTCTCTTTAGTGATAGTGCTTCCCCTTGCGGCGAGTAGCGCAATCTCTTATTTTCCGCTGTCAAAATTCCGCTATCTTATACAGCATCGCGCATAAGGTAATAAAATGTGCCTCCTATAACAGTTTGAAATAAATCCTTTGAGCTTGCAATTAGAATATTATTGTTTCCCACACTGGGACATACCCACATGACCTAGGGCTCTGAGTCTTAACCTCCTCCCCTGTACTGGTGGAACTTCTATCACACTTTCAGATTGTTATGGGATAGATGATTCACTATACACGAGATTACCGAACATGTGGAGAGCAGTATATATTCTGAATTTCTTAATCACAGATATAGATGGGATAAATCTACCACAGGATTCGTGGTTGAATTTAAATTAAACCGTTGCCGAAAGCAGCATTCTCAAAGTCAATTGGATCTCTGCCATTTTGATTTGAATTCCTATGAGGATTTTATCAGGTGATCGGTTTGTTTATCTAGCCTACATTGTCCCTGATACCTCTGATCTTTGTTTCTCTATTTCCTTATTCGATGGCCTATAAGTTCAAGTCAGTTATTAGCAATGAGTTCGACTCCCTGTGACATTCGTTAGTTGATCGGGAAAGGTTTTTAACCTTCTCTCTGTGTATGGTATAGTGAAACATTATCCGTGTATGAGGTAAAAAATACCCCAATGTATTTTTTACTTAAAAATTATTTTCCATATTATGCGTGGTTTATCGCTGAAGTTGCAAGTTACGTTTGTTTTCATGTTAGCACTCCGTGGACATAAGGGGTGTCACAATAAGAAGTTCAGATTTAAAAATTTAATAAAATAAAAACGGCTTCATATATTTCCAGATTTATTCTTTTGTTTGAAAGCACAATCCTTCTGGTTATTTGTGGAAAATGATTTCATTCAAATAAGAGCCGTGGCAGGCCTTGGCGTACTCTATTCAGTCGGTCGGTCTAATTTCTGAGCACATTTTGGATTGTATTCGGATCTATTTCGGCAATGGTTGCTTCAATATTGGCTTACAAAAGCTCAATTGTTTGTGGATTGTCCATGTAACACTTGTCCTTCGGGGCACCCTACAAATAAAAATCTAAAGGAGTCAATAAGGCGATTGACAAATTCGATGTGTCTTCAATATATGGCCACAAAATGATGTTGACATGTGCCGGTAGTTGATTCCGTTCACCGTAATGGTCGCACAGGTCTCATCTTTGAAGAAACACGACCCAATAATGCCGCCAAGCCACACGCCATACCAAACAGTATAACACGCAATGGATGCATTGGCTTCTTCACATATCCTTGTGGATTTTCCGATCCCCAAATGCGACAATTTTGTTTGTTTACGAACCCACCGAGATGGAAATGCGCCTCGTCTGAAAAAAAGATTTTTTGAGCAAAACCCTCATCAATTTCGAGTTTGTCGCAGGCCCACACAGCGAATCAATATCGAAGCAGATGGTCACGGAGCTTCAATTGCTGGACCAATATACTGAGTTTCTGTCAAAGAAACATTAGTGTTGCCAGAGCCAAAATAACCGATATGTCAAATCTGAACCGGGTATTGTGACACCCCATAAATTGCATCTTTGTGTTTTACGATTTTTGGTTTGTTGGTTTTGAGCGGTTGGCGTTAGCGCACCGCTGTAAGCATTTAAGCACACTGAGCTGCAAGCGTTGTTGGATGAAGATGATACGCAAACTCAAGATCAACTTGCGGTAATCTTGCGGTATTTCCAAATGTTTGCATGCTGTGGGAAAAATTCAAAAGGAGGAAAAATGAGTGCCGCATGAGTTGACAGAGAGACAGATGGAAAATCGAAGAGAGAAATTTTGCTCGCTTTCTTTTGATTGGTTTGATTTGCTTTCACGGCAAAAGTGGATCTTTTTTAAGAATCCCAAACGAAAAAAGTCGTGGCTTTCACCTGGCGAAGCATCAACATCGACGGCACGGTCAAATCGCTTCGGAAAGAAGACAATGCACTACGTTTGGTGAGACCAGAAAGGAATCATGTACTATGAGCTGCTTAAAGAGGGCAAAACTGTCAATCCTACCGACAAAAGCTCATCAAGCTGAACCATGCATTGCTCGAAAAACACGAACGAGTGATATTGCAGAACGACAGCACGCTCTATGCAATCGCACTCCCAACGTCCAGGCAGGACACCATCAAAACACTGAGATGATATCTGGTGCCTTACCCGCCTTATTCGCCAGTTCTGGCCTCCTCGGATTATCACTTGTTCCGGCCGATGGCGCGTTGCTTGGTAGGGCTACACTTGGCCAGTTTCGAAGAAGTGCAAAATTGTTGGATGATATTGGTTTCGGTCGAAAGACGCGTGGTTTTACCGTCGTGGTATTCATATATTGCCAGAGAGATGTGTAGATAGCAAAAAAAAATATGCAGATAACGAAGGACAATACTTGAAGTGGAGGTTAATTGTCAATTAATTAATTTGGTTAATTGTAAAAAGAATACAATCTTGTAAAAAATACGGTATGATATCAAAGGGCCGAATTTCAAAGGGCCGAATGTGTCGAAGGGCCGAATTTTTTTTGATTTTTTTTTTTGTTTTTAGAAATATATTTTTTTTTATTTTTTTATTTAATTTAATTATTTAATTTAATTATTTTTTTATTTTTTGTACCATATACCTATTATCAGAAGACTGACAAATAGAGCCGAATGTCTCGCATGACAAAACTTTCCTTCACCAAAATGTATCGCTGATCGGATACGTGGAATTTCATAAATATTCAATGATGAAAAATATTAAAATACATAAATTCATAAGAAATTCATTTATGTTTAATAAAAAAAAAAAATTTACAAAATATTCTATAAAAAAAAATATGAAAAATAAAAAAATATAAAAATATTCTTAAAATATTTTATTTTGTTATAAAACAACAAATTTAAAAAATTAAATTTCTTAAAACAAAAACAAAAATCGGCCCTTCGACCCATTCGGCCCTTCGATCCATTCGGCCCTTCGACACATTCGGCACTTCGACACGTTCGGCCCTTCGACATTCGGCCCTTCGACATTCGGCCCTTCGACATATTCGGCCCTTCGACACATTCGGCCCTTCGACACATTCGGCCCTTCGACATTCGGCCCTTCGACATTCGGCCCTTCGACATTCGGCCCTTTGTACCTATTCCAAAAATACGACTCGATATCCCAGAGGCCCAAGTCTAGTCACTTACCATTTATCTTCCTGTAGAATCTGCTAAAACAGTCCCTGAAAAGCCTCAGAGAAATTTCAAGAATATTTATTTCATTTTTAACAATAACAGTCCAATGCTGATCTTGAAATAATGAACCCACGGCGGAACTATAAAGTACAATCTGCAGGTGATCTGCAGTAATTTATAGCTCCCAGTAAACGGTTTTCATTTAATATTTAGCTATATTCGGCACCTTCTCCCCAACACTATTTTGTCGGGTTAACTTTAAACTTCCACAGCAGTTTGGTGAATGAAGAGTTTCTCTAATCTGGATTGATCTACAACGTTTTCCGGATGAAACTGAGAGAAGGAGTGAGTTAAGGCAGCTCTGAATCATTTATTTTGGGTGTTAATTTCATCACGAAAGGATCGGAGAGATGAGTTAGAAAATTGGCGGTAAAGTTTTTTCGTTGAATTATTTTGGTGGCGCTACATCCCAATTCAGAGATTGGCAGTTTTTTTTTAGAATTTCTCGATTAATGCGAATTGGTCTATTGAATTATTACCAAGCCCCAGAGTTGCTGGATGAGGAGACATACGTTCATGCAAGGATGAGGGGCCTTTTAAACTGGTTGTTCCTTCCACTTTACAGTTTCTATCATGCTGTTCCCATCGGGTCATCTAAATTTGTACTAACTCAAGCAATGGCTACTTGATGTTAATGGTGTAGTTGTTGTCGCATTATATCTCACTGCTACGCGTTCTCTTAGTGTTCTGTGAAGGTACATCTCACTTAAACCACATTTCCATATGTTGAAAGTATTGTTACGAATTTGCCCTGTCAGATCCGGTTCGTATCATTCGACTGTGAATACCATTATAGAATTTAACGGTTATAACACCAGTTCTCGCAATTTACACCTCCTCCAGAATATTCCCGAAAATACCGGAAGTAAGATTCTCACGCACTTGCACTACTATAGTAATACTTAGACCACTTGAATATTCCCGAAATATTCCCAGAGATCAACAAATTTAGAAAATTTATCGATGCGCTAGTAGACTTCTTCAATCCCCTTATACATAAGCATGTGGTACATGTTTTTTACGAAGCTGCCAATGTAACAATATCGTATTTATATTAAAATAATAACGATAGGATATTGATGTGGAGTGAAATGCGTTGCTTGCTTATAGTACAAAGACGAATGAAAATACCGAATATGTAAGATCTTTTCAATTTCCGATTTAGTTTTGCTGTTCATTTTACTGTGCGAGTTAGAATGGTTCTCCCCAAAACCACACTCCTTTTAAGTTAAACCCCTATATACACATATCATATGCGAGCATCAATCGGCTATACGTTTGTAACCATCTCATGTTATTTTTGTTGCTGTTGAGAATATTGAAGTTTGTTTCCGTGAAATGTCGTTCGAAAGCTAAAATATTTTTCTTCTTTGTTATTTTTCCTTATTTTGCTGCTTTCACTCGTATATGTGTATGTGTACTTGATTGATATGTTAGATGGGAAAGCCATTGATAAAATGATGTAGGCGGTTTTTTTTTGTAAGTAATTGATTTAAATTTTATATGTAACCGCTTTTCTATACTTGATGTGTAATTTATGGAAGCTAAACATTATATTTCAAACCAATTTACAAACAGAAATTGAATTCACGTTATCGATTGAATTTAGGTAAAGTGATAAGGATAATACATTTATAATTTTTTTTGACATACAATT
The DNA here is from genome assembly GCA_947310385.1 of Nephrotoma appendiculata. Classification (NCBI taxonomy): domain Eukaryota; kingdom Metazoa; phylum Arthropoda; class Insecta; order Diptera; family Tipulidae; genus Nephrotoma; species Nephrotoma appendiculata. Next base: position 316,309,701 of record OX371223.1, read on the forward strand.
TGAGTGAATTGATGTACATATGTATACTTCTAATTCCATTTGCCACCAAATGACGCGAATTCTAAAAAATTAATCGAGTATTGGGAATTTAATGCAGTCCACTCTATAGTGAAAGCATGAGAAACATATCTTTCCACCTTGCGGTAGAGCACTGATTATGAAAACGGTTACGTCAAAAAAATTAAAAGAATAATTTAAAGTAATTTTCAAACCTTCCATACAATACAGGATTATTTATCTTCAATAAGAAATATAAATTTCTAATACAAAGTTTAGGCACAGCTTACCCGACTTAGACGTCTAACAGGGAGCCTTTTGTGGCCAGCTCCATGCTAAGTAACATACAAGAAATTGTTGAAGATAGACAAGCGATAGGCTAAACGCTTAGAGGTTATATTTCTCTTTGGTCCCACATCTTAGTTTGTTGCAAACGATTGTTAGTTCTCAGTTTATACCTAACAATCGTTCAATTCGGACGTGTTTTTCATTATTTTATAATTTTTAATTTTTTAAATTGTTTTTACCAAAATTCATGACGAGTTTTAATTTTTTTTTTTTTTTTTTTTTTTGAATTGATATTGTGTGTTGTTGAACTGATTTCTTAGTGTTTTAATGACCTATTTATTAAAAAACTAGCTGACCCGGCGAACTTCGTACCGCCTCAAAATCAATAAATATTTTTTAAAGTTATTAGCTTAATAAAATTGAGTTTTTTATTAAGATTAAATAAATTAAATGAATACTCCAAATTAATTAAATTCAATGAAATTACAAAAATCAAAATGAAATATATTTTAATTACATTGAAATGAATGTAATTCACGTGGCAGCAAGGCTTTCGTTTTATTGAATTGAATAGAAATGGTTCGCGTAGCATTATTGCACTACTTTCTTTTTAAACTATTTGCTGGGTGAGTTGCAATGGAGTCGAGTCCCTTCATTGTAACACCTTGTGATATACGACATTTTTTGTTTTATTGTTAGGTGCGAGAACGAATAAAGCGGATGGTTTACCGACACGTGAACATGCTACGTACAATTGGCCGTGAGAGAAACATTCATTTACTAGATTCAGGCCACAAACACTCAAGGATTGGCCTTGTGATTTGTTGATCGTCATGGCGAATGCAAGACGAATCGGAAATTGAATTCGTTTAAACTCGAATGGCATATCGGTTGGGATCATCGGAATTCTCGGAATGAGAACTTCCTCACCTTTGAACTTCCCTTGAAGTATCGTCGCGTGAATTACATTGCCCATGAGTTTTCTCACCACCAAACGTTACATAGTTTTGGTTGATTCAGGTTTCGTAGCATGATGATTATCGAGCCAACTTTTAGTTGTAAATTGTGCGGTGGCAAGCCAGGTAGATCCAATGAGTTTAAAAATTCAGTTGGATAGTTGGTTGCTTCGTCTTCGTTTGTCACACAGTCAATAGATTTGAAGGAATGAAGTGGACCGACGATTAGATTTTGAATTGTAAAATTTAAGTGATCCACATCTTTGTTCTTTGCCGCAAGAATTACTCGTTCACTCACCCAATTGTGATTTTTGTGGTTAGTAATGATGTTCGGGAACACTTTGTTGATGAGCTCGTCCTTCGTTGAGACAAAAATGCAAAAGTTCTGAGGAAACGAAATCAATCCGTTCGATTTGTCGACCGGAACACGGCCATTACCGATAGTCAGCAATTGCTTGGAGAATTCTTCGGCAGATGGATCGTTTAACAATGCAACTCGCATGTTTGTCGTCAGCTGAAGTTTCTTCACATAACACCACAGAGTCGATGATTTGAGGCAAGCGTTTATTTCATCAGCAGCGGTCGATCTTGGAATAACTGGTATTGTTTGACGGAAATCGCCAGAAAGTAGAATCATTGCGCCTCCAAAACATCTTGAGTCATTGCGTAGATCTTTCATAGTTCTATCGAGTGCTTCCAATGCGCGTTTGTGCGCCATTGTACATTCATCCCAGATGATGATTTTACTTGCTACCAAAACTTTCGCCATTGCTGAGTGTTTCGCAATGTTGCATGTCGGGTTTTCAGCCGATTGAAGGTTTAACGGTAATTTCAACGCTGAATGAGCTGTTCGGCATCCTTCTAGCAATGTGGCCGCTATCCCAGAAGAAGCAACTGCTACAGCAATATCGGATCTCGCACGAACAGTGGCCAAAATCAATGACATGAGGAATGTCTTCCCAGTTCGACCGGGCGCATCGAGGAAAAATAATCCACCATTTCCATCATGAATTGCCTTCATTAACGTATCGTACACTCCTTTCTGTTGGAGGTTCAACAGTGGTACATTGGTTCGAACTGATTGGTTCAATGCATCTCGATCATATTCATGTTCACGTTCCAATTCTCGATTGAAAGCGTCGTTCATTCCACGACATGGCGTTGGCATTCCTAATTTGACTAACAAACTGCCGCACATGCGAAAACACATGTCTTCGATCAAAAGCAAAACCTGGTTATGTATCTCCTCATTCACCTCGAGATCGGGATTTCCGAAACTGACACGAATTCGATGTAGAATGTCTTCTGACATGTCATTCTTGTACTTGCTCCATAGTTCACGTGGATTTGATGGGAAGCATGTCGAAATAATGATAGCAAATAATGTGCGTATCTGGTTTGGAGTTGCAGAAATAATTGATTCAGCGATTGTCATGTCCCAATGAGTATCGTTTTCAAGCAAGTTGAGCTGTTGACATGCAGCACGAAATGATGGGCACACTACACCATTGACAGTTCGAAGTGATTCAAATGATGTCGGCCCACGAATATTCACCAGCAACAACCGCAAGTAGAAGCATTCGTCATTCTTCGGATGAACTGTGTAAATGCGACCAAGAGCATCAGTAGAACGCACATTTGGATGATCAGGAACCTCATCGCCTTGCTTCCGACGTTGAAATTTTTTTGATGAGACGTTCCAAGTGTAATAACGTGGCATCTCAGAGTAGAGCAATGTTCGTGCAAACGGATCACTTTGACAAATCGAAAAGAAACTGGTCAATGTTGTTGCTGGAGGTGTCTCAGCACGTTGAGCAACATTCGATGAGTTGAAATAAACTCGTTGACCATTCTCCAGATGCACCGCCAAATGTACAACAGTGGGATGACGTTCATGAATAGGGAATGAGAATATACGCCAAATCGCCTCATTGCAGCTCACATATCGACCAACTTGATAATGCGTGATTTCATCGTTTGTATTGGGATTTTGAACACCAAAACCTGCCATATCGCTACCTTTCGTGACATATTTACAAATGTATTTTATGGACTTCACTGAATTGCAGTACTCCACGTTGCAATGCGCCTTGAATGTTTTGGAAATAAGTGGCGAATATGGAACAATCCAAGTGTTGTCGACCACGAACTCATTTCCTCTCACTATCGTTGTGATAGTTCTACCGTTATCATCGGCTGATCGACGCCGGTACAGTGGATAACCATCATTGCCAGTGATAGTCTCTGCGGTTAAATTTCGTGGATAACGCTTGGAACACTTGTTGTCGACCATGCACGGTGATTGGGGATTGATGGAGCCACACGGACCGTGAACCATGTTCGTAATTACAACATCATGCAGGTCTGGATCGGTTTCGGGATCAGGAATCTCGGCACATATGATGTCATCTATTTGGTCTGGTCGAATTTTTTCGGCTAACCAAATAAGAATGTGAGCATGCGGCAAGCCTCGTTTCTGCCATTCAATTGAATACATCCAACATCGAGTATCCCCAAAGACGCAATGCCTAACAATGTAGTTCATCAGCGACCGGATTTTTTGTTTGAAGACACGTGCGATGATGTCGTGCCGACCACTTGTTATTTGCCCGGGTAGCAACAGTTGAACAATCTCTATCCATTTCGGATTGCAAGTAAAAGTGATGAATAAATCTGGACAACCGTAATGACGAACATATGTCATTGCATCTTGCGCATATTCATGCATATGACGCGGGCTGCCAATGTACGTCGCCGGTAGAATAGTCAATCGACCAACATTAGCTGCATCTCCTTCGGTGCTGATTGCATCGCGTAAATGGATATATTCCTCCGAACGCAGTTTAGCTTGGTTCAACCGAATGAAAATGAGGCGCTCTGTTTCGATTTTGACGTACATGTCGACGATATATTGCTGAAGCAAACGACGAAATCGCAGCAAATAGTTGTCAGCATTTTGACGAATCATCAAACGATATGCATAATAATTCATCGAGCTAACCTTCTTGTTAGTTTCCTCACCTGAAATGAAATCAGTAAAATTAGTGTCATAATCTAAATTATGATATCAGTACTCACCGCACAATGGATTTATCATGTTGATATTGAAGTGATATCCATCGTCTCCTTGCCAAAACATCAGCGGGTATTGCAATGTATCGTATGAACGGTGTGTTTCATTTATTCGTTGCAGTTGTCCAGTGTCGCGACGTGTAAGCACAATATCGCGCGGTTCCACGCTTTCACCAACAATCACAATTGCGACTTCATCTATTGTTGGAGCATTAAATTGGCGTTCGTGTGTTCCAGCGGGTCGTTTATCTGCTCTGATCACGACTTTGCAGTCGTCACTTGGCATGCGATCCAACGCAGATTTAAACAATCGAACCAATGCATGATGTTCATGGAGTAGTTGCTGCAAATCTTTCAGAACTATCCTTTTCATTGCTGTACTATCGTTTGGCGCCGATCAAGTTGATCCTCCATATTGCCCATAAAGTATATTTGGATGGATTTATGCTGTCCATCTTCAATCGGTTGCAATGACCCAATTCGGTGGTGAATTTGGCCTTGAATCTGTAAAGTCGAAGACGAAGTCAGAATTATAGATTTTTGATCACCAAAAGAAAATGAATGTTTACTCTCTCGAGCAGAAATGACCTTAAATGTTGGATTGAATCCGCGTTCTTCGATAATGTCTGCTCCAAATGAAGTCATTTGGAAACATCCGTTGTATCTTTGAGTGTTGGATAGAAAATGTCGTGATTCTGGTGTCTCGCCACGAAGCAATGAACGCAACAGTTCAGGTGGTGCAGGCAATAATGGCAATCTCACTTTGCCACTGAGACAGCACAATCCAGGCGTTTCTCCAGCGAACTTCAATGCACCGCAATGGTCGCACACAAACTCCATTGGGCCAATTCGAACGAAAGGATGCGAGTTGTAGTCAATTGTGCAATCGTATTGAAACGCTATTCGATTCAAATCAACACTTGAAGGATTTCTTCTTGCGCGTCGAAAATTATCTCGTTGTTGATCTGTGCGATAAGCTCGACGATTTCTCATTGTCAACTGAGCCATTTGACGTACTGCCTCTCTTTGTGCTTGTCTTTGTGAAGCGCGAAGTCGGGCCATACTAACGCGGCGCACTTCTCGTGTGATTTCTTGTTCATCTGCAGTGGATTGATTCGCAATAGTCCGAAGTCTAATTGCATTACGGCTTCGTGGTGAAAGATTAGATCTTCTGGCTCGCGGCATTGTAAATAATACTGGAAAGTTAATCACACAATCCAAAATTACATAATCAATTATCGATGTGCGCAGAATCACAAATGTGATAACCTCACAAAGTGAACATCTTCGAAGGGAACTTACCGTTTAAAAATCCCGATCGAAAATAGAATTCCGCAGAATAAAAAAAAAAATTAAAAAAACCAAAAAAAAAACTGGTGTCCGGTGTTGGGACACTCTGTACCACTAAAAAATTACGTACTATTGTACGCAAAAAAGTACTGTTTTCTTATTGTTATTGGCATACACCACACAACCTCTTATTTCACTAAATTCCACCACTTATTTTAATATTATATGCTAAACCACAAACCACTTAACTAATATGAAATAACCAAAACCAAAAATAAATTAAATTTAATATTAAAATCGCAAAGGAAAAAAACTTTTTTTGGAGCTGTCAAAATCTACTATTCGCACTGAAATCGTAACTCGGACGAAGATTTTATCTATATAAATAGATAAGTAGATGAAATAAAAAAAAAATTGGATGAAAAATAAAATGGTAAATGTGCATGCAGCCTCCAGTCGGATTCGTATCCAGTACCTTGCAGTCCAAGCGCCGAAGCTTTAACCACTGCACCACTCGTCACATACAAACTACACCTACAAAATTCATATAAAAAAAAGATTTTTTTATTAGATTTTTGGGGCTTCCCTTTTGAGTTTTTCCGATTTTTCTTTTTTCCTAAACCACCACTGTATTGAGACGAACAAAATAAAAAAACAAAATGTACTAAATATATGAGAAAATGAATTTTCTTGATAACTTTTTTTTTGGTGAATTTTTCCGATGTTTTAATAGTTATTATGCTATTCGGAACGGAGTCAAATCCAACAAAACAAAAATCATAAAAATCGGTCCAGCCGTTCTTGAGTTATAAATGGTGTAACTAACACGACCAGATTTAAAATATGTGTGAAAAAAATTGCTGCATTTGCAAGACTGATGGTGTGTTTGATAATTTTTTTGTCTGTAAAGGAATTTTTTGTGATCATATAGCGCATTATACATGTGCTGGCATTAAATCTAGATCATTAACTACCTTTAAAAATGCGATTATAAATGCAAACGGGATTTCATGGTTCTGCCCTGATTGTGATCGAAATGTGCAAGTTCTATTTCATAAAATCGAGGAACTTTCGAATAAGATTGATAAGTTAGATTCTGTGTTGAACCCCCAATTAAATAGTATTCAACTAAATCGTGATATAGTGACCACTGATAACCATGTCAGCTATATTAATGAACGACCAGTAACGCGATCGCGCGGGAAATTATCTACACCGGAGGTTAATAATAAACAAGCAGGAGTTATAAATATGGGATTACCCCAAGATGATACCGTGGCGAATAACGCCATCATTGTTGTTCCACCACCACAAATTTCAACGTCATCTTCGACTGCATCAACATCAAATTCGGATTGTTCGTCCTTGCCGATTGGTACAAACCACATTAACTCAATCAGCGTAGTTAAACCAAGACGATGGATTTATATTAGTAGGATACACTCATCTGTTACTGATGAACTATTCAAAGGCTTTTTAAATGATAATTTCCAGCTTACAACGGTTAATGCAATCAGAATGGTTCCAAAGGCTAAAAACGGAGGCCAGTATGAATATGTATCCTATCGTTTCAGTGTTGAAGACGAAATATTTACCACCATATTAAACTCTAAACTTTGGCCGTCTGGCATCTATATAAATAAAACAGAGTCGTGTTAGTTACACCATTTATAACTCAAGAACGGCTGGACCGATTTTTATGATTTTTGTTTTGTTGGATTTGACTCCGTTCCGAATAGCATAATAACTATTAAAACATCGGAAAAATTCACCAAAAAAAAAGTTATCAAGAAAATTCATTTTCTCATATATTTAGTACATTTTGTTTTTTTTATTTTGTTCGTCTCAATACAGTGGTGGTTTAGGAAAAAAGAAAAATCGGAAAAACTCAAAAGGGAAGCCCCAAAAATCTAATAAAAAAATCTTTTTTTTTATATGAATTTTGTAGGTGTAGTTTGTATGTGACGAGTGGTGCAGTGGTTAAAGCTTCGGCGCTTGGACTGCAAGGTACTGGATACGAATCCGACTGGAGGCTGCATGCACATTTACCATTTTATTTTTTATCCAATTTTTTTTTTATTTCATCTACTTATCTATTTATATAGATAAAATCTTCGTCCGAGTTACGATTTCAGTGCGAATAGTAGATTTTGACAGCTCCAAAAAAAGTTTTTTTCCTTTGCGATTTTAATATTAAATTTAATTTATTTTTGGTTTTGGTTATTTCATATTAGTTAAGTGGTTTGTGGTTTAGCATATAATATTAAAATAAGTGGTGGAATTTAGTGAAATAAGAGGTTGTGTGGTGTATGCCAATAACAATAAGAAAACAGTACTTTTTTGCGTACAATAGTACGTAATTTTTTTAGTGGTACAGAGTGTCCCAACACCAGACACCAGTTTTTTTTTGGTTTTTTTAATTTTTTTTTTTATTCTGCGGAATTCTATTTTCAATCGGGATTTTTAAACGGTAAGTTCCCTTCGAAGATGTTCACTTTGTGAGGTTATCACATTTGTGATTGTGCGCACATCGATAATTGATTATGTAATTTTGGATTGTGTGATTAATTTTCCAGTATTATTTACAATGCCGCGAGCCAGAAGATCTAATCTTTCACCACGAAGCCGTAATGCAATTAGACTTCGGACTATTGCGAATCAATCCACTGCAGATGAACAAGAAATCACACGAGAAGTGCGCCGCGTTAGTATGGCCCGACTTCGCGCTTCACAAAGACAAGCACAAAGAGAGGCAGTACGTCAAATGGCTCAGTTGACAATGAGAAATCGTCGAGCTTATCGCACAGATCAACAACGAGATAATTTTCGACGCGCAAGAAGAAATCCTTCAAGTGTTGATTTGAATCGAATAGCGTTTCAATACGATTGCACAATTGACTACAACTCGCATCCTTTCGTTCGAATTGGCCCAATGGAGTTTGTGTGCGACCATTGCGGTGCATTGAAGTTCGCTGGAGAAACGCCTGGATTGTGCTGTCTCAGTGGCAAGGTGAGATTGCCATTATTGCCTGCACCACCTGAACTGTTGCGTTCATTGCTTCGTGGCGAGACACCAGAATCACGACATTTTCTATCCAACACTCAAAGATACAACGGATGTTTCCAAATGACTTCATTTGGAGCAGACATTATCGAAGAACGCGGATTCAATCCAACATTTAAGGTCATTTCTGCTCGAGAGAGTAAACATTCATTTTCTTTTGGTGATCAAAAATCTATAATTCTGACCTAGTCTTCGACTTTACAGATTCAAGGCCAAATTCACCACCGAATTGGGTCATTGCAACCGATTGAAGATGGACAGCATAAATTCATCCAAATATACTTTATGGGCAATATGGAGGATCAACTTGATCGGCGCCAAACGATCAATACAGCAATGAAAAGGATAGTTCTGAAAGATTTGCAGCAACTACTCCATGAACATCATGCATTGGTTCGATTGTTTAAATCTTCGTTGGATCGCATGCCAAGTGACGACTGCAAAGTCGTGATCAGAGCAGATAAACGACCCGCTGGAACACACGAACGCCAATTTAATGCTCCAACAATAGATGAAGTCGCAATTGTGATTGTTGGTGAAAGCGTGGAACCGCGCGATATTGTGCTTACACGTCGCGACACTGGACAACTGCAACGAATAAATGAAACACACCGTTCATACGATACATTGCAATACCCGCTGATGTTTTGGCAAGGAGACGATGGATATCACTTCAATATCAACATGATAAATCCATTGAGCGGTGAGTACTGATATCATAATTTAGATTATGACACTAATTTTACTGATTTCATTTCAGGTGAGGAAACTAACAAGAAGGTTAGCTCGATGAATTATTATGCATATCGTTTGATGATTCGTCAAAATGCTGACAACTATTTGCTGCGATTTCGTCGTTTGCTTCAGCAATATATCGTCGACATGTACGTCAAAATCGAAACAGATGGCCTCATTTTCATTCGGTTGAACCAAGCTAAACTGCGTTCGGAGGAATATATCCATTTACGCGATGCAATCAGCACCGAAGGAGATGCAGCTAATGTTGGTCGATTGACTATTCTACCGGCGACGTACATTGGCAGCCCGCGTCATATGCATGAATATGCGCAAGATGCAATGACATATGTTCGTCATTACGGTTGTCCAGATTTATTCATCACTTTTACTTGCAATCCGAAATGGATAGAGATTGTTCAACTGTTGCTACCCGGGCAAATAACAAGTGATCGGCACGACATCATCGCACGTGTCTTCAAACAAAAAATCCGGTCGCTGATGAACTACATTGTTAGGCATTGCGTCTTTCGGGATACTCGATGTTGGATGTATTCAATTGAATGGCAGAAACGAGGCTTGCCGCATGCTCACATTCTTATTTGGTTAGCCGAAAAAATTCGACCAGACCAAATAGATGACATCATATGTGCCGAGATTCCTGATCCCGAAACCGATCCAGACCTGCATGATGTTGTAATTACGAACATGGTTCACGGTCCGTGTGGCTCCATCAATCCCTAATCACCGTGCATGGTCGACAACAAGTGTTCCAAGCGTTATCCACGAAATTTAACCGCAGAGACTATCACTGGCAATGATGGTTATCCACTGTACCGGCGTCGATCAGCCGATGATAACGGTAGAACTATCACAACGATAGTGAGAGGAAATGAGTTCGTGGTCGACAACACTTGGATTGTTCCATATTCGCCACTTATTTCCAAAACATTCAAGGCGCATTGCAACGTGGAGTACTGCAATTCAGTGAAGTCCATAAAATACATTTGTAAATATGTCACGAAAGGTAGCGATATGGCAGTTTTTGGTGTTCAAAATCCCAATACAAACGATGAAATCACGCATTATCAAATTGGTCGATATGTGAGCTGCAATGAGGCGATTTGGCGTATATTCTCATTCCCTATTCATGAACGTCATCCCACTGTTGTACATTTGGCGGTGCATCTGGAGAATGGTCAACGAGTTTATTTCAACTCATCGAATGTTGCTCAACGTGCTGAGACACCTCCAGCAACAACATTGACCAGTTTCTTTTCGATTTGTCAAAGTGATCCGTTTGCACGAACATTGTTCTACTCTGAGATGCCACGTTATTACACTTGGAACGCCTCATCAAAAAAATTTCAACGTCGGAAGCAAGGCGATGAGGTTCCTGATCATCCAAATGTGCGTTCTACTGATGCTCTTGGTCGCATTTACACAGTTCATCCGAAGAATGACGAATGCTTCTACTTGCGGTTGTTGCTGGTGAATATTCGTGGGCCGACATCATTTGAATCACTTCGAACTGTCAATGGTATAGTGTGCCCAACATTTCGTGCTGCATGTCAACAGCTCAACTTGCTTGAAAACGATACTCATTGGGACATGACAATCGCTGAATCAATTATTTCTGCAACTCCAAACCAGATACGCACATTATTTGCTATCATTATTTCGACATGCTTCCCATCAAATCCACGTGAACTATGGAGCAAGTACAAGAATGACATGTCAGAAGAATATGTCAGAAGAATGACATGTCAGAAGAAGACATGTCAGAAGAACATGTCAGTCGTGGAGTGAACGACGCTTTCAATCGAGAATTGGAACGTGAACATGAATATGATCGAGATGCATTGAACCAATCAGTTCGAACCAATGTACCACTGTTGAACCTCCAACAGAAAGGAGTGTACGATACGTTAATGAAGGCAATTCATGATGGAAATGGTGGATTATTTTTCCTCGATGTGCCCGGTGGAACTGGGAAGACATTCCTCATGTCATTGATTTTGGCCACTGTTCGTGCGAGATCCGATATTGCTGTAGCAGTTGCTTCTTCTGGGATAGCGGCCACATTGCTAGAAGGATGCCGAACAGCTCATTCAGCGTTGAAATTACCGTTAAACCTTCAATCGGCTGAAAACCCGACATGCAACATTGCAAAACACTCAGCAATGGCGAAAGTTTTGGTAGCAAGTAAAATCATCATCTGGGATGAATGTACAATGGCGCACAAACGCGCATTGGAAGCACTCGATAGAACTATGAAAGATCTACGCAATGACTCAAGATGTTTTGGAGGCGCAATGATTCTACTTTCTGGCGATTTCCGTCAAACAATACCAGTTATTCCAAGATCGACCGCTGCTGATGAAATAAACGCTTGCCTCAAATCATCGACTCTGTGGTGTTATGTGAAGAAACTTCAGCTGACGACAAACATGCGAGTTGCATTGTTAAACGATCCATCTGCCGTAGAATTCTCCAAGCAATTGCTGACTATCGGTAATGGCCGTGTTCCGGTCGACAAATCGAACGGATTGATTTCGTTTCCTCAGAACTTTTGCATTTTTGTCTCAACGAAGGACGAGCTCATCAACAAAGTGTTCCCGAACATCATTACTAACCACAAAAATCACAATTGGGTGAGTGAACGAGTAATTCTTGCGGCAAAGAACAAAGATGTGGATCACTTAAATTTTACAATTCAAAATCTAATCGTCGGTCCACTTCATTCCTTCAAATCTATTGACTGTGTGACAAACGAAGACGAAGCAACCAACTATCCAACTGAATTTTTAAACTCATTGGATCTACCTGGCTTGCCACCGCACAATTTACAACTAAAAGTTGGCTCGATAATCATCATGCTACGAAACCTGAATCAACCAAAACTATGTAACGGAACGCGTTTGGTGGTGAGAAAACTCATGGGCAATGTAATTCACGCGACGATACTTCAAGGGAAGTTCAAAGGTGAGGAAGTTCTCATTCCGAGAATTCCGATGATCCCAACCGATATGCCATTCGAGTTTAAACGAATTCAATTTCCGATTCGTCTTGCATTCGCCATGACGATCAACAAATCACAAGGCCAATCCTTGAGTGTTTGTGGCCTGAATCTAGAAAATGAATGTTTCTCTCACGGCCAATTGTACGTAGCATGTTCACGTGTCGGTAAACCATCCGCTTTATTCGTTCTCGCACCTAACAATAAAACAAAAAATGTAGTATATCACAAGGTGCTACAATGAAGGGACTCAACTCCATTGCAACTCACCCAGCAAATAGTTTAAAAGAAAGTAGTGCAATAATGCTACGCGAACCATTTCTATTCAATTCAATAAAACGAAAGCCTTGCTGCCACGTGAATTACATTCATTTCAATGTAATTAAAATATATTTCATTTTGATTTTTGTAATTTCATTGAATTTAATTAATTTGGAGTATTCATTTAATTTATTTAATCTTAATAAAAAACTCAATTTTATTAAGCTAATAACTTTAAAAAACATTTATTGATTTTGAGGCGGTACGAAGTTCGCCGGGTCAGCTAGTATTTATTAAAGAGTTTGAATTTGCTCGAAAAAGTAATTATTTTCGCTTTTCGGGGCCAACCAGACAAACCACTTGACTGCTAGCAAAGATCTAAAAATACCACTACCTACGGCACTAATGGTGTACTCTCTACTATTGTCCGTACGGCGGATAAATCATCATATTTAACACAACCAGTAACCTCTACTAAATTAATTGATGCACTTTGTGATGTTAATGGCGGCTTAATGTACTTTTCATGCACCAAAGAATATATAAACGATCGTTATCAGAAGAGCAATGGCAAATCCAATCACGTTGAAACTCAGACTGAGGAGGAAGCTGTGTCAACACAATCAACGAACAAATCATTTCTCAAATGTATAAAAACCAAGTTACTTCCAAAAAAGGGCGGCAAATCTATCTATCATGAGGATTTCACAAATGGATACGATTTCATTCAACGGATTCCTCCTCAATCATTTGATTATGCTGAACCTCAAATTACCACTTGGATAAAGGGGAATTATTTACCATGTTCTTCTGTTACGATTTGCGCATCTATGCAAGCCAAATTAGACAAATGTCAAATAAAAGAATTCTTAACAAAAAAAGAACTGAAACTGATAAACTGCTATTCCAAATCTATAAACTTAGTTACAAAAGTATACTTAATTGAATGGAAATCCGTTATAGTTCTCTCACATCAAGATAAAACCAACTGCACTGATTTAATCTATGTGTTAGATACATTAAGGTCATATTTACAACATAAGCAGGAATCATTTGTCATCACGCTTGACATCAACTGCTTCGTAGATAAACTTAAACTGGCTCTGGACTACATCTCCAACTGTTCATGCTCCAATATCAAATGGGTTCTAAATATACCGTTTAACATGTCAACATCTTTTGAAAGAGCTTTGTTGTCTCGTTGGATCACTGGTGAGCCTTCCAGATTTTTGAAGTGTGCCATTAAGAACAATGTGCCAGTTTCATCTCCTTCATACTATGCTGATACTAGCGCAGATTCCTACTATAAGAACTCTGTTATGGAAATATTGTTTTATATTAAACATTCTGACAGTATCATTAAAAGTCACCTCCAACACTGCTACAGCAAATACATCCATTTGATGCCGTTCACCTCCTCATCTTTATTATCATTGCACATCTTCGTATTTGACAATCTAAACAACAAATATCTTGAGGAACCTACAATTATTCATCAGTTTGGTTTTGATGGCGATCGCCTAGTTAAATATTGTGAGTCCACAAACTCTTTTTTGACATCTCAAAGATATATCTTCTGCTCCGCTGGCACTGAAATTATGCTCGATCTCCTGACATATTCAAATTTACAACGTATCTATGCAATAGACAACATCATGCGGCCTATCGTTACTGGTGTCCAGGGTGTTCCAGGCTGTGGAAAATCTACATGGATCATAAACAATCACAAACTAGGCTATGATCTGGTCTTATGTGCCACTAAGGAGGGTCTTGCTGATCTCAAATCTAAAGTTGCCACCCGTTGTATTAAGGAGAAGATGGATTTCAATAAAATTGAACTTAACTATAAAACTATAAAACGATTGCTTCATGGATGGAAGTCGACGTTGTGACTCAGTGTTTATTGATGAATATATGATGATACATGCAGGTTATATTGGACTGGTGGCCATGCTCAGTAAATGTTCAAAAATATATCTTCTTGGGGATAAAAATCAAATTCCATTCATCGACCGATTACACCATGTTAATATTCAATTTTACGATGCTAATAAATTTATTACGAATTCAGATCAGCTAAACATTACATTTACAGGCATCCTTGCCTGTAATTGATAATACATATTATCTAACTTTTACCAAGGCAGATAAGCGCTTATTAATGGACCGGCTTACCTTACCATCTTCCAGTAAAGTTTTAACTATTCATCAGGCACAAGGACTAACGTCACCAAATGTTATATGCGTCAGAACAAACACTCATCCGATTAAACTTTTCAGTAGTTTACCACACGCAATAGTTGCAATATCGAGGCACCCGTGTTCATTTAAATATTTCGCACCTGTAGCAGATGATTTACTCCATTCGTTAGTGATGAAGGCGCGCCATTTTAACAACAGTTGTCCTGCTATTTACAAATCACCAAATACTACCAAACCATCTTCAAAACCGTGTAAAAATTCAGGCAAAGATGTCATTACAATTTATTACCAGAATGTAAATAAAATGGCATCAAAAGCATCCAAATTCTATCAATTTGTTCATAAAACAAACTACCCTATATATGTAATTGTGGAAACTTCATTAAAACCCGACATAAGGAGCAGCGAATTTTTGGCCAGGACTACGTTGTTTATAGACGCGATCGGTCTCCTGAAACTAGTTCGAAGA
This sequence comes from Nephrotoma appendiculata, assembly GCA_947310385.1. Lineage (NCBI taxonomy): Eukaryota > Metazoa > Arthropoda > Insecta > Diptera > Tipulidae > Nephrotoma > Nephrotoma appendiculata. The sequence continues at coordinate 316,325,054 of OX371223.1, forward strand.
AATCGGGTGGTGGCGTACTGATAGCAGTACATTCTAAACTGTGGAATGCTCCAGTAACTTTAGCCCCATCGAGAGTCGAACAGATCGGTGTAAAAATCAAAATCAACCAAACCAATCTAATCATCTACGCAGCATATATACCACCTCAATCAAATAGTGATCATTATGCAACTTGCATCGATGCGATTGATGAAGTTATTAATACAACAAACTCGTCAGATTTAGTTCTTGTGCTTGTAGATTTTAATCTTCCAAATCTAACTTGGAATTTGGACCCAGAACTAAACTGTATTTTACCTTGCAATGTAACAACAGATGCGGAATCTTTATTTGTGGACGCCATGCTTGGTTATAATTTGAACCAAATAAACACAATTCCTAATAATCGTGATAGATTATTGGATCTTGTCTTCAACAACGACATTGACACCTTTAAAATTTCTGAATCCCTTTTACCTTTTGTCATAAATGATGTTAATCATAAATCTTTGGATATTGTATTTGACGTAACTAAAATGGCGAGATCAGAACACCTACAACCAATGAAATACAACTTTAAAAAAACTAACCGTGTGGGGCTACAAAGCTACCTGGAATCCGTCAACTGGCAAATAACTCTCAATTCCAATGATATAAACGAAAATGTGGACAAATTTAATGACATCATGCTTCGAGGCTTCGATTTGTATGTACCTATGTGCTGTAATGTAAACCACAAAATGCTCACCCTCATTGGTTTGATGATAGACTAGTTAACTTAAAAAATCGAAAGTCGAAAGCGTATGCCAAAATGTTGAAAAGCGGGTTAGAAGCGGACGAAACTACGTTTCTACAACATAGTAATGAATTTGAAATTTACTTCAAATCTAAATACAGGTCGTATCTTAATCAAATTCAAGACAACATCAAATTAAATCCAAAACAATTTTGGAAATACTTTAGGAATAAACGCGAAATTGAAGGATACCCTGCTAATATGACGTACAACAATACCTGCTCTTCAAACGCCAAAGATATAGCTAACATGTCAAACAGTCTATAGACCAAGCGTTACTAGTGGATTGTACGAACAACCCGGCAACAACAACACATCAATAACTCCTCCTATTATTTTTGAGGACAACATTTTATCGGCTTTAAGGGGGTTTGGAGATGGTTGCGGTCTTGACGATATACCCTCTTCTATTCTGAAGGAGTACGCTGAAATTTTAACAATTCCGTTATGTTATCTATTCAATCATTCCTTAAACACCGGCGTGTTTCCTGAAAAATGGAAAATTTCAAAAATTACTCCAATTTTCAAATCGGGTAAACGTGATGATATCTCATGCTACAGACGAATATCAACTACATCATCAATTCCTAAATAATCTGTTCCTATGCAACAGCTTTAAATCCACAATTACACGTCAAATATCAATGAACCAGCATGGGCTTATGCCTGGCCGATCCACATCCAGAGTTTATTCAATTTTGGTTTTTCTCACGATTACATAAATTGGTTTAAATCATATCTATCAAACCGGTGCCAATTTGTAATAATGGAAAATGAGAAATCAAACGTTATTAAAGTTACATCTGGTGTTCCCCAAGGATCACACCTCGGGCCTTGGATTTTTATTGTTTTCATAGACCGAATAACCGAGATAATCAAAAACTCAGACGTGCTCATATTTGCAGATGATGTGAAAATTTTTCGTACTATTAATGGATTGTTAGATACGGAGAATCTTCAAGAAGACTTAGATAGATTAAGTGAGTGGTGTGATCGGAACTCACTATACTTAAATATTAAGAAATGCAAAATCATGTCTTTCCATCGTAAAAGAAATCCGGTTATTACTTCATACAAAGTCAACAACGAAGTACTGCAAAGAGTCAATGAGGTTATAGACTTAGGTGTTACATTTGTCGAAAACGCCAGTTTCAATAGGCATATTGAAAATTGTATTGCGATAGCGAATGCCATGTTCAGATTTGTTAAAAGATGGACAGGTGAATTTAAGGATATTCAAACCTTATGTTCACTCTATTTCGCTTATGTTCGATCACAACTGGAATACGCTGTAACGGTCTGGAACCCATATTATGCTGTACACATAAAAAGAATTGAAAGCATTCAAAAGAAGTTCCTGATTTTTTTATTAAAGAAAAGTGACTGGGATTACGACCACAACTTACCATTCCATGAAAATGTGGCTCGCTTGAACACCATTTCAACTATGGAGAAAACAACCCCATTAATAGGATGTCTAAATCTTTCAACTTAATCGACGACCTATTTGACTTCAACTTATCAAAGGACAACTTTAAAAATATCCTTAAAGATTTTTTTCTAAATTTTTAATTGTTTAAACCAAAATTTGGTTTATATTTTTCTTTTTCTGTTCTAAAGTTTTTTGTTGTAATATAATTTTAACTATAGCTGTAAATAATCTGAAATCATACATGTATATTACAAAATAGATTTCTTTAGATAAATAAATAAATAAATAAATTAAGTGCGACAATCAAATTTTGAATTACAGAAGTAAAAAACACAAAGTTTAATGTTTGTTCTTGGATTTAAATTAAAATAAAATTTTAGATTTTTCAGAATGGAAATTATTGATTACTCAAGGTCATTTAAGATCAAATTATATTAAAGTAATTAAATTTGAATTGCTTTGTTGGCTTCTGACTTCTTAACACTTTCTGTGGTCTTATTTGGATTTTCCAGGAAAGTGTATTCTGCTTTACTGGAAATCTTTTTTGCAGGGATATTGTTAGGGATTACCACCCGCTTTCTTTATTTTGGTTGCGCGTTCACCTAATAAGCTCGTTTTGGTCGGGATGTCGTTGTATTGATTCGGTTATAATTTTGGAAACAAATCCTGATCGTAACCCTAACTATTTCCATGTGGTTTGGTTCCGACTAAAAAATTATTTAAGGGAACCCTTTGTCTTAAGACATGGAAAGTAAGCGATGGCCCGATAGTTTCCCATGAAGCAATTTGGAGTAATACAGAATAATGCAGAAGTTTAAATTGGTTTGTTTTCCGGTAATCTACCGTTTCACTAACCGTCGATCGACAGGCGTTTTGACAAGTAATTACTAACCTCAGTTGCATTATTATGGTTAAACAACCGTATACAACTAACTTGAGTGTAACGTACAAGTTTCAAAAAGGTTATTGTTTAACCGTTAATCGCAGAAGCATAGTAGGGTTAGAAATAATTCAAGGTTTTTCCTAAACCCATATTCAACATTGAATTTATTCACTTTTCGAGTTAGGGTTGTACATGAAATCAACTAATAAGTTGGGATCTACTGGTTATGCAGCCGTTGCTTTAACAATTCAATTGAACGTTATTTACCGGTTGCAATCCATCTTTTGCAGAGCTACAGGGTGTTCCAGTTATGAATACCATAAATTCATCAGTGGCCCTATTCTGGCTTTCCCTGGGAGTAGGGAATTGGGAAAAATATTTTCATAGCATTTTTGTTAAAATTATACTTTTCTGGCCTACTGAAAGAATAAGTTTAGTGCAAAAAATTTCAAAACAAAATGATTTGGGAAACTTTTGTTCCACAAAATTTTTGTAGGGAAAAACATTTTCCCATTTAACTTTGTTTCGAAAATATTAACACCAATCATGTTCCCTCAGTAGGCCAGAAAAGACAAAAATGCTATGAAAATATTTTTCCCAATTCCCTATTCCCAGGGAAAGCCAGAATAGGGCCACAGCTGAATCCGGATTCAAAAATAAGTCAATAATAGCTGCATTTCATGACACCATCATGATCCAGATCATGACATCATTTACATGTGAAACAACAACAACACGTGATCGTATTGTTGTTGTTTCACATGTAAATGATGTCATGATCTGGATCATGGTGGTGTCATGAAATGCAGCTAATATCTTAACAAGATTTTCTTATCTTTCAGTACCGTAGTTGAAATAATCGTTTCCTCGCTTAATCTGTGTAATATGTATAAGATTACTATAGTTTTTATGGTATGCTTGAAATAAATTTAATTCTCTTTCTAATCTAATTTTATACTAAATCGTCGATTATTTCAACTACTAAATTGGAGCATAAAGGAAATGTTTTAAGTTGTTTTCTACTATTTTTCGCTTAATAATCAGCTGGCCAACATAAAGTACATATTCATAATTGGCACACCCAGGAGCTGGATTTTAAAAATGGGTAAATAATAAAACTAAAAATTAAAATAACAATTTTTGAATAAATTTATCATCAAAAAGTATATAATTTATATTTCATTAAATAAAATTTAAAATAAAAACATAATCACAGAGTCACGTTGAATAGTTACCAAGTTCTGTAATATAAAAAAAAATGTTCACCAATTCAAATAAAAGAGAATATATCAAATATAAAAAAGTGATATAAAAATATTTGTTGTCATATAATACACCCAATTTATGCCGGATCTGCATTCGGTTTACCTCCGTTAGTGGATGTTACAACCTTGTCATGTTTTGATTTGTTTCTAAAAATATAAAACATTCTTAATATAAAAATGAACCCTATTGAGAGAACGCTCAATTTAACTTACTTAGGTCGCTGTCTAAATTTGGTTGAACTTAGGTTTAATAATGATTAAAATCAAACGTAAAAGTAAATTGTTAACTCATAATTAAAACGAATGTATCTTTGGTTGAAACAGGGATCAAGAAAGGTTTATTTCAAATCAACAGGAATCCACGCTTGTATCCAAAATCCAAGAAGATTTGAAATGACGTATTTCAGGCATATCGTGCCTAAGTAAAATAGACACAAGATCATTTAACACAGTATGTGCCACTTTTGATTTATGCCTATGACTTCAAATCACTTTTAATTATTTTTACACTATTAATTTCGTGTAATACTGGATCACATTAACCTAATTATTTGCCAAAAAAAATAAAACAGCAAATACAAATGTAGATACACTAATTGTGTATCTATAGTACATTTGTATTTGCTGTTTTATTTTTTGCCAAATAAGAACGCCACGTCTTTTAAATGTATCCCAAGTAACAAATTATTTCGCGTTTTAATAAATTAAATTTAGTACTAGCACTTAATTAACTTCACAGTGAGAAACTTACGTACTATGATAAAAAACTTAAACAAGTTAGCGCTACTGGTTAGAAGAAGAGTTGAAATGGTGATAGTATATAACCAGTTAGTCAAACATAAACTATTTTCCAACTAAAATTCAACTTTGGTTGAACTTAGTAATAATTAACCCACGACCGGCGGTATAATTTTACAACGCTAAAACGCGGCAGACGTACAAATGTACTTTCATATATTTTATATGAAAATCATCACTGTAGACATAATTTTTGTAAATAGATAATATTTGGAATTTCCACATTATTAAAATGTAGAGATCTCACAAAGCTTTAACTCTCTACGGCTTCTACAAGTAGACTTATTAGCATTTAAAAACAGAAAAGGTACAATTGTACCTATGCCGCCTGACGAGGGTTAAAGTCAAATATCAAACCTAAAAGTAAATTGTTAACCCTAAATTAACACGAACGTCTCTGGTTGGAACAGAAAAAGTTCAAAAAAGGTATATTTTAAACTAAGAGGCACCCGCACGCTTCTATCCAAAATCCAACTACAGTTGAAATAAGGTCTAACTGAAGTTGAAATCAAACTTAAAAGTAAGTTATCGACTTCAAATTAAATATGGTTAAAAGGGATTAAGTAAAGGTTTATTTCAAACCAATAGAATTCCTCGCATGGATCCAAAATTCAATTTTCGTTAATAAGCGAGTAAATGAAGGTTGAAAATAAACCCAAAAGTAAATCCCTAACTCCAAAATAACTCAAATGCAACTTCCGAAGGTATGGGTTTACTAGAGGTTAATTTCAACCAAAATAAAGTAAATACTAAAGGAAAACATTAACCTAAATTTAACTTAGGTTACGCAAAGTTCAAAATTGGTTTGCATTAAACAAATAAGTAAAATATGGAGGTTTTTGCAACTGAATTTTAAGGTTTGAGAATCCCGGTTTGGCAAAAACTCAAATAAAACTTAAAAGTTGATAAAGTGGTAAGTTATATTCTAACCTCGGTTAAGAATTGCTACAATCTTTTTATATGTTCCTTAAACTATTCGTTTTGGACAAGTTTGATAAAAATTATGTCAGCTCCTGATACCTCTTCAGCATTAAAATACGGATCACTGTTGGCCACAACTTGAACATGTAACTTCTTCGATTTCAGTTTTTAATCAAATCTGATCACGTACACAATAATCCTGGTTATAGAGTTGAAGACCTACTTTAACTTTTCATTATTAACGTCAAGGCTCAACCAATCCCCTTTTATTGGATGTAAAAGTCGTACAAAAGACTATAGTTCATTTGGGTCGACAAATACACGGGACTCTACTTCTCTTTATAGAACACTGAACCCATCGGGAAATTTGTAAATCCTTAAAGTATCGGAACTTGATTCTAAGCTTTAAATACAGGATGGGGAAAGAATGCTGCTACTCTAACAAAGGTGAATATTTCCGTTATTTATTATTATTATTTTTTTTTTTTTTTTTGTTATTAACAGGATTGAAGATGCAGATAAAATGTGAGTGGTGCGAGTGGTTTTATGAACTAAAATCTCCAATTTTAGTAAAGCATTAAGGGCACAAACAAATCGGATGCGCTCAGTCGGTGGATCACTGTGTAAATTGTAGAAAGGTTCAATACACATGGCACTGCCCAGAGAACCCCTCAGAAGGAAAGAAGGAATGAAAGAACGGAACACTGAATCCACCCTTTAGTGTTGAATATAGCCATGAGACAAATGAGTGTTTCGCGTATTTTGGATAAACATTTGAATTTGTTTCAATATAAATCTCAACTTACTAGCTTTGAATCCAGAAGATCCACTTATTCGAACTAGAATTCTGCGAAAATTGGTTTCGTTTTATTGAGAGCGATGTAAGCTTCATCAATTCGATTTAAACGGAAATGTAAACAATCAAAATTGTCATAGAAGAGCCAAGGAAAATCCTCAAAATATACGCCCAGTGAAGTTGCATGCAGAACGTGTGACTGTTTGTCGTCTCAGAAAGATGGAGCCAGTTTTCACATAACAGACTATTAATGGCGGTTTTAAATTTGATGGAAAAATATTCTGACAATACAAAGAACAGCGATGATCCCCCAAGGTCAACTGACCTCACTATTCCATAATTATTTTATGTTGATATTGTAAGTAAAACGTTCATCTAATCTTGACTCCTCAGTGATGGTTATATAATTCAAGTGATTATTTTTGTTTTACCTCTGGACTATACAGCCGGACAAAGTGTTTTGCACACCTAGAGCTTAATTCGAACAATTCCAGTTTGCATTAAACAATATATCTACTTGCTCTCAACAACGTGTCAATCTTACTTATTTTATGAAACTTGAGATCAGCCAATTTTTATTTGTGAACAACAACAATTTCACTCGTTTTAACCGAAGTCGAAAATAATACTGAACGATTTCCTAAAATCCATGTCAGCTTGAACTGCGTTATTATTCAAACGAGATGTATGTGAAGATAGCCCAAATTCCATCCCCGAAAAATGCGATGGCAACACTAATTATTGCTATCATGACATTTTCTACTATCAGCCCAAAAAATCTCGACATTTTTATTCTCAGCCCCGAAAATATTTGCTATCATGATAGATAAAAAATGTCATGAGAGTTAAAATTTTCAGGGCTGAGAGTAGAAAAAATACTGTGAAAGTTTAAGGAGCATGTAAGATTTTTTTTAGAATTTTCTTTGAACTAAAAAATGTCGTGACAGTGGAAATTTTCAGGGCTGAAAGTAAAAAAATACTGTGAATGTTTAAGGAGCGTGTATGAATTTTTTTAGAATTTTTCTATGTATAGTAGTTGAGATATAGTCCATAGAATTCAGAAAATATTCGTTGGCCCAACTAGCGGTGCACATGGTTTGATAGGTGAATGTTTAAGGAGCGCGTATGAAATTTTTTAGAATTTTTCTATGTATATTAGTTGAGATATAGTCCATAGAACTCAGAAAATATTCGTTGGTCCAACTAGCGGTGCACATCGTTTGATAGGTGAATGTTTAAGGAGCGTGTATGAATTTTTTTAGAATTTTTCTATGTATAGTAGTTGAGATATAGTCCATAGAATTTTAAAAATATTCGTTGGCCCAACTGGCGGTGCACATGGTTTGATAGGTGATAGTTTAAGGAGCGTGTATGAAATTTTTTAGAATTTCTCTATGTATAGTAGTTGAGATATAGTCCATCGAAGTTAAGAAATATTCGTTGGCCCAACTAGCGGTGCACATCGTTTGATAGGTGAATGTTTAACGGGCGTGTATACTTTTTTTAGAATTTTTCTATGTATAGTAGTTGAGATATAGTCCATAGAATTCAGAAAATATTCGTTGGCCCAACTAGCGGTGCACATCATTTGATAGGTGAATGTTTAAGGAGCGTGTATGAAATTTTTTAGAATTTTTCTATGTATAGTAGTTGAGATATAATCCATCGAAGTTAAGAAATTTTCGTTGGCCCAACTAGCGGTGCACATCGTTTGATAGGTGAATGTTTAACGAGCGTGTATACTTTTTTTTAGAATTTTTCTATGTATAGTAGTTGAGATATAGTCCATAGAATTCAGAAAATATTCGTTGGCCCAACTAGCGGTGCACATCATTTGATAGGTGAATGTTTAAGGAGCGTGTATAAAATTGTTTAGAATTTTTCTATGTATGTATAGTAGTTGAGATATAATCCATCGAAGTTAAGAAATTTTCGTTGGCCCAACTAGCGGTGCACATCGTTTGATAGGTGAATGGTTAAGTAGCGTGTATACATTTTTTTAGAATTTTTCTATGCATAGTAGTTGAGGTATAGTCCATAGAATTCAGAAAATATTCGTTGGCCCAACTAGTGGTGCACATGGTTTGATAGGTGAATGATTAAGGAGCGTGTATGAAGTTTTTTAGAATTTTTCTATGTATAGTAGTTGAGATATAGTCCATAGAATTCAGAAAATATTCGTTGGCCCAACTAGCGGTGCACATCGTTTGATAGGTGAACGTTTAAGGTGTGGGTATGAAATTTTTTAGAAGTTTTCTATGTATAGTAGTTGAGATATAGTCCATAGAATTCAGAAAATATTCGTTGGCCCAACTAGCGGTGCACATCGTTTGATAGGTGAATGTTTAAGTAGCGTGTATACATTTTTTTAGAATTTTTCTATGCATAGTAGTTGAGGTATAGTCCATAGAATTCAGAAAATATTCGTTGGCCCAACTAGCGGTGCACATCGTTTGATAGGTGAATGATTAAGGAGCGTGTATGAAGTTTTTTAGAAGTTTTCTATGTATAGTAGTTGAGATATAGTCCATAGAATTCAGAAAATATTCGTTGGCCCAACTAGCGGTGCACATCGTTTGATAGGTGAATGTTTAAGGAGCGTGTATAAAATTGTTTAGAATTTTTCTATGTATGTATAGTAGTTGAGATATAATCCATCGAAGTTAAGAAATTTTCGTTGGCCCAACTAGCGGTGCACATCGTTTGATAGGTGAATGTTTAAGTAGCGTGTATACATTTTTTTAGAATTTTTCTATGCATAGTAGTTGAGGTATAGTCCATAGAATTCAGAAAATATTCGTTGGCCCAACTAGCGGTGCACATCGTTTGATAGGTGAATGATTAAGGAGCCTGTATGAAGTTTTTTAGAAGTTTTCTATGTATAGTAGTTGAGATATAGTCCATAGAATTCAGAAAATATTCGTTGGCCCAACTAGCGGTGCACATCGTTTGATAGGTGAATGTTTAAGGAGCGTGTATAAAATTGTTTAGAATTTTTCTATGTATGTATAGTAGTTGAGATATAATCCATCGAAGTTAAGAAATTTTCGTTGGCCCAACTAGCGGTGCACATCGTTTGATAGGTGAATGGTTAAGTAGCGTGTATACATTTTTTTAGAATTTTTCTATGCATAGTAGTTGAGGTATAGTCCATAGAATTCAGAAAATATTCGTTGGCCCAACTAGTGGTGCACATGGTTTGATAGGTGAATGATTAAGGAGCGTGTATGAAGTTTTTTAGAATTTTTCTATGTATAGTAGTTGAGATATAGTCCATAGAATTCAGAAAATATTCGTTGGCCCAACTAGCGGTGCACATCGTTTGATAGGTGAACGTTTAAGGTGTGGGTATGAAATTTTTAAGAAGTTTTCTATGTATAGTAGTTGAGATATAGTCCATAGAATTCAGAAAATATTCGTTGGTCCAACTAGCGGTGCACATCGTTTGATAGGTGAACGTTTAAGGAGCGTGTATGAAATTTTTTAGAAGTTTTCTATGTATAGTAGTTGAGATATAGTCCATAGAAGTTAAGAAATATTCGTTGGCCCAACTAGCGGTGCACATCGTTTGATAGGTGAATGTTTAAGGAGCGTGTATAAAATTGTTTAGAATTTTTCTATGTATGTATAGTAGTTGAGATATAATCCATCGAAGTTAAGAAATTTTCGTTGGCCCAACTAGCGGTGCACATCGTTTGATAGGTGAATGTTTAAGTAGCGTGTATACATTTTTTTAGAATTTTTCTATGCATAGTAGTTGAGGTATAGTCCATAGAATTCAGAAAATATTCGTTGGCCCAACTAGTGGTGCACATGGTTTGATAGGTGAATGATTAAGGAGCGTGTATGAAGCTTTTAGAATTTTTCTATGTATAGTAGTTGAGATATAGTCCATAGAATTCAGAAAATATTCGTTGGCCCAACTAGCGGTGCACATCGTTTGATAGGTGAACGTTTAAGGTGTGGGTATGAAATTTTTTAGAAGTTTTCTATGTATAGTAGTTGAGATATAGTCCATAGAATTCAGAAAATATTCGTTGGCCCAACTAGCGGTGCACATCGTTTGATAGGTGAACGTTTAAGGAGCGTGTATGAAATTTTTTAGAAGTTTTCTATGTATAGTAGTTGAGATATAGTCCATAGAAGTTAAGAAATATTCGTTGGCCCAACTAGCGGTGCACATCGTTTGATAGGTGAATGTTTAAGTAGCGTGTATACATTTTTTTAGAATTTTTCTATGCATAGTAGTTGAGGTATAGTCCATAGAATTCAGAAAATATTCGTTGGCCCAACTAGTGGTGCACATGGTTTGATAGGTGAATGATTAAGGAGCGTGTATGAAGTTTTTTAGAAGTTTTCTATGTATAGTAGTTGAGATATAGTCCATAGAATTCAGAAAATATTCGTTGGCCCAACTAGCGGTGCACATCGTTTGATAGGTGAATGTTTAAGGAGCGTGTATAAAATTGTTTAGAATTTTTCTATGTATGTATAGTAGTTGAGATATAATCCATCGAATTATTCTATGTATAGTAGTTGAGATATAGTCCATAGAATTCAGAAAATATTCGTTGGCCCAACTAGCGGTGCACATCGTTTGATAGGTGAACGTTTAAGGTGTGGGTATGAAATTTTTTAGAAGTTTTCTATGTATAGTAGTTGAGATATAGTCCATAGAATTCAGAAAATATTCGTTGGTCCAACTAGCGGTGCACATCGTTTGATAGGTGAACGTTTAAGGAGCGTGTATGAAATTTTTTAGAAGTTTTCTATGTATAGTAGTTGAGATATAGTCCATAGAAGTTAAGAAATATTCGTTGGCCCAACTAGCGGTGCACATCGTTTGATAGGTGAATGTTTAAGGAGCGTGTATGAAATTGTTTAGAATTTTTCTATGTATGTATAGTAGTTGAGATATAATCCATCGAAGTTAAGAAATTTTCGTTGGCCCAACTAGCGGTGCACATCGTTTGATAGGTGAATGTTTAAGTAGCGTGTATACATTTTTTTAGAATTTTTCTATGCATAGTAGTTGAGGTATAGTCCATAGAATTCAGAAAATATTCGTTGGCCCAACTAGTGGTGCACATGGTTTGATAGGTGAATGATTAAGGAGCGTGTATGAAGCTTTTAGAATTTTTCTATGTATAGTAGTTGAGATATAGTCCATAGAATTCAGAAAATATTCGTTGGCCCAACTAGCGGTGCACATCGTTTGATAGGTGAACGTTTAAGGTGTGGGTATGAAATTTTTTAGAAGTTTTCTATGTATAGTAGTTGAGATATAGTCCATAGAATTCAGAAAATATTCGTTGGCCCAACTAGCGGTGCACATCGTTTGATAGGTGAACGTTTAAGGAGCGTGTATGAAATTTTTTAGAAGTTTTCTATGTATAGTAGTTGAGATATAGTCCATAGAAGTTAAGAAATATTGGTTGGCCCAACTAGCGGTGCACATCGTTTGATAGGTGAATGTTTAAGTAGCGTGTATACATTTTTTTAGAATTTTTCTATGCATAGTAGTTGAGGTATAGTCCATAGAATTCAGAAAATATTCGTTGGCCCAACTAGTGGTGCACATGGTTTGATAGGTGAATGATTAAGGAGCGTGTATGAAGTTTTTTAGAAGTTTTCTATGTATAGTAGTTGAGATATAGTCCATAGAATTCAGAAAATATTCGTTGGCCCAACTAGCGGTGCACATCGTTTGATAGGTGAATGTTTAAGGAGCGTGTATAAAATTGTTTAGAATTTTTCTATGTATGTATAGTAGTTGAGATATAATCCATCGAAGTTAAGAAATTTTCGTTGGCCCAACTAGCGGTGCACATCGTTTGATAGGTGAATGGTTAAGTAGCGTGTATACATTTTTTTAGAATTTTTCTATGCATAGTAGTTGAGGTATAGTCCATAGAATTCAGAAAATATTCGTTGGCCCAACTAGTGGTGCACATGGTTTGATAGGTGAATGATTAAGGAGCGTGTATGAAGTTTTTTAGAATTTTTCTATGTATAGTAGTTGAGATATAGTCCATAGAATTCAGAAAATATTCGTTGGCCCAACTAGCGGTGCACATCGTTTGATAGGTGAATGTTTAAGGAGCGTGTATAAAATTGTTTAGAATTTTTCTATGTATGTATAGTAGTTGAGATATAATCCATCGAAGTTAAGAAATTTTCGTTGGCCCAACTAGCGGTGCACATCGTTTGATAGGTGAATGTTTAAGTAGCGTGTATACATTTTTTTAGAATTTTTCTATGCATAGTAGTTGAGGTATAGTCCATAGAATTCAGAAAATATTCGTTGGCCCAACTAGCGGTGCACATCGTTTGATAGGTGAATGATTAAGGAGCGTGTATGAAGTTTTTTAGAAGTTTTCTATGTATAGTAGTTGAGATATAGTCCATAGAATTCAGAAAATATTCGTTGGCCCAACTAGCGGTGCACATCGTTTGATAGGTGAATGTTTAAGGAGCGTGTATAAAATTGTTTAGAATTTTTCTATGTATGTATAGTAGTTGAGATATAATCCATCGAAGTTAAGAAATTTTCGTTGGCCCAACTAGCGGTGCACATCGTTTGATAGGTGAATGGTTAAGTAGCGTGTATACATTTTTTTAGAATTTTTCTATGCATAGTAGTTGAGGTATAGTCCATAGAATTCAGAAAATATTCGTTGGCCCAACTAGTGATGCACATGGTTTGATAGGTGAATGATTAAGGAGCGTGTATGAAGTTTTTTAGAATTTTTCTATGTATAGTAGTTGAGATATAGTCCATAGAATTCAGAAAATATTCGTTGGCCCAACTAGCGGTGCACATCGTTTGATAGGTGAACGTTTAAGGTGTGGGTATGAAATTTTTTAGAAGTTTTCTATGTATAGTAGTTGAGATATAGTCCATAGAATTCAGAAAATATTCGTTGGCCCAACTAGCGGTGCACATCGTTTGATAGGTGAACGTTTAAGGAGCGTGTATGAAATTTTTTAGAAGTTTTCTATGTATAGTAGTTGAGATATAGTCCATAGAAGTTAAGAAATATTCGTTGGCCCAACTAGCGGTGCACATCGTTTGATAGGTGAATGTTTAAGGAGCGTGTATAAAATTGTTTAGAATTTTTCTATGTATGTATAGTAGTTGAGATATAATCCATCGAAGTTAAGAAATTTTCGTTGGCCCAACTAGCGGTGCACATCGTTTGATAGGTGAATGTTTAAGTAGCGTGTATACATTTTTTTAGAATTTTTCTATGCATAGTAGTTGAGGTATAGTCCATAGAATTCAGAAAATATTCGTTGGCCCAACTAGTGGTGCACATGGTTTGATAGGTGAATGATTAAGGAGCGTGTATGAAGCTTTTAGAATTTTTCTATGTATAGTAGTTGAGATATAGTCCATAGAATTCAGAAAATATTCGTTGGCCCAACTAGCGGTGCACATCGTTTGATAGGTGAACGTTTAAGGTGTGGGTATGAAATTTTTTAGAAGTTTTCTATGTATAGTAGTTGAGATATAGTCCATAGAATTCAGAAAATATTCGTTGGCCCAACTAGTGGTGCACATCGTTTGATAGGTGAACGTTTAAGAAGCGTGTATGAAATTTTTTAGAAGTTTTCTATGTATAGTAGTTGAGGTATAGTCCATAGAAGTTAAGAAATATTCGTTGGCCCAACTAGCGGTGCACATCGTTTGATAGGTGAATGTTTAAGTAGCGTGTATACATTTTTTTAGAATTTTTCTATGCATAGTAGTTGAGGTATAGTCCATAGAATTCAGAAAATATTCGTTGGCCCAACTAGTGGTGCACATGGTTTGATAGGTGAATGATTAAGGAGCGTGTATGAAGTTTTTTAGAAGTTTTCTATGTATAGTAGTTGAGATATAGTCCATAGAATTCAGAAAATATTCGTTGGCCCAACTAGCGGTGCACATCGTTTGATAGGTGAATGTTTAAGGAGCGTGTATAAAATTGTTTAGAATTTTTCTATGTATGTATAGTAGTTGAGATATAATCCATCGAAGTTAAGAAATTTTCGTTGGCCCAACTAGCGGTGCACATCGTTTGATAGGTGAATGTTTAAGTAGCGTGTATACATTTTTTTAGAATTTTTCTATGCATAGTAGTTGAGGTATAGTCCATAGAATTCAGAAAATATTCGTTGGCCCAACTAGTGGTGCACATGGTTTGATAGGTGAATGATTAAGGAGCGTGTATGAAGCTTTTAGAATTTTTCTATGTATAGTAGTTGAGATATAGTCCATAGAATTCAGAAAATATTCGTTGGCCCAACTAGCGGTGCACATCGTTTGATAGGTGAACGTTTAAGGTGTGGGTATGAAATTTTTTAGAAGTTTTCTATGTTTAGTAGTTGAGATATAGTCCATAGAATTCAGAAAATATTCGTTGGCCCAACTAGCGGTGCACATCGTTTGATAGGTGAACGTTTAAGGAGCGTGTATGAAATTTTTTAGAAGTTTTCTATGTATAGTAGTTGAGATATAGTCCATAGAAGTTAAGAAATATTCGTTGGCCCAACTAGCGGTGCACATCGTTTGATAGGTGAATGTTTAAGTAGCGTGTATACATTTTTTTAGAATTTTTCTATGCATAGCAGTTGAGGTATAGTCCATAGAATTCAGAAAATATTCGTTGGCCCAACTAGTGGTGCACATGGTTTGATAGGTGAATGATTAAGGAGCGTGTATGAAGTTTTTTAGAAGTTTTCTATGTATAGTAGTTGAGATATAGTCCATAGAATTCAGAAAATATTCGTTGGCCCAACTAGCGGTGCACATCGTTTGATAGGTGAATGTTTAAGGAGCGTGTATAAAATTGTTTAGAATTTTTCTATGTATGTATAGTAGTTGAGATATAATCCATCGAAGTTAAGAAATTTTCGTTGGCCCAACTAGCGGTGCACATCGTTTGATAGGTGAATGGTTAAGTAGCGTGTATACATTTTTTTAGAATTTTTCTATGCATAGTAGTTGAGGTATAGTCCATAGAATTCAGAAAATATTCGTTGGCCCAACTAGTGGTGCACATGGTTTGATAGGTGAATGATTAAGGAGCGTGTATGAAGTTTTTTAGAATTTTTCTATGTATAGTAGTTGAGATATAGTCCATAGAATTCAGAAAATATTCGTTGGCCCAACTAGCGGTGCACATCGTTTGATAGGTGAACGTTTAAGGAGCGTGTATGAAATTTTTTAGAAGTTTTCTATGTATAGTAGTTGAGATATAGTCCATAGAAGTTAAGAAATATTCGTTGGCCCAACTAGCGGTGCACATCGTTTGATAGGTGAATGTTTAAGGAGCGTGTATAAAATTGTTTAGAATTTTTCTATGTATGTATAGTAGTTGAGATATAATCCATCGAAGTTAAGAAATTTTCGTTGGCCCAACTAGCGGTGCACATCGTTTGATAGGTGAATGTTTAAGTAGCGTGTATACATTTTTTTAGAATTTTTCTATGCATAGTAGTT
This sequence comes from Nephrotoma appendiculata, assembly GCA_947310385.1. NCBI lineage: Eukaryota > Metazoa > Arthropoda > Insecta > Diptera > Tipulidae > Nephrotoma > Nephrotoma appendiculata. The sequence continues at coordinate 316,341,411 of OX371223.1, forward strand.
GAGGTATAGTCCATAGAATTCAGAAAATATTCGTTGGCCCAACTAGTGGTGCACATGGTTTGATAGGTGAATGATTAAGGAGCGTGTATGAAGCTTTTAGAATTTTTCTATGTATAGTAGTTGAGATATAGTCCATAGAATTCAGAAAATATTCGTTGGCCCAACTAGCGGTGCACATCGTTTGATAGGTGAACGTTTAAGGTGTGGGTATGAAATTTTTTAGAAGTTTTCTATGTATAGTAGTTGAGATATAGTCCATAGAATTCAGAAAATATTCGTTGGCCCAACTAGTGGTGCACATCGTTTGATAGGTGAACGTTTAAGAAGCGTGTATGAAATTTTTTAGAAGTTTTCTATGTATAGTAGTTGAGGTATAGTCCATAGAAGTTAAGAAATATTCGTTGGCCCAACTAGCGGTGCACATCGTTTGATAGGTGAATGTTTAAGTAGCGTGTATACATTTTTTTAGAATTTTTCTATGCATAGTAGTTGAGGTATAGTCCATAGAATTCAGAAAATATTCGTTGGCCCAACTAGTGGTGCACATGGTTTGATAGGTGAATGATTAAGGAGCGTGTATGAAGTTTTTTAGAAGTTTTCTATGTATAGTAGTTGAGATATAGTCCATAGAATTCAGAAAATATTCGTTGGCCCAACTAGCGGTGCACATCGTTTGATAGGTGAATGTTTAAGGAGCGTGTATAAAATTGTTTAGAATTTTTCTATGTATGTATAGTAGTTGAGATATAATCCATCGAAGTTAAGAAATTTTCGTTGGCCCAACTAGCGGTGCACATCGTTTGATAGGTGAATGTTTAAGTAGCGTGTATACATTTTTTTAGAATTTTTCTATGCATAGTAGTTGAGGTATAGTCCATAGAATTCAGAAAATATTCGTTGGCCCAACTAGTGGTGCACATGGTTTGATAGGTGAATGATTAAGGAGCGTGTATGAAGCTTTTAGAATTTTTCTATGTATAGTAGTTGAGATATAGTCCATAGAATTCAGAAAATATTCGTTGGCCCAACTAGCGGTGCACATCGTTTGATAGGTGAACGTTTAAGGTGTGGGTATGAAATTTTTTAGAAGTTTTCTATGTTTAGTAGTTGAGATATAGTCCATAGAATTCAGAAAATATTCGTTGGCCCAACTAGCGGTGCACATCGTTTGATAGGTGAACGTTTAAGGAGCGTGTATGAAATTTTTTAGAAGTTTTCTATGTATAGTAGTTGAGATATAGTCCATAGAAGTTAAGAAATATTCGTTGGCCCAACTAGCGGTGCACATCGTTTGATAGGTGAATGTTTAAGTAGCGTGTATACATTTTTTTAGAATTTTTCTATGCATAGCAGTTGAGGTATAGTCCATAGAATTCAGAAAATATTCGTTGGCCCAACTAGTGGTGCACATGGTTTGATAGGTGAATGATTAAGGAGCGTGTATGAAGTTTTTTAGAAGTTTTCTATGTATAGTAGTTGAGATATAGTCCATAGAATTCAGAAAATATTCGTTGGCCCAACTAGCGGTGCACATCGTTTGATAGGTGAATGTTTAAGGAGCGTGTATAAAATTGTTTAGAATTTTTCTATGTATGTATAGTAGTTGAGATATAATCCATCGAAGTTAAGAAATTTTCGTTGGCCCAACTAGCGGTGCACATCGTTTGATAGGTGAATGGTTAAGTAGCGTGTATACATTTTTTTAGAATTTTTCTATGCATAGTAGTTGAGGTATAGTCCATAGAATTCAGAAAATATTCGTTGGCCCAACTAGTGGTGCACATGGTTTGATAGGTGAATGATTAAGGAGCGTGTATGAAGTTTTTTAGAATTTTTCTATGTATAGTAGTTGAGATATAGTCCATAGAATTCAGAAAATATTCGTTGGCCCAACTAGCGGTGCACATCGTTTGATAGGTGAACGTTTAAGGAGCGTGTATGAAATTTTTTAGAAGTTTTCTATGTATAGTAGTTGAGATATAGTCCATAGAAGTTAAGAAATATTCGTTGGCCCAACTAGCGGTGCACATCGTTTGATAGGTGAATGTTTAAGGAGCGTGTATAAAATTGTTTAGAATTTTTCTATGTATGTATAGTAGTTGAGATATAATCCATCGAAGTTAAGAAATTTTCGTTGGCCCAACTAGCGGTGCACATCGTTTGATAGGTGAATGTTTAAGTAGCGTGTATACATTTTTTTAGAATTTTTCTATGTATAGTAGTTGAGATATAGTCCATAGAATTCAGAAAATATTCGTTGGCCCAACTAGCGGTGCACATCGTTTGATAGGTGAACGTTTAAGGTGTGGGTATGAAATTTTTTAGAAGTTTTCTATGTATAGTAGTTGAGATATAGTCCATAGAATTCAGAAAATATTCGTTGGCCCAACTAGCGGTGCACATCGTTTGATAGGTGAACGTTTAAGGAGCGTGTATGAAATTTTTTAGAAGTTTTCTATGTATAGTAGTTGAGATATAGTCCATAGAAGTTAAGAAATATTCGTTGGCCCAACTAGCGGTGCACATCGTTTGATAGGTGAATGTTTAAGGAGCGTGTATAAAATTGTTTAGAATTTTTCTATGTATGTATAGTAGTTGAGATATAATCCATCGAAGTTAAGAAATTTTCGTTGGCCCAACTAGCGGTGCACATCGTTTGATAGGTGAATGTTTAAGTAGCGTGTATACATTTTTTTAGAATTTTTCTATGCATAGTAGTTGAGGTATAGTCCATAGAATTCAGAAAATATTCGTTGGCCCAACTAGTGGTGCACATGGTTTGATAGGTGAATGATTAAGGAGCGTGTATGAAGTTTTTTAGAATTTTTCTATGTATAGTAGTTGAGATATAGTCCATAGAAGTATGTACATTGGTACTAATTAAAAAAAATATCAATTGCAAATACAATACGATGATATATTATCCGGCAGTACAAGTCAAATATAGCACCAGTGGTACTTTGTTTATCACTGTATTATAATAGGTACTCTACGGTACTATATCTCAACATACATAGAAAATTTCTACAAATTACCGTACTTGCTCCATAAATAATCACCTATCAAACGATGTGCACCGCTAGTTGGGCCAACGAAAATTTCTTAACTTCTATGGACTATATCTCAACTACTATTCATAGAAAAATTCTAAAAAATTTCATACACGCTCCTTAAACATTCAAGTATCAAGTAATGTGAACCACTAGTTGGGCCAACGAAAATTTCCTGATTTCTGTGGACTATATCTCAGCTCTTTTTGAATTCAAAAATTATAGAAACTTTGATCAAATATGTCCCGAAACTTTTACATATCATATTCCAAAGTTATATACTATGTTACAATAGTTAACAGTAATTTTGTTGTTTACTGTAATTTATTTAGAATCTAAGAATGTAGTTAGTTCATTTTTTAAATGATGCGGCTAGTTTTATTTATACAATTTCGTAAACAAAATTTTAGATAAAAAAAAAATATTTACTGTCATGATAGCTAAAACTATCACGACACAAACATTTTTCTGGGTTGAGAGAAAAATATTGATTTTTGTGAAGGAGGAAGATTCAAAGTAATTTTTGATTTTCGATGTCAGTATATTTCTTGGAGAGTAGAATTTAGTTGTTTTTGTTTATTTACACATTATATCAGAACTTTTTATTGTTTTTATTAAACTCAACATTTTTATTTATTATTTAGCTGTTATTCGAAAATATTTATACCCGAATTTAGATTTATTGCTATAATTGTTAATTAAATGTCGCAATAGTATACATAAACTTGTATAGTATTGCCATAAGCAACTTTATCGATTTTCGGGGATAGAAATTTGGGCTATCTTCACAAAGGTTCAAACGAGATACAATTTCTATATTCACAGAGCTCTTAACGCTTGGTCAAAATTGCTTGTGCGACTTAATGTTTTAAATTTAACCGGTTAAACAGTTTTCATCAATAAAGGAAGCTGGTGACCCCTATCTAAAACCGCGTACGAACTAAATGAATTTGTCCTAACTCATCCTATATTTTAATAAGTCCTCTTAGCAGAATTGCTTTAATATTTCAACTTGATGGACAATTGACAGAAAATGTTTGAGCCACTGGTCTTTCGTAGGGTAGTTGTAAACCTATCAGGACCGATCTACTCGTATACTAGTCACTGGGTGGCTTAATGGTTTGACCATAATAGTTCTGCTGGTGCATTTTATATTTTCTTTTACTACTGCTCGGATACCAAGTAATACGATTGAGGCTTCAACGCTCCAATGAATGGTATATCGCCTCGCGCCCTGAGAGCAGGTTTAAGCTGTGGTTGGAAGCGCTGTTCGCTTGCAGATGGTACGCGGTTGTACGTAACCGATGAGAACCCAAAAGTTTCGTTAACTAAGTGAAAAGTTTGAACCAAATTTGCGTTCGTTGATCGGTCGTAATGTTTTGTGGAACACCAAAGCGGGATCTGTAATTATAAACAAAAGTTTTGGCAATGGTTTGAGTGACATGTCGCTCATGCAGTAAGCCTTAAAAGATAAGAATATGCGTTGAATGGTGAAAGAGAACTATAGTTGGTCCTCTTTCACCATTCAACGGATATTCTTCTCTATGTTACGAATCAGGCCAAAGGTGTTTTCATGTTCCTTTAAACTATTGATCACTTTCAGGATAAACAGGATTGTGTTTATTCGCGACATCCTTGTTTATACTTGGCCAGAAGTATAGCGAGTCGTAGAACCAAAAAGTAAATTCTGAAGTTCCAAATCTGCTTTTTGTATACGGTTATAATCATGTCGAAATCAAATCATCCGAGACCATGTTTTCTTTACCGTTCACATTCTGAACCTCGGTGATCAATTGACTAATATATGGGGCGCTTGTCTAGGATAATATGTTCAGTTTTAGACTGAATGGCTCTAATTAGTATCTTATGGTCGATGAAAATGGTAAAGTACCGATCTTCAACAAAATATCTAAAGTGTTTAATCGCGAGATAAATTGCGAGTAATCGCCAATTGATAACTTCTTCGAGAAAAATCACAACGGTTCCCAACAATCGTTATTATACTGTTGCAGAACTGCCTTGACGGCTGCGTTCGATGCAACAGTCGACAGCGGGTGAGCTAACAACGTTATATTATAGATAATTCGCTCTTTAGTCTCGTGAAAGCGTTTTGCTATTTTTCGGGCCAAGGAAAATTCTTGGGTGGCTTGGGCTCGATATGATGAACCACGGAATGCCGTACTGGGAACTTGTATACTGACCAACAGGTAGGCCAAATTTACTTAGAAAATTGGCGCCAATGATCGGACGATTCATACCTACTAAAACGAACGCGTGTGTGAGCGGACGATAACTCCAAAATATAGCTGGAGCAAGATGTTGCATTGTTCCGTATGGTCTGATTTATTCGAAAACGTCCGCCTAGATGATTTTTACATGTCGAGAAATATTTTCTGACCATCGCTGACCATAGCTGGTTATGTTGATTGTTGCGTTGTACGTTATGTCCCTTGTTTTGTTGCAGACCAATTAATGATTAATACGAATCGGGTTGTTGGCTGCGCAACCATATTCTCCCGCCGTTAAATGTCTCACTTAACCTAGCTTACTATCGATGTTGGTTGCGTGACGTCATTTTTATTGCTTATTGGAAGACGACATAATTTGACGATCGGTCTTTTTATTTCACCCTTAGCAGTTTTAACCATCACCACTCGAACTAGTCCATCCGATCCTGGGTGAAAATGTACGATCGATCCGAGTAACCATTGAGCTGGCGGTAAGTTATCGTCCTTAATGAGAACGACATCGTTGATTGCAAAATTTGGTGTTTGTTATTTCCACTTCGGACGATGTTGCAAGGTATGCGAATACTCCAGATACCACTTCCTCCAGAAGCCTTGAACCCGTTGTTGTATATTTATACCATCCGGCACAGTGGTCGTGAGTTAAATAGAGCTTCGATTTGGCATAGTATAGGGTTGTCATTTCCTCAAACGTCATAACAGCATCGCTTGTGACTCGATTCAAGTGGTACTTAATGGATTTGATGTTCGATTCCCAAAGTCCTCCGAAATGAGGGGCACTAGCTGGGTTGAATGAAAACTTAATCATAGTCTGCGAAAAAAATCAGATATTATTTTGTTTGATTGTTGGTTGAGGAATTGGTTATAAAGGTGTTGAAGTTCTCGTCTTGCACCAACGAAGTTTGTGCCATTATCGCTAACCATCTCAGCAGGAATCCCCCTCCGACTTATGAACCGACGCAAAGTAGCGGTGAATGCCACAGTGGTCATGTCCGAAACTAATTCTATATGAACCGCCTTGGTTGCGAAACATATGAAAAGTGCGATGTATGCCTTTGTTAACGGAAACTTATTTCGGCCTTAATGTTAATTGGGCCAGCGTAGTCCACACCAGTTGTTGTAAAAGGACGGCATGAAGTCACACATTGCCTTGGTAAATCGCCCATGAGCTGTGTGGTGATTTTTTGTCTCTGTCGAATGCATCTGATACATTTTTGATGAAACGGGCGAACTGCATTACGACCGTTAATGATCCAAAATCGTTGTTTTAGAAGAGACGACAATAATGTTGGCCCTGGATGTAGATGAATCAAATGGGTTTCGTAGATTATCATCCAGGTTAGCCTATGATTTTTGGGTAATATGACTGGATGTTTCATATCGAATTCGCAGTCGAGATTCGATAGGTGCCCTCCCACTCTCAATATCTCTCGGCTTTTACGATTAATTGGCTCACCATTATTAAGTTTTTGAATATCACTGTAGAATGTTTCGTGTTGAACGTCCTTGATAATAAATGATTCTGCCTTTCGAAGCAAGTCAATAAAATTCAGCCTTAGATAAAAAATGCGAAAAACTGCTGACATAATTCTTTTAACCTTGGTGTACGATGAGAACTTGGTTAAAACTGATGAAACAATTCCATTGGATTGCAGTAGAATGTGTGTTATTACTGGAGATGTTCGTCGCTCTTCGCACATTGTCTCAAACTGTGTTGGATCGCTAGTCGGCCAGGTTAGTTCCTGAGTCATTAACCACTTGGCGCCGTGCCACCATTGGACAGAATTTGGCAATACCCTTGGACTGAACCCCCTTGATGCAATGTCCGCAGGATTTTCGCTGGACGGTACATAGTGCCATTGATTTCTGGGAATCACTTCCATTATTTGAGACGTCCGGTTACCTATGAACGTGGTCCATCTTCGTGGATGATCTGACAACCAAGCCAAAACAATTTTAGAGTCTGTCCATGCAAATACTTGATACTGGTGGCCCTTAAAAATACGAGTACAAAATTTGATCAGCTTCATCAAAATAAAAGCTCCACATAGCTCAAGTCGAGCAATTGAAATTTGTTTAATCGGAGCTACGCGTGTCTTACCTTAATCACTAATGATGTTTTGATACAGCCTTGGCTATCTTCAGTGCGTAGATACACGACAGCAGCATAAACCATCTCCGAAGCATCAGAAAGTGCATGAATTTGAATTGATTTTGTTGTGGAAGAGATGAAACAATGTCGTGGAATTTCAATGGCTTCAAGTTTTGGCAAAGTTTGTATCTGCCGGAATTTCGTTATCCCATCCGATGTTTCGGATCCATAATTTTTGAAAAAGTATTTTCGTTGATATAGTCGCCGGAGATACCCAACCCAGCGGGTCAAATATTCTAGAAATCTCAGACAGTAAATCTCGTTTAGAGTTCGCTACGACCGTTGATATATTTATCACGAATGAAAAAACATCTCACACGGGATTCCACAGTATGCCGAGGGTTTTTATGGAAGAGGTGTCATCATCAAATGTTAGCATCGTAAGTTCCTTAAGCTCGTTAGGAATAGCGGATAAAAACTCCGGTTAATTAGACTTCCATTTACGCATAATGAAACCCAGCTCCCTTCATTACGGTGCCGAGTTCTTGAAATATACTGATTGCAATTGAAACTGTCGGATGCCTTTGGGCATTATCATCACCGATTTTTTGTAGTATCCTAACAGCTAGAAATGGTGCACATGACATCCCATTTGTTACTGTGTTTAATCGATACGTTTTAATCTCTTCGCTGGGATTGTTTTATAATCATCATCAGGTGAGGCTACGAGCACCTGTCGATACATTTTTTCGACGTCTGCAGAAAAAACGATTCGGTGCTGTCGGAAACGAGTAATGATAGTGACCAGATCGTCTTGAGTAAGGTGGGTCCTGTAAGTAAAATGTCATTAATTGATAGGCCGGAAGTAGACTTACAGGAGCCATCAAAGACAACTCGCAGTTTAGTTGTCGAGCTATCTAACTTTTGTACGGCATGATGTGGGAGATAAAAAACATCTTCATCCTTCTTAGTGATATCATTCTTAGGCACCTTGGTCATATGACCTAATGTCTCATATTCAGCCATGAACCGTTTATATTCAACGGCAAGCTGAGGGTTTCTCTCGAAATGACGTTCTATAAAAGGATGTCGACGAATAGCCGCAAATCGTGAATGCCCCAATTTTTGATGCGGTATGGCAAATGGCAGCCGCACAACGTATCTTTCGGCCTTGTTCCGTTGAACAGATTCGATGAAATATGATTCACACATTTTATCATCTGGGTTGATATTCGATGCAGTTGGACATTCCTCCAGCTCCCAAAATCGTTGAAGAGTGTAATTTACATGATCTGCAGTGTTAACAGCTGCTGGACTGGAGCTGACTGAATGATCCGTTCGTATTTGAGGAGTTAGCATATTCCATCCAAAAATGGTAGACTGGGCGTACGTGGGTAAGTATCCGCGACAGGATATACGCACTGAAATTCAGACTATTGAATGGTGAATTCCTTGATGATGTATTGATATTAACTACTCCCTTAGTCGTTACTGCTTGTGTACCGGCAAGACCATTTACAGCAAATGATGAACAGTATGAACGTCCAAGTCGAAGGCGCTACACTAATTGTTCAGCTACGAATACCAGCAATGCATTAGCGAGATGGTTGATTCCATTAGTGTCACGTATGTAAATGAGGGGGTTGGTAATAACGTGAACCGTGAATTTGAACCGATACGTGAGTTGGTTGTTGGAATTCAATTCGAGGATAAAACAGCATTAGTTTGAATGTGTGATAGTTTCAAATTATGTGCTGCATCTATTTGTGGTGATGGTTGGTTAGATTGACGAATTGGGTGATCGTTATTTTTTGAAATTGTCGATAGTGTAAGATCTTGTTGATTGGTGATTGGAACTGCTGTTGGTGTATTTAATTTTGATGATGTGTGACCTTGTTCGTATGTTCGTGATTACTTTGACTGATTTAAAGTGACACGACGTGTTCGAATTATTAGCTGATTGTTGTTGCCGCTGTGAATGATTAGATTGATATTGAGAATTAACTGACTCTGCTCCATGAAGTAACGTGTTATGACGGCTATTGCAAATTCGGCAGTTAGATAATTCCGGACAGTCTAGTACTGAACGGTTCATTCGTAGGGAATTGTAACACACTCCAGATTGATTGACTAAATTTCGCCTAAGGTTGACATTAAAGCTTCGAAATTTAATGCAACGGAAAAGATGATGGTTTGCGTTGCAACACGGGCATAATGAGACATTTGAGTGTAACGCCGCGGTCTTAAAAGTTGGTTTACTAAGCCCATAACACCTGGTATTCAAAAACTTGATAAAATCTGAGAGGGTTGGGAAATCCTTATCGGTTGTCTCCTTTGACCACAACTGCTTTGTCTCGCTATCAACCTTTCGCAAAGTGATTTGTATCAGCTATGCGTCACGATATTCCGCCTCGCCAGCCGTTGTCCGAATCCCGATTATAATTTTGTCGAATCTATCACAAAGCGAGCGAATATCAGATGCTTTCCCACTTAATGCTGCGGGTAAATCAAGAAATGTTGTAATATACGATGTCAAGCGTTTTCGTTTTTTATTATAGCGTGATTGTAATTTATTCCACGCTTCATCGTAATTTGTCTCGATATCAGTCAGATTTTTGATTAGTGACAAGGGCCCTTCAGTCAGAAGGCTTTTAAGCAACTTCAATTTATTGACCGTGCCTAACGATTGATTATTATTTATTAATTTATGAATTGATGACGCAAACGAATCCTTAAAAGCAGGCCAATTTTTGTACACTCCATCAAATTTTGCAAATTCAAGCTTGGGTAATTTGACAGGGTCTTGGCTAAGTAAGGTGCGATCCGCCAATTGAGTTGTTGTTAAATTTAAATTTTCAAAGAATGTTTTTTGCTTGGTAAACAACTCTACGAGCGTTGGTTGCATGGCAGCTTCGGACACAGTCATATGTGATTTAACCTGTTTGTTACGTAATGACCGCATTAGAATTTCACGAACAGAAAAATATTTATCTTCAAAGTCATCGTATTTTGATGTTTGACCGGGAAACGAATTTAATTGGTTTTCTAATGTTTTAAAATCCTTATAATGCTCATCGAGTTTAATAATACGAACTTCTATTGCTTCAGCTGTAGTATTATCAGAAATTTTACCAGCCCAAACTTGCATTTTAGTAACAGATGCAAGAATAGTATACCTCGTGCTGCAATAATTGACTCAGCCATATCGCGCGTCAATGGACGACTTGGAAGCCAATATTTGACGCGTGTGATAGAAAATTGGACTTCACGATTACACCATGCACGCCACGATGGCCACATGTCCGAACTAATTTTCAAACATTAATCGCATAAAATTATTTTTCGAATAAAATCACATTCGTGGCCATTCAAATTATTTTCTGTGCTTTATTTAAATTCAAGGTTCTATACCTCGTCATGAAACACCCCTTTATATGGCTATTCTTTATTTTAAGTACAAAATCACAATTTATTCTGTAATTATTAGTTATATGATATGTTTTAAATTCCAATCAAATCTGTCTTAAGCAGATCCTAATTTCAATGTATTTCATTGTTGGGGACGAAGGGCCCTAGCTTTATCCGAACGTGCGAGTTAACAATATACCTAAGTATAATGGTCGGATCTCGGGATAGTCTTAGTACAATTTTATAGTAGACAAAACATTTATTTAAACAATTTTGTCTCAGTTTGGTGTTAATTTACGTTTCTAAATGGTTAAACGACAAGTCTCTTTTTAAATTACAATTCGCAAAACTTTCAAAAGAGCATTTGGATTACCTTGGTTGGCCGAAGAGAAGCTCTGTCTTCTAAATTGTAAAAGGGATGATTCACTATCGCAGAAGGAAGCAAACCATAGGAAACTCATGGATTCGCTAGCACACTTACCTATTCTGCAGTGACTCTGTCAGTCTAAATGAAGGTGAGCGTCATAAGGCACATAGAACACCTCTCCTGGAATGGTATGAAGAGAGACTAACTGAAAAGACAAAGACCAACGGCTGCCACAAAAATCAACAACCAAATAAAAAAGGATATTCTAGAATCTAGGAGATCCTACATACCAAGTTCATACGTATAACATTAATAAAATTCCACATCATGTAAAACTATAATTTCAGAATAATACTCTACATAATGTATAACGTAGTATTATTCCCCAGGCAAAACTAGAAAAAGTATAACAAAATTTGCATGTTACTCGAACTACTATTCAAGTAAATAAATATGTTTGTCATAAATGTCATAAAACCAATTATCATAAAGAGTAAAGCAATTTTATGTATCGGTAGTAAGGACAAAAATTAAACTACGTATATGTCATAATCATAAAATTGTAGTATTTACAGACAATCCCAACAAAAACAAAATCAAACACAACATAAAAAATAAGATACAACATCAGAAAGCATCATTAAATTTTCTTAGAACAACCACCCACATATTTAAATACGTATACGTAAGTGTACGAAAAAAAAAATCGAAAACGAAACCACCCAAAGCTTTTTCATATTAAAAGTATTGTTTGTTTTCTTCGCCATTGCTGTCTTATCATTGCAAAGAAAACAAAAATTTATCTTGTGCTTTTTTGTAAGCAAATAATAATATTTCGGATAATTTTTTTTTTTATTTTTTGAGAGTCTGTGTTGTATTCAAAAAAGCTTAAAGTGAAATTGATTTTTTTCAGTTTCTCCCGTTTCAACGTTTGGGTTTGGTTTAATTTTTTCTACCTTTAATGTTTCATGGAAAAATGATGAAAGCAACATAATATACCTTTCTTCATTTGAGAAAAATACTCGTATATGGAATATATGTGTAATAGTTATGTAAATTATGCTATATGCCTACACACATGTTGTTATGTCTTATTTTCACATGAAATTATAATTTTATTTGTATATTGGAATTGTGTTCCCCGCCCGTGCATTAAATGACAGTCGAGTATATTTCAATAATTCCCTAGAAACTTTCTGGCAAAATTCCATCCAAAAATCCATCCTGCTATAACCAACTATAAATGGCTCAGTGGTCAAAACTTTGGTGGTTTGATCTTTTACCGCCTGATTAGGTACGTGATAGAAATTTACCTGGCTGAGCCTCACTAAAGGTACGTTAATATTCCTGTAAAAGAAATGATCTACATAGATAAAGATTTAGAGGACGTTTGGTATTTTACCAATGATGATTAATAAAATAAAACCCACCGATCATTTCGACATTCATTCAAAGCATTGCGTACTTTCAGATCAAGAAAAAGATATTTGGGATCTGCACAAATTTCACTATATTTAATAAATTCGGCCTTGGATGAATGAGCCTTATTCGAGGAGAGCTCAAGCTCTTGAACGGTCTGCCTCCACGATGTCAAGCCGGCTTTTATATCACATAACAGTGATGCCTTTCTGGCTATGTAACTTCCCACAAACAATGGGCGGGCTGATACACCGTGTCATCCATTCTTCATGATCTCCCCGTGCGTTATCTGGATATTGCTATTGCTATTGAAAGTAGAAGATTTCGGGAGCAAATTACCTTATTAGCAAACTTCAAAGCTACTCGTCGTACAATTAAAGCTGAGAAATTTTGGTTAAAATAAGTTGCCTATCTCGAAGTTATAATTGGTGACGATGCCAATGAAGTTTCTAAATATTTTCAAAGAAACCAATGAAGTTTCTATAAGTCATTCTAAGTATTTTCTAAGGATTTGCCATAAACTTATATGATTTTCTAATGGATCTGACAAGGTGTCCCATGTGATTTAAATTTGTGAATTTTTTAATGGGCCTTAGGTACATTCCAAAGTCATTCTAAGTAATTTCTAAGCATTTAGCATGAACTTCAGAGGCATTTTCTAGTAAGTGAGTCATGAACTTCAATAATATAATAGGACTACTAAAATTCAGAATAGTATTCCTAGTAATTTATATGATTTTCTAATAGGTTTGACACGGCGTTGAGCAACACCTCTAACCCGAACTTCTCGTGAGTACGCTCTAAACGATTTTTCATGAAATTTGAACCCAGTTCAACCGATTTCTAATACATGAAAACTCCCTTAGATCGATTTTTATCAAAGTCATCTGGTTTAAGACAATACAAATAAAAAATATCCCGGAACCCTCTGGATGAACCCACAAACAACTTTTTCCGCAATCGAAACGATTTTTTCCGCAATTGACACTGCTTTTCTTTTCAGTTGTCCACCAATATCAATAAAATTAATGCTAAATGCTTAGAAAATTGCTTCAAGTCAAAGAATGACTTTGGAATGTACTAAAACCCATTATAAAATTACATTTTTAAATCTCAGGGAACACCCTGTCAGACTTATTAGAAAATTATATAATTTACTACGGACACTCGTTTGGATTTAAACGGTCTATCAATGTCACTGAAGTTCATACTAAATGCTTAGAAAATACTTAGAATGACTGTGGAATGTACTTAAGGCCCATTTAACACGTTGCCGCACACTTTCAAATGTGTGTTTTGATAACTTTTGCAATTGCAATGATATTTCGTTGCGGAAAGGAATGTGTTGTTGAGAATTGAAAAATATGTCGGTATTCCTTAAAAAACGAAAAAATTGTATGACTGCTATAGCCGTCATTTGCGCGAATGCGTTAAAAATCACATTTTTTAATATCATGGGACACCCTGTCAGACTCATTAGAAAATCATATAACTTGCTAGGAACACTACTCAAAATACTAAAATATTCGGTGCAGGCTAATGCGGATTGCGGAAAAGATAAATAGATCTTTGTTAGCTACAATCCGCCCATATGCCACAGATAATCATAAGAATTGGGAGACAAATTTACAAGAAATTGCTTGTGCTTGCCGCAACGTCTTGCACCAAATCACGAGTAGATTTCTTCATTTCTTGAAGTTTTATTGTGTATTGAGAGCTCAGAATTTCTACCCATGAGCCAGTACATTTTCTTATATTTGATGTTTAACTCTTTTTTCTTGTTGATGTGCACTTTCCATTTTGTATTAGCATAGAGGTTCATGCCAAGGTATTTAGCCGTGTTTGCATATGGAATTTGGTTTAAGAATCATGAAAATCCAGTTTACATTTTCGTTTGTAATGTTGACATGTACTGATTTGGCTTCATTTAATAAGATGCGACATTTTTTAGTCCAGTTGTTCACTGTGTTAACTGCATTTTGAAGTTTTTTATTGCTTCCGATACATCTTTTATTGAAATTATTCTGATCGCAAAGTATTTCCGCTGTAGGTAGGTAGGTAGGTTTCAGTGGTTGACACTTAGGCCATTTTTAGCCCATTGTGATACCACGCATTCACGCCACATCATTAACCCATTCACCTATTCACCTACTCACACAACTACAGTATACCACCTGCACATTGCAAGCTCCTTGTCAACCTATTTCCGCTGTAAAAAGAAATAAAAAAAATACTTGAACTATTTTGAGAACGAATTTGCACGTCGCGTTTGTGTGTCGTCGGGGTAGTCCGCATCGCTGAAACGCAAAAGTTCAGATCGTGTTTGCCTTCGAAGCGAATTTCCATGTCCATCGAGCCTCGAATGTACTTCAGAATGCGTTTGACTGCATTCACATGTGATGCAGCTGGCTTTTCAAAGTATCGGCTGACACATCCAACTGCGAAGCTGATATCTGGCCTGATGGCAATGGCCTAATACATCAGACTTCCGACTGCTTCTCAATACGAAAAATCCAATTCCTCTCTCTCTCTCTCTCTCTCTCTCTCTCTCTCTCTCTCTCTCTCTCTCTCTCTCTCTCTCTCTCTCTCTCTCTCTCTCTCTCTCTCTCTCTCTCTCTCTCTCTCTTTCCCTCTCTGGCGCTATATCCCATCAAGGGATTTGGCCGCCTCACATGAGGTTTCATAATCGTATTTTCATTTCGGATAATGAGTGATTAATTCATTGATCCTAAACCAACCGTGAAATTTTTTCCTTGTCACCACCGGGAATCGAACCCAGGACCTCCGGTCGTTGGAGCAAGTATGCTAACCACTTTGCCACCGGGGCGGCCAATTCCTCGTCGGCTCAAAATCTCCCAACAGCGTGACGCCTATTTCAGTCCATACAAGCTTTTGGATAGGTTGCACACATATCCGTGTCCATCGTCATATCCAAACGGCTGGCTCATGTATACATTTTCTTCTAAATCTCCATTTAGAAATGCCATTTTGACGTCGAATTGCTTCAACCTCATTTGCTTCGCTGCTGCCAATGTCAGGATTGGTCTGATCGATGTACATATAAACTTCACCACTGAACTAAAGGTTTCTTGATAATCGATACCATATTCTTGCATGAATCCTCGCACTACCAATCGCACCTTGTAGCGATCAATGCTTTCTTCCAGATTCTTCTTGATCTTGTAAACCCACCGATTGTCGATTACTCTTTGATTAGTTGATGCCATAACCAAAGTCCATGTACGATTTTTAATGAGCGAATCGTACTCATCGACCATTGCACTCTTCCACTGTTTGCGATCACTCAATTGTATCGCCTGCTTGTATTCCCTCGGCTCTTCGCTGATTGCTAACATTGTTGAGTCGATGCAAAAAATGTTAGAAGCTTCGCTGCGCGCTCTCGTCACTTGCGTTCGCCTTTTCCTCATTCGCACCATCTTTTTCTTGAGCTCCGATGGCGAGCGTTGTCATGGATTCCTCCAACAAAAATACCACATCGCTTGATATTTCATCTTTTCCTGCCTTTGGATTCCATGCTCGATATGCCTTGGAACGACTGTCGTATCCAACGAAGATACGTTTGGTGGCCTTCGCGTTGAGTTTCTGCCGCTTCTTTTTTGGAATGTGCACGAAGACTTCCGAACAAAAAATTCGCAAATGATCAATGTTCGCTTCCTTGTTGTGCCACAATTCATACGGTGTTTTCCGACGATCGTGCTTGTTCCAGTTCGATTTAGTACATGGACTTCTAAATTCACCGCCTCGGCCAATAAACTTCTTTTCCATTTGCTTCGCCTGAAGCATCGTCTTCCCTGATTCGATGATCGTCCACATTTCTCGCTCAACACACCCATTTTGTTCAGGTGTGTACGGCACAGTTAATTGGTGATGAATGCCGTTTTCCTCGAAAAATGCCTTTAATTCTGCATTCACAAATTCAATGTCATTGTAAGACCTGACAATACGAAGTTTGTGCTTATCGTCCTTCTGTATCAGCTTGTCACACTTCTTGATGCAACTCTTCAGATTTTTGTTTTATGAAGTAAACGAAATTGTGAATACTCATCTTTTAATAACAAGAAGTACCTGGCCCCGCCAATTCATTTTTCCTGGAACGGTCCGCACACGTCCGTGTAAATTATCTCACCACATGACTTCGACTTCTCCTCGCGACTCTTGAAGCTTTTTCGATGAAAACAAGCTTCGCATGTAAAATCCTCATTGAAAAATTCAATATTTCGGCTTTGCAGGAACTTTTTCACATGTGTGACATTTTGATGTTCCAGTCGCTCGCGTGCCATTGAAGTGGCGTCCTTTTGATTGCTACCTACGTTTGCTGTAGCCTGAAACTGTGGTGATTCGTCTGTTTTGAAAAGCATCTGGAACAAACCCTTTCTGCGAACTCCCACGCAACGACGTTACTGTATTTCAGTATTTCGCATCCTTCGTTGTCCATGCTCAATTTGTGTCCATGATCTATCACCTTTCCCGATGAAAATAGATTTACATGCAAGTCCGGTACAAATAGAACATCCATGACTCGCTTGCGAATCCAATCGTTGCCATTAAAAGCACGAATACTGATGTCGCCTTTGCCTCGAGCCATGATTCTATCACCATTGCCTATTTTCACCGATTCAGATATGTCCGTGAAGTTTTCAAACCAATCACGTCGGTGACTCATGTGATTCGTCGCTCCTGAATCCAAAATCCAAGCGTTCCTGTCAACACTTGCTTCGGTGTGACAAATTGTAGCATCCACTGAAGTATCTTCCCGCTTCCAATGGCCGCATTTTTCGCACTTAAATCACTTGCCTTTCGGCTTGTCGCTTTTATTCGCCGCTTTGTTGTTGCTATTTGGCGAATTTCCCTTTTCGTTGTTGTTGCCGTTCTTTAGAAAAGTTCGCTTGGTCATCAGCGCTTCCAAATCATCGAGCTGGCCCTGTGACTTGAGACGCATTTCTTCCGTCATCAAAATCGCCTTCAGATTTGTGTGTTCAATCAGCTGCACTCGCAGACTTCCATGCGCTTTGAAATAATTGTATTCGACAGGCAACGTATTCAAAATTTTCGAAATTACCATCGAATCAGATACGGTCTCCTTCTGATGTTTCAACTGCTGCACAATTTCTATTAATTTTGATGTGAAAGTAGCCATGTCTGACGGCTCCTTCTTGAACTTGTAATACTTTTATTGCCAAAAATAAGTATTACTCTCCGACTTTTGCTCAGACGTACTTATGAGCGCCGTCCACATTGCACCTGCTGTGTCACAATCCATGATTAACCGTATTGACAGTTTTCCGCATGCAGTTGAAATTTTCCGCCTTGCTTTTGCGTCTACCCTTTTCCAAGTCACAACTTTCGTCGCATAATTTTCACTCGCAACAGTTGGTTTATCGATTGTGCCATCGAAAAGTTCAGCTGCTTCCAAGATTTGACGCATCTGAAATTTCCACATCGGCCAATTTTGAACGCCCTTTAATTTTTTAATGCTGACACGTTCACCTTCCATTTTGTTTCAATTGTTCTCACGGGCCTCGAAAAACCAGAAAATAATGTTTTTTTTTTTTGTTTTGGAATGTTCCACTTGAATTGCGCAACATGACGCTTAACCACTGTGCTGTTCCGCCAATACCACAAGTAACTTTCCACTCGAAATCGCACTAAATTGTTGCACTGAATAAATGTTGTTTCGCCTTGCACAATTTTATTTCGAAATTCGCTGTTTTTATTTTTTTCTCACTTTTATTTTCCAGTTTCGGGTGACCTGGACCCATAACCTATTAAGATTACACTGGTCGCAAAGTAAAAAAGGAATGAAAAAAACACTTGAACTATTTTGAGAACGAATTTGCACGTCCTACTTAGAATGAATTTAATTGTGAAATGGCTCTGACAGTTCAGACACACAGCCGAGCTAAAAGTTATGCCTATATATGTGAGTGTCGACTTGAACAAAATACTCAAGCAAGAGAGAAGTACTAAATTCAATATCTTTTCCAACTGCTAGGATAGCTGTATCGTCTGCAAATGTTGCTACGTTGAATATTCGGTAAATTTCTCGTATAAAGGAGGAACAGAATAGGTCCAAGTACGCTACCTTGTGGTATACCTGCTTATATACTTTTTAGTTCAGTGTTCAAGTTTGACTCGAAAGTGTCGATCTGCGATTTAGGGTTTAAGAATTTGATAAAATTCCTTAGGTAGGCAGTTTAATTCAAGCCCTTGGTGCCAAAGTTCATCCTCAATGATATCCGTTATTTAGTGAACTTGATCAACTGTAGATGATTTTCTCTAAGCCCAAATCTATGTGGTGGAAATAAACATCTTATAGGTTTAAGCCTCTTGAGCAGCAGTTTTTCAAATATTGATGATATGGCCGGAAGTAGTGATATCGGTTAATAAAATTTTTGTCATTTGCCGAAGGCTGCATTTATTATTTGAACTAATTTATGCAAACCTTTCTCGAGAATGGCTTTCACAATGTTCCCAGTAATTAAATCACAACCTAGAGCTTTTATGATATGCATATTTAAATTATTATTGATTTCAGTTTTTAGTTCCAATAAGGTCACATGCATGTCTTATGATAAGATCATCCACTTTTTTTACAAGTTGTACATATTTTCATTTGCTGTTTGTCTTCGCGAGAATATTTTTCTAATTACATTTCAAGTATAACACCATTGCAATGTAATTAGAAAACATCAAATCTAGTCGAATTAAATATGTTGTTGACATCTCCAAAGGAACACAACAAAAATTACCTAAATGAATTCGAGGTCATCAAAGATCTGGTTTGATTACAGGAACTAAGTACACGAAAATTTATTAAAATACCGGCATATTATTTTATTCACCAATTTAAAAAACTATTTACATTACATACTTTGAATATAATATTCAAAATTATATCTGTGGCAATTCAGAAAAACCACTTAGCTTTTTTTAAGCAAACTTTCAGGAGATCAGGAACAAGATCGTACAATAAGATCGAAAAATTTGAACGGATTCAAAAATATTTTCAAACATACTTAATTGATACTTAACATACTTAAGTGCATGTTTGAAAATATTTTTGAATTCGTTTAAATTTTTCGGTGTTATTGTACGATCTTGCCTCTGATCTCCAGAAAATGTGCTTAAAAAAAATAAGCGTTTTTTTTTTTTTATTGCCACAGCAGTTACACTTATCTTTACATAAAATAAAATCCCAACAGAGAAACTATACCCCCAAAATAATTTGTTCCCTTTAAAGCTTTTTATACAAGATTAGAAGTTAATGTTAAAAAAATTTACAATTTCGACTCGGTTAACCAGGCAAAATCTTGCGGTTTACGATCAGCCGATGGATTTATGATTACATTGATTATCGATGGCTTGCTGGTATCCTTCAATGCCGAGCGAGTTGCCGTTATTAATTCTGGAATGGATTTTACAAAATGACCGTTTTGCGGCGCTAAAAATAATTGCATCATATTTTCGTAGTGAGTTTCAACGGTAAGGGCTGATGGTGGTGTTGTTTGGGTTAAATCGCCACTCGATCGCATTGCATCAAATGTTTCTTGATCAAATCCGCTATAAATACCGCCATTATTAACGACAACGATAATAATAGGTAATTTATATCGGAAAATCGTTTCAATCTCCATGCCTGAGAAACCAAATGCTGAATCACCTTCAACGCAAATTACTCGCTTCGATGGATGATAGTCGCGACAGTATAATGCGGATGCAATTGCAAAACCTGGCCCAACGCCCATTGTACCAAAAGTTCCTGCGTCAAGGCGATGGCGTGGCAATATATTATGTAGCATTGTCCGCCCAATATCCATGGTATTTGCACCTTCACTTACTATGATCGCATCTTTAGGGATTTCGCTTTGTAAATGGTGAAATACGGCGTAATAATTTAATGGTTGCGCCGTATTTAATGACATTTTTTCGACAGTTGATCGATTTTTTACACATTTATCGTTTAATTGAGACCACCACGATTCTTTATCGGCGAATCGAAATTTGGATTGATTTGCTGCCGCAACCAATAGACCCGCAAATATTTTAATATCCGATTGTACGGCAAGTGTACTCATTATGCTATTATGCATCTCTTCTGGCACTATATCAACTTGGATCACTTTGACATTTGGATTAAATCTAGGCGAACGTCCAAAATGTAACATCCAATTTAAACGAGCACCGAGAAGAAGGACAACATCCGCATTTTGTAGAGCTGAAGTACGCGCTGAAGATACGCATTGTTTCGATAGATCAGATACAACGCCTTTGCCCATCGGAGTTGGTAAAAATGGTAAATTTGTCAGTTCTATCAGTTGTCGTAACTCATTTTCTGCGTGTGAATATGCCGCTCCTTTTCCAATAATCACAAGAGGCGCCTTGGCCGATTTAAGTAGATTTAATGTGGCTTGGATTGATTCGGATGATGGAAACGGAAGTGGCGGTAACGGATGATTATAATGTTTACGATATCTTTCTTCAGAAATTCGTACCTGCAATAGATTTCCTGGGAAGTCTAGATATGCCACACCGGGCCTACCGTAAGTCGTGAGCCGAACAGCTTTTTCTACATGCTGAGGAATTAATGCAGCACTCGGTGGTCGTGCTGCATATTTACAATACGGTCGGCTTAACTCAACTTGAGGACATTCCTGAAATCCTCCAATACCTTCATGATCTTCGGAAGTCGATCCAGCGATCACAATGAGTGGCCAACAATTAATTTGAGCATTTGCCATACCACCGGTCACGTGCAATAAACCGGGTCCAGATACTACAAGGCAAACACCCGGCTTACCCGTCAAATAACCAATGGCCTGGGCGGCGTAGCATGCAGATTGTTCATTGCGCATTCCGATATATTTCAAACCGGCCGCTTGCATTGCCATTGATAATTCAATTACCGGTATGCCAATTATACCGAAAACGTACTCTACACCCTAAATGAAACAAGCAAATTTTAAAGTTTAATCAGATACATAGATAATTATATACGAATTTATTGGAGTTGGACTTTGCACATTGGCAAGTCTCAACCAAAGATCACGAAAAATTGTTACCTGCGCTTTAAGCGATTCAGCTAAAATTGTATTTCCATCGACTTCCGACATTTCCTCAAATTTTGTTCACTTATTTAGATTTACTTAAAATTGGGCTAACTATTTATTAGTGTTTTGAGATTAAAATAAGATGATCGTTCTTGCTTTTGGACTGAAAACTAATCACGGTCACTCCACTATAATGTCAAATTTGTTTACAAAAGATTATATGCTTTTATCATGAGCTTAAAATGTACTAGATTAGTATTAAGTACTTTATAAATATATACATTTAGGGGTAATGTTTTTGTTTTTGTTATATTGCATGCAACTTAATTAAGAATGCCTCTAAATTAAACAAATTAAAATTAATTGGATAGTAATTCAAGTTTTATTGTAGAAAGTGAGAAGATAGAAATGTCCTTCATGTAATTTAAATCAAAATTGTATGTAAAAAATACAAATTGATTGATCGGGCTGAAACTTCAAACTTAACCTTTATCCATAAATTGGGAGATCCCAGTGATTTTTGGCCGACATCGGTTCATCGGAAGTGGCAGCTTCTATAGGAGCTTTTTCGTTTTTTGCAAATATTTTGAAAAGTACCTACAATAAAAACAAAACGTAAATAAAATTTCAAACAAAATTAGTTCATTATCAATTTTTAATTTTTACCGGAAATGCCGAGTTTTGATAAAAAAAATGTTTTTCAGCAAAGTTCGGGATTTTTGCAGTCCGTAACTGTTCGAAATAAAACGTTATACGTAAACTTTTTCCATTAATTGGGAGAGCCTTCGTAATCCTGAGCCAATAATGAAGCGATTGCTGGAGTGGCTTCTCTCGTGCTTTGCTGATGCAGGAAAGCTAGTTGACGACTGCCCGATGCGTTTGTAGTGATTTAGGACACCAGCTCCTAATGTAGTGCCTTCGTAGATAAGCATATAGGTACAGATGTAGTTCTTTGTTGACGCATCACCACTGCCTTTGCTTAGTTTAATGATTATTGCCAGCATCAGTTGTGGACCACCGTGTAGCATTGTGCGATGTGCTTGCAAAATGAGTAAATTCGTAAACTGGTTATTTTTGTGAGAGATAATCGGATGCTTCAACTTGTATGCCAAGTTCGATTCGTTGAACCGCCCTCCGACTCGTGGTATACCTTAACTCCCGACAAAAGGGCTGGGCTCATGTCTAATAGATGTTATCCGGATTGGCATTTCATATCTCTTTAGTGAAATGTGTTTCAGAACTTGAATGCCCTGAGTTCGGGCACAGTGATGAAGCTTCTCGAGTGCGTTGCTACGCCGAGATGTCGATGTTGGATGAAACGTCTATAGAAGGCCGCGACACGAAGTAATTTTCCGAGTGAGTGTATAGGTAGTATAAATCATTGTGAGACGTCACGATTTCTGCATGCATTGTGTTGCGATCATTGATTTGATTTTTCGTTCGTTGAAGTTAGTGTTAACCTGGCTCTAGTAATGAAGACTATGTTTGATGTAGACATAATTCCAATTGGCAGCTCAAATGTAAACCAAGATTTCTGAAACTTTATTGGCCACACAAACGTCTTGTGCGGTGGTGTGCATAAGTTTGGCTAGGAGTACGCCGGCACGAAGCTCCAGGCGTGGTAGGCTGACAATTTTCAGTGGTGCAACCTTGGGCTTTGATGTCATCATTGTGTTTTTGGCCGATCCATCTGCAAACGTTGTACGAGCATACGCCACCACTGCGTATGCGATTGCGATTTATAGAATGAGTTATCCACCGATCGAATGATTCAATGATTTCAAGGAAGAAACGCTTCTTCCCGCGATATGCCGAGTACCCACAATACTTGTAGTATGATTGTGGTAGGAGATACCCAGCTGAGCGGATCGAATATCTTTGATGCCTGCGATAGTGTTGTTCGTTTGGTTGGTGCACGAATACCCGATAACACACTGATGTTGAATTCAAAACAATCGGCCAACTGAGACCAATGTAGCCCGAGTATTTTGACTAAATCATCCCAGTTTAGCTCAAGTTGAGCCTGATATTCGTAGAATTCGATTGAAATGGTGAAAATTTGCCTATGGACTATTAAATCTGCCGAAGATGATAGCACGTCTGGCCCAGCGAGTTGTTGTGTTCTTCTGATACTTCCTCCATGTTACCCGATTCCGCAGATAATCCCGGATGAACCCAGTGTTTTAGAACGCAGTTGATCGTTTTTGATAAACCGGCGTTCTATATGTTGTAGTCGTAGAACTGCATCCTCTCGTGTTCTTCCGAGAGGCTTATATCCCATTGAACGGCAGGGATACGGTGTTTCTTCCAATTTCATTGCGATAGTGTGTCGATTCGTAGTGCGATTTCCCTAAATTAACTGAGCGTGTTGTCGATGGTGTCATAGTCATCGATGGTTGCCGTTAAACTAGTCGGCTACGAGAAACTTGCATTGGAGATGCATCAAACAACGCATAAAAATCGTGCAACGGAGATTGATTAACCAAAGCTACGCGAAAAAGTGCAAAAAATTCGATTTCATCAAAAACATAAAGCACCGAAAGTTTTCCAGGAAAAAGATTTTGTAGTTGCCTGATTAAAATGATGAAAGTAAGAGACTTCAATGACGTTTTCGTAGTCCTTACACAGTTACAAAAATATTACAGGGAAATCGAAACAGACAGATCAAAATCCAGAACCTGCGGTAGAAGAAGATTTCACAGAGTTTTTGAACCACATACTATGAAAAAAGTTGTCAGTCCAGATGACAGCGATCTTGATGAATTCTCCTCAGGAGCGGATTGAGTTACAACGTTTAAATTAATTTATTATTCTATGTGGCAGACATCTGTTGATCAGATTATCTACCATTTGAGCGCCGCTGTAAAGTAATTGTTATTGTAGTGTAAAACTAAGTTTGGAAAACAGTCCTGACTTCATCGCCGCTGAAGTAAATGTTAAGTTTTATAAAATTGTGAGATTATGTTCTTAAGTGTGGAATATGGACAGTTGCTGAGATCTGCACTTCAATTGAGTGTTATATAGCTCGATTTCTTAACATCCGACCGTAATCAGACGAAAAAATTCGCTTCTGCATCTTACGTGGTCCACTTCTCTTTCAATAAACGTATACGTGCTTAACATGTTTCAATTTAGTGGTTCCTTAGAGGATAACCTAAAAAATAGATATGATTAAAGTATTTTTTGTGCAGTTCCTAATTTCGTACTGGGGTGCTGTTCGAATTTGAGTAAATAATCTATTTAAAATTGCTCTCTCTCTCTCTCTGGCACTATATCTCATCAAGGGATTTGGCCGCCTCAAATGAGGTTTCATATAATCATATTTTCATTTCAAATAATGAGAGAATTGGTTAATTAACTCGTTGCTCCTAAACGAATCGAACCCGGGACCTCCGATCGCTGGGGCAAGCTTGCTGAGCACGTTGCCACCGAGGCGGCTAATTAAAATTGTGTCGCTTAAATCTTATCCCAGACAAAACTCATTAATTAAAAGCTCGATGTCCTTTGTGTAAATAAATAATACTGTATCCATGGCATAATACAAAAATCTAAAAAGTATATGCGGAAAATGGAAAATTTTGCTTTCGGACTAAACGATTTTCTCGCATTGTTTGATAAGATAATTTACTAAAATAATGATAAGAGTAAACCAAAAACCATATCCCATTTCATATATTGTGTGTACAAGTTTCGTAATAATTACAACAAAAATACTTAAACATACGCATGGCGAAGAGCTTTTCTTGACATAATCTTTAGGATGGTCAGTTCCCTACCATTATTAATTTATGCATGAAGGCATTATTTTTGAAACAGAAATTCTATTATTGTGTTCAAAACAAAATTTTATGTAAAAGGAAATCTAGGAAGGAAAAAATCCAAACCAAAATTGTTGGAATGAAAACCTGAGGATACAAAAAAAAAATCCTAAAACAAAATGAAATTTGATTTTATAAAAGAAACCTTTAGTTTAGTTTTTTTGGGGCCTATGTGTTAACCTAATTGGTTTGCGGGTACAATTTATTTGCGTCATAGATGTAGAAAGGTTTTACTTTGATCTTAAGGTTGGATTTATACATAATAGGGTTTCTTAAACATTTTATAGTGGTGCTGAATCCAAATGAAGAGAAATGAATAATATTAATAGATTTGTTAAGTTTACTGGCCTACGAGTCCGCCCTCGTTACACTTAATTGATTAGAAAGCCTAGTAGTATTTGCAGATAATTCTCATTTGTCATTTCCAATTCATCCTAGGCGTGGTGTGATGCCGTGCTTTGGCTCACAAAGAAAACCGCTAACATATAGGTAGTACTATGACAATGGTATGCTCGCAAATGCCCATAGGGAGAAGTTTTGTCTCTTCTCTCCTAAAACCTTATTCTTAACTCACGTAAGATCAGTTGTACGTCAGCCGAATTTATTGTCAGACATATGCCGTTCATGCGAAAGGTTACAATCTTGTTGACCGCCATTTAGGCGAATATTTATATTGACTGTTCATACTTGACAGTCGTGAAATACACACGTAAAGCTCGATTTATATTATCCGTTCCTTTTAGTTCCTTCATTTTTCATATCAGACAAAAAAAGAACATTGTTACATGTTTTTTTTCATTGGAGTATTTATATTATCCGTTCCGTACTTGCAGGAACCGAACGAAACGGATAATATAAATACTCCTATGAAAATACATGTAACAATGTTTTTTTTTGTCTGATACGACAAATGAAGGAACTGAAAGGAACGGATAATATAAATCGAGCTTAACAATTAATCATCAAGCTACCAAGAGATCATTTGCGGCGACGTATGCAAATAAGATTGATAATGACAATCCGGATTTTTTTGAAAAATTAATTTAGGTAGTAGTAGGAGATAATCCCCAAATAATTCATCAATTGCCATTACATCCCTTAAAGTGACGGTGGTGTGCAATTTGGGCCGCAGGGGTCATTGAACCATATTTTTATGAAAATCCGAATCAAATCCGTTCAGTTGTTACAGTCACTCGCGAACGTTATCGTTTGCTACAGAAACCACGGTATTGTTACGAAAAATATTTCCACAACAGTTGATTGGTCTCCACGGTCACCCGATTTAACTGTTCCCGACTTCTTTTTATGGGGTCAGAAACACACCAAGAGCAGCGCTTTAAAATAGAATTGTGTCAATTTTATTGAGGTTAAGAGTAGCAGGAAATAATAGTAAATTGATGCTTCTGGTGTGGAACCTATTAATGCCATGATGGATGCAACTGAAATGAACAGTTTGGTTATATGTATAATTGGGATGATGTAACCATTTTTCACTATATTTTGTTCAAAATGATAGACGTAGCTAAGAAGTGCTCCCATCAACTCAAACCACATTCCAGAAACGGCGAGCTGCCACATTCCATAGTAATGTGGTTAAAATTTAAAACTTCGAATGCAAGAATTATAATAGGCCGAATAATAGCAAGCAAGGTGACAACAATAATACAATGTCCCAGCAAACAAAAACCCAGAGGTATCAAAAATGGCGTTACACCAACATATGCATGATACACATGCCAAGTACATCAATATGACATTCATAAGCGACAAATGGGAACCCATTCAATGTTTCGTTGATCTAGGGAGCAGCGTGACTCTTATTTTAGTAGGTCATCAATTTCTTAGGTTATCAGTTTACCGAACGACCACAAGCAAAAATGGTAAATGACAAGCGAAGGCTGGCGAATGTCAAAAAAGAAAACAATAGTGAATTAGAGGAAGAAAGGGTTTAGAGTGAGATCCGATTAGTAGTTGTTTTGTGGGGGTTCTGGAACAAATCCCATCCCAAAAATTTTTTTCATAGTAATTGAATACTGAATACTGGTTTTTCAATTAATCTTCATGTAACTTGAGAAATATAGTAATGTCTCGATAACTAAAATCTTCATTTCTACATATGATCATATGAATTTTATTGAAATTTATTAAGGTTTTTCATTCGCCTGTTCAACTGTAATGAAGAATTTTATTATATTTGAAATGGAATGTGTTAACCCTTTATATGCAAGAATATTGTTTCGATAGTAAATTAAATAAAAAATATTTTTTTAGTATTGAAAGGGTTAAGTTATTTCATATTAAATTGTTGTTTTTATGGTATACGGTTGCATATCATATAGATAAAGATTAAAACATTGAATTTTAAAATTGGTACTAGAAACCGCGAATAAGAAAGATAATAGTAAACTTGATCTTGAAAAACGTAAAAAATTACATATCGTAACAACAACAACAAAAATTTTTAAATAAAATTGTAGTTGAAATTAGAAGTGATTATTATTATTGTGTACGAATACATAATAATAAAGATTATTGAAATTGGATTTTATTTTTTACATACGTATAAGAAATGCATAAGTAAACTTGATCTTGAAAATCGTAACAATAAACACATGTATATATAACTAAATTATTATATCATTTAAATTATATTGTTGCGCGAGATCTTTCGCTTGAAAATACAGGTTATTCTATAAATATCTAGACCAAGAATATTGTTTCGATAGTAAATTAAATAAAAATTAATTATTTTAGTAACTTTGGAAAACTTTTGGTTTTAAATTTCTATTTGATTTATTACTTTTAAAATTATTTCACACAAAAGTGTTCAAAAGCGGCGTGGGGTGCGACGTCCGACGTCCGACGTGCGACGTCCGACGTGCGATTTACAATATTTAATTTAGTAACTGTAACAAATATTCAATTTAAATGATAGTAAATGATTGTTGTTATTGTATTCGCAAAATATATAAAGACTAATACAATTGAATATTGAATACTGGTTTTGCATTTCATATTCATATAACTTGAGAAATATAGTAATGTTTCGATAACTAAAATCTTCATTTCAACATATGATCATATGAATTTTATTGAAATTTATTAAGATTTGTCATTCGTCTGTTCAACTGTAATGAAAAATGTTATTACATATATATTTGAATGATGTGTTATATGCAAGAATATTGTTCCGATAGTAAATTAAATAAAAAAAATTTTTTTTTTGATCTTCACATTCTATCACTATATTTTATTTTTAAGTAATCGCGAATAAGAAAGATAAAACTAAACTTGATCTTGAAAACGTATCGCTATATATATCGTAACAACAGCAAATCTGATGGATGCAAATGAGAATTGAAAGTTATAATATAATAAGAATATAGGTCAAATAATATTTTTTATCATATTTTTTTAATAATTGTTATTGTTATAATCGGGTTTCGAACATTTTTGTCACAATTATAAAAAATCATGTTTATTAACTTGTATGAACATTATTTCAGTTATGTTTTCGTTGCAATAGTGTGGGATAAGACAATCGATTTAGTAAAAATGGAAAAAACGATGGTAAGTTATGTCGCATAACAATGCATAGAAACTAATAATCATTTTGTATTTAGGGTAGCATGCATAATTGCATAGTCAACAGTAACAACGATGAAACGATAAAAAATTTTCGCGTAAAATTAGATCTTATATTTGGTTACGAATCACATTAGTGCATTTCACTTTTAAGTCATTATTTTATTATTATATTTTGTTATGATAACAAGCGACAAATCATTAATGAAAATTAGTACTTAATTTACTAAAAATTACGTTATTTATCGCATAACAATATATCAAAAATTTAGTTTGCATGCCAATTTTAGAGTTTAATAAACTTAATTATGAAAACTCATATAAATTTTAATAAACCAATCAGGAAGTATTCTTAATAGCATATTTCATGTTTAAACTGATCACAGTATCATCAAAGATATAGCATTTTTTTTTTACATAACCGAAATGAAATTTAATATACATTTAAAATTATTTAAAAATGTGACGTAGTCAGTATTGGGCCTGACCACATTATAGAAGAAATTAAAGAACACTTTGATGACAGCGATAACAAAGCACAGGCTTTAATATTCAAAATTAATATATTTAAAAAAGAAAACAGCTGACAGAAATATTATTTTATTTTATTAGGCTAATGTCAATCATTCTTCAGTTAATTCGTAAATTGTGCTAAGTATTATAGTAGTATACAGCTTTACTCTAGATCAATGTCGATGTTTATAAAGTATGTTTAAAAAATTATAAAAGTAATTAAATGTTGTAAAAATTGCAATTTTTTTAAATTATGGAAATTTAATGAAAAGTGCCAAAAATGTATAAAATTTATAGTACCTTAGTTAAAACAATATAACATTATTGTTAATATAAAAAGTTGTGGAATTTATTAAAGTTATAAAATTAGTTATATATTGTTATTGTTATGAAAAAATATAAACTTTGAACAAAAAATATGTTAAAAGTTATAATAACATTAAAAGTTATAAAAGAAATATCTTAAAAGTTAAAATAAGTTAAAAAAATTATTAAAAAGTTATAAAAAATAATAATAAATTTTAAAAATTATAAAAAATCTTATAAAAGTTATTATAACTAACAAAAAACGTTATTAGTTTTTGTACATTGAGTTTGGATTTGTTTGTTTTTAAGTATTATATGAAACTATACTTGTTCCGACTCGGCAGATCTTTTATTCTGTTGTCCGCTATTTTAAAAGTAAAATAACAAATTTAAAATTTATAAAATTTAAAAACCTACCTGTTAATAACGAAAGATGAACAATAAATTTGCGTTGTTACCTGGCTATAAAAGATGGTAAGAAGAAGTTTCACATGCATAACTAGATGGTATGATGAGCTCGAACTTATATTTTATAAAATATATTTCGAGACTTATACATTTAGTATTGGGCCTGACCACATTATCGAAGCAATTGAAGAACACTTTCATGACAGCAATAACAAAGCACACGCTTTAATATTAAAAATTATTATATTTAAAAAAGAAAACTGGGCTAATGTACTACTATGTCAATCATTGTTCAGTTAATTCGTAAATTGTGCTAAGTATTATAGTAGTATACAGCTTTACTCTAGATCAATGTAACAAAAAAATGCTATCAAGTTTACGAAGTATGTTTAAAAAATAATAAAATTATAAAAGTAATTAAATGGTGTAAAAATTGCAATTATTTTTTAAATTATACAAATTTAATGAAAAGTTTCAAAAATGTATAAAACTTATAGTACATAAGTTAAAACAGTATAACAATTATATTATAAAATATAAAGACATTTAAAGATATAAAAAGTTATAAAATTTATTAAAAGTTATAAAAATTAGTTTTTAGGGTTATGAAAAGTTGTTAACTTTGAACAAAAAATATGTTGTTGAAAGTTATAAAAAATACTAAAATAGTTATAGTAAGATATAAAAATTATTAAAAAGTTATAAAAAATAATAAATCTTAAAAATTATAAAAATGTTATTTAAAGATATAATAAGTAACAAAAAACTTTATTAAGTTTATAAAGTATTTCTAAAAAATTATAAAAAGATAAAAATTGTACATTTTTTAAAAACTACGAGTCTAAAATGTATAGTACCTAAGTTAAAAAGTAAAGTTTAAGAGTTATAAAGAGTTGTAAAATTTGTATAAAAAGTATGATATTATAAGTTATAATAAAATGCTATTAGAAGTTATAATAAGTAACAAAAAATTAATAAAAAGGTAACAAAACCGTTATATAATTAATAAAATATGTTTAAAAAATCTACTTTTTCTGATTTTTTCTGTAAAATGGTACAAAAATTATAAATTTTTTAAAAACATATACAATATTTATGGAAAGTGACAATATTGAATAGTAAATTATATTAGGTAATTAAAAAAGAGTTATTAAATATAATAAAAAGTTAATACCATTGTTGTTGATAAAGATTGGTTGTTGCTATTTTTAATTGTACGATCTATGTACTTATGTAGCGAGAAACAAGTTACAGCATTTATTTTTTTATATAACCGAGAGCTAGTAATCAAATTTGATATAAATTAAAAAGTATTTAAGATTTAATTGTTTAATGCTCGTTGTAGCATAATCCCAATCCCAAAATGTGACATAGTCTTTGGTGTGTCTTTGAAACTGCATGATATATAATATAAGGGACTTAGGCTGTTTTCGAAACGAATACTTATTTGTGGAACCTAACTTATTCAAATAAGTATGCTGGCGAGGTAACTTATTTTCTGTCTCTTTCTTGCAAGAAAATCTAATTTGGTTGTCATTTTTTGTTGATATTTACATGTGAATATTTATTGTTTTTAGATTTAGGATGATATTTATAGAAAATAAATGGATCTTTGTTGACAGCAAAATATATAACATGATTAAAATAAAAATGTACAGAGCCCGATTATATAATTTCGTATATAAATTATAAAAACGTTTTGTAAACAGCGAAAATGTAAACAGATGGTGCGCAGTTTTTGTATCTATGTTTGGCGACAATAATCACCGATAACACGTAAAATAATTATGTCTCTATTAATTAAGAACGCAACTAAACCCTTTCTTGATTGCCTTAGCATCTCAAATATGTTATAAAAAATAAAAGGTGAACCAACTAAAATTCATATCAACATAAATACGATATTTAAAGAATATTTCGTTTTTATACTTCTTAATTGCTACTAAGCATTTTAGTTAGTACAAATATTATGAATATTTGTTATTTTATTAAATTGTATACGTTGAATTAATAAAAATAACAAATAAAATATTGGTTGAAGAATTTGCAATTGAAAATATTCAATGTTTTCGTGTTGCAGTCAAAATAAGTATGCAAACTCAATTCGAACGGGTTTTCTTACTTATTTAAGATGGCAGCAAATAAGTAAATAAATTTGAAATAAATATCCGTTTCGAAAATGGCTTTATTATTTTATAGTTGACTATAACCATAGAGTAAGTAATGTTATAAAAAGTAACGAAACAGAGGAAAAAATTTCAACAAAAATGCGTGGGTTATGAAATTTAAATGGATTATACAATACACTTACACAATCGTGGTGGTTGT
This sequence comes from Nephrotoma appendiculata, assembly GCA_947310385.1. Lineage (NCBI taxonomy): Eukaryota > Metazoa > Arthropoda > Insecta > Diptera > Tipulidae > Nephrotoma > Nephrotoma appendiculata. Next base: position 316,374,019 of record OX371223.1, read on the forward strand.
ATTAAATAAATTGGAAATGTATTTCAACAAACCAATATATGTTGGGATGTGCATATTAGATCTAGTTAAAACTACATTATATTATTTTCATTATGACTAATGGTGCCGAAGTTTGATAAAAATTTGTAATACTGAAACAGATAGTTTAGTTTACGAAGTGTTTTTTCCAGATGTATATGAACCCATCATAAAAGATTGTTATAAGTATCTCGATACAAGTGGTCTAATGAAGAATGAAAATTATGGAAAAATAATGGGTGAATTTATTGGATTAAGATCAAAAATGTATACTTTCAAAGTTGTTGACGCTAATGATACAAAAAATTAAAGGAGTAAAGAGACAAGTTGTGAAATTTAGAATAACGTTTAAAGAATTCAAAGAATGTTTAATTAATGACTCATCATAAATTCGTTCAAGAAATCAAGCAGTAAGCTCTGTTAGACAATTGAAAACAGCACTTAATCCACACGATGATAAAATATATTTGATTTAAGATAGCTATGAAACACTACCTTTATAAAATAATGGAATATGATTATTGATTTCTGTGCGAATAGTTTTATATAAGAATGCTTTATAATAGCAAACAACTTTCTTACTTTTAACGGTTTCATTTTTAAGTTAAGTAAAGTAGCAAATTAAAAACTTAAAAAATTAAAACTAAATTTAAAACTTAAAAAATTAATTACAAAATGGTTAATGAAAATCAAAAAAATTGAATATAAATATAAATAAAAACTTTAAAATATTTTAACATTTTTAAAATTTTTAATAATTGAAAAAATTGAAATTTAAAATTAGCAATAAAAAATGTTATGAAATGTATTAAAAGCGATCCAAATTGGCTATAAGAGCTATGAAAAGTTATAAAATTTGAATAAAAATATGGTATTTAAATATTTAAAAATTGCGCATTAACGAACACGCAATTACCTCGCATGTTTTAAAAAGTTTTAGAGTTTTAAAAAGTTTAAAAAGTTTTAGTTTTAAAAAAGAGTTTTAAAAAGTTTAAAAAGTTTTAAAAAGATTTAGAATAAATTAAAAAAGTTTTGAAGGTTTAAAAAAGTTTTAAAAACTTTACAAAAGTTTTTAAAAGTTTTAAATAGTTTTAGAGTTTTAAAAAAGAGTTTTAAAAATTTTAAAAAAGTTATAAAAAATTTAAAAAAGTTTTAAAATGTTTTAAAGGTTTAAAAAATTTTAAAAACTTTTTAAAAGTTTTAAAAAGTTTTAGAAGTTTTAAAAAAGTTTTAAAAAAATTTAAAAAAGTTTTAAAAAGTTTTAGAAGTTTTAAAAAAGTTTTAAAAAAATTTAAAAAGTTTTAAAAAGTTTTAAAGGTTTAAAAAAGTTTCAAAAACTTTTTAAAAGTTTCAAATAGTTTTAAAAAGTTTTAGAGTTTTAAAAAAGAGTTTTAAAAGTTTTAAAAAAGTTTTAAAAAAATTTAAAAAAGTTTTAAAAAATTTTAAAAAAATTTAAAAAAGTTTTAAAAAGTGTTAAAAAAGTTTAAAAAAGTTTAAAAAAGATTAAAAAAGTTTTAAAAAGTTTTAAATGTTTAAAAAAGTTTTTAAAACTTTTTAAAAGTTTTAAAAAGGTTTAAAAAGTTTTAAAGTTTTATAGTTTTAAAAAGTTTTAAAGTTTTTAAATGTTTAAAAATTTATTTATTTTTATAGCTTCATAAGTAAAATTTATGTAAACGTCCATGATTTATATAGAAAATGCGGTAAAACGTACCCGCGCGTTTTCGAGTTTGATTTTTTTAGTTTGGGCGAAAAATACATAGACACTACCGTCTATGACTTAATAAATTAATCATGTTACATATGCTAATTACCTTATTTTTAATTGCATCATGAGAAATAATGACGTAAACGTTTATGACTGATAAGGAAAACGGGTATGTTTAATCGCATCATAAGAAAAATTGACGTAATCGTCTATGATTTATATAGAAAATGCGCTAAAGCGTAACCGCGCCTCGCGCGGTTACGCTTTAGAGTGAATATCGAATCCGCGCTCCGCGCGGATTCGATATTCACCGCATTTTCTATATAAATCATAGACGATTACGTCAATTTTTCTTATGATGCGATTAAACATACCCGTTTTCCTTATCAGTCATAAACGTTTACGTCATTATTTCTCATGATGCAATTAAAAATAAGGTAATTAGCATATGTAACATGATTAATTTATTAAGTCATAGACGGTAGTGTCTATGTATTTTTCGCCCAAACTAAAAAAATCAAACTCGAAAACGCGCGGGTACGTTTTACCGCATTTTCTATATAAATCATGGACGTTTACATAAATTTTACTTATGAAGCTATAAAAATAAATAAATTTTTAAACATTTAAAAACTTTAAAACTTTTTAAAACTATAAAACTTTAAAACTTTTTAAACCTTTTTAAAACTTTTAAAAAGTTTTAAAAACTTTTTTAAACATTTAAAACTTTTTAAAACTTTTTTAATCTTTTTTAAACTTTTTTAAACTTTTTTAACACTTTTTAAAACTTTTTTAAATTTTTTTAAAATTTTTTAAAACTTTTTTAAATTTTTTTAAAACTTTTTTAAAACTTTTAAAACTCTTTTTTAAAACTCTAAAACTTTTTAAAACTATTTGAAACTTTTAAAAAGTTTTTGAAACTTTTTTAAACCTTTAAAACTTTTTAAAACTTTTTAAATTTTTTTAAAACTTTTTTAAAACTTCTAAAACTTTTTAAAACTTTTTTAAATTTTTTTAAAACTTTTTTAAAACTTCTAAAACTTTTTAAAACTTTTAAAAAGTTTTTAAAATTTTTTAAACCTTTAAAACATTTTAAAACTTTTTTAAATTTTTTATAACTTTTTTAAAATTTTTAAAACTCTTTTTTAAAACTCTAAAACTATTTAAAACTTTTAAAAACTTTTGTAAAGTTTTTAAAACTTTTTTAAACCTTCAAAACTTTTTTAATTTATTCTAAATCTTTTTAAAACTTTTTAAACTTTTTAAAACTCTTTTTTAAAACTAAAACTTTTTAAACTTTTTAAAACTCTAAAACTTTTTAAAACATGCGAGGTAATTGCGTGTTCGTTAATGCGCAATTTTTAAATATTTAAATACCATATTTTTATTCAAATTTTATAACTTTTCATAGCTCTTATAGCCAATTTGGATCGCTTTTAATACATTTCATAACATTTTTTATTGCTAATTTTAAATTTCAATTTTTTCAATTATTAAAAATTTTAAAAATGTTAAAATATTTTAAAGTTTTTATTTATATTTATATTCAATTTTTTTGATTTTCATTAACCATTTTGTAATTAATTTTTTAAGTTTTAAATTTAGTTTTAATTTTTTAAGTTTTTAATTTGCTACTTTACTTAACTTAAAAATGAAACCGTTAAAAGTAAGAAAGTTGTTTGCTATTATAAAGCATTCTTATATAAAACTATTCGCACAGAAATCAATAATCATATTCCATTATTTTATAAAGGTAGTGTTTCATAGCTATCTTAAATCAAATATATTTTATCATCGTGTGGATTAAGTGCTGTTTTCAATTGTCTAACAGAGCTTACTGCTTGATTTCTTGAACGAATTTATGATGAGTCATTAATTAAACATTCTTTGAATTCTTTAAACGTTATTCTAAATTTCACAACTTGTCTCTTTACTCCTTTAATTTTTTGTATCATATTAGCGTCAACAACTTTGAAAGTATACATTTTTGATCTTAATCCAATAAATTCACCCATTATTTTTCCATAATTTTCATTCTTCATTAGACCACTTGTATCGAGATACTTATAACAATCTTTTATGATGGGTTCATATACATCTGGAAAAAACACTTCGTAAACTAAACTATCTGTTTCAGTATTACAAATTTTTATCAAACTTCGGCACCATTAGTCATAATGAAAATAATATAATGTAGTTTTAACTAGATCTAATATGCACATCCCAACATATATTGGTTTGTTGAAATACATTTCCAATTTATTTAATACAACCACCACGATTGTGTAAGTGTATTGTATAATCCATTTAAATTTCATAACCCACGCATTTTTGATGAAATTTTTTCCTCTGTTTCGTTACTTTTTATAACATTACTTACTCTATGGTTATAGTCAACTATAAAATAATAAAGCCATTTTCGAAACGGATATTTATTTCAAATTTATTTACTTATTTGCTGCCATCTTAAATAAGTAAGAAAACCCGTTCGAATTGAGTTTGCATACTTATTTTGACTGCAACACGAAAACATTGAATATTTTCAATTGCAAATTCTTCAACCAATATTTTATTTGTTATTTTTATTAATTCAACGTATACAATTTAATAAAATAACAAATATTCATAATATTTGTACTAACTAAAATGCTTAGTAGCAATTAAGAAGTATAAAAACGAAATATTCTTTAAATATCGTATTTATGTTGATATGAATTTTAGTTGGTTCACCTTTTATTTTTTATAACATATTTGAGATGCTAAGGCAATCAAGAAAGGGTTTAGTTGCGTTCTTAATTAATAGAGACATAATTATTTTACGTGTTATCGGTGATTATTGTCGCCAAACATAGATACAAAAACTGCGCACCATCTGTTTACATTTTCGCTGTTTACAAAACGTTTTTATAATTTATATACGAAATTATATAATCGGGCTCTGTACATTTTTATTTTAATCATGTTATATATTTTGCTGTCAACAAAGATCCATTTATTTTCTATAAATATCATCCTAAATCTAAAAACAATAAATATTCACATGTAAATATCAACAAAAAATGACAACCAAATTAGATTTTCTTGCAAGAAAGAGACAGAAAATAAGTTACCTCGCCAGCATACTTATTTGAATAAGTTAGGTTCCACAAATAAGTATTCGTTTCGAAAACAGCCTAAGTCCCTTATATTATATATCATGCAGTTTCAAAGACACACCAAAGACTATGTCACATTTTGGGATTGGGATTATGCTACAACGAGCATTAAACAATTAAATCTTAAATACTTTTTAATTTATATCAAATTTGATTACTAGCTCTCGGTTATATAAAAAAATAAATGCTGTAACTTGTTTCTCGCTACATAAGTACATAGATCGTACAATTAAAAATAGCAACAACCAATCTTTATCAACAACAATGGTATTAACTTTTTATTATATTTAATAACTCTTTTTTAATTACCTAATATAATTTACTATTCAATATTGTCACTTTCCATAAATATTGTATATGTTTTTAAAAAATTTATAATTTTTGTACCATTTTACAGAAAAAATCAGAAAAAGTAGATTTTTTAAACATATTTTATTAATTATATAACGGTTTTGTTACCTTTTTATTAATTTTTTGTTACTTATTATAACTTCTAATAGCATTTTATTATAACTTATAATATCATATTTTTTATACAAATTTTACAACTCTTTATAACTCTTAAACTTTACTTTTTAACTTAGGTACTATACATTTTAGACTCGTAGTTTTTAAAAAATGTACAATTTTTATCTTTTTATAATTTTTTAGAAATACTTTATAAACTTAATAAAGTTTTTTGTTACTTATTATATCTTTAAATAACATTTTTATAATTTTTAAGATTTATTATTTTTTATAACTTTTTAATAATTTTTATATCTTACTATAACTATTTTAGTATTTTTTATAACTTTCAACAACATATTTTTTGTTCAAAGTTAACAACTTTTCATAACCCTAAAAACTAATTTTTATAACTTTTAATAAATTTTATAACTTTTTATATCTTTAAATGTCTTTATATTTTATAATATAATTGTTATACTGTTTTAACTTATGTACTATAAGTTTTATACATTTTTGAAACTTTTCATTAAATTTGTATAATTTAAAAAATAATTGCAATTTTTACACCATTTAATTACTTTTATAATTTTATTATTTTTTAAACATACTTCGTAAACTTGATAGCATTTTTTTGTTACATTGATCTAGAGTAAAGCTGTATACTACTATAATACTTAGCACAATTTACGAATTAACTGAACAATGATTGACATAGTAGTACATTAGCCCAGTTTTCTTTTTTAAATATAATAATTTTTAATATTAAAGCGTGTGCTTTGTTATTGCTGTCATGAAAGTGTTCTTCAATTGCTTCGATAATGTGGTCAGGCCCAATACTAAATGTATAAGTCTCGAAATATATTTTATAAAATATAAGTTCGAGCTCATCATACCATCTAGTTATGCATGTGAAACTTCTTCTTACCATCTTTTATAGCCAGGTAACAACGCAAATTTATTGTTCATCTTTCGTTATTAACAGGTAGGTTTTTAAATTTTATAAATTTTAAATTTGTTATTTTACTTTTAAAATAGCGGACAACAGAATAAAAGATCTGCCGAGTCGGAACAAGTATAGTTTCATATAATACTTAAAAACAAACAAATCCAAACTCAATGTACAAAAACTAATAACGTTTTTTGTTAGTTATAATAACTTTTATAAGATTTTTTATAATTTTTAAAATTTATTATTATTTTTTATAACTTTTTAATAATTTTTTTAACTTATTTTAACTTTTAAGATATTTCTTTTATAACTTTTAATGTTATTATAACTTTTAACATATTTTTTGTTCAAAGTTTATATTTTTTCATAACAATAACAATATATAACTAATTTTATAACTTTAATAAATTCCACAACTTTTTATATTAACAATAATGTTATATTGTTTTAACTAAGGTACTATAAATTTTATACATTTTTGGCACTTTTCATTAAATTTCCATAATTTAAAAAAATTGCAATTTTTACAACATTTAATTACTTTTATAATTTTTTAAACATACTTTATAAACATCGACATTGATCTAGAGTAAAGCTGTATACTACTATAATACTTAGCACAATTTACGAATTAACTGAAGAATGATTGACATTAGCCTAATAAAATAAAATAATATTTCTGTCAGCTGTTTTCTTTTTTAAATATATTAATTTTGAATATTAAAGCCTGTGCTTTGTTATCGCTGTCATCAAAGTGTTCTTTAATTTCTTCTATAATGTGGTCAGGCCCAATACTGACTACGTCACATTTTTAAATAATTTTAAATGTATATTAAATTTCATTTCGGTTATGTAAAAAAAAAAATGCTATATCTTTGATGATACTGTGATCAGTTTAAACATGAAATATGCTATTAAGAATACTTCCTGATTGGTTTATTAAAATTTATATGAGTTTTCATAATTAAGTTTATTAAACTCTAAAATTGGCATGCAAACTAAATTTTTGATATATTGTTATGCGATAAATAACGTAATTTTTAGTAAATTAAGTACTAATTTTCATTAATGATTTGTCGCTTGTTATCATAACAAAATATAATAATAAAATAATGACTTAAAAGTGAAATGCACTAATGTGATTCGTAACCAAATATAAGATCTAATTTTACGCGAAAATTTTTTATCGTTTCATCGTTGTTACTGTTGACTATGCAATTATGCATGCTACCCTAAATACAAAATGATTATTAGTTTCTATGCATTGTTATGCGACATAACTTACCATCGTTTTTTCCATTTTTACTAAATCGATTGTCTTATCCCACACTATTGCAACGAAAACATAACTGAAATAATGTTCATACAAGTTAATAAACATGATTTTTTATAATTGTGACAAAAATGTTCGAAACCCGATTATAACAATAACAATTATTAAAAAAATATGATAAAAAATATTATTTGACCTATATTCTTATTATATTATAACTTTCAATTCTCATTTGCATCCATCAGATTTGCTGTTGTTACGATATATATAGCGATACGTTTTCAAGATCAAGTTTAGTTTTATCTTTCTTATTCGCGATTACTTAAAAATAAAATATAGTGATAGAATGTGAAGATCAAAAAAAAAATTTTTTTTATTTAATTTACTATCGGAACAATATTCTTGCATATAACACATCATTCAAATATATATGTAATAACATTTTTCATTACAGTTGAACAGACGAATGACAAATCTTAATAAATTTCAATAAAATTCATATGATCATATGTTGAAATGAAGATTTTAGTTATCGAAACATTACTATATTTCTCAAGTTATATGAATATGAAATGCAAAACCAGTATTCAATATTCAATTGTATTAGTCTTTATATATTTTGCGAATACAATAACAACAATCATTTACTATCATTTAAATTGAATATTTGTTACAGTTACTAAATTAAATATTGTAAATCGCACGTCGGACGTCGGACGTCGCACCCCACGCCGCTTTTGAACACTTTTGTGTGAAATAATTTTAAAAGTAATAAATCAAATAGAAATTTAAAACCAAAAGTTTTCCAAAGTTACTAAAATAATTAATTTTTATTTAATTTACTATCGAAACAATATTCTTGGTCTAGATATTTATAGAATAACCTGTATTTTCAAGCGAAAGATCTCGCGCAACAATATAATTTAAATGATATAATAATTTAGTTATATATACATGTGTTTATTGTTACGATTTTCAAGATCAAGTTTACTTATGCATTTCTTATACGTATGTAAAAAATAAAATCCAATTTCAATAATCTTTATTATTATGTATTCGTACACAATAATAATAATCACTTCTAATTTCAACTACAATTTTATTTAAAAATTTTTGTTGTTGTTGTTACGATATGTAATTTTTTACGTTTTTCAAGATCAAGTTTACTATTATCTTTCTTATTCGCGGTTTCTAGTACCAATTTTAAAATTCAATGTTTTAATCTTTATCTATATGATATGCAACCGTATACCATAAAAACAACAATTTAATATGAAATAACTTAACCCTTTCAATACTAAAAAAATATTTTTTATTTAATTTACTATCGAAACAATATTCTTGCATATAAAGGGTTAACACATTCCATTTCAAATATAATAAAATTCTTCATTACAGTTGAACAGGCGAATGAAAAACCTTAATAAATTTCAATAAAATTCATATGATCATATGTAGAAATGAAGATTTTAGTTATCGAGACATTACTATATTTCTCAAGTTACATGAAGATTAATTGAAAAACCAGTATTCAGTATTCAATTACTATGAAAAAAATTTTTGGGATGGGATTTGTTCCAGAACCCCCACAAAACAACTACTCCGATTATTAAAGGATATAATTATCCCAAAAAACTATTCGATATATCACATGGCAATACATGCTAGTGAGGTTGAAACAGAATGGTTTATCGAAGGTGGAATCCGCGATAATGGACAACAAGCAATTCCAATCAGGTGTTTGATAAAAGGCGATAAAAATGGCTGTGCGATGATATCATATATTAGTTTGGCGAAAGTCGACATAAAAAAACAAAAAGATAAACAAATAGCTTGAGCGGAAAAACTCGGAGAATCTGATACACGAATTAGTAAGGATGTAAACTTATAAGATGACAAGGCAGAACCTCTGAATTAGTTGATAAGGATTTTGTTGAATTGTATAAGCTATTATATAAGTGAAAGGATCTTTAAGTAACTATAGGGTTAGATTAGCATTGACCGAACGAAAATAGGTCAAGGAGCATTTATAGGAGTTAAATACAGCTGACATAGTGAAAGATTCTATTTTCGATTGTGCCAGTTCAATTTTGTTAGTAAAAAAAAAATTGAGAAAACCTCGAATGTCCGTTGACGTTAATAAAAATCAATACGTCAACAGTTTCTGATCGCCTAACATATTGTCAAATAGACAGATTAGGCGGTTATGAGTATTTTAAGAGTATAGATCTAGCCAGTGGCTAATATCAGGTACCGGTTGAAAGTGGGACCAGAAAAAACCAACACATAAATATTAAAAATTTTGAAGCAAATTCTCTAAATGGATGAAACACCATCCTTTACTTTCTTTCGAATTGTCATTTAAATGCCAGAACTTCTAAATTTTTTGTCAAAATTTAATACACTAAAACTATTATTGAGCGAAAGGTAAAGAATATCTTCCCCTAAAATCTGTAGAAAACACTTGCTATTTTCAAAAAATTATATGGCAGCTCCTCGATCACTTCCATAATTTAATAGAAAATGTTATCAGTGGAAATACACAAGATTTGATCGGCAACCCAAAGCGGAGCCTTAGGTAATCACAGGAATGCCAAAGTGCGTTAGCAATGTTATCCAGTTATTTTAGGCGGTTTAATGAAGGGTAAGCGACAGAAGGTATGCCTGAACGGACCTTATTAGAAAAAAATTAATAATTTAGATGGGGTGAGTCAAAAGAACTAGCCTTCAATAAAATTAAACAACACTTAATTAAAAAAACAGTATTGGTAATGTAGAAACAAATAGAAAAAAAATTAGCGAAAACTACGATAAGAACCGAAAAAAGCCGATATGTTTAAATTCGGGAGCTATAGTGATTATGTAGACCAATAAAGGACCATATGAAGTTCAAAAATGTATAGGTACCGTTTGATACTTAATCCAGGATATAGGAGAACAACAAACCGGTTGAAATTACTAAGCCATAGTTGAAAATTGTTAGACTAGAACAGGCACACAACGACTTTAATAATACGCCAGAAAGGGATAGTGGTGAAACATTTAGACATTGAAACAGACTATCCAAATGGGGATTTGTTACATCAAATATTTATAAAGCAACCAAAACGATCTGCAACGAGTAACGAAGACATAGTTTGCAAGCTAGTTTAGAACTTGTATGGGCTAATAGTGCGTTTATGACAACGGAAGTTAGATAGAAAAATACCAAAACAATTTCAACTCGATTTTGGAACTAGTAGGCGTGGTATAAAGCATTTCACGCAATTTGATTCATTTTGAGTTCGAAAGCGAGTATGGAACTACTTATTTTCAATGTCATGTACGCGACTTAAAACAAGGAGCCAATGAATGAAATCGGAAGTTTAATTCTATAATAATGGAACATAAATGTTTACAAAGCAATAATGATAAGAATGAGAAGTTAAAAATTTAAAATCATGGAGATCTAAGATATTCACTTGGTATACAATTCGAAAGAGACGATAATGAAGTACTTTGTATGTATCGAGGGAAATATGGAATCCAATATTCCAATGAATATTGCATAAATTAGACAATTCGAAGAGAAGAAAACGTTTGAAAGCAAAAATGAAACACGGTAGGATCTTTGCTTTATCTACCAACTAATTCGAGGTCAGATATAGCTATCTCAACATCGATACTAGGCATAATGGTCAGTCAACCTAATAATGCCGATTGGAATACGATGAAACGTATCTTCCGATTCTAGAACTCAAAATAAAAATTAAAGTTGGGAAGCATCGATAATGAACTAATATGTTATGTAGATGCTGCTTGGGCAGGATACACAAGTGATAGAAAATCTAATACGGGGTTTTGTTTGATGTTCAATGGATCATTAATTGGATGGTGTTGCAGAAAACAAACATCAGTAACGTTATCGTCAACGGAAGCCGAATAAAGAGGCCATATGGGTTTACCGTATTCTACAAGATTTCAACATGAATTAAAAAGAATTCAAGATGAATTCAAGTTTACCAATATTGTAAAATTATTTTTACGTTCATTAATGTTAAAGCGTATGAGCGCTGCTTTAAAAGTTTGTCATTTATACCGCCGTTCCACACTTTGATTCATTCGTCGTGATTCTTTCCTCGTTTCCTTCCCCTTCACCTACAAACTGTTATTAGTTTGTTGGTGAAGGGAAGGGAAACGATCAAAGAATAACGACGAAAGAATCAAAGTTATTATGAAGCTTCACAGCAAAATACACATACAAATTAGCGAGAAAGCGCACCTCTGCCATTTTGAAACAACATCAACAAGTACTTTGGATTGTGTTCAACAATCAAGTTGAGATATATCGTTTGAGTAAAATCTTTCTTGAATTCAAAGATTAGGAAAAAGACTCAATTGAAATAATTTTGATAGGTACCGGACACATTTAACAAGCACTTGTTCGGGAGAATTCAAATTTGCGAGCAGTACGGTAGAGTGAAGGAGAATGGATGTTTTTTTTACGTTTCCCTAAGATACCAAGTGTCTCATATAGGGGTGGGCTACAGTTATCCATTTTAGCGACTGACTGGTAGAGTAATTCCTCTTGCTCGCATTTAAAAATAATAATAAATAGATATCTACCAACAAAGTGTTTGTTTTTGTATGTTTTAATTTGTCAGTGTTAAATTTTCCGAATTTTCTTAATGATTTTTATAGTGCAGCCTTAATTTGGAACTGTGATATTCACTGTAAATATCTGCACCTGCCATCATTTTCTTTGCTCTAACACCTTGTAATGGCGTGGTAAATCTCTTGTTGATCTATTTGGTTCCGTGTTCTGCCACAGAATAACTACAGATGCCGGAGAGGTTAGACTCATGCCATTTTTCACTTTCTTCTATGATGTTCTCAAGCGGTCATCTAAATTTGTACTACTCTAAGCAAGGGTTGCTAAAATCATACATCAAATCTAAATAACTAAATTATACATTATCTTAAAATGAGTCTTCATTCTGTCCTGAAGTGGGCTATGTAGCTTCAAACGACATGTAAACGGGTTTATTACATGAACCCGTGCCAAGTTCGCATTTCACAACGAGAATGTCGAGATCATTTAAGTGAGAAAGGTTCGCTATGTAATAGTAGGTTGCACGTTTATAAATTGAAATGTGTTTTAACTACGATATAAGTATGTATAATTATTCAATTGAGATAGGAAAACACTGACTTGTAAAATTTCATTCCAATAACAAGCTCTGAAGCCGGTTTGTATTATACTCTTATTTACCAGGGGCTCTATTATGAAATTTTCGACGCTGTCGACCAGTTCGACAACGTCGAATATAGCTATTATGAGGTATTCGACAACGTCGAAAATAACATCAATCACAAATAACATTGGAACGGATCCTTTCCATAAATTCCACTAATACATATTTCGAATTGCTCCGAGTTTGTTGAAGTCCTAAAATAAATCCGACAATAAATGAAAATTTGAAATTTAAATAAATTTAATTATTTTCATTAAGCAAAATTACATATATGTATTCACATAAAAAATTTAAATTTAAAATTAACACACAAAATAACTAAACATGTATTAAGTTAAATCGTTTATTTGCGACACCTCAATAGCAGTCGAACAATTTTCGTTTTTATCTAAAATAATGCGTGTCGCAATTTCATAATAGAAAAATTTGCGATCTGGTCGAAAAAAAGCGCTCGTCGAGAGTTTCATAATAGACCCCCAGGTTGCATATATGCGGTCTATGGACGTCAACATGTAATCATACGACGTCAACGTAACATTAAGACGACCCAGCCACTTTGATTGCTCCCATAAGACAAACAATTAACGGCACTGCATGCAGAGTTAGTATTAATAATCTAAAAAACAGGCGAAGTGGATTGATCGTCGTATGAATGTACAAATTGTGTTGCAAATTGAAAAAGGTATCACAAGGTTCACAAACAATTGTGAATCGTATAGTATGTATTCTTTGAGCAAATCTACTACAATTTTTTAATTTTAAATTACCTTCAATAGATGTCACCCATAATAGTATACATGTATATTTGTCGTTAAATAAAAATAAAATAAATTGTAAATGAATTTATTTATAAATTTGCCTCCGTTTTGCTTAAAAAATACGATAATTCAATGGCTTTGATTGGTATTTGTATTTGAACTACTATTATTGGTACTTTCTGTATTTTTCGATGGTGTCACATGCAAACGGCCGTGTTTCTTCATTGAATCTAAAACCCCACTAAACACAGTAGTTTTTTTCTTTGCAGACCCTTTCGGTGTAGCGTTTGGTTCACGTCGTATTCTCATTTGCTGTGGCGTAGCAGTCATTTCATCCATGAAATCAAAACCATCCCGATTTCGAGATTCACTAAAAATATCAAAAGAAAAAAATTTAAAATGATAAATTATGATTTTGTTACCTAAAAACTAACTTCTCCTTTTTAGTTTCTTTAGCATCGTTTGTTTGCTGATCCACCGGTGTTGGTGGCCGCCGACCAAGGCACGTCCATTCCAATTGAAAATCACCGGTCTCGATCAATTTATAAATATTTTCTAGTTCTTCTGCCGTTGGTTCCAAATCATTAATATCCGTACATACCGGTATAGAGAATGAATTGTCTATTTCATGATTATCCATTATCATAGTACGGCTAATTGTATTAAATTGCAATTTAATTTAAACTAAAAACGTATAACTATGCATCACATTAATTAAAAAATTTATTTTCGTGACAATTTGTACACAAGAATTTTGACGTTTACCCTACAATCCATGTGAAATACTTCTTTCAGTATTACACTGTTAACGATTTATCTTTATATTTGGGGTGTGTTCATAACAAATTACATATAACAAAAACACCTTTTCAAAATTGATATAAAATTTTAACATGTATGCGTTGTCATAAATTTAACAACTATACAGTGAAAAATAATAATAAAAATTATATATGTATATATATAACATAAAGTAGAAATGAAATTTATACATTAAAAATAATGTAAAAGTATAATTGAATTAAACAAAAGAATTAAATCAAAATAACAAAAAAAGAGTTACTGCTTAGTTGTTTAGGCAACGATTTTTTTAATCAAACTAAAATATCACCGAAAACATTTATATCCCTTATCCGGCCAGAAATTTTTTATTTTTGTACAATTTAAGTCCACCGTACACAAATGTGTATGTAAATAATGACAAGTTTATAATTTGATAACATTTAAATTTAAAAAGCATTTAAAAAGCATTATAATTTGATCACATTTAAATTATTTAACATATTATTTATTTATTTATAATAACATATTAATTATTTTATTACTATTATAGTTATAGCACAGAATAAATATTCTGTGGTTATAGTGTATTTTTCGAACAAAACCGATTTAAGTGGTGCACACAAATGTGTATGTTGGTTCAAAATATATATAAAAATAAACTTTTGACATGATTCTCTTTTGTATACGATTTCTACACGCAAAGTTGTGATCGCTAGACCGAAAACAGATATTTGTAAAGATTTTCCTACTCTTTTAGAGGAATTATGATTTCTACACTTTTCCTAATCAAATTGAAATATACTCTTTTTCAATTTATTTTGTACAAAATTGTTACTATTGTAATTAAGGCCTATTCGATTTCTCAGAAATCATATTCTCGTAAAACGCTACATTATGTGGTTTTGTCATCAAAATGTGTTGTATGTTTGGTTCGTATCCCTTTTTCAACCAAAAAAAAGTTGGCTCAATATAAGTCCAAACCACACAAATGTGTGAGTAATAAAACATAGTATGTAATGGCGTTTTTGATAAACAATTTCACTTGATTTGAAGTACAATCTACACAATTGTGTGTATAGTTATAGTGTTTTTTTCAGACGCAAATAAGTTTAAATGGAATGGACAAATGTGTAAGTTGGTTCAAAAAACATACAAAAATAAATTTTTGACATGGTTCTTTTGCCGTATCCACACAATTGTGCTTCATCTGTTCTTTCCCCATCGGGTAGCACTTTTATAAGTCATACATCGTCCTTCTTTCCTGGCTGCCGTGACAATAAGTGAGCATTTTCATGTGCGCGTTCTCTTCGATGCTTAATGTCAAAGTCGTAGCTTTGCAGACATTCAATCAATCGTATCACCTGTTGCGCTCCGGATTTTTGAATTGTAGCAACCAACTTTTCGCCCTTGGTTTGTGCGTAAATATAATTGGTGACCATAGTGGTATTTAATTCTTTCCGCGTCATGCAATTGCTGAGTAACACTGCATCCCCAATAGAATTCCTTATGACTTTTTACTTACAGAAAAGTATGAAAAAAAAACTTGACAAAAAATATTTTTTTTGTCAAGTTTTTTTTTCATACTTTTCTGTAAGTAAAAAGTCATAAGAAATTCTATTGGGGATGCAGTGTAATATGCCGAAACTCGCTCTCGACAAATATTGGCTGGAATCGAACGTAAGCACAGTACAGGACCTTAATTGTCTCTAAATTAAAAATGTCACCCGTCCATCGTTTGATAAAACTGAGCATGAAGTTTGCTCTAGCGATCCACAGCTCCATGCACTTGGTAAAGCTTATGTTTTCAACGAAAGTGTCCTGCAGGATTTTAGTTTCAAATACTACCTGAAGAAGTTACATTATTTGTTTTATAGTCTTCTGTAACAGGGTTTGCTTGTCAATGAAATGATAGCGAATTGCACTTTTCAATGATCAAACTCAGAGAAAGAAACTCGCACCATATCGCTATTCACTAGGTCCGGTTTTGAAAATAGGCCACCCTACAGTTATTTTTCACTTTTGAGGAAAAGTTGTCAATTTTAAAGACTGGAGGATTTTTCAGCTGAAGGATCTCAATGAATTTAATTGTTTTATCCGAACACAACTCACATATGCTGATGTTAAGAATAACGCGTCGTGTACAGTCAGTATTTTACTAGAGCCAGGTAAGTTAAGTTTGCTTAATTGTTTTTTGTCATAAACGGAATAGCTTTGCTTAAAACTAACGGTCATTCTATTGTAGTGCAAAATAGTTGATATCATGACTATAGCGCATGTACTACATCAGCAGGTCATCTGTAAGTTATATTTAGATGTTTAAAACTTGTGGGTATTCATTAGAATCAAAATACGGCATGTTGACGTAGTTAAGTCACTCAAACCTGTTTTAAGTATGGTCTTTTTCTGTGCGATTTTTTTTATGCGGTTTGAAAAAAATTATTCACTACAATCTACTTCTTTCAAAATTTCAATCAAATTAGAACATAATTCATATGTCATCACATTGCGTAAGTATTGCGTCAGCACAATGTTTCTCGATGTAATGAAGCTGTTGCTATCATAATCAAATTGAACTAACGCTTTTCCGTCGAATCCAATCTGGTAATCACATACTGGGTCTTCTATATAAGCTCTTTTATGTTTGTCAAATACAAAAACTTTAGCTAATGATAGAGAACTCGCGGAGTATGGTAACCTGCCAATACATTTGGAGTAAACTCCTTTATTGAATTCCGAAAATATTAATCGTCATATTACGCATGCTGGAAATCATTATTGTCAGACTTGGTGAGTTAGGTAGACGAACTTCAACCAATTCAGGATCAATATAACACGATAGTTAACTTAGCACATACGAGTACAATTGGTGGAGAAGGATTCGATGACATATCAATGATGATAACTTGAAGCAGATCTAATTACTCTCTGATCCTTTATTTCAATCAGATACAGATAGCTCCGTTAGCTTCATCCAATGAATAAGAATAAACCATATCACAGCAAAACGTTAAAGAAGTTTAGACAGGCGCAGAAATTGGAAGATGTCTCTATCCTATAGCCTTGAGAGTAGAACTATTTAAAAATAATTTTCATAACTGCTTATTGGCTTATAAGGAAGTTTATAAAGTTTATATTTTATGAAACATACTACTGATGAATCCAGAGACGAATCAGAGGCGATTCTTGAATCAAGTTAAAGCAGCGATAGTATACCCCATGAAAAACGTTCCCGCGGAACAAACCCCAATTTTTGGAGTTTAACCCCAAGTTTGTATGAAGTTCATGTCTCCTCCAGTGAAAATTTTACAACGAGGTGTTTTTTAGGAATATATATATATATCGCGTTGTATTAGCTTTACCTGTACTTTAAAAATAGTTTCGTATACGTTTCAGAAATTACCTTTGATAATAGTAGTGCGAAATTACCGCGATGAATTTCAAATCAGCATAATCTCGTCCTGTTGCTAAATATATCAGAGTAACAACTAATCGCTTCTCTCACGACTACGTCGTGTTTGGATATTAAATGGTTAACTAGCAGTAATAATTCCATGAAGCAACTGCTATCCATTCGCAGATAGTTTGCCAAAATCATCACTATATCCAGATCGTTTATTAAGATCTTGTGGCTCAATTTTTTTTGGCCCTGTAGTGACATCTGTTCCACACATATAGCAGTTGTAGTGACACCTACAAGATACATGCCTTGACGGTACAACCCAAAATAATTATATTATTTTGGGTAAGATAAAGAAGTGTCAGACAGAAAAACCAAAAAGCGGAACGATACAGACAGACGCATATAATAATCACAATACCTGTAAATAAATACTAAAGTTTATTAAATAATTAGATAAAGTTGGACGTTTTATTAAACTCTACATTGGTGACGCGAATAAAGGGTATTAGTGATTAATTTCGCGGAACAGAAATTAATAAAAAAAAAACATTCCGTAGCAAAATCACTGCATAACGGTAAAATTACCTCGTTTTACAACTTACAACGGTATATGTGCAACGAGTGCGGTATCCATAAACACATTTTATCGTGATTACCTGATCCAATGAATAATATGTCCACGAGTTGTGAATCTACATCCAGCATCGATACAATAGTTGTATCAGCATCGGCATTGTCAGAGTCGACGATAGATAGGGCTTTTAACCGAAGTAATGTAGGAGAAGTCGATGAAATTGGAAGCGAATCTATTATGAAACAAGGAGCATTTTCAACACAGACGAAAATGTCATTAAATGCTATTAAACAATCGCAAACCGATCCGTTATATGCCGCGTCATGCGGACCACAGTTCAATAACGGTAACCAAACCACTCCGTTACAGTTCAATTGACGGTGGTCGAGCGCATTTTACAGATTTTGCTACAAGCAATTCTGTTCAAACGTGAAGCATGGTAGATGAATTACAAACTCAAAACGCGCAGTTAAGACAACAGGTTGAACACTTAACAGAATTAATGCAACGCCTACTCGAACAGCAGTCACATATACAACAACAACCGATACAGCAACCAAATACGCCTCAACAACCAATGCACAACCAGCATCATTACGATCGTCTTCCAGTACCGACATTTAGTCGAGATAATGTGGAATTGTGGTTTTTCCAGCTAGAAACTTGGTTCAATCGTCGAAATATTGCAAATGATGATGCACCAAAGTATGACACGCTGGTTGCGGCATTGGACACCAATATATTGAATCAAGTAGCTGGTGTCTTAAGAAATGTTAGTCATGGGAATAAATACGAAGCAATCATTGCCAATTTTGTAGATAGTGAAACACAGCAACTTCGTAAATTGCTAGCCGGAATTCCACGAGGTACTAACAAACCGACGGGCTTGCTCAACATTATGCGAAACACTTGCAAGAATGCAAAGGCGGAGCAACTTGGTTTAATCTAGACCTATTTTTGGCTAGACCAAATGCCGACAGAAGTTCGTGCAGTGATAGTGGGGAATAAAGCAAATGCCGCACAACCTGCCAATGCTGATGCTATCATCGAAACGCTAGGTACCAGAAATTTAAATGTTGCCCAGATATCTCAAGTTTCCGACTTAGATACAATTCAGTTAGCCATTGCTGAACTCACGCGAAAAGCCGTCGGATTGTATCAACGAAAAGGTTAAAATCGCTCGAAAAGTCGTCCGAAATCGGGTTCTACAAACGATGAACGTGAGAGTAATAAAGGTCATCGTAGCTCAAGCCGAATTCGATCAACTATTTGTATTTATCATCGGAAATATGGAATGGATGCTCGAAAATGTAGAGACCCCTGTAATTTTCATACTCCTTTCCAACAAAAAACGAGTAGGGCGCAGATTATGGTCGAATAATCTGCCTGAGATCAACACTGACATTTCAAAAAATATGTATCCGAACAAACAATTTCGAAACGCAAGGCTGATCACGCAGATTTATTTGCATCTGCGACTCAAGAAGTTCACCGTATTTTCATTGCTGATTCTCGGACTCAGTGCGAGAGCCGTCAAGCTATTTGCAGCAAATGGTACTCCGATAAACACTTACGGTAAATGCACGTTAAAATTAACTCTCGGACTACGGAGAATTTTTCACTGGACGTTCGTGATAGCCGATGTAAACCAGCCAATCGTTGGATTCGACTTCCTCACCCATTACGACCTCCTTGTTGATGTAAAGAACAACGCTCTCATCGATAAGCTAACGTTACTCAAGTCAACGGGCTTCCAATTGCCAAGCACTCCGCTGCAACTCAAAATGTTTTGCATTAATGATCCAATCGTTGATCTGTTGGAAAAATTCAAAGATGTTACGCAATCAACTTCATTGTTACGTCCGGTTAATGGTGTAAACTACCACATCGTCACAAAGGGTCATGCAGTTTCCGCAAAGGCACGACGTCTGTCACCAGACAAACTCTATATACAAGATTGTGCAAATGCGGTGTGTAACAATAAAGTATTCTCCAAGATTGACTTCCACGAAGCATTTCATCAAATTCCAATAGAGCCGGCAGATATTCACAAGACAGCCATAATCACGCCATTTGGGCTATTTGAGTTTTTGTATATGACCTTCGGTCTATGCAACGCCGCGCAAACGTTTCAGCGATATGTTGATCATGCTACAAGAGACTTGAACTGCAACATCGTAAGCACCTTCGAATATTTTTCCAGCGACTTCGAGATTTTGGGCTTCGAATAAACGTTGCAAAATGCGAGTATTTCAAGGATGAGATCGAGTTTTTAGGCCATGTAATCATGCCAGATGGTCTAAAACTAAATGCCACATAGAGTCGAGATGGTCAAACAGTTTGAGAGGCCAACAGTCGCCAAGCAGCTAAAGAGTGTTATAGCAATGATAACATTTTACAGGAAGTTTATTCCACATGCTGTTAAACATCAAATTATCTTACAGAGCCTGATCAAAGGAAACGTAAGGAACGACCAAAGTAAAATTGAATGGACGTCTGAAACCGAAGAAGCAGTCGCCAAGTGTAAAGAGGTCTTAGCCCAAGCAACCTTACGTGCATATATAAAAAATTAACCGACCGAACAACGTTATGCCGTCTATGACCGGTAACTGCTAGCCGTATATCAAGGTGTTCGCTTCTTCAGATATATACTTGAAGGTCGCAATGTACACGGTACAAAAGCCGTTGGTGTACGCTTTTGTGCAAAAATCAGACAAGGCTACACCGCGTAGAATTTGCCATCTAGACTACATAAGCCAGTTTTCAACGGACATACGGCACATCGAAGGAAGAGATAATCACAAGCAGATTTGTTATCGCGAATTGAGACAATCGCTACGACGATTTTTCGGTTGATCAAACTTCCGATGCAGAAATCCAAATGTTGCTCAACTGTAATACGATGTCTCTCCAATTGAAGCAGATACGTTTGCCGAATGGCTCAAACCCAGTCATCTGTGACTGTCGAGGTTATTTTATTCGCCCGTTCGTAACACAAAAATACAGAAATGCAGTCATGAGTTATTTTCATTCTATAGCTCATCCTGGCATTCGTGCTACGACCAAATTACTCTCTAACAGATTTGTCTGGTCCGAACTTCGAAAAGATTGCGTAGCATTCGTCAAACACTGTATGGTCTGTCAACGAACGAAGGTGCACGTTCACACTAAATCTCCGTTTTCGACAACCATACCGCCGACTCAACGCTTCGAGCACATCAACATTGATATTGTAGGATCGTTGCCTCCGTCACAAAGACATCGAACAACTCAAAGAATAACGTCTGACCAAGGGCGTCAATTTGAGTCACAGATTTTTGCAGAATTAAATCGACTATTCGGCACCAAACATTTGCGTACTACACCAAGACATCCGCAAGCGAATGGAATCATAGAACGATTTCATCGAACGATAAAAGCTGCTATTATATGTAGGCAAAATGAAGACTGGGTATCCCAACTGACAACCGTCCTTCTTGGCCTACGCACAGCATACAAAAAAATATCGGTGCAACACCAGCTGAGATGTTATACGTAACAACTCTTCGATTTCCCGGTGAGATTTTCGTAGAAAGCACGCTAACACCCAATTCCGAGTTCGCAACAATTTTAAAGCAAAATATAAACGCTTTGCAGCCAACGGTCACATCACACCATATCACATCGTAGGACGTCTTCGAGCATCCGTTTTTCGTACCCGCATACGATGGACCGTATCTCGTAAAAAACGACATGACAAATAGTTCGTCCTGGAAGCAAATGGCCGAAAAACCAAGGTTTCAGTGGATCGATCGAAACCATAGCACATGTTTGTAATGATGACCATCAAATCCTGTCGCCAGAACAACAAAATCCAATTACATCGCAAGCACGACAAAGTCAAAGTCCAGAGTTACCACCGGGACTGCAAAAATCGCCCAAAATCACCAGATTTGGCCGTCCCACAGTGACGCCCGAACGATTCAGAAGATGTCTTCGGTCTGGTGGAGGAGTATTGTAGTGACATCTGTTCCACAATATAGCAGTTGTAGTGACACCTACAGGATACATGCCTTGACGGTTCAACCCAAAATAATTATATTATTTTGGGAAAGAAAAAGAAGTGTCACGTCAGGGTCACCAATGTAGAGTTTAAAAAAACGTCTAACTTTATCTAATTATTTATTTAACTTCAATATTTATTTACAGGTATTGTGATTATTATATAAGTCTAACACTTATTTTTCTTACCCAAAATAATATAATTATTTTGGGTTGTACCGTCAAGCAATGTATTTTGTAGATATCACTACAACTGCTATATGTGTGGAACAGATGTCACTACAGCCCCTTAGCCATTTTTTAGCCCACAAGTTTCTAGGCCTGGGTTGCGATAAGTTTAAAGTTATTGATGCTGCTAGTGCGACCTCAATTTTTTTGTTATCGCCAATTTGGTTGTTCCAACCCAATTGTATCGTCAGTGTAGGGGCTTTTAGGAAATACTCCTCGTCAACATGATTAAACGGTCGAGAAGATTAAACGTTTACGATAATTTGAACAAAACTCGATATACTCAGAACATTTCTTTGTAATGTTTGCAAAGCACTGCGTCTAAACACTAGATATTTCATGCACTGTAACTAACTGATACACTTATTTTGTTAAGGAGAAATTTTATTCTATACAGATACACGATCAAAAATTTAATTAGTTCCCACTACTTTTTATCAATTTGCAAAACGATTTTTTTTTTGTTTTACATATATTTTGAGTATTTCGTTTTGTTTGTATTTATCTACAGTAGCGTGCACAGCTTATCGTACGCTTGCTTCGATAAAAGTTTTTGTTAATTTCTTTTTTTTTGTTTTATACATAAACAATATAACGGAATATTTAAAAATTTGCAAATTTTAAATATCTTAATTATTGTTCCGTATGTGCATAATAATTAGCCGATGAGCATTTTTTATCCCCTTCTCTATTTTAATCAATCGAAACCGCGCTCACCGACTCTTGTGTATATTGTTAAACATACAACAAACGTAATAAGTCCGTTCCGTGACCTCTTCACAACACAAACATAAATAAAAAAAAGTAAAAACTCTTTTTTTTATTATTTTTCTGTAACAAAATTTCTTTATTTCTAAAGTTACCGTCTTACCGACAAGACATAGAGAAATAAAATAAAAAAGTTATCCGGTGAAAAGTTATAAACGCGTAACGAGAATAAAAGTTTAACATATTTGTTGTTGTTTTGTTTTGTTGTTTTTTGTAATTTTTCGGTTTGTTTCGAAGGAAGTGAATAAATATTTTTAATAAATATAAAGTTAAAAAAAAATTGTGAGAAAATTTATTTACATTATTTTTGTAAAATTTATTACAAATAAAAATAATAATACATAGTTTAAAAAAACATAATAATAAAAAAACAAAAGAAAGTTTAGTGTGTTGGATTATTGCAAGAAACAAAATAAATTGTTACTACATACCACCAGAGATTGAATATGAAGCAAATAAATATTGAGGTAAGATAAAACCGGACACACATGGTGACATGGAATGAACTCTAATAAAAAATGGGTTTCATTCTATATTATGTTATATGTACTACGTAATGCTTCTTATTCGATTGTTTTCTGTTTTTTTTTGTGTTCGGTTAATCCGGAAACGTGATAACTCAGTGACATGGAACAGTTTAATAGCAGCTCGTATACACACGTAGCTTTGTAGGTCAACAGAAAAAGTATAAATATTTTTTTCTGTTGTTCAAATACGAAATTTTAACCTACCCTTGAATAAAAAATGATGCCCGCCATAAACTTTCGTAAAATGTGTTTTCGGTAAAATTGTAACAGGTGTTTTGGTGCGAAATGTGAACAATTTATGAACTAATTTAATTGAAATTATAAACCATGACCGCGCTTCATCGATCAGTTGATTGCAAAAAAATGTGTTTGTCGCATAATCTAATTGTTTTTGTTGTTTTAATCACTAAATAATAAAATATTAGTTTATTGAATGATAAACCGCTTGTTATAGTTTTTTTTTATTTCCCCTTCAAACAAGCTTTTGATTATTGCAGCGATTGTGATTAATAACTTAAAATGGCGATAAGATACCGTTACTTTTATACAACGTTGTGTATAGTGAAACCCTTCAAAATATTTGCCTCAAAATATCATTCCTCCATGTTATTCGAGCTTGTGGCTTGAGGTAAATATCACAGGTTTAAATTTCTAAAGCGAGTAATTCACAAAATTGCCCTTTCATAAAATATTTTATCACAGTATATATGGATTTTCCTTATATTCTTCAAACTTGTGCTATTCAGTTTGGAGGTTATAATATATAAAATAAGTGCATCGATCAATTTGAATCGGTCAGATCAGCCTACTTTTAGGTTTAAACTAAATTATTGTAATGTTCAAAACAGCGATCCACACTATCGGCTATGTATAGGCGTGCACACCAAGCAGCGCAACAGTTTGTTTTGTTTATTCGAGGTTATGAGTAGGGGCAAAGAGTAGTAAATTTATGCTGCTGATTGTGGAACCTATTGATGCCGCGATAGATGCAACTTCCTTCATTCAATATAATTTCTCTAAATTTAAATTTTTCTATTAAAATTACAAAATATTTGAGTTGTTTGAATCATTACACAAGCGTATAAGGTAATATTTAAATTTGCTGTTCGCGGCTGCTGCTTGGTGCGTTGCATCCTTAAGACTTAAAGATTTCTAGACACTTTTAAAATTGAAGAAAGTAGCGTAAAATTCAGTATATAATTATCAAAAATTTCATGTATACCGAGTTTTCAAATCGCGGAATAAAATGCATAGTAAATGAACGTGCTTACTTGAAGTTGGTTTTATTTTAATTTTGTATGACCTTCAGTTGTGTGGTATGAATATTTGTGAGTGGTTTTTCGTTGCAAACAATAACATGTTAAGGTCATGGAGGTTAAGGCCATGGTCGCGTTTAGCAACTCCCTTAACCATCAATCTTCGACTGACGACTTACACAAATAAATGGAAACTTTTTTGAAAGATCGTAAAGTCTTGAAATCCGATGTATATGAATTCGTTCTCCACTTTTAGTCTATGACGGGTGTTCAAGTTCAAGTATATCAGAATTTCTTCGAGATCGATATAGATTTAATGAGAAATTCTGATGTTAAGTACTGTTGAGAGTATGGATAAATGAACCCAACCTTATCCCTTATATCGATTCCAAAAAGTAATGATTGGGCCAGAAGCTTGATTCTAATTCATACAAATTTACAATGTAAGCTTCGGAACAGTTTGCGTTAACTTGTAGATATAAGTGTGGGACTACACTCTACCATCCATTCCGAATAGATTCTCTTATTGGATAGATCAATATTTAGAAGAAATTCGATTTGTGAATAATTGTTTGTGATTTTGCATGAAATGTGATGGTTGTTCAAAGGGCAATCTATAGGAAGTTTCCTACGAGATAAAACGAAGACCGTTTCAATATTCCAAGTGTATTATTATTTTTTATTATAGAAATAATCGCACTATTCTTCTAGGACCATCTTAGTGTCGCTTTATAAAATTGACCGGAAGTTCATAGTTATTAATTTAATACAGTGATAAATATGCCAATTAGAGAGTCTCCTCGCGACCATGTAAACTTTCAAGAGCCCCAAATTTGAGCAAATTTTTCTACTGCGCACCTTACTTCTCCAATTTCATCCAATTAATTATTGTATAATATTATTGGGGTTTAATGGATTTTAGCCTAAAATGGACTTAGAAAGATCAGAAATGTTTGATTATGTTTCTTATTCTCTAACAAATTAGGAAAGTGAATAATTTCCTGCATAGTCTGTATCACTATATAGACTCAAATTGATGCCACTTTCAAATCGAGTTCTCATTCACATGCGCTGTTACTGGTTTCGCCAAGTGTCTGTCGGCAACAGCGAAATTGACGCCTCATCGCGTTTGCATTGCCAAATACATTAAGCTATCGATCACTTCACGATACTTTAGCTTCCAAATACTCAACCGTTTTAGCATGGCAGAATGCATAATGCAGTGCGACTCCACAGATACAGTGTACCGAATCTTGGCCATTTGCAAATGGCCAAGATTCGGTACACTGTTTCTGTTGAGTCGCACTGCATTATGCATTCTGCCATGCTAAAACGGCTGAGTACCTTTTGCGCATACGCCTGCTGAATGCTGACTCACATGAATCGATTCATTTGGTCGTTGTTCGATTTTAAGCTAAAAGAAATGCCCCACGATATGTTGGAATGATTTGATCTCTAATTTCCTGCACAAGTGATCAATGACCAGAAAAATAGATTCCTCATTCTCCGTTGTAATGAAACCATCGTCGACATAAATCGGAAGTCTCATCATTCCATTCTTCCCACTACACACAAAAACATATGAATTCGATTAGCTGACCACAAAGTCGAATTAAACATTTGGTTCCAACAGCGCGACACTGGTTTCCATATGCACAAACTCTTGGATAGCTTGCACATTCGTCCGGTGCCATCGTCAAATCTCCGTTGAGAAAAACTGTCTTTATGTCAAACTGCTGCAATCTAATTCGCTTTGAGGCGCGAATTACTCGAATCGATGTAAACTTAACCAGGGCTGAATGTTTCTGTGTAATCGATGCCAGACTCTTGTGTGAACTCTCGCACTACGTATCGATCAAGGCTTCCAGCTGAATGTTGCTTTAGTTTGTTACAGAGGTGCCGTCATCATTGGCTTGTCATATTCAAATATAAGTACAAACAATCATCTACATTCAATAGACAAACACAAAAGATCATTCGATGGAATGTTGATGATCTAAAGCATCAAGCATCACTGCAGAGTTATCAATCAGCTGTCACTGCCTGTCTCAATAATAACGAAAAATTTCATCTTATTATCGAGGAGCGTAGTGCCTAGCTATTCACTCACCTATAACTATCGCGGCGCAAAATACTAACGAAAAAAGACGAAATCATATACGATAGAATAAATATAATACAGTGGTGCCAACGTTTATTAAAGTTACTTGTAAAAAAAACGTTTGCTGTTAGGTTTATGTATTTAAAGTTGTAGAGTCTAGCTCCAACTCCTTTAACTGTAAATCGCCGAGGTCAGCGCAAGTTGTCGTGAGGACAGGTGCACCCGCCAATTCGATTAAAACTTTCTCTATACCTGATAATAAGTATTTATATATCAGTTGTATTAATCCATCCGTATCATCTAATCAGATTGATAACTACATCTGTGAAAAACTGCAAAATTGCTCGCCGGAGAAAGTCAATAGTCAACTGTTGCTGTCCGTAAAACCGTATATCGCACAGTTCACTCACGTTTGTTTCCTTTAAAATTGGAAGAAGGAGGCCCATTTCGACCTGCCCAATAACTCCAATGCTTGGCCTTACTGCCTTGTGTAATAAGCCGGCTAACATCTAAAGTAACTTGTCTATTACTAAACACACCATTGTTTACCTCTTGTAGCATTGAAGCAGTGCTCCAGTCGCGGTATTCTTAAATACTACCATAATTCAAATAAATAGTACCCGGGCTAAATCAAAATCTCTGTATTTGTCAACTCTGGAGGAAGATTTTAATATCATTTGCAGTATTGAAACCTGGTTAACAATCCACTTCGAAACGGAGAAGTATTTTCCATCAACAGTCCGATAACATTGGCCAATTACGATGCCGAAATTGTTGCTGTACGTATTCAGTTCCATTCATATTCGCTGATCATTTGTGTCACATATATACCCTGTCATTCGAGTATGAGTTAAAGTTAGCCGAAGGTTTCCAAAAGAAAGATGGTAATGTAGATAGTGACTTTGCCGTCCTAGCCAAAAGTTGGTAATGCAGATATTAATTTTGTTATCCCAGCCGAAAATATTTTAAAATGACGATAATGTAGATTGTACCGATAAAGAAGATTAATTTCAATATTCAAACCGAAAAATGCCAGCAATACAGATTTAAAAGTTACAAATGAATTATTAATTTTCTAATAGAAAATGTCAATAACAGGCATCTATATCATAGCCATGAGACCCAGTCACGTTTTGCTGATGAATGGTATGTATATCAAGATTTTGACAGATGAACTATTTGACTGTACCAATTGGATGAACCATGACCCTAAGTAGAATTTAAATATGTGTTTTGTAGTAGGTTTTATTTGGTTATATTGGTGAAATGTTCCATTTCCGTTGTTTCGACGATAAATTTGTCCCATTCGAGATTTTGCCCAATCTGACTAGGTTGGTTCCATATCCCATGACCATTGGTAGATTTTGATTAAAGATTAAGGGTAAGTCTGATGGGGTTATAGGATTGAAATTTTGATTTTCCCAATTTTACATCGATAAAATCTTTCGTCATTCGTAATTGTAGCATATAGACACCAATCTGGTAGATTCTGAGTATATGGTTGAGGTGGGTATGATGGGGTTATAGGGGGTGAAATTTTGATTTTCCCCATTTTTCAACGATAAAATCGTTCGTCATTCCAGATTTTGGCATATAGACACTAATCTGACTATGCCAATTCGATACGCCATGAACAGAGGTAGATTTGGATTATAGGTTACGGGTAAGTCTGATGGGGTTATAGGGGTGAAATTTTGATTTTCCCCATTTTACATCGATAAAATCTTTCGTCAATCGTGATTGTGGCATATAGACACAAATCTAACTATGCCGATTCGATAGCCCATGGACCATAGGTAGATTCTGAGTTTAGGGGTAAGTATGATGGGGTTATAGGGGTAAAATTTTGATTTTCCTCATTTTTTAACGATAAAATCGTTCGTTATTCCAGATTTTGGCATATATAGACACCAATCTGACTATGCCGATTCGATAGCCCATGATCCCGATAGCATATTCGATACCCCAAATCAAAATTTCATCCATATTCATGGGGTTCATTCCTATTGATGGGATTCACCCCTAAACTATAATCAAAATCTACCTATTGTCATGGGTTATCGAATCGGCATAGTCAGATTGGTGTCTATATACCAAAACCTCGAATTACGAACGATTCTTGACGATGCTTAATAATTTGCAATCTTCTTTATCGACTACTTTCGGCTGTATGAGGCAGATATGCCGCTTCACCTCTTTAACCCCATCAAACCCACACCAAACCCATACTCAGAATCTACCTACGATCATGGGCTATAGAAACGGCATAGTCAGGTTGGTGTCTATATGCCACGATCTCGAATGACGAACGATTTTATCATTGAAAAATGGAGAAAATAAAAATTTTACCCTTATAACCTCATCAGATTCACCCCAACTCTATACTCAGAATCTATTGAATTGGCTATTGAATCGGCATAGTCAGATTTGTGTCCATCTGGCGAAATCTCGAATGATAAACGATTTTATTGCCAAAAGAATGGAAGAAACAATCTTTCCCAATTGATATGAAATAATAAATTAATATCGGTTATATATAATATATTTTGTTTGTTATATATAATATATGTATATGTTTTCGACTGATTTTGTAGGGTTAGTCGCTTTTGGCTGGGATCCTTCAATTTAATATATAATTTGTTTAACTTTCGGCTGAACTTGTCAAGACTTTATCTGCTTTATCGATTTTTTCACTTTCGGCTGGCAACTTTCGGCTAACTTTAACAAGGTCGTCTATTTATTTTTGGAGATTTTAAAATTCCTGATATTGTGTATGCCGACCACAATTTGACTCCTATTAACATGAACGATGGGATGGAAAATTTCATCTCGGTAATATTTTCGTTGGGGTTTCTGCAATGTAACGATGTTATGAATAATAGTGGCAATGTGTTAGATCTGGCTTTTGTATCATTTGATCATGAGGTGAACGTATCGACGTGTGAGGATTTGGCGGGATCGTCTAGTCGTTTCCACTATCCGCTGAATATTTTAGTTATGTTTGAATGTTGGGAGTTAGTCGAAGAAAATATTAATTCATGGATTTATAACTTTAAAATGGGCGATTACCATTCTTTAAATGCATTTCTGGATACGTATGACTGGTCATTTTTTATGCTTGTGATAGTATTGACAGTATGCTAAGCGAATTTTATAGAATTATTAATTTAGGTATTGAGAAATGTATCCCTAGATAAAAAGTTTTCAAGGCTAAGAAGAAACCGTGGTATAATAGTGAGTTAATAAATCTAAAAAATAGAAAGGACAAGGCTCACAAGAAATATAAATTGCATCCTAATCTTGTTAATTACAACTCGTTTCATGTATTTCCTAAGAAATATCTAAACCGATTTCTTTACAGCAATTAAATTCTGGAAATTGAATCATTAATTAAGTCAAAGCCAAGTCATTTTTGGCATTTTGTTAATTACAAAAGTAAATCTAATGATTACCAAAGTGCCGGCTTAGATTCCATTCCACCTATTCTTCTAAAATTAATCGGCAAGGTCGTCTCTTCCCATATCGCTGTTCTGTTTAATAGAAGTCTCACTAAAGGTTGCTTCCCTATGGTATGGCAACGCTCACTTATTAAGCCGATTTTCAAAACTGGATCGCGAAGTGATGTGGAGGACTATTGAGGTATTTTTATTATTTCAGAGCAAAACCTGCTTATAAGGAACGGTCTTTAAAAAAAAACAGGTCATCTCGACATTATTGGTTGCAGTATGTCACAAATTAAAAACACAAATCAAATTTATTTTTATTTTTAAACAATATTTATGTTTTATTTATGATTTTTAAATTTAAAATAATTTATTTATTTTTGATTATCACATAAAGTATCACATATCACTTTGATTTTCATGAGCGATGATGTATCGAAGTTATCGCTCGTCGATAATGATACAAAATACCAACTTTTCGAAACTATCGATATTCTTTAGAATTTCGAAAATTGTGATGTTACAAAATCCCGCCCAGAACTCAAAGTGTGGAAATGGGCAGTTTCACTTCAAGGGTGATTGATGTTTCCTCAAAGGGTGAAGGCAGTCATTTTGGCCCCATGCTCTTCATTCTCTTCATTCTTTTCGTAAACGATGTGGTCAACTGCCTAAGTTATTCCGACATTCTCATTTATGCAGACGATATAAAAATTTTCATAACTATTTGAAAAACGATCTGAAAAATTTTAATGCTTGGTGTACATCACATAATTTGATTCTAAACATCTCCAAGTGAAAAACAATGTCTTTCACCCGCGTACTCTTATCCACTAGTTACAATTACTGTTTTAATGGTTGTATTATGCAAAGTGTTGATACTTTTAAAGATTTATAAGTTTCGAATTTCTCGTTTCATGAACATGTTGACGGTGGCATTTCTAAAGCGAATTCTATGCTTGGATTTGTTAAAAGATTTTCTAAGGATTTTCATGAGCCTTACGTGGTTAAAACTGTATTTATCTCTTTTGTTCGTTCATTGTTGGAATATGGTGTTGCCATATGGAATCCTTTTTATAATAACTATTTAGATCGCATAGAAAGTGTTTAGAAGCGATTTTTAATGTACGCACTACGAAGGTTGCCTAGAGATGCGAATGTACCTGTGCTTTCATACACCCAGCGTATCGAGGTAGATGTAAATTAATAAATATGGAGCCGCTGTTTATTCGTAGAATTGAAATTAGCGCAATGTTTATTCGAGATTTATTAGTGTCTAAAATCGATTGTTCGGAAATTTTGAGTTTGCTTGATATGTAACGCATGGGCTAAAAAGTCCCGGGCCTAACAAAGAAAACACGTTTTTTTTTGTTCAACATTGGCTTTATTCATCAATGTAATCATCAAGAGCAACACAATCATTCCAGCGTCGCTCTAACATTTCAATACCACTTTTGTAGAACGATTTATCTTTTGCCTCAAAATGGCCTCAGTTTCAGCGATAACTTCTTCATTCGAGCAAAATTTCTTACCGGAGAGCATTTTTTGAGGTCTGCGCACAGCCAGTAGTCGCTGGGAGCCAAATCTGGCGAATACGGTGGATGTGGGAACAATTCGAAGTTCAATTCATGTAGTTTTGCCATGGTTTTGATTGACTTGTGATTCGGTGCGTTGTCTTGATGAAACCAAATTTTTTTCTTTGCCATAGGCGGTCGTTTCTTCGCAATTTCTGCCTTCAAACGCGCCAATAACGCTATATAATATTCACTGTTGTTGGTTTTTCCTTTCTCAAGATAGTCGATGAATATTTCACCACGCACATCCCAAAATATCGAGGCCATAACCTTTCCAGCCGATGGTTGTGCTTTCGGCCGCTTTGAACGAGGTTCACCAGTTGCTGACCACTCAGATGATGATCGTTTTGATTCCGGAGTGAAGTGATGGATCCATGTTTCATCCAATGTCACACATCGATGCAAAAATTCCGGTTTGTTACGTTTAAACATGGCCAAACAGTGCTCAGAATCATCAAAACGTCGTTGTTTTTCGTCAACAGTGATTAAACGGGGCACCCACTTTGAACAGAGCTTTCTCATAGTCAAATGCTCATGCAATATAAAGCTAACACGTTCTTTTGATAACTTTATGATGTCAGCTAACTCACGCAACTTCACTTTTCGATCATTCAAAACGATTTTGTAGATTTTTTTTATGTTCTGCATCATCGATGTCTCTATGACCACGTTTGAAGTCAGCAAACCAACGTTTTATTGTTGTTTCCGATGGAGCGGAGTCTCTATAACATTTTTCAAGCCATTGCTTCGCTTGAACGGTATTTTTCCCATCAAGAAGCAGTGTAAAACTAAAACACGAAATTGTTTTTGGTCCATTGTTTTGAAACTAACAAAAGTAGCGTCACTCTTAGCACAATAACTCACAAAATAATGAATAGAATATAATGAAATTTTGACAGCTGTCTTTTGAAGGTTATTACCAACTGAACAAAAAAAAATTAACAAAAAACAAACGTGTTTTCTTTGTTAGGCCCGGGACTTTTCAGCCTATGTGTTATATACTTCATTACGTGTGCTACGCGATAAAGATTTCCAAATTAAATTGCCGTTTTGTATGCAAAACTACGGTAAATGTGAGCCGGTTTATCATTCATCAGCTTCCTTTAATAAAGTTCGGCCGGCTTTTGACTTTAATTTGTCTAGAAATGCATTTAAGGATCCCGCAATGATTGGTTCAATGATCAGTAATAAAAAAAAAATAAGCAAAAGCTTCGTAAAAAATAGTTCGCTCGTAACACTAAAAGCACTCTAGCAAAATATCTCCGTGCCGGTAAAGCTACGACTATATATCTCCAGCAAAAGAAGCCCGAACATATGAGATGAAGTATGACAAGAAGTACAGCCATCCAAAACGGGAATGGAGAGCTGAGAAAAGTCGTGGCTGGTGTTCTGTCAGTGTGGCAAACCTACTTCCAAAATCTACTAAAACGAAATGACGAAGGGACTTCTTTTAGAGCAATTGCTCCGCAGGGTGAAGAGGCTTATGTCGAACATTCCACAGAGGAAGAAGTAAACGGAGGTAATCGAAGGATTTGCACCAGGTTTCTTTGAAATAACTTCTGGTGTTCGACAGGGAGGTACACTCAGACTGCATTCATAACATCTGCGATGAGTACCATGGCCTTTGATTTCGATGCACTAATTTCATATAAGTTGAAAAATATTCGAGTATGAAAAAAGTGGGTGGAGTCTTTGTCTTATGAAGCGATTTCAATAGTGTAGAGCCTGGATATAGATAACATGGTATTTTTTCCCTATGTTATGTACGCGTGATGCTGAAAAAGTAGCATTGTAACTTCGTGAAGTATATTTCATAAATCAGACCAAATTCTTGGATATGCAGATGACAGATGCTTCTTGGCCGAAGACCGAACGATATCAAGAACAATTTCATACCGCTGGATCGCTATCGATACGCAAGCAGATTTGCTGTCAAAGTGAACTGCAGCAAAATTTAATGCTTATCAACGTCCATGATGGATGGTGCAATTTGGACTCTGACCTCTAATGACTGTGGAACGCTATCTTCGTTTGAAAGGCAGCGGCCATGTTGCTCGAATCGAATAAGATCTACGCATAATAAGATGTCTAAACTGGAGGGTGAGGGCGATATGAAACTTTATACGTAAACTTTTTTCCATAATTTCGGAGGTCCTATTGAAATTTGGCGGAAATCAGTGTAACGGAAGTGGCAACTTCCTAGATGTTTTTTATTTTTGCAATGTTGATCCAAAGTATATTGTTGTCATTGTATGTTTTCTAAAATTTACTCGGGAATGAAGATTTTTAGGTAAACAAGTTAGATTTTATCAAAATTCGTGGTAAAAAAAGTGTTGAAAGATATAAAAGGCATATGCCGGCCGGTTTGTTTTGACACTACCACACAATTAGAATATGTAATGTTTTTTTAAACTAACATATTTTGTTTTCTTTTCTTGGCATTCTTCTGTCCTAAGTTACCATAATTTTATTTTCATGTGAACCAGCTTGATGACATGTAATTTGTGTCACGAGCATTTACGCCATGCCATATACATTTTATGCCACACGTAATGTATTTCGATAAAATGCATTAAAATAAGAAACACATCACTTTGCCGTCAGGCAGTTTAACGTTATATTTCTTAATTCACACCTTGCTAACTTTCTTCTTTACCATATTTATGTACTGTACCTATATACATATTCTGGTTTATGTTTTATGTGTGTGTGTATTTGTCTTATGCTGTTTTTTCAGTTAATTGAATTTCATTCTTATAATACGAAAGAAATATATATGTAATGTACTTTCTTATTATAAATGATTGAACCTTTTGTTCTTAGTGAACAATTCCACGAAAACTGAATATGATGATGTAAAATAAAAATTAAATATTCCGGTCGATCGTCTTACAAAGGTAGGGTATATCATGTATAGCAGGGAATGTGTAGTTTAACCTAATTTTTATAGTTGGTATAAAATACATTTTATTTAATTGTCAATCGTAAACGCGTATTATATATGTGTGTGTGTTTCTATGAATATGACCTAACCACATTGGAAGCACAATTTGGAGATCAAAAGTCACGATACATAAATATATATTGTATTAGCTGTTAGTCTCTCACTTCTATAAAGTTAGAAATAGTAACAACAAAAATTACTATGTACACGAGCGTGTACAAATTCTAAAATTTTCACGGCCACTTAAAAATTTCATAACAATGGAAAATTGTATTCAAGAAAATGGTCAACGTTTGAATATTTTTTAATGGGTATTATTAAGAAAATAAAATAAGAAAACAATTTGAAATAAATCCATTGTCTTCTCGCGCTGTTACTATACGAGGGTAGTATGAAACGCTCCCTGCCTTCCAAATATACAATTTTTCGAACTATCCTCGTATTTTGTATCAAGTAGACTTATAGGTCTAAATACGCCTGAAGTGAGGAACTGGAAGTGAAAATGATACACAATCGATTGCTTTACATATTCGTAAATGCAATTAGCGTTCAAAATAAGCCAACCTTGGTTGTTAACAGTTCAGGTTTCATTAATGATTTATGGTTCGTGATTTAGCTCAATTTCTTTATGTGGAAACTTCCAATTTTTGTTTTTTAATTAAAACATTGATGGTTTTATCAGTATAATCAATCACTCTAACGAATTGGGAAATTCGCCATAATATTTTTACATATACGAAAATAAAATATATATATTGTGGCATATTAAATGCCCATGAATTTTAAATTTATATACGGACAATGTCGTTTAATCTTTTACATTCCTTTCTTTTTTTACGTATAACTGCAAAGACAACGCCGTAGAATTTCCGAGTTGAAGAAGCAAAATATTTACTTTCTTAAGTATCTCAATTAATTAGTATGATCTTGAGATATAAAGGATAAATATTAAATTGTTGACAAATAAAAATCGTGAAATACCAATAAAATATGCAAAATTGCATAACATATTGAAAATTTAAATTAAATAGTTGAAACAAAACCATCAAACGGTTGTGATGAGTTTGTTCCACTTGTTGAATTACATCAGTCAGTGTTCCGTTTTATTTGCGAATTATGCTAATTAGGTACGGTTGCATTTCGCTTGGTGAAGAATATCTAAAGGTAAAGATAAAAAGAAGATGTGATTAGATGATTTTTCCCACAAGAGTTTTATGACCGGATTAAAGCGAATGCCTGGAGTTTGTAATGTTGGTTAATTTTGTATTGTTCGGCGACCTATCTCGCCTTATTTAGGGTTTAAATACACATTTTATTTTTAACCATGAGTTGGAAGTTACCAGTTTCTATTTCTGAAATCTTGCTCAAATTTCTGATAATGGCTGGTTATTGTCCAGGGGCTAGATTCTGTGTCGGTGATAATGATAAATGATAAAATTATCATCGATAAAATATAAATTGGGATTCCGAGTTGGTGATATATGATAAATAAATGTCAAATTTAGTGAACAAACTAAATATTTTATCATACACATTTTGTCGATGAGAAATATTTATCACGGTATTAAAAATAGTTTTTTTCTAATCTTATGTCAATTTTTTTAAATTTTGAGTTGAAAACTGATTTAAAATAATGTATAGATTATAGAACAAATTTAATTCATAGTAAGGCAACACGGCCGAATAATCAGAAATTACATTTGCTCCAATTTTTGGAAGAACTTATAGATTTGGCCAATGATAAGTATGTATAACGCAATTAAATTTATCTGTAGTTATTATTAAATATAACCTTATGTAAACCTGTAAGATATGAGTCATTTTATGACGGAGCACATCCGCGAAGCTAACGATGGGATGATTTGGCAACGAAATTAAATGCACTGAATGGAGCCAATAAGACCGGGGACAAAAAAATATGAATTTTTTATATTTTGACGTTTCTCAAAATAAATCAAAAATTCAAAAGCAAACACTGAACTGAAAATAATAAACAATTTGCTCCGACATCTTGTGTAAAATGTTTTAATTAATTAATTTTTTTCATTTTGCACAAAGAATTGCATTTGCTGAATAAATGATAATTTGAACTGATAAACATAAAATGAAAATTTAAATGAAATCTTTTTTCCGACACAGAATCGAGCCCCTGGGAGTCAATTCGCGTTCCGTGAAATAATAAAAATGAAAAGTTGTTTTCATTAGCAATCGAGTAGGTTTGCATTCCCCATAAGAAATTTTGATTTCACACAGCAGAATTTAAAATTTACGTGCGAATAATTCAAGCTACTAGATTGCCAATGAAAAAAACTTTTCATTTTCATTATTTCACGAAACGCGAATTGACTCCCTCCCAGGAAAATCATTCATTCCAAATGTGGAAAATTATCGTACTTAGAATTGAAAATACTCAAAAATTGAGCTTTCATAATAATTCTTGAAATTTTTTCATCAGCCCTTTTTTCTACACTATTAAGTAGAAAACATTTAATTTTTGTGAATAGTTTTGAGTGAATTTTTTTAAAACAAAACACACTAGTTAATCGCACACAGGTGATCGAAGTGGATCTCAATTAGTAATTGATGTAAGAAACTAATATTACCTAACCACATGCTCGGAAATCTTAAAACCACATGCTCCTCAAACCACTTGCTCGGTAATTTCAAATGTTTATGAGTTTTTGTGTTACACTTAATGATATTTTCTCTCAAATAACAAAAATTCTCAGAGATTTTCAAGCATGTGGCTAGGTAAGATTGGTTTCTTGCAATAAATACTAATTTAGAACCACTTCGATCACATCTGTACGATCCGCAGAGGCCGAGTTAAATAATTCCATATGCTTATTTTTGTATTACATTCAATGATATTCTCTCTCCAATAACAAAAACCTTGATTTAAGAGAATATGGTATGGTAAGATTGGTTTCTTATATCAAATACTAATAAAAATTACTTCGATCAGCTGTATGTGATCCGTAAGGGATCCGCTCAAACGCGATATTTCAAAACGCGATATTTCGAAACACGATATGGTACAAAACGCGATATGGTACAAAACGCGATATTTACTCCCGAAACCCGATACCGATATAATCCGGTCCCATTCTCCCGCTCCTATCGATTTTTAATTTCCTATAAACTGGAATTAAATTTTCCCTTGACCCTCTTGATATAACCCGATCCTAAACTCCCGCTCCTATCGATTTTTAAATTTTTAAAATATCGCGTTTTGTGCTATATCGCGTTTTGAAATATCGCGTTTCGTACCATATCGCGTTTTGTACTGTATCGCGTTTTGTACCGTATCGTGTTTTGATAATTCGCGTTTTACAACATAGCGTTTCAAATGGGACCCAATCCATGGGGCGAGTTAAATAATGTAAAATATTTAAGACTATTCGTATTACTCTCACCGATATTCTCTCTCAAATAATAAAAATCTCAGAGATTTCCGAGCATGCGGTGAGCTAAGATTCATCTTACAATAAATACTAATTTAGAACTACTTCGATCACATTTGTGTGGTCCGTAAGGGCCGAGTTAAATAATTTAAAATGTTTGATTGAATAACAAAAATCTCAGTGATTTTCGAGCAGCATGTTGTGAAATAAGATTGGTTTACATCAATTACTAATTCAATAATAATTCGATCACCTCTGTGCGATCGGAGAGGATCTAAGCTAAATAATTTCAAATGTTTAAGAATTTTCGTATTACACTCAATGATCTTTCTCAAATAACAAAAATCTAAGAGATTTCTGAGCTTGTGGTAAGACTGATTTCTTTCAATAAATTCTAATTTAAAACTATCTCGATCACCTCTATGTGATCCGTATGTGGATAAATAAAATTTGTCCTTACATCAAATACTATATATAGAACCACTTCGACCCCCCCCCCCCCCCCTCTGTGCGATTTATAGTGTGTTTGTTTTTTAAAAAAATTCGTTTCATAAAATTCACTCAAACCTATTCACAAAAATTAACTGTTTTCTACTGAATAGTGTAGAAATTTTTGTGTTTATAAAAAAATTTCAAATATTATTCTGCAAGTTCAATTTTTGAGTGTGCTGAATTCTAAGTACTTATAGGTCACAGTGTATATTTTGTTATTTTGACATAAACTTCACTCCTATGAAAATTCGAATATTGCTAGTCACAAACTTTTAGATCCACAGATAGGATAGATATCTGTCCAGAATGAAATATTACTCATATATAGGCAGTATTTGACGCCATTTTGAAAAATATAATTTTCCATTATCGTGGTTCATTCTTCCAAATGAACCGATGTGTGTTTTTTTTTATTATCTTTGCAATCTGTTCTGGGGCCGAGGCTCTCAGCCAATTCGAGGACGTAAAGCCATAAGTACGATCTTCGTAGAATGATCTGCACATTGCGTAGCTCTATGCCAGCCTATAGTACTGGCATAGAAGATGGGACGACTCATGAGTTCTGCACTCCGACAGCAGGTCATAATTGTATTCCTTTTCATCACAGAACCCCGTTCCGCCCGATCCAAACCCCAAAAGTATTAACCACTGTGCCATTTGGTCGGTAATTTCTACACTCTTTGAAACTGACATTCATTTTAGAGTAAAATTTGAAGAACCGATTATGCCGTAAGCACTGTTCAAAATTAAAAATACAGTATGCTAATTACGCAAGTTCAATAAAAAACACTAGAGTATTTTTTGTCAGCTTATAATGCCTTCTCGGGTTGAACTACAACATAGACTCCTTTATGTAAAATCAGGTTCGTCGCTTTTTCATTTTATTTATGATTGATGCCTTTTATTTTTCAAATTGTTAAAACTTACGGAAATAAAAATTACAATTCATCTGAATTTGCATCTATTAACGCTTTCTGAATACACAATCAAAGTAAACAAAAGCGCTCAAGCATTGATAACATGCTGCCCCACCTAGTGGGTCTTTTAGAGAATGTCGTTGTTGTTCGTATAAGTGATTTACTTTAGTAATGACTGGCCTTACTCTAATAATAGTCACCTCCCTTGGTTGTACGGCGGTGTTATCGACTAATCCATTTTCACGATGAGGTTGATCATCACACGATGCGCTCTCGCTGTCACACATTCTACATCAATATGTAGGCAAAATTCGAGGTGTATGTAGGCGGGGTTCGAGGTGCCCTTCAGCTACAACATTTTTGGACAAAACATCAATAACAGTAAATTGAATACAATGAGCGAAACATTGGTGTTGTTTCTTTCACTGGTAATATTTTGCCGTTTTTCTTCATTACACTGGTGCCATCCATCATATAACAGACTTTATCAATGTGGGGATTTAATGAATGCAGAAATAAATGTCACCCTACTAATTCAATGATCGGTTAAGATCGATTCTGCTAGCATTCATTCTGCTAATATTTATATAGCGCCTGTTCCGTAATGACGTCCATTCATCAAATGATAATGAAATATCTCCGCTCTCGGTGGTGTCTGCAAAACCACTACTAACCATTTATAGATCCATCTCAAGTAGACTGAAATATTTGAAGAAAAAAAACGAACGGGGTTCAAGCTCTACCTGAACTGCAAATGTTTGGTAAATCATAAGGTCACAAATTGAAAATCACGTATGTCATCGCTAATTAAAATAAGTCGATATTTATCCAAACACTGCTGTTCCTTGCAGAGTTCATGCATTTGGGAGTGTGACTTATAGGCGATGGAAAAATTTGAAATAATTTTAGCGATATACAGTAAGCTCTCGATTTAACGGACGCTCGACTTAACGGACCCTCGATTTAACGGACAATTTTTTATTTTCCATTTTTTTGTTACCGATTATGATGGATGGATTCGCGGATTCGTAAATGAATTTTGGAAGAAATTCTGGAATATGTCTACCTTGGACGGAACTCGAGCCATTTTTAATCGATTACGATGGGATTTGATTTCTTTAATGCAAATGAGATTCATTAATGATTTCTAGAAGAATTTTTTTAATAGGGCCACCTGAAATAGGACACGGCTATTACTTAACCGATAATGATGAATTCGGCACATTGGATAAATATATGGGTATAATCCCAAATGATAAACTGCTGAACTCGCCAGAGGATGAGAAGTCGAATCATAATTTTCCTCTTTCCTGATTATTACTGTAGTGGAGAGTGTAATTATTGGTTGTTTTATGGAATTAACTCCCAGGTCATTTATGTTCTTGTATTGCAAGTACCTCAAAAATATAATTTTCTGCTTGGTTCAAAAGGTTCTGGAAATCGCAATGTCTTAGAAGACATCATATTCCATATTCCCAAGAACAGTTTTCGAGGTCGTTGTTGATAAGAATACTATAAATTTACCCAAGCCCTTTGTGAAGGGTACACACCGTGATTTTTTGTGAGAGTAGGTAGTTGGCCTGCCGCTCAATCTACTAATTACATGAGTGGGTTACGTGCTGGTGATAGATGTTAAGGCATCCAGCCTTATCAGAAACATATTAATATCACGAGCTGCTTGCTTCAAGAAGGACACCTTATTGCCGAGTTCTGCCATAGTTTAAATTACCGTGTTCCATCCTAGGTTGCCATATTCCACAACTTCTTCCAAAAATCAATTAATAATCCCTTTTCTATCCAGCAAACCCAACCTCCAAGTATGATTTTTTAAAAATTGATCGAGTTCCATCCCTCCATATTCCAGAATTTCTTCCCAAAATCATTTAAGAATCCCATTTCCATTCAGCATACCCAATAATCATAATCGGTTAGATTAAACTTAGAATCGAATAGATTAAACTTAAAAACATTCGGATTTAACGGACAATCGGATTTAACAAACTCCCCAATTAGTCCGTTAAATCGAGTTTTTTCTGTATAACATTTTACGTTAAAATGTCATGTAAATAAAACAACAGTTTAACGCAACATTTAACATAACAGTATTTAACGTAGCATGTAACATAAACCCAAAAGTAGTCCTCTAAATGTTTTACCAAACATAAAAATACCCTAGAAGATAACATTAGAGGAAATCGTCTCCAGAAGTTTCCACAAAATAAGTCACGACATAAATCACAGTCGATCAGTAAAACATAATTTTTAAAACTTTACTGTCCCACAGTCTAGGTCATTCATGGCAGTCAAAACACTGGTATACCAGCAATAGCGGATGCTGCTATCAATAAGTTTAGTTTTTATAGTTTCTAACTGACGGTTAAAAAAAACTAAAATTTTAGAATATATCTCTGCCGGGTGATAGGTAGCTCCCTCGTGCTTGCCTATGATGTAGTGATAACGGTCAACATAGAGTCTATTTCAGTGCGTTTTCACAACATCCTATGTGCTTTTTATTCAAAAAGCGCACGCTGCGTTTTCATTTGTGAACTGTGCTTGCACCGTGTGCTCTCCGTCCTTCATATTTTACTCTGAAATTAATAGTAGTAATTCGTGAACAAAGTAAAGAAGAACTTGGCCCTGTACAACCTTTGCTCGGTGAAAAATATCCAGGGTAAGCCTGCTTGCTCGGGTTGAATTAAAAACTGGGCCCATAGACAGCATTGCCAGCTCCGTTCTCGGAGAAATGTGACCCTGAAGAGGAAAATTAAAATTTTCATTCTTCTTGGACCATCCAAATTTAGATCACTGCACCTAGTCCTCGCTTAAAGCCGGTTCTCGCAGCTTTAGTCATTTACATAACCCTAACTCTTGTTTCGGTGTGATTATCTTTACTCACGTTTTCAATTCCTTTCAGACCACCAAACATTTACAGAACAGAGAGCTATAAAGAAAGTAAAATTGTTGTTTCTAAATAGTTATAAATAGACAACATTTTGGGACATAGGAATAAAATTAGTCTACACCTTAGACCTTTTGACATATTCACATTATACTTTGAATCATATATCTACCTTGGAACTTTGGCCTTAGACCTTAAAAATTAGACATTGGACATTATACTTAGACATTAGACTTAAGGCCTTAGACCTTTGACCGTAGATTTTAGACTTAGAGGTTAGACACTAAATGTTAGTCCTTGCGACTTTGGGTTGAATTACCGCGATACTATCCCACCATAGGCGATTGTGTTCGATCAACGGAGAAACCCCATAATACTAAATTTTTTATTAACTTGATATAATTTTAATTTGAAATCACTAATAGCAAATAAAATTATAGAGAATAGAACAGGGAATATAATAATAATAATGTTATAGGTCATATCAGCAAGGTATCCTCCAATTTCGCGTTTATTCCTAAAGTATTTCCAAAATTTTTTTCTATTTACTTCGATTTTTCCTTGAATTTGATCGAGATATGACCTGTATTTCAATTTGAAATAAATTTCAAATTCGTTACTTAGTTGTAGAAACATAGTTTTGTCCGCTTTTAACCCGCTTTTCAACATACGATTTCGACTTCTGAATTTTTAAGTTAATTAGTCTATCATCGAACCACTGAAGGTCAGAATTTTGTGGTTTACGGCACATATGTGTATAAAGTTCTAAGCCTTGCAGCATAATGTCATTACATTTGTCACCATTTTCGTTTATATCATTGGAATTGAGAGTTATTTGCACGTTGATGGTAATTTTGTAGTCCCACACGGTTTGTTTTTTGAAGTTGTCGCCATTAAATTAGTTGACTCAATTACAATATCTGAAGATTTGTGATTAATATCATTTATGACAAAAGGTAAGTCGGATTCTGAAATTTTTGAAACTGTATATGTCGTCGCTGAAGACAAGATCCAATAACCAACCATCGCGTCCACAAATAAAGATTTCGCATCTGTGGTTAAATTGTATGGTAAAATACAAGAACTAAATCTGACGAGTTTTATGTTGGTTGATTGATTTTGATTTGTACACCAATTTGTTCGATTCTTGATGGGG
Source organism: Nephrotoma appendiculata (assembly GCA_947310385.1). Classification (NCBI taxonomy): domain Eukaryota; kingdom Metazoa; phylum Arthropoda; class Insecta; order Diptera; family Tipulidae; genus Nephrotoma; species Nephrotoma appendiculata. The sequence continues at coordinate 316,418,065 of OX371223.1, forward strand.
CTAAAGTTACTGAAGCAATCCAGAGTTTAGAATGTACTGGTATCAGAACGGCATCACCCGTCTTCTTTGAACTAGTTCTAAGAGACCGAACGCATCTGTAAACAACGTAATCATGGCCAATAAATTCACTGCTCCTTATGCCGGGTTTTAATGAACTAGTGTCCATCAATGAGAGTTGACCAAACGATTCCGATCTTTCAATTTATAAATTATTTTATATTGCTTATCTTTCGATTCGAGACCCGAATACTTCGGATCATACCGAAATATGAGTTTCTAACGATTTTTCGCAAAAAATCGTTACGTAGGGTTGACCAATCGAAACAACTAGTGACCAATCCTCAATGACCGTTCACCAACTGATTTTTATATTTGAATTTGTTAAATTATTAGTATTGTTTAGTTTTCCAGATAGAATAGTGCGGAACTGAAAAGTTTTTACCGAATTTACGCAATAAATCGTTACGTAGAGGTGATCAAAAGAAAAAAGCTAGAGAGTGATCAAACCTCAATGGCAGATGACCAAACGGATTATCCAAATTACAATATTTGAGTACTGCGCTCCCGAATATTATTCTTAATAAAGTTTTGGATTTAATTGTTGTCGAGTTATGAACAACCAAAAATTTTAATTAACTTTAACTTTATACTTTCTATTTCTTTATAACTTCTACTTTAAATACAATTCTTTTATAAAAGAAATATGTTTATCCAAATCTATATTCCAATTGGATTTGTTGTTAGTTTTGTAAAATGAAATTCCTAAATGGCCTGATTTTATTGAAATAATAAAATTTTGATTTCCTTTTTTCGTAACAAAAAATTACCTATTCGTGGCAAAACGCCAAAATGTGTTGGCCAATCCTGGTCAACACATTTTGGCAATTTTTGTGCAATGAGGTGCTACCGGCAGTTTTTTTTTATATTTTCACACTTCATTATTTATTGTTTTAATCGTAAGTGACCAAATGATGAAAACTAGTGACTAATCCTGACCAAACGATGACCAAAATATTCTAGGCTAAACAGGCGAAGTATTGAGCACAATGCAAGATTCTCCACATTTGCTAAGGCAGTTAGTTTTGGTCAGAATTTAAATTCATACTAATCACGAATATAAAATAAAAAAATTCAGACCCAACATTTTTTTTTGGTTGTCCGAGTGAATATATAACAAGACCATCCGAGTGAATGGGCTTAAAACTAGACTAACTTTGGTAACCATGTTCTTATTCCTTTTCCAGTTAGATACAACTGTTAATTTATGAAGTTTAGGTCGGTACGTAGGTCGAGCTAAACTAAATTTATCATTCAAATTTGACACAATTTTGCGATCTAACCAAAAATAAAAATTTAACCCACGATAACACTGATCGATATGTGGATCCAGCGTAATTTGAGCGCAAAAAGATTGGTTCCACACACTTAGTACCATCTGGATGAGAATCCGCAAGATGATTTTTCAAGCTGAGTAATTTTACTCTGTACGCTACATTTTTATTTGTGAACTGTCCTTGCACCGTGTAAAAAGAGTGAGCAAAGTAAAGAAAAAATTATTAGTCTATGCACACCGCACCATTTATGGCCTGCGGTGAGCCTGCTTGCTCGGGTTGAATTAAAACCTAGACTCATAAACAGTTTTGTCAGATCTGTTCTGGGATAAATGTGATTTTAAAGTGGAAAAACAAAATTTGCATTCTTTTTGGACCGCACTTTGTAGCAAAAAATTAAATAATCAATATTCATCACTACTGAAAGCTAGTTCACTGCGGCGATAAATGAATATTATGGTTTTTAAATAATTTTAAATAGACAACATTTTGTTAGACAGAAACAAAATTAGTGGACCTTTGATCTTAGGCCTCTTAGACCTTATACATTAGCCCTTAGTCATTTTACATTAGACCTTAGACATTAGTCCTTAAACCTTAGGCCTTAGAGTTTAAACCTTAGACCTTAACTTCAAATCTTAGACATTAGACCTTAGACCTTACACATTACACCTTACACCTTACACCTTAGACTTAGACCATAAACCGTAGACCTTGGGCACAGAAAAAAATAAATATAAACAGAAGTAAAGCTGCATACAAAATGTTTACGCATATTTTCATAGTAAAATATGGGGTCACGATCCGGTTTTATGTTGACCAAATTTAAAATAACCGTTATAGTCTAAACGAAGAAAAAATGAAACAAAAACATTATGAAAATTAAAGAAATACTTAATGTATATTTGAAGAGTTGGACATTCTAAGTTTATTATTTAAGGCGTAAATCGAGTTTGTATTTTGGGGTTACAATCTAAAAAAGTTGGTTCAAAATTGTGTATGCTGCTTTACCTCTGTTTATATTACTTTTCTCTATGCCTTGGGTCTTAAACCTTAGACCTTAGACTTTAGACCTTAGACCTTATAACGTAGACTTTAGACCTTATACCGTACATCTCAGGTCTTAAACGGCTACCCAAATTAAGAAAAGTTGAAATAAGGAAAGTGAATTAAAAAAAGTGACATTTGTATGAACGTTGATTTTTTTTACACGGTTGATACGTATCACCGTGTAAAAAAGGTTTGGGTGTACATATTTTATTTCACATTATAAACATAAAATTTACATTTGTTTTTAATAACAAAGAAATGCATGCGAAATTTAATGTTTTTAAAACAATGTTTCTTCTTACAGTTTGTTTGTTGTATTGTAGAGAAAGATAAAAAACATGCATTTCATAAATTTCATTTATGAATTATTATTTGTGTATTAATTGTGAATTTAAATATGCATTTTTTAATTCGCTTAGAAATTTGCGTTTTTGCAAATTTTATTAATGAAAGGATTAGTTGAAAACTTTGAATAGCCAATTTTCATATTACAGTAAAAGCCCAATTATCCAGCATTCAATTAAAGGGAACACTCAGTTAACCGGAATTTAAATTTTTAGGATTTCTTTTTCTTTTTTCGCTTTAATATGCATTTTTTAATTCATTTTCAAACTTGCAATTGTTTTTTGCACATTTTCATTAATAAAAGCATTAAACCCCCCTTACCCCCAAAGCATTGACTTATTGCAAATGAGAGACAAGAAAAGAAATATATCCCAACAAAATTTTGCAGAAGTTTTTTAAGCAATTATACAGCACAAATCACTATAAAATGTTGTCATAAAAATAAATCTTGCCATAAAATATATTCGATTTTTATGGCAACATTTTAAAATGATTAAGAAAAAAAATTATTTCGTATTTATAAATGTTGAGGATTCATAATAAAAACAGACGCCATAGATTAAAATGTAAATTTCGCATTTGAATTCATTTAAATAAATTAATGAAAAAAATTACGCCATGACTGTTAATTTCTTTCTGCATATTTATTTATTTACCTAAAAAATTTGTAAAAGAAAACAATTTTCTACATGTAAATGCCCCATTAGTTCCCCCCACATTCAACTATCCGGAATGCTCTCATCCCCAAGCATTCGGGATAACAGAGCTTTTTCTAAAGTATATTTTTTGTGAATTCCCGAATAATAAAAAATAATAATTACCCTTGTGGAAGAGAAAAAAGAAAAAAACTTCCTCAAAATTAAAATTCCGGTTAACTGAGTGTTCCGGATAGTTGGATGCCGAATAATCAGGCTTTTACTGTAACATAAAAATAAAACCCATTCAAAATTTTCAACTAATGCTTTCATTAATGAAAATGTGCAAAAAACAATTGCAAGTTTCAAAATGAATTAAAAAATGAATACGAAAGAGAAAAGAAAGAGCAAAAAGCAAATGAATTCCTAAAAATTAAAATTCCGGTTAACTGAGCGTTCCTGTTAATTGTACTCGTATGCCGGATAATCAGGTTTTTACTGTAGTACATTTTTACTTTTTATTTCGATTTTAAATACACATTTTATTTCATTATCAAAATGACTTATTTGTAATTTTAAACTAAGTAAAAAAGAAATTGAAAATAATTAAATAAATTTGCGGGAAAAATTTAATTACATTTTTTTTGAATACTTTTCTAAAATCATTTAAAATAAAAACATATTTTATTTCAGTTTTTTACATTTCTTAAAATATTTTGAAAATGAATTAAGAAGTGCACATATTAAATCAACTTTTATTATTCCATTTCTATCAACGTTTCTTAAATCATTTTCATAATGAATAAAAAACACTTATTTAAATTCAGAAAAAACACTTTTCTTAATTCAACTTTTCTTAATTCATAATTCGGGTAGCCGTCTTAAACCTTAAAGCTTAGACCTTACACCATAGACCTTAAACCTTACACCTTAGATCTTAGACCTTTTTTTTATAAGAGAAGTAGTATTAATTGTCCAGTAGATTTAATGCCCTTTGAAGGTCAATTAATATCCCCCATTTTCATTCACACATATACACCACCCATTCACACAATTACAGTATAGCAACTGCACATTGCAAGCTCCATGTGAACCTAAACACTGATATGGATGTAGTCGTCGCTGAATTCTGCACTCCAACAGAGGGTCTTAGTTGTGTTTATTAACATCTCCGAAAATTCGCTTTGCATCCAGCCTCTGTGGGATTTGAACCCAGTTCGGCCCGGTCCAAGTGCTGAAGCTTTAACACTGCACCACTTGTCCGGTAAATGGACCTTAGACCTTGGACTTTAGACCTTGGACTTTAGACCTTGGACTTTAGACGTTAGACCTTTGACCTTCGACCGTAGACGTTTCACTTAGAGGTTAGACATTAAATGTTAGTTCTTGATAGTTGAGCAACCGCAGCAAAGCGATGGGTCGCTATTGTTCCACCACAGGCGATCGTGTTCGATCAACAGAGAAATCCCATAATACTAAATTTTTTATTAACTTAATATAATTTTAATTTGTATCAAATTATTTTAATTTGAAATCACTAATAGCAAATACAATTATAGCTGCGGCACACGTATTTGTGGGTATATTCCTATGATATCAATATACAACACAGTGGAACACTGTGTAAGACAAAAATTGTTGGCAGCGGAAACCGTTGTCCGCTATCTACTTTAAATAGATTAAAAATTTTAAAAAAAAAATTACAAAACTCACCTCGATTTATATTAAATTGAAAATCAGATCAAAACAATTTGTAAGACGATTATCTTGATGCTGCCAACAAAATTACACAATTATAGATCTCATTTCGTAACGTAATCTGTATTATATTCTATATTATTTCTTCGAAAAGCTAAAGAACATTATACTTTATTATTAATAATAAATAATAATGATATTTCATCAATAGAACCACATTTTAAATACGTAATTATGAGCATCGACATAATCATAATTTAAACTTTCTACCTTTAGAAATTTGAAAGCAGTAAATTAATAAAAAAATAACTAAACCAACGAGGACGACGAGCATACGATCGGCGAGAGAGAACAGAATAAAAGTGGTATACTCTTCTATCGTCTTCGTCTTGAGACACCAATTTTTTGTACCAAGATATTTTGATAAAAAAAAATCACAATTTTTGAATTTCTTAATTCCATTTTGTGATTAGTCGAAATAAAAATTAAAAATTAATTAAATTTTCGTTTGGAAGAAAAGAAAAGTATAATTGCTTACATCTTGTTTGGGGTTTCTTGAATTTTTTTCATTACAATAGTTGTTTCTATATAATATATTCATAAATGACCCAATTTTCTTGGACATTCATAACACAGAAAGCAGCATCTTATTATAAAGTGGAATACCAGAATGATGATAAAAAATAATCTGTGTAAAAAAATTACTAAAAACGACTTTTGTTTTGCTGTTGATCTGTTTTGCGCTCGTTGAACGATCTTTAAAGTTGATCTTGAAGTATTTTTTTTTTTGCTTTTCAACTTTTTTTTTTTTTTTTTTATTAACCATAATCGTGTTTGGTTTTGTTTTTATTTTGTAAGTCGTCGATCGTTTGATATTGAAACGTAAGTTTTCAAGATTATTACTATTATTAATCCATATAGTGAAAAATAAGAGTCTGATCGTTTTGTATTTTGAGGTTATATGAAAATAGACTTGATAAGTTTACATTTATTATGGATATTATTATTTGAATGATCGAAAGTTGTACTCATACAATATGAAATGTTCGTTGTCGCACGCCGAGAGTACTTTCATTTGTAAAACATTATTTACATACGTGTTTTATATAGAGAGCAAGGTGATCTCGATTTCTATATAGGTAACCTGTTAGTTAATTTACTTGCAAATTTTAAATAGTTAATCAAACAGGATAATCGTAAACATATTAATACCGCAATTATGATCGCTGCTTTTAAATAACACAAAGTCTTATAAATTTTGATTAGATAGCAGTAATTTATTGAATTAAGATTGGTTTTATATAATAGCGGTTAATCAAAATTGATTTGTTATCATCCGAAGTATTATCAGTTAGTTATAAATCATTGCGTATGTTTTAAATTAGTAAAGTTGTATCGTTGTGTTTTGGGTTTGAGATTCTTTTTTTAATGTTTTAATTTATGCAATCTGTTCTGGGGCCGAAGCACTCCCAACTCTTTCGCGATTCGCTTTTCACATCCTACTTTACGCATTGCTTGCCAAATCGAGCACGTACGGCTATAGCTCCGATTTTATCTCATTGAAATAATGTAATTGTTATTTGGTATGATATGTGACCCACTCCATTTTCTATGGTGTGTTGAGAATGTATTGACAACGCAGATTGATGCATCTACGGAACACTTTTGACAACACTTACAACAGGCTTGAAATATCGGTCCTAGTGTAAATCACTTTGGGTTAGGAATAACAAAATTTCTTGCCACCCGTCGAAAACGACAAAAATAGGATCTCTTAGAGACCGACAAACACCGCCGTCGTCGTTTCCCACTATGGAAAATTTCTTATTATTGAATCTTTAAAGTAAGGGAGCGCACTACTTTATTTTTTTCATAGAATCATTTTGATGCCAAATGGTTATTCCGAAATAAGTTACTGTTGTTAATATAGAATTTTGTGCCCGATACTCGAAGAAATCCTAATGCAACATTGTTCTCCTAGAACATCGTTCAACAGAACGGAAAACGCAGAGTAGAAAATTATCTAGGAAGAGAGAATTAAATTAGGACTGTCACTTACGTTTTAAAGCCTTAGATCTGCAGGGTTGACTTATAACACTGCATATCTATGTATATCCAACCAGTTTAAATATCTCAACCATATTTTCAAATTATGGTATCAGATTCAGAAAATTTACAAGTTTTGCATACCATAATTCCTCAAAACCCAATCAAGAAGTATTAGAAATAACTGGTGTCATTAGCGTTTAATCCGTAAAATTTGTTGCAATTATTAGTAGTACAAATTAGTTCGATCCGTTTTTTTAGTTCTAAAAATGCATTTATTTTAAATTAAAATAAATGAACAGATTAATTAAAATATTGTCCATCGCTGCTTACGACTTTTTCCCACCTCAGGCAATTTTCGAATCCCATTTCGGAAAAACGTTTCGTCTTTTGAGGCGAACCAAGTTTGAAGCCAATTTTCAATTTCTTCGAAAGAAGTGAATCGGTGGTCTGCCAAATCGTGTTGCATCCATTGGAACAACCAGTCTCCAGAAGGAACAATGTTCGGAGAATACGACGGGCCGTGTGGTAAAATATCCCACTTGAGCGTTTCAAAATATTTGTTTACGACTTTTGCAACGTCAAGCCGAGCGTTGTCATCCAGAAGAATAACTTTATCATGGCTTTCGTTATATTTCGATCGGTTTTCCCGTAATGCACGGCCCCAACGGAATAATTGTAGCCTGTACTTCTTTCCCATACTGAAATCGTCAGGTTGGAGCAGCTGGTAGTACACAACATCTCTTTGGTCCCACCAGATACACAGCATAACCTTCGAACCATGAATATTCGTTTTTAGTGTTGATCTGGAGGTTGATGCAACGATTGGACGAAGGGACGCCTTGCTTTTGAATCATACCCATAGATTTCAATCATACGGAAACCGTTTGGTAGATCACCTCCAATGTACCGGCAAGCTCTTTTGGTGTTTGAGTCGAATCTTCATCGAGCACTGCCCCTAATTCATTGCCTACGAATTTTTTTGGCTTTACTAAGCGAGGCACTGAAATCATCATTTTTGAAGCATCAAAACCATTCTCTATATGATTTATCGGTTGTAGCATTGTCACCGTAAACTTCTCCACAAGCATTTGATGTGCTTCAGCTGCACTTTTTTCTCAATTAAAACCAAAAATTAACACTTCCCGCATATGCGGTTTAGTTATCACAAAATCTGACATATTCAACACCGTAAAAAACACGTTTTGTATGAAACTCAAATCAATACAAACTGAATGTTAACGGCAGATGTCTAATCTGTCTGAAACAATGAAAATCTGCTGTCAATATAAAAAAATTATTATAGTCAGAGCCACTTTTTGAAAACGGACCGAATTAGTTTGTTGTATATATCATCGCTTTTGTTTACACGATTAACAATATTGATGGTGCTCTGTTTTTGGTTTCATTCTTTTACGGCTCCACCAAACTTAAACTCTAGTAATACCCAATGTACTATATCATATCGTAACTACAGGTCATATTCGAGTCCTAATAGCCCTGATCCAATTCGCCATAAGACAGCTTTTCTAGAATTCCAACACATATTCGAACTAGGAATCAGCCGACCTTCTTCATCATCAACATCATGTTCATTACACATAGTTAAGAAGAAGGTAAACGACTGGTGACCATATGTATACAAAATTTCTTCATGAAATTACATGGATGCTCCGTTTTCTCAGTTGCATTTGAAGATTTTCATAAATTACCACAACTTTTGGCTTTTTCGAATTCACCCGAACGGCATTTGGCCTTAGAAATGCTGTACAAATATTCCAACGTTTCATCAACGAAAAGGAGAGATCTCGATTTCGTGGAATTTTTCAAAATCTCGTCCGTAAATCATATTCGAATCCTATTATTACGAATTTCGGGCTTTCGATGCGGATTCGTACTGGATTTTGCAAATAAAACTCTCGTTTCAGTTAAAAATTTTATTTACACCAACCTCTTCTCGCGCTTACATACTTATGCTTCGCTGTTCGAGAACATTTCATGTTATCAATTCCTCTGGCTTAATGATTAACGCCATTGTTAATTCAGTATTTTCCATAATGACACGTTCTAATAGACACAACGCATGTCGTATTGCTGCAGTCTATCGCATTTGAGAACTTTCAGTGAATCTCGTTATTTACGTCTACACATCCATACTTAATCATCACGTCGATCTTCGTGCATTCTCATTCTTGCATTTCTCCATTTCTACTTCAATACGTGTCATCTTTCGCCGGTTTTTTTGTATTCCCGCACTCCGCTCTTCTCGCCGATTTTCTTATGGCGATTCTCGGAAAACAGGCTGTCTCATAACACGGTCATTTCACTACCAACAAATTCGAACGTAGTTCGAAACGTAGTTTCGTACGTTCCTATTATTGCCCTTATCTCCTAAACATCTCGGTGAAGCTTGCACAACATCACTGGATGCCAACGCCAATACTTCATTCTTGCTTTTTCCTCTAGTAATGGGTCTCAATTGAAGTTTCAGGTTTTTTTCCTTGACACCACCGATAAACACGTCCATTCAACACATCTGCAGGTGTATTACCGTAAGCTATACGAGCAAATTTCGTTACCTTTATTTCTAGGTCTTACAGATTTTCCCCACACAGTGTTCGCTTGTTTTGCAGTTATACTCGTATCTTGCATAATTATCTGGCGTGTGATTGCTCATATACTGGTTCGAACTCAGGCATGAACTGCACATAGCTCTTTTTTGTTGCGGATACATTTTAACGACGCCTGCAGCTTTCCCTCGAGGAATCCAAATGAGCTTCCCCGCACCCCATTGGTTCTGTTGAAAATGTTTTTTAGCTGATCTTTTCCAATAGTTTGCAAGGTATGTGTTTCTGATTAGTCCTTCAAATTCATTGAGCTGCCTATCAGACGCCCTTTTCTTTACGTAGCTCAGCCAATTGACCATCTTACTCCGCTAGCAGAACAGTTTGTTCTTTAATTTATTGTAGCAGCGCTGCCATCATATATCCCATGTTCAAAATTGATTTCTGATGTTCTGATGCAGGAGGCTCTACTGATATTGTTATTTCCAATTGAGCCCTCGCTCTGGTTTCCTCTTGATTATAAACATGGAATCCATTTACGAATTGATCTAACTTCACCCAGCCCATAATACGTTAAACATTCGAATTATGTGAATTCATTGGTTATTGATAATCCAAATTTTTTCCACCAAAAATTTACGGCTAACTACAATAATAAGTAATTTTCGACCGAATTTTATGGTATCACCTGATACAAAATATGTAGATATTGCAGATTTTTTTCAGCTAACTTCGCAATAGCATCTAAATTTCGCTATTCCACTATTCTACTATTCGCTGTCAAATCCACTTCCGCAACTTGTATGCAAACATTTAGTTCATCATATATCACGAGTTCTATCGCCATCAGAAGGGAATCCAATTTTTATTATTAAAACCGAATTTCATCTCGATCGGTTGAGAAATTCAGTAATTCCAATTATATTGACCATTTCCAAAACGACATTCACAACTCATATACAGAATTCAATTTTTATCTTACAAACCCACATGTACCATCAGAAACTAAACACAAACGGAGGTCTCCTCTCAAATTGTTCCAAAATTTTGACAACCCCTTAAATTTTATCACAACGATGGAACTGCAATGTGCTCCCCCCATTTTACATATTCAACTCTAATTTTTGGTAAATTTTGATTTCGTTGAATTGTTGTTTTCAATGAATTGTCTGTTAGCACGACTGGTATCAACGAGCACACAGCATAGAATGATAATGCATTGATGCACGATATTGCGCACTAGCTTTATGTTACTTTTTCGTTTTCCGGATTAACCAATTGAGAAATGTTTTTTTCTTAATCGTTAAAAAGCAGATGCAAAAACTGTGGAAACTAGGTGCATCGGAAATACTCATTGTACACGGACATAGTGACGATATGGAACCTAGTTAACACTTTCGCAGACATGAAGGCAAATGCCATCAAAAAAACTTTCGTTTAGAACATGACAGTATATACTGTCATCGAAAATAAGTTGTGTTGGGTAGTAAACACAGTCAAAAACACTTTTATATTGGATCTATATCAAATAGCAGAGCCTCCTAAATATAAGAGCCGTACGGTTCCACCAATTTTTTTCATGAGCTTTTTAAAGAGGGAAAGATTTTTTTTTATTTTTCATATTTTGCTTTTTCATATCAATCAGTGGATTTTAATCCTTCGTTTGAATTTTTAATTTGAACGGTTAGTTCAATATTCAGGAAAAACATATTTTAAAGTTGAGTCATATTATGTCGAGTTAACGTAAAAACATTTACATTAGTCTAACATATTTTTTTTTTTTTTGTAGAAACAAGAATTTGTTATAAGTGTATGTAAAGAAAATGAGAAATTAGTATAGAGTGTTCCATCAAATTCAAAACGAACGTTCGTTAAAAAATGCTCTTGGAGTAGCAATGTATAATATGGGGCTTATTGTGATTTGGATTCGATTTCAACATTGTTGATGAACAAACTTCGAAAACTGTTTTTTCGTTATTTGTTAAAAATTTGATTTTTCATCGCAACAACTTCGCAGGCTTTATTGTTCCATCCTGTAGTATAAACAAAACAGAGCTTAAATAAAATATAAAACATTGTTATTTTATAAAGCTTTTCGCTTCAAAAATTGAATATTTTAAAATCAAAATGTTTATTTAGAAAATTTAACAATTCATTACGTATACCCTGGTTCAATAGATTATGGAAATCTTCTGGGACTGAGAATAACGCACCATGAGCGAACTAAATTTAAAAAAAAAAAAAAAATTTGGAAAAAATGTGACATTTTTAGTGCTTTAAACCTGCACCGACCACATTAGCCTGCTTCAATGAAACCTGTACTATAATTTGTTACACATTTATTACAACAAATCCCGATTTTATTACAGTTACCGTTTTCGAGGAACGAGTGGTCGGTTTAGCTTATAATTTAACCTACACCGCCAAAATTGTAACTTTTGATGTAACTCTGATATCTGGACGGTTCTTGGACCAGAATTTATTACAAATTAATTATATTGATTAAATAGTACAAGATCAACCCTATATCTTGACTAAGGGTAAATTTCACCCCAAATGATTATTTATGACAAAAACATCGATTTTACCAATATTAATAAAATATAATAACAGACCGCCACCAGATATTGAGTCAAATGTTACTCCTTGGACCTTGTGGAGGGTAGATCAACCTTATGCAGGTGTGTAATAAATTATCTTTGTGTCAGGTTACACGGAATTGGCTCCAAACCGTAAAAGGTTCAAACGTTTAATTTAAAGTTCGATTTAAGTAATAATAGCTGTTTTGCTTTGGCAAAGTCCGCTTAGCTTTAAATAATCAATATTAATATTTACTTGTGAATTTTCAGTATCGGAAAATAATGGTTGATCATAGTTGGCGTATTTATCAGTTGTAATTAAAGAAGAGTTGGCTTTAAATAAAACTAAAAAAATAAGACTTTCATAAAACGGATTCAGCTTACAATTACTACTGACATGAAAGCCAACTATGATGAACAATCGGTCCGTTACTGGAAATTCACAAGTAAATATTCCTGAAACCAAAATTTTCCGCTAATATTTGATTATTTAAAGCTAAGCGAAATTTACCAAACCAAAACAGCTAATATTCAACAACTATTTCTTATTTCTGTTTCTTTTTTGCCCTAGGTAACACCTACAATAATAAATACTGTTTGTACTTTTATGGCTATTTGGATGTTATTTTGTGTAGCAAGTTACAAAATATTTTTAATACAATTTTTCATTATTAATAAATTAACTATAGATAATTTAAAACGAGTTGTTACAATATTGTACTTGACTGTTGCCATGTTCATAAAATCCCCGTTGGAGGAAAAGCTCTAAAAATCACGATTATTTCACGAACCAAATGATCGTAACTTCTTCCCCAGTTTCATGATCTTGATGAAATTCAAGTTCAAGACTTTTTTAATTTCAATATATTAGAACCATTCTTCAATATTAATTTAATATTGGGTTGATGATGGACAATTTTATTAAATGTAATAATTCTGTGGCAATTCAGAAAAACCACTTATCTTTTTTATTAGATCAGGAGCAAGATCGCACAATAAGGTAGACAAATTTAAACGGATTCAAAAGTATTTTCAAAATACTTGATAGTGTATGTTTGAAAATATTTTTGAATCCGTTTAAATTTTTCGATTCTATAGTACGATCTTGCTGAATCCTGAAAATTTACTTAAAAAAGATAAGTGATTTTTCTGAATTGCCACAGAATTTATTCTAGATTTTGTGTTATTTATATATATTTTGTGTAAATAATATGTTCGATCTTGACCGGAATAAAGAAATGTTTTATTTACTATAACTTGAAACTTTAATAGTTTTGGTGTGGCTCTAATCTAAAAAAAAGTTATAGCAATTATTTGGTTGTAATCATTTATAAACATTTGATCACATTTTCAATCAATTTTACACTTCCGCTAAAAACGATCATCCCACTACCAAGAAAGAGCAAACTGAGAGTGCTGGAAAAACTGAGAGTATTAAAGTGAGATCATAATACTGAAAATCGTAATGCAAGATTTAATCCGTTATTTAGCTTTAAAAGCAATTATACTTGAGTCACACATTTCATATTGTTCTGAAATTCGTTTATAAAATTAAAGGATTTTTTTGAAATTATTAAAGTGTAAACCAAATAATAAGTGTAAAAAGTGTAAGTGAAAGCGACGTGCATAAGTTAAAAAAACATTAGTTTTTAAAAAAAATTAAAGGATGAGTGGCGAAGATTTGACAGAAAGATAATTTATTACACACCTAGATAAGGTTGATTTGCTCTCCACAAGCTCCAAGGAGTAACATTTGACTCAATATCTGGTGGCGGGCTGGTGTAGTAAATTGTTGAAGGTGATAAAATCGAACTTTAAATTAGATGTTTGAATCATTTACGGTTTGGAGCCAATTCCGTGTAAACTGACACAAAGATAATTTATTACACACCTGAATAAGGTTGATCTGCCTTCTACAAGGTCCAAGGAGTAACATTTGACTCAATATCTGGTGGCGGTCTGTTGTTATATTTTATTAATATTGGTAAAATCGATGTTTTTGTCATAAATAATCGTTTGGGGTGAAATTTACCCTTAGTCAAGATATAGGGTTGATCTTGAACTATTTAATCAATATAACCAATTTGTAATAAATTCTGGTCCAAGAACAGTCCAGATATCAGAGCTACATCAAAAGTTACAATTTCGACCAATCGTTCCTCGAAAACGGTAACCACAGAGTATGAAAATTTACACAGAGTAACGAAGCAGAGGAAAAAATTTCATCAAAAAATGCATGGGTTACGCAATTTAAATCGATCATACAATACACTTACGCAACATTTTTTTATTTTTTGAGTATTGAATATTGTCATACTCGTGGCTATTTATAGAAAACGACAAAAATTACTTTAAATAAAAATGCGTAAATGTGTTTTTAACGCAATTAAATTGCGTAGTCCATGCATTTTTTTGATGAAATTTTTTCCTCTGTTTCGTTACTCTGTGTAAATTTTCATACTCTTTGCGGTAACTGTAATAAAATCGGGATTTGTTGTAATAAATTGTAATAAATGTGTAACAAATTATAGTACAGGTTTCATTGAGGCGGGCTAATTTGGTCGATGCAGCACTGACATTTTTCTATTATTGTTTACGCCGCGCAGCAACTATGACGGTGAATATTTTGCGACGAACAGTTTTATTAATTATGTTAAATTATTATATTAAAAATTTCGCGCGCTTAACTTAATATTGGTTTATTATCGTAAATAGTTGTTTAATTATTTTATTCTTTTCTGTAATTTCAAGTAAATTTATTATAGAGACATCTGTAAACGAATTTTGAAATTACAGGAAGCTCGATTTTGCAATCCCATAAAATTGTAGTTTTCTACGTTTTGTTATTTATCGTAATATTATGTAATTAAGAAAATCAACGATGTCAACGATGTTGTATACATTTCCAGCAAATAAGTTTTGATTAAAAAATTTTATTATTTGAATAATAATAATTATTGTTTCTACATGGTGATTCAAAAAATCTCGTTTCAACTCACTTTTTCTCTTTAATTTTGTTATAAATGTGGTCCGTTTGGATTGCTATTAAATTTTTTCTAAAAATGCGGCACGAAACGAAATACTACTCTATGATATGGCTGATTTTCGAATACTATATATTTTTTGAATATTTTATTAAAAATATGAAATTAAAATTTAGATGATTTGTTTAATTTTTTATTCATAAATTTATGTTCAAAAATTTTTCAATTACCACTGTTTCTTATAGTAACTCAATAAAAGCTTCAACTCTATTTAAACCTAGCAAAACGTATTGCGATTTTAATTTGGACCCTTTTATAGAACTTGTTTTCGTAATTTTATCCAGGTATATCCAGGGTTCGCAAGTACTTCTACTTTAGTGTGCCAAAAAACAATTTTTTTTTAAAATCGCCTATTTCGCGTGCCAACCAATTTCATAACAACATAAAATAAAACAATTTTTTTTAAATATAGAAAAGCAATAGTTTTATAATTTTAATTTAATTTATAAATGTGTTATTTCATAACTATCATAATTATAAAATTAAACGCCAAAAATAACTTAAAATAAAACTAATAGGAACCAAAATTATTAATAATTATAAATTAATTTATAATTAAATTTTAAATTAGATGAAAACACATATTGCCAACTTTCTTGGTGATGTGAAACTGTTTAGAATGCTTTGCCACACTCTCAATACCTCATCATCAATATTTAACGATTTATTATCGTTCCTTATACCATTTTCAGTAATGGTTCTTAAATTTTCAAATTTTTCGCCACCAAATTAGGCTACACTGAAAATCACGCAGTAGAGTATCCAACTCATCAAAATTCATCCAGGAAAAATCGTTAAAATTACCATCACAATGAACTCGTCAGGGTAGCAAACAAATTTAATAAAGTTTTTAATTATTTTGACGTCTTTGAACCGAGTTGCGAAAGATTCCTGTGTTTGTATTAAACATCTCGCTAAATTGTACAAATAATTCTTGCGTGACTCCCCTTTTTCAAGCACGGCAATATCTGCTACAAACTTTTTTAAATTGAAGAAATATTTGAGAAGTAGGTAATTTTAAAACGAACATTCCATGTATTTCTTAAGTAACTGCAGCATCATCTCAAAAACGGTTTACGACCGAATAATATATCTAATGATTTTCCATTTTCCTATGCATTTGTTGATTTAATTCATTTAAATGAATACTGAAGTTGGTATTGGTATTGGTTAGCTCCAGAAATAGTTTTTCTTATTTAGCAGAAATATACGAATTTCGTCCAAAGAGTGCACAAACCTTTCCAATGGTAAAGCCCGACTAAGCCAACAGATCTGGTTTGAATTGTCTTTTCGATAAATCACTAGCAATGGAATCCCATTACTGGATGGCCTATTACTTTTCCCAACAAAGTTTTAAATCCAGACTTTTGCCGATCATGTTTGAACATTCATCAGTAGAAATTGAACAAATTTTTTCAATACTGACTTTTGCATCAATTAAAGCTTTTTAGACAACTACCAGAATACTAACACCTCTTGCTCGTTCTGGTAATGTTCCCAGTTTCAACAATTCCTCCCGCATTATTCTACCTGCAGCATAACGTACCGTAATTGCTAGTCTGGCATCGGAGTTTTTTGTCAGTACTTTTATCAACTGTCAATGCAAACACTACCGTATTTGCACTTAAATGAATGCCTGTATGCGTGTAACTATTTTATCCTTGTTATCAAAATTTTCATTTCATTTACTTAATTAATAAAATTTAGCCATAAATTGCACACATTTCGAGCTTCAAAGCACATTTGTAATGCTACATGCAAAATATGAAGAATCCAATAATTTTGTCTTTTCCTCGTGGTCGTGGTGATAACTAACGAACATCTTCTTCTGTTAAAATAAGCGTTGTGTTAGGTTAAGCTTTTATTTTATTTTTCGGCCTGGTAGTCCCACTTTAATTTATCCAGCCATCCAAGCTTTACCAATATTTTGGCTTAGACGCCAAAGGGCGTCTTTCTTAAAACTTCCAACATAAATTGGTTAACATCCATAGTACAATATAAAATACTAGTGGCCCGTGCGACCCATGCAGGGTTGGAGTTTCTGAAACTTTGATCTGCCACAGCTCAGCCCAGGAAGAACATATCGATGTAACTCCAACGGCAATGAACTTTTCTCACCGAACCCTAAAAGCATTCCAAATATCAATTTTCTACCTTCTCAAGTTGAAAAAAGCTACGAACATTTGTGCATTATTAATAAGATAAAAATGTTAACATTAAATATTTCAAAAAATACAAAACAAACAAACAACACCGTTCGCCACGAAAGTCAAAACCCTCGAAAAGCGATTCTGCACAGTTTATAAGAGCGGTTTTAAAAAATTTCCCATCACCAAATGCCTTTCCATATTTAGCTATTTCACTGGTTATGCAAGCATCATAATTACAAATACAACGCAATCCAGAGGTGGAGTAAACTTTTAAAAGTCGAGATTTTTCCGATTGTTATTTTATTTGGCTACTTTCTTATTTTATGTATATGAATAATTTTGTGGCGTGCCGGCGGAATTTTTAACCGTGCCAAGTTTGGCACTCGTGCCGCGCATTTGCGATCAGTGGTATATACCATCATGTCCTAAACAAAAGTTTTTATTTGGACGTCATTTGCCGTCATGTCCGCGAAAGTGTTAAACTACTATGTGTTGCATTAATATTTGTGCTCATGAAAAAATTATTTTAGTTATGTTTCCTATAT
The DNA here is from genome assembly GCA_947310385.1 of Nephrotoma appendiculata. Classification (NCBI taxonomy): domain Eukaryota; kingdom Metazoa; phylum Arthropoda; class Insecta; order Diptera; family Tipulidae; genus Nephrotoma; species Nephrotoma appendiculata. The sequence goes on from OX371223.1 coordinate 316,436,052, forward strand.
TATAAAACTCATGTAATTTTTTTTTTTTTAAATTTTTTATCACAATGTAATTAATTATTAAATTACGTTTCATTTGGCATATAATTTATAAAAAAATTATCAGGATTTACGTATAAAAAAACGAATTTACTCCGTTGCAAAAGTAATTGTGTTACAAATTACTGTTGCAAAAGGATTTGTGTTAGCAAAATTCTAAAAAAAATCAACAAATGGTGCATTGAAATAACTGTTTCAGCATTTGTTTTTCAAAAATACACGTTTTCAAATAGTTTTGCAAGTTTCATTGAATTGTGAGCATTAAAAATCGTGACAATATGCCAAAAACCCGCGAACTGAGTATTGAAACCCGATCTGCAATTGCGGCAGAATATAATTTGGGAATCTCAGCCGAAGAACTGGCGAAAAAGTACAAGTGCCATAAAAATACCATTTGGTATCAAGTTCGGAAGCAAAATATTTGCGGAACGGTGCTAAATATCGGAGTACGCCAACGACCAAGAATAACTAATGCCAGAGAAAATGCTTACATCACTCGATGTATGCTTACAAATGCACATTTAAGTCAACGAGGTCTCGCTAAAACTTTAAAGGATAACAAAGAACTCCAAATACACCATTCCACAATTTCTCGTCGTTTAAAAGAAGCTGGGGTACAGGCCTATACATGCACCAAAAAGTTTTATATTTCTAAACAAAATAAAATAAAACGGCTGTTGTTCGCAAAGCAGCATATGAACAAGCCCCCCGAATTTTGGAGAAACGTTTTGTTTACTGACGAATCTTCGGTATCGTTAGACGGATCTTGGGGTCGCAAATTTTATTATTCGGAGCCAGAAAAGGTAAACAAACGTCGTGTTTATGCTACACAACGTCAAGGCGGTGGAGGAAGTCTTATGGTTTGGGGTTGTATAACCAACCTCGGAGTAGGATCACTAGCAATGGTGTCTGGGAAAATGAACCAAATGACCTATTTGGAACTGCTGAATGATGTAGCATTGGTAGCTGGTTCAAAAATAATTGGGCTTGACTTTATTCTTCAGCACGACAATGCCCCTGCCCATAAAGCATTTATTGTGACCAAGTTTTTAAATGATTTAGACCAACAACGCATAAATTGGCCACCGCAAAGCCCGGATTTAAATATTATAGAAAATGTTTGGGCTTATGTAAAACGAAATATACCATATAGAGTTGGACGAAGCAAGCAGGAGTTATGGGATGAGATTGTTGAGGTGTGGAGTAAAATACCTCTAGAATTTATTTCCAAATTATTTGACAGCATACCCAGAAGACTAAATGAGGTCATATTATGTAACGGTGGGCAGATTAAATATTAGATTTAAATAAAATCAACAACATAATATAAATTAGTAACGTTTTTTATTAAAACTGTCCCAACACAAATACTTTTGCAACAATAATTTGTAACACAATTACTTTTGCAACAGAGTAAATTCGTTTTTTTATACGTAAATCCTGATAATTTTTTTATAAATTGTATGCCAAATGAAACGTAATTTAATAATTAATTACATTGTGATAAAAAAATTTAAAAAAAAAAAAAATTACATGAGTTTTATAATATAGGAAACATAACTAAAATAATTTTTTCATGAGCACAAATATTAATGCAACACATAGTATAAGAGTTAATGGCTTCGTCAAACTTAATTGAAGTATGACCAAGTTGTATGGACCTCTATAAAGGTATGTTCTTCTTTTCAGGTTGGGAAAATTTGTTTTGTTTTTCTATGCAGGCTTATTTACCGTGCAGGTTCGTCATCGTACTGTGTTCTTGCTATTATAGAGCTCGATTTGTAACTAACAATGATTGAGAATACTAAAGTTGGTCTTATAGACGAATCTGTACTCTGGTCTCTCATTCATTATTGCAGACATACTGTTGTCTTGAACAACAACGAGTTTTTAACCTTTGAATCAGATGTCTTTGTGTTCCATTACTGCCAATTTTTGAGATTGAGTTTTGTGAACAGATTATTATTTTTTCTTCTCGTACGAGGAGTTAAGACAACCATGCGAATAGTCAGTTAGAGATTAAAATTTATAATTCTATATGAGATTTGTAAATTTAAAATTTCTTAATTAGAATTAGTCAAATATTGCACCTTAACGTTTTTGGGTGCTTTACTTTTACGTTTCCAACAAGAAATGTGTAGCACAAAAAAATTAAAAAACTGTTATGAGAACGAAATGATGTAAGGTAGCGAATATTTGACAGCGAATTAAAATAACAGCTAGGCATAATATATTAGAAGTGATAAGCGCATAATTGATGCAATGTCATGAACTCTACAGGTCATAGACGCAATATAAAACTGTAATTTATAATAAATTATATTTTATGGCATATTACAAAAATTAAAATTGACGTTTATGACAATCGAAATGGACTCCATTGTTTGTTATCGCACATATACAAACATTTTCAAGTAATGATTTATTATACACATATTTGTGCGTTGTTGACCTACTAAAAGTTTTATTGGCTGTCCGGAGTACCGAAAAATATAATTTGCATGCAAATAAATAAAAATAAAGCTTTATGTTATAATATTGTGTGAGATCAAGAATTGTGGATTCTTTATGTTATGTTGAAAAAAAAACGCAATTTACATGTGAACAAAAGAAATTCATAAATTTTCTTAAGATCACATCATGAACAATTCAAACGGATTAAAACGGTAAACTATAGTAAATAGAATGTAACTAAATAGTGTGGATGTTCAAATAATAGAAAAAAAAATTCTTTATTCATTGCGTGTAATAAACATCAACATTGTTATGTAAGTGTATGATAGTAACAAAGCAATACTGATTATAGAAATATCGTTAAAAATCGAAAGTTTATTTTTTGGGTATTATTTACCGTTATGTCTATAGGTTAGCGATTGACTGATTCTCTTGTATAGCCTCTTGCTTATTATCGATAAGTAGACCAAATATTTTTTTGATTGCCCATCTAACCGGAACTATTCAACTAAACCAGCTAAACGAGACTGAAGATTAAGTGACTTAATTTAATGAGCTATAGGTATAATGTTAACATTTATTGACGAGTTAAGATCAACATTAATTAACTTAACTTGAAGCGAGATTAGCGTGAGTGAGTTAATTCATGTAATTATAAATTCAAAGCACTTTTTAAAATTATAACATTACAATTAGGTACACATCCAAGTCCAAAATTAAGTACCGGCACTAGCATCGTGATGTCGACAAAATAATTGCGCAGATTTTTTGCAGTTTTACCAGTCGAGATGGATTAAGCTTTTAGTCTGACTAGAAGTAATAGTAAGAAATTAAAAAGAATTGAGCTGCCAGAAAAACAAAACAATATGCCTGCATTAATTCACATTCTTGTAGAGGATCATCCGTACATCGCACAACATTTGTACGATCTAGTTAAACAAAGCAGAAGATGAAGAAAAGTCAGGTTGGGACAAACACTGCTTGGACGCTTCATTATATGTATTAACAGATGAGCAACAACCAGGCCAGCTTGATTCAAAAGTGGTTCAAGTTGACGATCAAGAACAGCAGAGGCGTTATAAGATCCAACACGTCGAGGCCGACTTCGAACACTTATTAACTCCATACATCAAATCAAAGATGTTGTACAGCACTCAAGAACGTATTACGTATTATGAAGATTGAGTGCTTGATAACGAATACTTCAGTCAAGAAACATACGAGAACCTACAGTAAGACTATGAGTTTACAATCATTTATCTAGAAAACGTTGTTAACAAAGAATTTCCAAAACAAGGTCTAAAAAGGTCCAGTGTCAAACTTCCCAGGATTGAAATTTCATACTTCAATGGGGATTACAAATAATGAACAAGCTTTTAAAATCTATTCAATAATAAGACTATCCATTGTCATGATGATTTATCACGTGAAAAATGATTTCCTATTATCAGTAATTGGACGAGATCCAGCCAAGCTCGTAAACCACCTCAATATATCACTAAGAGAACTATTCCACACCTTAGAATATTTTATGCTCTGTTATGCGGCTTCTCACCAATACTTACATAAATACAATTTCAGAAGAAGATTTATGATAAATTTCCACCGATTTCATGAATACGCGCCCTGGCTGGTAAAGTACCACGTAAACGAGCATCCACCACAGAAGACAAACGTCTCACATCTGGCCGCAACGTATTAAAGATTCCTTTTGGCATTGAATTATATTCTGCCAATCCATTGGGATGCTCAAAAAGGTTCGCTATGACGCGTTTGATACAAGTAGGAAAACGACTTGCTAAAAATCCAGACCTTAGCATTCAATATAAGAAGTTCATGGATGAAGATATCGCTTTGGGATACATGAAATTATCTATACTGTTAAGGTGATGGAAGTCCAAGTACGTCAATACAGCTGATATCGAAAAAAAAATTCAGACAAATCGCCGTTGATGAAGATGATCAGAAATATCAACATATTTTATAAAGACGAGTTTCATAACAAGAAATTAACGAACTTAAGCTGACCAACGTCACATATGGAATAGCAGCAGCTACTTATTTAGTGGTGAATTCACTAACAGCTTACCATCGACGAGCAACCATTTATTTCTACGTGGATGACCTGATTTCTGGGCAAAACATACTGGAAGAAGCCTTACTCAGCAAAAAGCAAACCATTGACTTACTGAATAGCGGTGGATTTACCTTAAGAAAATGAGCAACAAACAAAACTATTCTCTTGGAATCCATACCAGTGCATGAAAGGAATCAAAATCGATGGGAATACAAGCTTGATGATACAATTAAAACTCTTGGACTACACTGGAATCCAGTAACAGAAGACATTCTAATTCTTCAATGAGCGAAACCTAGTTTCGGATAGTGCAAAACTTTTTTATCCATTAGGCTGGCTAGCTGACGAGTTTAAAAATTCTCAACCTCGTCTGGTAGAAATATTTATTCCACGTTGGATCCATTTTGAAAAGAACAATAAAACATAATTTCATGGTTTCTGTGACGTCTCAGTAAAGGCCTATTCTGCTACCGTCTACACTTCAAATCTATAAATTTAGAGTGCATTACTAATGTGAGGCTTCTCGCATCGAAAACAAAGGTTGTTCCGATTAAAAGCTTACTTTCACTACCTCATCTTGAGCTTTGAGAAGCTCATCACTTATCTAATGGATTAGATGTGCAAGTAAACTCGCCTCTGAAGTTGGTTGCATTAAAATATACTTCATTCGAATCGCCCGCCATTTTGGATATATGTAGCTTAGGCATAGCTGTTTTAATCACATATGTTTCAGTCATTTAAAAGCTGTCGTTTCATGTGAATCAATTTTAAGAGATGGATGTCGATAAGCTAAATTTACGTCATTAAAAATTATTTATTGAGCCAATAACAACTATTTCAATAAAGTTTTTTATGGTTTATTAGGGCTCGTTTTATATTTTAAACAATTTTTCTTTATTTTAAACAAAACAATTTAATAACTGAGCTTTCAATTTTTTATCGACATCATTTTCAAAGCTAATGAAAAAATTTTATATAAATTTCTCAAAAACAAATATAAAAAGCCTATATAGTAAATACAATTTATTCCAATTACAAAGAAAAATTTTAAAACAAGTGCATATATAAAATACTAGCTGACCTGGCGAACTTTGTCTCGCCCCAAATTACTTCGTCCGAGCAAACACTTTTGACCTTCACAAAAATTGAATTTAATGAGAGAAAAATCAAACAACTCAACTCAATTCTCAATAGACGTTTGAGTTAGACGATTGAGTGGCCATTCCATTCACTTTTTTACCGAATTCAACACTAAAAGTAGGTTTATGGTTGCGTTCGTTCATTTGGTCATTTGTTCGACCAATCATCTTTTGTACAAAAATCCAGAATTGTCAATTTTGAGCAATATGATTGGTGGAAAAAATTGTCAGAATGAGCGAACGAACGCAACCATAAAGGCGGCATAATGTATTGAAAAATGAATAAAAGGTCGATTCAAACTTAGGCATCTATCGAAAATTTAGTTGGTTTTTGCAAATTGACTTTGTGATTTATTAATCGTCATAGCGAACGCCAAAAGAACCGGGAACTGAATGCACTTGTTTTTATATATATAGAAAATAAGATTGCCAAAATTCTACACAACTTATATTTATAGTAGTATGCAACCAACGCCATCTATTGAAAATAATCCGAAGTGGCTATTTAAATGAATGCTAATTGTCAAAATACAATTTTCATCGGTGGTGTTAAGTGTATTTCCATACAAAATTCCTCTACAAAACGCAATTTTTGATTTTCCGATTTTTTTTTTTTTTTGATTTTTCGGTTTTCCATTTGGTTTCGATTTTTTTCGTGTTTACGGATTTTGAATTTTGGATAAAAAAAACAAAGTAGCAGTTTGGATATAGCCTTCGGTAGGAATCGAATTCAGTACCTCCCAACCCAAGCGCCGATGCTTTAACCACTGCACCACCTGTCTCATAAAAAATGTACACACAAAATTCATATGAATATGGCTTTTTATTCGATTTTTCGAGTTTTTAGACTTTTCCGGTGAATTTTTTCAACATTTTCTTTCGTAAGAACCATCTCCTGGCAATTGCAAACACAATAAAAAAAGGTTGAGCCAAATCGGTTCAGCCGTTCTCAACTGATGCGCCGCACATACATTTTTTGCACCATTTTTATAGATATAGATAAATATGATTTTAAAAATATTAAAACAAAATATAAATGAAAATTGTATATATAAATTAAGCAATGAAATAAATTTAGCAAAGAAATAAAGTAGACAAAAAACGAAATTAGACAAAATAATTGTAGCAATTGCCAATGTAAGCGCGCAATCATTATTTATATTTATAGAATTAATGCTAGATTTAATATATAGCATCTCTAAAATTGATCTTTTCCCAAAAATTTCGTTCTTTTTCTAATATTTTGTCATTATTTAGGCTAAATATGTGACCTGAATTCTTTAAATGTGTTGTAGGTGCACTAGTACCTTGTTCTTCATCTTTATTTACACTAATTTTATGTTGATAAATCGTTTTTTCCAAAAATTGTTTTGTTTGACCCGTATAAGCAACATTACAGTCACATTTAACTTCATAAATTAAATTTGACTGCTTATTAAGTGGTATAGGAGGATCTTTAAGTTTAGAAACAAAAAATACAATCATTTAAACAACTTGAAGAATTACCGACAATTTTGAAATTATTATTTTTGAACAAATGTTTTATTTTTTCATATAAATGTTTGACATAAAGAATTGAAAAAAAAAATTATAATTTTTAATGGGCCGAATTTCAGAACTTCTAATAAATTTTTTTTGTTTCTAAATACATTGATTTATTAATTTTTAATATTTTAAAAATTATATTGTAAAATTTAGGATCTGAAAGTTTTAAAATTTTTTGATCCAAAATGTTACTGTATTAATTTTATAGGAAGCAGGAAGCCAAGAATGAAAATTTAGATATCTACCAGACCAACTATCTTTGTGATACCAATCAAAAGAAATTTAACCCTCGCAGGCTCGCGGATCAAAAGTAAATCTAAACTTGGAATTTTGTTATCAACTTCCTTTTCCTAAGTAAATTTTATTCAATTAAAATTTTTGTTAAAGTGATTCAAAAATATGTATATCAATTTTGTTTTCAGGAATAGCTGTTATGATATCATCAACATATCGATAATAAAATAATGGCTGAAAATTTAAAGGATTTAATGCCAAACACTCCAAATTTTCCATTAATAAAATTGCTTATATAGGACTTATGGAAGAACCCATTGAAGAACCAAAAATTTGTTTATAATTTTTATTGTCAAAAGCAAACTCCGAATTATCTAAAACAATGCTTAAACCTTTAAGAAATTGGACTTTCGTCAATTTTGATTTTGCGTTCTTTTGTTTCTCCAAATAATGAAATCACGTCTAAAGAAATTAACAAAAAATTTTGGGGTATAATGAAATTTTGAATTTTTTGTGTAAAATATTCGGAATTTACATTTCGGTTTTTCCTACACTAAGGTCGTGTTTCAATTGGATTAAATACCGCATACAAAGTTAAAAAGTTAAAAATTTATTTGTGGTAATTTTTTTTTAATTTTTTAACTTTTTATCTGTTTCAACTGGTTAAAAATTTTGACAATAACATGGTTGCTTATTTTATGTGTATTTGCGAACATATATAGCAAATTTAAATATGAAAACATGTAAAATAAATACTTTTTAAATATATATTAGTCAATTATGGTCAGTTTACACATATATCATTGCAATTTTTCTCAAAATTGTTACATGGAAAATTTTTGTTTACCAACAAATATTTTTGTCAGCCAAATATTTTCTGTATAAAAATTTTATCAGCTTGAAGCGGATAAAAAGTTTGACATTTTTATTCACCACAATTTTTAACTTTTTAACTTTTTATGCGGTATTTAAACCAATTGAAACACACTCTAAATTTGAATAGAATATTACCTAAACATGCCGATAAACTGTATGTGGGACCATTTATTGAGCTCACAATAGGTCTGTAGGGTATATGTATTTGGTTTATGGATTTTAGGCAAACCATCTAATTTATAGGAACTACTGGAATAACTGGTTAATTTTTTCTTTGTAAATTCATCAATGTTACCAGATTTTTGCCAATTTTTTTACTAAAGTGTTTATCGTAGTTTAAATTGGAGTAGAATTATTTTTTATCAATTGTCTATAAGTTGTGTCATCATTTAATAGGCTATTCATTTTTTCAACATAATCATTACGTGTGGTTAATACGGTTATATTGCCTTTATCTGCTCGAGTCACCATAATGTTCGGATTGCTTTTCAAAAACGTTTTTGCTTGTTTAAGGCAAGATAAAATACGTTTGTCAACAGATGAAAGACTCTGCAACGATGAACTATTTTTAAAATTAGTCAAAACATTAACAAATTGATTACGAATTTGGGTACGACTATTTTCCGGCAAACTAAAAATTGCACTTTCAACACAAGATATAATTTTGAAATAAGGTACATAACTACCAACGGTTGGTGGACAAAATTTATTACCTAAATTTAAAATAAATTTAACTTTTGGAAGATCAATATTAGAGAGCTTTACTAACCATTTATCACTAGCATTAACCGAATCATCTGTTAAAAAGTTGATACTATCTACAATAACGTTATCAAATTTCGCAATTTGCCTTACCTTAATTTTATTGAAATGGAAGTTAAAAGTAAATTCCGCGTGCTGGACAAATTCCTGGATAAGATTGGATGGAACAATATCATCTAAATTTTGCTTATTTGTTGCCAAAATATTTTTTGTTGAATTGATGGCTTTTATTGTAACTTTAATTTCCTCGTTGATTATTCCAAAAATGACTTGGTTTTGAAGTAGGGTAAAAACTTCATTATTAATGTTGAACACGTTTTATAATTTTCTTGTTTTTGGACCAACATGCTCTTTACGGCATTTTAGCAGGAAATGTTGTTTATTAATTAATTTTGCCAGTCTACATTTCTCGTTCATAAACTTTGGCATTTTTTGCACTGTGATATTGCCGTATCAGCTTTTATTATTTGAAAAAAACCTCTAGTATAATTGTCATTAATTCTCTCCATTTTTTCAACCAGAAATCAATTTTTGGAAAAAGGATTTATCAACATAAAAATGGTGTAAATAAAGATGAAGAAAGAGGTACTAGTGCACTTATAACACATTTAAAGAATTCAGGTCAATTAGCCTAAATAATGTCAAAATATTAGAAAAAGAACGAAATTTTAGGAAAAGATCAATTTTAGAGATGCTATATATTAAATCTAGCATTAATTCTATAAATATAAATAATGATTGCGCTTTCGATTTCGTTTGTTGTCTACTTTATTTCTTTGCTTAATTTATACAATATTCATTTATATATTTTTTTTTAATATTTTTAAAATCATATTCATATTTTATATACTTGTTTTAAAAATTTACTCTAAAATTTACTTTCTATTTGGAAAATGTTGTATTTACTGTATAGGCTTTTTATATTTGTTTTTGAGAAATTTACACCCTTATTCCGCTAGTCGAGTCGTTTGTCGTTTCAAGTGACAATAAAAATTTGCTATTTGTATGAAAAATTAGCCAGTTGCCCTGCCAATAAGTGACTTGAGGCGAGAGATACAATTAAAAACTGTCATTTTGAACGTGTGAAATTTTGAAATGACTAGAAAAGGCATAAAATACGTCTTTTGTCGTTTGAAGTGACTACGATAATATACATACTAGATGTTTTGGCAAGGCAGCCGCCTTTGGTTACATATTAAATGAGTCACTTGAAACGACAAACGACGTGACTAGCGTAATAAGGGTGTTATATAAAAAAAATTAATTAGCATTGAAAATGCTGTCGATGAGACATCGAAAGCTCAGTCATTAAATTGTTTTATTTTATTTAAAATAAAAAAGGAGCCCTAATAAACCATAAAAAACTTTGTTAAAATATTAACATCATTGCATTCGATTATGTTTGCAAATAAAAAAATGCTGCTCAAGCTAAGGAACTGATTATTTTGACTTTGAGTGAATATTCTGTGAGTCATTCAACAGTAAAAAAGTGGTTTGCAAGATTTCGTGATGGCAATTTCCGTCCTGATAACCGATCTACGTTCAGGTGCAGGAAAACAATTTGAAGACGAAAAGATTAAAGTTTTACTGGATAAAAGTCCGTGTCAAACTCAAAAAATGCTTGCAGAACAGTTAGGAGTAACTCACCACGTAATATCACTTACTTCGATTACATGCAATGGGAAAAATGCAGAAGGAAGGAAAATGGGTTTCTCATAAACTGACCGAAGAAAACAAAAACCGATGAGTTGAACATCTGCATGAATTTGCCTTCTCGGTACAAAAGAAAGAATTTTTTGCACAAAATCATTACGGGTGATGTAAAATGGATTTTAGCCATCAGCAGGTCAGCCATCAACATCAGTTGCAAAAATGAATATTCATCCCAAGAAAGTGCTACTGTGTGTCTGGTGGGATTGGAAAGGCACGTCATTTATTATGAGTTTCTGGAACCTGGTCAAACTGTTACAGCTGTTACCTGATAAATGGCAAAAACTATAGATATTAATGGCGAATATATCAAAAATTATACTTTGTAACAATTACATTTTCAATAAAGTAAAATTTGACCAAAAACAGGGTTTCTACTTGCACACCTAAGATAAAACTCTTCAAACCCAATAAAGTATTAAAGTAGACCGACTAAATATTTATTCAACTTACTTTTATACATAACTAGCTGAAGTACCCGGCTTTGACCGGGTTAAAATTGAACTGCTGAACTTAAACATTTTTTTTTATAATTAATTAGAAATACTTAAGTGAATTGAACAAAATCAATCAAAAATAATTTGTTGGGTTTACCGCAATGCTTGCTTGTAAACAATATATTTGATTGTCCTCCGCTAAAACATACAAATTTTTTGAAATCCCTACTCTTGAGCAGGCCACATATAAATAGCCATGAGAGAAGCAAGGACTTCCCAAATTGACGCCTGCAAACTTAAGGGATTGTCCTTGAGCTTGATGATTATGAGTTATGACAAATGAAAGTCTAACTGGAAACTGGACTCGTTTGAAGCTGAATGGCAGGTCGGTTGGTATCAACGGTATGCGAGGTATGGATACGTCCTCTCCTTTTGCAACTCCGTCAATATAGTGGCTTCGATGACATTTGGCAAAAGATTTTTGACACAGAGCCATGTTCCATTGCATAGTTTTGGTGAGTCCACATTCCGCAGAAGCATTATTGATTATTCTTTCTTCAATTTCAAGATATGAGAAGGCATTCCAGGTGGCTCCAGCGTGTTTAGAAATTCCAGCGGCTAGTTAATGGCATCATCGGTATTCACTACAGAATCAAATGACTTGTATGTGGTATAGCAGTGCCTGGTATTTGGCTCTGTATCTGTTTTGTAGCCAATCATGATTTTTTCTGAATCAGCTGCCTAATGAACGGCACTAATTGGTACAGATTTTCAGTGAATTTGATTTCGCCTGTCAGTGTATCAATGGGGAAAGTGCCACCGCAAATGTGCAGCAGTTTCGCTGTGTATTGCTGTGCATCTGTGTCTTGCTGAATGCAAATTCGTATATTTGTTGACACAATTGGAGTTTCTATATACGTTTGTCCATAGAGCTGAAGCTTGCAGGCAGGCATTAAGCTCATCAGCAGGTGTTGACTGCGTAATTACGGACAGCGTTTGGCAAAAATCACTAGCCAGAATAACTAATAATCCCCCTATCAGTTCTCTACTGCCGTTTAGGTCTTGTAATGTACAGATAAGAGTTTCCAATTATTTTCTACGTGCCATCGTGCATTCTTTCCATACGATTAGTTTATACAATGTAACAGTTGAGCTTGACCAGAACTATAGGATTCTCATTTTCTGTAGCAATATTGAGAGGTAACTTCTAAGTTGTTCGCCCTACAGCCATTAGGATGGCCGCTTTAGTAGTAACAGCAAAATTTTTATTAATGAAAGTATGACCTTCATAGTAAGACAATTATATTTTAATGATAAGAACACTAAAATTGCCAAAATAAGCATTTACGGTTCCAGGATGGCAAAATTTTGATGAGGAAGGATGATGGTGGAAAGGTGTGTTTGATAAATGATGCGAGTGATCTCGACTAGCACCTCTCCTTCAGGTTCCTTTATGCATGTTAATAATAATTTTTCAATTGTCCATCAAAATGCGCGTAGCTTACGTAAAAATAGTTATTCTTTGTTTGCTCACTTTAGTGCATACAATTCATTGCCAGATATATTATTTTTTTCTGAAATTGGGATAAATAGTGACGAAGTGTCTTCTTACCAACTCAATGGATATTCTTTGACCGGTGGCTGTAACTACAAGTACTCAGCTGGTGGTGTAGTTGGCTATGTTAAAGCGGGTCTCAATTTTAGTTATGTGACTAAAAATCTATGTACCGCTGATATTGTGCAGTTAAATCTAAGTCTGCGAAGTGACGTGTTTTGCATAATATGCTATCGGTTTAATTTTTGTTCAATTGTTGATTTTATTGAAGAATTTTGTTCCTACTTAAACGGAATTCAAACCAAAAATGTATTTATACTTGGCGATTTCAATATAGATAGACATCTTAAAATTCTCTGTTAATGACCAGATAAAAAATTACCTAACAATGATGTCTAATTTCGGTTTAAAAAGTCTAATTAACACTCCTACTCGTGTAATTTCCTCTACCTCATCATGTATTGATCATATTTTTGTTCGCATGAAACCTTATGCAAATTATGAGCTGCTAGGGGAATCATTTGATTACAAGCTTTCTGATCATCATTTGATGTCACTTCAAATTAGGCATATGCCAAAATATGTCAAGCAGACAGCTAAGGACGTCCGATTACAAAAATAGATTTTCCGAAGTTAAATTCTCTTTTAATGCTTGATCAGTGGGCTTTGCTTCAAGAGACTGATCCAAATACTTTAATGAATAAATTTACTGCGATGCTTACTTCAAAAATAAAAGCAATCTTCATTCGAATTTAAACCCGTCCCCAATTTTAGGAAAATTAAACCCTGGATGAGTATTTAATGAAATTAATTAAACTTAAACATAAATTACTGAAACTTTTGCTGAAGCAACCGAATAATGCTAATCTAAGCAAAAGAGTTAAATCACTTCAGCATAAAATTAATAGTAAAATTATGGCTACAAAAGAACAGTAATATAATAACAAGTTCGTGAATGTTAAGAACAATCTAAAAAGTCAATGGCGAATTATTAACGAAATTGTTGGTAAGGAAAAATTTAATTCTGAAATTGTGTCTATTTTAGATGGAGAGGGTAAATACGTATCGGATCTATTATGCATCTCAGAAATATTTAATTCGTATTTTATTAATGCACTTCAACTACTAAAATGGTCCATTTTGCGCAGTAGCCATGCTTCGGACGGAGACACAGAGATGTTACGACGCAAGATAGAATCTGTAGAGTTTAATAAAACGTCTAACTTTATCTAATTATTTATTTAACTTCAATATTTATTTACAGGTATTGTGGTTATTATATGCGTCAGTATCGTTCCGCTTTTTGGTTTTTTCTGTCTGACACTTCTTTTTCTTACCCAAAATAATATAATTTTTTTGGGTTGTACCGTCAAGGCATGTATCTTGTAGGTGTCACTACAACTGCTATATGTGTGGAAGAGATGTCACTACACTACTCCTCCGCCAGACCGAAGTCATCTTCTGAATCGTTCGGGCGTCACTATGGGATGGCCAAATCTGGTGACTTTGGGCGATTTTTGCGGCCGCGGTGGTAACTCTAGACTTTGACTTTGTCGTGCTGGCGATGGAATTGAATTTTATTGTTCTGGCGACGGGATTTGATTTTGTTGTTCTGGTGACGGGATTTGATGGTCATCCTTACGTTTTTGCTTGCTGGTTTCAATCGATCCTCTGAAACCTTGGTTTTTCGGCCATTTGCTTCCAGGACGAACTATTTGTCATGTCGCTTTTTTACGAGATACGGGCCATCGTATGCGGGTGATAATGGTGGTCGAACCGCGTCGTTTCGAACAAAAACGTACTTAGTTTGTCGTAGCGACGGGTGCTCGAAGATGTCTTGCGATGTGATATGGTGTTCTGTGACCGTTGTTAGCAACGTCTCAGCTGGTATTGCACCGATATCTTCTTTGTATGCTGTGCGTAGGCGAAGAAGGACGATTGGCAGTTGGGATACCCAGTCTTCATTTTGTCTACATGTAATAGCACCTTTTATCATTCGATGGAATCGTTCTATGATTCCATTCTGTGTCTTGCTGAATGCAAATTCGCATATTTGTTGACAACTGGAGTTTCTATAGTTTTGTCCACAGAGCTGAAGCTTGCAGGCAGGCGTTAAACTCATCAGCAGGTGTTGACCGCGTAATTACGGGCAGTGTTTGGCAAAAATCACAAGTCAGAACAATTAATAATCCCCCTATCAGTTCTCTACTCCTCTTTAGGTCTTGTAATGTAGGGATAAAGGTCGATTTATATTATCTGTTCCTTTCAGTTCCTTCACGTATCGTATCAGATAAAAAATATGTTTACATGTATTTTTCATAGGAGTATTTATACTATCCGTTCCGTACTTGCAGGAACTGAACGGAACGGATAATATAAATCGACCTTAAGAGTTTCCAATTATTTTCTACGTGCCATCGTGCATTCGTTCCATGCGATGAGCTTGCACAATGCAACAGTTGAACTTGACCAGAACTCTTGCTTATATTGCAGATAGGATTCTCATTTCTATAGCAATATTGAGAGGTAACTTCTACGTTGAGTGGGCTTGTTCGCCCTCCAGCCATTAGGATGGCCGCTATACCAGATGATTCAATAGCAAACGCCACTTCCTGCCTCATACGTATCTCAGCCAGTATGAGATTTATAAGGAATGTTTTGCTTGTACCGCCAAGTTCATTTAAGAAAAATAGACAACCTCAAAACATTTATTAGCACCCCCACGGATTTTCTTGGCTGCCAAAATGTATACGTAAATTTGTCGCTATTGTGGATTAAAAGTTTGCATATATATTGTAAATTCCTGCTTACATGTGAGCATGGCAAAGGTGTAACATTTTTTGAGCACTAATCCGCCTATGGTTTTTCTCGGCCGCTAAAAAGTATTCGAGCAAAATTTTGGAGCAATCGTTTGCGTGGATCAAATTTTTTTTTGAACAAATATAGTTACATACATACTTTTCTTCTTTATATATATAGATTTGTATTAATTTCGGTTCCCCGACAACCGAAAATTGTACATATTCGGCACTTAGATAAGCTCCATCATAGATCATAAATCCAACAATTTTGTCATCACTGCTTTGTGATACCAAGGTCAGAGCGTTCCAAAAACCACTTGTCGCCTTGCTCTCACACTTGTCTCACATAAAAGTTACCTAACGTATCAATAAATCAATATTTATAGATATCACTTAGCACACAGGGGATATGCGTATGTATATGTGTACGCAAGTATGAAGTAGTTTTGTTGTTTAAATTGAACAACAATACAAAGATTAAGCTAAATGACACACTCGTGTATAGTAGGTACTGTATACTCTACATATTCATACAATAAACAATTCATTCAAAATGTTGGAACGACGCTGATAACAAAGTGATATCATTATTTAAACATATTGAACGTATTATTTAATTTTATCAATAACGATACGATGATATCGGCGGAAGATGGTGATAAAACAAAAAATATTTTACCTGGGTACGTAAATTGCACATATTACGAGTACCGCCAACATTATACGGTCGTGTTTACGTTATATTGGGGGAACTTGTCAGACTTCTTCTAAATTGAACGAATAAAGGGATTGTATTGTATTGTTGTGGGAAATTGAGCAACAACAACTGCACTAAACAATAGAATTGATTTAAGCGCAATATCGGAATTAGGATTATAAGAATTAAGGTATCGATATTTTTAGGTTATGTTTATATTATGTGCGGATTATAGTATTAAGTACATACATACGGTCTGTTCAAAATGTATTTTATTCTTTTGATATAGAATCGACTTTGTTCGATTAGCACTAGGTCAAAGAGTTATTGTGTTCAGTGTTTAAATTCACTACGCTCGTGGCGAATAAAAAAAAGCATGCAGAAATATTTAATTCTTCATTATTTATTATGTCTCGTATTGCTTCATGGGTTACAAAAAGCAAACTCCTCAACTCGCTCCAGACCGAGCGAAGAAGCAAAATAGTATAACCAGATGTATATCGCACATCACCACCGAGCAAACCCATCACTGGGTGAGGGATTCGATTTCAAACATTCCAAACAACCGGTACGGTTTAGAACTTCCTCGTGTGCTGAAATTAGTCGACACACCTTTCGGATTGGTCGTTGACATTGATGCTTGATTAGGCGTCCATCAGATGTTTTTTGATGGCTGTTGTATTCAATCGTTACCACACGCACCAGTCCGTCAGTGCCCGGATTTACGCTGACAACGCGTCCCAAGCGCCATCTAGACGGTGAAAGATTATCATGTGGAATGATAACAATATTGACAATTTGTAGATGAGGCTCGGCGTGTGTGCCCACTTACTACGTGTCTGTAGCAAAGTAAGGTAATCTTGTTGCCAGCGTTTCCAGAACTGTTGGTACATTCGTTGTAGTCGCTGCCAATATTTAAGATGATTTTCTGGTACTTCTGGAACTGCTGGCTCAGGTCGTGTCGTTATGGGTCGTTCAATCAGGAATTCGCCAAGGTTTAAAGCGAGATCTCCCCCTGGATCATCATGTAGCGCTATGATTGGTCTCGAATTGAGACATCTTTCGATTCGTATTAGAAGCGTATTCAATTGGTGATAGTGAATAGGTTGCCGATGATCCGCACTAAATGTTTTTTAGTAGATCAAACCGCTGTCTTCCAGAGGCCACCATGTTGCTGTGCTGCAGGAGCGATGAATTTCCATTGACGTCGACCGCCCAATCTGACATTAAAAGCAGTAATCTAGCCCAGTATTTGTGAATGGTGTGGCTATAAGAACACGTGTACGGGGCAATGTCGCCATCTGTTGCTGTTGCATTGTTCGCTGGTGTCGCTTGCAAATAACACATTGGTGGATGAATATTTTTACCAATGCGCGACCATTAATAATCCAGAATCGTCTTTGCAGATATTGTAGCATTTCTTGTATACCACCGAGTAATATGACAGTGGGCGCGTTGTTAATAAGCAACCGAGCCAATAAATATTCCTTCGGTAAAATCATCGGACGACGCTGATCGTATCGAATATCAGCGTAAGTCAGCCGAATAAATTTCAGTAATGTATGCATTAAATTGTGCTTCGCGTTTGCAGAAGCAGCGATTCTTCCATTTCAGATGCCGCTATGAACTTTGTTCGCCAATATTTTCGCCCAGGGGCACTATTCTGGCTTTCCCTGGGAATTGGAAATTGGGAAAAATATTTTTATAGCATTTTTGTTTAAATTGTATTTTTCTGGCCCATACTGTTGGAATTAGTTGGGTGTAAATATTTTTGAATCAAAGATATATGGAATTAATTTTCCCTATAAAAATTAGGGACAAAAGTTTCCCAATCAGCTTTGTTTCGAAAATATTTACACCAAACTAATTCCATCAGTAGGCCAGAAAAATATAATATAATTTAGACAAAAATGCTATGAAAATATTTTTCCCAATTTCCAATACCCAGGGAAAACCAGAATAGTGCCACAGCTGGTCGAAAGCGTAATATGAGCGCTGTTGTATGTAGCGATTTTTGTAAGGTGCTAAATCGCTCGATGAGAGGGATCTGACCTCCACCATTGATGCATGTAGTAATCTTCCACCTGTGTTTTGTACTGAATAATTCTCTGAATGGTTTCGTTTCATTGACAACCGTATCTTCTTCAGATGATGTCAGCGTTGGGAGTTCATCAGCGTATGTCGTTTCATTGTACAACCATGGAGGACCTTTCCACCATAGTGAATGCCCTTCTAGTGCAGAGGGGAAGATTCCGAGATTAGCAAAATCTGCTGGATTGTGATCTGTGCGAACGTGCGACCATTTATTTATTTATTTATTTTATTTTAATATAATTGTTTGAAGTTTTTATGAACTTATTACATTAGTGGCAACTACTTATTTTAATTTATTTCTAATTTATTTATTGAATTAACCTATATAGGTGTGCACCAACATTTTAGCGATTCATCAATTTGAAATTGGCAAAAAATAGAATTTTGATATTATTAAGCTGAAGAAAAGTATTTTTTCCGAAACACGGCAGGGGATTTAGATTTCTTAACGTTATTACTTAACGAATTCCGCATGCTAACTCCCCTGACAAAAAATGATGAATTCATCAGATTACATTTGTTAATAGCCGGAGTCAAAAGATGAATGCGACGGTTGGAAGACGAAGCTAATTTCAATACAATATAGGTGGGTTGTTTATACTTTAAGAACTTGAAAATGTATAAACAAACTCGAAACTCATAGAATTCAGCAAGAGAACAACCAACTAATGAATTTACCAACTTTCTTAGCCCGTATACGTATCTCACACAAGAATTAAATATCAATCGAAGTTCATTAAAATACTTCTTCTTTAATTCAAAGAAGGCAATATCTACGTACAAAAAATGATGATTTCACCAATTGGAGTCCAAGATCGAAGGATGTCGGAATGTTGCTGGATGTAACCTCACCCGATTTGAAACGTACTGCTTCAAAGGCGCCGCTGATTTGCGCTGGTTTCTAGACATTGTTTGAATCACTCCATAAAGTGTACTCCGCATCTTCATCATTGCAACAATTCCAGCCGAGGAATCGTAATTTCTTTCACTGGTGCAACCTTTGTCTTTGCGGTTAAGCGAAATGCTTGTGTACTCATCTGCATCGACCATCCGCATGTAAATCACTGCTGCATATGCGTTGCTGAGTGCGCCGCAGAATCCACGAAGTGTTATCATCGCAGCTGGTTTCGCACCAAGCCAGCGCGGAACACGGATCTGTGCCAATTGCTGTAAACCATTTCGAAACGTTAGCCAATGCGTTCGCAGTTCATCCAGTAGGGGTGTACCTCTATTTTCTTAAATGAAATGTACCCTGTTGTAATATGGCGTCGATATCTAATGCCAAAGGTACTGCTTCACTAGGAGAATCTGCGCACTGTCCAAATAATCGTCCACATAAAAATTATGTAGAATACTGTGACAGACTGCAGCTGCCCCGCTTGCAATAATTAATTATCCGGTGGTTGTCTATTGCACATTGTCGCAACGCTCGAATAGCGAGGTATGGTGAACATGCCATACCGTATGTAATTGAAGACAATTGATATGTCTGCAGCGGCTCCATTAGTAATTCCCGCCACAATAATATTAATATATTTCGAAAGTTCCCTCCCTCCTATCCCCGATAGACTTACCCCCAACTCCGAGTGGGCTTATCTATGATTATAAACTATCTAATGACCATAGTAGGATCGATGAGGCAAGTAGGTTACTCAAACGGTACAGAACATTTTATAAACTTAGTTTTGAAAATTTCGTATGCTCTGCGTATATTACAACACATTACACTCCATATCCTATTTAGACTTACCCCAAACTCCACCTGGGCTATTCTTCCGTTTTGTGTGAAATCTAACCGTCTCAATTTGATGAATGGAACCTCCTTATAGTAAAGTTTCTTTGATGAATCAACTAACTTCAAAAAATCTTTCGATTGCACTTGAAGCACTATATAGAGCCGAACTCTGTGTATATTTTAAATTAATTTGAGAAAAGTAATTGGTGAGTAAAAATCATTTTTCCTTAACACCTTTTCGATTTGGGTGTGTGCATTGTCAACCGTTTGAACACAAGATTGTCCTGGCAAAGAAAATCTCATTCTCACTTCTTGTAAGTAAAGATGTTGCTTTATGAAAAGTTGAATTGCGTTATGCCATTATCGAATTTTATTCTGCGGTACGCAGGAATCAGACCAGAATATTATTTAATATTTTATAGAGAGCTACTGCGATATCATTTCCTGATCTACCCGATGAATGTTCTTGCCAAATTGCACAATAGACGGTTTTACTGGTCGATAAGTGTGCCGTCAAACTATATATTATTAATTTTGACAAATAAAATGCATCCTCAATATCCTTTTTTGGGCATGTAATTACATTTTGGAGATCAAATGTACGCATAGATACTTTCATAAATATTTTTTGGAACTGCGCATTCTGCAGTAATGAGAATCAACATGCGGAAAACTCGCAACATGCTGAACGACAAGGTTTCGCTGATGCTTATGGACATAATACACAGGCTTTTGAGAAATAGCCAATGTTGCCAAGTAGAATTTCTTGCAAACTTGAAACTGTTGGCCGCTTACTTCAAATAAGTAGATATGGCTAAATGCTCGTCGGGAAGCAGTAGCTGTAGTCTTTCGGTTTACTGACATTCGATCGGTCGTCTTTGATATGAAGGAATATTTGCCTTGCTGGTTTGTTGAATAAAGACATTCAAATAAGCTGACACGTTCGCTTCTTGGTATTTTCTGGGTACAATTTAATTTGCAAGTTTTTTTCGAACAATCCCTTTCAAACTTGATAGTCTTCTTGGGCATTAACTTTCCTCGGCTATTTTGATACTACTCGTCACTTTGAAATTGTGATTTTCGGATTATCGACTTCCATTTATCAATAGTTTTTGTCGTTTTCGAGTAGGCTGATTCGATTTGATTGGCACTTCTAAATCACTTTGATCTAGGTCTGGTGTGGTAATATTTTCAACAGTAGCCTGTTCAATTTGTAACTGAACAGCAACCGAAGGTAAATCCGCTTGGTCAATGTACTCGACAACACATTCTTCTATCGTGAATACCTCACTACTGTTTATTTTTGACCTAGATTCCTCCCCCCCCCCCCCCCCTTGGAGACGCAAGAGATTTTGAGTGCTATTTCTGTTCATTTTTCCAAATATTGCCTTTGGAAAATTAGCCCTAATTCTTGGTCTTATCTACACTCAGAAAAAAGATTACTACCAAATACTTTGTTAAATTAATTTGGTTGTTTTAACAAGAGATTTGTTGTTTAATTTAGAAACTTGGTATTTCCTTACTTGGTTATTACAAAAAATGGGTGCAATTTGAGCTACCAGGATGTTGGTACGTAGTTTTGTTTAATTTAACCAAAACAAATTTTGTTAGGTGAACAATAATATTGTTATATATCTAACAAAATATTTTGGTTTTTCTTAATTACATATTTTGACCTATAAGTTTTGTCATATAAACTAAGGCTTGTTAAAAATTACAATATTTACGAAGAGGTTGACAATTGCGTAGCGAATCATTATAATTCGCTAAGGCATTGAGATTATACTTTAAATGTAAGTTCAAAATATTTTCAATATTTTTTGTAGTTTTTTTGCTGCAGTCTGATGAAACGACCGAATTTTTTAAGATACAGAATTCCATGTTTCATTAGTTCGAAACCAAACGTCCAAGTTCCAAGGTCTTGGTAAAAAGTTAATTTTATCAAAACGTTAAGTTATATTTACCAATATAAAGTTTTACTTACTAAAACTACTTTGTGTATTTTAAAAAGAATTTCGTCAATGTTAAATAAAAATAGGTTGTTTCAACCTAAAACGTTTTCAACAATAAACTCCAATTTGGCTACACTAAGAAAATTTGATAGAATTAACAAGTCATTATAGTAAAATAATTTTTTTCTCTTGGTTGATTTAATAAAATAGTTGGCCACTGTTACCAATTTTTTATACTTATATGCATTAAAATAACCAGATGTTTTTGGTTAAATTAACTAAGTTAAAAATTAAATAACCACGATTTGGTTATTTAAAATTAAAATTTTGTTCCACTAAGATCTTCTTCATTTTTTTAACTAAGAGGTTTGGTTGATCAAAAATCACCAAGATTTTTGCAAAATAGACTCAGATTTTTGTTTCTTTTGACCCAATTTTTCCTCTGAGTGTATAACTTATAAGCAATCTCGAAAGAAAGTGGTAGGTTTAATTCGTATCGCTACCAGCAAATTTATTTCAAAGAGATTTCAAAGCTAATGATTTTAACCTTTACCTAATTAATTTCAAATATTGATTTAGTGTCTGTCGAATCCCTAAATTGTTTCTCGTTTACAAATATATCTACTGTTGATTTGCATTCTGCAATTTGGGAAGTTAAATCGCAATCCACTAAAAAATTAGTTAAACGTATTTTTCCTATTGTATCAAGGTACTTGTTATATAGATTTTCATTTTTATTTTAACGACCTCTTCATATCCCGCTCAGTGGAAGATGAATAAAATTATTCCTATTCCTAAAATAAGCAATCTTTCTGAGCCCATTTCCGCCCTATAAGCATTTTAAGTTTTTTTGTCCAAAGCGTTTGAATTGGTAGTAAAAAACCAAATTCAATCTTATAATGATAGCTTTAATTTGCTTAGTCTTTTTCAATCGGGTTTTAGAAGGTTCCACGGCACTACCACTGCTTTACTGAATATTTATGATGATATTCGTTGTAGTATGAGTAAAAGAGAAATACTAAATAAACACATTTTTATTAATCACTTGTTTTTTGTTTCGCAGAATTATTTTGAATAATTTTCAAAAAGTTTAAAAAATCACTCGATCGATTTCGACTTTTAGGTCATCATCAGGAGTATCTACTGATTTGTATTAGTAAAAATTTTGTTATACAGTAGAAAAAAGCAAAATATAAATAAAAGAAGAATGAACAAAAAATAAGCAATAACAATTAATCTACGGATCGCGCAGGTAGGCGATGAGTCATAGGTTGAGTAACAAAATTCAAGGTATATTATTGCGTACGTGAGAATAGAAAAGGGCGGGGTCTGTCATTGGTGAGAACCGGATTTCTCTCTGTTCGTTAAGGATATTTTGGTTAAGAAATATTGATTTTCTAATTTCGTAAGATTCTAAGGTATCTAAACGTCTGCCTTTGGGTTGTATATGTAATATGTCTAAATTGTTCAAGCTAGCTGTATGATTTTCTGAAGTTAAATGGTTATGGAAAGTTGATTGATTGCATCCAGATAAATGTTCCTTAGCTCTAACTCCAAAATTGCGCCCAGTCTGACCAATATAGGAGAAACTACAATCATTGCAATTGATCCTATAGACACCAGATTTGGAAAGGCGATCAACTCTAGGTTTATTGTTAAAAATCAATTTCTTTATTGTGTTATTATTATAAAAAGCAAAACTAATATTGGTACAATTGGACACGATGTTGCTAATCCGTTGGCTGGTTTTTCCTATATACTCTAAGCGACGCCAATTTTCCCGCGTTGGACTATCCGGTGGATAAATACCCGTTAGAGTTTTACGCTTTAGCTTTTTATTTAATAACTTTAATATAGTCCTATAGTTGCATATCCGTTATTCGTTGCTATTTGAAGAATTGTGATAAGCTCAGTGTTATAATTTGAATTTGACAGAGGAATGTTTTTAGTTTGTCTATGAGTGAGTGGAAAGCTGACATTTTAATATTATGGGGATGGTTTAAAGAACTAGGGATAACAGCGTCTGTATACGTGGGTTTCCGATAAATTTTGAAGTCTAAAGATGAATTAATCCTGGTTATTGTTATATCCAGAAAATTAATACATTTATTTTCTTCTTTTTCTAACGTAAATTCAATGGTGGGATATTGAGAATTTAACCAAGTAAGGAAAGTGTCAACAGTCTATCAGTTCCATTTCATAGACATAATATGTCATCAATATATCTATACCAAAAGATTATATGACGAAAATAAGGATTGTTATTTGATATGATCATTTGTTCGAAGAAATTCATGAAAATCTCAGCCAACAAAGGTGACAGAGGGGAGCCCATGGGTAGACCATCAGCGAGTTTGAAATATGTATTATCAAAATAGAAATAATTTTGTTTAATACAAGTCTCAAAAACTAACTTCAGTTCACGACGTAAGCTCTCATCTACAACATCCCTATCTAAGTAATTACAAACTATTTGGGACAAAGTATTAATTGGAATAGAAGTGAAAGGACTGGCAACGTCAAATGAAACTAGTTTTGAGTGTAACGGAATGTCGACGTCTTGAATTTTGTTAATCAATTCTCCCGGGTTCTTAACCGAGTAAGCCGAAAAGAAATTAGTATGACAATTGAACAAATTTATGAAACCCTTACATAGCTTGTAGGCAGGAGCATTGCAATACGCTACTATTGGTCTAATCGGAATGCCTTCCTTATGGATTTTTGGTAAACCATAAAGGATCGGGGCAGATGGATTCATGACAGATTACTTCCAACCAGTTCCATCAAATAACTTCTGGCATTGGTTGATACACTTACTAACCGAAGTCTTAAAATACTTAGTTGGATCTCTGCCAAGCTCTATTGCTTTGCTTTCTGTAATAAAATCAGAGATTTTATTGCAGTAATCGACTTTTGTGAGCACGGTAATTATATTGCCTTTATCCGCTTTACACGCTATCAGGTAATCCGGTTCGAACCAATTGCAGACCCCGCCCTTTTCTATTCTCACGTACGCAATAATTTACCTTGAATTTTGTTACTCAACCTATGACTCATCGCCTACCTGCGCGATCCGTAGATTAATTTTTATTGCTTATTTTTTGTCCCTCCTTCTTTTATGTATTTTTTGCTTTTTTCTACTATATAACAAAATTTTTATTTTTACAAATCAGTAGATAGATACTCCTGATGATGACCTAACAGTCAAAATCGATCGAGTGATTTATTAAACTTTTTGAAAATTATTCAAAATAATTCTGCGAAACAAAAAACAAGTGATTAATAAAAATGTGTTTATTAAGTATTAGTGCGTTTCGCCAAGTGCCTACGGCAAATAGAGTAAAAAGTGTAAAAGAGAAATGACTTGCCTTACACTTTTCGATTTTTCAAAAGCGTTCGATTCAATTAATCTGGGGTAGCTTTCAGACAGTCTTTTATGACAATTCTTTTTCTGATTTCTTACCTGTCTCTTCTGGCGTTCCTCGGGGATCGGTTCTTGATCGTTTACTATTCTCAATGTACATTAATGACGTTGCATTTTCCATTCGTCATTCATCTTTTCATATATTTGCTGATGATGTCCAAATATATAGGAGTAGTCGCTTAGATAATGATTCCATTCCCTCTAATATTTCTCTTATTAATGATGATTTGGTAAGAATTTATAATTTACTAGCTGACCAACAACTCAATTCCATTCACTTTTTCATCAAATTCAACACTAATGTATATTGAAAAGAGAATGAAATGTCGATTCAAACTCAGGCATCTATCGAAAATTGAGTTGTTTTTTGAATTTTTCTCTCACAGTGGAAATGATTGGAATCAGTGGAATTCAAAAGAATTCAATGCATTTTGTTCGAGTGAAATTAAATCTAATACAGACGAAAATCAATACAATGCATTGTGGTAAACAATATTTTTTACTTTGTTCTCCGACGCGTAAATGAACAACGATGATGGTTTGCCAACTCTCGAACACGCGACGTACAACTGACCATGTAAAAAACACGGAAATTTGAGATTTATTCCGCACACCCAACGATTGACCTTGCGGTTTGTAAATTCTAATAGCGAACGCCAAATGAACGGGGAACTAAATGCGGAATTAGAACATGCAATTCTCGGAATTAGAACATGCTCTCCTTTGAATTTGTCCTTGATGATCGTCGCTTCAACCATGTTGTTCTTCATTTTCTTCCCAGCCAATCGCGTCCCGTTACACAATCTCGGTTGGTTCCGATTGCGCAGCATGATTATCATAGATCCGACCTTTAGCATCAAGTAATGCGATGGTATTCCCGGCAAATCAAGCGCATTCATTCAAAAATTCAGTCGGATAGTTGGGTGTTTCCTCTTGATTGGTCACACAGTCAACGAATTTGTGACAATGCATTTTCCCAGCGATTTGGTTTTGAATCACGTAATTCATACTGTCTACATCCTTGTTCTTCGCTGCCAAAATCAATCGTTTCCTGAGCCAATCGTGGTTCACTTAATTTCGGCGGATGTCGGGAAACACTTTCGTGATAAGCTCTCCCTTCGATGTCGTAAACATTCAAAAATTCGAGGGAAAAGAAATCAATCCGGTCGAAACATCAACAGGAATTTGACCATTGCCAAGCACCAATAGTTGTTTGGAAAAATCAGCAGTGGTCAACTGCAACTTCCTCACATAGCCTCACCAAAGTCGCTGGCCAGCAGAATCATCGCTCCACCAAAACATCTTGGATTACTTTGTAAATCCTTCATCGTTCGATTGAACGCTTCCAATGATGGTTTATGTGGTGACGTCATTACCTTAAGGTGGGATTATAGCCGCGTTGATGAACAACTCGGTTCCAAATGACGTCATGTTAAAACATTGATTGTACTGTTTTGTACGAGAAAATGTCTGGATTGCGTTGTATCTCCATAGAGATAAGTACGCAATGGCTCCGGTGGCGAAGTCAAAACCGGCAATTTGACTTTGCCTGTTGCCATTGGCACAGCATAGCCCTTGGCACAGCATTTCTGCTTGGGACTTCAATGCTTGGCAATGTTAGCACACGGCAGACAATACTCCAATGTCACGGCAGTGAAGATATTTGTAGGCAATTGTAGTCATAATTGAAAACAGCGCGATTCAAGTCGACGTTCACCGCACTTCTTCGTCGAGTTACGTTTTGTTGAACCTTAGCTGATGCTCGTGCAACGCGAACTTGTCCGATATGATCACTTCTCTCTTCATTTAATTCTTCACATTGCTCTTGCATTTCATTCTCACGGACATCGTGTATTTTTGTGAATTACGGTTTCTTCGTCCTAGGTTCGATTGTCTGATAGCCGGAATTTTTTAATCAAAAATCAATTCCTAAACATTACAAAGATTCATTTGACTCATTTACTTTGAAATCATCAATCCACAAAAATGAACTTACAGATTTAATCAATCCCATAATCCAATTGATCCATTCATTAATCCAATCCAAACCAATCCCAAATCCCACAATGATAATCGCACTTGTTAAAAAATTTCTGGAAAAAACTATCGAAATCGTAAAAAACACATCCAACTTCATATGATAATAATAATGGTACCGTTTATGGTTGCAAAATGCAGACAATTCAAATATCATAAAACAGTGACTTAATACTAAAATTTCCAATTTAATGGCAGCAAGAAAAATAACACGTTTGCACCAACGAAAATGACCATGGGCGATTTCAGGTCCCCTGTCATTTTTCGATTTTCCGACTTATTCGACTTTTCCATTGGATTTTTCCAAAATTTTCTTTCGTAAGATTTAAGAACCATCTCCTGGCAATTACGAACACAACAAAAAAAAAATTGAGCCAAATCGGTTCAGCCGTTCTCAACTGAAAAATCTCATTTTTCGATTTTTCAAATTTTCCCATTTTTCCAGATAGAGAAAATAAATAGATTAAATAAATAGATTGGATAAAAAACAAAATACTAATTTGCATGCTCGCTCCGGTGGGATTCGGCTGGAACTGCACCACCTGTCTCATTGAAAATGTTCATACAAAATTCATATAAAAAACCTTTTTTTTTATTTTTCGGGTTTTCTAACTATTCCAATGAATTTTTTCAAAATTTTCTTTCGTTAAAACCATCTCCTGGCAATTGCGAATACAACAAAAAAAAATTGAGTCAAATCGGTTCTGCCATTCTCTGCGCGTACATGCAGTTTTTACACCATTTTTATAGATATAGATAATTGGTTATTCCTCTTTTCCTGGAATTTTTCTCGCTGATCCTTTAATTCCATTCTCTAATACAGTTAGAAATGTAGGGTTAATTTTGGGGTGATCATTTGGTTAAGGTAAGCAAAACGGGTTTTCGATGTTCCACTTGCACCTTCTTCCACATTTTCTATATGGTGGCGTTGTTTTGTTTGGAATGCTTCAGGAAAATATGGAATGTTCTCCAAAGATGTTTCAATGCTTGTACTCGTTTCGTTTTTAGTATTAGGAATTAGTAGATCCCATTCTTCAAACGTATACGTTCACCTCCCCTATAAAACTGTGCAGATCTTTAAATACATCCTTTTCTGTTAGGGGTATTTCTCTTTGGAATTCTATTCCTTTAGAATTTAAGAGGTCAACGTCGCTTAAATCTTTTAAAGCGTGTTATTTAGCGCAGCGCGCTTGAATGACTACACATGTAGTACTATTTTTGTATCTAGTCTGTAAGTATTCACTTCTTGCAGTATCCTGTGTAACAAATGAGCTTGAGCTCAATACGGAGAGTAAGGGTATTAGCATGGAGTGGAGTTGTTTTTTTTTAAAAATCTGAAGTTTTTATGCCTAATGGAAGTATTTTTGTTGTTGTTCAATTATAATGCTTCCATATGTGCTTTTGCGTCCTGGAGACTATACTTGTAGCCTTTCTTTCGACTATAAAATATTTTTTCGACTCGGGTAGCAAAGACACTATCAGCAATATTATTTTTCGATTAACTTTAATGGGGTTTGGCTACATATTTTCCCACGATAATTTAAACGCGATTAGCATCAAATATACTTAAAACGATATAAAATTAATTCTTTAAATTATCAATTTTGCAAATTTCACAAAACGCATACAGAGCATACAAATTACGATTAACGGTAACATTACACTTAATTTAAATAACTCTGTTATAATAATTTATCATAAAATATTTTCTTAAACTTTTTTGGAAATTGAAATTTCTGTAAATCCAAAAAGTATAAGAAAAAAAATCATTCGACCGATCACTATAAATGTATAAGAAAAGAAACCAACATTAAAAGAACCGTTAAAATATGTAAAACAAAACACTTTGTGGGTTTTCTTATATCATAACAGGAATCTCGCGCGCGAAAAATAAATAATAAACACAATATGATTGTTACAAAATTGCAGACAAAAAGCACACCATACGAAAGTAACAATATAGCTAATGTCTTAAGTAAATTAAAAAGTAAGAAAACCACAAAACATAATAACAATTATTTATGTCTGGTACTTTAATTTTTATAATGATATACTTAGCGTTTTATGATTGATATACACTTGCTAATAATTCGCACAGATGCTGCATAACAAACTCAATTACAAAAATAGAAAGTGCGATCATAAAATTCCGGATATACGCAGTGATAAAATTTCCATCTTCGATTGATCGATCTAATTTTTTAAGAAGCTTTGCAAAAATATTTGGTGAAATTTTTCAAATTAACTTATGTTGTGTGGGTCTAATACATTTTGGTGCTGACTATTGACCCAGTGCTTAAGATAAGTGTTTGTTACGGATTATAAATACGTACGCTTAACCGGAACGATCATTATAATTAAAATTATTGTGTTAATCTTGATCTTCATGTAAAAATATTATACTTATAATTACCGGATGCGTTCCAAAGTAGAAATTGTTTATACAAGTGGTGAAGATGATCAAATGTAATTTTTAGAAAAGTGAATGGCTTCACAGAGTACTTTCTTGTTTTCAATGCTATACATTTAGAACTGTTGACCACCCCTTCTTTAATTAAGCGTGCACAAAATAATAATTCGTTTCTTAAACTTTGAATATAAATAAACGAAAATGTTATAAATTATTATTAATTGACCTTTAAAAGTTGTAATACGTTTGCTCTCTTTAAGGTGTTTTTATAATTTCTAGGTCATTCCATATTATGTATATAATTGTATTTACATACGAATATGCATATAGTTTTCAGAATTTGCCCTGTCATTTAAAAATAACAATAATAAAATGTATGAAAATTTATACAGATATAGTGTCGTTCACAGTCTGATATTTTTTTCTGCTTGATTTCAGCACGTACCCATTCAGTTATTCTTAAATGGTCATCCGCGAAACATTTTACGTATATTTTGCGTCGTGACCACAAATTGTATAACTTAATAAATTGAATCATAATTTTTGAATGAAATGTTTAACAAATCTCTAATCAATCATCTTTTTTGTTTATTTGCAGGTAATGGACAACTTTTGATTTATTTAACAACATTTTTAATTTACGACTATAGATTATCGAACTAAACGATAATGTTGTCAATGATCACGTGAGCCACATAAATTAAGACGTGTGTCACACCTAGTTTGGAGGGAACTATTTGAACGCATGTACATTTCCATATAGCCCATCAAATAATAAAATTCCGGCAGCCACGTGGGCGAGGGTATTACTGTTTGGAATATCACACATTTCTTAAGCTTCGAAAACCGATTGATTGGTAAGTGTCAAAGAAGGAATATTTTACAACTTTCAAGTGGTAATAAACTCGTTGAGCATGAAACTATTTTCCAAAAAAACTAAATTACCAAGACATGTGCCATCAGACACTGACGAGATCGGCTACATGCGGCTACATACACATGCGACCATATGCTATTTTCTGCATTATTTGACCGACCAGAGGAAAACAGTGGTTTTTTTCATTTAAAAGCATTCTATTTAACTTTCTTAGCTTAACAAGGTCTAACAAGGTTCTTGGCTTATAACTGAATATTTTTTCTGCTGGAACAAAATGCATGGGCAAACCAAAAAATGTTTGTGTAGATCTGTGTTGAGCTGAAGATTATGTGATGAAATGTTGGTAAAACTGCCAGATGTTGTAGATAAAATTGCACCACGGAATATAGCAGAAAGTTACTGATCAAAGTTAATTTGATTGCGATGAACAGCCAACACTATTGATACAGTCACGAACTTGATAACAAAAAACACTATCGATGATTCCAGATTAACAAATGGTTTTTATTATTAAATGTCGAGTTGGACATCCAAATCTCAACCTCGCGTATTTTGAGCCACGATGAGCTCCTTGATATTACGTTTATAACGATGTTGTCTTCGGTGGTCACTTCAGTAAAAACGTTTGCATATTTTGACCTTTCTTCGAATGAAGAGTTAACCGCTTCTGTTAGTATCGAAATTGTTTTTGGCCAACAAGATTTTGATTAACTCAACCAATGAGGTCCGTGCCACCACAAAATTGCTGCATGAAACTTGTACAACGTCGAGGAACATCGGATAGCCAGTGCAGTACTATCGTGGAATCTGTGCAGACTTCTATGTCCCTGTAAGATAGAGATGCAATACAAAATTTAAATAATTTGCACAGAAGGAACGCTCCACAGAGTTCCAATCGAGGTAACGAAATTTGCTTTACCGAAGCTACTTTACTCTTTGCATAGTTATAATATTCATGCGGATTTTGCCGGACTCGTCTATGCTTGGTTTTACTACTGCGTGAGGTGGTTAATAATACCTGTTTTCGTCTTGTTCTGGAAATCGAGTTGGTGGTGTAAAAGTCATGTGTTCTAAATCAATATATTCATTCATAATTGACTTATACAATTCAAAACCTCCCCAGTAGAGGTTTTGGTTCCATAAATGGTAGTTTCACCATGAATTGACCATTTTGAGTTGTAGTGGTAGTTTGCGCGTAAAAGACTTCGCATTTATGAGCAACATTGGCTGGATTTGTTTGAGATACTACTTCTTCTACCTCCCAAAATTTTTTCAATTCCCCAAACAGGTCTTCATTTGTAACTGGAAATTTTCGTTCAGAGATTACGTGGAGATTAGTTACATCTGTTGATGAATTGTGACACGATTCTGTTACAACCACCCGAGTTTTGACGACTGAAGTACGGGAAGCTCATCGATTATTTGTTTATGGGGATTTAAAACTTCAAAAAACACATCAGCTCCGAGTAGTACATCAATTTTGTTCGGTGTATGAAACTGTGGATCTGCTAATTCCAGCTGCAAGTCAGATTGATTGAAGTTTATTGGCTTTGACGGTAAAACGTTGGTTATACTGTTAATGATATGAGCCGTATAACTCAAAGTTTATAATTTGGTTCGGTTCGTGGGATTATGGCCATATCGATTTTCCCTCGTGTTCTTCCAGCTGGTACCGATGCTAGACCGTAAACCGACAGAGATGCGTGATTACGCTTTAGGCCTAGGCTTTGAGCACATGTTTCGGTGATGAACGAAGTTTGTGAGCCTGAATCCAACAAGGCTCTATTCAACTGGAGTTTATGGGTTTGGGACATGATGTATATAACTGCTTTTGGTAGCACCGTGGTTATAGAGGAATAGTGTACATGTAGAACCTTTGCGTTAATCTGGTTGTTGAGGTTATTTGGAACTTTTGGTGATTCTTCAGTTTTATGTTCTGAAGAAAGCCGCTCGTCTGTTCGTTGATCAACTGAACTATGATGTGTTGTAATTTTTGGAGTATACCCGGAAGGAGGTTCAGCCTGACGCTTGTGAAGTAGAGTATGATGTCGCTTGTGACAAATCAAACAGGACGATTTTGAAAAACATTTCACATTAGGGTGGCCTTTCTTTAAACAGTTGCAACATAGACTTTTTTCGAATAATATTCTTGATCTAGCATCGATCTCCATATTTTTAAATTCGGGACATTTGAAAGTTGGATGTTGCTGTTTACATACCACACACTCAAATGTAGTACTGTACGGAGATGTTACGAAGGTTTTTGAGGTTGATCTAGTTGTAGTCTTTTTTCTTGCGGCTTCACATATTTCAAGGGCGTCACATCCTTTCTTCTGAAATGTTAATAAATTTTCAAATGTGGGGAGATTACCACTGACTGTTTCACTTGCCCACAATTGCCTAGTTCCCTCATCGATTTTTCCAAGAATAATTTGGATGAGCCAAGGGTCACGTGTTTCAGCGCCTGGCCCTAATACTCTTAACCCGCGAATTATCTGATCAGAGGTTTCACTGATCCTGCGTAATTCTCTTCCGTTACTATTATTCTGGGTACTCTGTTTCTGGTTAATGAACGTTTGCACCAAAGATGCCACTATTGGAGTTAATTTATTGTAACGGTTGCATAATTTCTCCCACGCTTGCTTATTTTCGGTAATCGATATATGCCGAATTAACACAGCCGCTTCACGTTTTAGTAAACCATTAAGCATTTGTGACTTGTGAACATCAGATATGCTGTGGTGCCTTATAGTACAAATTATCAACTTCTTTGGTGATAGGCTTATAATCTGCGTTTAATATTAATTGGAGTTCCATCTCGTTAAAGGTTTCGTATCTAACTTCTAATACCTGTAGTCGTGTTTTTATGGCTTCGAGGCTGGTTTCCGCCGTTATTGCTTTCGCAAAATTTAAAATATTAACCATTTGGTTATGAGCGCGATCACGCAACCGTTCGTATCTATCAGGTGTGGGTAACTGCAGCAGGGAAACTTTCGAATTTCAAAATGAAACTTGGCATACCGATTAAGCCCAATTTGTGCTAATTAGTGCTCACGGGAAAAAATTAGTGCTAGTCCAGGAGCCGAAAAAACGGGAAAAGAAAATTTAAATTTCGCCTGAAAGACGAAAAAATTAAAACCCAATTTCTAAAAAAACCAGCAATAATTTAACCCTAATTTTAAAACTTCACAAAAGCGGCTTCACTAGTGGCTGAATTTGTGCTAATCCAGAATTGGTCCAATTCCGTTGAACAACAAAGACCGTTGAACGAACAATTTTCTCACAAAAAAAGTTCTACAAACCAATGAAGTTGGCACTTCTGATTGCATATTCCTATCAGGTATGTTCATTGCCATCCGAAAAATATAGTGGCCGAATTTGTGCTAATCCAGAATTGGCCCAATTCCGTTGAACAACAAAGACAGTTGAATGAACTATTTTCTGTGACAAAAAATGTCAACATACCTGATAGGAATATGCAATCAAAAGTGCCAACTTCATTGGTTTGTAGAACATTTTTTGTGAGAAAATTGTTCATTCAACGGTCTTTGTTGTTCAACGGAATTGGACCAATTCTGGATTAGCACAAATTCAGCCAATATATTTTTCGGATGGCAATGAACATACCTGATAAGAATATGCAATCAAAAGTGCCAACTTCATTGGTTTGTAGAACATTTTTTGTCAGAAAATTGTTCATTCAACGGTCTTTGCTGTTCAACGGAATTGGGCCAATTCAGGATTAGCACAAATTCAGCCCTTATATTTTTCGGATGGCAATGAACATACCTGATAGGAATTTGCAATCAGAAGTGCCAACTTCATTGGTTTGTAGAACATTTTTTGTGAGAAAATTGTTCATTCAACGGTCTTTGTTGTTCAACTGAATTGGGCCAATTCTGGATTAGCACAAATTCAGCCACTATATTTTTTGGATGGCAATGAACATACCTGATAGGAATATGCAATCAGAAGTGCCAACTTCATTGGTTTGTAGAACATTTTTTGTGAGAAAATTGTTCATTCAACGGTCTTTGTTGTTCAACGGAATTGGACCAATTCTGGATTAGCACAAATTCAGCCAATATATTTTTCGGATAGCAATGAACATACCTGATAAGAATATGCAATCAAAAGTGCCAACTTCATTGGTTTGTAAAACATTTTTTGTCAGAAAATTGTTCATTCAACGGTCTTTGCTGTTCAACGGAATTGGGCCAATTCAGGATTAGCACAAATTCAGCCCTTATATTTTTCGGATGGCAATGAACATACCTGATAGGAATTTGCAATCAGAAGTGCCAACTTCATTGGTTTGTAGAACATTTTTTGTGAGAAAATTGTTCATTCAACGGTCTTTGCTGTTCAACGGAATTGGGCCAATTCTGGATTAGCACAAATTCGACCGCTATATTTTTCGGATGGCAATGAACATACCTGATAGGAATATGCAATCAGAAGTGCCAACTTCATTGGTTTGTAGAGCATTTTTTGTGAGAAAATTGTTCATTCAACGGTCTTTGTTGTTCAACGGAATTGGGCCAATTCTGGATTAGCACAAATTCGACCGCTATAATTTTCGGATGGCAATGAACATACCTGATAGGAATATGCAATCAGAAGTGCCAACTTCATTGGTTTGTAGAACATTTTTTGTGAGAAAATTGTTCATTCAACGGTCTTTGTTGTTCAACGGAATTGGACCAATTCTGGATTAGCACAAATTCAGCCAATATATTTTTCGGATGGCAATGAACATACCTGATAAGAATATGCAATCAAAAGTGCCAACTTCATTGGTTTGTAGAACATTTTTTGTCAGAAAATTGTTCATTCAACGGTCTTTGCTGTTCAACGGAATTGGGCCAATTCAGGATTAGCACAAATTCAGCCCTTATATTTTTCGGATGGCAATGAACATACCTGATAGGAATTTGCAATCAGAAGTGCCAACTTCATTGGTTTGTAGAACATTTTTTGTCAGAAAATTGTTCATTCAACGGTCTTTGTTGTTCAACTGAATTGGGCCAATTCTGGATTAGCACAAATTCAGCCACTATATTTTTTGGATGGCAATGAACATACCTGATAGGAATATGCAATCAGAAGTGCCAACTTCATTGGTTTGTAGAGCATTTTTTGTGAGAAAATTGTTCATTCAACGGTCTTTGTTGTTCAACGGAATTGGGCCAATTCTGGATTAGCACAAATTCGACCGCTATAATTTTCGGATGGCAATGAACATACCTGATAGGAATATGCAATCAGAAGTGCCAACTTCATTGGTTTGTAGAACATTTTTTGTGAGAAAATTGTTCATTCAACGGTCTTTGTTGTTCAACGGAATTGGACCAATTCTGGATTAGCACAAATTCAGCCAATATATTTTTCGGATAGCAATGAACATACCTGATAAGAATATGCAATCAAAAGTGCCAACTTCATTGGTTTGTAAAACATTTTTTGTCAGAAAATTGTTCATTCAACGGTCTTTGCTGTTCAACGGAATTGGGCCAATTCAGGATTAGCACAAATTCAGCCCTTATATTTTTCGGATGGCAATGAACATACCTGATAGGAATTTGCAATCAGAAGTGCCAACTTCATTGGTTTGTAGAACATTTTTTGTGAGAAAATTGTTCATTCAACGGTCTTTGCTGTTCAACGGAATTGGGCCAATTCTGGATTAGCACAAATTCGACCGCTATATTTTTCGGATGGCAATGAACATACCTGATAGGAATATGCAATCAGAAGTGCCAACTTCATTGGTTTGTAGAGCATTTTTTGTGAGAAAATTGTTCATTCAACGGTCTTTGTTGTTCAACGGAATTGGGCCAATTCTGGATTAGCACAAATTCGACCGCTATAATTTTCGGATGGCAATGAACATACCTGATAGGAATATGCAATCAGAAGTGCCAACTTCATTGGTTTGTAGAACATTTTTTGTGAGAAAATTGTTCATTCAACGGTCTTTGTTGTTCAACGGAATTGGGCCAATTCTGGATTAGCACAAATTCAGCCTCTATATTTTTCGTATTGCTTCTGAACATACCTGATAGGAATATGCAATCAGAAGTGCCAACTTCATTGGTTTGTAGAACATTTTTTGTGAGAAAATTGTTCATTCAACGGTCTTTGTTGTTCAACGGAATTGGACCAATTCTGGATTAGCACAAATTCGGCCACTATATTTTTCGG
Organism: Nephrotoma appendiculata; assembly: GCA_947310385.1. Lineage (NCBI taxonomy): Eukaryota > Metazoa > Arthropoda > Insecta > Diptera > Tipulidae > Nephrotoma > Nephrotoma appendiculata. The sequence continues at coordinate 316,473,108 of OX371223.1, forward strand.
ATGGCAATGAACATGCGTGACAGGAATATGCTATCTGAAATGCTTATTCTTTGATTTTATAATAAGTTATTTTATTTTTTAATTTGTTGTTCAACAAAAATATTATTGAACGGTTTACATCTGTATTTTGTATGTTCAATATAGTATCTTTTAGGGGCTAATTTGTTTTTCCTCAATTTATTATTGAAAATTTATAAAAATCATATTTCTATGATAAGCACAAATTTCGTCTGTGAAGCTGCTTTTGTGAAGTTTTAAAATTAGGATTAAATTATTTCTGGTTTTTTCTAGAAATTGGGTTTTATTTTTTTCGTCTTTCAGGCGAAATTTAAATTTTCTTTTCCCGTTTTTTCGGCTCCTGGACTAGCACTAATTTTTTCCCGTGAGCACTAATTAGCACAAATTGGGCTTAATCGGTATGCCAAGTTTCATTTTGAAATTCGAAAGTTTCCCTGCTGCAGTTACCCACACATCTATCAGTCATTATGTATTATATAGCACTTCACAGATTTCGTTTAAACACAAAGGTTTTACTTAATTTGATAACAAATAAGTTTTATACCACGCGGTTTTCTTTTACGCGGCAGGTTCGACACAGTAGATTTTAATAAACATGTTTAATTTAGAAAAATTTAATGAAACTAAAATTCTGCTTATCTGGCATGAATTCCCTTTCAACATATAAAACGCAACCCTTTTCAACTGACAAAGCTAGGTTCGTCTAATAATAATTGTTGTGCACTGAGGGAACATTACTTTGGTTCCAACCATTCACAATATAATGACGCAATTCACTAAAATATAAGTCATCATTTGTTTTACGTTTCACTAATTCAATATCAATCTTGGTAACATCACGGTTTTCTATGTGATCCATTATACGCAAATCATTTGTTCCGACTGATCCTCTTCAGAAAGCTTACCATTTATTGGTAGTCTGCTGAGACAGTCAGCATTTCCGTTTTCACTTCCCTTCAATACGCAATCAAAAATTGCAGTTCGGCTTATGTACCTTTGCAACCGAGACGCTATTACTGATGGTTGCCCTTTTGTTTGACAAAAATACCCTCTAACGGTTTATGATCACTGTATATTGATACCCGATGACCATATCTATATTTATAAAATTTCTCCATAGAGAAAACACTACACTTGTGATTTATCTTCGGTAAAAAACTTCGAGTATTTACTAAACCAATGAACGACTTTAGTCCTGTTACACTACTCGGCGAAGGTGCTTCAACAATTGCCTTGACTTTATCACTACAAGGTCCTAGACCTGATTTGTCTTCAAAAAAATTACATTTTCCATAGTTCATAATGGATCGAAAAATTGACGATGCTGATCTCAAACCATAAGGCATTCTTTTATACGCACATAACCCACGATGTGTATTAATGGTTAATAAAATTGTTGAGCTTCGTTAATCAATTTTAATTGTTCCGGTTCACTTCAAATCAAGCGACGTAAAACATTTACAACCCGCTAAGCAAGTGCCTCATCAATAACAGGTAAAGGATAATACGGCGGTTTTAATAACTTATTAATTCAGTCACTGAACAATCCACACATATCCTAATCTGACCATTTTTTTCCACACTATAGCTATCGACGAAACCCATTCCGATACAGTAACTGGTTCAATACTCTAATTCCTTTTCAACTTTCCCTCTTAAACTAAACGGTAACGTATATGGTCTATGGAATATTGGCTTTAAAATCTGTTTTAATTTCCAAAAGATTATCCCGAAATTCTTGACAACCATCTATCTTTTTAATCCTAAACCAATCACGCCATAAATGGAACATTTTCTTGGGGGTATCTATAATCATGTTACCTTCATTTTCGCCTTTACTTGAATTTTTCCCATTACTTTAATGGCATCCCCTGTTCTGGCATTTCTTTGGTATTGATCCCATGTGCAAAGGCTCACGCAAGATTTAGTGTCTATCTCCATCCTAACTAATTTATTTTCTATGATAATATCTATATTTTCTATTTACTCGTTCAACGTTAACAGAATTCAAGCTACTGTAACCTAAACTATCACACTGTTTAATTTTCTTAAAATGTACATTTTTGTTTGTGACCCAATCATCAATTTTGCATACATTTTAGATGCTACTTCTCGATCATCTCTAGTAATATTATTAAAACTAACTTTCTCAATATCATGCAATGACAATTGACCAAAGTCAAAATTTTCGAGTTCGATTTCACCGACATTTCGATTTTCACTCACTTTGAAATTCCTTTTGTTGCTTCGCGATCATTTTCTATTGTTACTACTGTTATATTGTTGTCCTGACCTCTTTGGCTTCTCACCTCACTATCATTATCCCGACTTTTTTGGTATACTTTATTTATATCTTGCTCCTCCCATTTTCTTGTTCATTTCAACATCTTTTGAAAATATCTGTGCAGCCATACACCTTATTAAAGTTAATCGAAAGTTGTCAGCCGGAAGTGACAAAATCGATAATGCAGATAGTGCCTTGACTACGCCTCCTTGATGTATGAGGCAGATATGCCACTTCATCCCTTTAACCCTGTCAGCACCACCCCTAACCTAAACTCAGAATCTACGTATGGTCATGGGCTATCAAATTGGCATAGTCAGATTGGTGTCCATATGCCAAAATCAAGAATGACGAACGTTTTTATCGATGAAAAATGGAAAAAACCAAAATCAAACCGATCTAACCCCATCAGACCCACCCCTAACCTATTATCAAAATATACCTATGGCCATGGGCTATTGAAGCAGCATAGTCAGATTGGTGGCCATATGGCAAAACCTCGAATGACGCACGGTTTTATCGATGAAAAATGGGGAAAATCAAAATTTCACCCCTAAAACTCCATCAGACACACCCCAAACCTATAATAAAAATCTGCCTATGGTCATGAGCTATCGAATCGCCATAGTCAGATTGGTGTTTATATGCCAAAATCACGAAAGACCAACGATTTTATCCATGAAAAATGGGAAAATAAAAATGTCACCCCTATAACCCCATCAGACCCACCCTAACCATATGTCATGGCTCATCCATTTGGTATAATCAAATAGTTCATCTGTCAAAATCTTGATATACCAAACATTCATCAGCTAAACATGACTGCGTCTCATGGCTCGTAGATGCCTGTTATTGACATTTTCATTTAGAAAATTGATGATTCATTTGTAACTTTTAAATTTGTATTGCTGGCATTTTTCAGTTTGAATATTGAAGTTAATCTTCTTTATCGATGCAATCTGTATTATCGACATTTTAAACTATTTCGGTTGGGATAACAAAATTAATATCTAGATTACCATCTTCCGGTGGGATATCAAAAACACTATCTGCATTACCATCTTTCGGCTGGGACATCAAAGACACTATTTGCATTACCATCTTTCAGCTGGAACTTTCTGCTAAGTTTACCAGTATCAGCCATACTTTTTTTTAACATATTGTCGAACGTTTTCGACTCCGCTAGTGACATAAGCTACACTTTAAGCCGCTTATTCATAATTCCCATAATCAATTGGTTTCTAAGCGCCTTATCTTTATATGCCCCTAATTGGCATTCTTCTGCCAACACTATTAATTCCGTGGCAAACTCATGAATTGATTCACCTCTTTGTTGTATTCTTTTGTTGAATTTTACTGCATTTACACAACTGGACACCTTTTTTGTGAACAGTTCTTTACACTTCTTCATAATCTCCTAATAGCTAAATAAGACACCCCCCTCCCCCCCCCCCCCGCCCCTAGTATCTCCAATTGTAGTGGTAGAGGGCATCTACTAGGCTGGTCCATATTACTCTGTTGGGGCTACGGCTTTTATCTCTTCCCATAATTTACCAAGTTGTTTCGGTTCAGCTAGCATTGTTCTCTTCCATGTCTGGTCTTCCTCCTTTCCTTTTCCCTTGCGGATTCCACTCCAATGACATCCTCGTTATATCACTTGGTGACTTTCTCAGCGTATGGCCAATCCATCTCCACTTTAATCTGTTTATTTCGGTCTCTAAGTCTGACTGATTTGTTCTATGCAGTTCAATGTTAGTTATGGTGTTAGGCCAGAAGCATTTCAGTATTCGTCGCAGGCTCTTGTTTACTTGTAGCTTCTTGCTGACTTTTTCTGTGTGTTTCCATGTCCCACACCCATACAGTAGTACCGATTTCATACACGAGTTGAACATTCGTATCTTGGCCTGGTTTGGTTATATTTGTGTTGAATCTCATCGTCTTGGTTTTACTGATGTTTATCTTGAGACCATCGTTAGCTAGATATGATAGCTGTTGCACTTTCTGCTGCATGACTGAGTGTTTGTGTGTGAGCAGGCATATGTCATCAGCATAGTCCAGATCATTGAGTTTACCTGTTAGTCCCCATAGTATGTCATTAAGAGATGTGACATCCAATTTCCGCATTACATTATCCAATACGATCAGGAACAGCATTGGTGATCGTATACATCCTTTGCCCGATACATTTCTTGTATGAGTTTAATCAATTTCTTTGGGATGCCCATTTCACAAAGTGTCTGTCATAGATACAGTGGTGAATGCCATTCATTGGATTGTTCATCACTCAATCCATGTTGATGTGATTAGTGCACCTTCTTCCAAGTCTAAAGCATGCTTGTTGGTTTCTTAATTTTGCTTTGATCGTAGGTGAGATTCTGTCAAGTTTTTGCATTCTCTTAGGTCACCTTTCTTGGGGATTGTGATTGTCAACCCTTCTTTCCATTTTTGTGGTATTTTGCCAGAATTGCACTCTACTTGGATTATTGACGTTAGTGTGCTTGCAGCTGCAGATGAATCTCCTTAAATATTTTGGAGGTAATACTGTTTGTTGTTCTCCAGCTTTTCAATGTGTTACTGTTAACTTCCTGCTCCGTTGGTGGATCGGTGTTGCTAGTTTTGTTATTGATGACCACAAATTTTCGGTAGTGTTGATAACGTATTCTTCAAAATATTACTTCCATCTCTTTAATTGTGCTTCATCCGTTGTTAATACTTGACCATATCATACCTTATGGTGTTGGTATTTTTGTAAGTTTGCCAGTGACTTTCCTTGCACACTGGTGTAGTGCTCGCATATTTGGCATTGATGCTGCCTCTTCGTATCTGCGTTTCACCTCTACCGTATTTTGTTAGTACATTTGTAGCTTAAGTTGCCCGCATTCCTCAACCTTTTTCCATGTATCAAAACTAATCTAAGGTTTCCGATTGTATTCTTGGTAGCTGAGTACTTCCGTGGTAGTCTTGATGTAGGCATCTTCAGTTTGGTTCCATTTTTGTTCTATCTGGTGGGGGCTTGAATTCTATGGAGATTGAATTGGAGCGTATTTGTCTTTGAGTATTTTACAGGGGCTGGCTTGATTTGAAATTTTACTATTACCAGTTGGTACGTCTGTACCCCACTGTGTACGTCTCCACCCCTCATTGTTCTGATATGTTCATCATCTGACGTGTGCTCTATCTGATTTTTATTTCTGCCATAAGGCGATATTTTGAGTGGAAACCTACTGCCGCCTTTGAACAACTGTGATGCAGAAGTCTACGAGTCTTTTTCTGCATTGTTGTTTCGCACAGAATTTAACGCATTTTTACCCATGACAAGTCTCAGGTTGGTGTTGTCTGTGCCAATTTTGGCAATGAAATCCCCTTGTACGATTTTGACGTCGTTCTTTTGCGTACATGCTATTGTGACTTGTAATTTATTCGTAGAAATCATCTTTTGTTGTTTCATATCTGCACCTTGGCGGTTGGGGCATAGCACTGAATGATGGTTGTGTTTCTTATTTTTGAATGGAATATTCTATGGAGTCTCTACGATATAGAATATCATATATAAAATTCCAGGGTGTACTACGAAATCCCGGTTTTCTTTTCTTTTAGTTCTAATTGTACAAAATAATTAATAAAGTTTTGTAATTGCAAGATTTGGTAGTTACAACATTTTATATTAGCTACATTTTGTAGTTGCAAGATTAATAAAAAAGCAATATTTTGAAATGCAATATTTTGAAATGTAATGACGGCTTCGATAATTCTCGTGGGCTCTCCATCCAAATCCCATCCCTATTAGCCATTTTCTAGAACTTTATCGTAAACTCATTTTTGATTTTTGTCAAAAAATTATTTAAAAGTCCTATTTTCCCACATGCCAAATTTTAAAAATTCAAACCAGGATTTCCTAAAAATCGGGGTTTTTTTTTTATACAAAACCGGGATTTTGAAAACCAGTATTTTGAAAACAGGGATTTGAAAAAACCGGGGTTTTGACAAACCGGGATTTTGAAAACCGGGATTTTGAAATCCGGGATTTCGTTACACACCCAAAATTCCCATTGCTTGTACTTATTCCGCCGCTGTTTTCCCATCTGACTTCACTGAGGCCTAGAATCTCGATGTGATAACGTTTCATTTCTTTCTCAATTTTGCGCTAGCCCTTATGTTTCTGTTACAGCTCTGATGTTCTAGTTCCTGATTCGCTTCTGTGTACTACAAGCCAAAGGTCGATATTTCATTTTGCCGGTTTTGTGTTGTTATTTCTTCTAGTATTCGTTTCTGTAATCAGTGTGATTTCTGATTAATGAATGATTGGTCTAATGAATCCTAGCCAGCTCCCTGGGCTGCTGAGTAAGGCATACTGACATGCGGGGGGGGGGGGGCTTCGTTTCATTCCGTTTTTTCATTTTTTCTAATATGATGTTCCTAAGCGGTCACCCAAATTTGTACTAACCCAAGCAATGGTTGCTTGACGTCCCCCGTATAACCATATTCCAACAATTTTAAAATCATAACCCAACAGTTATCCAACTTCCTTATCCAAAAATACGCCCAACACCACAATATGGTTTTACAGTCTCTGTTATTATTTCTGTTTTATTTGTGTATCACTGAATAACGGTCGTGAAGAATACCACAATGTTAGGTGAAATACCTTAACACCAAAAACTACCGCGAAGGCACTGGCCCAAGCAACATTTTAAGTTATCAAGTAGTTCTTGTCACCGATAAAAAATGTTTGCGACGGTCGTAAAATGGTGTGCGGGCACCATGTTTTCTACCTAAATGGGGAATATTTATTGAGTTCCACCGACGTTCCATTATAGTATCTATGACGTCGATGTCTCGAGATTTCAACGTAATATTAACCTTAAATTTATCTCTAAACAGAACTTAATGAAGAGCTGGAACAGCAAAATAGAAAGAGATAATACAATTTTAAAAATTATTTTAAGTTCTTTAAAATATCTCGTCTATCTAAATATCAAAAAATAACATAATGCATATTCTTTAACAAATAATAATATTTTAGAGTATATTTCTATTTTTCTATTTTGTCTTGAAATAATTTATATTTATAGTTATTACAGTTAAAATTATTGGCAGACAAATTTTTTCGTGAATATTTTAATTATAGGAATTAAAATTTAATACCCCTTAGAATTACCTAAAAATATAATCGCTTTTTTTTTTTTTATTGAAAAATTTTTTTTCCTTATCACAAAATTTGATCCTCCATTAAAATTATTTGCTTAAATGGCCGAAATGCTCTAAAAACTTTAAAGTATAAAACACCAACAAAATAACTTTCAAGAAATTTGTTACATTTTGAAAAGTAATTTCGTTTATAAAATATGTGTACAAATAGGAAATTGACTATTATACAGTTATAATTACTACAGTGAATCAACAACGATTTATATGTTGGCAACCTTGTTTTAGTAAAATCTACTACAAATTTACTTTGTAGTCGTCAATCAGTGATACATCATTATTTGTTAGGCTATGTCAGTGCGTATATACACGGCCAACCCGAAGGCAAAAAAAATAAAAATTCGGTGTGTATCGGAAAAGGGCTAAAAAAGGCAAACAAGAAACAATTGTAACGGCACAAAATAATATTAGAAAATGATCGTAAGCTTTGGTAGATAAAAAATCTTTTAAAACAACTGGTCCTAGATATAATAAAAATGTGCGATATTCAACTCCTTTCCAATGTTTACTATATTCCAATCGTCTAATTGCTCTATGAATTTCGGCCGGCTTTCTTTTATTACATTCTTGAAGCATATCAGACATTAGTTCGATTTCTCTAGCAGATAGTTTTGTTCTAAAATTATAACTTCCAGTTGTCCACCCATAGATGCATTTTCGCATTACTCCTGAAATGAAAATATATGTGTTTATATAATATAAATTGCCGGTTGAACAACTTTCGATTTTTCTAACCAAGATCCAGTAAATGTAGCGAATCAGCAATGATAATATCTTCAACTAAGTCTATGGGCAGCTTTAGTAACGGTGTTGGGTGTTTGTGATGATCAGGGTCAGCACATTTCCGAAAGCTGTCGTTGGTCCTTCGACGACAGTCAATTCTGGGGAATGTCATATGTCGCCCTTTTTTATCGTATTCACCCATGACTGTGCACTTAATGCAGCCATTTGTTGCATTAAAACTAACAGTACCTATATATGCGAATTTACAACACATGTTTTAAAATTATATGTTTCTTTGAATTATAAATGATAAATCACCTTTGATAAAACAACGCGCTGGTGTATCACAAACAAAAAATTTTATTGTAATACAAATTTTTTTTTATTAACGATTATTCCATTTTCCACAAGCTCGCTTAACTCGTCGACGAATAAGGTCAAGTACTCTTCTAACGGTGGTTTACCTTTACCACAGTAAATCGCTACTACTTGTGGATTAATATCTTGCCTTTCTGATATTTTTACTAAAATTGGCCACAGTTCTATACCAGAGCTTTTAAATGGTGGAATACCATCCATGTTAAATATAAGACCAATCGATATAGGTTCCCGTAAATCGTGATAAATGCATTCCAGAATGGCTTTTATACCATTGTACCAAAACTGACCTCGTCCCATTGGGACGATATTAACACTCTTGGGTGTATGCAACAGAGTTCTACTATCGATTGGTAAATTAATATGTGGTTGATCATTTAAAATATTAAGTAAACCATTTATCGTAGCATGAGGTACATTAAAAGTGATTGCCCATACCCGTAGTTTAATTTGTAGAGATACTTGGTTATCATATTCAGTCTCGTTCACTGAGTTAACGTCATCATCAATTTCTTCCTCAGTACTGCAACTCAGATTAGCTATTTGACCAGAACATTGAAAATCATGATCAATAGATTTATATTTTAAAATTTCATTCGATACAAGATTGATTGCGTTTACGCTTGATGCGTTTCCAATCGGATTTATTTGTTGCTTAACTCTTCTATAAAAAGTGGTCGAATGTTTGAATTGTTTTTTTTTATTTAATATTTTCGACATTTTAATTTGTATTAGATTAATTTAAGTTATTAAATTAAATTTTATAGGTTTTATCACACTTGTTTTTTGAGTATTTGATTCTAACTAATAAATTCGGTGACGTTTTGACTTAAATTACTTTTTCAACTAAATTCGGATAATTTTACTTTGAAGTAAGTTTATATTTTCTACCGTAAAGTTATAGAATGTTTGTAGTTGTAAACTTAAGGTTTTATTACTTGAAAGTGATAAAGATTTACAAATTTGATAAAAATTACTTTAAAATTAAATTTTAGGTTTGTAAATACATAAGAGTTACTCTTTTAGCCACTAAAAATGTCATCCAAATTTTTAGTCAATTTGAAGGTTTTCTCTCTCTCTCTCTCTCTGGCACTATATCCCATCAAAGGATTTGGACGCCTCATATGAGGTTTCATAATCATTTTTTCATTTCGGATAATGAGTGATTAATTCATTGATCCTAAACCAGCCGTGAAAAAATTTTTTTTCCTTGTCACCACCGGGAATCGAACCCGGGACCTCCGGTCACTGGTGCAAGCATGCTAACCACTTTGCCACCGGGGCGGCAATTTGAAGGTTTAAGATTCGTAAAAATGACTACATAAAACTACGTTCACGACTATATTCTGTAATTATGAAAATGGAGACTACAAGGTAGCTCTTGGTAGTGACAAGAAGTACAATATTACTTTATTAATAACTATGCAAAGTCTATAGTATTTAAGTTATTTTAAAAGTTTTTGTAACGTGCAATTGTAGTTAATTTCACTTTAAATTTTTAAGTATTTAATTGGTAACTATGAAAGGTATTACTTACGGTTTCGCTACTGCAAAGTTCACCGAATAGTTTTATTTACTTTAATGATGAAATTTTATGGTTTTTGTAACGTTTTTGTTACTTGAGAAATCTCAACAAAACCAATGTCCCACCATGGTTAATAAATTATGTAGTAATTACCGAAAGCCTACTAATAAATTGTCAGTAAAGTTAAAATGATAATGCGGTTAGATATTTAGAAAATATTACGAGGTATTTACGAAATTAAAGTTCCCATTCACAATTCACCTGTAACTATAACTAAAAATGTTGCTTGGGGGGTGTTAGTATATTTTAGACCAAGTAGCAATTCTGTTACCAACACTTAAGTTCACAAATTCACCGTCCGGTCGCTGGTGTCGAAACATTAGAGATTTGTCATTAGAGATGGCAGCCTTGGACAGCCATGGCAGCCTTATCATTTTATCACCCAAAATTGGGGGATTCATTGATTTCTCACAATTTACTGCATACCCAGTCACACAAACCATTTTAACTATTAAGTCAACCATTTTCGTCTATCGGGCCACTATTCCGAATATTAATAGAGTTTACAAACAGAAAAAAATACTAATATATAAAAATCGTCATTTTGCGGGTTTTCACTGTACATTCTCGTTTGCCCCACATTTCAGATTAATTTTGCGAGTTGGGTACATCGCACCGAAGTTTTGATTATAGTACATAATATTGTTGAACATTTCCAAACTGATCAAAGTTTGTAAATATGTTAACGAACTTTTAGTTTTAGGCTAAGGTATTCAGAAAATTGTAAATCTTTACGTGGTAAGAGTCAAGTGTGTATGCCCAATGTGTGGGTTGAAGGCATGAAATTTATGTTTAAATTAAATTTTAATCTGCATTGGGCGACCGATTATTTGTGGGTACACATATTTTTAAATTTTTTGCAAACCTCAAGTCATTTTCTCGTTTTATTTAACCACTAACTATACATGGTTAATCTATCTATCTATCTATTATATTAATACGCTTAATTTTTTCATACTCAACCCTAAAATGACCCCTAAACATGATCCGATCCGTTTAAATTTTTCAGGATAGGTCGACATAAATATAGCGGTGTGCCTTTGCTAGAAAAATCGGAAAAATTCCACCGGGAAGTACCTGAAACGGGCACCTCAGGTGTTTTCAGCAAAATTTTGCCACGACGCCAGAATGCCATGACAAAATATGTTTATATTGAATCTATGATCATGCGCATTACACCGTGACAATGACAAAATTTATTAAAATTGCCGATGTTTTTGTCAAACCACTGTGATGACAAAATCAGTAGAAAATTTGTATCTGACTCTCAATTAAACAAAACAGAGTACATAAAATACATTTTTACATACATTTTGGTGTTAAAAGTTGTGAGTGTAAAAATACAATGTTGTCATGACACTCTATCTATTTAAGATTTAAAAATTAACCGCGTATATGAATTTACTTTATTTTTGACAAATTTACATCTTAAAAAATCTTCTTAATTATTTCTTAACCAAAAATTCAATAAAATGTATTCACGTGACTGATTATTCAGCCACAGGTCAGCTTCTATCTATCTTCTATCTATCTATTATATTAAACTCTTAATTTTTTCATATTCAACCCTAAATGACCCCTAAATATGATCCAATCCGTTAGATTATTTCAGGGTAGGTTTACATAAATATTGCGCTGTGCGTAGGGTAAAAAAATTGGAAAAATTGGAAAAATTCCACCGGAAAGTACTCGAAACGGGTACCTCAGGTGGTTTCAGAAAATTTCCAAGATTTTGTGCGCGTGAAATCTTGCCACATTAGAGAATTTTATGGGACGAGTGAAAAGAAATTTTTTTGTTCAAATTGGTGGTGCGCGATTCAAATCAAAAATTGCAAAACAGTTTGCATGCGAGTTAGATTCAAAGTTCAAAACAGTTTTCGCGCGATTCAATTTCAAAGTTGCTTAATGGTTGACGCGCAGTTTAAATTAAAAGTTGTTAAATTGTTGCGGATACAAATAAAACTGGATTGAAATTGTTTTAGAAAAGCAAGCTACTAACTTTTTAAAGTATAAAAAAAGGCAAAAATAACGATTTTCAAATACATAGTAACAAAAATGCATTGAAATGTAAAAAACGACGCGAGTGACCAATTTTGCGATTTTCAAATCCATACTAAATCGAATAAAAATCAAAATATTTTTATTTTGCTGATTTTAATACTGAAATGTCAAAGAAATTCAAAATATAAAGCCGTTAATCATCAATTCAAGCCTCGAGTATGAATCAAACCACTTTGAACAAGCGGTCCAGCGAGTAAGTCATTACCATTTCTCACCTCAACGAGTCTTGAACAAAACTCTTTTCATTTTTCTTCAAAATGCCTTGGACATCAAGAGACCCTCGAAAACGAAAAATATACGATCAAAATCGAAATTCATAATCCACAAATTCAAGCCATGAACCAGTCTCATCATTATCACTTGAACACCACCCCATGGATCTCCCAAGACGCCAACCCGGTCCCAGGGCCATTAGAAGCCACCCTTCCATGGATCTCTCAAGACGCGCTCAATATTCCAAGTGAATCTCCAGCAGACGCCTTCCTCACATTTGAGGATTAGGTTCCAGACGAAGAGGCGGAGCAAGATCAATTCGATTTTAATATAAGTTTCTCGCCATTTTGTTTTTACTTTTGAAAACTCGCAAAATTTTTTCTTTTTAAGAGCCTTTTTCTTCCTGTGAGTGCACTCGAAGGTTTAAACCTGGCGGGCAATGAGAAGCGCACGGCATCATCCCAAAGTGCTCTCGGGAAATTTATATCCACTATTTAGGTTCGATGCAAGTAGCTTGCGAGTTCTTTGACGCGCTATTTTTCCGGGCAGAGAAGGAGGGGCTTAGTCTCGGCTTCACTCACTGCTGTGGTAAAGGAAAGGTGTCCCTCCCCGCACTGCACAATCTCCCCTACCTCAATCAGCTGATTCTCGGAACTAACTCCCCCTCGCGGTTCTATAAGACTAACATCCGGAAGCTTAATCCGCCCTCTCCGTGGGCAGCACCAGAATGAAGCTCGAAGAGCAGCGCCCTGGCGAACCGTACTTCTTTTCACTGCACGGACTCGTCTATCACAAAGGGAGAATTTGAATTAGCGAGTGTTGGATTACTCCGTATTAATGGAGTGGCCTCATGGGGTCCGCGTTAATGAATTTACATTTTTGATAAAAATGCATCAAATATACATCTTAAAAAATCTTCTAAATCATTTCTTAACCAAAAATTCAATAAAATGTATTTACGTGACTGATTATTCAGTCACAGGTCAGCTAGTATTTTTATAATAAGGTAATTATCTTCGAATTGGAGCCCAAGGACGGACCTAATTTGGCTGAATATCTAAGTTATCTTGATCACAGATACTTTCAGTTGAATTCGACAATTTATTTTTGAATTTTGGTCGCTGACTAGACGGAATATTTAGTTAAGTTACTCCATCTTCTGAAACTGATTGGTATATTTTTTTTTTGTCTAAAAATTAGGATCTTGATCCGGCAAACTATATGAAATATAACAAAATACATTCCACTGTTTCACCTGGAAAACGATAAATGATAAGAAACTATACATTGACAAAATATATTGGTCTAGGTCAAAACATGTCGATAAACATATTTTTGGTTAATTTAATTGTTTATGTATGACAAGCACTTTATAGGTAATCGCAAATACGGGCTGTCAAAAATTAAATTTATAAACTTTTGATACATAATAAACACCATGCGACTCCGAGTCATCAAATAAAATTAGAACTAAACTATGCATATAATGATGATGTCATACTGTATAAAATATTTAGTACGACTAGTAGTTGTATATACATTATCTCAACAAATATATAGTAAAGTGTAATAGAACAAGTGTGAATACAGATCAAGTAATAAAATTTAATTGGCCAACTCAACCACTTACTTAGTGACCTTAATAATTCAATTAGAGATTTTTGAAACAGATTAACACATTTTTTTACGTAATTGTCGGAAATTAATTTTAACCGACTTCCATCTAATACCACTAAATTAGAATATCCTTTTCACCGTTCGATTATTTTATTTCTCTATTTATGTGTTAGCTGATTTTACTATTCTAGTTAATAAATTAGCTCGGGTTTTGTTGTGGCCTAGCTAAACCTAAGATATACATGTATAAGAAGTTGAGCTGAAATTTCCATCCCGAAAAGAATTTTTTTCCCTATTCATAAAGTGTGTGTCTTAAAATCACATAAAAATAATTCCATCCCGAAAATTTTATTGTTTTATTGTTAAATTGCTGCACAATCTATTAATAAATTAAATCTACTTATTGATCATCCCGTAAACCACTTTCTATATATTCTTCAGTTAAAAAATGCTCATTAGCAAATTTAATAGTGGTGAACTCAGAGATGACCACTTGCCTTGGCATATGGAATTAGGTGTGCCAATGTGGGAAGGGGTCATCTCTGAGTTCGTCACTATGAAATTTACTAATGAGCATTTTTCAACTGAAGAATGTATAGAAAGTGGTTTACGGATTTTAGATTTAATTTATTAATACTTAGATTGTGTTGCTCTTTTACTGCAAACAGTTATATTCTAATATATAAAAATCTCGTGTCGCGGTGTTTGTGGTCGCACTCCTCCGAAACGGCTCGACCGATTTTTATGAAATTTTTTATGTATAATTGGTAGGTATGAGAATAGGTCGTAAAGTATATTTCATCCTACTAGGTGATTAGGGTGTCCCTATTCGAAAAAAATGTCCACCTGCCTCCACCCACAAATTTTTTAATCGCGATTTTATTATTCTGATTGTAAAAAGGTTGGTAAAATACTAAAAGAACAAATACATTATCGGTATACCGTTTTTCATCAGTAAGTATAACAATTTTGTCTATTTGCGTATGTGTATTACAGTGAACAATGGTTCAACAAAAATTGAAGTCTTTAATGAGTTTCATTACAAAATTACACGTATTTAGTTCCACACGTTGCTGGATGTATTCGGTTGAATGACAAAAGCGAGGGTTATCTCATGCGCACATTTTGGTTTCACCCAAAAAAATAAAGTGGTTAATCTGAATAAACCGTCAGTCAATTTGAAGAAATGGCGTTCAATATAGCGTCAACGAAGAGGGGCAATCAATTTGATTACTTTTTATTCAAATTTTAAATTAAAGAGTATTTTTTTAATTTAATGAAATTTCTTCGAACTGAATAAATTGATTGAAGAAAAGCAATTGAAAAATTGACAAAATTTATTCAATTTAATTAAGATCTAGCTATCGAATTGAATAAAATTGCGTCAGTTTAAAGAATGTTTTACTGCTGGTTTAAATAAAAATTCGTTGATTTGAATAAATTTTTTCATATTAATTCATTGAATTTAATGAAAGCATTGTTGAAACGAATAAAACTATCGTCAATTTGAATAAAATATTTGTCAATTCAAAGAAAAATTATTTAAAATATGATTATATATATAAAATAATAAATACATAGATATTTACCTATATAAATTTAAATTGTAATGAGGAAATTTCATAAAGAGATAAATGAAAGGAAAACAAGTAAATAATACGATTAATGAAATTGTATTTATTGGGAATTCACTTGTAGTACAAAATGCACATTATGCTTATCACATTCTCTTATAATATTAAAAAAAAAAAAATTGAATGTACCTCCACACTAAGTGGGATATGCTAATGGATAATTTAAATTAAAAATATTGAATATTTTAAAACAAATATCCACCACCTCAATAAATGAGTTCAAAAGATATTTCACGAAAACGAAATACACAATAAACTCTGTTGGGCCTAAAATACTCAGCGGCTGAAAACAAAATTTCGGCGCATAATTTCCGCCTCACACTCTTGGATAGTTCACCCTAAAATCAAGAAACTTCCTTGGGAATCAGTTATTGAAATTTAGTTCTGACCCGTATGTTGATTGCTCCTTCTACAACGCTGGTAGTTGGAACTAGTACACTGTGAAGTAAATGGAAACGCGCAACATCGACCATCTAAAATAAAAATAAATTATTAAATTGTTGTAATTTGATAAACTTAGAATTTTATTAACTTACTGTCAGTGACATGTTTCATTTGTTGCAAGTCTTCAACAAATTATTTTGATGACGGATCTGGCAATATTTTCAAAGCAAATGCATCAAAGCTTAAAATAAGACTCGACGAAATTGAATATTAATAAAAATCAATATTCGCCATCACCTGTGAAGTAAAAAGTAAATATTTATTTAAATGTATTTATGAAAGGATTTACACGAATAACAAAAAAACAACATTTTACTTGTACATTCCACACGAAGTTCTCAAATTTTAAAATCCATTTCATTATTTTGACATCTCTGAGTTTTTTTCCTGCTTGCTAATACAATTTCCATTAGATCAATACATAGAGGGTCTCATACGAAACGACACATTTCACAACAGGATGTGCTAAAACAGGATGTCACAAAACAGGATATCACAAAACAGTACATGGTACGCTACAGTACATGGTACGAAACAGGACCGATTAAAACAGTACAACACAAAACAGTACATGGTACACTAAAGTACATGGTACGGAACAGGACCGATTAATACAGTACATCACAAAACAGTACATGGTACAGTAGAGTACATGGTACGGAACAGGACCGATTTAAACAGTACATCACAAAACAGTACATGGTACACTAAAGTACATGGTACGGAAGAGTACATCGCAAAATAGTTAATAGTCAATTTTATTTTACGGTTTTAATAACTAGTTGTGTGGGTACGGAAAAGTACCATGTCAAAAATTTATTTTTGTATGTTTTTTGAACCAACATACACATTTGTGCATTCCTTTGAAAAACTTATTTTCGCCTGAAAAAACACTATAACTATACACACAATTGTGTTGGTTGTACTTCAAATCACGCGAAATTTTTTATCAAAAACGCCATTACATACTATGGTTTTTTTACTCACACATTTGTGTGGTTTGGACTTAAATTGAGCCATTTTTTTGGTTAAAAAAGGGATATATTTATTTATATATTAATTTAAATTTTTGATCTATTTTGCAACGATCAAGTATTAGCGATTTAAATAAAAATAATGTTATATATTGTTAGGTGAAGGGATATTTTATTATAACTTAAAGCAATTATAATTCTATATAGTATACTGTCTAATTACTCTAGGTGAAGGCAAATATCCACTTGATAATATCCTAATTACTAAACGTATTCAATAAAAAAAATTTAACAAATCAAGCTGAAAAAATCCTCCAGCTTAACGTTCAGTAAAATGTACTTTAGTGTACCATGTACTGTTTTGTGATGTACTCTTTTTATCGGTCCTGTTTCGTACCTTGTACTGTAGCGTACCATGTACTGTTTTGTGATGTACTGTTTTCATCGGTCCTGTTTCGTACCACGTACTTTAGTGTACCATGTACTGTTTTGTGATGTACTGTTTTTATCGGTCCTGTTCCGTACCATGTACTGTTTTGTGATGTCCTGTTTTATTACATCCTGTTTTGAAATGTGCCATAGTGAGCGGCTTCGATACATAGAAGTTGGATAAATACTTCAGAGGTGTCAAAAATGTTGAACTCTTTATTTTGATTCATCAAACGACATGACACGTACTCCAGTAATCAATTTGTTGACTATAAAATTAAGCACACTAATTATAAACTCAGTTAAAAAATTCGGTGAGTATTTCTCGGAAGCTATGAGGATTTTAGAAAAGCGTGTTATGCGAGAGTTATAATTCATTTGGTAGTTTTAAGAAATGTTACTAATCTGTTTGCTGAACAATGCCTCCAAAAATTATTTAATGAAAACAAAAAATCTAAATGCTTTTTTCCTATCTACTATAGTGTTTGCAAGAAGAACCGATTTTTTCTACAGACTCGCCATGTTAATTCAAGAAGTGTTTGTTTGTTATATACATACCAACTTGTATCCCATTTGTTTCTTATACTGCCTCCATTTGTTGAATATTTCAATGGTGGACTTATCAGTTTGGATTTAGGCCAATCTAAAATTTTTGGTTGCTTGCCAGCGGTGTTCTAGTTCTGCCCAAAAGCAATTGTCAGTCATAATCGCTTCCAGTTGCTCGTTGATGTTTGACTCTGAAGATTTGAATTTTCCGTAATATAGCTTATATATAAACACAAACACTTTTGTTATTAAAATTAACAACACAAAAAAGACGCCAAACCACAATTTGTCTCCTCAAAAAAAATTAAGCTGCAATTTATTACAATAAAGTTTGAATCACAATTACGCAAATTTTTGCTTAACTATTTTTGTTGTATTATTCACTATATTAACTCATATGTTATTCATAAAAATGTTATTTTTATTACAAATTTATAACTCTATTTTAACACACGTATTAAATGTTTCCAAATAAACAACGCACATTGAAATGACTTAAAAGTAGTTTTCCTCGTGGTTTAAAATAATATAACTAAACTTTCGTCAATTTGAAGAAATTTCTTCAAAATTACGCTTTTTTTCCTAGAGGTGGCTAACAATTTTGTTAAATTGAATAAATTTATTTGATTCAACGAAATTTAGTAGAACTTTTTGAAATATCAATTCTTCAACGTAATCACAATTTCTTCAAAATGAAGAAATTTAATCAAATGTATTATTAATGAAAAATTAATCAAATATGAAGAAATCTCTCATTAATGTGAATAATTTTCTTTTTTTTGCAATTAATTGAATATTTCATAATCAAATCAGTAACAATTACCATCAAACTGAATAAATCGGTTCTTCAAACTTCAACGAAATCGATTATTCAATTTCACCTACGAGATTTTTGTGAGTGTTGGTTAATCGACAAAATAGGCCCTGAGAAAATCGATAGTGTAATTTCCGCGGAATTCCAGATCCCTCTACTGATCGACTATTGTTCGATTTTGTTATCACAAACATGATTCATGGCCCCCGCGATGATCTGAATCGTTTATCATCTTGCATGGCAGATGGAAAAGGCCTAAAGGTTTTCCTAAAGATTTCACCAACGACACAATCACAAATGTCGATGGATATCCAATATATCGTCGAAGAAATACTGATAATGGCGGACAATCATTTACGCTACATATCAACAACGCAGAGATTGACAATGACAATCGTTGTGTGGTACTATGGTACTTATGCATATTTGCCTCTGCTGAGCAAAACGTTCAATGCTCATATTAATGTTGGATTCTGCAGTTCGGTGAAGAGCATCAAACACATTTGCAAGTATGTAAATAAAGGCAGCGATATGGCTGTGTTTCAAATTCACCGATGTGAATGCTCCTCGATTGAATGACAACGACGAAATAATGCGCTACCAAATTGGCCAGTACATCAGCTCCAATGAAGCTGTCTGTCGTATCTTTGGTTTCCCAATTCATGGATGGACACGCAGCAGTTGTACATTTAGCCGACCATCTTGAAAACTGCCAGCGCGTATTTTTCACCAATGAGACAGCAATTGAGCGTGCCATAAATCCACCAAAAACTACACTCACCGATTTTTTCAAATTGTGTAATTGTGCGGATACTTTCGGTGCTTTTGCATGAACACTAATCTATTCCCAAATACTACGCTATTTCGCATGGAATCATACAAAAAAATGGATGTCCCGCAAGCAGCGGTCTATTCAAATCAAACACTTTGGGCCGGGTATATACAGTCACTCCAAGGCAGAGTGAGTGCTTCTAACTGCAATTAATGGTTAATGTCACCAGCCCATTGTCGTTTCAAGATATACGCAAAGTGAAAGGACAACAGTATCCAATATAAAAAGATCCATGCCTTGCACTCGGCTATCGAGGATCTTTGCGTTGTCATTGCCAATTTACCACTTAGTCATTTCGGCATGAGTTCGCCTAATCGAAGTGAATCTGATTTAATGGACACCGAAATGAATCGTGAACTCCAGTATACGATACTGCGGAAATGGCAGCGATTGTTACTCGCAATGTCCCACTACTGATTCATGAACAAAAAACCATTTACGATCGCATTATGCTGGCAGTTTCAGCGGGACAAGGTGGATTCTCTTTTTTTTGGATGCACCAGGTGGAACTGGCAAACCATTTCTCATTTCGCTAATTCTCGCCAAAATACGATCAAATAATGAAATCACATAGGCCGTTGCATCATCTGGCATTGCAACAACTTTATTGGATGGAGGCAGAACAGCTCATTCAGCATTTAACTGAATATTCAAAATAACCCAGATGCAGTGTGCAACATAAAAAAATTTATTAACAATGCAAAATTATCATCTGGGATGAGAGCACTTTGGCACACAAACATTCTCTTGAGGCGTTGAACAGAACACTGAAAGATATAAAAAACAACGATAAACTAATGGCGTAAACTAAATGCTACAAGATCCATCCGCTGATACATTCTAGAACCAATTGTTAGATATCGGCGATGGAAAATTTGCTGAAGAAAGAGCCATTTTGGCAGCAAAAAATGTAGACGTCCACGATTTAAACTTCATACGCCTGTCGTTTCAGGCGATTTAGTATCATACAAATCGATCGATACAATTTGCGATGCCAACGAAGCTGTAAATTATCCAACAGAGTTTTTGATCTTACTGGATCTGCCAGGCATGATGCCACCACACCTTCTACGACTGAAAGTTGGATCTATGGTTATTTTACTTCAGAATTTGAACCCACCACGGCTGTGCAATGGCACGCGATTCGTCATTAAAAAATTGATGAAAAACATTAACGAAGCCACCATTTTGAATGGCCAATGATTCTCACAGCCAATTGAATTAAAACGCGTTCAATTTCCTATTAGATTGGCATTCGCAAGGACAATCAATAAGTTGCAAGGCCAAACGATGTCTGTTTGCGGCTTAGATTTGAACACACTATGTTTTTCACACGGACAACTATACGTGGCAAGTTCTCGCGTGAGCAAACCATCGAGCTTATTTGTGTTGGCTAAAGACGGACTGACAAAAAATATCGTACACTCAATTGCTCTTCGAAATTAATATTGATTTCCTTTATTTTATTTTCCTATTTTAGGATAAAAAAATATATTACTTTTTTCACTTAACATTTAACTTTTAAGAGATCAAACAATGATATGTCCATTCCTCTTTCTGTCATACATCCCATCCCCACACACTTATAATACATTCGTTATTTTTTATTTAACAACCAAAATATTCATTAGAAATTATTTATATGGCAGAATAACGTTTGCCAGGTCAGCTAGTAATTTTATAATTTTCTCCGGCTGTTTATTTTTTTCTTTAGTTTAACAATAAAATAGTCGGGATGGAATTATTTTTATGTGATTTAGCAAAAACACACACTTTATGAAAAAAAACCCTTTTCGGGATGGAAATTTCGGGCACACATCTTATGCATTCCGAAAACCTTCTCAGAAAAGATCTTTTAATATAATTTTTTGCGTCCTTGCTTAATTAAAATGGCCTTTTGGTCCGAAAAATAATATAAAATAACACAAAATTAGAATCCATCCCGAAAAATATATATAAAGTTTTGCTCCGGGCTCAAAAATTTGAACTAAGTACAGGTAACCCTCCAAGAACACTGTACATACTTCAAAAACATGAGTTTCGAAGAACACGGATACCTTCCCTCAGATTACACGGTTTCAAACTACACAATTTTTGAGTAATTCTCTTTTATATTTTGTTTATTTTCACACTCCCGTTTTTTGTATTCTCGAACAGCACGGTTTCAAAGAACCTGTATGTGGTAGATTATAAAAATTCAATAATTGCGGTAATAAATTTCAAAATAAGAAAAACCCTCATTCTTATTTTTACGTGGTGGATTCTAATTTTGTGTTATTTTAAATTATTTTCGGGCCAAAAGGCCTTTTAATTAAGCAAGGACGCTTAAAATTAAAAGGTTTTTTCGGGATGGTTTTCGAGCGAGCGTCATATACGTGAAAAATTCATCGTTCATATGTGTTAATGGTAAATTTATCTCGCAATTCCCAACAATGTAATATATAATTTATTCCCTAAATTAAATTTCGTCGTTTTATGTACTGCTAGAAATAAAAACTTGAATGAGAAATTTATTAGGTGTGCAAGTAGAGACTGGGGTCTGAAATTGATTGCATTAAACAATACTTGAACGCATCCAAGTCGCCCGCCATTTTGAATATATGTATAGCTATGGTATAGCTTACTTACAAATATATGTAGAACTTGTAAAGCAACATTTACGTCATTGCATTCTATTCAGTGCTGACATGTTCTACCATCACAATTTTCGATACTTTATCGAAATTTATTTCTCGTTTTCCCAAACTAAAATTGGACAACTGTTTCATTTATTAACTATTTCTTTTCTTTTGCTATCACAACCTACTAGTACAAATGCGAACAAATTGTCTTTCTCTAATTTCGTTCAAGTATCGAAAACAAATTATTTCGTGATAGAAATGGAGTAGAATATCACAATTTTTCAATCTAGCAACCTGGTAAATGATATAAAATGTGAAATAGTGTCACATTTTATTCTAAAGAAGCGAGACATAATCTTCGAAAAAGTATCGAAAATGTGATGGTAGAACATGTCAGCACTGTTTTCAAATGAAAAAAAGCTGCTCAGGCTTTGGAATTGATTAATTAGAATTTGAGTGAACATTCTGTGAGTCATTCAACAGTAAAAAAGCGGTTTGCAAAATTTCGTGGTGGCAATTTTAGTCTTGAGGACGATCCACGCCCAGGTGCAGTAAAACAATTTGAAGACGAAGAACTTAAAGTTTTGCTGGATGAAAATCCTTGTAAAACTCAAAAAGAGCTTTCAAAACAATTAGAAGTTGCTCACCAAGCAATATCACTTCGATCGCATGCAATGGGAAAATTACAGAAGGAAAGAAAATGAGTTTCTCATAAACTGAACCAAGAAAACAAAAACCTAAGAGTTGCCATCTGCATGAATTTGCTTTCTCGGTGCAAAAGAAATTTTTTTTTGCGATTTTGTACGATAATCCTAAGCACAGAAAATCATGGGTTGATCCAGGCCAGCTATTAGCAGTAGTTTCAAAAATGAATATTCTAAGAAAGTGTTACTGTGTGTCTGGTGGGATTGGAAAGGAGTCATTTACCACGAGCTTCTGGTACCTGATCAAACTGTTACAGTTGAACGTTACCAGAACCAATTGATCAAATTAAGTGATGCTCTGAAGAAAAAATATCATTTACGGGTCAAGGAAGGCGGAAGGTAGTATTGCTGCACGACAACGCTCGACCACATAACGCAAAATAAACCCAGGAACTCTCTCCTTAGGCTGGTAAGCTGGTAAAGAAACGAAAGTTGAAGATGTGCAAAAACGGCTCGATGACTATTTTGCTTCAATACCACCAAGTTTCTATCGCGAAGGCATTCATCATCTTCCTGATAAATGGCAAATGACCATAAATAGTAATGGCGAATATTTCGATAATTAATCTTTGTAACAGTTGTATTTGCAATAAAGTTGAATTTGGCCAAAAGAAGCAGAGTTTCTACTTGCACACCCAATACAGTAAACGCATTTATTGCATACTTATTCAGATAACGCAATAAATGTAATAGACCAATAGACACACTGTTAGTTTTGTAATTATGATTAACTCTAGTTCTAGTGTGTTATGTTTAACCATAGTTTCAAACTAAATTTGAACTCAGTTTCGAAATGACATATTTTTTTCTCATTTCCATGTATTTTAGTACTCACAGCACAGTGCCGAAAGCATCAAAAATAGAGATTCCTGATTTGAGTTTTCTGTTTGTTATGGGTATTTAGTTGGTGAGAGTAAATTTTTTTCTGTTCCGTCAATATAAAAGTCATTTCTGACAATTTAAAAGTCAATTAAATGTCAATTTTAACATTTTTGTCAGCGCCTTCACCATCACTATTTACAACCAAATAAGAAGACAGTGGAAATTTTAGTGTGTCTTGTGTTCTCATTTAGGAAATCATGATCCCGAAATTATGGTAACGAAACTTGTAATGTGTCTGTAGTATAACCAAAAATATTAAAATAGGCATTTGTGATGGAGAATCATTTTACTGTGTTAAAAATGTAAATTTAAACAAAATATTTAAGGGAAAGCGGAAGATCCCGACTGCGCTGGCATGACGGCGTTGAACATGACCTACTCGTATTAGGATATCGAAACTGGAAGACGAGAGCGATGGGCCGAGATGGACGAAGTGCGGGCGGCAAAATCGCTTCAAGGGATGTGAAAGTTAGAGAGAGACAGAGAGAGAAAATATTTAAAATGACATACCAAATTCACAAAACGAAAATAAAATAAAATCCAAATTACAGTAAAACCTGGTTATAAAATTCCTCTTTATAACGCTCAATTCTCTCGGTCCCAATTTTTTTCCTATATAACATAATAAAAATTACCCTCAATATAACGAACCTCGTTATAACGATATAACAAACATCAACAAATACCACATAATTTTAGAGAAAATTGATTCTGAAAAAATGCGATAAGTGAATATTTACTGTATTTAGTTTTTGGCTTTTTTTTGAAGCTGCTTCACCGAAAAAATTTTTGTTGAAAAATGAGTCGCAATTAAAACCGGTTTCATAGGTAAACGGGGAAAGTGACGAAAAAGAAGCTGCTTCTTTGACATCCCGTGTGGAACGGTTGAATATATTGAAGACTGTTAAAGTTGGGAATGTGACATCTAGTGCTTTAAAAATAAGCTCATTGAGTGTTTTTTCCATGAAATTTTAGCACGGGAAACTTTATAAAAATAAAAATTAACATACAAAAATATATCCAACAAGTCAAATTTTTTTACCGACAAATCCACTTATAGTTGTCTATTCAGAT
The DNA here is from genome assembly GCA_947310385.1 of Nephrotoma appendiculata. Lineage (NCBI taxonomy): Eukaryota > Metazoa > Arthropoda > Insecta > Diptera > Tipulidae > Nephrotoma > Nephrotoma appendiculata. Next base: position 316,498,146 of record OX371223.1, read on the forward strand.
ATCTAAATTTAGCAGGAAGACAGAATTCGCGCGCCAAATAAAACTTAAATGGCTTCATCCAAAATTTCCCTCATACAATTTACCATTTTGGCACGTAAAAGTCGAACTCTTCCGCTACAATTTCGATATCAAACGTGCTCTATTAGTTGATATCTACTGCGACTTAAGACGGCTTTATCTAAAATTTACTAATAATCAATTTCCTAATTCAACCAAGAATGCCACTGGTCTAAAACTAGTTGAGTTAGGTAGGAATTTAAATATATGTAGTGAGGGATCTCTCTTTATACCAAAAACAACCCAATTTAGTATTAATTTCAGATTCTTTTAAAATTGAAAATATGTACTTTAAGTTTGGTTTTTTATTTTGTCAGCTCATAAATTGATACTTCATACCCGACAATGAAATATTTGATTTTTATACAATTCTAACAGATTGTGTCGTTTGTATTTGAGAGATTTTGGGATTCGTGCTAAGGTGTAGCAGCCTCTACTGTTATTTAACAGCTGCCCAACTAAATAAGCTCAACATTTTTATTTCCGCGAATTTCAAATGCTCATAAATAGCTCTTAATTCTATGCTATGAATGTTTTTCCAATTTTACAAGGTGGAAGGGCTAGCTCAACAGGGATCATGTTTTCTTCAATAAAAATAAGTATTGAGATGCTTTCATTGATATAATTCAAAATTTAACGGTAAATGGTAATGAGTTCCATACACTACATAAAAAATCGCTCTAAATCTCTAACAACCAAATTATCGTAAATTATCGCAAGTGAAATGTATCTAGCCCAAATTTCAATGAAAGTAAATTTGTGAAAAATTATAATTTTATTAGACTTCAAATTTCACTATATAACAATTAAATTGCGTGAATTTGCATTAAATTCAAATATGAATCATCAAGAAACCGTTAAAATTATACGAATAAATTTCAATTGATCGTCTCGTTTCACCCAATTAACATCCCAACTAATCTACTATACCGCAGCCGTATATAAAAGCAAAATCCGCGAGAAATTATAAATCCATAAATATCTATGGGGTATTGGATACTTACGAGACAACAGAACAAAAAAAAACGTTTTGTTAATTTTTTTAATTTTTTGCGCATTTATCTTAAAATATGGAAGACAAGACAATAGAGACATCTTATAATGTTTATTTACCAATTTAAAGTAGAATTTTACGTGAGTAAAAAATACAAACTTTCGACATCGTATATTTTGCATTTTATTATTGTTTTGTTAGTCTTCTAAAAAATCTCAACCTGTATTTTAATCTACATTAAGACTCTTTTCTCTAAAAATGTTGAAAGCCAAAATCAGAGGCAAGCACAAAATTTTCAACACTTTCGTTCGTTACGATTGATTTTGGTTTAACCGAAGATTTGTGGTGTTATCTTATCTCCAACGTAACAATTAATTAAAAAGATCGATCAGCAGTGGCGGAACTTTAAAAATTCTTTAATCAGCTTTTTTGAAAGTAAATAGTTTTTATGTAATCAACCGTTGAAATATTTCATAATGTATATGGTTAACATTTTGTCGTTGGATCACAATACTCGTGTATCATGACACCGGAAGTAAAGATTTTATTAAGTAAGCGATCATTCTTAATATCCATCACTAAAAGCAGGATGTTTAATAGATTACCACAATATGTTTTATGGTATATAGGATACAAATAGTTATATGTAACATCGTAAAATTTAATGAAACCATAAAATAGTTGTGACGTATACGGTTGGCGATTAAATTACGTTACGACAAAACGTGATGGTTTTAATTTATATAGCGCATGCAACATTAATAAATATGATGTTTATAAAATTTGTTTATGAACCGTGGTCATTGAAGAAAAGCATCTAAGTTCATACATAAGTATATAAAAATAAATAAACCTTGAAATATTAAATTGTAAAAATGTAACGCGGCGTTGAATCACAAAATTTGCATCAGGAATTAAATTAGCCATAATAGAATCCAATCTCTTGTACATGTGAAAATCGATTAAGGCCAAACTGAAAGTAGGAAGTAAGATTTATTTATTTTTTTCTCCTCTCGTTTCAATTTTCTTTCGTTTACTGTAGTTTGCTGTGCCACGCGTTAAACGAACTTTCGTTCCATAACTAGACATTTATCAATTTCTGTAATTTTAAACTAGCAACCGAACAAAACGTAATTCAAACTTTTTTTTTATTGCACAATAAAGATCTAACTAAATACATAAGTGTAGCAAAAAAAATGTATCACTACACTTTTACATATACGTCTTCATACTATTAGTACCGTTGAAATCTATAGCATTTGTAACACTTTTTCCTAAAGAAATTTTGGTTTAGCTGTGGTTAATAAAATGAAATAAAATCGAACTCCAATAAAAAGATAAGAAATTCAAAATGTCATAAATAATTTAATAAGTACAAAGTCATGAGTTAGTAATGAAAATTTATAATTTACATAAATATCGATCGGATTTTGGCGTGCATATTAGTACAAAAAATTGCATCAATTTACGCAGCCTGTAAAAATATCGATTTTTTATATCGCCGTTTTGTCTGCCCGTTCTACGACTTCCAAACCAAAGTAATTGTTGCTGGGGCTTAGACAGCTAGCAGCAGGTATATTTGCGCAGCTATGGCTAAGTGTTTAATTTTATTTATGTTAGATTACAACTGGATGGCATCTTATAATAAAGAACACGTTGTTAACTTGACTGCTTACTTTATTCTACCTAATAAATAGGTATAGTTAGTTATATATGCATATTTAAAATTCAAAACAATATGAAAGATTGAAATTAAATTGTTTGCGATGGTGACGAGTGTCCAAAAACATTGTAGACTGATTAGATTGCTCAAATTTTGATAAATTTTCTACGTAAAGAAAAAAACGAAGATGTAAATATGTTTACGACATGTTAAATGTGTTGGAGATGTTAAATGTTGATCGTATGTTGAACTTATTTATGCATATCACATTTATATACATACATGTATCGTACATCTCGAATACACCACACTTGTTTTCTTAACGGAAAGCCAATTTCCCTTTTAAAGTATCAGAAAATCAGCAAGGTTGAAAATTTAATCTTTAAATTTATTTAAATCTTTTAATTCTTTGTCATTTTTTGTAAATGCTAAACTTTTCAACATCATAGTCAAAATTCTAAAAGATCTCTTGAAGCTGATATTTTTGGTACACAGCTTCATATGTTTTTGCAGAAAAACTGCAGCTTATTTTTATGGGAGAACACATTATGGCCATGATATTCAAGACGAATTGTTTATTGCGGCTCTTCTTTTTTAAATTAGTAGGCATAGTAGGCAACAAGGGGTCTATTTTTTAATTCAACCCGAGCAAGCAGGCTTACCCCGGGTAGTGTACACCGAGCAAAGGTTGTACTGGGTAAAATTATCCGGTGCGCATAGAGTAAAAAATTGTTTTTGACTTTGCACACTCTTCGTACACTGACATTAATTTCAGAGTAAAATTTGAAGAACCGAGTAAGCTCGGTGTAAGCACAGTTCACAAATAAAAACGCAGTGTGCAGAGTAAAATTACTCAGGTTGAATAAAAAAATACAGAGTATTTTTTGACTGTGCACTGCTTGCTCAGGTTGAATTAAAAAATAGGCAACAAGGTAACGTAAAATACACCGACTTTGTAAAAGCTTTCGATTCCATCAGCCATTGTAAAACTTTGAAACACCCCTTCAAGTTCGGATTTCTCAGCCAGTTCGACACCTGTTCAAAACTTATTTGAGTAGTCGAATCCAATATATTGAAATAAGAGGTAAAACGTCGAATAGAATACAAGCAACCTCTGGTCTGGTGTACCACAAGGCTCTCACGTTGGCCCGTGAATTTTCACAATCTTCATTAATCGTATTAGTGAAGTGATAAAGTACTTCAATATCCTGATATTTGGAGATGACCTAAAAATCTACAAAGCCATCGAGTCAGTCGACGGTGCCAATAAACTACAGGAAGATATTGACAATCCATCGTTATGGTGCAAGTTTAATTCTTTGAGTCTCAATAGTGGAAAGTGCAAATCACTATCAGTTCACCGAAAAGCTAACCCTGTTACACAAGGATACAAGATAAATGGTGTACTCCTTCAGGTAGAACTTGAAACTAAAAACCTAGAGGTTACTTTCATTGAAAATATGAGCTTTACTAAACACATTGAGCTGTGCTTCGCTAAAGCGGACTCCATACTCGGTCTTGTCAAACGTTGGACGGGTGACAATTTTGATGTGGAAACAATTAAGAACCTGTATTGTGCCTACGTTCGATCCCAGCTGGAATATGCTGTAAATTTGTAGTGTCCGTTCTATGAAGATCATATCCAAAGCATTGAGAAAATTCAAAAGAAGTTTATACGCCACTTGACCTGGAAAGACGGGTGCAAGACATACAACTTGACAACTCTAAAAATAGACGCGAATTGTGGTAAAGTCATTAAAATAAAGGTTCCTGGTAGACAACTAAGAGATCATGACTTCCTCCACTTAGATAGACACAGAACCAACTATGGCGAGAATGAACCAGTGAAGATGATGTGTAAAAGCTTCAATAGAATTAAATATTTATTTGATTTTTGTTTAACTTAAAATAATTTTAAAAGTAGGTTAAGGCAATTCTATGCCTCTCAGTGATTTTCGCGGGTGTACAACGAAATCCCGGTTTTCAAAATCCCGGTTTCAAAATTCCGGTTTTCTTTTCTTCTAGGTCTAAAGTCTAGATTTAAAAAAAAGATTTTTTATTAATTTGGGCCGACCGGACTAATAATATTTTAACATAAAAATAAGATATCTTGTCCAAAAATTTACCAGAAAAACGAAAGGCTGCGAAGTCAGAGGCGGGAATCGGTTTCGTGGAGTCGGTGCTATTTTATCGGGGTCGAAGTCGGAAAATACTGAACTACTGAAATACTGAATACTGGTTTTCGAAAATTGAACTTGCAACATTTTGTAATTGCAACATTTTGTAGTTGCAAGATTATTAAAAAAGCAATATTTTGTTAATGCAATATTTTGAAATGCAATAGCTGTAGAGGCTGTCGGCTTCGATAACTCTCATGGGCACGCGATCGATTAGTTCCATCCCTAATGACAATATTCCAGAACTTTTTCAAACATCATTTTAAAATCCCATTTGGATCCCACATGTCGATTTTCGACATAATCGGTTAAGAAATGGACAGTTTTCAACCCTATCCGCCTTTTTCCAGAACTTTATCAAAAACGCATTTTTTTAATCCCATTTAGGACCCCCCACATGTCTAATTTCAACTAAATCGGTTAAAAATTGGCCTAGTTCCATAGTGATGGCCATATTTCAGAACTTTGTCAAACAATTATTTTAGAAATCCATTTCCTTCGCAAGTATCGAATTTCAATAAAATCTGTTAAGAAATGGCCAAATTCCATCCCTATTAGCCATTTTCTAGAACTTTATCGCAAACTCATTTTTGAATTTTGTCAAAAAATCATTTAAGTGTCCAATTTTCCCACATATCAAATTTTAAAAATTCAATCGGGATTTTTTTTTATACAAAACCGGGATTTTGATAAACGGGGATTTTGAAACCCGGGATTTCGTTACACACCCGATTTCCACTTGTTACTTTACTTTTATATTTTAAATTTTCAAATCTAACGCGGATTTGTTTTAATTTTATTTTGTATTCTACATTAATATATAATATAATATTAATAATATGACGATATTTGGCTAAAAATTAGTTTACGTATCGGCAAGATTTTAATTTTAGTTGTAATTTATTTTCCACCACGATACACCAAATTCGAAAACTATAAATCCTTCTGTGATCATCTGTCTAATTTTATGCTAAATTCACCGAGTAATTATAACTTCTTAGTCCTCGGTGATTTCAATTTACCGTGTATATCCTGGGAGAAGGACAACGTATCTTATGCTATTTCTTCTGAAGGTAGAGCAGCTCAGTATCTTATTGATACAATTACGCTTGTCAAGCTTTATCAGCATAATCATGTGACTAACTGTAATAATAGATTATTAGACCTCATATTCTCTAACGTATGCAATAGTTCGTTAAAAGTTATTCATGCTCGGGATCATCTCTCTAAGGTGGACAATTATCATCCACCAGTTATCCCCTCAAAAAACTGCCATATAATACTTGTTTATACACCAATGTTAAAAATTTAAACTATGAACGTATCAGAGAGGAACTAGCTACGTTTAACTGGACTGATGTATTTGCTAACTCACAATTGGATGTTGAGAAAGCAGTCGATATTCTATACGCCACACTGGGTAGATACTTTGAAACTAAAACTATTAAACAAAAAGTCTTATCAAAATTTCCAATATGGTATTCATCAAAGTTAATAAATCTCATTCGGAACAAACACAAGTACCATAAACTTTTCAAAACTTATAAAAATTCAACTGACTATGCAATTTTTTCCAGCCTTCGCAGATCAATCAAATTGGAAATACGTAAATGTTATTCTGAATATCTAAAAAATACTGAACTAAGCTTAAAACGTAATCCTAAGCTTCTTTGGAATTTTTCACAAGCGCTGTCTTCAAAATCATGTTACCCTGGGACCATGAAATTTGGAGCCAGTGAATCGCATGATAGTAATATAATTTGCAATTTTTTTGCTGATTACTTCGAGTCCATTTTTATACCCAGTCCTACCGCGCCGGACAGTTCCACTGACGGACCGTTAACTAGAAGAACGTATTTTTCACCACAAGATGTTTTAGGTATTCTAGAGTCATTAGATGTTAACAAAGGCTCGGGCGCAGATAACATATCTAATTATTTTATTTTTCAGTTGAAAGAGGTACTAGCCGACCCACTATCTATCATCTTCAATATCTCTTTAAACTCTGCTATATTTCCAACTAGGTGGAAAACCGCGTTTCTTGTTCCAATATTTAAGAAAGGTGATAAAAGTTGCATAGAAAATTATAGACCAATATCTCTATTAAACGCGTTTAGCAAAATCTTTGAGAAGTTGGTCTATGGATTTTTATTTAACGAAGTTAGAAATTTCATAAGCATAGTACAACATGGTTTTTATGAAAAACGTTCAGTTTTGAGCAACCTTCTTGAGTTTTCTGGTTATGCTTTTGAGAGTGTCGATAAAGGCTATCAATTGGACTGTATCTATACTGATTTCCAAAAGGCTTTTGATACTGTCTCTCATGAAATCTTAATTGACAAATGTTGCAAAATTGGCATTTCTTCACACATTAGTAAGTGGCTAACATCCTATCTGAGCAACAGAGAACTAAATGTGAAGTTTAACGGATGTATTTCTAAAACTATTGTAGCTAGTTCTGGTGTTCCACAGGGGTCTACTCTAGGACCATTACTTTTCATAATTTTCATTAATGATCTATCTCGTGCGCTTGTGTGTCCCCACCTGTTCTATGCTGATGACTTAAAAATCTACTCAAGGATTACGAACTCCAATGATCGCTATCGATTGCAGACTGATATGCAATCATTGAGTTCATGGTGTGTGACTAATAAGCTAAATCTTAACATTCAGAAATGTGTTGTAATTACCTATTCTAGGAGAAGTAACCCTGATCTATTTGACTATTACATCTCAGACATTAGACTGGCTAGAGCCAATCATATTACTGACTTAGGAGTTACTTTTGATTCAAAATTATCATTTGACAAACACATTGATCAGATTTGTTCTAAAGCTCACAAAATTCTTGGCTATATATTTCGCATCGGTAAGGATTTTCGTGACCCAGCGTTGTTCATAATACTTTTTAACTGTCTAACTAGAGGTGTTCTCGAGTATGCAACTCAAATTTGGAATCCATTTTACGATAAATATATTGATCAATTAGAACGGATTCAAAAAAAATTTACAAGATTCTTGGTATATAAATCTATCCCGCATTCAGGCAATATTATGTATGGCACAAAGTTGAAAATTTTCAGTATGGTCAGCCTTGAAAATAGGAGACGAGCACATGATGAGCTATTTTTGTACAAAATAATAAATTTTAAAATTGAAACCTCCGCCTTATCATCGTTGAATTTGAATGTGCCTGCTTATAGGACGAGAAACCATCAATTATTTCTTCCAATACTATCTCGTACTAATCTTGGATCCTCAAACCCCATTGCGAGAATGCAAAGTGGTCATAATGAGCTTTTCTTCTCCTTGGACTTGTCATTATCCATGCAACAATACAGATCTGGGGTTTATCGTTTTCTAATTCAAAATCTATACTAACTTGTCTTGTCTATACTAGTTGCTTTGCTTCTGTTTTGCACTCTATTTTCATTGTTCTAATTGTTTCAAGGTATTTCAACTTCTTTAATCGCGCGCACAAGTATCGATATTAGATAACTAGTAATGGTTAGTGGTTTCCATTTATGTATTTTAAGCGGTCCACTGTTAAATTCATTTTCATTTGACTAACTTTTCAATTTATATTCGAGTAAAACTTTCATTTCAATTTTTATATTTTGTATCTCGTAGTATTATAATTATTATTCTTATTATTTAGTATGCTATATTTATATTTTTATTCTTATATTTCTTAGTTTTGTATTTAGATGGAGGCGACGCGTAATTGGACTTTGTCTGTATGTCGCACAATTGGAATTCTTAAATAAATAAATAAATAAAAATAAATAAATACTTTTCAAGTCAAATTTGTTAACTTATTTCAACATAAATAAATAAATAAATCCCCAATTTAATTGTACGGATGATATTGGCAAGAAATCAAAAGTACAGAATTTATGAGTAACGGAGTACCTAATCAAGCTTGAAGGTATTTTCTGCAACTTTACAAGCAAATTCAAAGGTAAACTAATTTTAGTCCGATGGGACTCACATAAAAATAGCATTTTGTTGGTGCTAAGTCACAATTTTAAATTAATGCGTTCTGCACAGCTGCAGAGATTACCAACCATACTCATATCAAAAAGTTCTTACAAATCTATCGTAATTTTGGGAAATATAGATTCTACGGGTTTATTTGAATGTAACCTCTAATTAATCTTATTTTAAAAGTAGTAATTAACGATCCACCATTTTTATTTGACAAGCACTGGGATTTTAATTGTTGAGTGCCCCTATAGTGCCGTTATTGAAAAAGTTTCAAGAAAATTATTAAAACTCCACCAATCATCCTGGCCTTCACGAATCACTGCATAGAGTGCTCGTTTGCTAATTAAACCTTCTTGTTGCGTCACGTTATACATCTTATCATCTTATCTCAACAACTATTATTTGTAATCCTGGCTGGAAAGAGCGACGATAAGTTAGACTTAATTTCTGTTTTTATGGATTACTCGATATTTTCAAAGACTAAATGTCCGTGCCCTCTCTAAAGCCCAGACTTATCAGAATTAAACTTCATGCAAAAGCTTCTTTCATAAATTGGGAGATCCCAGTGGATTTTGGCCGAAATTAGTCCACCGGAAGTTGCATTTCGGCGCAGATCATTTTATTAAAATTTAAACGGAAATGATGTTTTGACAAAAAACTGTTTTTCAACAAAAAATCGGCCCTGTACAGCCCAGACAGATTGATTGATCGTGATGACACTTCATATTTAAGCATTTTACATAAATAAAAAAGACTCAGTGAATTGCTGAAGTTTTGGAAGCACAAAATCAAAAAATTATAGTGAAAATTCTAATCCATAAATTTTTTCCGAATTGTGCCTGTGTGCAATGCAAATTTTACAAAATTTAATTAAGGAATAGCCGAGTTCTCGCCAGTTTAAAATTTGTTTATATCGTGTAGAATGTATAGATACCATTTTTCATAAGAACTGAAATGGCCAGTTTAGTCCAGCACGAACAGATTCTAGAATTTTGTCCAAAAATCACTTTAAAATTCCTCTATCCTACCAAAATTGATTATAATTCTTTAAGAAATGGCGGAGATAGATGGAAAATTTCATAATTTCTTATACCGAGTTTCTTTTCTTTAAAAGTCAATCAATTTGTTAATTTAAGGAACGCTTTTATGATTTTTTACTGTTGGAATGTTTCTTTGGTGAAAAAACGTAAACAGATGAATAAAAAATGCCCGCTGGTTATAAAATAACGACAGAAATTATCTTTTGTGATAGTGCTGCCACCTGTGGCAAGGTGCGTAATACTTTATTTCCCGCTGATAAATTTCCGCTGTCTTATACAGTATAGCAGAGGTGTCCAGAAGGTCGATCGCGATCGGCTGGTCAATTTTTTTAAATTTTGAGAAATTTAATTGACTGATTTTGACCATCGAAAATCGAGAATAAAATGATTAGCATACTTGTGTGCACCTTTATATAATACTTTGGAAATCAAAAAGTCGATCTCAAAAAAATTAGTGGACACGCCCAGATTATAGTATTTTTGCACAAATATTTTTGGTATTTCTTTATGTTGTGGAGACCGCCTCTCGACTTTTTTGTTCCACAAAATAGCCATGCATTAATGTATCAAAAAAAAAATTCTCATTTTTCTCTTCTAGATATTAAAAAAAGAATAAAACTATTGAGTGTATGCATTAAAAACCGGAATTTGATACTAGATGTCATTACTTGTTTATGCGTGGGGAACCCAAGTCGGTTCTACCCGATTTCGTGTAGTTGGGCAATTACTTACCCCCCAGAGACACCCGAAAACTTCGGGCAATGCCGCAAACAACCGAAACCGACAACCCTCCTATGCATCTTAACGAAAATGGAAAAAACATAAACGTATATGTTTGTAGAAACCGGCGGAGTAATGGTAAAAAAACGAAACCGAAAGTCGGGTAACCGAAATTCGGGTAATTGGATTCCCTAGTACATACGAGGGCAAATCAAAAAGTCTTGCAATATCATATGAAAAAAAAGAGTGAGAGAGACAGCAATATTTTTATTTTTCGACATAATCTCCTTTAAGGTTTATACATTTGTCACATCGATCAATTAACTTACCTAAACCCTCTAAAAAAAAAGATTTCTTTTGCTCCATAAAATATTCATTTACAACAGACTGTACTTCATAGTCACTGGAAAATTTCCGGCCCCTTAGTGTTTTTTTCAAATTGGGAAAGAGAAGTAGTCACTGGGTGCCAAGTCTAGACTGTACGGTGGATGCGGAATTTCCACGAAGCCGCAGTCCTTTAATGCAGCTTGAGCAATATTAGCCTTGCGCACTGGTGTATTGTCGTGAAGAAGCAAGATTTTTTTCCTAACTTTCCTTGGCCGTTTTTCCCGGATCGCTTTTTTCAATTTTCGCAAAACCTCTGCGTAATATATGCCTGTGATTGTGGTTTTCGGTGGCATATAATCGATTATCAAAATTCCTTCAGCTTCCCAAAAAATTGTTGCCAAAACCTTACCAGCAGACGGTTGAGTTTTGAATTTCTTTGGTGGTGGTTCACTACGTTTAATCCATTGCATCGATTCTTGTTTGGATTCCAGATCCCAGTGATGAAGCCATGTTTCATCGCCTGTTATTATGTTACCCAAGAAATTTTCTGGATCTGCTTTGTACATATCTAAAATCGCCTTTGAAGTTTAAACACGCATTTTTTTTTGTTCAGCATTCAACAAACGGGGAACCCATCGCGCACTTACTTTCGACATGTGAAGGTGGTCATGTAATATAGTATATGTGGTACCGTATGAAAGAGAAAGTCTCCACGCTAACCGCGGAACAGAAATACGCCGGTCCTCCAATACAATAGAATCAGCCAAAATTACGTTTTCATGGCTAATAGCATCTGCTGGCCGACCCGAGCGGTTATCGTCTTATAATGACTCCCAACCACTTTTGAATAATTTTACCCACTTTGTTACTGTGGCATATGATGGTGCAGATTCGCCGTAAACTTTTGATATATAGTTGAATATATAAATTGCATTTCGTCCATCTTTATAGAAAAATTTAGTAACGGCGCGATATTCAATTTCATTCATTTTAAGAAAAATTCAAAACACATGTTACTAAATTGACAAAAACAAACGAACCGTAAAATTTACATCGAAATGTTCTTCTAGAAGTTTCATCGTGACAAAAAATGGTTTTGAAAAATATATTGTTGTCTCACTCACTCGTTTTTTTCATATGATATTGCAAGACTTTTTGATATACCCTCGTACGTTTATGTTTTTTCCATTTTCGATCAGCATAGGAGGGTTGTCGGTTTCGGTTGTTTGTGGCTCTGCCCGACGGTTCCCTATTTATGCGTTATAGTACATCATGGACATATATATCATTTGAAAGCCCTTTACAATACCTGTCAAAATCAGCTAAAAGTTTTTGTTTTGATTGTGCACATCCAACCGATTTCAACGATGGAAAATTTATCAAATTTGCCAAAAAAACAGCATTTGCGGGAAGCTTAGTTGAGTCACTTTTTCGCAAACAAAACTGCAGCTGAAAATCATCGTTTGCTCGTGGATTTGTATGGTGAGCACGCTCTTGCAAAAACACAGTGCTTTGAGTAGTTTAGTCGCTTTAAAAGTGGTAATTTTGACATCAAGGACAAAGAGCGTCCTGGTCAGCCGGAAAAGTTTGCAGAATCATTGGCAGTTGATCAAGCAACAATTTTCAGACGTTTGAAAGCCTTGGGATTCATCCAAAAGATAGGAAATTGTATACACATGCGTCTAATGAATCCGATTGTTTCAGGGTCAGGTTCCCATGTTAAAATTCATATAGTTTAACATGTTCACTATTATTTTTGAAATTTTTGCGACCCTATAACTTCTTTTCGGTTTCTGCCAATATCTTTAAAACTCCCACAGGTTTTTCTAATAGCTAAAATAATGCTGAGATTATATGGGGCATTTGGGAAAAATTTATCGATTATAATTTTTATTATAGTTTTTGGAGTTTTGTGGCCATAAAATTTATTTTCGGTTTCTGGTCAATATATCGAAAACTGGCACAAGTATTCTATACATACGGTTGCTTTTCTAATAGCTAGGATCAAACTGAGACTACATGGGAAATTTTGTCAAAAGAGATATTAGGCAGAAACTGAAAAGAACTTATGTTGGCACAAAAACTCCTAAATTATAATGAAAATTCTGAGCGATGAATGTTCACCAAATTCTCTATGTATGCCCGGTCTTCATTCGCAAAATGTTGTCATGACATGAGAAAATATATTTTGTATTGAATCAGGTCATGAGCATTACACCGTGACAAAGAGAAAATTTATAAAAATTACTAATGTTTTTGTCATGACACTGTGACAAAAAGAGTAGAAAACTGTATTTTATTCTCAATTAAAAACAAAACAGAGAGGATGAAATGATTTTATATACATTTTGATGTTAATAGTTATGAATGTAAAAATACAATTTTGCTATGAAATTTTATCGTTATAGTTGTGAGAAATTTACCAGAAACCGAAAATAATTTGTTTGCCCGCGGAAAAACTCAAACAATTTGGGAGCGAATTCTAAACGATAAATCTAATCCACATTTCACATGTAGACATGCATGACGTTTGCTATTAGAAACATAACGGGACGTGTTCTTTATCCGTGGAAGAAGCCAAATATAAGAATTTCCTTCAAAATGCATCTATTAACCCATTTTAGTTGTGTATGAAGGGGCAGATACCAGAACCTCATCCAAATTTTATGTTTCAATCAAAAATCAATTCTATAAACCAACTTTCATAATGATTGGTTATATGACATTGCGGTATTAAGTCCAGCATCAGCCAGGTGCTAGAATTTTGTCCAAAACTTACTTTATTATAATCTGTATAGTATTGTATACTACTACAATAGAAAAACAACTACTAATCAAGTTTCATCACAATTCGTTAAGAAATGGCGGAGCTAGATTGAATATTGTAAAATTTTAAAATTCCATATACCGAAAGTCTTTACTTCGAAAGTGAATCAATTTGTTAATTTAAGGAACACTTTTAAGTTAGTATACCGTTAGAATGTTTTCTTTTATGATGATAGTGTTTTTATAATATTTATGGTTTTTAAGAAAAACTATTGGTGCTCTAGTTTTTCTTAAGAATGAGAACGTCAGAACAGCAGCCTTGTGTACAGCATGCATCAATGTATCAAACAAAAATTTCTCATTTTTATGTTCTATAGAATTTATACAAAAAAATAAAACTACATACATTCAAATGCAAATTCATTCATGTTTAATTGACTGCAAAATTTATAATTTGTGCGGACTAATTTCTTGGTGCGCGGTCCATTTACCCAAAAATACATATGCGCTAGTTTAATAAATTAAATTGCAGCTAAAATAATAAAAACTGTGCTGCGCAACAATGTGTGATCTCTTGTCTCATTCACCACTTAATGATTCATCGTTAAGCTAACACATTCCACATTTTAGTGTTTCTATTTGGTTAATTTAATACACGCCGATATTGATAAGTTCCATAATATAATATCAATATTTAAAGAAGAAGGAGAGAGACAAAAAAATAATAATTAAGTGATAAGAATTCTTCTTATCGAATAATAATTAGTAAGTATATTATTTTTTATATATACGCATTGCTAATATTTGCGGTATTACCGATCTAAATAAAGCTACAAAAATCAATTTTATTTGAATGTGCGCGACCGACCAAATCGAAACCCGCCAAGCTTAGTATTAATAGTGCCAACATTGTTTTTTGTGTGTGATAACGTGTGCGAATATAAAGATGGTAATGATATTATATAGTTTTTAGTTTATCGATCGTATAGTGTTTATATTAATATCAAGATCACCAACATCAGGTTGTCCTAAAAGATATAGTATGTGCTTTTTAACTATTTAAAATCTGTTTTAAGACTCCAAATCTCTCGTGTAGCGTGCAAAAATGGCATTAATGTCTAACAACGTTCCTTATTTATCCTTTTTAGCATCACCCTGTATATATGAAATGGTTTTCAGCTAACATGGAATTTTTATTGATGTTATAATGCATTTCAATCGAAGTTGAAGTTTTGTGTTATCATTTTTATCAGTAGGCACTTACAAATAAATTGATAAACTAAACTTTTTGGTATTTGAAAATATGACCGGCTGTTGGTGTCATTGCAAGTGGTTAATTCTTGGTAAATTATTCGTTATAATAAAATTAATGTTTGCTTAGAATTATAAAATAATTGATCTATTCTTAGTGATAGTGAAATATTAATCATGTTGGTGTTGGTGTATTGTTAGTAAGAGATTAAGAGATTAACAACCCGATTCTAAAGTAAAGTCACTTACTGAAAAATGGTCTTAGTTGTAAAACATTTTGTCTTTGTTTTGAGTTTACTATTTAATATGAGACTTTTCGTATTCTGCGCATAGTCTGTGACCAATAAGACTACCTAATTTGTGTGTCTTACGCAAGAATTTTTTTAAGACCAATGCCAACTAAGACTATGCGCAGAATACGAAAAGTGTCATAGTTAAGACAAAACAAACATAAAAGTCTTATCTAAGACCATTTTTCAGTCAGTGACTGTGTTTCAGAATCTGGGTGTAAGAGTAGACCAAGTCTTAAATACAATATTACCTCTAAAATTAACATAACCACAGTGTCAAATTAATTCTCTGCTTCGTATATCTTGTTTTCGAACCACAGTGATAAAAGTTCAGTGTTAAATTTTTTAAAAACTATCTTTTTTCGTTTTTTTAACAAATTCTAATATTTAGATTTTTAATTTGATTCAGAAACCACTAAGTAGTACTGTCATAAAGTTTTCACGCTTATTGTGATTATTCTGCACCGATGATTTTAACATTTAAAAACGTTGCAATCAACAGCGTTCGGAATATTGTTTTGTAAAAATAATTTAACAGTTTTCTTTCATGAATACTAACGTCCTTTAACTGGCCACTAAACAACAAAACATTATCCTGGTTTGTAGTTCTCGCAATTATCTTTATCCGTCTATGTTCATCAATAGCCTGATATCGCATTGATTCCACTATTGCCAATGAATATTTCTCAAATAGCGGATTTAGTATAGATAACGTAAATTATGAAGTCGGATTTAAGCACGGTCGTAAAAAATTCTAGTTTGAAGTCGAAGATTCATGAGGTGGAAAATTTAATATCGTTGTGTAATTGGGACCGAAATCATTGTACTAGTTGAATCATGGATACAACCTGATGAGGTATGTGAAATCAATTTTCATGGTTATAATGCGTATCATAGTTGGCGTACGAGTAGAGGAGGTGGAATATGAGTTTTAGTTAAAGAGAATATTAAATGTTCTGTGATTTTTTAAAAAGATGAGCTGAGAAACAGTTTTCTAGTTTTTAAATTACTTAAACAAAATATGCATTTAAACAGTATATATGCCCGGGATAGAGTTCTTTCTAACGCTTTTCTAAGGCCAATTGCATAATTTTCCGGTCTCTTCTGGGTATTGTCTTCCTGATCCCCTTACAGTTTCTTCTCTTGGTCTCATAAAATGTATCCCAGATTGAAGAATCTTTGCCAAATTACTTACTGATGAGTAAGAAACTTTTTCCAGTTTTGCGATCTCGCGGTATGGATGGTTTTTTTGTTTTTAATAATGCTCCCATAGCATGTTTTTTTCATTGTTTAGGTCCTTGTTTCGACCCGTTTTTGAAAATAAATGTCTCAGTGTAGACTTTCCAAATACATACACACACTTTAACTTAAATACAATACTGTTAAAGTTAGCCGATAGTTTCCAGCCGAAAGATAATGCAGATAGTGTCTTGAATACAGCAAAAATCAGTCATGAACTTAAGAATTTACGAATTTAGCATCGGTCTATATCATTCGGGTGAAGGAGAAATTATTTCAGTTTATAGGAATTTAAAAATCGATAGGAGCGAGAGTATAAAGAGAGTTTAACAAATAGTCAAGACACTATCTGCATTATCTTTCGGCTGGACACTTTCGGCTAACTTTAACAAGGTTTAAATACAAGTTTTTTAACTAAATGATAAAATTCACTTAACGTAGTTTATTTCTTACTTTAGCTTAGTCACAAAATTTCTAAAAACCGCGCGCGTTAAACATAAAATGAGAGGATAAAATAAAAGTAAAATATGCATGCAATAATAGTTTTATTATGACCTTTTTAGGATGTCGTAATATAATATTAAAACAATAACAGATGTGATCCTAAATGCATTTTATTACTTTGAAATATTTTAGAATATAAGACAATATCAGAAATTAGGAATTTACCAAATACTAATAGTGTACATAATTCAATGAACAGGGACTGTATCTGTAAATGGCTTCATGCTCATTAGAAATATGCATCAAAATTTGCACCAGAAGAATATGCAACATTACTTCTACTATTATAGATCATGCATTGTCTGATCAATTTGGCCGCTAGTACACAGTTTTGCATTTTAGGATGTATCATTCTCTGACCACAGAGCAATTTGATTAGTCTTAGATGTACAAGCTCAAGAAACTAAGCAGGATTAAGTATTTAAAATATTAAATTATGATTTGGCTGCGAAAAAATAGAAACCGTCGATCTGGTAAGTGGACTCGAGAATGTCGTAAAGGAAACCCTATTAAAGTTCGCCGACTAGAGCCGAAAAATGTCGATAATGCAGATTCAAACCAATCAAACGAAAATGACAGCCGATTTTTGTCGGTAACATCCCAGTCGAAAAATGACGATAATGCAGATACGAATTTTATGCCAAAATGTAATTATTTATATTGCAAATTTTTATTTTGCTCTTCCTAAAAACCAACTAAAAAATTTAAAATAAGAAATTTTCATTCGAAACAATTAAAATTAATATACAAAACCCAATTTCTCTAAATACTGTATTACATGTTTGAAGTTAAAATGTGAAATGCATTTAGAGTTACATGTTTGGAGAATTTTTTAAATGGCACATCATCTAATAATTATCATTTAAAAGGTCAATTTCTATGTTAGAAGTCCGGGAAAACTCGATTGAATATATCGCACACACAAAATTTGAAAATTTCTAAAAATTGGCCGTTTAAAGTGTCATGGCTGAAAATAGATTCAAATGAAAGGACTTATTGATGCTCACACATGGAAAAAATTTCAGATCAATTTTATTGTTGGGAGTCCGGAAAAATTCGGTTTAATAAAACATATAAAATAGTTAAGAAATCCACAGAAATATCCAGCCGAATAATGCCGATAATGCAGATTAAATATTGAAAAGATTAAATGACAGCCGATTTATGTCGTCAATGCAGATTCAATTTCTTTGTAGGAAAACAATTTTTTTTGTTCTAAATTATGATTTTGTTACTGCTTAATATCAACTAAAACTATTAAAATAAAAATTTTATACGAAACTATTAGAACTAATATTACAAACCAAATATATAGTATATTCAATCGAATATATATTCAATCGAGTTTTCTCGGACTTCCAACATAGAAATCGACCTGAAGTTTTTTCCAGGTGTGAGCATCAATAAGACCTTTCATTTGAATGATTTTCGGCCATGACACTTTAAACGGCCAATTTTTAGAAATTTTCGAATTTTGTGTGTGCGATTTATTTATAGAAATTTTTCGGACTCTTCACATGGAGATTTACCTGAAATTTTTGAAGTTTTGCTTGATATATACCATTGAGTTTTCTCCTTATTAAAATAGTTTTTTAATTATAGTTTTAATGCATTTAATAAAACAAATTTAATTTTGAATAATATACGTTTATGAACCGAAATAAACATTTTTGATTTTAAAAGTTATTAGTAATTACCTACTGTTTAACACCAAAATTACGAATCTGCCTTACCGACCTTTACAGGCGAATAATACAAGTTGTTTTTGAATCTGCATTATCGAATTTTTCGGGTGATAAATTTTTTGCGTTCTTACTTTGAGAAATTTACAACAACAATCCCATATATGTAATTTCAAATTGGAATTGTTTTAACCAACTTTTTTGCTGGTATAAAATAATTCTATTCTATCGCTTGTAAATTAGTTACGATTTATAATAATATTCAATATTATTCATATTACTCATATCATCATATTACTACAGTAAAACTTGTCAAAGCCGGAACTTTGAAGTGCCGGAAACTTTTATTACACAGAATTATTTTCCCCAGAATGAAATTTTATTCCAAATTGAACTTGTATATACCGGAAACTTCTCAAACCCGGAAGCCGGAACAACTTTTTGGAACGAAAATTAAAGTTTTCATTATTTTGTACTTGTGTAAGGCAGAATCGAATTTTATAAGTTTTAATTGTTATTTGAATAATCCACGTGCGTTTAAAAGAATAGACAAAAGATCTTTACCCGTCGAACATTTTTTCAATAAAAAAGCGTGGACGATATCTGCGATCTTTGAACAATTTCTACGGGGTTTTAACAACGAAATGATCAAGCAAAACAGAAACATTTTGCTGTTTCTCGTCAATGCAATGTGTCATTCACGCAAAAATTTCTCAAATATAAAATTGATCTTTTTTCCGGCCAATACTACAGCTTCTCTACAACCTTTAGATGCCGGTATAATTGAAAATTTAAAATTCAACTATAGAAAAGTTTTTCTTCAAAAACTGTTGTCTGCAATGGATACACTGCCATAAGCACCTGATTAAACGAAACAGACCAATATATTGGAAGCAGTTTACTTTATTGTGCATTCAATAAAACAAACTAAACCAGAACCAATCACAAAATGTTTCAAAAAATGCGGATTTGTTTGGGACGAATTTGTTGAAGCAATCGAAGATGATCCTATTCCAACAGGGGAATTGCAGAATATGATTCAGGCTATATATGGCGATCATAACAATAATGCGTTTGATTTTTTAGCAAATTGAAAATGACGTAATATTGAATGAGTTGATGTCCCGCTCAGCTTCTTCATCTGTAAGATCTGAAGAAACAGGAAAAGCTCGAACAGTGCTGAATCATCGGGCAAAGCTGATATTTTAACTGCTAACAAAACCGCGATAATCAAGCAACTGGAGGAAGCCCGGGAAGTCTAAATTATTCATCATTTCCAAATGTGCAACTAGTAAGTTGACGAAAGCAACGATGGATAATTTTGGATAATTTTGTAAACGCGGTTATCTGCACTATTTCTTTAAATTGATATTTAAATGAATTGAATTTTTCATTAATGTATTTATGTATGTAAATGGTTTTCCAATAGGAATGATACAATTTAAAACGATTATAATGGCAACACTGCGTATTATTTTTTCACATTTTTTATGTCATTTGTGTTCAGTAGGTTATGTCATTTAATCATGAAAAGATACACGCTTCAACAACGTTTAGAAATTGTTAAATTGTTTTATCAAAATCAGTGCTCATTTGTGCTATCATACATAGAGAAAATTAAGAAGAATTTATGCACGACATTATTCAGTTAATCGCCTCACTATTCGTCGTGTTGTAGACAAATTTGGAAGTGAATTTTCTTTACACGATACAAGAGTGACGACAAATAAATGCACGCACACAAGAGAATATTGATTTGGTAGCAGCAATCCAAATTTATAGGTTCCACGTCGTTCTCGACAATTAAATCGTTCTCAAACAACAACATGGAGAATTTTAAGAAAAGATTTGGGTTTACATCCTTACAAAATTCGAAATGGGTACGAAGGGCCGAATGTCGAAGGGCCGAATGGGTCGAAAGGCCGAATTTTTTTTTTTTTGTTTTTTTTTGTTTTTTTGTTTTAAAAATATCATTTTTGGTAAAGGAAAGGAACATTTTGGTGAAGGAAAATTTTGTCATGCAAAAAATAATTAAATTAAATAAAAAAATATATTTCTAAACACAAAAAAAAAAAAAAATTCGGCCCTTCGACCCATTCGGCCCTTCGACCCATTCGGCCCTTCGACATTCGGCCCTTTGAAATCATACCCAAAATTCAACTGGTTCAAGAACTCAAGCCATCAGACCACCATAAACGTCGTTTCTGATTTTGCTCTTGAACAGCTTGAAAATGATGAACATTTTTATAATAAAAATTTATTTAGTGATGAAGCTCATTTTTGGTTAAAATCCAGACAAAACTGTTCAGACACCATTACGTTCAGATAAAGTCGCTGTGTGGTGTGCAATTCATGCTGGTGGAGTGGTTGGTCCATCTCCATATTTCTTTGAAGAAAATGGTCGAAGAGTAACAGTCAATGTAGAACGATACAGAACAATGTTAAATGATTTTATTTCCTGCTGTTGTTGAGAATAATCTGGAAGATATGTGATTTCAACAAGAGGGTGCCACCTGCCATGCAGCCACCTTAACAATCAATTTATTGAAAACAAAATTTGGTGATGAAATTATCTCAAGATTTGGTCCATTTGATTATCCTCCCACATAATGGCATAATGTATAATGGCATAATGTAACCTTTCAAATAAAAAAAAATGTTGGTCTCACTGAATAATTTTTGGGTTTTTTTTTTTTAATTTTTAAATTGAATCATTCTTATTGGAAACCCCTTTATATACTATAGTGTGTAATGTACATACATTTATGTATAAATATAAATATGTATTTTTATTTTAACGACGCTTCTTGTTGCATTGAATACGTAACTGAATTTTTTTGATATGAATTGTATTAAATAAAATACGTACTATGGCTGCGGGCCAATAGTCAGGTAAAAGTCAATTTTTCGGTAAATTAATTTGTTTTTCAAAAACTCTATGGCAAACTGATTGAAAAATCTATTCTAAATCCGATTTTTACCATAGTAAACGATTTACTCGACTATTGGCCCGCAGCCTATGTATGTACATTGAAACCTAAAACTAGACCTTAATTTAGAGAAAATTTGGCTAAGAACTTTCGAGAGACGGAAACTTCCCAGTGGCGGAAATTTTATTCGGCCCCGCATGATTCCGGCTTTGACAAGTTTCACTGTATTTTGAAGTTTTGCTTGATATATACCATTGAGTTTTCTCCTTATTAAAATAGTTTTTTAATTATAGTTTTAATGCATGAATCTACTTCTTTCAATTTCATCTACTCAACTTCATGAATCTACATTATCGACATTTTTCGCCTGATATATTTTAATTGTTACAGTCGATTCTGCATTATCGACATTTTTCGACTGGAGCGAGTCGGCTAACTTTAACAGTATGTAAAGGATTGCATGCAATATAAGCGTGACACTCGAACGTGTGGGTCTGAAACAACCGTGAATGACCTTAGATTTATATCGGGATATCAAAACTAGGGAAACATTGTTTAAACTAACTGTAAAATACCCTAACTGTGAACATTTTATTACCAGAGTACGGAAAGCTAAACGAGATTTTTACGTAGCTGTAGATTAGAAAATTGTAATGGAAGTTCCAAACAATTTTGGGATCTATTTGGTCATTTATAATAAGAAACATGAAACTAAACCAAAAAAAATTCGGTAAATTTAAATGGCTCAGTTAGCGAGGACCCAAAGAAAGTTGCCAATGCATTCAATGTTTGTTTCATATTCATTTCCATTTTCCAAATGTACGACTACATTATACCAGAATATCATATAGATTTTAAATTTGATATAACCAATGTGAGTGAAGAGTTGAGTCATTCAATATTCGGCATATCACGCAAGCTCCTTCAATTCTTTCAAGGAAAATTGAAGAGAGCGTTAACTAGCTTGATTAACAATTCGTTGCTTGAAAGCAAGTTTCCGGAAAAACTAAAAATGGCAAGAATTGTGCCGGTATTTAAGGGTGGGGATGCACTAGAGCCAACCAACTATAGACCAATAACTGTTTTAGGCTCAGCCTCAAAAGTACTCGAAAGAATAGTGAATAACCGGTTAATGCAATTTTTGAAGGCGAAAAATATGTTAGCAAGAGAGCAGTATGGGTTTACAGAAGAGTACACAAGCAGCATGCCTTGAGTTAACAAGTTTCATTTAATTTAAACCATGATATATTGCTCGCTAAACTTCAGGGACATTTTCAGTCTACTAGCAGTTGCGTTTACTTCCTCCGCTGTGGATTATTCGACAAAGACCTCTTCACCTGGAGGGACTATGGCTCTAATGGGGGTCAGTCCGATATAGCATATTTTGAAAGTAAGCTTGCAATATTGGGAGATCATCTCCATTCCCGTCTTTGATGGCTGTAGTTGTGAGGTGGAAGTCTTCAGTGAGATTCCTGGCGTTAGCAGAACAGTCTCTTGATTTTCCTAGTTTCGCTTAAAAGCTGATGTTTTCAATGCATTATCTCATATGATAGCGTTTCTTTTGTCGAAGGTATTTAGCCGGGGCTTTCCTAGCGCGGAGATATTCTACTAGAGTGCGTCTAGTGTTGTGAGCCAACCATTTTTCACCAAGCTTTTGTTTATTTTCGGCGACCAGGCGGCATTGATCATCGAACCAATCATTACGGGCTTCAGACGTCTTCTTCCGATAGTATTTTGCACCGTGGTGGTAATGGCTGACTGTGCAGTACGATTGGTCTTTTAAAGCAGTCCGACCTTGACAACATTTATATGGTGAGCCGCTTGGTGCACGATAGAAACCCGCTTCAGCGCTCCTAAAATAGGAAACAGATGCTGATTTGGCTGATGTAGCGTCCACGACTATAAACAGAATTTCCCCTGCTCGTCTCCACTACACCGCCTTATTCATTTAGAGTTACCCAGAGAGCACCGCGAAGAGGTATGAATCTAGAACTTTGCTCTCCATTTTAACTACCGACATGTTTACTCATCAATCATTTAATGTAAAGTATCTCCTGGGTAATTGAGATGACTGTGAGACAATTTACTCCATTCTGAGAATTATAATCAAAAGTTTCCCATAATTGCTGCTTTTGGCTCTTTGGCCTAACCGATAATATAAAAATCTTCGAGGGATTATTTTATTTCGAAAATTATGCAAATTACAGTAACCTCGAGTAACATACACTCCGAGTAATATAATACAGTAGTAATATAATACAGTTATTATTTCAAACTTAGAATTACGGAAAAAAGTTGATACCCTGAAGTTGAAGTCAAAGTGATCCTCTATTGTATTAAATGTTTTCATTGGTCTATTGATTGGGTTGTTTTCTCCGTACTCGGTAGAATGGTGTTCTGGCGCCAATATTCGATAATTACGAAATGATCTACTTGGAACATTAATAGAGATGTTTCCCAGTACGTAGGCAGAATCAATGTGACCAAGTAGTACGTTACCGATTAAAGTGTTATCTAGAAGAAGGCGTCTATTTCGAAGAGTGCAAATATTGTATTCTTTGCACCTTGTTGAACGTAGTGGTAATCGAACCACATTTACGTGAAATGGTTCTCTATGGTCGTAGTCCCAACCAGATTTTTTAACAGGATTAACATAAATTTGTTTTGTATGCTTTCGATTCTCTTGATGTGAACATTGTGGTAAGGAATCCAAACGATTACTGCGTATTCCACTTGAGATCTTACATAAGCGAAATATAGCGAAACATAGCGTTTTTATATCCTTGAACTCTCTAGTCCATCGTTTGACAAAGCCACACATGCAGTTTGCTTTAGCAATACAGTTATCGATATGCCTGTTACAACTAATATTTTCAACGAAGGTGACTTCCAAATCTGCAAATGTTGTATGCGGTAATTATTGGATTCCGTTTGCGATGAAAAGACATAATTTTGCATTTTTTGATATTCAAATCCTATGAGTTTTGGTCATACCACCTATTAATTCTATTGAGGTCTTCTTGTAGTTCGATCGAATCGCGAATTTGTTTGATCGTATGAAAAAACTTTACGTCATCGGCAAATATGAGGGCATTTGAGTTTTTTATTATGTTCGTTATGCTGTCAATGAAAACAATAAAAAGCCATTGTCCAATGTGAGATCCTTGGGGAACACCAGAAGTCACGTTGATAACTTTAGATTTCTTATTTCCTATTATTACGAGGGCAAATCAAAAAGTCTTGCAATATCATATGAAAAAAAAGAGTGAGTGAGACAGCCATATTTTTATTTTTCGACATCATCTCCTTTAAGGTTTATACATTTGTCATATCGATCAATTAACTTGCCTAAACCCTCTAAAAAAAAAGATTTCTTTTGCTCCATAAAATATTAATTTACAACAGACTGTACTTCATAGTCACTGGAAAATTTCCGGCCCCCTAGTATTTTTTTCAAATTGGGAAACAGAAACTAGTCACTGGGTGCCAAGTCTAGATTGTACGGTGGATGCGGAATTTCCACGAAGCCGCAGTCTTTTAATGCAGCTTGAGCAATATTAACCTTGTGCACTGGTGCATTGTCGTGAAGAAGCAAGATTTTTTTCCTAACTTTCCTTGGCCGTTTTTCCCGGATCGCTTTTTTCAATTTTCGGAAAACCTCTGCGTAATATATGCCTATGATTGTGGTTTTCGGTGGCATATAATCGATTATCAAAATTCCTTCAGAATCCCAAAAAATTGTTGCCAAAACCTTAACAGCAGACGGTTGAGTTCTGAATTTCTTTGGTGGTGGTTCACTACGTTTAATCCATTGCATCGATTCTTGTTTGGATTCCGGATCCCAGTGATGAAGCCATGTTTCATCGCCTGTTATTATGTTATCCAAGAAATTTTCTGGATCTTCTTTGTACATATCTAAAATCGCCTTTGAAGTTTGAACACGCATTTTTTTTTGTTCTGCATTCAACAAACGGGGAACCCATCGCGCACTTACTTTCGACATGTGAAGGTGGTCATGTAATATAGTATATGTGGTACCGTTTGAAAGGGAAAGTCTCCACGCTAACCCTGGAACAGAAATACGCCGGTCCTCCAATACAATAGATTCGGCCAAAATTACGTTTTCATGGCTAATAGCATCTGCTGGCCGACCCGAGGGGTTGTCGTCTACTAATGACTCCCGACCACTTTTGAATAATTTTACCCACCTTGTTACTGTGGCATATGATGGTGCAGATTCGCCGTAAACTTTTGATATATAGTTGAATATATAAATTGCATTTCGTCCATCTTTACAGAAAAATTTAATAATGGCGCGATATTCAATTTCATTCATTTTAAGAAAAATTCAAAACACGTGTTACTAAATTGACAAAAACAAACGAACTGTAAAATTTACATCGAAATGTTCTTCTAGAAGTTTCATCGCGACAAAAAATGGTTTTGAAAAATATATTGTTGTCTCACTCACTCTTTTTTTTCATATGATATTGCAAGACTTTTTGATATACCCTCGTACATATTGCTGACGACTTGTTAAATACAATACGACTTGAACCAGTTGATATATTCCATTGAAACTCCAAATGTATACAAGCTTTGGAGTGCTTTATGATGACAGTTAGAGTCAAATGCCTTATTGTAATCTGTATATGCCACATCAACTTGGTTATGTTTCTCAATGTCGTTTATAACTATGTTAGTGAATTCAACCAAGTTGGAAGAAGTAGAGCGACATGGCATAAATCCATGCTGGTAACAGATATATGACGTATTAATGCTGATTTAAAACTATTGCATACGACCAGTTCTAATAGTTTAGGAATGATGATGTTGTTGATATTCCTCTGTAGCTTATGACGTCATCTCGTTTACCTGATATGAAAATTGGTGTTTTCTTAGAGATTTTCCATTTCTCGAGAAAACAGCCGATGTTAACGAATGATTGAAAAGCTTACATAACGGATTTACCAAAATATTCGCGAACCTTTTTAACATAATTGAAGGAATTTCGTCTGGCCAACATCCGTCACCAAAGTTGAAACACTGATAGAATGTTGTCAACGGATATAATTGGAGGAGTGATAGAGATGTTTGTATGGCTGGTTTCATCAGTGGATCCGATATTTCATTGGTCGGTATACAGATTGAAAAAAATCGACGAACGTATGACTGCTATCTCTTTGGTGTTCGAAGTGTGCAAATTATTATATGTCATAGTGGCCGGGTACCCTTCGGTTTCACGTTTAGTTCTGAAGTATTTCCAGAATTGTTTGGGATTTGATTTAATTTTTTCTTGAATGCCAGCCAAATAAGACTTATACTTTAGCTTGAAATACGTATCGAACTCCTATCTCTGCTTTAAGAATTCCATTTTGACTGTTTCTAGATCTGATTTCCTCATTTTAGTGTAGCCTTTGCATTTGCGATTTTTAAGGTTTATATAAGCTGGTCATCGAACCACGAAGAGTGAGTATTTGAAGTTTTGTTGAAAATAGGCACATGGAAATCAAATCCTCGATGTATGATATCGTAAAGTTTGTGAACAGTATCATTTACCGCATTAGCGTTTCCAATTTGATCACAATTCACTGATGCAAAAAAAACTTTCGAGACCACAGTAGTTTGCCTTCTTAAAGTTGTATTTGACATAATTCTGGAGTTCTGATCTTTTCGCCGCATAGTGGGTGATGTTGAATACAATGTGCAGAGATTTGTGGTTGTTGTCGTTCACGACAAATGGATTAAGTGATTCAGTAACATTAAACGCATCTACTTCATTGTTGAAGACAAGATCTAAATATCTGTCCAGTTTATTTGCAATGCTGTTAATTTGGTTTAAATTATAACTCAACATGGTATCGATGAACAATGATTCTGCATCCGACCTTATGTTGTTTGGGAGTATGCACTTTAGTTCCTGATCAAGATCCCACAAAATGTTTGGAAGATTGAAATCGCCAAGTACAAGTACTAAATCGGATGAACTTGATGTATTAATGATCTCATTGATCGAATTAAGGCATGCTGCATAAATGTAATCGTATGAATTGGGTGGTATGTATGCAGTGTAGATGAATAAATGACGTTAATTGATTTTAATCTTCACGGAAATCTGCCGCCGCCTGATTTCTTAAAGCTCGTATCAGGTGAGCGATCACATCTATAAACAACGTAGTCATGTCCAAAATATTCCGAACTATGAATTCCCGGATGGATATTGCTTTCATTAATTACATAAATCAAGTAGTGTGACTGCATCACGAAAGGAAAAAATTGTGATACTTTGGATGTCATTTTGTTAACATCTTGATAGTAGACGGAACATATTCCTTTGAACGAATTACAAGATCTTAATAATGGTTTAGTATTTTCGCTTAAGTGTTTTGAGTGTTTCGCCCTTTGTTCCGAAAATTTATCTGAGCAAATGCAAACTCTTTGATGAATAAGCCAAGCGGTCATAGTTTAGATTTGATCAAAGAAGTAAAAGCTTCTTCATACTGAGACCACAGACAATCAAATTAGATTTTTCATTTGAACTAAAAAACGAAAACAAAACAAACTTCTAATAATTCCAATGTCATCATCGTTGTATCTGTGATTTTTTGTTAAACTGCGTATACGTATACGCAAAAAACAAAATATGTTTGATTGTATGCGGCTATTTACAGAAAATGATATCGCAGTTTAAATGTTTACGTTTACATAGGATGAAATATCTCTTTTAGGTTGTCTCAGCTAAGACGATACGATATATAGTCATACTGGCCGCCATTTTTTAGATTTTGGTACCATTCTAATTGCATTCACATTCGTGAGTTGAAACTTGCAATTAATGAATCCTTTAAATTGCTCATCAGTAACGGACGAATGAATTCTACTAATAAAAATCCACCATCTAGATTTTACAACACTTAATGTATTTAGTTCATTAGGGACATTTTCAACTACCCTCGATAACAACCTTAGATGATGTTGCGATTGTTAATGTAGTACTGTAGTTAAGCTTTCGCTTCTGAAAGTTACGATGGATGTCCAATGGAATAATGTTTTATAAAGTGCGAGTTTACACGAGTTCGATAGATATTTTGATTCCAATAATCTCAGCTACATAGGTGAAAACCTCGTCGATGATTATGTTATAAATAGGATAATAAGGTTGGTCTCGAAGAGATTTCTTTATATTGCTGGGAATTTTGTTTTGCTTTCGTGATTTGGTCCTGTGATATATCCGTGACATTTTTTTTCCTTTTTACAGCCTATCTATGAATTGCAACAGCTTGATCAAGGGTTCACCGGTTGAGACTATACCAAAAAGTCTAAATCCAACCTGGCAGTTGCCGCAATAATATCTTGGCAAGAGAAATGAATCGGTAGTAATACTCTTGCAAAATCCTTCTGGGTTTTGTTTATTAGGGCTTAATTTAAAATGCAGCACAGACAAATGCGGCCTTCTAAATTACTGACAGTTATTCTGATCCTTATTTAGGTGCTAGACCACCATATTTTACATATCTTTCAGGATTATTTCGAGACTGGATATACTTCCTCTACTCCATATGGAATAAAGGTATCCAGAATTTCCAGGCCATTGTTGATATTAGTACTGCGTCGTTAGCATTTTAAAGACTATGAAAGTGCGATCAGCCCGGAGAGCCAAAGAGTTTATCAGTCTAGTTTATTCTTAAGTCTCCTATGATCTACAGAAGTGTTTAGTTAAATTTCTGGTCTTGGCCGATTGGCGTTTACGTGTTTTCAGCCAATTCTTAAAATGGGTGTTTCTTTTAGTTATTTCTTTTCTGACAGCTTCTGCTTGTTTCTGGCGTATTGCCGGCACTGGGCATCAAGCCACTCGTTACGAGGTGTTGATTTTGTTCGATAGTTATTTGTGGTGCGTAGGTTACGGCTGACTGCAAAGCTTCTTATTATTCCTGTATACGTTATACGTCTGATCGTAGTCATTGTTGTGCCGATTCAGATTCACGGGGCCGAGCGACTTTTAGCTTTGCATTCAATTAGCGTACTTAACGACATCGATTACAGAACCTAAATCTATTTACAGTGAAAATGGAATTTATCCATTTTTTATATGGCGCTGATATTTTGTCACTATTTTATATTGTATTGATTTTTTAAAATAACTTTGTTTTAAAAAACTTATATTTTGCTAATTTTACATTAATTTATTTACACTTTTTAAAAAGATTTTGTACATGTAACATATATAACGTATAAAAAAATATAAAAGTTAATTACAAAAAATATTTCTTAAAGTGACAATTTTTATATATTTTTTTGTTTTTTCTAGGAAACCTGGTTTCGGGTGTTCACCCTTCTTCAGTCCTTTTGTATTATACAACTAATTTAAATCAAACTTTTTCGTCATTTATATACCCGATTTGGTCATTGCATATTGATGTTTCCTCCACCGTATAAAATTAATTCATATATCTTGTTCGTCTTTGTATTGAGTTTGTCATTTAGTAGGAGTTGGTTGTTTCTGTGTCTGTATATCTCGAGTTCTTCGAGTCGGTCCATTATTTTTCCTTTACTACATTTGTGCAAAACTTGCAAATTATTATTGATGTCTGTGTATGTGTGGTTTTCGTTAACTAAATGTTGAGCAAATTTGGATTTAATATTCGACCTGTTTTTTTGACGTGCATTATCTACTTTTTTTACGTGTTCTTCAAATCGTGTACCGAATGTTCTCCCAGTTTGTCCGATATAGAATTTTTGGCAGTCATTACATATTAATTTGGGCGCTCCTTCAAAAGTTAACTCAATTTCAAAAACAAAACAAAAAATCTATTTTGCTTGCCAAACTTCGTTTTATTATCATTAGCACACGTTACATTGTTTTCGTATTTTTTTTTGAGTTTGTTTATGAAGTAAAGGAAATTTTGTTTCTCTTCTTTTTTATGGTGGTGTTTTTTGTTTGTTTACGAGATTATTTTTTTGCTATAGTTGTATTAGTTAGTTTTTGTTAATTATGTATTATTAACACACATTATTGTCAATCATTCGACAAGGTTTTGAAATGCACAACATTTTGAAATGCAATAATTGTAGAGGCTGACGGCTTCGATAACTCTCACGGGCACGCGGGAGGTCGCTGCGCTCCCCCCCGCTTAGCCCTCCGAGGGGCTTTAGATTTGAACTTCGGGGGACGTAGGAGCCGGGATCAGCAAACATGTCGCACTGCGTGCCGCACGTAGGAGCGGATTATATAGAATCTATTAATGACGTCAAAAACCCAAACGTTCTTTTCAGGACGACCAAAAATATATTTTATTAAAAGAACGTATTTATATAATTCCAATGTTGAAAATTAAATTTTACAATTAATGGTCAAATTTAATTGAGCAGGCCCAATTCCAAAAATTCTAGAAACAAAAAAACAGAAAAAAGAAAAAGAAAATAAAAAACGAGATTTGGCAAGCAAAATAGATTTTTTTTTTGATTCTAAAATTGAGTTAACTTTTGAAGGAGCGCCTTAATTTGTATATGCCGCTGTCATTATTATTATTATGGTGTTGTGTTTTTAGTTTTTGCGATAATTTGTTATTTGTTTTATATGCTATTTTATATTTGTATTTATTTAAGATTTTCTGCATTATGTGACTGGAGTGATGGTTGTATTCTATTGTGATAAATTTGTTTCCGATTTTTTCATCTGAATTGTAAAAAGTGCTTAACTGTTGTGAACGTATTTTATGTTTAATTCTGTTGTTTAGTTTGTAAATAGTTTCTGCGTTGTATCCGTTTTGCGGTGCTATGTGATAAATTGTGTCGAGTTAAAAAAACAGAGTGTAAAAATAACAGAAACATTATTATTGGAAAATCATGTAGATGTCAGAAAAGTTAAGGAAGCTATGGATATGTTAAAAACTATAACAAAGATGAATTATTTTCAACACAATCAGTCATACTACATTCAAGAGGAAGGATTGCCGATGGGAAGCCCGTTATTCGGAACATTGGCAAACATTTATTTAAACCATTTCGAGAAAAAGTACGTCATCAACAACATTAATCAATATAAAAATAATATTTTATATTGGTACAGATATGTTGACGACATACTGATATTATTATTTTTTTTTTTTTTTTTTTTTTTTTTTTTTTTTGTGATGTAAGAAATTATATAACACTTTGCTCAGCTTCTGTTTTTTATTATTTTATTAACTTAATATTTCGCCATCATTGGCATCATCAGAATCTAGTGATATTGTAATGAAAATGTACATAAAATTAATATTGACTATATAAATATAATTATTTAGAACAAAATTATTAAAAGAAAAGTAAAAAAGCAAAAGAAAGGAAATGAGAGAATATATTAATATTAAAATATTAATTTTATGTACATTTTCATTACAATATCACTAGATTCTGATGATGCCAATGATGGCGAAATATTAAGTTAATAAAATAATAAAAAACAGAAGCTGAGCAAAGTGTTATATAATTTCTTACATCACAAAAATTAAAACCAAATCAGCAATTTTACAACAAAAAATTTGAAAAATACTGATATTATTTAAAGGAACAAGTAGACAACTGGACAGGTTACATACATATAGTCCTATTCAGATCTTAAAAAAAATTTTTTTTAATTGTTCTGCGCAGCTTTCAGTGATGTAGAAAAAAAAATTATAAAAATTTTGATGGGTTGCATTTATCTTAGATAGTAAATCTAAATAAAATAATCAATAACCATTAAAAAGAATTATATTTCACTTTTAATACACAAAATATTCAAAATGATCATGTATTTATGTTATTACAATGATATTTCAAGTGAAAATTAATACATCTATAAAAAAATTGCACGCCTTTGGAAACAATGTCAACATTTAATTTTGGTACGAACTAGGGAAAATAAATAACCAAATGTCATTCATATCGAACAAAACCACAACAACATAAAAAAGCAAAATAGGTTTTCAATTTAATGGAATTATGAATTAATTCGTTGCTTATCGAATTAAATATTAATTTCAAAAGTGTCAGTGATTCTTACAAAGTTAATTTATACAGTTAAGTAATAAAAATACAACATAAAAATGTAAACAATAAACTGGTATTATTATACTTAATACATCACTGCGTATCCGCCATATTTTGCCTGCGCGAGAACTGTCAGAATTCCAGCGAGATTTGAATACTACTATACATAAATAACATAAACAAAAACATAAAATTCACATTGGAAATAGAAAAGGAAAAGTCTATAAATTTTCTAGACTTAACAATAACAAACACCAACCAAAAACACAAATTTAAAATATTCAGGAAAGAAACACAAACCGATCAAACCATACATCAAATGTCACATCATCCACCGCAACACAAAATCTCGGCATATAATCATATGTTATATCGCCTGAACAAGATACCAATGGACAACACAGATTACAAAAATGAACTCGACACAATTTATCACATAGCATCGCAAAACGGATACAACGCAGAAACTATTTACAAACTAAACAACAGAATTAAACATAAAATACGTTCACAACAGTTAAGCACTTTTTACAATTCAGATGAAAAAATCGGAAACAAATTTATCACAATAGAATACAACCATCACTCCAGTCACATAATGCAGAAAATCTTAAATAAATACAAATATAAAATAGCATATAAAACAAATAACAAATTATCGCAAAAACTAAAAACACAACACCATAATAATAATAATGACAGCGGCATATACAAATTAATATGTAATGACTGCCAAAAATTCTATATCGGACAAACTGGGAGAACATTCGGTACACGATTTGAAGAACACGTAAAAAAAGTAGATAATGCACGTCAAAAAAACAGGTCGAATATTAAATCCAAATTTGCTCAACATTTAGTTAACGAAAACCACACATACACAGACATCAATAATAATTTTCAAGTTTTGCACAAATGTAGTAAAGGAAAAATAATGGACCGACTCGAAGAACTCGAGATATACAGACACAGAAACAACCAACTCCTACTAAATGACAAACTCAATACAAAGACGAACAAGATATATGAATTAATTTTATACGGTGGAGGAAACATCAATATGCAATGACCAAATCGGGTATATAAATGACGAAAAAGTTTGATTTAAATTAGTTGTATAATACAAAAGGACTGAAGAAGGGTGAACACCCGAAACCAGGTTTCCTAGAAAAAACAAAAAAATATATAAAAATTGTCACTTTAAGAAATATTTTTTGTAATTAACTTTTATATTTTTTTATACGTTATATATGTTACATGTACAAAATCTTTTTAAAAAGTGTAAATAAATTAATGTAAAATTAGCAAAATATAAGTTTTTTAAAACAAAGTTATTTTAAAAAATCAATACAACTAAATCTATTGTTCGATATGTTAAGCTAATTACGCGAAACGAAAGCCATGAGCATTAACGGGCTTGCAGTTTATTCTAACATGTCCTAAGCCCAACAACAATGTTTTCAATTTATAATACAATTTAACAGTGTAAAATATTCGGGAAAATAAATATTATAATTTTTAACAGATGATATTCAGACAAATAAAAAATGAAAATAAAATTAGATCAATGATAAATGACAGCCATCGCAGCAAAACCTTTTGTCCTAAGATACATCTACGAGGTAACAACTTTTGAAATAAGTGTTTCCACTTTGTACTATACCCGATGCAACTAGAAAACATGAGTTTACCAGAAAAAATTAGGGGAACACTGAATTAAATATTTAAAAGTTGTAGAGGTAAAAATCGAAGTAAAAAACCTTCGTCCTGGGTTTCGAGTACTTTTAAGAAGTTACAACTCTTATGATATTAAAAAAAATTAGAAACAAATCGTTCTGTGGCTTATTTTTTATTTTTATTTAAATTTTCATCCTTCTAAAACTTAAAATGTCTCTTGGATCAGGGCTACACGCAAGTTCCCGAAAATGAACTCTGGGCTAGGAATTTCATTGATTTTTTATTAAATTTTCGTCTCTCTCACATGACATGTTATGTAATAGATCGGAACCTAATCATAGGCAAAATTCATAGAGAGAGTTCAATTTCGGGAGCTTTCCACGGAATGATTTTTTTCTAATGTTGCCTATAATTAGGTTCTAGTGCATCTCACAACCATGTAGCCCTGATCCGAGATATTTTTAGTTTTGGCGAAATCATTTTAGTTTTATCCAGCTGTGGCCTTATTGTGGCTTTCCCTGGGAATAGGGAATTGGGAAAAATATTTTCATAGCTTTTTTGTCAAAATTATATTTATCTGGCCTACTGCGGGAATAAGTTTAGTGTAAAAATTTTTAAAACAAAGTAAATTGGGAAACTTTTGTACTACAAAATTTTTATAGGGAAAAATATTTTCCCATTTAACTTTGTTTCGAAAATTTTAACACCAAACATGTTCCCTTAGTAGGCCAGAAAAATATAATTTAGATAAAAATGCTATGAAAATATTTTTCCTAATTCCCTATTCCCAGGGAAAGTCAGAATAGGGCCACTGGTTGAAAATTTAGTAAGCTTTACCGAGAAAGTGGCGCGGTGGTTAAGGCAGTGGATTTGAACACAGGTGGTACAAGTTCGAATCTTTTCTTCGCGCAGATTGTGAATAGAAATTTCGGACTCAATCGATTTATTTGGCTCATTTAGCCCAGAGTTCATTTTCAGGAACTTGGTACGGAACGAATTTTTTCTAACGTGACCTATAATTTGCTATTAATATGCATTTCAGAATCTTAACGTTTCTTGATACTTTAGTGATTATTCGATCAATTCTAGATTTCCATCAGCTGGTTTAGATTTTAATTTTTTAATTATATGATAATTAAATTAAATAATTAAATATGAATTTATTAAATTTTGTAATTTTTGGGTTTTTCATTAATTTTGATAATATTGCTGGCCTAGGATAACTTTACTAATATGATATATTTGAACGAGAGGAAACAAAATCTGGCCTGGGATATCTTCAGACAAGAGCAAATTGGTTATTGATATGTAAGTGTTGCCTGACTAAAAATTTTAATTTTCCGGGATAGTTTGCTGGGATAACTTCATATAAGTAGTTTTAACTTCTATTTTTACCTCTATACTAGTTTCAATATTAAACCCAGTGGATTCCTAGCTTTTCCAGAAAACTCATGTTTTCTAGTTGGAAAAATCCCATGACTTGTAACCCTTTAGATCTAACTTAGGACAAAGGGTTTTACTTCGATTTTTACCACTGCAGCTTTTAAATTTTAAACCCAGTGTTCCCCTAGTTTTCCCAAAAATGTCATTTTTTAGTTGGATTGGGTTCAGTACAAATTAGAAACGCCTAACCTTAGAGTTGTAACTTCTTAAAAGCATCTTAGGACAAAGGGGTTTTACTTCGATTTTTACCTCTACAATTTTTGAATATTAAACCCAGTGTTCCCCTATTTTTATCCAGTAAACTCATGTTTTCTAGTTGGATTGGGTCTAGTACAAAGTGAAAACAACTTTCATAAGAGTTGTTGACTTTTAAAAGTACATATCTTAATAATCAAAATGATGGTTAAAATTAGGAGCGTCTATGACAAAATTCACTTTACTGTACAGTCGTGTTTATTTTTTCCTATACTTGTCGTAAAATTGTTGTTGGGTTTATAGGACAAGTTAGGACAAACTCCACGTGAATTGAGCTTTATTGATTTGTTCGGTATTAAAATCACCTACAACGATCTTAATATTATGGTGACGTTCGCGATTGTGATGTTAAATTTCTTAGTGCGAACAAAAAACCCGACTTCATATTTTCATGACCACCATAACGACTCCTCCCCATAGGTGGATTGAAAAAACTCAACATCTCTCTGTGGCTATTGGCCTGCGAACCAGTGTTGGTATAAAAATTTACAAGGCTTTCATATATAAATATCGAGAGCATCACAACAACAAATATTAAGGAAGACGTGTCAAATTAAAATCATTGACAGAAGATTAAATTAAATATAATAAACCAAATATACTATATCGTGCAAACGTGTTAATCCGACTGAAATCGTGATCGATTAAAAATTTTACGATGACCGATTTTTAAAAAATATATCAATAAACAACAAAGCACATCGAACTTGTATGGTTCCAATTCATTGACACCCCTCATTTCGTCTCTTTCTGTGGAGTATGGTATAATGAGTCAGTGTACACAGTACAGAGTACACACACAATAAAACCAACAATGGCACGAATGAATCATGCGTCGTCGATATTTTTTTTTAGTCTAATCTCGTTTAATTTAATGGAAGCCTTGCACATACAATAGACAGCATTATACTCTATTTCGTGTACCCCCCGTAACATAAAAAACATTTAACACTTTAAACCGATCAAATTTCATATTTCCGTAATGTTATTGGATGCGACCATAAGATGTCGACACTGCCAACGAAAATAATAAATTTAAGTGGTAATGCACATAATTGATTTAAAATCTTATTTTATAATCGGCCAAGAAACGAAAACCGTTACGAGGGGAATACACCATGCGTATATATAGGAGTGACGGATGAGTTCGAATTATTATATTGTCTTGGAACAAATTGTGAACGTCTTTAATCAATGATTGATAACTTAAAATTCATGGTAAGCAGCGCTCGATGTGAAAACGAAAGTGAATTGTGTTAGGAATCGTAATGTGATGCTAATTTTGGAAATGTTTTGATTGTGCATTAAATTAATACCAATTAGTAATCCGTTAATGTATATTAATATTATTACTTAAGATATTATTAGCCGACATAACAATATATCGATTATTAGATTATACATGTATTATGGGTTATTGTATGTGAATAATAATAGAAAGTGGAAGTTGATGTAATAGATTCTCAATTTTATGGAATATCGAATATTTTTATTATTAACCGTCTCAATTTTTGTAGAACTTGTTTAAATTAGGGTTCGCAAATTTACCGACTTTTGAAAAATCGGTAAACGGTAAATAATTTATGAAAAAAATCGATTTCAACTTAAATTCAAAAAAATCTCTGAATAATAGGATCACTATTGGTCGACCTCTAAAACCCTCTGCTCTGCGACGTGCGCTCGCAAAAAACACATTCAGGTTGAACGGCGAAGTCTTAAATATGAGACATCGTCGTTCAATCTGGATTTAAATTTTGTTTCAATTAGACCAGCAGCGCTTGTTGGTCGAACGGACAAAATGTATTTAAGAACCATAGTTAATTATATTACCTTTAAATGTTGCTCTTCAAAGAACGCCATCTCGCGAGATAGTAGTTGGTTGATCAATTACTTGGATACTGCTTCTCTTTTTAAATGTGAAATCCAATTTTTCTTTAAAGGTTAATATTCCGCTTTCTTGTGATGACAGTTCAATTTTGTCTATTGAATTATTTTCGCTCGAATGAGCCATTTCGAATTCCAATTCTTTGTAAGCAAAATATGTTTCATAATTTCCTAATCCATTTGAAATCTTTATCGTTTTTATAATCGTTTTTATTGGCAACAAGGCAGTTATTATAGTTGAAATTCTAGTTCTGAGAAGGACATTTCAGGCTCGATGTCAATCAAACGTTTACAAATCCCTCCAACATCATCAGGAGGCTGTTCCAACGGGTCTCGCAATATATAAAAGAAAACTAAGCTCTATCTTCAAGTCGTTTTTGATATGCTTTGGAAGAATGTCGTTTTTTAATGGTGATATTTTAAACTTAAGAACTACTTGTGGTACTTTAGCGATAATTGGGCCGACTTGTTGTTGTTAAACTAGTGAGTATTGATCTTTATTCATTATTTCGAAATCTTCGGTTTCCTCGTAATATGAATCTTCTTCAACGGAATTGATACCAATGTTCAATTGAGCTCTCTTCTTCAACAAAATCGTCTCTTTTACATACCACTTTAAGTATGGCGAAGTTACGCTTTTGAGCGAAATACGGCTCCCTGAATTAAAAAAGGCTGAAATTAAAAAGGTTGACTTAATGGTGTTTTTATATGAAAAAATGGAACTTTTTTTAAGTCATATCAATTTGCAAATTTAAGCTTGTTTTATATTTTCATTAATGAAAGCATTAGATGCAATAATTAAATGGTTTGGACTTACATGTCCGATAGAGAGTACCATTAGTCAATTTTAAAATTAAAAAAACAATTTAATGAAAACGCCATTTTTAAGTCAGCCTTTTTTAATTCGGGGAGCCGCGAAATACCAAATTCGGGTACATTTACATTCATAAAACGATGATTCCTTATTGATGTCCACTCATCGGAAGTGGTGTTGAAAACTTCACCTTGGTTTATTCTTAAAGACATCTCTTTTTTCAATTTGGTTTGTATGGACTAACCATTATCTAGTACCATTTTTTTTACTGTACTAGATGCCACTGAAGTTAGGCGAAAATTTCAACCGAAAAAACCTGCGTTATCGACATATTTTGTATCAGGTGGTAGTACAAAATTTTGTTGATATTAGCCAGAAATTACATGATATTGATGTTAGCAGTAACTTTTAGCCGAAAAAAAAAATTGGAAGATCACATCACATAACTCGAATGTTTAAAGGTAATATGAACTGGCTGAAGTTAGACCAATTCGTAAATAACTGGATCCCATACTTATAATTTGTCGTGTTAGGAGGCAATGAATTTGAGTTGTGGTACAAACAGTGAACACATGTGCCAAAAATCAGGCCATATTTTTTCTAGTATCATAGTGAAATAACATAAAAGCTTAGTGCTGATTTCAGTGTAGAATGTGCTATTTCAGATGAAGCCAATACCAGGGCAACTTCAATACGAAAAGCAATGAAATTAAGAACGTTTTTCCAGTCCCTCCGGGAGCATCCAGACAGTAAATGCCACCAGTTCCATGGTTAAGAGCTCCTATCAAAGAGTCGTAATCAGCCTTTTGTTGTATATTCAATTGCGGAACATTTGTATGAACTTCCTTCGGCAATGCTTCATTGTCGTATTGTTGTTCTCTTTGTAATTCGTGCCTGAATCATCGTGCACGGGAAGGTGATATCATGCTCAAATACGATATCACTTTATTTGTCATCATTAAATACATGTCTTCTATCATAGTCAATGCCTCATTGACCATTTCTGCTTTCGTCATTATGTTTCACCTACAAATCGTTTGGATTCGAAAGGGAACACGTGGATATGATAATCGTGCCATATGTGCGAATTTAATGCGGTGATCAAGATATGACGGAATTTTTCAGCGTATTGTCCCAATCCGAATCATTATCGAGCAACAGTAAGAGTTGACACTCCTCACGGTAAGTCGCACACAGATGCTCATTAACGGTTCTCAGTGGTTGAAACGACGTCGGACCACGAAGATTCACCAACAAAAATCGAAGATATAGTAACATACGTCGTTATTTGGATGCACGGTGTAGATAGGGCCCATCTTGCCCTTCACAATTGTAGATAGCCCATTGTGCGCTACTGATCACCTACGATACAATGAGTATCCGTCATTGCATGTGATAGTGTCGGCAATCAGGTCTCTCGAATATCGCTTGAAACACTTGCCTTCGATCATAGAGGATGAGTCATTGTTGAAAACTACGCAAGGTCTATGGATCATATTCTTAGACACCACTGCATCCAATTTTGGATCAACAACTTCATCCGGGATTTCGATTGGAATGATACAATCAATTACACCCAATCTTATTTTTTGTAGGAACAAAACCAACATGTGTGCATGAGGCATACCGCATATCTGCCATTCAATGAAG
This sequence comes from Nephrotoma appendiculata, assembly GCA_947310385.1. Lineage (NCBI taxonomy): Eukaryota > Metazoa > Arthropoda > Insecta > Diptera > Tipulidae > Nephrotoma > Nephrotoma appendiculata. The sequence continues at coordinate 316,538,509 of OX371223.1, forward strand.
TACATTCAAAGATGATCTTGATGGCCATACAAACGCTGCTTTATGATGAAATCCATCCATTAATTTTTAGCTTCACCCAGCCAAAACTACCACTAAACATGCGTCCTAATTTTATAATTTATTTCACTATGATGCTACATAATATATGGCCTAATTTTTAGCACAGGTGTTCACATTGTGTGCCGCAGCTTAAATTCATAGCCTCCTAACACGATAAATTATAAGTACATGATCCAACTATTTACGAAATGGTCTAATTGCAGCCAGTTCATATTACCTTTAAACATTCGAATTATGTGATAGTGATTTTTCATGCGCGTGAAATACCGTAACTCTATCTCAAGTAAAAAAAAAAATAGGAATGGGTTAGGAAAAATTTCATGCTCCTGTACACAAGCATGAAATAATTCCTAAAAAAATCCTAAGTAAATTTTATGTGTGTGTGTTAGTAATTATACATGGAAAAAGAAAACATTTAGGCGAACTTATTGTTAAATAAGAACAAAAATTCTTCAAAACAGAAAGTAAAATTATTTGTTTATTTAGATAATGGGGTAGATATTCGATAGGCTAGCAAGCAAGAAATTCGCTAGCCAAAATCCTGGCTACTCAATCAATTTTACCAAGGAAATTTGATTTTCAAATTATGTATGTCTTTCAAAAAATGTTTGTTTGTTTTTGCACAGTAAATTTTGCGGCTTCAAAAAATAAACAGCAAATTTTTGTGTAGTTTTACTGTCCAGTTGTAAAAAAAAAATATAATTTGAAATTCAAATTTTCTTGGTAAAATTGATTGACTAGCCAGGATTTTGGCTAGCAAATTGCTTGCTTGCTAGCCGATCGAGTATCTACCCCAATATCATCTATTTTATTCAATGCATTCTAAATTTATAAAAAAAACAAACAAAAATTAATTAATCTGAGTACAAATTGAGTAAATGTAGTTAACGATTTTCAAAGAATACAAGTCCAGATTTTGAGGGGTTTACATCGATTCCACTATGATTTTATGTTAGATCTATCAAATGCCGAAATGCGTCATTGTTGTGGAATAGCCAAACATGGCCCAGAAGCATATCATTACCGTTTAAAGAGTTTTTACGACTTCATCGGAATTTCACTAGTCGAGATTTTGCGATTAGTATCCGTTGAAGTCGTAATTGCTGGGATATTTCTCTTCGATATTTTAATGGACTCTTTTATCCGCTTATCATTGGTCGGGTTATGACAATAACAGACTGAAGTGTTATTTTGAACTACTTAGGTTTTATTCAATTTTCTTGGTTTACAAAATTTAAATATTAATTACAGCATTACAGCATTACTTAAATTTTTTTACATTGAACATAATAATAATGTTGGTCTTATAAATTTAGCTCATATGCATAACGGAAGTTAGAAATTTCCAAATCATGTTTTGATGGGTAAGTTGATAAACCTGCTACTATAGTTTACTAATTACTTTAGTTAAATACCTGCATCGTTAATGATCGTTCGCGGGATCGATTAATATAAACCGACGTAGCAATGTGCGTGGAAGTGTTCCTAGCCTATGTGAATTTCGTGTGTTTTTGTTGATCTTCATCTTGTACTGAAGTGCTTAAATGAGTAATGTTTGTTGACACTTTGACAGTTGGTTTAAATCCATGTGAATGTTACTGAATTTGCCTTGTGTTATAATACCATTGGTGGTGGTCTGGTTGTATAACCAGATTTAACCGTAAGGGCAAATGTTACCAAAAAAAGGGATGTAGCCGAATAAAAAAAATTGTATAATCATGTTGGAAAATGCAATTTATAATGCAATTGCGACTACGATGGGATATTTTAAAATTGTGTACATTGCCACGAAAAACCCTTATTACTATTTTTTTAAATAATATAAACGAAATTGTTTGAATATTTGAAATAAAATTGACTTCAATGTTTCATCACCCCAATTAGCCGCAAAAATAATATCGATTTACCAAAACGAATATACTTTTCTCGTCAAAAATATAAAAAAAATTATCGAACAATTTTTCACCATACAATTTTTTCGCAATACAAAACATCGAACGATATATTTAATCGAATGTAAAGTAATTTATAAGTTTTTTAAGAAGTAAAATAAAATAAAGTACTCATGAAAATTTTCGACCTCGGGATTTTTCCAGATATACCATTCGCTATATCATTGAAGTCAAAAAATAATTCTATTTTAAAAAATATCAGGGTATATGTATATGTGATCTGTGGAAAAGTTGAAAGTTTGTTGCCTCTCTAGAGCCCAGAGGGCCTGTAGCAGATTCCAGGATAGCGTTTTCGTTTTCCAAAATTTAAGCGGATTGACTGATCTGGATGAGAGTTAATACTTAAGCTTTTTTTCTTACATTAGGAACTCTAATGGTCGTGAACTGCCAACTGGAATTGACAGCTTCCATAGGAGCTTTATCGTTTTGTAAGGTACAATAGAAAACTTAAGAATAGAACAATATAAATTATTTCAAAGCAAATTATATTTCACATGTGGAAGTTTCCACCGATTTCAAGAATAAAGTCCCAGGGGTCGTATTCTTGAAATGGGTGGAAATTTTCCCAATCGGAACACAATTTGCTTTGAAATTCTCTATATTATTCGAATTGTTCGCCGGCTACTTTAACCATTTTTTAAATTTGTTTTCTAGTTCACTAATATTTGTCTCCCTACTAAGGGAATAATTTCGAATCGATTTACCCAGCCGGAGCTTTTCCGTTAGTGGGGGGAAAAAATTATGTTTCTTAATTTAAAAAAATAAAAAAAATTTCAAAAAATGATTAAAGTAGCCGGCGAAAAATTCGAATAACATAGAGAATTTCAAAGCAAATTGTGTTCCGCCAATTTTCAATGTTTTTTTTTCACGCTTTGCCAGCCAAATCGAGGACGTACGGCTATAGGTCCGATTTTTATCACCATCTGCCCAATGCATACACCTTCATGCTAGCCTATACTGGCATGGAAGATGGGACGGCCTATGAGTTTTGCACTCCGACAGGGGGTCATAGATGTATTTCCTTTCATCACATATCGTAACCTGTAGATGAAAATTCCCTTTGCATCCACAGTCCCTATCGGTATTTGAACCCGGCACCTCCCGATCCAAACGCCAAAGCTTTAACCACTGTGCTATATGGTCGGTAATTTTCAATGTTAAAACGTGCGGCACTACAACTGGGTAAATCATGTGAATTCAAAAATTCAGTTAAAATAATTGAAAATTTCGCCTAGAATCATTAAGTATCGATGGACTTAAACGTCGTCGTTTCGCCTGGTATTTCATTTTAAATCATGAACTTGATGGCATGAAATTTTTGGCTGCTAAAATAGCACGTGTCCTAAGGTACTGTTGATTTTTGTGCGATGTTTGGAAGGCTTACGGAAGGACTTTACGGAAGTTTGTTGACTATCCAACCATTGTGTGTCTTCAAATCCAATTTATGTACGTGTAGGCATAAAACATGGTTTGAGACATGCATTAAGTTCATCAGCGGCTGTTGAACGTGGTATAACTGGTACAGTTGGTCAAAAATCACCAGGTATACTAAAATAACTGCGGCACTGAAGAGCTGTTCATTTTCTCTCAAATCGTGTACGATGAAGCGCTTCTATGATGATGCATTGCACGCAAACGATTTAGGATGTGTTCACTCATGTAGTTCTTCTATTTTCCCCACAGATCTTTTGGGTTGGGTGGGAAGCACGTTCTCAATATGACTGCAAATAACTAACGAATTTACTGTCTTTCAGAAGTATTCGATGCATCAGCGAGTGAAACGTCCCAATGTCCATCGTACAGTGTATAAACGGCCGAACACGGTCCTTCAACTGTTTTGCCTTCTTGCTACGTAAAGAAGTGTCTTTCCAAACATATCAACCCCGCACAATGAGAGAAAATGCACAATGAGAGAAATTGGCATGGTGACAATGCTATTGCACGTGAAATATCTTTTATCAAGTACACGCGCTGTCCATTTTCAAAGTGCAGTGTCAAATGATCAACTCTTGAATGTCGTCCATGGATTGGGATGATAAAATGCGTCTCAGTTGATATTGGTTGGTTTCATTGATAGATGCAGTTGTATTTCCCACTCCAGAAACTGTCATTTCTGTTCTATGGTTGATATAATTTCAAATATATTTCGACATATATGTGTAGCTCTCAATACGATAAATACGGTACAACCCAACTATTATCGACTTCCGATATACTGACTGATCGCCTGCGATAGATTGGATATCTATCATTAGCTGTGTTCCAATGGAAACAATTTGCTACTCACAAGTACTTGTGAGTAGATAACCAAAGGAACGGGCAAAATTATGACAGCAACATATTTTGTTGTACAAAATCAATTTTGTTCGAATATTTTCAGACAATTTGATAATACATAATGTCAAAAATTGGACATACCATGAAGGCAAAGCCTTAATCTGTGCGTAAGCTGGCAGGAAAGAAGAGTATTGAGGTTTTAATAGTGAAAATGTTAATAAAATTAATTTATATATATTTGTAAAAACTAAAAAAGCGCGTTTATGAGTGAGCTTTTTTGGATTGGCTGTGCTAGAACCATCCACTTTACACTACTACGCTTTAATAGTCGAATCCATCAGTTTAATAATTTTATATATATAGTATATGTACGAGTATATGTATAATTGGATCAATTTAATAATTGTAATTAGTAGCTAATTGTAATTTTACAAATTTTATTGCAATTTGATAAGCAATTTTCCACAAAAATCGCTTATTGTCAATCAATCGAATATAAACAAACAAAAAATTGTAATAAATCTGACATTTCAACATAACCAAACCATCACAAAGCCATCTGTTAGATTTTTTGAAACTAATATACCTACCGTCAAATTTATGCGTAACAGCTTTCAACATCTACACCATCGTTTGAGTATGAGTAGCTGCGAGTAGATACAAGTACTTGTGAGTAGATTGCTTTCTCCATTGGAACACAACTAATGCTAGTGAGCTGTTGTTGAGAAGCCGCAAGGACTACACTCGTTTAGTTTTAAACAGCAATGGAGTAGGCACTGACAAAAATGTCAGGATTGACATTAACTAATGGCAAATTTGTTTCAACCCAAAAACTGATTTTCGATCAAAAAAATTTGCTGTCAGATCAAAAAATGTTGCTGTAAATTGCCATCGCATGTTCTTTTCCAAAGAAAAATTGGTTTATTTTTTGATCGAAATCATTTTTAAAAAATCTTTTTTTTCGTAGATTTTTTCGATACACATAAAATAGTATGTCAAAGTAAACCAAAACATAAACAAACATCGTAGTTTTCATTAACTCGTCAATCAGCTCGTCAATGAAAAATATTAATGCTGTTTGTCATATTCTTTACCGCACAATAAAATTGATTTTCTTTTTAAATCGAAAAGAATTTGCCATAACTTTTAAATTGTCATAAATGACTTTTCTATTGACAGAACAGAAAAAAAATTGTTCCCGCCAACCAAATATCTCAATGACAAATAGCAAACTCAAAGGAAAGATTTGCTTGGTAAATTATTAGTGTCCGGAATCACCATTTTTGATGCATTCGGCGTTGTGAGCACTAAAATGAATCGAAATTTATCTCATTTCGAAACTGAGTTCAAATTTAGTTTGAAACTATGGTTAAACATGACACACTAGTACGGAATCATGATTTCGACTTAATCATAATTACGAAACTAATAGTGTGTCTATTTGACATTAGCCTTGCCAAAATAAAATCGGATATTGCAATCCGTCGTATGAGCTATTCCACGCGAGATAAATTCTTCACCAACTATAAAGATCGCCACTTAATGAGTTGTTGGTGTAGTGTACCGTCTTTCGTGTTTGTTGCTCTAACTACAACTTTGTAGTCATCAGCTGGCGTTTGTTCAAGGGCAGTTCTAAATATTCGAATTTATTCATTGTGCTGATCGATTAAAGTTTTAAATCCAGTGATTTCTCGTTTAGTGCCCGTATTGATCGACAACGTTAATCGATTAGTTCATTAATGTTTCCCTTGAAATAAATTTGAAGAAATTTGTAATCTTCGCTCAGCATTTGTTACACCGAACGATGTCATTCACGAATAGCCGCGTGTCGGTCACCCGTATATGTTGCAACGTCCTTCTGCCGAAAATAAAATATTGCCTCTTTAGGCAGTCGACGTGCAACGTTAAATGTTAACTGTGAATTAATCCGCGGTTTCTATCTCGGAACATTAAGAAAATAAATGTGAGGAGATGTTAGAAATGGCTGCTTTTAATAAGGTGGAACCGGATGATGAAGATTGGCTATTGGTCGAGAGGAACCAGTGGGCCTTGTAGAATCGAGTGGTGGCGAGAAAACAGCAGATACGGAGGATCAGCCGAGTCAGCTCGAAAATGTTGAAGATATGAACCGCGATATTGTAACAGTTCAAGAAGAACGAATCGAGCTACTCGGGATTTTGGATGCTCAACGGGATGCAGAATCGACGTCTCATAGTGCACCATTTATTCGTCAGCAAGAACCAGGAAACTTAATATTTACAGTGAGTGAGAATGATAGATCGTCTGGTAGGGTTGTGCATCAAACTTGATCAAAATGATAATGCTGATGCTAAAGTGTTTAGGTTAACATGAAAATCAAGCACGGATTACAACACAATGATGATGTCGGTAAGTATAACTTACAGGAAAATGAAAAACTCGTGGCAGGTGGAGCGATGCCCTCGGATGATGCCGAAGAGCAATTTTGGCAGCTATGCTTGGAAGGAATTGAGAAACATAACTTGGACGAATGTTGTTGACCTGTACAATATGACATTATTGTTCCGTTCGATAGAACATTGAAATGTTTCTGGGGGAGAAACAGACCAAGGCGAGTGAGAACTGCAGATGGTCCACCAAACGGAGATTGACGATTGGTAATTCACAAGAAGGCTATCCGAATAAGTTTTGCTACGAGTCATAGATAAAAGAGAGATGTGTGGAACACATGCGCCAAAGTGGTTGTAGGAATTGGTGGAAAGTAAGTCCGAGCAAGAGCCATATGGAGAGCGGTCGGCATTAAAGACGGCCCATTAAAGAGATGAACAAATAGCCTGAAATTATGATATGCGACAGCGATGTCAGATTTAACGGTCTATATGTCGCTAAAATTCGAGAGGCACAGACTAATATGGAAAGATCACTTATGAAATGAGGGTCAAAATTGGGGTAGATATAGAGTAAATGCAAGGTTGGCGACGAATAGGCTTAAGTGGTCGAGTAATGTTACTAACTCGCTTATTGAGTTCATGCACAATTAATTCGGCATTGTCGAGACAAACATTCAACGATTCAACAAAAAATGCTCAATTTTGGTTTAAAAAATTACAAACATTTGTGAGATTGGTGACATCTGGGGTTGCGTGGTGGCACTAAAGGTGGTTTAGTGGTAGTCGGAAACATAACCTCTAGAATAAATCGATGTGAGTGCAACAGAAACAATCAGTCATGCTGAATTCACGGAACGGGATTATTTTTTATCCAACTTTTTAGCCAATCAAATCTTTATATTCAACTAAATCCCGCCCATTTTGATCTCGGTTTGAAATATTTCCATCTTATGAGCAAATAATCTAAGTCGTACCAACATAGTAACAAAAAATAACCGGAAGTATAAGCAACATTTTTCCTCAAATATTTGTTGTTGTTGTTTATTTATGACATTTTTGGAATGAATTTTTTTTTTTTTTTTTTTTAAATTTGATCACAATATGAAGTTAGAAACAAAAGCTATTGCTCTAAATATTAAGCTATTTTACTTGACGTTTCATTTGTCATTTTCTACCATTTTAATTTGTTTGTTGTGTGTGGCTGTGGTGACGACTGACAATTAAATAAAATAAAATAAAAACATTCATTTCATTTTCATCAACATTCGTTCAAGGTTGAGTTTGCTAAATCACAAATCGAATGAATGAGTGATAAATTGATGAAAAGTTTTGAAGATGCCCGTAACAATCCGTTTCAATTTCGGCATTTGCAGTTGTGTCACAATTTGGCGGATTTAAGTAAAGTTCCGAGCCCAAAGATCGTGTTAGCTTCTACTTCCGATATTGAATGTGGATAAGCACGTGACTTGTTTGTACATTGAGCTTAAAATTCTAACAACAGCATTATTCTAACGAATCGTACATCACCTGGGGCCCTATTCTGGTAATTCCCGGGGAATGGAAAAATTAAATTTTGTAGCAGTTTTATTCCCTTTTCCCCAAAAGTGTATTCTGGCTTTTGGGGAAAAATTTTTTTGGGAAAAAATTATTCCCTATTATAGCAGTTTTGACGTTTATTTTTTCATACGAATTTTAGGAAAGAATTAACTGGGAGTAGAATTTAACGGAAATTTATTGTATTTTATACTTGTAACAAAATTTTGACTGTAAATTTATACTGAAAACTGAAAATATTAATTGGAAATATCAATATGGAATTTTTACTTTAATAAACAAAATTAGTTTTTAGTAAAATTCGATTAAAATATCAACAAAAACCAATTAAATGTAGTAAACTATCTTAAGACTTTTGTTTTCTAGTTTTATATTGCGATCGCGTGTCGACCGAAAATAATTAAATTATTTTCCCGTAAATTTATTCCCCAATCGCCAGAATTAACTTTTGGAAAACGGGGAATCGGGAAAATGTCTGGGGAATAGCTGCACTGGGAGTTTTGCTCGCGATTTAATAGAAAACGGTTTGAATGGGCGTAAAATTATTATACGAACAATATGCGATAGTATAAATATAAAATAAAATATGTATTTCATTTTTCATAAAATAAAGACAAAAGTGGAAAAAAAAATTGATTTAATTCAGTCTTGTCCGATCTAGCCAATCTAATTATTTATTACTCTACCCTTCACTCTTCTGCTTATTGTGGTAAGGGATTACAATTAGCGCCGTGCATCGGTGTGATCATTTTATGGTGGCTAGTTAAATTCATTTGTACCAGCTGGTCGCCTATATCTGCACCTTTCGAATCCTTCGTAGTACGTCCAAATCGCTTAAATTATTGCTGTAATATTCATTTAAAAGTTAAATGGCGATAATTTAGTGATTTAAACAAACGATCTACTCACATGACTACGGCCGTCAAACTAAATTTATTTAAAATTAAGTTTATTTAAAATTAAGTTTTCAACCACATCTAATTTACGTTTATGATTATCCTGTTTTACTGTAATATTAGCGATGTGGCACAGAATCGCTTGAAATGGTAAGTGATCGATCGGCTGTCCTATTTCCGAATTTAATTCAATGTAATAATTCCGCAATTACACAACATTTTAGTACACAAGATATTTTGAAAATACGTCGCACAAAATTACAAATTGTTTTCACAATTTTAATACATCTATTAATATTAAAATTAATTAATTATGTAAACGGATGACAAAATTTAAAACACCAAAGCCGACAATGAAAATGGCGTGTGTTTTGTTTGTTTTTGATATTGACGTGAGTCATATAGAAATGTCAGAAAAAATAGCAAAATTATTTGTCACACAATTGTGTGGGTATGACCAAATTATCATGTTTTGTATGTGTTTTGAACCAACTTACACATTTGTACATTCCTTTCACACAATTGTGTTGATTGTACTTCAAATCAACCGAAATTTTTTATCAAAAAGCCATTACGTAGTTTTTTTACTTACACATTTGTGTGGTTTGGACTTAAATTTAGCGTATATTTTTTTTTTTATAGAAAAAAATGATGTATAATGAGCATCATTGTTGCTCATAATTTGTTTTTTGTTTTTTCTATATTGGATGCTTGCGATCAAAAATTTGCCCAAAGATAAAAATATTTCATCTCAGACGGGGAAATTCCAACGATTTGATTGGCTTGATTCGCGAATCATTTTTTGATCACGGACGTGAACCAACCATAAATAATTTAATTTAAAGTTAATACATATCCCTTTCCTGACCCGCATACATAATTGTGTATGTAAAGACAACCGAATATGTCAAACATAGAATTGGTGGTATTTGAAGACCAGGATACACAATTGTGTATACCATTTAATTTTGTTTTCGTCTGAAAAATAACAGTAACTATAATAATGATAAAATAATTAATATGTTATCAAAAACTAATCATTAATATGTTATATAATTAATTTGTTTTCAAATTATTATGCTTTTTTCAAAAAGAATTCCGATTTAATTAAGATCCGTTAAAATACGGAAGACATTCTGTCATTAATTACATGCACATTTGTGTATGGTGAACTTAACTTGGAGCAAAAAAAATTGTTTTTGAACTCGAAAGGGATATATAAAATAAATGGAATAAATATGCGAGATGCATTTATGTAAAACAATTAGGATGAGAACCAACAATTTTATTTTGCTGCAACTGTTGGTCTATAAATTTTTTGATAATTTATAAATTGTGATGTGTGTATTCAGTTTTATATATTGTGTATTTGTAATCCCCAGACATACGTTTATTCGATTAAATTAAAATAAAGCCCCAACTAATCGTAAGCAAAGCAGAAATTTTGAACAAAAAATACAAAACAACAGAAAACATATCGCACATCCTTTTAAAAACGGTCAACACAAAAAAACAGTTTTAAGATAAATGCATTTTAATTTTTGTTTTAATTGCTAACGCTACTGTGATGCTGAGATTATTCATTATTAGCTTTATAAAATAAATAATCTCAGTATCACAGTAGCGTTAGCAATTTAAAATGCATTTATCTCAAAACTGTTTTTTTGTGTTATGACATTTTTTTAGAGGATGTGCGATATGACTTACATGACAACCGAAAAAATTTTTGAGCAAAAGTTAGTAGAAAAAAACCAGCTTCTTTTTTATCTCGTTCCGTGAATCCAACTTCAGTCTGGAGTGTCATTGGGAGATTAGGTACGCGAAAGATTAAAAGCGAAAGTGAATAACGAGAAAATAATAAGTGGTGTAAAGTGAAAATAGTGGTGTAATTAAAATTTGTAAATGGTGTATTAAGCTATTTGTTGTTGTAATTTAGTGTTGGTAAAATAAGAGTGGGGGAATTATTGTAGGAATATCTTGGGAATATTCCAGTAGCGGCGGAATTGTTTAGTAAATATTTGGAAATTATTCATAGATTATTTCCGGTATTTTCGCGAATATTCCGGAAGCGATGAGAATTACGAGAATGGGTGATATAACCGTCAAATTCTTTAACGATATTCACAAGTGATACGAACACACGTTGGTGACAGCTGTCAGGTTGTGAATATCAGAAGACCTATGTTAAGGATTTAACGGTTACGGAGTAAAAATTTCAGCTAAAGCGGAATACGTGAGGCAACGGTTAGATCCAGGTAATTGTGATTTCGAAGACATCTTCGGGGGCAACGCTTCCGATAGGACGCTGTGGCAAGTGGCAATTCACCGGATGGATATCGAACCTGGACATTATGGGTATTACGCCCGTGGACGGAAGAGAAATGTGTGCAGAAATGTTTCTTTACGAAAGATCGGCATTGCTTTTACTTATTAAAAATACCGTCAGCATGAAAATATGTGAACATATATGACCAGGTTGTTTTAGAAACCAAAGAGAAATGACGAGATCCGTATCGAGAACAATCTGCGAACAAACAAAGGCGAAAATGATCTCATATGAAAGACTGATCAAAAAGTTGCGAGCAATAATCAAGTGGATTGTCATTGGGGATGGTGCGGAGAGTAGTTGCAAGGTTGGATGGAAGTTGAATTGTTTTACAATACACGATCCAACGGATTATGTGCGGACAAACAGGCGTAGGTTTGATTGACAAACAATTCAGCTAACATTTTTTTTTTGTGAGATTAGTGACATCTAGGTTTAAGTAGTAGCATTACAGATAGTTTTATATCATTTTAGTGGTATTGCAGATTATAACAGAATAGAAACAAAAGTGAGTAGCGGGAAAAAATAAATGGTTTAAACGTGATTTTAAAATAATTGTAAATAGTAAATATAGTGAACTAATAAATAATTGTGAAAATTATTTGTTGTGGTGTTTCAGTTTTAGTGGATTTTGCAACATACGAAAATTATTGCGGGAATATTTATATTCCAAGAGTGGTCTACAGTAGTGGTGTAAGTGTATTACAGTAGTGGTGTAAGTGTGTGAGAAATTATTTCCGGTATTTTCGCGAATATTCTGGAAGCGGTGTGAACAAAAATTTTGTTGACAAATTATTCTCCTTTATCCAGCAAACTTTTTTGTACACAAAATTTAAGTGATTCGAGCGATTTCATATAGATGTTACTAATGTTTGCCTTGCACTCGTTTTGAACACACTTCGATGGTTGAAACCTTTCATGGTTGGTTTGAATAAAAATGTTATTATGTGGACGGTTAATAAAGCCAGTCTCCAATTAACTCTTGCTAAATCCATTTCACACCGATGTCTGGGGGGTTGGGATGAGGGTGGTTTACCACTTTGAATGTAAGTTACACTTGCATAAGGTTAATAATCCCAATCAAGCTGCCTTCCTAGCCTAATCGGTTTATTCCTAATCTAATAAAGGGTTCATGTTGTTGCTATACCGCTAGATTATTGCAACCGCCACTCTTGATTCTTGAATAACATCAAGTAAAAATCAATCAAACCATGTATTGCTACCTTAAAGTACTTTATCGTTAATGTAAGATTACATCAATATGTGCGAAATGTTTTGACCAAATATAGCAAAATTATTTGACGAACATTTTAATCAGCACAATCAAGTTGATATTAAAATATTGCATGTTTATTTTAATTTGGCATTAAATCATCTGTAATTAATCAATAATCATATATCAATTAAAACGCTAACTGATAAAATTGCGGTTGAATTTAATTATTTTGATTAAATATTACGATGTTTAGGTCCGAATAACTTTTCACTGAATGTTTACTCGTACACCACTTAAGTTTTAAGTTTGTGCAAGGCAAGTGCAAGACACGCGCAATCTAATCGCCATTACATGTCGTTTTATCACCCAATATACAATAAAAATGATTCGAAAATCTTTACTAACAGCTTATTATTTTCTTGTATTTCCAGAGTGAAGACCCACTAAAACGTATCCAAGAAGAAATAAACGAAGTAACACAACGTGAACGGGAACTCCGAAAACAATTATTAATTCGTTCGTCATCGACTATAACAAATGGTATTGATCAGAACGGCCATAACGGTCACAGTATAAAATCTGATTTTGAAGAAAGCCAATATACACCACAATCCATCGACATGCTGAACAATAACAGTTCAAGTGATCAGTCGACTGAAAATCTTACTGATCAATCGAATGAAAACGAAGATCTAAACGGCACGTCCGGAAATCATTACAAAAAACAAAAATCTATTCAACCACGATCGGCATTCCGTCATACATCATCGCCGATTTTAATGCGGGCCCGGTCCACACCTCAAATTTACACGCCCACATTTAATAAAAAAATCAACGGTACAACGATTCAAAAGGGGCTCATGCAAAAATTTATTGAGTCACGGGGTAAAGTGTTAGGCACAAAACAACACCAACCACCACAAAACCATCAGAACAATATTAATAATAATTTGATCGTCCATCACAACAATCACAACCAGAACATGCCAATTCTAAATGATTTTCATGTCAAAGCACTTATGGTAGAACCGACAACGATTACCACGAGTCCAGCACATATAGAACGGGATTCGGAGGGGCGACCGATCCGTCGCGGTTATGTACCGGTCGAGGAGAAAATACAAAATGAATTGCGTGACATACGAAATCGTGAAGTTGAATTGAAAAAATTGCGGCGACAAACTGGCGAGAATCAGGAAACGTCTTTGGGCTCGTTGACCGATGAGGATTATGATTTTGACGATGATGACGAATATAATTATGATTATCCGCCACCAGGGAAGTTACGAGCATCCAAATCGATCGGTGAACTATGCAATGCGGTTAATAATTCTAGTATTTCGTCGTTACGGTGAGTTTGCGTTAAGTTAAAAGAGTTTAGTGAATTTTGACTTTTAATTGAACCCTGTGAGTAGGAAGGAGCATATTAGTCCCGATACCAATATGGTCTTTTATATAGCCCGTTTGAGGGTAATTTAGCAATTCCTTTTGAATAAAATGGGGGAGGGGTGGGGTATTTTGTACTGGTTCGAGTGCCAAGGGTTCTAACAGACCTAGGTTATTTCTGAACTGATCATGATAAAATGATGGAAATGGGAATCTTAAATTATTTTTGGACAAGTTCTGAAATATGACGAGCCAGCGTTTTTCACAAAGTTCACCAAGTTCAACACCCTTATGACTCGAGGGAGTTTATTGCTTGTGCTAAGATTCTTCAAACTCACAAGAATTGATGTGACGATGTAGAATGGCGGATTTAACGGTACTCTTCAATCTCCGCAAAATGTCCTAAAATTAAAATTTTGTAAACGCATTCCAATCAGGTGCTTGCTTAAGTAGATAATTTCAGTGTGAGTAGACAGAAAATTATTTTATCAGGTAGGATGGTTTTCAGCTTTTGTCTGTGATTTAAACTCGAATCAATGATTTAAACTCATTTTGGTATCAATTGTTTAAATTTTAAGTCAATGATGCGTTCTAATTCAGTGTACCATATTCCAAAACTTCTTCCACAATTCGTTTTAGAATCTCTTTTTAAATCTGCATTCCCACTTTCATTAAGATAGGTTAAGAAATCCCATTTCGATCATACAAACCGTGTTTTAGCCCGAAAACAATCTTTGAAAACTGTGGGCCGAAACTTGTCTTAAAATTCAATACAAAATTAAAACTCTTAGGGCTTGTTTATGGTTGCGTTCGTTCGTTCGGTCAATTTTTCGACCAATCATCATCTTGTGGAAAAATCCTGAAGAGAATATCGTCATTTTTGAGCAATATAATTGGTCGGAAAAATTGTCAGAATGAACGAACGAACGCCAACCATAAATCCACCCTTTTTATTAATTGTTGTTTCCGATCAATCTTGTTTTCGGTGAATTGTCTCGTTTTCGATAAATTATCGTATTCAGTGAATTGTTTTTCGATATATTGTCGTTTCCAGAAAATTGTCGTGCTATCACAAAAATTTGCTTTTGGACGATCCCTGGGTTCAGTCATTTCAATAAAATGTTTCCAAATCATCTCTAATCACATATAAATAGTGTTTATACTTTGCCTTAGTCTTTTGATTATGTTGCAGTTAATGCTTGATATTTATATGACGGAAACCAGAGACTGACCATTTGACAGTTTTGTTACACGAATATTTCACTGAAACGTATACTATGTGGATGTTCGCATTATGTACGTAAAAGAGTTATAGTCAGAAATTCTAAGTTCCAACACTTGGTTTCCACTGACCAAATTTCTCACTCATCGTTAGTTCCCACCACTATCAGATTCGTTTGGTTGATTTTATACTTTGCAATGTGTTCTAGGGCCAAAGCACTCCCAACACATCCTGTCTAACGCAATAGCCAATTCGAGGACGTGGAAGATGGGTCGGCCCATGATGTTTACACGCTAACAGGGGGTCATAGTTGGGTATGAACATAAACCCGATCATAATCAGGTACCTTCCGATACAAACGCCAAGGGTTTAACAACTTTGCCAAACTCCACGTACCTATAACATCACTGTGTAGACCATAGTGCTCGTTATATCTTCCCATCCCCCACTTCTTCTCCATTCCTCAAACTTGACAATCTTTCAGTTTGAAGTTAGTAGACCGGAATTAGTTACACTTTTCTGTATCCTAATCCTTTAAGCCGGTTAAAGTGATTCTACCTGACATTCCTGCCTTTTAGATTTTTAGATTGAGTGCTTTCACGGAAATCCGCTTCGGAATCTTACTGAACTTTCTTAGAACTCTCCACTTGTTTCTTCTAGTTTTATAGTTTGTCATATAGGGGCTAACTATATTCGTACCTGTGACCCTAGAACATTTTTTTGAACGACGTGCGTTGATATCCAGATTTTTATTGGGCTCTTAATTTTTGTTTGGATCCCTTTATGTTCGTATCTGAGTATTCGACTACTTGATAAAAAGTTTTCACATTTCTGGCGCACCTACCTAGGACATATAGGCTTCCTCGGAAAAAAACAATTTATTCCATTTTCAAGTGGATGTCTACAAATAATAAGAAAAATATATGTAGGAGATAGACATTGACGGAAACTACCAAAAAATTTCCCACAAAATAATGAAAAAAACTCAAAACAATAAGTTAAAACTTTGTGATCAAAAGCTGTGAAGATGAAAAATGGCGTACATCGCTTGTTGGCCATTTTACGTATTTTTGAAATGTTGATGCTTGGTATTAAATGGGTGCAAACCGTTCTTAAGTATAAGCGTTGGACGCTGTTACTGTCAACCTCAAAGTTTTCAACATTGGGGTGACCTCTGTTATGCAAATCCGCAGGGGTTGTCAAAATCAAAGTTATGTTTGAGCACAATCGAATGCGTTGACAAAGCCTTGTCCTAGCCTTTGCTCCCCCTCAGACAGCAGTCATTCTTGTGATATTGTATTTGTTGATCCAGAAGTCTACCCGTGTGTCCGATATATAACAGGGATTACAATCAAGTTTCCTAACCTTGGCTTTAGTTAGTGTAAATGAAGTGACCAAGTTTCTTTGCGGCTTTGTGAACAAACTTTATGTTGAAATTCTACTCTCGATGAGCTTCTTGACATTCAGAATGTGCCTTTGTGGTTGTCTGTTCTATATGCCGCTACTAAATGAACCAAAAAAAATCTGACTCTACCTTTATTGAATGTAAAATTTCAGTACACATTTTTTCACCACTATATTCTACCCTTTTTCAAACAAATCAAGAGTAAAACAAATGGTGGAAATTTTGCCATACAAAAATCGAGTAATATCCCTTCTGTTTGTATTCTGAGTATTTTCTCCGAAAGCTGTTAGAGATGGCATCCTTGCACTACTGGTTGAACCGTACATCGTTGTACCCGAATACCTTACGAGCGAACGACATTATACAATTTTTTTCACGTGTTGTGGATGCGAGGACCAGAAATCGATTAGCCGGGTCTTATTCATGGGTTTCGTGGTGTCATTCTTCAAGACATTATTAAAAGTACGGCTTATGGGTTCCACATCATTCTTGTGCGAAATAACGAAACTGTCATCAACATATTTGACATTGAGCAAAATTGAATGTGAATGCGAATTTTTTAATGGGCTTCGCTCCTAAAATATTCGAGTACAGCGATGTACGGTTCACCCAGGAGTGCAAGAAGGCCATATCTGAAGCACTTTGCAGAAATTACCGAGTTTGATAAACCAACACTGTGAAGCCAGGATTGCAAATTGAAGAAAAAAGTTCGTGGTTTATAACCGCACTTATTAAAAGAATGGCGCCCGTCTAAGACAGAGCAACAAATCTGAGACAGATTTGTCTACACGTTCAAAAGAGTTCCTGCATTTTGACATTGAGCAAACAACATCGAGAAGGGAGCTATTGGAAGTTTTGCTTATCAGGGTTCTTTTTTAACTTTAAGGTTAATAGTACCAAAGTTCACCGTTCTTATAGCATCACTTAAAATTCGATTCACAACCATTTAATACCAAATGCCAAAATGTCATCGGGAAAATAGCCACCGAGCGATTTTAATCACAAAATTTCGCTGTTCACTTATTTTTTGGTGTTTTTTCATTATTTTGTCGGGTCTTCATAAGTCGTAGAATTACATAGAGAACTGTTTGTAGATCTGACGGCAGAAAAATTAAACTTATTGGGTCTATTTTTGTATGTTAATTTTTATTTTCATAAAGTATGCTGTGCTAAAATTTCATGTAAAAAAAGACTCAATCAGCTTATTTTTAATGCACTAGATGTCACATTCCCAACTTTAACAGTACTCAATATTTTTCTTATTTATACAGGGTGGGCCATCTATTGGTTTGTTTTTAAATCATAGTCTATAGCAACACTTTTTTGAACGATTTACTTGAACTTTGATAGTTCACCAGTCTGATATTCGTCACAAAACAGTCATGTTTTCGCTTGAGGAGCATTTTGAAATATTGAAAACTTATTTTCAAAATCAGTGTTGTGTAGCTGAAACCGTGCGAATTTTGAAATGAAAGATGGGTCGTGAAAGAGCACCAAGCGGAACCGCTGAAGTGAAATTGGTGAAGAAAGTTCGTAACAACAGTTCTGATGACAGAAGTGGTCTCCGAGCTAGAACTGCGGCTGTGGTCCATAGTGGGTTAGCGAATTCATCGTCCTCAACTCGACGCCGATTGCTGCAACAAGCCATTAGTCACGACAGCCTGAGGAGAATACTGCACAAAGACCTCGGATTCGTCGCCTACAAGGTCCGGATGACTCCATCCTTCATAATGATGTCGATTTTGATCGAAAAATCATCTTTTGCGAAGCACATTTCGATTTCGGAAGATATGTAAACAAGCAGAATTGCCGGATTTCGGGTTCGGAACAGCCGGAACACATAATCGTAGAAAAGCCAATGCATCAAACAAAAATGACTTTGGTGTGGATTTTGAAGTGGTGGTATAATTATCCCATTTTTTTCTTCAAAAACGCTGCTGGAAACAACTTTTTATGGCCTCAACTAGACGCTACGTATGTGAAAAACTTTTGGTTTTAACAAGATGGCCCAGATGCCGCTCAATCCTACTGACAATCGATCTCTTGCGCGCCAAATTTGACAACTGAATAATCACCCGTTTTGAAGATGTTAATTGTCCTGCGCCAAGTTGCGATTTGACTCCGTTGGACGTTTTTTTCGATAGGGTTTTGTTAACGTAACATTGCGACAGTGTAAAGCCACAGCCGCCCCGGTGGCAAAGTGGTCTGTATGCTTGCTTCAGCGACCGGAGGTCCCGGGTTCAATTGCCGGTGGTGACAAGGAAAAAATATCACGGCTGGTTTAGGATCAATGAATTAATCACTCATTACCCGAAATGAACATATGATTATGAAACTTCATTTGAGGCGGCCAAACCCTTGATGGGATGTAGTGCGAGCAAGAGAGAGAGAGTGTAAAGCCAGCAGAACGAACCACATGCACGAAATTGTTTTTCATTTGTAATCGGAGACACCAACCTACACAATAAAAAAATGTATGGCGTTTTTAAAAACAAACTTTTAAATGGCCCACCGATTATTTGTATACATGCACTTAAAAGCGGCCATTAACAACTAAAATGAAGTACTCCTCCTTTCCACGTTGTGTGATAAAGAAATGGAAGCATTTCAACATCTTTCGAGTCCAGCTTTCGTATTTTCATTGATTCAAACAGACTTGCAACATTTCCACCCTGAAGACTCTCACCACTCAGTTGTTGTTTGTTTTGCAGCTACGTATATTTTACAAAATTTCCGATCGTATAACTACTCTCCATATCTAATCTAGATTTCCATCTAATTGAATTTGTAATTCGTATTGTGGCGTGTACAGATTGCAATAAACTTCTTTAGTTTTCCTTGAAACGTTGTTGAACGAAGTGTTTTATCTGATCATTCAATGCATTCATAATTTTATCAAATGATGCTTGAAATTAGGTCCTCTTACGAACTCTTTCCTTTTTAGTTTGATTAATCGTTGTTGCCCATATAATCCTGGCTTCGGTGAGGTTTGTTACGATTTATGCCGTAACGCCTTGTACCATCGACAACAATTCAGTTATATTCCCTTAACCCTAATTTGTTACGAATTTAGGACGTACGATGGATTCATAAAGGCATTCTGCAAATTAATTAGTTAAGCTCACAATCCTTTACTCATACAACTTTTTAACAACATAACTATTTTTACTGACGCACTGTATTAATTTATTGTTTATTTCCAGGGATTCACCCAGCCCAGTATTAGCAAAACCAAAAAGTGACTTACGGCCTGCATTATCACTCGCCCAACTATGTGATATTGAGCCAGAAGAAGTTCCATCATCACATCGTCTGATTGCGCAATGGGAGAACTTAATCCATCAAAAGAGTCAAAAAGTATTATAAAACACTAGATGGCGCTGCTCCAGAAATTGGCGGAAGCATCAATTGTTATCAAAATACTATCATATCAATTTGTTACTTTTTTTTCTACTTTAAAAATTTCATCTATTTTTTGTTATTCTTGTAAATTATACCAACACCACATACTTATTTAAATTCATTGATCTTGCGCCTCTGTGGTATACATCTACACAAACTTGTCGATTGGCCGAGTACCATAACATATTAGACCAGCATAAAAAATTATTTTAATTATACGGATTTACTACACATTGATGGCAAGTCTGTGATCAGGTGTCTAGTAATAAAATTTTTATTATAAAATTGTAACATATGGGTGTGATTAAGACATGAATTAAAATAATTTTTTTAAGAATAGTTAAGCCCAAAAAGCGACTACTCTGTTTAAGAAATTAAAAACTATATAATTTATTTTTTTATTATTATTTAATTAATTAATTAATTGTAAACATGCCGCGAGCTATGTAGAAGTGAAAGATTATTTTTTTTACTAATTTATAATTTAATTATTACAAAATGCGCAGATATTTAAGTAGATTTGGGATATACCCCAGAAACAAACAATATTATTATGTAAAAGACTCATTTGAGTCCTACATATGTAAAAATGCTACACGATTTTCTTTCTAATTGTCTACACAGCATTATTCATTATATGCAGTTACAAAACCATTTATGCGATACCAATTTAATACACTTGGTGTGTTTGTTTTTTAATCTTAATTTTAACTATTTTACTACTCGTATTGTAAATAATCTGGGAATAGTTATAGCAAGAACAATCGCATTTTAATCATTTCTTTCACTTTGCATCTTAAAATAAAACATAATATAGCGTATATTTCATAACAAATGTATTTTTGAAGTAAATATTTTTAAATAAAAATTATTATAGCAAAAACTATTTGTTTTGTTTTATCATTTAAAAATTGCAGAAAACTCTTGAAAGAATGGAGCGTGCGTTTATCAAGACAGCCTAAAAAACATCCCAAAAAAGACTACCGTAAGTATGAGTAGTCCAACGCTAAATTTGCTGCAATATGTCGCCTCATTCGCCTGCAATCCAAGTTCAATTACAAATGTGGCCGAATTTCAAAATACCAAAATGGCAATAACCGCACTTTCATTAGACTTCCTACCGGTAATTTCGGGCTAAACATGTTACATACATTACCTATAATCATTTTGGACCGGAAATTCAATAATAAAAAGTTTCCAGTTTTTTGCGGAAATTCCTGATGGCTAGCCTTACTTATTTTGGACGGCTAAAATTTATTGTCACCGATTCCGAATGTTTCGGTTATTTTGGGTTATTAATGTAAGTATGAGTAGACCAACGCTAAATTTGCTGCAATATGTCGCCTCATTCGCCTGCAATCCAAGTTCGATTACAAATGTGGCCGAATTTCAAAATACTAAAATGGCAATAACCGCACTTTCATTAGACTTCCTACCGGTAATTTCGGGCTAAACATGTTACATACATTACCTATAATCATTTTGGACCGGAAATTCAATAATAAAAAGTTTCCAGTTTTTTGCGGAAATTCCTGATGGCTAGCCTTACTTATTTTGAACGGCTAAAATTTATTGTCACCGATTCCGAATGTTTCGGTTATTTTGGGTTATTAATGTAAGTATGAGTAGACCAACGCTAAATTTGCTGCAATATGTCGCCTCATTCGCCTGCAATCCAAGTTCGATTACAAATGTGGCCGAATTTCAAAATACTAAAATTGCAATAACCGCACTTTCCCTAGACTTCCTACCGGTAATTTCGGGCTAAACATGTTACATACATTACCTATAATCATTTTGGACCGGAAATTCAATAATAAAAACTTTCCAGTTTTTTGCGGAAATGCCTGATGGTTAGCCTTACTTATTTTGAACGGCTAAAATTTATTGTCACCGATTCCGAATGTTTCGGTTATTTTGGGTTATTAATGTAAGTATGAGTAGACCAACGCTAAATTTGCTGCAATATGTCGCCTCATTCGCCTGCAATCCAAGTTCGATTACAAATGTGGCCGAATTTCAAAATACTAAAATTGCAATAACCGCACTTTCCCTAGACTTCCTACCGGTAATTTCGGGCTAAACATGTTACATACATTACCTATAATCATTTTGGACCGGAAATTCAATAATAAAAAGTTTCCAGTTTTTTGCGGAAATGCCTGATGGTTAGCCTTACTTATTTTGAACGGCTAAAATTTATTGTCACCGATTCCGAATGTTTCGGTTATTTTGGGTTATTAATGTAAGTATGAGTAGACCAACGTTAAATTTGCTGCAATATGTCACCTCATTCGCCTGCAATCCAAGTTCAAATACAAATGTGGCCGAATTTCAAAATACTAAAATGGCAATAACCGCACTTTCATTAGACTTCCTACCGGTAATTTCGGGCTAAACATGTTACATACATTACCTATAATCATTTTGGACCGGAAATTCAATAATAAAAAGTTTCCAGTTTTTTGCGGAAATGCCTGATGGTTAGCCTTACTTATTTTGAACGGCTAAAATTTATTGTCACCGATTCCGAATGTTTCGGTTATTTTGGGTTATTAATGTAAGTATGAGTAGACCAACGTTAAATTTGCTGCAATATGTCACCTCATTCGCCTGCAATCCAAGTTCAAATACAAATGTGGCCGAATTTCAAAATACTAAAATGGCAATAACCGCACTTTCATTAGACTTCCTACCGGTAATTTCGGGCTAAACATGTTACATACATTACCTATAATCATTTTGGACCGGAAATTCAATAATAAAAAGTTTCCAGTTTTTTGCGGAAATGCCTGATGGTTAGCCTTACTTATTTTGAACGGCTAAAATTTATTGTCACCGATTCCGAATGTTTCGGTTATTTTGGGTTATTAATGTAAGTATGAGTAGACCAACGTTAAATTTGCTGCAATATGTCACCTCATTCGCCTGCAATCCAAGTTCCAATACAAATGTGGCCGAATTTCAAAATACCAAAATGGCAATAACCGCACTTTCATTAGACTTCCTACCGGTAATTTCGGGCTAAACATGTTACATACATTACCTATAATCATTTTGGACCGGAAATTCAATAATAAAAAGTTTCCAGTTTTTTGCGGAAATGCCTGATGGCTAGCCTTACTTATTTTGAACGGCTAAAATTTATTGTCACCGATTCCGAATGTTTCGGTTATTTTGGGTTATTAATGTAAGTATGAGTAGACCAACGTTAAATTTGCTGCAATATGTCACCTCATTCGCCTGCAATCCAAGTTCAAATACAAATGTGGCCGAATTTCAAAATACTAAAATGGCAATAACCGCACTTTCATTAGACTTCCTACCGGTAATTTCGGGCTAAACATGTTACATACATTACCTATAATCATTTTGGACCGGAAATTCAATAATAAAAACTTTCCAGTTTTTTGCGGAAATGCCTGATGGTTATTAGCCTTACTTATTTTGAACGGCTAAAATTTATTGTCACCGATTCCGAATGTTTCGGTTATTTTGGGTTATTAATGTAAGTATGAGTAGATCAACGTTAAATTTGCTGCAATATGTCACCTCATTCGCTTGCAATCCAAGTTCGATTACAAATGTGGCCGAATTTCAAAATACTAAAATGGCAATAACCGCACTTTCATTTTACTTCCTACCGGTAATTTCGGGCTAAACATGTTACATACATTACCTATAATCATTTTGGACCGGAAATTCAATAATAAAAAGTTTCCAGTTTTTTGCGGAAATGCCTGATGGTTAGCCTTACTTATTTTGAACGGCTAAAATTTATTGTCACCGATTCCGAATGTTTCGGTTATTTTGGGTTATTAATGTAAGTATGAGTAGATCAAGGTTAAATTTGCTGCAATATGTCACCTCATTCGCTTGCAATCCAAGTTCGATTACAAATGTGGCCGAATTTCAAAATACTAAAATGGCAATAACCGCACTTTCATTAGACTTCCTACCGGTAATTTCGGGCTAAACATGTTACATACATTACCTATAATCATTTTGGACCGGAAATTCAATAATAAAAAGTTTCCAGTTTTTTGCCAAAATGCCTGATGGTTAGCCTTACTTATTTTGGACGGCTAAAATTTATTGTCACCGATTCCGAATGTTTCGGTTATTTTGGGTTATTAATGTAAGTATGAGTAGATCAACGTTAAATTTGCTGCAATATGTCACCTCATTCGCTTGCAATCCAAGTTCGATTACAAATGTGGCCGAATTTCAAAATACTAAAATGGCAATAACCGCACTTTCATTAGACTTCCTACCGGTAATTTCGGGCTAAACATGTTACATACATTACCTATAATCATTTTGGACCGGAAATTCAATAATAAAAAGTTTCCAGTTTTTTGCGGAAATGCCTGATGTAACGTTAGCCTTACTTATTTTGAACGGCTAAAATTTATTGTCACCGATTCCGAATGTTTCGGTTATTTTGGGTTATTAATGTAAGTATGAGTAGATCAACGTTAAATTTGCTGCAATATGTCGTCTCATTCGCCTGCAATCCAAGTTCGTTTACAAATGTGGCCGAATTTCAAAATACTAAAATGGCAATAACCGCACTTTCATTAGACTTCCTACCGGTAATTTCGGGCTAAACATGTTACATACATTACCAATTACCATTACCATTATTAAAAAGTAGATGGACAATTCATTTTATAGTAATATCTGAAACTTTACTTAGCATTTATGGCGACCACTTGTCAGTAAATATGTGAAAGGCTTCGTTAATATGAAAAAAATGTATGTATAACAATTTATTAAAACAAATTTTAATCAACTCAACACTAAAATCGCAAATCTTTGTTCTAGGTATCTCTGGGTATCTACGACTCCTCTAATAATCCCCATAGTATTATTTTTCAGCAACGACCTTGAAATTACATGTTAAAAAGTCGCCCAAGCCACATTCAATGTGATCACCATCCACGATTTTATCGATTCCAAACGGCGTTCCAGTTAAAAATAAATCATTTGGCTCCAGTTTCATATGTTTAGAGGTGTATGCGATAAACTCGTCCACTCCAAGTACGAGGTCTGCAGTCGTGTTGTTTTGTCGCATTTCCCCATTAACTTTTAACCAAAGTTTTGTGTTGTTCCGATCTCTAATTTCATGTGGCTCAATGAATCGACTTACTGGCGTGGCGGTATCAAATCCTTTACCCAAATCCCAAGGATACCCAAGCTTTCGCGAGCTAATAATCTCATCTAGTGCTGTTAGATCGAGAGCCAAGCAGTACCCTGCGATGTACTGTTCAGCCTCTTCGGGTTCAATATTTTTACATGGCTTACCAATAATCACACCCAATTCAACTTCATGATTTATTGTCTTGAACACTTTTGGCAAAACAATGTCCTCCCCCTCTTCTATAATCGAGGATGACGGTTTCAAAAATATGATTGGACGTTCGCTTGGCGGTGAATTCGATTTGGCTAGCGTTTCCCTGTGAGTTATACAAGTTTTAGAATCTCAAACCTATAATCAAACATATCACAATTGTCTTACTTAGAATTAACCGCAATCCCAACAATTTTTTTAGTTAATTTGGGAAAATTAGCACTCATTATTCAAAAGCGAAATTACACACGTTATATCAGAGCTGCACTCGGCCTTAATTTTCAAACGACTAAAGAATAAAAAATACTCATCGTAAGTTAGGTGTTTGCTATTTATTTCATTTTCTATCATATCGTGGTAAAACTAACAAACAACCGATAAGAAAATAACGAGATATAACTCAAGACTCAAAGTACTCGAATTGCGTATACGAGACACTTCAGTTTCGATTAGCTACTATTCAATCATCTGAAAACGCGATTTAATTTATCATGCTAAGGCCGAATACACTCTAAATAACTTTACTTTATATTTTGAAGTATGAGACTACGTCAAAGATTTACAATTGATAAAGATAAACGTTTAATGAAAATGTACGCAAGATTCTGAAGTGAATCTATTTAAGAAACAGAGAGTAGGTAACTCCGATATATGAACTGCCCATAATTCTGCTAATGCTACGAGTATAATACTTAGTGGTGTACAAATGTTTCAGTTCTGCAATATCAACATTAAAACTGATATGCCCAAACAGAACAACATCTTGCTGAAAGCAAAGATTAATTCAAGATCAAAAAACTATTTTGACTCTGCAAAATAATGTTCACGCGAAACTTTCAACGCATGTGAGATGTTATACCCTACCCTAAAGAGAGGGTGAAAACAAAAATAGTGAAAACTTTATTTTTAATTAGTTGACTCTCACAATATTCAGAACTCTCAGTCTTATTTTCCATAAGATCCTATTGAATGAACACAAATTAATGAAAAGTGTAGCTACACAAATTAACAAAAAGTGTAGCTTCTAAAAATGTAGCAATATATTAGAAATCAGAATGTTCATTAAATTTCCAAAATCTTTTTATTCTTGCTTGATTAACAGTTTTAAACAGCACGATTCGGCCACTATTAGAAGATATATGCCCACACTTGGTAACATTTCGAAATCTGGAATCGAACAAAGCTTTGCTATTTACAGTTTTCATTGCGACACGGTTTAGAAATTACTCTTTTCATCAATTTGTGTAGCTACACTTTTCGTTGGCTAAAAAGTTTACCTTCGGTGTGCTGCGTTTAAGAGGTCATCAGCCAAGGGAGCAGAAAAAACAGGCATTACGTATACCCGGCTGGTCTCTTCAGCTGTATGAATTTGACTAAAAATTGGAATGGTGCCCAGCAAATGCAAACCAAATGCATTATCGAGAGGTCCTGTGTTGATAATCGACCAATGTTGTTATTAATCTGAAGGCTGCACAAGAAGATGCTTTTCAACTGATAATTCGCTTCCTACAATCAGAGATTCGTGGCAAAATTATAATATATAGTTAATTGCATTCTTTTCTAAACAAGTCAATTAACAAACCAGCGCCGAACAGAAAACTATGAAGTAATCATCGTAAGTGTCACGACCGGGATCACTTTGGGCTAAGAAAAACTGAAGAACTACATAGTACGATGAGAATTGCTTATTCCAAATTTTGAAACTAAAGTTATGTGGTATATTCGAAATCGTCATGATTCTACTTAATACTAAGGGAGATGTGTCATTTGGAACGCAACACATCGACCACGTGGGGCACTCGAAATAGTCGGATTTTGATTTTACTATTTAGAATAATATAAGATAATTAAATAAGATCTAATCTTACCAAGTGACTGATCCAATAGGAGGTACTTTTCAAATTTTGATTCTCATTGGGATTCATGCGTCACAACTGTCATGTTTATCTGACATTTGTGTTCAGTATTTATTGACATTTCACCATAAATAGACTTACGCGAGAACAACGTTTACAAATTGTGGAAATCTATTTCAAAAATCAGTGTTTAGTGAAAAATTGTTTTCGTGCTCTTCGACCATATTATGTTCACAATCGTCCAACTGAACGCACTATCCGCGAAACAATCATTAAATTTCGAACCACTATTGGATAATCATCGAAAAGTACAGAGTAGGGTGCGAACAAAGTAGAGTGCGTACAAGTCAATCTTTTGTAAATATTGCTGCTGTAGCTGAAAGTGTACATGATGACCGTACCGTTCCGACATGTACCGTTCTCAAGCCCTGGGTCTCCCGTATGGCACATTGTGGCGTATTTTGAAGAGAGCTCTTGGTTTGAAGGCATACGAAATACAGCTTATTCAAGAATTGAACCCGGCGGTCTATTATGAAATTTTTCCGTCTCGGATTTTTCCGTTAATGGATAAATCCGTGCTATTATGAACCTAAAAAGCAAAATCGAATCGGATTTTTCCGAGTACACTAGAAAAAATCCGACTGCTATTTAGTTGACGGTTATGGACAGCTTCAAGTACGGAATCATTGGAGCTTCTCATTGAGACCCATTTTCCGGGAAGCATTGATGACTCGATGGAGCCTGGAGCTCATCGAGGAACACCCTTAACAGATGTGGATGGCATCGTGGACAGGAAACGAATCCTGTGGGCACTGAACGGTTTTAAGCCTTATAAATCGGCGGGCCCGGATCGGATTATACCAGCAGAGATCCAAAGGAACTCTGAGGTCATCCTCCCCTGGCTGGAGGTTATCTTCAGGGGATGTCTGCATTTGGTCTATATTCCCAGGAAATGGACGGAGGTCAGAGTGGTTTTTATCCCGAAATCGGGAAAAAGCTCATAGGCTTATCCAAAGGACCTGAGGCCTATAACTCTATCATCCTTTCTGTTGAAAACCTTGGAAAGATTGATAGACGTACTTATTCGAACAAAAGTTGATCCGAGGAATTGGGCAATGTCTCAGCATGCGTACTGTAAGGGAAAGTCGGTGGACACAGCTCTGCACGATCTAGTACGCATGATTGAGAAGTCAATTTACTCGCAAGAGTATTGTATGGTAGCATTTCTCGACATTGAGGGTGCCTTTAATAATGTAAAAACAGAGGCGATCATGGAAGGATTGTCATTTTTGAAGGTGGATTATCCTATAAGTAGGTTGATAAATCAGATGCTGGTAAGCAGAATTATTATCTCGGAACTGGGAGAGTCCACCATTAAAAGGCGGGTGGTTAGAGGAACTCCGCAGGGAGGAGTAATGTCCCTCTTTCTTTGGAGTGCAGTGGTGAATGGATTGCTGTTGGAACTGGAGAAAGAGGGGATGGGGGTTGTAGCGTATGCAGATGATGTAGCGATAGCTGTATCAGGCAAATATCTGGATACGATTAGGGATGTTATGCAGAATGCACTCCTGATCGTTACGAAATGGGCCAGCAAATGCGGATTAGGGATTAACCCGTCCAAGACAGAGCTGGTACTATTTACTAAGAAATATAAAATTCCGGTAGTTAGCCCTCCTACTGTGAACGGCATTAGACTGGCTTTTGCTGACAGAGCGAGATTTTTGGGCCAGTAAGCTCAGCTGGAAGCCTAACATTGTAGAAAGGGTGAATAAGGCTAATGTAGCCATTTACTCTTGTAGAAACGCAATAGAGAAGAAATAGGGTTTGAAACCAGAGCTGGTACACTGGCTCTATACCGCAGTGGTAAGGCCTGTGCTGATGTACGGGGTGGGCGTGTGGTGGCCAGCTCTGGAAAAGGTAACCTACATAAGGATGTTGGAGAAGGTGCAAAGAACGGCCTGTATGCTTATAAGCGGGGCGCTTAGGACAACACCTACACGCGCTTTAGAGGTTATGTTCCACCTTATTCCAATCGAATTTTTTGGTAAGCAGATGGCAGCCAATGTGGCTACAAGGCTCTCGGCTGTCTCTCAGTGGAAGTCTCTTCAGGTGGGACGATAGTTACGACGATAGTTAGATCACTAAGGGAAGAACTGGTGAATCTAGATTATATTAAACCAACGTTGTGCTTCGATATAGGTTTCCGGATCATCTGTCCTTCTAGGGAATCCTGGAGGAACGGATCAATACGGGAAAACGAGGCACTGACATTTTTCACGGACGGCTCTAAGCTAGACGGCAAAGTAGGAGCTGGAGTCTTCTGTGAGAAGCTCAATGTTAATATTTCTGTTCGTCTCCCTGACTACTGCAGCGTGTACCAGGCTGAAGTGGTGGCACTAGGGGAAGTCGTGACATGGTTGAAGCATAACGTGGTATCTGTTAGGGATATCGCGATTTATGTGGACAGTCAAGCGGCACTCAGGTCACTAGAGGCGGTTTCTCTGAAGTCACGGGTGGCGCTGGATTGCCGATCATCTCTTAATGAGATGAGCGAGTATTTCAGTATCCAGATGATCTGGGTCCCTGGTCACTCGGACGTCACGGGAAACTGCAGGGCAGACGAACTAGCTAGGTACGGTACGACTCTCCAGATGCAACCGGAAAGGGCAGGTCTGGGGAGGCCTATAGCAGCGCTCAAATTGACGCTCAGTAAAAAGGCAATCGCCTTAACAGATGAGAGGTGGACCAACACTCTCACGTGCAGGGTAGCAAAACAGGTTTGGCCAAAACTGGACCTGCGGTGCTCCAAGGCACTTGTATCCCTGGGAAAACGAGATTTAGGATTGGTCGTAGGGATACTAACAGGACACTGCCTTTTTGGGGAACATGCGAGAAGGCTGGGTCTAGAGACGAATGACTTTTGTAGAAGTTGTATGGACGAAGAGGAGGAAGAGACGCTAGTTCACTTCCTATGCTCATGTCCGGCACTATCATACAAAAGACGTAAGTACTTGGGTGTGTACAACATGGACAACCTTTCTGAACTCGCGGACTGTAGGGTGCGAGATATTTTACGCTACATCAGTAGCTCTGGTTGGTTTCAGCGGGAGTAAGGGGAGATTGGATCCTGTGGTATCACAATGGGCCATTATTGGCCTAAGTGTGCGATAGCAGCCACTCTAACCTAATCTAACCTAACCCTAGTTGACGTATTTTCTATTCGATTGAACTTATTTTGAAGTTTCATCAACATATAGTGAAAAGTGATTAATATTTTATTAATATTAATAAAAAAAATTAATTAATAATATTTTAGTAATTCTAAATATGTAATTAAAACCGAAAAATTTAAAATTTAATATTATAATAAGAAATTTTTAATAAATAAAAATAAATTTTCTTTATTACTAATTCGATAATAAAAGTTTCATAATAGGGTAAATCCGTGTCGAATCGAATATATCCGTTAACAAAAAAATCCGAGACGGATAAATTTCATAATAGACCCCCGGTTCACCTTTCTTTGCGCCGTCGATTTGGCTTATGGGCGTGGGAACAGCTCCAAATTGATCCGTTTTTTTATCGAAAAATTGTATTCAGCGAAGAAGATCATTTTTCACTGAATGGATACGTCAACATAAAAATTGTCGTATGTAAGCTGATGAACAACCAGACGAGATTCAAGAGCTTCCAATGCATTCTGAAAAATGCACTGTTTGATGCGGTTTATGGGCAGGCGGCATCATCGGATCGTATTTCTTTAAAAATGCGGAGGGATAGCGTGTAAACGTCAATGGCGCAAACTATAGAGCAATGATCAATGAATTTTTATTGCCAAAAATTCAATATATTGGTGTAATCGACTTGTAGTTTCAACAGGATGGTGCAACGTGCCACATGATCTTGTGATTTGACGCCGTTAGATTACTTTTTATAAACCACAATCGATTCCTGCATTTCAAGAGAGACCTAACACCCTTAATTAACGGAATATCAGCCGAAATGCTCGAAAGAGTGCTTGAAAATTGGACCCATAGAATGGATTATCTAAGAGCCAGTCGCTGGCAGCATTTAAAAGAAATTATTTTCAAACATTAAATGTCATAGACCGAACTTACGTCACAAATACAATTTTTGGTTATTAAATTGATTTTAATGCGTTTTATTTCAAGAAAACTTCCAGAAGCTCTTATTGGATCACACTTCATTAGAACATGTTAATCAGATAAAATTAAATGGGTTGCGGTCGTTTGCTAGACTTTCAAAATCCCGAAATCAAAATCCCGACTTTTTAAATCCCAACTTTCATAATTCCGACTTTCAAAATCCCGATTTTGAAAATCCCAACTTTCGAAAGCCCGATTTTACAAAAATAAATTATGAATTCGGTCGCCCGCGTGGCGGCCGGCGCCCAAATCCATAAAAAAAAAATTTTAAAATCGGGCTTTTAAAAATCTTTTTGTAATTAGTGCAATGTAGTGGTTGGGTACAATTCGTCAAATTCTAAATTCCTAAAACGAAATTCCAAAACCAAAATTCCAAAAACCAAAATTCCAGAAACCACAATTCCCATAAAAACATTTCCAAAAAATAAAATTCAAAAAAATCAAAGACTAGAATCACAACAAGAGTTAATCAATAAACAATCCGCCGTTCCACACTTTGATTCTTTCGTCGTAATTCTTTCTCGTTTCCTTCCCCTTCACCTACAAACTGTTGTTAATTTGCTGGTGAAGAGGAAGGAAACGAAGAAAAAATCACGAAGAAAGAATCAAAGTGTGGGATGAGGATCATGTTTGAGTAATAGTTTCTAAGAACAATTAAATTTAATTTAATTAAATGAATAATTATTTCAATTAAATTTAATATTAATAATTATTAAATTAATCAATTAGAATTTTTGCGAAATGCTGCAAATATTATTTCGAATTATATATTTTTGCTAATTGGGGTTTTAGAAATTTAGGCCAGTTGGAATTTTTTCTTTTGGATAACCTAACCGTTCGCGTGATAACGATACACCGTAGCAGATGACTCAATAGTGGGAGTAGCCTAACAGGCAATTTTAGAAACTTTTAAAATATTTTTTACGACTAGGTTTCAGTGGTTGACACTTAGGCCCATTGTGATACCACGCGTTCATACCACACATCATTAACCCACTCACCTATTCACCAACTCACATAACTACAGTATACCACCTGCACATTGCAAGCTCCATGTCAACCTGTACATTGACGTGGACGGTGGGTCGACGCTGAATTCTGTACTCCCTCTGATGGGATTCGAACCCAGTACGTCCCGGCCCAACTACTGAAGCTTTAACCACTGCACCACCACACAAGACAAGAATCTGTGTACTATTGATGTTACTCCCACTATTGCGTCATTTGTGTAGCCAAAATGACATGTGACATTATGATAACTCATAAAAATCTAGCTGTTACTAGCAGATTTTAGTTGTTTTTTTTTTATAAGTATGGGAGTGATTTTAGTTTTCTGACATTACATTTTTGTAAACCGTATTATCGATACAGTCTATGGAGTTCCAATTGTGCTAAAATAAATTTTATTAAATCAGTAAAAAAGTGTTGCTTAAGTAAAACATTTTTGTGTGAAATATTATAATTTTTGTTGTTGCTAGCAGAGTCTGACAGGCTCGTGTACGGTACATTCGAGGTTGTACCGCCTATAATGAGACAGTTATTCTCGATCGAGATCGTCTCGAGAATTGTGTCAGATTTTAAAAAGGCAAGCGTAGCTGCAGCTAAAACATATTTCCTGTTGGCTGAATACAAAGGATGCCTATTCCATTTCGGCCAAATATTATGGAGAAAAGTACAATCTGAACACCTTCAGATTAAATTTCAAAACGATGAATCTTTTAACATGCAAATTCGCATGTTGAAAAGCTTAGCATTCGTAGCTCCTGAAGAAGTTTCCGAGTATTTTGACGCGATCAAAAAGTGAATTTGATCTAGACGCCAAGCGAATTACCAAATGGTTCCAAACAAATTATATAAGGTGTGTTCATGGATACCAAGGCAGACCCCAATACAGTTCAGAGTACTGGACTATATTCCAGAACAATGGAGATTATTTCCCTAGAACACAAAACTCGGTTGAGACCTGACATGCTCAACTAAAAATCGGAAGTCCTCATGTTGGAGTTAAAAAGTTAATCGAAAAATTGGGAAAGGAGATGATAATATAGTATGCAAAACACGCATTGAGAAATGGAAAGCTGTTGAACGCGTCCCACTAAAAAAAATGTGGAAAGAAACAGCAAAATTTTAAATGTTGTAAATAGAAACAATACTGATAAAGTTAATTATTTAAAAAATATTGCTCATTCTATAAAGTTACTATAGTATATTTTATCAAAAACCTAAACGTTCTTTTCAGGACTACCAAAAATATATTTTATTAAAAGAACATATTTATATAAATCCAATTTTGTAAATTAAATTCTACAATTATTGGTTGAGGAATGGCCGAGGTCAATTGAACGGCTGAGTGGAAAAAGGTTAATATTCCAAAATTTGCCAAAATGAGTTTTGAATTCCATCGTACTCAGATTTCTGTGCGCATCTATTGAATGTATCAACAAAACTATGCCACCTATTTTCATATATACACGTGATCGTAAAAATTCCAATGAGTGGAAGAAAGGTAATATTCCAGTAATATTATCCTTTTTCCACTCATTCTCATGTACGCACGTGAAAGATGCTTAAACTAACGGGTATTTTTTTATTTTCAAACTACACTCATTTTTGACATTTAAGGGATTCCCCCATTACGTGGAAAGTAGTTTCCGTCGTAATATATATTTTAGTATTATTTGTAATATTTTTATTCTGTGGTTTATTGGTATCTAACATCAGGTAACGCATGTCAGAGTCGGATGAAGAAATGCGTGAACCACGAAGAAAAAGAGGCAAGGTCAATAAGCATTTGCATTTGAAGGAAAAAGAGAAATTGGCAAATAGACACAGAGTTGAGGAATTTGTGACTAGTAAAGGCGTGTTAGTGGAAGCGAAAACTACTGGCGAAAACTGTGGTTGTCGTAAGAATTGGATGGTTACTTTCAGTATTGAAGAAAAACATGAAATTATTAACATTTTGTACAGTGGGCGTCCCAAAAACGAAAGAGACTTTTACCTCATGGAACTGATTGAAAGACACAATGTTGCTAGACATCGTGTCTTAGCGGAACACTCAAAACAACTCACGTCTTCATTTAAGTATTTTGCTATCAAGGGATCCTGTCGGGTTGAAGTTTCTCATAAGGCCTACACAAGTTTACATGCAATTTCAAACAATGCTATTCATCGCTTAAATAAGCTCCTTGAATTAAATCCAAATCCTGTTGACTTAAAGGGAAGACATGCAAATTTTGGAAACAGCCTTGCTTCAACGATTGTAGGCAATATTATTCAGAACATTTCATTATTTCCAATAAAAGAGACTCACTACACTCCTATAACTGTAAAATATCTAGAAGCTGGCCTAATAGTTAGGAAAGTGCACGAAATGTTTCTTGAAAAATGTTATGCATTAAAAGAAATAGTGAAGTATGAGTTTTACTTAAAGATTTTTAAAGAAAACTTCAACTATAAGTTTGGCAGGCCTCAAGTTGATGTTTGTTCTATCTGCGAGGATTTAAATCAAAAAATAAAATCATCAAATCTTAACGAAGTTGCAAAACGAGCTGCGGTCGCTGAACTACTTATTCATAAAAGAAATGCTAAAAAGTTCTACAAAAAGATTGAGGAAGTTACTGAAATTTACAAACATCGAAACGACGTTAGGGCGATAGTTTTAGACTACATATATGCAGAATTTACCGCTTCCATTTATTCCTGTACAGGAAATGTATTATTTACGTAAACTTTGGTATTTTGTGTTTAATATTCACGATATTGGCAACGAAAAATCAGTTTTCTACACATACAAATAAAGGGTTACCAAACGAGGTCCTAACGAGGTATGTAGCTTTGTTCTTGACTATTTAAAAAATATTCCTGAATAAGTAAAAGAACTGCACGTTTTTAGTGACGCATGTGCGGGACAAAACCGCAACCACACATTGGCTATAGACTATTAATGTCATTAACCATGAATGGGAGATTCAAAATAATTCATCAATATTATCCAATTCGGGGTCATAGCTTCCTGCCTTGTGACAGAAACTTTTCTGTCATAAAACGATGTGTTCGAAGACTATATCGAATTTATTCATCAGAGGAGTACGAAGATATCATTCGATAAGCGAGAAAGCGTAATCCACCATTTGAAGTGAGAAGAGTGACTAACGATTCAATACTGAACTTTAAGGAATGGTGGCCTCGCTGCTTTAAAAAAACCTCTTTTGATAAAAAGAGTACACAAAGTGAGCTAGGAGGTTATGTTAAGGCTTCCACGTTTATCGACGGTTTGGTGAATAGTAAATTTAGATTAAAAAGCAGGATCAAGTAGTTCTTCCTATCGATAAGGTCTATAATGGCTGCATTGCTATAAATCACAAAAAGCTACAGGACATCGCAAAAGTTGTACACTATGTACCGGATGAATATAAGGAATTCTATAGTGAACTCAGTAAGTGGCCTAGTTCAGATACTGCAAATAGCAATAATAATGAGGAATAAACATATTTATAGTCAACTATTCGAATGAAAACAAAAAAAAATATTTAAAATTACTGTTCTTTATTCGTTCTTGCAAAATTCTGGAATTGAGTAGAAAAAGGTAATATTCCAGCCCCCTTAATTGTTAATAGGTATATCAATACTGACAATGTGTACTTAATTTCTTAAAAGTATAGTTTATTATATACAGCCCTATATATTCCTTTAAATGACTTTTACAGTACAACTTATAGTTAAAGCAGTAAAACGTTTTTTTTTTTGATTTCTGAAAAACAACATTTTTGGAATATGCATTAACCTTTTTCCACTCAGCCGTTCAATTGAGCAGGCCCAAGTCTAAAAAATCTAGAATAATTCTAGAAAAGGCCAAGTTCTTAATAGAAATGAAGATAAAAAAAGAAAATTTAATATTTAAAAAATACCCCCGACTTTTGTCGGGATTTTTAAGGTTTCAGTAAAATCAGGATTTTGAAAGTCTGGATTTTAAAAGTCGGGACAAACGAATCACTTTTGCTTCACTAAGGCGATACGTTTGCGAAGTGTTTCATTTATAAATTTCCTCGCTTGCGATTCGTTTTCGATTCGCAAAGTTTAGAGGGAATCTTTCGCCTCGTTTTCGTCCAGTTCCGATAACTGGGTGTCCGATGGTTTGAAGAAAAACTCTGAATCATCCACCTCCACATCAATAAGAAATGCACTGTGAACCGATTCAACACAACTATTTCAATAACTGGTATTTTTATTTCCTCTTCAGATTCCGTCTCTTTGTGGCGATACGCTTGCGTTAATTGATGATGATCACATCATCTTCGTATGAATCGTATTCGGAGCAAGACTGTACTGAATCCACACGCAATGTAGTTGGAACTTCTACAAACTCAGTCTCGTCTAAGAGTTCCATCAACTTATTACGTACATTTGCCGTGGAAGAGTCTTGAAACGATTTTTCATCATAGAGGAATAGCGGCGCGTCCTGTCCATCTATTCGACCAAATTTGTTCAACATTTCCATGTGCCTTTGAATGTGTTTTTTTCCAAATATTTCTCCAATTTTATTTTCCCAGTTCCAATTGATATTTCGCCCGTTCAATTGTATTTCCAGGTGCGTCTCGGTCTAGATCAACGTCAAGAGTAAAATTATTCAACTCAATATGCTCTGATTTTGGTAAATTCGAGACCTTCAATTTATTTTAAAAGGCGTTCAATTTAAACACGATTCTGTTTACATTTCGTCACTAGTTCTTGATTTTCAGATCCGACTACATTTTTCTGCTTTACAATGGTTTGGGACAGCTCTTGTAGTAGTTTACGATCAAAATCTTGCTTAGCCCTCCTGAGGGACTATTATGAACAATTCGATATCGGATCTGAAAGCGAATTTTGCTATTATGAAAATCCGATATCGAAAAATTCGCTATTATGAAACTAAAAAGACAAAACGAAATCGGATTTTCCGAAAATCGAATGTCAAAATTCGACTACTATTTAGTTGACGAATTTCATTTTTTGTTATCGAATGTGTGTGTTCCTTTAACTATTTTAATCAATATATTATTTTTACGAAATATAAAAAGTAAAAAAAAATTTAAAAAAAAAATATTTGAAATGCAAGTTTAATATATTTAAATAAAAAATATTCATATTTAAATGATAATTATTTATTTATTAAATTATTTATTTATTAGGACTAAAACATCAACTGGAAGACAATTTGAGTTATTTGTCGATTTTATGGAATGAAATGAGGGAATCACAAAAAATTATTTATTTTAAAATATTTCACACACAGAGTATTATAGAAAGTGAAATAGATTTCATCTGACAAATCAATTAAAAAACAACAATCAAATCAAATTTAGCAACTTCAATCAATTACAAAACGCATTATTGCTAACTTCATGCTTTTGTTTGAAAATCCGATATCGGAATATTTCATAATATTGTTTTTTGTACGATTTAGTTCCAAAAATGTTCCAATTCTTCTTTGTGATATCTCACAATTTTGCGAAAATCGTACGAGCTTTGTAATTATTTTTCCATTCCTTAAGTTAATATTGGCTTCGATATTAATTCCTCGCGCACTCATTGATCATTTCAAGATTTACAAAATGATGTGATGTGTTTTGTTATCTTCTTCGATTTGTTTAATTATTAATTCAAAATTTGTAGTCTGTTACTCAATCTTGGTGTTATGCGCCCGTAACCACGGCAGTTTACTATTTAAAATTATTTTTGGTTAATTCATAAAACTGGCAGCCGTTACTCCCTCTTCCTTGCCTTTGTCTTTTTACCTGCCATCACAGAACCTTAAAATATTTTAAAACATTGAACAACCAAAATATTTAACAATCAATAATAACAAACGGAGGAGGTTTGTGCTTTTATATTCGTTAACACGGTTTTGTTTGCTGTAACTATATTTTAATTTAAACTAACTTTTCTATAAATTATAAAAGTGAAAGCCCAGCTTGATGTAGAGTTTTCCAACATTTTCAAATTTTTTCTGAGAACACGTATTTTTTGGTGCGAAATTGTGCCTTTCCACACAAGAATTGAGCACAACACGTCATACAAACAAAAGATGAATTAAACGACTGAGTCTAGTTTACTCAGCCCCCACATTATTTAGTGAAATTCCTATTCAACTGAACAAGCTCAAAAAATTTGTATGCGGATTTCGAGAAATCATAAATAGCTCACAATTCTGCAGTATGTTTTTTTATATTTTGTTGGATAATTAGGTCTGGGATAAATAACTTAAAAATTCCAATTATTGACCACATCGTACCAAACCCAATAAAATGTGTAAAGATTTTTTTGAAGAAAACCTGAACGCGCCTAAAACTAGACAAAACGTTTTACACGAAAAAATTCTTTTATATTTTTTTGTATATATTTTTCTTTATTCTCAAATATGTATTAATAATAATAAATTTGAACAATACAATATTTTCATTTCTTGTATGTATATATAAATTAAATAATTTTTCTTTATTTTTATCATTTAAATAAAATTAATTAAACTTGAAAAAAAAAATTAATCTGGCAGTTTAATAAAAATAATAATACATTATATTGGATATATATTTTGATCTGTCTCACATTAGAAGCTTTTTAGATTTTTCTTTAGCATTTTGTATGTTTATGTGTGTGTGTATATGTATGTATCTGTATGGGTGTTAAATTTTTTAATGTTTTTTATTTTTTATAAAAATATATATTATTTATTAGTTTTTAATAAATGATTTTATTTATTATAATTTAATTCGAAATAAAACAAAATTATGAGGATGAAATCGTTTTTCGTGTAAATTATATATCATTTTGGATTATTAAATTATAATAAAATTATATTATATATATATATATATTAAAAACACATTTGTTTGTACCACTTATAATTAAAAGCTTAAGTTTGTTTTTGTATTATTTAATCTATTTTGTATTATTTAATATATTATGTAATCTAAATAATTTATGTATTTTTTTTTTCATTACTAAAAACATTGAATTATATTTTTTTTTTTTTTATATAGTAAAAATTTATTACATAGCTATTATCATTTTATTTATTTTAATGTTTTTATTGTGTGAATTTTTTTTTATTCGAACGATCAAGAAAACGCCATCTTGGGAGGGAGCTGCCATAAATTTGTGAAAATAGCGCGTATATATTTTCTTTTAATGGATATCCGAATACAATTCGGAGACGACAATTAAAAAGTTAATTTTTATTGTTTGATCTTGATATGAAAAGCTTTAAGCCTAAATATATATTTAGTTCTCTTCGTTAGCCTGGAAATAAAAATCCTTGATCTATAAAATTTAAATAAAATAAAAAATAAAACGTATATTTAATTTTTTGTTGTTGCTTATTTTTTTATAATGCATTCATCAAACCATTTCACATTATGATTAAATCAATAGATTCAATTGATTTAATAAAAGTAAAATGGTTGAAATTTTATTCATTGTTTTATTAACATATAAAGCTTATTTCTAAAATAAAAATTTATATTACTTTTTAAATAATTTGTTCTTTTTTTTGTAATTTCTGTAGAATTATAATTTTTATGTTTTTTTTTGTAAATAATTAAAAAATATAAATATTTCTAAATTCTTATCAATTAATAATTATAATATTTTGTTTATAGTTGAATTTTCTTTTTTATATAATTAACTCTATTTTAAAGGGTTTGTGTGGATTTGGAAAATTACTTTTATTGAATCAAATAAAAAACGATTTCTTATTAATTTTTTTATTTAGTTTTTATTTATAATATTTATAAAGTTTTTTATTTTTGTAAAGGATAAAATTAATAATTTAAAACAAACAAAAAATTATTAATATAATAATTAGACTCATAATATTTTTTTATATATGAACAAAAGTAGGAAAAATTAAAAGCTGCGGAAGCTAATTCGACAATATTGTATCGTATTTTGCGAGCAATCTCTCGTTTTATATTTTTTTTATCTTAACTAGAGTGTACTTGTTTTAGTGTGTGTAATATTTTATTACAGGCGGCCGTCCTCATTTCAACTCCTGGAAAAACTTGCACCAAAATATCGAACGGCCCAAAAATGAACACTTTTTTTGTTGATGTTTAGGTTTATTAAATTTTTAATATCAATACAAGAATATTATCCATTATTAATTTTGAAAGGCAAATTCTTCAATTTAAAAAGATCTTAAAAATAAATTTGTGTATTGTTTTTATTAATAATATTATATATATTTTTTCTTGTGTGTGTATAAACTAAATTTATATAATAATATAAATAAATTAAAAAATAAAATAATGTATATATATTTATAATATTTAAAAATTTAGATATAGGTCTAAATATGCACCCCCTCGGCGCAGTCCACTGGTGTACATGTGTTTATGTGTTTGAAAAGCTCCGCTGGGTTCACTCGCTCTATATATTTGATTTGTGTGACTCGACCACCTTGAAATCGATGCTGAAGAATTTGTTTGTATATAAAATTTCAAAGCAGCCTCATCATAAAATATATTTTTATCTTGGTACCCTAAACTCCCACGCATGGAGGGCGCATGTGTTTACCCAAAAAAAAATTTCTCTCGTAATTATTAAAATTAAAATATTTGTGAAATTATAAAACAAACGAAATAAAAATAATTAAAACGTTGAGTAGATTTTTTTCTTTTTTTACGGGTTTTACATATATAATATATTACTTTTCTAATTATTAATTTTTTGCAATTATTTTTTTTCTCTAATTAATTTAATTACTTTTTTTTACTTTCTTAACTGAAAAGAAAAAGAAAAAATAAATGATAAAATTATATTCATAATATAATTTGGATTATATCTAAACAAATAAATAAAACAAAAAACAAAAATAAAATAAAAATCTATGTGATATAAAAATAAACAAAAAATTAGCTAAGCATTGCTAAATTAAATGGATTTAGATCTTAATGATTTTTATGATTTGTTTTGTACAAGAATAAATAATATCCTGTTCTGAAGGCGATCGATCCCGCATATTTATTTTTCAATGGTTCAGCAAAAATATATAATAATCAAGCAACAGTACTATATTTTTGTTCAGCAAGAAAATTATTCGCCCAGCAACTAACAAATTTGGAAAGGATATTTTTTTATACTTACAATTTTTAAAAATACTGCTGAAAACAAAAATAATTTATTTGCAAAAATATTTATTGCTGAACGAACAAAAAATGAAAACAAAATAAATACACGGGATTTTTATAATACAAAACTATATCGACCCGATCCCGGACAAAAACGTATTCTAATTTTTGGCAGTAAGAAGAATCCCACATTGATTATAAACCTGAATATCATAGTCAACTCCTCCTAAAATTCGGTTCTTTAATTATATCATCCAATTAGCTGGGTTTTAAAACTGTTGCAATATTAAAAGAGCACATTGAAGTATTCGAATAACTCGCGACAAAAATAAATTTGTAATTTTCCTCATTTGACGAAAAATTGTCGAAAATGCAGTCAAACTGTTGTAAATGTGAATATATGTCGAAAATTTCTTTACCCAACAGGTTATTGGAAGTCTGTATTACCGTTAATTTAAAATAGCGTGATTCAATTCTGTGAGGTGAAATTCGTACATGGGTTTTCACACATAAACACTATTTGAATCAATTGTAATAGCTTTGGAAATCTCGATACTTATAGAAACAACAGATTTTTCATTTTTAAGCGTATCATGACGATGGCTGCATGTCAATTTAGATTTTAGTATAATCGCAAGTGTACATATTTAAAAGCGACACTAGGAAAAAATTCATTCTCTATTCGATACGTGTTTTCTAAATAAAGTTTCACAAACTCTCGGATCGTAAAATAGATACAAGAACACCGCAGATAATTAAATTTAAAAATGTAAGATTTTTTTTTTTTTAATCTTAAAATTTTAGAGGCTCTAAAAGATTCTACGATATGATTTTTGCTATGTTTAATTATCTTGAGACACGTCTTATGTCCTAATTTTTAAACTACTCTAGATTGGTACGAACATGCTGTGATTTACTTTCTGAGCGATACCTGCTTTTAAAATCTCCAAAAAACTGCAGGTTTGATAGATGCATCACCACAGCAGCCTAATGACTTCAAACTAAACTTGGACTAAA
Organism: Nephrotoma appendiculata; assembly: GCA_947310385.1. Classification (NCBI taxonomy): domain Eukaryota; kingdom Metazoa; phylum Arthropoda; class Insecta; order Diptera; family Tipulidae; genus Nephrotoma; species Nephrotoma appendiculata. The sequence continues at coordinate 316,581,075 of OX371223.1, forward strand.
ACTATATTAGTTCAGCTTATGCTAGAATTGGACGATCTGGTTTAAACGTAATGTCTATACTTGACGTAATGTCTATACTTTGATTTGAAAGATTCAGGCACCAAAAAAAATAGAATGGTGTAACATTTTAGGAAAAGCCATTATGAAACTTTGGGAACGTGTCTTTATGGCATTGGTCTTTTTTTGGATAGGCTATCAGAATTGAATACCAAAAGTTGTTAAATTTTATATGTTTTGACGACTCGTTCACAGAAATTCATTCTCGCTAAAGGTAATGTGTTAGAGCCAATTTGGAATATGCATCTATTAATGAGTCCTTATTATGAGATACACAGTAAACGATTTGAAGATGTTCAAAAACGGTTTAGATTATATTCCTACACGTTTTTCAAGAGAGAATGGGTCATTGAACTTATTTTAGGATGTTGAAAGTTATTAGAGCGGTTTTATTCGATATCGAAAAAAAAATTGAAATTGAAAAATTTCGTAATAGGTTTAATTTCAAAATAGGGCGATTTTTTCGACGTTCCGGCAAAATTTAAGACGGTTTTTTGTGATTCATAAAGGGCGGTTTTTTTAAAATCGAACAATTTTATTTTAGAATACATATTTTAGAACTAAATTTTCCAAACTTATTTAAAACATTGTCAAATAACTACGAACTTAAGTATGAAATATTTTTCTTTAGGCCTAAAGAATTTTTTGTAGAAACAGAAAATAGGATGATAAAAATTAAACTCATTTTATACTTGTGTTTTTCGCGAACCATAGCAAATATAATAAATGTATGTAAATTTCTATATTTACCTCTCTATTGTTCGCTAAACACAAATAAAAATGTAATCAATCTGTTCAAACGCATTTTAGGTTCATTTAAAATATCACCGTGTTTTCAACTTTAAATTAAGAGCGGTAGATGGGTGTCCAGAGATCAGAACATACATGACTAACTTCTGCATACTCTGACCTATTTATATCTAACTGCATGCCCGAGATGTGTTTTAGCTGCTTATTTCTCTTTAAATGAGTTAAATTAAAATCCTTTTGCATATTATATTTTTGCATATTATATGAGATATTCTAGAGGTATAATTTATGAATAGATTTAGCTATTCGTAGTCCAGCGATCATCCTTGACCTTTGAATTAATAATAAAGTAATGTACCATTCCAAATCAATATTAAAAAAAATATATTTACGAATTTGTCGCTAATTAATAATACGCTTACTTACTCAGACTGTCATTATGGATAAACAATTTAGAATCTCAAAATCAAATTTTTCCTCGAATATCCAGCGAGTGCATAAATCATTGATCATTGAAAAAAGCACATGAAGCGTTCGTTATTGACCAACGCAAAGGTATGTCATGTTTGACTGGTTATAGCAAATCAACGTTTACTTACTTACTACTTAGTTTCCATCTGAGAAATATATAAAAATCGAAACCGTCGTTTCTACCAACAGCGATGTTAATCGATATCTATTCACAAATAGCTAAACTGCCGTCAAATCTACCGTTAAATTCGTTAGAAGCAGCGAGCGACAATTCTATTTCACTGGGGCTACATCTCTTAATTGAATTTGGCTCCTTCATTTTTTTGAAGTTACATATTGAAGTTTATATTCGGATTAATGATTATCATAACTAAAATAAATTCGAAAAATAATAATACAATCCGGAAATGTTCAAAATAACGTCTTTTTTATATAGGTTACCGGATTTCTTTTGGAATTTAAAGTAATAAAAAGCGAATGAAATTGGTTACTGAGATTTTCTATTTCATCTCAGTACATTTTTTGAACCTTTCTGTAAATAATAAAGAGCTTTATTTATGAAAGGTTATCGGTGTCTGAGTGACGATCACCTCCACAGTGATGACACAATCGAAATTCCAACAATAAGCGTCTTCATTCAATATTTTAAGTGGTTAGAAGTGGCACCCAAAATATGACCTCTGCATCTTTTTACCATGTACCCTGTGAGGATCATTTTGTTTAAATTTAAATTCCTACGTAGATTGAGAATTTACGGCATTTATGCTTTCACAAAATCAGATTTTAAATATTTAACTTCTCTTAACCACTGGTAAAGGAGTACCATATTTTCATAAATCGTACTAAACAAAAAATCTAGTTTTAGAAATTTTATAGGAAGTATCTAACTGTGTATGTAAATGTCGTTCTTCACGAGTTGTCAGAGGAATTGAAATGTGGTTGCTTGCGGAATAGAATAAGAAGGTATAGATATTTTTTAGTCTAGACAAACACATTATCGATTTGGATGTAATTTAAACCCTACCTTTGCTTCGAGCTACTCTCGCTTATATTTCAAGTTGTTGGGTTTTCTACGTGCAAATTATTTAACATGTCTGTTCTTATCTATAAACACTTATTTTATCGGACATTTAAAGAAAACGTATCGGTTCATTTTGACAGCGTTAACTTCTTCTTATTTCCCCGTTTTTCTTTTGAATTTGTATTGAAAAACTAAATACAACAAAAATATCCCAATATTCATTCGAAATTGATTTTGACGAAAAATAAAAAAAATCGATATCGATTTACAAGTTTCTAGTATGCATTTTACTTCGGAACGGCCATATCCAGGCCGTGACACCTACATTTGAAATCTCCCGAAATGCCGAGTTTAGAGTCCGTTGTAGATTCATAATGCGTTCAACGCAATAATTATTTACATTTAAATCGATGTCCTAAAATTTTAAGAACTAGGTCTTTGTAAGGACATTATTTGTATAGAAAAGTGTACTAAGCTTTCTAGATCTCCTTATTATCCCACGTAATTAGTATCAAGTATACAAACAATCTAATCTAGTTATCCATACTCTAATTTTTAATATTAAAATTCAACAATTTCAGAATTCCTTCTTTATTACTCCGCAAGTGAGGATGTCGCCTAATATTGGCAATGCCCTTGAATAAGTCAAAAACTTTCTGAGACTTTTTGATGAATGACGAAAGACTTGGCAATGAAAGATTTGTATTAGAACAATTTATCAGAACCAATATGAAATTACATAAATGATCGCTATCTCGATAAACATGTTTATCATTATAAAATGGGATTTAAATTCTCTAATACTTGATACAAAAATGTTGTCGAGTATTTTCAAATATAAATTTTTCACGAAATCGTGCAAAAAATACGAATTTTAATTTCTATCTTGGCTTGTGTAATGTGAGACGAGTAAAACTATTTACTACATCAAAATCCAAAATAAAATTCGATTAATTATATAATTTATATACATTTTTCCATAAATTTGAGAATCTGTTTACGAACGGACACTACGATAATATTTAAAAACTAAAATTAGAAAAATGTTTATAGAAATAATATTTTAATCAAAAAATAAAAATCTCCGATGAATAAGTTAAGTCGTATGAATCATATTTGTGTCTACCATCTAAATACTTGGCTAAACTCCAACATAACAGAAAACAGTTATCGACTATCCTACATTTATTAGAGAATTTGATTAAGAATTTACGAGAATGGATAAATATAATAATTATTGTATTAATAATTTACGTTAAAATTTAAATAAAACTAGTGAACACGTTTAATACAAAATCTATGTTAATTTTTTTGTTTAAAGTACTATGGAGTACAGACCTGCCGTTATAAAAAATCTAGTATTGTCTAAAAAATTACAAATCATAAATATGATTTCGTGTGTGCAAAATTCTCCGATGAGAAGATGAACGCGATTTAATAATGAATTTATGAATACAGAGAAACACATGATCGTTCTACTCAAAAATATAAACGGACAAGTTTTACAGGGAAGCAATAAAAATAACCCCTTCAAACAATTGCACACACATAATTTCTAAAAATTCAAACTTTAAACACAAAACAAAATAAAACCTTAAATTTACAAGAATCACAAATTAAAATTTGAATAGCTTACATTCCTTTCTTATTTATCAGTTTAAGAATTATGAAATGAAGCTAATAAATTATTACATTTATCTGTTATATATAATTTTTCCTAATATTATTGTATTGTTCCTATAAATATATTGAATTTTCTCAAAAAAAAAAAATACAAATAAAGTCTTGAAAATCACATTATTTTAAATACGTGTGACTGAAAGCAGAGGCTCATAAAAGCATCCCTCAACGGTGCAATGCATTCGTACATCAGAATCAGTACGTAAATAAAGCGGAAATTGAATTTTGTGGGAAAAATTTTTTAAGAAAAGAATGCCAATTCATATATAACACAAAATCGATAAGTATGTGTAACCCTACTTTTATGCACCTTTTTCCGCCTTTACAAAAATGTTACATAAAATTTATCTTCATTGCTTTTAACTTAATATAATTAAATATAAATATATAAAATAAAAGCAGCTTTAGTTTTTGTTGTTTAACACAAAAAATAAAACAAAACATTGGAAACAAAACCAAAACTTGTAACAAAAACAAAACAAAAACACCAATAGTCATAATAATCGTAAAAGTGAATCACAATTTGTCTAAAGAAAAAATAAATTTCGCTAGATTTCCGTCTATTTTAGACTTGTTTTCTTCATTCAATAAAGAAATTGAAATATAACTTTAAGTTAAAATTTAATTAATAAAGATTTATCTAAGAATTTTCTTATATAATTTAGTCGAAAAAAATACCAAATTGTTCCTATCAAGAATCTAATATAATTTTTTGTAGTTTAGAAAAAAAACTATTTACTTTTTCTTTAGAGTAAAAAACGATCGCCTTTTAGGTTCATCTTTCTGTGATGATGCAGGTAATGTCATGGATCGTCCTTCACTACCTGCCAAATTATCACAATGCTGCTTTAGTGTTTGTACCCATTGTTGCATTTCACTGTCATCATGTGCTTGTAATAAGAATTCACCACCATTTGCTAGCCTGCGAATAAAAATACATATAAATAAGTAAGAATTAATATTATGGCTTAATAATGTTTAAATTGGTACAATTTAATGAGCAACAAATAATTAGCCAAGTATTGTGGCCACGAACTTGAGCCTCAAAATTTAAACGACACCGATATGGATAACGAAAGTTTGTGTTCATAGTTAGTTAGTTAGTTAGTTAAAAAATTTATGAAATTTAGTTAAAAATTTAATGTGGCTGGAATATTAGGACTTTTTTTAATTCACACCGAGTAGTGCCGGGTTCTAAATGTTTTCTTTACTAATTGCAAATTATAATAACCTTCTTAGAACCCAGGCTCGTCAAGTAAGTTCCGTACTGGTTAAAATTTAGTGGACCTACGCTCCGCCATTTATATATTTGTTGGTATGGTTGATAAGAATGAAAAATTTAAAAAACTAAACTAAATATTCCCAACGACGTAGCATGCAGGGCGTTGGGATTTTTAAAATGAAATTCTGATTCTGGAGAATTATTTATGAGATAGCGCGTCACTTTTAAGTTTTTCGACCGTCTTCAAACATGGCGAAAATATAGAAACTGAGACGATTTTATCGTGATATGGTAAGATTATCTTTATTCGCGATTTATAATTTTTCCTGTATTCTTTTCTGTTGGGTTTCCTCAACAGCAAATGAGTAAAAGCTTACAAATTGGGTGGAAATTTGGTATTTTTCGAGATCTAAGTTGAGTAAGAAACAATAATAATCAACTATTTCGAAATCAATTTCTTCAGATCGTTTCGCTAGCGCCAGAACTCACTTAAAGCAACCAGAAAATTTAATCGAATATCAAATGTGCTAAAATGAGATCTCCAAACTGAAAATACTTGACTGCTACTGATTTACAACCACCAAAATTCGCATAAAACTTTGAGAAACCACTTTGCAAAATAAACAACCATGATAAATTGACTTTCGATAGACCGATATAAATCATGTAATATTACACCTGATCTCTGGCTTTAAAAGATACAGATATCGAATTTGTTTTTCTATTTCGAGAAAACAGGTTTGAGCCCCTTATTTGTACAAGTCAATTTCATAACGCCGAATATGTACAAGTCAATTTCAGTTAAACCATCGGAAAATAAAATTTTGAACTTAATTCAAATTTGAAATATTTTGATCATTTTACCGGCATATTAAACAAATAAATTAATAATAAAATCGCAGTAAAATGGGTGTGCGAAACGATTTGTTCGTCGAATCTCGACTGTCGGAAATGATTTAGAAATTGGAAAATGGAAGCAGTTATGATGACTAAAACTTCTGCAATTTTTTTAGTTCGATAAGCGGGTTAACCAGATCGGAATAAAAGTTTCCCTATCGGCAGCGTGCAAATTTTCATTGGAAATTGTCTGCTTCGTAAAAAAAAAATATGGACGAAAATGCTAGAAGGACCTACCTTAAAATCACTATTGATTAATCTAGATTAAATCTAGATAACTTATCTAGATAAATATAAATAATTTTTGGTAAATATTTTATTCGCAACTTAAAAATAATTTAAATTTCGTAGAGTCGTTGTTAGAACGTCAGGTCTCTTTTATTTCGAGACCATGCCAATAAAAAGTTGACAAGAATCGGTGAGACTAGATTTTATAGTGCCAAGAAACGATTGAGATCTTATTATGGAAATTCGTTTAAAGAGTGGAACGGAATGTCACTTTAGAGTACCCAAAAAGTTCGTACTTAATTAGTGCTAATCGGGTTCAGATAGAGCTTTATAAGTCGGCAATTACACCGTAACGCCTGTAATCGAATCGTACACCAAATAGCAGTTTACGTAGCCGTACGTATGAGTTGCATTTATAATTCGAGTGGTACATCTTTTATTCCAATTAATTTGTGTATTTTTAATGTGGTTTTCATCCGCATATGTCATCTTGTTATCTAAAAATATTTTCAAATCCTAAAACAACAAATTGAGAAACAAATAATAATAACAAAAATTTGACAACCAATTTAGATTTTTCTGTAAGAACGAGACAGAAAATAAGTCACTCATCAGCATAATTAAGCCTTTATTCCACAATGAAACATATTTTTTCAGTAAAAAAAGGCGAGATAAAAATATAATTTCGCCTCGAACCAAAATGAAACAAAACAAAATTCAGTAAAATTTACTGGCAGTAAGCGGGGAAAATGTTGCCATAAAAAGTATGAAACTCAATACTTTTTATGGCAACATTTGTTTGTCTTTATCACTCTAACATAATTTTAATATGTATACTCTCTTCTTTTCGGTTTCCCAGTATTTTTTACTGAAAAAATATGTTTCATTGTGGAATAAAGTCTTTATTTGAATAAGTTAGGTTCCACAAATAAGTCTTCGTTTCGAAAAGGGTTTATAATACTTTCGACAGATACAAAAATTATCGCGATAATCACTGATCACGATTTCAATTTTTATTATTATGATCGCGATCTTCATGTATTAGTACGATAAAAGTCATTTCATCAATTATTTTTTTTGTTGTTAAACAAACTCATATAAAAAATATTTAGAGATGAAGTTATAAAAATATTAATTCAACATAAAGCTATCTGCGTTAACGTTTTACGAAAATCGACAAACTAATTTTTCGTGCAATTATTTATCTGCTTAATTTTGGAGAACAGCGAAAATTTAATTTCACGTCAGCAGCATACTAGCCTTTACAAGTAGATTGCGATTACTAAGTTAAAAAACGCAGTAATCCTATTTTGCCAAAATCGTGTCTGTTACCACTGAAAAAAATAACTACGTAATCTCGAATTACCAATTAGCTAGTTTGTATCTGTCGAGGGCATAAGCTAACTGATCGGTATGAAACTCGGGTTGTATGATCAAATGGTATTCCAGTATAAAATTCGAATGTGTTTCTGAAAAATAACCTATTGGAAAGAAGTTAGGTCATTTGTCAACCGATTGAGATGAAACTCATTTTCGGATACGTTTCTAGAAAATTGCAAATTTGAATAGAAAACTAAGTCATTTGAGAATGAAAATAGAATTCCAAAACAAATTCCGAATATGATTTTCGAGAATTGTCATTTTAAATGGAACTAAGCGAGTTGAGAAGTGTTAAATTAAACAAGGTTATAATGCAATTAGAATTCCCAATTAAGCCTTCTATGGTTGATTGATGGACGTCTTAGGCTGGGGTTCCTCGAATACAACCTGTCGTATTTATTTTAAAATCATAATTCTATGGTAAGCCTGATTCGGAATTTGTTAAATTAAACAAGGTTATAATGCAATTAGAATTCCCAATTGAGCCTTCTATGGTTGATTGATGAACGTCTTAGGCTGGGGTTCCTCGAATACAACCTGTCGTATTTATTTTAAAATCATAATTCTATGGTAAGCCTGGCCCTAGATAGCCCACTTTAATTTAGCTAGCTATCTAATTTAGCAATTTACAAACAAAATTAGACGTTATTTGAAGCTAAATTTCTCGAAGTAGTTGTAACAGAAATAATATTCAGTTTCGAATTGATTCGTGTTACAACTTCATCGAAAAACTTAACTGACATACTGTTTTTCTCCGTCGACTTATTTCAACTATGTACTTTTAATTTAAATGATAGATATAAAATGATAAATTCCAAAACTAGATTTGAAATCACATTACCGCACTAATAATTTTTTTTTACTTTTGCACCTTGTTTTTTATAGAAGGTAAACATTTTCATTTTGCACTGAAAAATGTGATTGTAGAAAATAGATATTTATTCGTTTTGCATTAAAACTGTAAGACAGGTAAGTGCAACATAATAAAAAGTGCAGTTCCCATTCAATAAAAAAATAATATTTAACAGGACGTATTAGGTACGTATCTTCATTATTCAAAAAAATAAACTGCAACAATCTCAGTCAGAACTATAACATTTCGTAAAAACATTTTTAATGAGAAATTCCTACAAATGTTGATGCTAAAGATTCTTACCACAGTATATTATTTGTTGCTCAAATAAAATTATTAGATAGTAAAAAAATCTTATCACTTCGATATTATACTTACTTGACTCTAAATACATGCTTCTTCTTTGTGTAATCTGTGGCAATTTCAATTACGGCACCTGAAAGGTCTAATGTTGGTTCACCTCTGAAGGTTTGTTCCGGTACGGCTTTTGATGTTTTCTGGTCTTTAAAGAAGAGCAATCGCCCTCCTCGTGCAACTACGTATACCTGAACGCAAAAAAAACAATTATTAAAAAAAACATTTTTTAATTCTGTGTTAAATACCTTATCCCATGATCGATTCGATGCCTTCTTTGTTGTACTTTCCCATTCGTGTTTACGTGTAAGTGTACCTTCGCATGCACCATCTTCAGCTTGTCCAGGACTTGGACGATCTATAATATATTTTTGGTATCGGAAATTAGTACAATAGAAAATTAGGAAAATATAAATTTAAATGGTGTAGATATTTTCTAGACATCAGCAGGGGCGCAGTATACCTAACACGTGGGCAATTTTGTCTACATTTTAATATTAATTTTAACTCTATAATGAACACTTCACAAAGCTTACAATAATAAAATAAAAGCATGCATATAAACAAATGATAAATAAATAATGCACAAAAATGTATACCACCTTGTTCATCGTCGGAATCAGCTGCACGAGACGAGCCACGTTTCCATCTAAAACTACGGAACGGACTTTTTGAACGTGATCGACGTTTTGTACCTTGTTCACGTAGGCTTCCCCCTGATTTAAGTGTAACTTCCCGCGGTGATGTGACGGCCACAGGCGTTTCCCTTTTACTCGCTAATTAATATGATTTGATGATATAAATTTATTTTGACAAAAACAAAAAGCATTTTTTAAAATAATAAAAATATGTAAAAATAAAATACATCAACATCAAACCCTCCAAAGCTCCAATTTCTACATGCAATCCTTAACCTTTCACATATTGTAGTGTCTAAAATAAAATAACTTACGTGTAGGCTTTGTACTACTTGCAGGAGTCGATACGGCTGAAGAGCTAGGAGGAGTGCCTGGAGATATATTACCCGTATTGCTATCCGGATCTCTAGTACGTGATCTATCAGCAACAATATTGGCATGCACTACATTTTTTTTAAATATTTATAATACAATAATCATGCAAAAAAAAAACAAAAAAAAAATAAAAATAAAATAACATAATAAATCGAAGAGGTTTACAAAATAATTTATTCAAAGTACCATAGAATGTAGACAAAACACCATAAATATATTATGCTAAATATAATATGTATACCTATTTGAGATGCAGGTCGCTCAGTTGTAACTGGTGAAGCTGCCCTCACGGTTACTATTATACACGTTAGTACAGATTTGATTGAATGTTAAATGTTTTGTGTTATTAGACCGATAAATGAATAAAAAGTTTATGTTACATATGCGGCATGAAAATGAAAGGAATTTACATTAATTTTACAAATAAGAAAATGTTTTTTAAGTAGTTGATGCATAAATTTTATCAAATTATTATATAAAAATTTATGCATCCCATAATCGAAACCCAATAAATAAAATTGAAATGCCTTTTAAAAGAAAAATAGAAAAGTCATAAACAAAACAGAATATTTACCGGCTTCGTGTTCTCGTCCTGAAGTTTGCGGTGATCCAGGCGTATCAACAGCATCGCGTGCTGCTGCTTCGGCTCGTGCTCGTTCGGCTTCCGCGGCCTCTTTTGCTCTTGCTTCCGCTTCGGCTTGCAAACGTTGTCTTTCTGCTTCCTCCGCTGCCTCTTGTCTTCGTTTCATTTCTTTAAGCTCAAACTATTCACAATACACAAAATAAAAAAATTTATTTCCAAAAAGACTCGAGAAATTTTTTTTAGTCACAATATTACCGTAGTAAGACGCTCCAATGCACTAAATCGCTCCTCTTGTGCCGCGGCTGATTTTTCGAATGCTTCGTGTTTTTTGATCAAATTCTCAACTTCGTCTATCGTATGACCCAATTCAGCCGACATTAGGTACGGTTCTTGCGCAATCAACCAGGCTTCTGCTACTGCTGCATCACGTGCAAATTGATATACTTCCAAAACTGCAAATCAAATGATTAATTAGAAATTGCGAATCTCAAAAATTTCGAATCAAACTTACTTAATTGAAGATTTTCCCATCGTTCTTCCCACCGATTTAATAATGCATTTCTACTACTTGTAAGTTGCACTAGTCGATCTTTAATATCGTTTGAAGCATAATGGTTCCGTGATAAAAGTTCCTTGCCGAGTGCAAAACATGTTGCAAAATTATCTTCTCGTGTATCAATTTCGGCCTTGAGACTTTGATGATTATTCATAAGAAGTTCAACGCCCGAAACGTCGCGTGGTTTTTCCGATGTGTTCATTTGTCGCACGACATCTTCCATCCATAGCATTAGGATACGTACCATATTGAAAAATTTGAATAAATCACCAGTATCGGCAAGTTTCATTTTACGCTCATCACATTTCGATTGTAAATTAGCCCAGGCATTGAGTACCTCCTGTTCTCGATTTGTAATTTCTTTTGCTTTATCACCAGCATATGAAGCCTGTAGTTTTGCCGATTCTTCTTGTATTTGTTGCACTTGTGAATGTAGCGTCATAAGATCCTGAATAAAGTTTTGATGTTTGCGTTGCAAGGCCGACACACTTCCAGCATCGCGTCCCAATTCATCAGATACACCGCGTTGTTTTTCCAAAATACGTCCCAACACATCTTTGCAATCGTGGAAAAATTTATGTAATTCACGGGATGCGGCAAGCATTTGTGTCCTAGTATCAATCATTTCTAGAAGATCTTGCCATGATTCATTTAAACCATCTTTCCATTCTGCAATGGTTGCACTATCCGAATGACGGACATGAATTAGTTCATCAGCAATATGATTCGCCTTGGCGACACGTTCGCCACCGACCGCATTTGTATCTCGAGCGAATTCCTTGAAACGTTCCCATAGCAGTGTAACATGATCGTAATCCTGTCCCAATTCATGCGAACCGGCAACAACTTCGCGTTCTGCGATCCATTGTTCCAAATCATCAACTTCCCGATTCAACATGAAGAGTTGGAGGGCTTCATCTAATCGTGCGCGTCGTTCTCCGGCTAGATCTTTAAGACCGGCATACAATTTATCCAACTGCGATTGTTTAAGTGCAACGGCATCCAAATATGGATGATCTTCTGCGGTTAATTGTCGTGCTGTTTCTCCTAACTGCCGGATAGTATCGGCATAATCTTCAACAGATTGTTCAAGTGTCTCGTGTTTCTTCATTAGATTTTGTGCAGAAATTTCATCTTTTCCACGATCTTCAACCATCATGTATAGTTCTTGTTCGCTCATCCATGATTCCGCCTCTTGGGCATCGAAGAAATATTGCTGTACACGTTCGGATTGGTCAAGTTGTTTTTTGCGATTATCAATGGCATCTTTCAATTCTTGCCATTTTTGCATAAGTTGTTTGATTAAATTAGCGAATTCTTCGCTATTCTCGTGTCCTTCATCAATTAATTTCTGTCCGTTATGGCAAATTGACATAATTCTAGCCTCGTGATTATCGATCTCGGTAGCGAGAGATTGATGTTTCTTTTTTAGCGAATGTACATTGAATAGGGAATTACCGTAATCGTTTGATAGGGCGAGTGGCATTTTCTCGTCGATCCATAATTTTTCATCATCGACATCGCGACAGAATTGGAATGCTTCTTTCTTCTTTTGTAATTGAAGTTGACGTTCGAGAAGTGGATTTTTAATTTTCTCAAACCGTTGAGCAACCGTAACCTTTTTCATAACAATTGGTTCCACCTTTTCGGTTGGGATGGTCTTTTGTAGATGTTCAGTTTGTCTTTCGAGTTCATCGACTTGTTTTGCTTTGATCGCCATTTGAGTTTCAATGACCATTTGTTTTTGAATAAGAATGTTCACCGAAGTTAAATCAGTGCCAGTATCTGTATCAATAATTTGTTTCTCGATATCAGTTAAATATGAATCGATATCATCGCACGTTTGTTGAACAAGTACTTCACGATTAGCATCGAATAGCATAGCACCCTTATCTTTAGTGCATTGTTCCAATTCTTCAAAGGATTTTGAAAGATCGCGTAGTTTTGGTTCAATGAGCTCTTTGAATTCGGGTTTCTCGTCAACAATTTCGCGGGCTCGCTTTTCTGCATCGAATAGGCGTTCTTTATTTGCGGCAATCTCTGCTTCGAAGGCTTGATGTCTAGTCCATTTCGAATGAATAGTTTTAGCGCTGCGATAGCTTTCGTCTTGGGCGGTGGCATATTTCTCTTGTACCCATTCGGTGAGTTCTTCGAGATCCTGTAGGAATTCATGGAGTTTTACTTGATTAATCAATTTCTCGTGTTGTTCTACTGCACGTTCGCGATTAGCTTCACGACGTTGATCAATATTGTCGGATCGTTTTTTAATTTTATCTGCATCGAAGTGATCTTTCTCGACAAGAGTATCAGCAACATGTACAATTGTGTTAATTTTATCGTCATTAGCTTCCATGGTTGTGAGGAAAGCTTCGTGTCGTTTAAGTTGGTTTTCGGCTTGCTCTAAGCTAACTGGAGTATCATCCTTACTAAGGAAATGTTCTTGTTGCGACAATAACACTTCGGCTTGGCGTGCATCACGGTTGAAAAGTTCTTGATCAAGACTTTGGGAGAGAAGGACTTGACGATTTTCCCACATTTTATGGAGTCCTTGCCAACCATCTTTCAATGCACGAAGACGTTCTCGCAAGAACATGTATTGTGGATCTTCAAGAGTCGAAGGATCTGATGTTAAACCTTCACCATATTCCATCATCTTGCTGTAATCTTCAGTATAATTATCGATTTCTTCCCGGATGCTTTGATGTTGTCCCAAAAGTTTTTCAGCCTCGGGAAGAGAAGTTGGAGTATCTTCACTAGCAACGTCGGTTTGAGTTTTGGTCAACCATGTTTGGAAATGATCAAGATCACGTAAGAAACGATGGAGGTCACCAGCTTCTTCCAATTTAGAGTCACGTTCTTTCAACATTTGTGTTAATTGTTCCCATATAATTTGAATTGAAGCAATGCGTTCGCGAATAGCTGCTGCCTCTTCTGGGTGATCACCTTCGATTTCATCCGCTTCCTTTTCAAGTGCCTTTAGTTTAGCTTGAATGGCAGCCAAATCACGTTCCATACCACTCAATCTACGTTGTAGAGTCATAACACCAGTCAAATCCATTTGAAGACTATCGGTTTCCGTAAGAATACGCTTTTTATCTTCGATCCATGAAACAGTTTCACGACACTCAATATAGAATGTTTGGACGCCATGGGCGGATTTAAGTTCATCGCGCTTGGCTTCGGCTTTATCGCGAAGTTTCGACCATTCTTCATTCAATTTATTTTGACGTGATAAAATTTCTTCTGAATTTGGATGCTCGACATGAAGGAGTTGCCGAGCTAATTGATTAACAACAGCGACTCGAGATGCATTAGCATTCATCTCCTTATCGAATCCATCATAACGATGTTTCATTATTTCAACATCTTCAATATCACCACCAGGCGACATTGTTTGTAACATTTTATCCTTTTCGGTGATCCATTGTTCGACACCGTCGGCTTCCGACATAAGCTTGTATAGACTAAGAGCATCCAAAAGTCGTTGTTTACGTAATTTTGATACTTCCATCAATTTTTTATAGCGATCATCGATAGCTGTAAGTCTTTCTGAGACCTTCCGTTGATCTTCATCGCTTAGTGTTATTTTTTGTGCTTGTGCGTGTAACTGATCAATTGTTTCGCTGTAGTTCTTCAATTCGTCTGCGATATCCTTGTGTTTACGTAGCAAACTTTGTACATTAGCTTCATCGCGACCGACATCTTCTGATGAAACTAACCGCAATGAATCAATCATCCAGTTATCGACGTCATCTGCATCGGCGAACAATTGGAAGTAATCAACAGCATCTTCTAAACGCTTGCGACGGTATGCAGCTAGGTCTAATAAATGATTCCACATTGCTAAAATCTCCTTCAATCTTTCTTTAATTCGGTCAGAACCGAAGTGTTCTTGTCGTACTAATTCATCACCAATGGCGACGACCGACATTAATTGAGGATCATGTGAATGAATTTCATTCTCTAATGCTTTATGTTTCGACAACAGTAGATTAATTGTAGTTAGGTCGTGACCAATATCACCAGTTGACACAATTTGTTCTTTTTCCTTAATCCAATTTTCTTCATCAGCCATATCCCAATAGAATTGCCATAATTTTCGGCTTTCTTCTAAACGCGAACGACGTTCTACAGCGAGTCGCACTAACTCAGCGTACGCATCTTCTAATTGTTGCACACGATCAACAATTATAGATGGATCACAAGGACGATAGCTGTCGGTTTCATCACTTAAGAAACGTTGTGAATTTTGAACGACAACTTTAACACGTTCACCCAATACATTAATATCAGCCTCGACAAGGGAATGTTTTTGAAGTAGATCTTCAACCCCCATTAGATGTTTGCCATAATCATCGGTCATTAAACGTTGTTTAATTTCATCCATCGAATCTAAGATGTACAACATTTCTTGGAAGTTCTGTTGTAGCTGCATCGACATTTCTAATCGCATACGACGTGCCTTTAATAATTCAAGCAAATATTCCCATAATCTGAGCACATTATCTTTACGTGCAATAATTCGATCGATATCGTGATATCGTTCAGCTTCGAGTTCACCACATACGGCAACCACCGCTTGTACACGTTCCTCATACGCAAATATATCTGTTTCAATAGCTTCATGTTTTTTAGCAGCAGCTTCAACAGCAGCCAAATCGAATCCAAAATTATCCTGACTAACAAGCCGTTGATTTTCAGATAACCATGTCTCTCGCATAGATGCCTTACGATTAAATCTAGCCGCCAATTGTTCTAATTTTTCCTGTCGTATTAACTCTTCACGTAGCGCCAATTCACGCTCGTGTTCCGATTTTTCTAAACGTTCCCATGCCTTATTAATATCATAAATCATTTTACCTTCCTTCGGCGTATATGGTCGTTGGTTATTCGCCCGCATTTTCGATTGAAGCGTAAACAAATGTATTTCCAAATTACCCTTTTCGACAAACTTTGGTGGTTTCTCAACAGTACGATATGTTTTAAATTCTTGCAACTGTTGCTGGACGCCCACCAATGAATTTGCGAATGTACGATCACCAAGACTAATTATCGTCGTTTCAATCCATTTCAATAAATCGCTTGTAAACGTTTCATATTCATTAATCATTTTATCATTTTCCATAGCAATACCGACTGCTTTTCCTATCCGTTTACCTTGTACAGTTTCTTGTTTTAATTTGCTAAAGTAGTGATAGTAAGTGACAACATAAGTGATTATAGATTTTTCATCGGGATGCTCAACAAACACATCTTCAGCATCGAGTAATTTTGTAAGACCCAATTTATCTTCAGCAACATTAAAAGCATTATTTAAATTGTAAATTGGATTGTTTTTGGTCAATTTATCAATATGTATTAAATCTGGACGATGTTTGTGTATGATTGCATTAAACGCTAAACCATCACGCCATGATGTTGTAAAATTGCGTATATTTACATTTTGATAACCGGCTGTTTTCATTTGACACCACAATAGTAGGGCATCCTTGGCCGATTTTGTTTCCTTATTTGTTTCAACAACAATTGTAATATCTTGAATCTAATGTAAAATTGAACAAAATGTTAGTATCGTAATAATAATCAATGGATCCCGTGTATGATTTACCTGAAATCTTAATATAATTGTCCATATTAAACCCAAATTTAAACTCGGATTTCCATCCACAATATCATGTGAGCCGATATTTTCTAAATGCACTCTCTGTTCACGCAAAAATTGTAGCGCTTTGTCAACATTCTCCAGGCAATGAATTCTCATTTTGCCTTTTGTAGGTTTTGGTAGACGTTCACCAGATAACACTTCTAGTAGTCGAATTAAATTTTTACCGTCACGCATATCAACGTATAAATCTTGTATACGACAATTTACGCGAACTAGATGAGAATTGACCCATTTCGTAAATGTTTTTTTCTGAACACTTTCTCGTTCGCCTAAAAAAACGAAATGGTGATAAGGTAATTAACCTGCCACTGTAAATAACATGAAATCGATAATTTTTCTAATTCTATAAAACAATAATAAATCGCGAAATATAAATTTTCACAACTTATTATTGAACAACACCCGAGGCAATCTTCAGTAGAAACATAAAAAATTAATAAAAATAAAACCAATATATAAAAAACACATGTTTGTATTTATTAAAATATGGGATAGGTTAACATAAAATTCGCAATATACAAAAACAAGTGTTTCTAAGGCAAAAATAAAAAAGTTATCGTTAAACAAACAGAATGAGAATAAATAATAAATAAATGACATAATATGCTTACCAGCTAAAGCTTTGATACGCGATCGTTCAAAAAGACGGGAGCTAGAATTTCCACCATCATATTCGTATTCATCAATATATTCACCGCCAGACCCTTGGCTAGGATCCCAGCGAACAACTGATATATCAGTTGTCATTTTGTCCGTGTATTTTTAAATTCTTTTAATTTTTCACTTACACCGCGCTCGTTTCTTATTTTATATTTTAAATGCAATTAATTTTATCTTATCTAGAAAGAAACAAATACAAATAAAAATTAGTTGACATAATTTATAATACAAAAAAAACCGACCAACACCCAACATTAAATTAAAATTAATTATTAAGTATTTTTTTTTTAATTTTCATTGAAGAAGCATGTGTGAAATAATAATCATAAACATTGAATCTTTCATCAACACCACTATCGCCCAGAACTAATAATCATTATTGCAGTCTCGCATCATCATTTCAAAAACAATTTATTTTTAGTTATAAAATCATTCGTCTCATGTTGTTTAATTTTATTTCTTGAAAATAAGCTTATGAAAAGAAGTTTTTATGGCGTCACAGTTTTACTTTGAGACTTGTGAGAACTAAAGATAAAAATACATCCAAACGTAGTTATATATTAAATCTATGTCATTGGATGAGATTGTTACATTTGATTTTCGTATTCTGATAGGAAACGGCATAAAAATTTATTCAGCAGATGGAAATGATGACTAAATTTAAGGTCAAGATTTTTATATATATATACATATATATTTTTTAGTAATAAACAACAACCTACACAAGGTATAGACGGTTGACATCACCTGATAATATGGCTAAAAATATCAAGTATATACCGGATACATTTCATTTTTTCCATTCTCCATTCTACAAAATATCCGGCCACTTAACTAAGCAACAATTAGTATTACCATTTTGAAGAATTATATTATAAAGTACATTAGCTGAGCTAAATTTTTATCTTATATTTATGCAGTTGTCGAGTGGTAAATCTATGCATTATTTTTTGATTTCAAATCAAAACAAAAATATTTAAAACAAAAACAAAAACTAAAAATAATTATAAATCTAAAATTATAAATTCTTCAATTCAAAAAATTAAACGTTGATTAATTTCCTTTGGAAAATTTATAATATTCATAATATTGTTAAAAATTTTGTATTAAAAATTTGTAAATTCTGAAACTACTTATTATACAGGGTGTCCGGGTTTGGGATGCTAATCCGTTGCTAGATGATTCATTGAAAATTCATGAGAAAAAATATCGTAGAGGGGTCCATTATTGATATTTTCTGGGTACAATCATTAAATTATAATAATTTCCAAAATATTTTATATAGGGCAACCACCTTAGACTTATTGAATAATAGGTAATTGCTTAGGCCCATTTTAAAATTAAATTTTCTTCGCAAACTGCGCTTATAATTTAATTATTTTTACCCATTACTGCAGTTTTTCAGTTGTACCACATTAAAGCAATATTATTAAATTTTTTAGTATGTATTAATATTACGGGGATTTTTTTCTCGTAAGTAAAACAAAGTGCGACGTGTAATAAGATAGCAACTAGCTTTAAGTTGTAATTATTAATGCACGGTCTTCACTCGCAAAATTTTGTCATGACGCTATAATGCCATGACAAAATATATTTGTATTGAATCTGATCATGCGCATTACATCGTTTCAATGAGAAAATTTATTAAAATTGCTGATGTTTTTGTCGTGACACTGTGACAAATCTGTAGAAAATTTGTATTTGACTCTCTAATAAAAAAAACAGATAACATAAAATGATTTTAGATAAATTTTGGTGTTAATAGTTGTGAGTGTAAAAATACAATTTTGTCATGGCACTCTATCGGGGTGGCAAAATTTTGCGAGTGAAGACAGAGCTTTATACCAGGTTTCCATCGTCGATAGCATAATAGAATAATAGTATAATACTATTTTACTATCAAGCCAGGCTGGTTTTCCACCGCACGGTTTGAAATAAGCCTGTTCGAAATACGCGTTTGATATAAATGATATTATTAATTTATTTGACCGATTTTATATAATAATAATATATAACGATAATCAGCCAACAAATTGTTTCTCATTGCGGCGAGAAAATATTAAAAATGGTAATGGATAAGCAAGGAAAATTTAATTTATCTTTACACTGTCAAATTTATAACGTTAAAAATAATATTTGCTACGTATTATATTTAGATAGCTAGTATACTGAAATATTTTAATAAACTATTATACTATCTACTTTGGTTTTCCATCGTAATACTTTAGTATTATAATACTATTATACTTGTATACTATGTCGATGGAAACCCGGTATAAGGCAACATAACTAACTAAATTTTTCAAAATGTCGTTGTTCGATAAATAGCGCAAAACCAAGTTAAAATTCAAAATAAAAATTTGAATTCTTTTCCGTTGCAGCAAATTTTTTGACAGAATATCATTGAATTATTTCGAAAGAGATATTTGTTTTCAAAACGCCCTGCTTCGATTAGCCATTTAGGTATGTCGTGTCACAATTTTCTCTGCGGAAAAAATATATAAATTAGCACTGATCAAAATTCACCACTCTGTAACTCAGAGAATATCAAAAATGAACCCTCTCGCCTCCCATACGATTTTTTCAGAATGATTTAAGGAATCACTAGAAACGAATTAGCGACATTCTATTTAAAAGGAAGTTTTTTACAAATCTGCACAAATGTTTAAAAATATACAAAATTTATAAAATTAAGGAACTTCAGAATAATATTTTTAAATCCAAAACATTATAACATATGTTTAAAATTTCTTGGAGTTCACTCATTTTCTCAAAATTCTAAACATTTATCAAACCTAAATATTATTTGATATCTGCATAAATTTTCTTTAAAATTCATTTTAAACAACCATTTAAGAAAGCAGACAGCACAATGCCTATTTATTATATTACGCCGTAAATTCTAAAAATTTCATATTGATAGGTTCTTTAATTTTAGCAAATTATCACAAATCAAAAGTTCGGAAACTACAAAAAAAACTATAAAATTATTAAAATTCTATCTTTGTTTCCAAATTCATAAAATTTCAAACACAAAATTTGCATTCTTTATTGTTAAAATCTAAAATGTTAAAAAACAAAAAATTCTGAAATTGTTCTAATTTTTCTAAAATCATACAACTTTTAGTTTCATAGATCCTTAATTCTTTCTAACTCTGAAATTAATCTATGTATATGTATTTAATTAAAAAAAAATTATAAAGTATTTAATTCTTAAAATTATTCTTAATTAAATTAAAGTTAAACGATTTAATTATAATTGCATTATATTTATCAAATCTCTATAATTTGTATTTCAGATTCTAAACTTCCAAAATCAGTAACATCTTCAAATAAAAGAAAAATTGTAGAATTCTTGTAAAAAAACATAGGCCTTTCGTATAAATTTCATGAAATATAATTCCCCTCTACATTGTGATTTTTATATAATTTAACATATTGCCTGATAGGCACTTTATATAATGTTAAGCAATAAAAATCGTTATTGGCGATTTTCATCGAATGTAGATAGCGTTGGTTTCTACGTCTACAAGGGGGACGAGAATTGTCAAATCCATTGTTATGACAGTTTTAATCCCCCTTGCTTCATAGCAAACTATGATTCACATTTTGTTCACCAGATGTCAGCTACTTTGTTGCAAATCGCGAATAGGTAGAAATGAACCCAAGTTACGAGACAAAACAATATTGACAATAAAATCCACATGCTTTTTCTGGTCGTAGTAGTAGCCGATACAAGTGTCAATACGATCGACTAATATTTTCTCTTTCAACACTCCATTCACTTTTCATTCAACACGTTCTGAATTTCTAAAATGCTTCAAAATCTGCAATTGAAAAATACTTAACAAGTAAATTTAGGGACCCGCATTTGATCCGAAAAGAAAACCAATACTCTCAAACATGAAACAAAATATTAATAAAATATATTACTAAATATATTTTGACACTATTATTATTTTATTGGAAATAACATGAAAGCACTACAAATTTCAAATGTTTAAAACTTCTGACAAGTGAGTCTTACCCAAAAAATCTTTATTATTTTTTAATATTTTGTTTTGTATGACACGAGATCTTTGAATTTGTTACCCGGTATCAGTAACTACCCCGGTAAACCAGTAAGTCGAAAATGTTCAAAATGTTAGTCGTATGACTGTAGTTGATTCTGAAATTATTAAAATGACTTCTGTACCTTTTCATTCTATACCTATAAGGAACGCAAATGTACAGTTTGTGTTTTAGTCTTTAATGTTAGAAATATAACTAAAACGGAAGTCATTTCATGAAATTCTGACTTGGAAGTCAACCTTACAATAAGATTAAATAATTTTTTTAAAATGTCAGCTTGCAATTCAATCATTTAACATTCAAAGACGCTTTAGTTACAGAACTTTGGCTTGGGCGTTCGTTAAATGTCAATGTTTGGTATTGGATTACAGAATACTAACGTAATCGACATATTATTCGATGAACTCAAAAGTGATCTACAAAAATTTGACTTTAATGTTCAATACTAAGGATGAATATTGAAGGCAGATACAAATAAAATAAAAACTAATCTAAACATTGGTTTTGGGGACAGTCATATGACAAAACTCGAAGTAAATTACGAGACACTGACATAGTCGCCCTCTCATTCAACGAACTCCGAGGTTAATTTCATACAATTGGGTTGGTGGTTAGTAGTTCGATTGAACACTGAAGTCAAATTCAGAAAACTGTAAAAATATGCTGAACGTTGACTTCAGGGTCGAAAAAGTATCAAATTGTAGGCTTAAATGTCACTCCTAAAATATGTACATAGTGAGAATTTCCAGAAATTACTGATTTTGTGATATAATTCGCCAAATCGATTAGTTCTTGCTATGTACTATAGGTACTTAGTAAGAGTTGAATTTTTGTAGTTTGGTCGTTGCAACCTGATGAGTAGACTAACTTTTAAGGAAGTTCTCATTTTTGTAAGGGTTTGTGTATCTTTGTGTACACAAGTACCCTGGGGTTAAAAATGGGGGGAGGCATTTTTCTACTTTTTGTGGTAGATATATTGTGTTGTGAGTAAATGGTCTCTTTGTTTTCTATGAGTCTATGACTAGAAAAGTCGTAAACATTGTATAAATGCCCTTAAAAATAATATTTTGTCCGAAAAAATATAAAACGTTATCGTCTATTATAGGAGTGACTTCAAGCCTACAATTTGATACTTTTTCGCGTTGGTATTTTGTGTACTGTTAAACTTCATCTAAAGTCAGACATGAGCGAGCGACTTGAACATATTTATAACATTACCGTCTGTTTAGCGATTGGCGTCAAGGCCGGACATTTAATTATTTTTGAAGTTAGGAGTTAGTATACTATTAACTTTGTCTAAAGTCAGACTTTGGAGTCAGAAATATAATACACTTAACGTTTTAGTTTGGTTAAGCAGTTGATTGACATCGATGTGACTTCTTGCACTGGCGAAAGTCTGTTATACGAATGGAGCTGGCCTGCTTTTAATATATCCTTATATATGGCGTGCCTGTATCATTGTCCGACTTGGTTCGTCGACAATCGATATTTTAAGTTTTCGAATATAGGTAATTCTAAGATACATAAATTAAACGCTATTATAATACATTATCTTTTATTTATAGGCGATGGGTTAGTGATACATAAAATATTATCCTTGGAGCTATGATAAAAAATAGGTTTGGTAATACTACCTACACAAAATAGGTGTATGCCATTGGTAAATTTTCAAAATTTTTAACAAGAATTGTATTGTAAAAATTGGGACAAAAAATTAAGTAAATTGAAAAGATTTACGTACTTATATTAAATTGAATTTTTAGTTAAATTGTTTGCCACTAGGATCCGATTTTTTAAATATGTATTTACTTTTAAAAAATTATTATAAAACAAAATTTTATATGTAGCCCAGTATTCTTAAAATTGTATATCATTCATTGATTAAAAACCTAAATTCCCAATTTTTTTAACAATGCACTACACTTAATAACATTTATAGATAATTCCTATTCCATAAAACAGCAGTGAACAATTATTTAAGCCGTCGCATCATAGATGGCTTTTGTTTCACATAAGTAGCACTTCCGATTGTTTAATGCTAATGAAAACGGAAGTACACTTTTAGAAGTCGTTCTAAATTCAATGATAAATTTGCGCTGTCCACATTCATTTCGTTATCACACACATTAGTAAGAACTAATGTTGACATTTCCATTTATTGTAGTTTAAATTTTCCGAAATTTCGAATCACATAAAAATAACGTTAAAATTTCCAAGGTGACGTTTCGGAAGCGCGAACCTACCCCTTGTTTACGATATTTTATTCCTTAAAACGAATATGTCAAATAATATGCATTACGCTATGCCGTACATGTATTATACATATAGTAATGACGTTTAAACAAATAGGGGTTCACACACAACAATCACACAAAACAACACCAAATAAAATTCAACTTAAAATGAATTAAATCAATAAGAAATAAAACAAAAAACTAAACGTGTGTTACTACAAAAATTTAACGGTATTAACAATAATAAAAATACACTATACATTAAATAATAGAAGTCATATTATTATATTATTTCTCTTGTACTTTGTGTGTCTGATTTTGCCGGTTGACTAAATCACAAATAATCGTTTTTCAAAAAAATGACGTAATCATAAAACAATTATTATTATAACATTAAAGCACTCAACAAAAAGTTTATTATTGCCACACTGCTTGTACTATAATTTAAAACTAATTATTTACAAAATTAAACCAACTACATACATTAATTATAAAACCAAATTAAACATATTTTTCCACACACTTAACATTCTTAGATACTATTTATCCAACAGTAAGTTCTCCACTGAAATATTAAAAAAAAACAGAATTACACAAAAACACACATCATCAATCGAGTATATAAAAGTAAATTCAACATAATAAAATAATTTCGTGCACACATATTAACACTAGCGCATACAATAATAATATTCAACACTATAATAAACTATTTTTGCACAACTTAACAATACATTTAAATATATGTTATATAGCTATTTATATACGAAACTTTGCGAATTAAAATAACGAAAACTGGTGCAATAAAACATTATATAGTAACAATGTATGTGTTTCATTTTCTTATATATGAATACCATCGTTCAAGAGTAGGGGCGTTGGCGATGAGATAACAGGAATATTTAATTGATAGATATCAATTGAATGGTACAATGTAGGAAGGTATACTGTATAAAATACAAAACAACATAAAATATGTAAGACGGCAACATTAAAAACAGTCTTTGACCTAACCTGCATAATACGTTTTTTAAATACGTACATACATGGGATGGAAATATGTAGTTTTGCAATTCTAATGTCAATAACAGATTTTCTTATTTAAACCTTTTTATAAATCGGAAATGGAACACAAGTTGGACTAATGCATTTTATATGTTCATAAATTTCTTAGTTTGTTGTATTCTGTAGTTGGAGTTTATTACGTAACATGTACAGTGTGCACACATGTAACTCGATTACCGGTAGATATATAAAAGTGGAAGGGGTTCAAAACCTTAATAATATAATGGACATTACACATGGTGATAACCTATATAATATAGACTATTACGTGTTTATTATTTTATAAAATACTGAAAGTCAATGACATATACAAATGCAGTAATATTTGACTGTATATATATATAAATATGTGTTCTATATGTGACTTACACATTATTACATAAAGCATTGGTAAAAAGAATTAAAAGTAAAACTGACATTTACTACTTTCGATACATAATAATATAAATGTCAACATACATTAAACAATCAAATATCAAACAAGGTAGCAGTTTATTATGCTCTATGCTGTGTACATAGTAAGGCGGTTAAAAAATAATTTTGTGACCCCTTATTTTACAATAACTACTCATTTCTAACTATTTAGTGGCAAATCCCCCTTATTTTTGAACCAAGGTTAAATAAAGGAGGCATCATTTTGGCAAATTAAAATTGAATATTGGCAGACGTAAAAGATATACATTGATTGTGCGGAAACGAATCAATTTGGTTTTCCTCCTAATTCATTAAATCCTTTCACTTTTAAGTGAACAATACAAGATGCTATATACATTAAAAGAAATACCTCATCCTTCATTAACATAAAATATTTAAACTGCGTATATAAATCAAAATAAATTTATAGCATTTATATAATTAGATTATTTCCCGATAGATGTCTCACTCAACATGACGATTCGTCGGAATGAAAAAAAAAAGTAGACGATATTTAGGTGGATTGCTAGTGGAAACGTTGCTGTTTTTTTGTTCACTATTCGAAACGGGCTACTGAGAGCTGAGTAGACTATCTATTCGACCTTTAATACCCGTATTATCGCTTTACTAATTAGTTGATAAGCAACCGCATCTAGCTTCACTTGATGTGACATTTTGAATTGTCAACTAGACTTTTGTGTCTGTCAATCTGACATTTTGAATCGTCAACAAGGGTTTCTATCAATAAGAGATGTATTACATCGCCTGAGAAGTTTCCGCTTTGACACATAGATGGTGGTCAAATTTAAAACCCATTGACGACTGTTAAAGTTGGGAATGTGACATCTAGTGCATTAAAAATAAGCTCATTGCGGGTTTTTCCCATGAAATTTTAGCACAGCATACTTTATGAAAATAAAAATTAACACACAAAAATATCCGGAACAAGCCTATTTTTTTTTGCAGTCAGATCCACTTATAGTTGTCTATATGAATTTTGAATTTATTCTACCAACCTTCAAATGATACTTGCTAAAATTTCATGACATTTCGATCATTAAGTGTACAAGTTACAGTTGTTTTAGTGACACAATTTTTGTTAATTTCAAACCAATGGAAAAAAAAGAATTGTGTGTATGTTGATTTAAAACTGTTTTTTGATGGGAAAAATGAAGTTCAACCAAAGCAGTGGCTTGATAAGTGTTATCCGGACTTTGCACCAGTAAAATCCATCATTGACTAGTATGCAGCCAAATGAGGCTGTGATCCAGTGGCCCTTTTCTGGTAATTCCCGGGGAATAGAAATTTTAAATTTTGTAGCAGTTTTATTCCCTTTTCCCTAAGTATATTCCTGCTTTTGGGAAAAAAAAGTATTCCCCATTATAGTAGTTTTGACGTTTATTATTCCATACCTATTTTAAGAAAGAATTAACTGGGAATAGAAATTAACGGAAATTTTGTAATTACTTATAGCAATATTATGGCTTTAGATTTATACTGAAAACTGGTAATATCAATTGGAAAATATCAATATCCAATTTTTTACTTGAATAAACAAAATTTATTTTTTAAGTAAAATTCGATTAAAATATCAACAAAATCCAATTAATCGGAGTAAACTATTTTTACACATTAGTTTTCTTGTTTTATTGGAATCGCTTGTAAATTATTTTCTCGTAAATTTATTCCCCAATCGCCAGAATTAACTTTCGGAAAACGGGGAATTGGGGGAAAATGTCTGGGGAATAGCTGCTACAAAAAGAAATTATTCCCTATTTCCGGGGAATTACCAGAATAGCGCCACAGAAAACATAAAAAAAATCCACGAAATTGTTTTGAGAGAGCGTAAAGTGAAGTTGCGTGAGAAAGCTGGCATTGTAAAGATATAAATGGAACGTGTTGATCATATTTTGCACTTGGGTACCGCGTTTGCTCGCAATGGAACAAAAATAACAACGCGTTGCACATTAAATTGCTTCCGCATCCAGCGTATCCGCCAGATATGGCCCCTACCGATTATTACTTGTTTGCGGACCTCAAAAGAAGAAAGATTTGGCTCCAATAAAGAAGTGATTGCCGAAACTGAAGCTTATTTTGAAGACAAAGATAAATCGTTCTACAAAAAAGACACCGAAATGTTAAAGAGGCGTTGGACTGATTGTATCGTTCTAGAAGGAAATTATGTTGATAATGAAAAAATGTAAATAAAATGTATTTTTTCCAAAACATCGCGTTTTCTTTGTTAGACCGTTCAACGAAAGGATTGTATGTCATCCACAAATTTTCTATAGATAGAAGAAAGTCCCAAAAACTTCCAATTCAATTTAAATTCCACTAAACGTGCTGATAATGATCTGAAATATTTAAATTGACATTTAATTTGACTTGACGCTATAAACAACAATTCAGCTAGCTTTTTGAAATTTTCCAGATAACCCCAAATATCAGAAGTGACAGCCAAGACCGAGACTCTCAGTGCTGCCCGAACAAAGTCCCCAGAAACGAGCTAGGACTAACTTCCTACACAAGGATGTGTGCACTACAATTTCAAGGATGTGTGCGCAACAATTTCATGCCGATAATACGAATGTACGTTTTCACTTTACGGAATACCTTCCTCAAAATATGTGTGATTCTGATATCTATAAAATTAATTTTGATTTTTTTAATTATCTCAATTACAGCTCTTTCAGATATTTCCACCAAAAATTGTATATTTTTTCCTGATGAGAAAACTTTAAATAAAATGGTGCGCCAAAAATTTGTATTTTTAACATAGAACCCAAATCGAAGAGCAATGCATAAATTTCAAAACCATAGAACAGTAGGTTGTATTCCGTTTAATAGTAACTTAATGGACAGCAGTATTTTATTTGTGATTCTCCCATAGCCTAGTTATCCCAACATATCAGCGCAAAAAATTAGAAAGTGTTATGCTTTAAAATCAAAGATTCATACCACGAACTACAATAGCCATAAAAAAGGTTAAATAAAAAAGGTTGTTTTAAGAGAATTTTCTTATTTGTGATTTAATTAAAAATTATTTGGACCAATGGCCTAGATCGATTAAACAAAGCCCCGTGGAACCGGCACCAATAAAAGCACCTCGTAGGAGGCGCTCTAGATGGATAGACGACGTCGAACCGAACTTTCAAACACGGTTATATTTTCTGACAAGTTCTTGT
Source organism: Nephrotoma appendiculata (assembly GCA_947310385.1). Taxonomy (NCBI): domain Eukaryota; kingdom Metazoa; phylum Arthropoda; class Insecta; order Diptera; family Tipulidae; genus Nephrotoma; species Nephrotoma appendiculata. The sequence goes on from OX371223.1 coordinate 316,609,434, forward strand.
TACGGATCGAGACGCATATCTAAAAGAGCATTCATTGTTGAAGCGAAATTAGAAACATTACTCTGTACATAATGCATGACAAACAAAAAAATAATGATTGCTTCTCATACGACAATCAAGACATTGCATTAATATAATATCACGTACATTTCTTATGTATCCAAGGTCTTGGATATAATAAGTAATTCTCCGAAATTATCTTACTAAAATTTGGTCCAACGTAGTTTTATCTTCCAGAACCTACCTTAATAAACCAACAAAATATGTTTTACTTTATAAAAAATAAAAATTAAAAAGTTCAAACGTACGATGTTTTACATCAAAAACAAAAAATAACAATCAGAGCAAAAATTGGTTAAGAGTTCGAATTCCAATGTTTGGTGAAATTTTATTACCTTCCATAAGAAAACCGGCTTGTTTTTCCAACATTTATTGAAAACCATGGAATTATTTAGCTCCAGCGGATTTAAACTTTTTGAGTTACTATAAATTAGGTATAGACCAATACATACACTTTCGTTTAACAGAACCACAATTCACTCTTATCAAAACTCATGGTGGATTTAATATCAAAATTACCTTAATGATATAATCTCGTTTAACTTTAAGGATAAAAGTTATTTATGTGATAATCGTCAAAATAAATAAAAAATAAAACATTACGCCCTAATATTTACCACAGTTTAAATAATTCCTTTTGATTGCTCATTCCAACGATCCCCCTAAAAACTAATTATCTGCATGAAGTTTTACTAATTATTTGTTGTTTACGTTTGTGAGGAATGTTAAAAAGTAATTAAAACGAAATTTTGACAACAACGTTAGAAATTATTAAATATTCTTATTATTTCAACATCACACAGGGTAGAAATACATACTCTATAAAGTTATGAAAAGGGATTATAAACTAGAACATTTAGCTTCATTTTAGTTAAACGAAGAAATAAAATAAATTGTAGGAACACCTCCCTTCCTTTTGGTCCCAGGTTTAATTGGTTCCCATTAATTAGGCACATTTATTATTTCTCAGAAGGTTTCTTCCGGCAGAAGCAAATAAAATATATCTCAAACGGATGTCAACGAGATCGTTAGTCGTTCTTATATCGCAGTGCTCTCACTTTAAAACTACGGCTTTTTTCTGGGGGTTTTCGAAAAATTAAATATGCAGTACAAACTAGCCAAGAAGAATTTAAATGTATTAATTTATCATTAAGTAGGCCTAGCGATCAATTTTGGATGTCGAATATGTAAATCTGTAGCTATGATTTTTTTATAGAAAACTACATAGAAACCAAGCTAGATCAAATTGCGTACACAAAAATGTCAAATTAAAGAAACCCCGTTTTAGATAAATGACAAAAGGCATTTTTTATAAGTCGGAATCAATACAGATGACAATTTTATTTTTCGATGCAAAAGTGTTGTTATGTTCGTTATCAATTGAACAATGCGAAGGATGCAAAGGAGCAATACGCCACAATTAATATATTTTCGCAACCCACAAGGGTCATTAAATTTACATTTGGAATGCCATATATTGCATTTATAACGATACATCACAAGAGCAGCCTAGATAAGTTGGAAATATTGTCCCAAAAAAGACATGGCCACTTAATCAGCCAATCAGAAATTGGTCTTCTGAGGAAAACTAACGACTCTAGATTTAAATAATTGTCGTAAATGCTCCATCAATACTTTCATTATCTTTAATTACCAAATACAAACATTTTTAAAATAAGAATGCGATAAAATAAGTCTAATTACGTTAGTAGTAAAATTACATAGTACCAGAGAAAATCGCTGAAAAATCAATATTTATGTAAAGCATTTTTCACCCATTCTTTAAATATATTTCCATAATTTTATAAATAAATTTGCATTCAAGAATTCACGTACATACTAAGTATGTATTTCGCGATGGTCTGTGATTCATTTTCTTTTACGTATTATATTTCTACCTAATTTATATTCTGCATACATTTTCAATGTCAATTGATTTTTTTTTTTCTTCATGGCTACATATTACTTAATCAGCTGATCTTATAGTATATAGTAAACAAATAAAAAACAATAAAATTATATAACTTAATTAATTCATGTTATCGAACTTCTACATCGGTAAAATATAAATTGAATTCTGTGCCAAAGATCAAATACATAGAATGTCAAAAAATTTAATAATATTGAAAATTTTCTGGATTCCAATTGAGTATTTCTCATTTTATATGAATAGCAACATAATATACATAATAAACATAAGTCAATAATTAAATGTCAAAGTGACATGTCGTATATGAAATTTGATCAGCATCAAACAGTAGATATTTAATCAAGTTATATACTAAGAACCACAAAACCTTAATCTAATCTAATCAATAAACGCTTGTTAGCTTATGTAGAGATTATATCGAGAGTATAGTGATTTACACCAAGTAAAAATAGAAAATTCGTGACCACTAAATTATAAGTCGCGCTAATATGCTAGTTTCTTCGACATATCCAATATACGACAGTATAGTAAATTTAACTAGCTATTTGTATATTTTTTAGAATTACATCATATTTCTAAATTAATGTTAGTTTTATTTTATTTTTTTCAAATTTGATTATTAGGAATTACTAGTTAGTTTCTTGTTTTTAGTTTTATTTTAAGTGGAAGATTATGAAACGATTTCTTGTGTGCGATGCTGCGAAATAAGCATATTTCAAATTTTTATGTAGGTTTCAAATATGATGTTGTATATAGGGTTTATTTCCATCATGTGTGAGTTTTGAAATGCATTTTTATGCGTACATTACGACAGACATTACAAGATCATGGATATACAGTATAAACGCAAATACAACCGCACCCATTCTGAGGTATCAGCACAATTTTGTTGTTATTTTGACAGCGGCTTTATGTTAAAAAGTTACATGACTTACATTACATCGAGATATCGGTTTTACTTTCATTACATTTAGTATTTTAAAAGGGTAGATGCAATTATTTACAGAGGTAGCACGGGCATATCATACAAAAAAATCGAAATATCCACGTAGACATACCGACAACATTAAATAATCGATAAGCTATTTTAGTATAATATAGTTTTTCTTCATTTTTATGAAATATTTTGTTTTCAAAACTAACGAAACTATTAATTAGGAAATGAAACGGCAACGCTATATAAAAAAAATCATATACAACAATAAAAAGACAAGCAAAGTAAATGCACAAACGCCACCCTTTATAATATAGTGATAAATTAAAGAATGCAGATTGTACAGAGTTTGTAAACCCTCACCATTACTTTGACCCACAACAGACAATAAATTTCAAGATGAACACGATATGTATATACACAAATAAATGCAGCTTATTCTTAACGTTATGATGTATAGTTTTCTATTTTACTATTCTAACAGGAAATTGAAACAAAAACGCGACCACAACTAAATAAAACTTAAATTCTAAAGTAAAAAAAAAAAAAGAACAATCGATTTTATGAAACGGTGCTTTTTATAAAGGGCCATTCACATCACAATTAGACATGTCTATGCGTATTAATTTAACACAACGATATTTACTATTTAATCGTATTCGCGGTATTTTAACATTTATTCAAAAATTTTATATCAAATCTAAAACCCCTAGAAGAGCATACAATTTGTATAAATGTATACGGTTTCAGCAAAATAAATCTCATTAATTTTTTGACAAAATATGATAATATAAAATGGTTTTGTCTGTTCTTGTTGAGATCCAACTAGAAACACAGAAAGCAGCGAAAATTTTAAAAATCTCTCAAAAATATGGAATGTAAACTTAAAACAAAAAATATCCATGCGGCAACAAAACCAAATCTACAATTAAATCAATTTTTTTCACCTTGAACCCAATCTGAGGGTTTCCACATTCTCCGTTTTACTGGCCATCAGAACGGTGAAGAATTTGGAGTATGTTTCTCATTCAGCAGCAAATACGGCAAATCATCGACTTCTGCCAGAACAACATAAGCACAAGCATGAACCATGTAGAAAAATCGAAATGAATTACATGTATATACTATAATGGCGATTGGAAGGAAAAATATATTTTTTCTAGTTTTTCTGTTATTTTATGTTAGTTAAAACTATTGTGCTGCTATCTACCAACGTCTTCCGAGACTAGCATGTTGGCTCGATTTTCTTAAGCATTTATGTATATATAATTTATTTGGATAAATCAGATGATCTATTCGTTGTCAAGTTGGCTGAGATCATCAATAACATATCGGTTCTAACAGCTTACACCTCACCAGTAACAACAACGTTCAGTTCAATGCTTTACAGAACTGACAATAATATATTTATTAGTTGTATCAAGTAAGTTTTCTCCATGCAAGGGTCGTTACAAAGTAATGTGGAGATCAGATGATACAAGAGCGGAAAAACAAATCGATTACGTCATGATCACTAGCAAATCCAGAATATCTCCGACAAAATATGCACGAACATAGAAAATGTATTGAAAACCTCAGGTTTCAGAAACATGGAAACTTAATTTCATCATCCCAGTCCCAGATCCCAGGAACTGAATTAATCTATTAGATTAAAAGATAGAAAATTGATTGATTCGAAAGCCATCCTGTCTCGACGGAGCCCACGCAGAATTAAGCATAATGATACTACTGTTGCCTCAATCTTATACGATCTCATCGTCGCTGTTATATGAAAATATAAAATTATCGTGATAAAGCTCTACAGAACATTGGCTACAAAGTGATGGCGATTGACGTCGAAATATCATTGAAGACTATCAGTGTGGTTTTCGTTTTAATCGATCAAAAATTGGCGAGTGTAACACCATGAAGATAATTCTGGAGAAATGTAGGCAATATAACTGTACAGTAAAATATTTATTTTAAGAATCTTGCTTCAAATTTCACAAAGGATCGGGCACCTCCGCTTTTTTTATTGGCCACAAATTTTGTTGAATTTAACTACTGTAACGCATACGTCTCTTGCGAAAGAAATATAACTAAGCCGACTAATTACAATTGAAAATTTGCAATATTTATAAATAAAACGAAAATAATGTAATATGCAATCAATTTGTTCGTGATAGGTTTTAATTATAAAACGAGCCTATTTCCAGTGGAAATTTCTTTAAAAAATCTTAATCGTTTTATTAGAGATAAATCGCTTATTGGTGATGTACTAGTTTAGTAGTATACTTAAACCCATGTGCATGTTTAGTCCTCCTTATCTAGAATGTATAATTAAATTAGAATTATTAAACCAGAATTTTTCCAACGAAAATTGAAAATCCTACAAATTTACGTGATTATGGAGTATTTTTTCACGATTCTCCCCTACTATCGCGGTTCCTTATTTTAATATTTTTCTACAGTCTTAATTTCAGGAAGACGTTAAATATTTTCAATCGGCGGAAGGTGAAATAAATAAATTCTCAAAATGGGAGGTTTGGGAGCTGGACGGAATTCAAAGAAAAAATTCTCCATGGAAACCTTATTTTAGCCCCAATCCTTTAATTCGGATCTAGTGCCAATAAAAAAATAATTTCTGAAATTCGAAAACTAAAACGACTGTTTCAAAATGCTCGGGTTCAAAATTTGGAATTCGATCGACTACAAATTGATGTTTACTGATACGCATTCAGGACCTGGTGGACAAAGTTAAACCTTAACCACGAAAGCACGAAAAAAGTAAAATTTTTTCAAACCCGCGAACAGAATAAATTACATATTTTATTGAGTTTTCATGGTTTGCTCGTTACTTTATCACTGATTAGCACGATCAACTAGAAAATGAAAATTCGAATTGAATAAATTTTACAGTTAATTTAAAATTAAAAGCAAGCGTTACCGCCTTACCACTACGGTAACTTGAATTCAGTAACTTCTTCGTTGCTTTCCTCTTTACCTATAAAAAAAAAAAAAAATTATAGATAAAGGGGAAAAGAAACGAAGAAGTTACCGGATAAAAGCTACTCTAGTGTGGATATGCACATTAGTGGATAACAATTTTTATAAAGGTTCTCCTGTAATTAGCATAGACACAAATATTTATTTGTATTTTCTAGTATGTGTTTAACATTCTCAATAGCCTATATGAAAATTAACGGTCCAAGATGGCTTTCTTCTGGTAAAACAGATGTTGTGGTGAATGGTTCAGATGTTGATAATCTAAACTTTACGCGGTGTTTACGAACTTGGAGATAAGATTGAAGTCAAAGTAGAAAGCCAGATGGGAATGCCAAACCTCTAAATTTGAACAAAAATACTTTACTTTACTTTACAAATATTTTGTCGAAGGCCTTGTTGAAGTCCGTTACAATTACATCCAGCTCCTTACCCCTTTTCAGAATATTAGTGCATTAATAAACTAAGTGGAACGTGGGTTTTGATAAAAAATGGTGAGCGGTTGAGCCAGAGTAGTAATGCATCTTTTTAAAACAATAGCTGACAGGCCATTCAGACCGAAAGAAAAATCACCGTTTAATTTATTAATCATTAAATTTATTAATCGAAAAAAGAGTCTTAGTCTATATTCATGGAGACAAATGAGGCATGTAGTAATTTCTCATAGTCCGCGTGAGAACCTAGAATACAGTTGCTCGTACATGAAGTCAGCAATCAGATTAGCTAGTGAGTAGCCCTTCAATTTTTTCTTCCTGTTGATGAATTTCCAAAACTGTTTGAAATTTAAAATAATATCAGCTTGAATTTCGAATTCAATTCCTGTAGTTAAGTATTAACATAAGTAGAGTAGTGTCCGTTCCGGTTTTTCTTACAAAATGTATTTCGCGATCAAAATCTGTATTAGCCAGGAAATCGTTAAGGTGGCCAAAATTGCTTTATGAAAATTGAAGCGCATCGCTGGTGCTGTAATTGTTAGTAACATTGTTCTTAGAACAAATGTTTCGACGCACGGTGGGACAATACCAGATTAAGCTGTCTGTTAACATTGTTGTTGTGTTCTCCAGGCTGTAATACTTTTCAATCGAACCGATATAAGGACATAATATACACGTTAATTCCAAGGGCCTTACTCTTTTTATTTTTAATACTTAAAAATTCGCGTTTTTGTATATTGGGAATGTCCAACAAAGAGCAGTTATAATCCGAGCAAATCGCTACGAGACTCAACGTCCATAGCGGTCTACTTCAGAAACAGCAACGAGACCATCAGAACTACAAAATCAGACGTGAAATATTCACAACTATTGTAGGTAGTACTGTCTAAATTGAACTCAGATAAGGTAAATATGTCCAAGGAAGTTCTGCGAGTTTAAAAATACTTGGTGAAATTTTAACAAATAAGCAGTCTCCTAATTTTTTTCTCCTATTTGTGTAGCTGCAAAATCAAGTGGAGGAAGACACTGTACTCCATTTGATTTGCAACTGTCCCCATTTTTTTCGTTGAAATCTCCTCGGGAAGGATGTGGTATGACACACTACGATCAACGATGACTAAAATTTAGACTTGCAAAATTTCTCAACCGCATTTATATCAGTAAAATTTAATTAGGAGATAGTATAACAATTTGAGAATTAGCCAACACCTTTAGGCCACGGCTTTTGTAGAATTCTAATTATATCACAAAATACGGTTAAAATGAGACCAATTTTATTTTGCTTCGTCTAGGACAAATCTCGATTTAATTTGATAAACCACCAGGTTCAGTTAAATTTTAAGAAACTTATTCGAAACTTATTACAGATAGTCGAAAAATCGTTGTTCTAGTTCTAAGAAAAAATCACATATCGTTTTGAGTCCCATTTTAAAATTAATTTTGAGTTATCAGAACGCATTTTCCTCAGCAGCGATCTCAAACATCAAGATCCCGACATCTCCGAAGACGTAGTTGTACGAGAAAAAAAATATTCCTCATAAAATCATTAAATTTTGAAGTAATCTCGTATTTTTAGAGATTTTAACTTTCACTTGGTTCAACCCACAGAACGCGAAGAACACAAATATTTAAGTTTAACATCATCACAAAATCCTCCAGGTCAACAAACATTTATTAAAAATAGTGACACACATTTAAAAATCATATAAGTTCAACCCTTTTCAAAGGATAAACACTTAAAATGAGTAATCTGAAAAGCATATCCAAATTTGTAAAAATATCCAAACCCAACTTTATCAGCACAAAAAGGAAGGAAAAATAGTTATGAAATGTAGAAGACCAATAATTGGCAAAAATTCATCATTCTAAGAATACCCATTTCTTTTTTTTGGTGTTCCTAACCAACAATATTATTATTGTACAAAATTCTGTCTCTCCGCATGTCATAACAAAATCAATGAATTGTTTTTTTTTAAATCGATTTTGGGTTTTTCTAATTAGGAGATAGCAGAAAAAGTAATTCACAAATCTTTAAGTTTTATGTTAACGTTAGCATAATTACCGATATTGAATAATTTATTCCAAGCTATAATATATTTTAAAACCTCTTATTTAGTAATTTATGCACACACACCCATATAAACTACATATATTGACACTAATAGTAACTATATAAAAAACTATCATCACACAGCTAACCACAACAATTTTTTATTTTTGTTTCACAATTAGTTTTTAAATATAAAACACAAACTATTGCAATTTTTTTTATATACAAAATAGTATTACATAAGCTGTCTAAAATTCAAATGATGTGTAGTATCCTACATATAGAATTTTTTTTTGTTGACTACTTATATAACACTTATAGATATATAGTGTGTAGTAATAGTTCTGCTGATATATGAAAATAACACTGTACAGTATTAATCGCGATCTCTAATTAAACAACATTGAAAAGTGATGAATTCTTTATAAAACACAAAGATTGCTATCTAATGTTAATTGCTTGTTGAAACTAGGTCATGTGTAAAGAACATGCATACAGTTCAATAATCTAACCCCACTAAACTGAAGAAAGATGATTCGATTTTTAAAAAACCAAATTTAATAATCTTATCCAATAAATAATCAGCTCACCAATGGAAGTAATTTCAATGTCAGATTTTATTTGATAACACTGTTTAGCCTCATACAGGGGGGGGGGGGGGGGGGGGGGGGGCGGTAAACAACATATTTGGTTACATGGAAATGTACGTAACCCGTATAATGTGTAATAGTGAGATAAAAATGACAAAAAAAAATGAACTAAAAGTGACATTTGTAGTGTGTACTCACTTTTACTGAGATACAAAATGCACTAAAAGCGACAATTTATATAATTTTGGCATACAAAATCTGATATCTTCCAGAAACGTATAAAATCGAAATCGGATGATTCATATATAGAACAAACTATGAAACCAATATACAATTTTCTTGGCAATACAATGAAATAACTTTTTAGGCGACTTTATGTCGTTAACAATATCAAGAAATAGTGATTTTAAGGACTACTGTCTAGATTTGAATTATTACTAGTGTGATTATATAACGCACTATTAAAAATTTGGCCAAATTAAAAATATTTGATTTAAATATACTTGGGGCTACTAGAAAATCAAAATTTTCAAATATATTTATACTTACCTACATTATTTTTCTACTTTTTTTAATTTTTGTCTTATCATTTTGTTTGCGGTCTTATTAAATATTATTATCTTCAAATTTTGTATTTATTTTAATTTTAGTATTTATTTTAAAAAATTTGATTAGAAAAATACAATCATTGTGTCTGTGTATGTAAAGTAAATGTAATGATATCATTTTCCACTATAATACAACACGACCAATTTTAAAATATATGGGGAAATCGGGAAATTTTTATGCCTTTATACACAATACAGTTATGCCATGCTTATTAGATATTGGTTGTTATGCGCAAAATCTGTCCTAACAAGAGAGAAAAACACAATTTCCTTATATTTTAAATGTGTTATGCTTCTTTTGGATATTTTTTTTTGTACTAACACACTACAAAAATAGATCGAAGCCAGTTAAAGGTGCGTAACTTAAAGAAAGAGGATTGATTTTATGCTATTTTGTATAAATCGATTGAAAATTTTACAAAATGTAAATCTTTGAAAATTAATATAATCCCAAACTGACCTAAATCTGTTTATCACTATTGTTACCCGAAAACAGTAAATCTATAATGCGGATAATAGCAACAAGTGAAAACCTACTAATTGTATGACATAATTTTTAACTTTTACAATGATTCTGATAAACAAAATTATTATATAATGCTGTACTTTTCACAAATACTGGTTTACTTCCCAATGATAAGAAAATAAAATAAATGAATAATTATCAGTAGGTAATTATAATTATCATTTATATTTCTTGCATATACGTACATATTTCAAATTTTTTCCAACATTATTGAGAATTTATGTCAATAAACAACCAAAAATATTGTAAAGAACCATTTTTATGAAAAGTTAGTTTTCTTATATAAAGAATGAGACTCATACATTAGAATGAACAAATGATTAGTGTTTTGCTTTAAGAGTTGAAACGAAACAGATAAAATAAATATACAAAACCGCATCATTTGATATCTGGTATACGAAAATTAATTAGACTAATTATTCAAACCACAATATACTACTACTGTGTCTGACACTAACCTTAACCTTGAATCTGTGAATAAAGGTTCAAAATAATAGGCGTCTAGAATTATCCCCGGCAATTAATTTCTCTAAAATAAATTTCTAACAGATACATCAACTACCAATTTATATAAATTAAAAATCATTCGTCTAAAAATGTTTAATCTAAAAGTAATCCAAAATACTAAAAGTTATCTTAAAAACAATTAGAGAAATTCAATTCTTGTAATTGAACGAGGCTCTACTATAGCTTATAATGCTATGGTGTAATATAATGTCATTTGCGATGTCGAGATAATGTAAGTAATCTAACTTTGATACGAATTCCAAAATCCCCATACAAAAACGATTTGTGATTCTTGTGAGCTCATCCAAAATAAAAATCATTTATTTTGCTTTCAAACAAAAATAGTTTGTGACATAAAAATTGATCCAAAAAATGTTTGATACAAAAAAAAATCACGATAGAAAGATTAGTACCAACGCAACTTTTGTATGAATTCGAAATATTCGTACAGAAATGGTTTGTGAAAAGAAATTCATATAAAAATGAACTCTGATTTAATTAATCTGTAATACATTTTAATTGTAATACATTTTTAAGTCTGAATACTAATTATTACTTTTACAAAATTTTCGTAGAAGCCATTTATATATAGGATTAATTTGTGACTACTAGTGCTGGAAATACAAATTTTCAAAGTAAACCTAATCTTGGAAGAACGACTTGCAGATTCTTCAATCTGAATAGATCACTAGAATACTTGCGCTGGTTGCTGCGATCGCGAAGGGCATGTGATTGAAAATTATCCATTCTTTTTCAATATATGTATTATTGTCCACACATAGAGGAGGTTTGAAATCAACTTGTGTTGGCTTGTAACATTGCGTTGCGGCCAGAGATTCGTTTCCGCTCTAGATATTCCATACGTTGCATTTAGACCAATTGTTAACGCTTTCAAAGAAATAAGTTTTGAGCATAGTGAATTGTTTCAAGGTACAGAATTTTTCTGCAACAGAATATGGTGGCACGAGAGGCAAATGTAGTCTATTTATTGAACAATCCGCTCTTTGATGTAATTGTATGGTAAAAGAATGCTTGATTCTCCAAATCAATTATCTGATATTCAACCAAAAAATGTTTCATACAAAAAAACATTTATTTTTGCCAGAGCAATTGTGCTAGTGTAACTTTTGACTGAATCGTCTTTTGTATGAATTTGTAATTCATCACACGAAATCGGTGTAGTGTGTTGTAGTTCGTCACACGAAAATCCGTAAATCATAAACAAAGTCTTCGAAAAAAATTATATACAAATTAATTTACTCTGCTATTTTGAAATGTGTGATATGGTCTATTTTTTAGAAGAAATGATTTATGAACAAAATGTTTGTGGTAATATTCCGCATACAACCACATTTACAAGCATAGATTTTTTTTCTGCATTGTTTTTTAATTATTAATTTTACAAAATATTCCGGAGACCATTTATATAAAGGATTATCCCTCTCATTTATGACTACCTAGTGCAGGAACGGTAGCCTCGTATCAGCATAGGAACGATCGCTAGCACCATAAAGCAAACTATATATAAGAGGACTCATGTAGACTTTCCGAGGTTAATCTAGTTTTCTTTAGCAACATGTATAAGCCTAACAATAATAATGCACTATAAAATAACTATGCCGATATGTTTATAAGAGACGTATATAAGTATGGATTAGATATAGAAAAAAATTAATTTTGTGTATATAAATATATTAAAACTATAAAATAAGATTAACCTCGGAAAACCTGCTTATAAAATTTGCACTACTTGATTTCTCTTATATATTTATTGCTAGCACGCTAGCGCGGATTGCCGCGATCGTGTCGGTTCTGTCATTCATTTTTTCAATATGTTAGTTTATGTTAAGAGTTTAAAATCAAGTTTTTTTTAACAACGTAATGGAAAATTTAAATTACCTTTATTTTACATTACGAAAAAAGGCAGATACATTCAAATTATTAATATTTTTACAATATTGAAATTAGTGAATGAAGATTTGTTTCTTTCTTAAGTACGGATTTATACATTTTGGTCTACAGCTTTATTCCGTTTATTCAGTCGTTTGTTGTTTTAAGAACTATAAAAATCTACTATTTGTGTGATTAGCCAGTAGTTGCCATGCCAATAAGTGACTTGGAGGCGAAAGAAACAATTAAAATCTGCCATTTTGAGTCGAGTGAAATTTTGAGGTGACTAGAAGGCATAAAATACGCCATTTCCCAGTTGGAAATCAGTCAATATGGAATGTGAATAAATTTTTACGAAATAAATACGTTTGGATTTCATAAATTTATTATAATTGTGTATGAAAAAGAAAAATAGCTTATGACGGTATGTTGACTAAACGAGTAATATATGAAAAGTCAAATTAGTCTCTCAAATAACATGTCCAATAACTAGGCACATTCAACGATAAGTGTAAGACATGTCATGTTAAAATTTATAAATTCATCTTAGACATGTCACATATGACACATCTATGACTCTTCACTTTCGATTCATCTCAGATATCACAAACGAAAATTAACCCGATTTGCTGATGAATTTCTCTATACGTTGCTGACTTTGGTTTCAAAGTAAATGAGTCACTTGAAACCACAAACGAGTCGACTAGCGAAATAAGGTTGTTAAATATGTAAATTTTAATAAAACTGTCATAGCCAACCATTGATAGAATTGCATGTATCCATTCTGAAAGGATGGATATGGCAGTAATGAGTCGATATGGATGGAGGAAAATCGTACACGATAGATCAACAGTGCTAAATTTATTGGGTAGCGTATTTCATAAAATTTAATATAATATAGGCAATGTGGAGCAATTTTATTTCAAATCGACCCGACTATTTGATAGGAATTCAAATTCAACATCAGTCTTTTATACAGAAAAAATGTAATAAGATATACATCACTTAGTAAAAGGAGTAGAAATCGTTAACATTTCATTTTCCAATCTATGATTTGTACGGATTACCACCATGCGGCTACCAGTTGTCAATATTATTAAGTCATGGCATTGCGGATGGAATGTCGAAATAAACAAACCAACAATAAAATTGTTGATACACACACAACATCAAACTATCTTTATTTTTTGCTAGATATACGAATACTGTAATCGTAATTTATTATGCTATAACTTAACCAAGAAAAATAGCCTCGCATTAATTTGTTTATTATTACAACTTATTATGTATCATCCACCTAAAAATATCCAGAAAATATATTCGTCTTATTCTTAATTCAAAATTACAACACGAGTACGGTTTGACTAACAAACATATTTTAATGCATTTTCTTTCATTACGCGATCTCATTCAATGTTGTTCAATGATCATGATGATCATTAGCAATATTTTTTGTTATTATTATTGTGCCGACTCACACCATATACAAAATCCTACACTTATTAGAAAAAATTAGTATTTCATTATTATTATCTTAATTGAAACATCCTTTAGTTATTTCTTAAATTCATTCAAAAATGTACAACAGCTCGGTATGTGCAGTAATGTCTCGATAGTTTTTGTACTAAACTGTGCATTTTCTATATTATATCAAAATTGGCGACATTTCTTTCAACTGTAAATTACTTGCTATTATAGATAAAGATTATATAAAATCTAAAAATATCATCACAGTTCGCTTTTCTTTTTATTTTTATATACAATTTTAAGACGTTTAGTTTTGCTTGTATTGGACACGGCGAATACATATACAATTTTTAGTAAATTGTGTTGCTATTAAATTTAATTTTACCGGTGGTAAAATAGAAATGTTCATGCAGCAAATTAAACTCTATCCAATACGAAAGTTCATTATAATTCTTCTTAAAGTTTACGCGTTTACGCTATTTGAATGTGTTAAAAATAATGATGTATTTCATCATCAAGGCGTCACACAACCATAAATTGAAGTTTAGCAAATTTGATTAATTTATTTTGGTAAACAAGGCGTGGTTATTGATAATAATTAAGCACAACAAATATTTGGGATCCTCAAGTTGGTGAGGGCTTTACACACAAGCATTTTTGAACGCATTGGTTAGTAAATTACTCATAAATAAATTCTACCAAATAATTATCAAATATTACACTTGCCTTTCGCTATGACCTACTTTTCACATTAAGAAAGAATAAACATATTTTTAATGTTAAGTAAGAAAAGTCTAATACGACGGATTTAATAAATTTTAAATATCAAAATTTAATGTGATAATTATATTTAACAGGCCGCCACATGTACCTCATGATACAAAAAAGAAAACATGGTCGGTCGTGCACGATTCGAGATTTTTTGCAGATTTTAACACAAACTAAGAAAGGAAATTTTGTATTGGTGTAAAATAACATTACGGATTCGTACATATTTAATCTTAAAACTTCCTTACTTCGTTTTAAGGCTTTCAGAAAAACCAGCTCCCCTAAATCTAATAATGGTAATGTCAAGCTACACCTTGAAAAGAAATAAAATCGAATTATAATCCTGTCAAAATTGGAACGCCCAAGTGTTGCTTCGGAGTACGAATTTTATTGTGTGATGGGTTCAAAAGTGCCATTAGTGAGTTGGCGGGTAAAACCCAGAGTGAAACAATTCAGGTACGATTGAGTAGTAGCATTTGAAAAAGATTAGGTCGGGTGAGTAACTTGGAAGTCTTAGAGAGCCAGAGCAAGGCATGTGCCTTAATGCAAAACGTTTACAGTTAAGTCGACCAGATTTAGTAGGTTCTGTTAGGTAAGTTGCAAAATATCTATACGAAGGAAGTAGAGAAAAGCGTCTGATTAGTGCAAAAGAAGCAGATTTATGAAAGATCTAAAACTTTTAAGTAAAGCAGATTTACACACATTAAGTCGAAGGTATCGTGAAAACCAAATCTGGATATCTTTCAATTGTGAATTAATAACATCCACAAACACTTATCCGTGCACCTTCGGTTTCATCAACAGCAATGCTATGAAACTCGTCCACAATTGGAATCTAATTCACGAAAGACCTAGGATATTGCGTTAACTATCCTTTGGTAAGTGTACCACTTTAAGACATAAACGAATTTAGAATGTACATATTCAAAATGAGAAAACATTATATCGGGACTAAATTTTAACAAGCCAGTAACAATCAATGATATACTTTATTAACATATCATTAATCGGGCCTAGCCAGGGGAGACTTTCATTTTTCATTCCATAACCGGCTCGGCCTGGGATTACATCCCTTTAATATTTTATTTTGCAATAGGCCTCTAATGAATAATAATGTCCTAATTTCTGTAATCGATCGTAATCAGATGACGAAACAACTCTGCGACTGCTATATGGCAAGCAGATTTTTCTGTTTGTCATAATTGAAACCAATTAATTTATTCCCATGAAGTTGCTTTGCAAATCAGCAAATCGCACACAATTCAATGTCACAATATCTGAACAATTGTGATTCTTGGTTTCAAAATGATTAATAAGATGCTTAAAAAAAAGTTGCATTGAAGTCAAAAATGGTTTGTTGTTTATTTAAAACATGCATTCCCAATCCCAAAAGTTACGAAGTAAACAACAATAATTCAAAATTAGTCAGAAACAAGATTATGGTGCACATTCTGGTACATCTAACAAAAAAGCAATCGTAAACTAGTTTTATAAATACATATAAAATATATTTTGAATCTACTTTCATTATGCCTTCTATGGAAGTTTGAAAAAAAAATCGCAAATCAATCATTGATTTTTAAATAAACTTGTTTCCAAATTTGCACTCATTTGTTTATTGTTTTAGAAAATATGTAATCTTCTGAAAATCATTTAAATTTGGAACCGGATATGTAAACCTCTAAAAAGTAATGCATATAGTGGTAAGAGAGATGCTTCGGTTCAGCTTCAGAACAATTACGAGCTCACCAAAACCAAACTCACCAACATATTTCAATCGTAGTAAACTAGTATTATGAAATTGTTAGCAGATCTGCAAGAAAAGCTTGTAGAAATCTACAACCAAATTTTTCAAAAAGCCCCTGTAAGTGAAAACAAACATGTCATACAAATTCAATTTAATATTTGTATTATATTTTTTTATAAACTGAACGCAATGCATACATACAAACAATGAGTGTGTTTTTTTTTGACTGAATAAACACATAAATTCCTCACACATTAAATTGCAAAATAAGCAGACACAACTAGTTCTGGCTACTTGAAATAGCTAGAACAAAAGAAGCAAAATACAGAAATTAGGATACAGAGAACTAAATTCTGTGAGATATCAGAGAAAATTTCAATGTTTGCTACTTCTGGAACACAAATCTAGCTCAGTAAAACAAGTAAATAAGCACTACACTAGAAATTGCATTATTTGTGAAGCGAATAATCCAACTCTCATTGCTAGATAACACAAATATCCAAATAGTATTTATCTGTAGTTTGAATAGGAAAAAATTTAAGAAATAAGAGATATAAAATCTAATGAAGTAATCATACAAGAGGTGTATGAGTTAAAGCTTCGACGCTTAGACTGTGAGGTACAGGGTTTGAATCCAATCAGAGGCAGGTTTCAAACGCGATTTTTTTTATCTGACTATTACCGATAATTGAATAAACACAATAATGACTCTTTATTGAACTCACAAAGCGCAATCGAGTTACGGTGAACAATTCGTTTGCAGTCGGGTGAGACGACCGAATCAAGTTATCATCGAGATGAGGTTACCAACCCGGTAACCTCGCCTCGATATTAACTTATATACTGTCTGTTTTACAAGGCCTAAGTGGTTGCAGTGTAATTATAACCTATACCTTTTAAAAGGCAATCTACATAAATTTGCCGGAGTCGGAAAATTGAATCACAGGATTCGCAACACACTATCCAGTATTTGAAATTTTATTTACATGTACAAAGAGTTAAAATATATACATTTTTGAACCTAAGTCTAAAACATTACGCTGCACTCCGCACACTGCTATCTAAAATATTTAATTTGCCAAAACATCTTTCCATTGTGTATTTTAAACTAGCGTCCCAAAGGAATCTAGCAAAGCGAAAAATATAACCAAAATAGCTTTAATGTGATAAAGGTGGATTTATTTCGTTACTAATAAAACAAGTTTCGTTATTTACGTAATTTACATTGTCCCAAAGGAATCTAGCAAAGCGAAAAATATAACCAAAATAGCTTTAATGTGATAAAGGTGGATTTATTTCGTTACTAATAAAACAAGTTTCGTTATTTACGTAATTTACATTACGAGGAGAGTCTGTAATAATTTCAGCCTGAACGGCGCAGAAAATGGCCTTGATCTTCAAAACCATCTGAAAAATGCCCGTTCATATAGTCAATCAATGTCAGGATTTTGTAGAAAAATAGAAACATCGAATATCGTGCGATTGCCTCGCACTTGTTTCATGTGATCAACCACTAAGCGAATTTTCCTTCGCAAAGAAGAAAGTCAAACGAGGAAGCCATTGCAACCTATTTTGCAGAGCACGACACCAACTAATAATTCTATCTCTTTCTCTCTGCCAAGCTTTCACATCACATGAAGGGATTTTACCGCTTGTAGGCCTTCAGTTTCGACATCCTATAGTTCGCAGTAGACACTGTCTTAAGCTCGATTAATATTATCCGTTCCTTTCAATTCCTTCATTTTTCGTATCAGACAAAAAAAAAACATTGTTAAGCTCAATTTATATTATCCGTTCCTTTCAGTTCCTTCATTTTTCGTATCAGACAAAAGAAAACATTATTACATGTATTTTCATAGGAGTATTTATATTATCCGTTCCGTTCAGTTCCTGCAAGTACGGAACGGATAATATAAATACTCCAATGAAAAAAACATGAAACAATGTTTTTTTTTGTCTGATACGAAAAATGAAGGAACTGAAAGAAACGGATAATATAAATCGAGCTTTACTCTGCGACATGCACCCAATGATTCTTAATGGGACACTGTTCTTTTATTCGGTGTAATGAGAATTGTTGAACGTTACCTACTCAGCCAATAAATAGGTTGGATTTTATGTATCAGATAATGTCACAGTCTCCAAGAAGATTCTGATTTCATGGTTCATTCGAATCCTATATTCGTTGTTTACAACCTTAACTGGACCGCATCAATTAATCGAATGACGTTTCTCTCAAAAGTAGTTAGTAATCTACAATCATTGGTTGGCAAGGTTCAACTTTCGAGTTGCGTGTTTAAATGATTTCGAAAGATATTTTGATCACAACAATACGTTTAGGGCCGACTGTGGACACCATAAAACAAATAAATAATGTGGCCTAATAAGGACAGTCGAAACTCATCTGCAGTCAGGCAGATGGATTTCAGATTATCATGTCGTATTTCTTGATCAATGGCGACATAGAAATTTTAAACGGTTAAGAAATTTTACATGGAAAAACAAAACCGTTTTCCGGTTTAATGTAGTTTCGAGCACCTTGCCAATTCGTTCAATGCCTATAAAGTAGAGGAGTGGTTTTAAATTTTTATTAGGTACAATTTTTGCTGTTGTAACTATCTAAAATTACCGTGTGGTGTTCATAATCTGGCTTCCACGTTCAATTTGACTGTCGTCATATTTCCTCAAATTCGAAGGTTCTGGAATCGTATAAGAATTATTATTTGCACTAGTACACGCTCACTCAAAAAAAAAATGCACAAAACAAAGTGCACTAAAATCAACTGCACTAAACAAATTCATTAAAATAATGTGCACTAAACAAAGTGCACTACAAAGGCGGTTTCGAGTACTTTTGAGTATAAGTGGGTCCTGGAAAGCGGTATATTCGAACGAAACTACGCAATTCGTCAATCAATTTGACTAACTCGATTTGGATGTAACATGGTTAGTACACGATAGACATCGGCCATAAAATAAACATCTAATCTGGTTCTGGAAAATACCAATTAGAAAAGAACGAAGCCATTTTTTAAGAGCTTGCTAATTTGAATGAATAAAGCCATTTGTCAAAAAATGGGATGAATTTCGGGTTGTTTAACGTTTTGTGAATGAAAAAAATAATTAGAAAGGAAGTCATGAAATGAACAATTTAAAAAGAATTTTTCTTATTATACATATTGGGATAAATGTACAGTATTGTGCGAATTAATGCGAACACAAGAAATTGTTGAGACAAATTATTTATTATTATTTTTTTATTGAAATGAATATTAATAATATATGTGTCCACCTTTGACATCTTTCACACGATTAGGCATTGCATGAATTAAATTTTGAGAATTTTCTGTTATTTGTGGATCCGGGAACCAAACCTCGATAACAGCTTCCTCCATCTTTTTTTACTGTTGTACAGCCTTGTTTCCGAACTCTAACCTTACAAATGGCCCATAAATTGTCTATCGGATTCAAGCCCGTTAAATTGTCAGCCCAATCGAGGAATTGAATATTCTTCTGTTCAAGGTAACTTGGTACCAACTTCGATTTATGGCATGGCGATGAATCATGTTGAAAAATAAAATTTTCGCCAACATCGACTTTTTTCTAATTACGGTGTAATTTCCGCACCAGCATAGCTTTATACTTCAAGCCGTTCATCATGCCTTCCACGGGTACTAGATTGTGTGTGCCCTTATACGAAAAACATCCCCAAAACATCTTTTTGTTGGATTTTTGACTGTTTGTTCGAACTGTTTCGCTGTCAATTTTTCCCCTGCACATTTTCATACAGACCGTGAACGCCGTCCCTGCACGACAAAACGCGTTTCGTCCGAGAACAAAACTTTCCTCTAGTCCTGAGTTGGTCAATTAGCATGTTCACTCTCTCTATATGTAATCTGATAGATAATTTATGGGCCATAAGGTTAGAGTTGGAAACAAGACTGTACAACAGTAAAAAAAGGGGTGGAAACTGTTATCGAAGTTTGGTTCCCGAATCCACAAATAACAGAAAATTGTCAAAATTTAATTAATGCAATGCCTAACCGTGTGTAAGATGCCATTAAGGCCAAAGGTGGACACATATATTATTAATATTCATTTCAATAAAAAAATTAATAATAAATAATTTGTCTCAATAATTTCTTGTGTTCGCATTAATTCGCACAATACTGTAGTTGGTATGATGAAAGTATAATTCCCAGCAAGAGTTTCAGATGCTGATCTGGAAAATTATCAATTAAAGGTTTTCTTAAGGAATCGGAAGGGAACGGCGTTTTGTAAAATGAAAATGGGAATTCAATCAATACAAAAATATCAATTTGAATAGAACTAATTTGTGTAATAATGGAGTTAAATCATTTCTCAAATGATTAGAATAAATCTCGGGTTGAAGCAAATTGATTGGAACGAGCCATTGGCATGATTCTGGAAAATGGGCATTTTTCGAATTTGAATTTTTTCTGTCACAAAAATAATCGACTTTTTAGTCCTTAATACGAGAAAGTAAGGTAATAAAAAATTACTATACCGGAAATGAAAATATCGGAAATCAAAAAATTTCATAAACTCGAACCTGTCCGACAAATATGTAAATAAATACAAACACATAAACACACATTTTTTGTGTTTAAATATATGTTACATGGTAAAACCTTGGCTTTCGGCTAACAATTGGATTGATTGATCTTCTCCACAGAAGCATTTTAAAGGACTACAATTACAGTATTTGGAAAGATATGAATAACCTAGTCCTCGATAATGAAAAGATGTAGCGAAAAGTAGTAAGTATGTACATACAAAGGTTGGGATTAAATCCTATGACAAAGTGTCGCCAGCTTTAGCATAATGATGTAAGATAAGAAGCCCAATTCGAACAGATTCCATCTGTAAATTTACTAATCTCGTGCAACTGCAACACTGTCCTTATCCTAGTGAAATATATTTATTTCTAAACGTCGCCACCAAAATGTCGTCTCCCTTTGAAATAAAATCTACTAAATATAAACGAAATTAGGGATAGAAGGGTGAGATAAGTTCGATATTTGTAGTCCAGCAAACACCTTCAGACCCCGAACTCTGATTTCACGAGCGACAATTCAATAAACTTCGATAATTTGGAAATGTAACTGTCAAAACGATGAGGTTATAATTAATAAATTTGACGGCACGGCACGGAAAATATCGTGTTTAACATGAAGATTAATTAGCTCGAACTTTTATCTCTTTTGTGGTTTGTTATAAAACTTTCTATAAAAGGTAACGTACTAAAGGTAATATGTAATTGTGGGTTATTTAAGATCATACAAGTATATATTAACATAAGTTTTTAAAATTAGCTCATTGGAAGGCGTGTCTGTTAATTATTATCGTTTATAGGCTATATTTATGACGTTGTTTTCGAAAAAGATGACACGTATTTTTACATGAAATTAGGGAAAATTGATTTAATAGTAAAATAAGGGTGTATGGATAATGACCCGTTACACCTGACACACCATTGGATTCTCAATATGCCATCGTTATGGCACGGAAAGGTTTTAACTGTCTACACGGTAAAGCTTATGACTCACCAATGTGAATTGTGAATGGCATGTACAAAACATAATTTTTTCATAAATAGAACTTAAACCTTTTAATTTAGAATGACCTCAATAAAATTTTGTTGTTAGAATGTATTTCAAATTACACTTCACAGCATAGTTCGGCATTCTGAATCAATAATCTCTCGTAATTAGATATTTATGTTTTGTCTAGACATTAAGGAATTTACTGTTCAAAACAGGTTGCGATTTTGAACATACTGTATCATGAAAATGTGACAGCACCACAAAATGGAATGGACCACTTTCGTGAAAAGGTTGAACACACCTTATTAAACAAAGAATTAAATTAACATTTTTTTTTTAGGGAAATGACCAATTTCATAGGGAAAATAGTATACAGGGCGTATACCTATTTCCAGCCTAATTTCCCTGCATGTACCGTTACATATAAACCAATTTGTTTAATTTTTTAAGGTTGAGAACGCAAAGAAACAAAAACTTACTCCACAATAAACAATTTTTTTCTTATAAGAATTTTTGTTTTGTGAGAAATCAAAAGCAAAAAGTAAGATCATTTTTTTAAAAATAAATTTTCTATATTTATATTTTATTTTATACGGTTTTTCTTGTTTTAATTGATGATGATGATGGTGGTGATGACGCCATTTTTAAAAAATCAAACCAGAATTTTTTTTTACTTTTCATAAAAATTGATGTATGTACTTACAACTTAAATGGAGTGTTTTTCATAAAATCCAATTTAATAGTTTTTGAATATTATACAATTTCACTATATTTTAATATATTATTTCACTTTAAACTGTAATATAAATTTTAATTTTTAGTTCTGTCCATCGAATTTTCTACGCCCGTCTTAAATTATATCGAAATTTGCTCTATCTGATTCTGAACTGAAGTAAAAAAAAATAAAAAGTAAAAAAACACGAAATGTTTATTACGTACTGAGCACGCATGCGCATTTCATATTTTTACTTTTCTTCTTTTAATTTTACCGATATAAATCATAAAAATATTAAATAAGTATGAATTAAAACAAAAATGATTATTATTAAATAATAATTTTAAAACAACAATCAATAAATAATTTAATTATGTAAACTTTGTTTTTATTTTTAATTAAAATCGATGATGTCATTAAAAACAAAAACAACACGACGATGGCGATGAGAAAAAAAAAATTGTTTTATAATCACCCGAGCCAGTGGGCGTTGTCCAAACTTAAATTAAAATAACTTTTTATATTAAAACCAATATTCTTTATAATTAAAAACTTATTTTATTTTAATAAACTAACACTTTAATTATTATATTTAATTTTTATGTTTAAATTATTGTAACTTTTAATTCATTAAACGCTATTTTCATTTTGAGAATGTAGTTCAATCAAAATACCGAAGAATCTCTGAACGTGGTTTTAGAATTTTAGTGCGATTCTAGTGCACCTTTTGGGTTTTTTATGGCATTATTATGTTTGCATGGCGGTATAAAACGAGAAAATTGTGTAAGTTGAATTTGAGCATTTTGACAAATGTCAAAATAAATTTATATAATAAATCAAATAATAATAAAATTTAAATTTTAAATAATTGACAAAATACAAAAATTGTATTTTTTGAAAGCATATTTTTGTGCAAGCTTAATTTTTTATGAACCAGGCTGATACACGAAAATTGTGCAAGCTATGTTTAACCGAAGAAAGTTGAAGTCTCATTTTTGTTTACTTAATTTTTCAGTTTTAAATTTTGATAATTACACCTTTCTCATTTTATAGATTATTTGTTACAACCGCATTATTATTTTACAACCAACAGTTAAATTGCTGTATTTAATAAAAAAAGTAGTAGCGTTGATGAGAATCGAACCCCGGTCCGGTTCGGCCGGTTTTAGGTTGTCTCTGATACGATATTTTAAAACGCGAATTATCTAACGTGATATTACAAAACGCGAAACAGTATAAAACGCGATTTGGTACAAAACGCGATATTTCAAAATGCGATATTTCAAAACGCGATACAGTACAAAACGCGATATGGTACAAAACACGATATTTTAAAAAATTTTAAAATCGATAGGAGCGGGAGTTTAGGATCGGGTTATATTAGGCGGGTGAAGGGGAAATTCAATTTCAGTTTATAGGAATTTAAAAATCGATAGGAGCGGGAATATAGGACCGGGTTATATCAAGCGCACATTCTGAACAATATCGCGTTTTGTACTATATCGCGTTTTGAAATATCGCGTTTTAACACATTGAACGCCAAAAGGTTTTTTTATAAAATTTTAAAAAGTTTCTTTGTTTTTAAATTTTATTTAATAAGAATGAAAATTCTATGGCCAAGTTATGGTAATGTGCAGAAGGGCTGCGTCACACAATTCTAGTAACATTTAACCAAAGAAGTTAAAAGTACAGAATGAGCCTAAGCAACTGTCAAGTATCACAAATTCGGAGGGTAAAAGAGAAAGCATCTAAATCAACGGGATTACAACAACAACAAAATCTATAAGAACCCCACGCCAACAACCAAAATTGTTTTCTTAATTGTTTCTGATTTATAACTTAAATTAAGGATAAATTTACCACAAATCACTAGCTTCTTAACATAATTTACATTTTATTTTATATAAACACTTGGTAAACTTGCTGATGGTAAGATATTCCTTCTTGTGTTTTTTTAGGCTTATTTTGTCATTTTTTCACGATACACTTCATTTTGCACAAAAGTCTGTAATTTTTGTTATCATATAATGCACCACTACATAAACAAATAACTATTTGATAAAGTTTTTATTGTTTTTATGTATTTTAATTAATAATTTTAAAAATTTATAATTTATAATTATACTGCACAAAATAAAAACAAACAACAAAAACTGGTTTGACGGGTTCTTATAGCGAGATATGAGTAAACCGTATGGATTTTTTATATAACCATCCTATTCTGGCTTGTGACAGATGAAATAGCAAATTTTATATGGGTAAAATATTGCCACCTATTCTCCAGTATTTTAACTTCTTTGCATTTAACATAGAACTCGTGACTGGCAGCGCTAAACAACGCGCTTTAACAAGATAAGTATGTACTCAGTGTCAGTCACCGGTGACTGACAAAGCGATCAATGTGTTAAAATATCGTGTTTTGTACCATAACGCGTTTTGAAATATCGCATTTTGAATCCCGTTATAGTAAAAGACGTTAAAATTTAAAACTTTTAAGTTAAATATTATATAATTATAGCATTCTATTTAAATCTCATTAATCTGAATTTGTATTTATTAAAATTTTGCTTGTTTTCTTTAAAAAATAAATTAAAATATCATATTTAATAAAAAAAACTAGTAGTAACAATGCGTATCGAAGCCGGAACCGCGCTTGATAGCAACACGTTTTACCATCACACCACGAAATACAACATCATTTTTAAAAGTCTTTTAGTGGTTTGAGACTCCACATTTTCAACTCCGCGATTGCACATAGCTTGCTTACAATTTTCATGCACCGAAACGAATGGAAGGTTAATGCGAAAATGCTATCAAATCAATGTGAAATACGCCAAAAACCTGTTAAGTTTCACCAGTTTGATATTAACTATCCGGTTAGTTCTCACTTTTAAACTAAAATTTTAATTTGTTTCTACATTTAAATGGTTTTATGAATTAAAGCGTAACACTACATATACAAGCCCAGGTGCCGACACCTACCAACAAATACGTAAAGTGCTTAAGTTGTATGATATTTGGAACATTTTGGTTAGCACTTACTACTAAAATCTCTTTTCTCTCTTTTCGAAACTAACCTAACTAAGAGTTTTTTTAAAGACCATTTTTAGTCCTTAAAAAAAACTCTTCTGCTCTTAAGCGTTCGATGGTTGAGGTTTTAGTCTAATGTAAGCTTGACCATGTAGCAACCCAGCTGGAAATTTGTCATCATGCACGTAAATAATTGTTTACGAAGACATACGTTGCTTTTTCTTAGCTTTCTTCTAAATGCGTATGAAAAAGATAAATAATACATTTTGGTCGATTTTTGCTGATATGACTAAATGATTAATTAATCACAAGTCATATTAGTTTCTCAAATGACTTGTCGATGCACTATCTATAATTATCAAGTCGGAGACGATGAATGTGCGAGAAGAGTTGCTTGACACAACTTTTCCTTACAATTGTTGAAGGTTTCAATATACATTTCGCTGACCAACTGATTTAAGTCTTACTGTTTTTTGTAACCTTCCGAAAAGTAGTTGAGTAACATTTGATCTGTTGCTGCGTGTGGGATGAAGAATCTATAAAAGTTAATCATATCCAAATATAGTTTGACATCATTGACTGTTAATAAACGTTCAAAATTTTTAATTACTTCAATTCTATCGACTTCAGGAAAAATGCCTTTTGCATTAAGAGTGTGTCCAAAAAATTTAATTTCGTGTGAAGCGAATTAGGATTTATGATTAAACCGTTTTCTGATAGTTTTTGAAAAACTAATTCTAGATGTTACTTATAAGATTTAGAAAAATTAATATATTGTCTTAATAAACAAATGCAAAATTCAGTCCCAAAATAATGGAATGCAAAAACCTTTAAAAAGTTTGAGGTGCATTTCTGAGACCGATAAATTCATTTAAATCAAATGGAGTTGAAATGGCTGTTTTAGGAATATTAGACGGTTCAATTAGAATTTGATGATAGGCTTGGATAAAATCCAAAGTTAAAATCTGAACATCCTGTTGATACGAAAATCTTGAGGGCGTGGTATCGACTAGTGATCAGGAATAGCGATCCAATTAAAAATAGACCATGCACTTTTACTTGGTCGACAAATACAAAGTACCATAAAATTTTCAAATTCTCTCCCTGCAATTTTCAATTTATCAGGTGCCAAACGTTTAGTTTTACAGGAAACAGGAGGACCTGAAGTTTTCATCGATGCGTAGTTTTATGTTTTACTGGTTTAATATTTAATGAATTGGTCAAATGTCCGAAAATTTTGATAGTATTTTTTGAAATTGGGAACTCATCAACTATGACATATCAAATTCTGATAATGTTAATTCCCTTGAACAAAATAACGTTACCATTCTAGCACATCCAGCAAGAAATTGTGAACTTCAACTAGTAGTAGATGTATTAGATGTAACCACTAAACCAGTAATTAATCAAATTACAACAAATGGTCAGCGAGTGCACCGCAAAACATCGATGCCGAAATTAAATAATAATAGAATTTATTATTAATATAAAGAAAAAATTTGATATCTAACTCAATATTTATAATACAAACAAATGATTTCTTGTAAACATATTTCGTACTATAATAAAAATATCGGAAAATTTCATTTTATTATAATCTTATAATAAATAATCTTATAATCTTATAATTTTATTAAATACTTGAAGAAATAACAGAGCGAAAGGTAGATTACTCCTTTGACATGAAGCTATTTATGCTATCTACCAAAGTAGTTTGATTGATAAGCAGGAAATTTTTATATTAAATTTAAACTGTAAAGTGTGTTTTCTATTTTCCTAGATTCAACAGTCGTTTAGTTTTCATAAAGCATTGAATTTTTATTAACCTGCGTCAAATTGTCCAGATAAATCTTTCTGAGAGTAGCAACAACCAACTATAAAACATGTAATTTTGATAAGCGAACTTCGTCTTCAAATTTTATATTTACAATACAAAATTGAAAATTATCCATTTCAAGAGTGAACATTTTTTCGTATTATTTTGAACTTAATATAAATTCAGCTTGAGTGAAATTTAGTGTAGTATATAGCTGAATAAATTACACAGAAACGCTAGGGTGCATTACTAACTGATAGTTCGTTGTTGACTAAAATACCAAAGAAGACAATTTGCAATTGAGATTTTAGTTTTTTTCGCCGATTTGCATTGTATAGGAACCAAGCGCACATTTTAGTGGAAAAAAATATTCGATATAATTTCTTGTAAATGCTAGAAAAACGTACGTTCAACTTTTAATATTTTTTTAATCATAGCAGACGTATGTGCAACTTTGATTTATTTTGTTATGTTTACAAACAACTGAACATTTCGTATTGGTATTTGACGTTTCGTGTTAATTTGTCACCATTTATGTTTTAAATTTGAATGAAATATTAATTTTGAGTTCAACAAACAAACATTTTTATTTTAAAGATGATGAAAAATCTACATATATGTATGTTCATAATTATAGCTGGTTCCGAATACTGATTATTTCTTTCCAAATAAAAGTACTTAAATAATTGGAACATGTATACATATGTATATAATATTATAAAATAAATATGTATAGTCAAATTATATAGGTCAAAGCATTCATTCATTTTTTCAATAAAAGTATAAATATTTATAAAAGAATTTGGTTGTGTCTTTCTAAATAAATAAAAAAATGCTTTGAAAATAACAACAAATTTTATATCTGTACCTCCATATGTACTGATAAAATTTTGTCTAAATTTAGATAGTTTTTATGCGGGTTGCATGCACAAAATTTGTATAGCAGTTTGGTTGCATACATTCATTTTGATTTAAACGGAAAAATTTATATCGAATATTTTTTTCCACTAAAATGTGCGCTTGGTTCCTATACAGTATAATTGAAGATTTAAAATAATGGGCCGTCACTTGTGCAGTGGCATTGCCGTACATTTCTTGTAAAAATAATCACACTGCCATCTATTTTCGGACATAATAAAATACGGAACCATCCACTGTACTAAAAACAATTCAAAATATTCTTTTGTTTTCTTCTATTTTCATTTCTCATTCTATTCATAAGTTGTGATTTTCAAGAGTAGGATGTGCGATAGAGAATAAAACCAAAATCGCATAAAGTAAAGTCATTCCGATAAAAATAAGCAAAAAAAAAAAAGTTTTTTGTGAAAATTGTTTTCATCTTGTATTTACGCTAAAATTCAAGTGTTGTGTGTTTACTAATTTGTGGTGTTTTTATTAAATTGAATGAAAAAATGAATATAAAAATCTTTTACCTTCTTCTGCTCATTTATTTCATAAAACCATCGCTAGAAATTAATAATTACCGTCATGGTTTATCACCCGAGACATTATTTGTTGATACGACTGACGATGAAAATGTAGCAAGAAAACCAAAATTAATTGTGATACCTATTAATAATAATAATTATATTGATAATAATATTAATAAGTTCGATAGTAGGAATGATAATTTTAATTTTTTAAGTAATATTAAGACTAACAGTAATGTGAAAAATATTGTGAAACGTAGTGCCGCTGCTGCGACTGATGATAAAAAAAATTTAAGCAACAAAGACGATGGCGGTGATGGTGGTGATGATGGTCAAAATGCATCAGCATCTGGAAATGAGGCAACAACAGCCCCAATGATGAATCAAAATCTTTATGTTTTTGCGACAAATAATAAAAATATTACGGCAAAGGTGAGTCTCGTGTGTTCTTGTTACTTTATTTGATTATTTATTTTATGCCAAGAAATATAAATAAGTAAAAAGTGTTTGTTTTAAAAATGAATACAAGTTTAGGTTAAAAAGGTGTTAATTTCTATATTTTCTTTACTTTGTTTCAATTTTTCAAAAAAAAAATTTTGCATTATAATCGTGACTGAATCAACATAAGAAAAATACAGGAATTTTGCATGGGTACTTCTGTTGAATCTGGTGAAATATCAGGCCGCTAACGTATGTGGTTGGTTAATTGGATTTTTAGATTGAGAATTGGGAGATTACGGTAGTTCTCTGGCGTAGTCTCCATATTGTGACTTGTTTTTCATAAATCGATCTAAAATTGTACAGGTGGCCCAATAAACAGGTCGCCAAACTAAGGTTCGTCATTACCTGCTCGTAAGTCAGCTTGAAAAACCTCTATTTCAGAATTCGCGATTACTGTACTCGACAGTCACCTTCTTTCACTGAGCTTAGCGTTCCTTTGCTAGTTATACATTTTTACAATAAGTACCTGTATCTTTTGACGCATAATCTGATCCACTTCAGTTCATGCCTCGCCAATTTAATTTTAAAATTGCATAGTGCTAAACATTTCATAACGTTGGCTTCGATTTTATTCCACATGTCCCAACTGTTGAGTCTAACGCCATTTCACAATATTTGCACATACATAATTTATTCTAGTTTATCACCAAAATTATTGTGATGTACCGGTTTGAAAAAAATAATGCTGTATTTTCTAATTTCACAATATCAAGACATTTATTTAATCATGGTAAGGGTGGGACTAGGGGACTTCGTGTTTGACTGTTCCAACTGGCATGTCTGTAAAATATAATAATTGACCAAACCTTACAATTTGCGGTTAAGTGATGAGAAACAGTATCTTGAGCGTTTGATTAAAACGCTACAAAGTCTCGAATCCCAGTTAATCGACGCCATAAGTTCAGGATCTTTCGCATTGTTGTTGGAACTTTGGCCACTTCGAATTCTCGGAAATTATACTCGCTCGTAAGGTCGAATTTTCTTATCTGTGACTTCTTAGCCAACGTTGATATCCAAGCATTAATTGCAATAAAATTTAATGGTTTCGATTCTCGTTAATGTGATGAGATTAGAATTTATCTTAGCGTTTCTTTCGTAAGCTTATTATGAATAATGATGTATTTCATCAATTTGGTAATCCTTACCATGTTTTTAGGAACACTAACATACATTTTAACGCATTCTAACAATAGTTGTAAAAGCATTATTACTTGTATACCGAGAAAGATTGTGAAGGTTCGCCAAAGGGGATGAAATATTCCAAACTTTACAATGTCATACAGAGACCATATATTTAATGCTTAGTGAAATGTTTTGAATATCACCGCCTGTAAATGTTTGGCTCATTATATCGTCTTCCTTTTATACAGCCTGCCTTTCTCCAATTCCAGTAAATTATGAATCCATAAGTTAAGAAATTTTCTTTAGTACTGTTGTTGGGATTTTAAAGTCCTCGAATGAGCGGAAATTATTGACCTCTATCGTTATTTTCCACGTCAATGACTCAATCTAAGTGTCTATTCAAATACCCTGGAGCTTTAAGCGCTTTTGTTGATAATGTTAATGTGTTTGTTGTAAACATAGTAAAACATTTTTAATTGCAATTCCCATCGAGTTTTTCTCGTTCTTTTCAACGGTGCACGGGGTGTAAAATGATGTATCTATAAGCTAAGAACAGCCAAGACTTCAGTTATTTTAGGAAAATGTATTTGAGATTCATATAAATTTTGAGCACTGAATTAAAAAAATGTACAGTGCCATTTCTGAAAAATCCACTAGACAACGAATCACACTACGCAGTAAGTATCTATCATTTCTTCATTTTTTCTTATACCCACCTAATTTATAAAATATTCTTGATAGCTTATGTAAACGAACTGGCACCTATCTGATAGGAACAATTAGACAAAAAGTTATTGAGAAGGTTCACTTGATCTTTTATAGATCTCTGATCTAGTTGTTTAATATTCTCATAATATGCACCCCTTCAAAGTGAAATTCCATATTCGCGAAACAATTGACAAGTGCTGTCGCGGTCGGGGAAAGTGGTGTCATCAGCAAAAGCCGAAACTTGCCCTGAAAACTCAGTATTGAATAGAGATTTACTATAAATCAGGAACAATAGTAGCCCCAGTACTGAACATTTAGGAACCCCACATGACTTAAATTGGACCATAGACTTTATCTATCAGAACAGCTTGAAGGTGATTCGAGAAATAGGATTTCAATAATGCAAAAAGAGTCTTGTAATTGAAAAATGGAGCAATGAATGTCATTTAAAACAAAACCCCGAGAAAAACTAATCAGTTTGTTTGCAAATCGAGTTGCAGCTGACATTAAAACAAATGTTTCACGAGAACAGAAGGATTATTTTCATACTCAGCTGAAAGGTCTTGGGATTTTGTTGATAATAAGCTATCTTGGAAACCACATGTTGACAACCAGATGCAGAGCGATTGAACAATGTGTGTGTTGTTCCATGACAGTTATATTGAACTTATAATGCAGTAGTTTGCTGGTCGAGGTTTTCCTTCAGCACCGTACTAACTCAATTGTAAAAACTTTAAAGAATAGCAGAAGCAGAACGGCATTACTGCCGTCTTGCCAGTAATTGTTGGCGTACTCTCTACAAATTTTTTGAAGTGTGTGCCAGGGAAACCATTATTTCTTTTTATAAGATTGGTCCTCTTCCGGTATCTTGACTGATCATCGGAACCATTTGAAAACTTTGCAATTTACTTGTTTTTTAATGCTTGTCGAGTATTGCGATTAAAAGATCATCTTGTATGTATGTATGCTAGACGAGGTGTACCTGAAATAACTATCATTCGTAAAATTTAAGAAAAACGTTTTTTTTCATCACCTCTTTTCAAAATCCCGATTTTCAAAATTCTGAAGTGAAAATCAAAATTTACTTCTTTGATTTTTTTTATGAATTAGCCGACTGGGGCTCGCGTATGCCCGAATTCATAAAAAAAATAATTCGCGTAGAGAATCAAGATGAATTGGAATTCTAACATGAGTGATTCAAGAAATTTTGAATTTTGGTCAAAATAAATAGAACTAGGCTAATAGAACCAGGCAGTTTTCACCCTATTTTTTATACTGATTGATTTATATTATTGACATCCGATACTTTTTGGATTAATTCGAAATTTTGATTACTGATTTTTTTGTGTTAATATTTTATCGATTACAAATGTATTTTTGTATAATCGCCTTGATTAGGACGGTTAATATTTTAAAAAGAAGAAATTTGATATTTACATCATTAATTAGTTTCAACATGACCAAAATTCTAAACTTTATTCAAAATTGATATTAGATTCCATGTTGATGTTAGAGTTCCATTCAGCATTGTCGAATTCTGAAATTTCATCCAAAATTCATTTTAGAATCCAAAACCGTTTCTGATTACCAAATTTGACAATAATTGGTTAAAAATTGGTCGATACGCTTTATCCACATTGAAGTCCTAATCTAGTTCTACATACCAAATTTAACCATGATTGGTTAAAATATGTCTAGATAAATTCAGTGCGGCCGAATTTCAGAATTTTGTTCAAAATTCAAGTTATTGTAGAATCCCAATTCATTTCTGCATACCAAATTTTACAATTAATTGGTTGAGGAATGGCCAAGTTCAAGCGGCATGTTAAAATGCATTTCATATCCCATAATCCAAAGGTAACGATGATTGGTCATGAAATGACCGTGCTCCTAGTAAAAATTTAGATATAAAACATTAATTAAGATTATTAAAAAAAAGCTTTTTAATATTTTTGCGAAAGTGGGATTTGCGGGATCTCAAAAAGCAGAACTTTAAAAAGCGGGATTTTCATAATTCGAGTTTTCGTACCGATCTCCAATATATTATAGGTATACATTTCATAATGTTACGAATTTCGAAAATTGGATAGTATTCATAATGGATTTTGCAATTAAAATACAGCGTTTAAAGATTCAAACTGGGTTGGGGTCGTTTGCTCGCGTTTCAAAATCCCGAAATTAAAATCCCACTTTCCAAAAACTCGAATTTCAACATCCCACATTTCAAAATCCCGATTATCAAAAGCCCGCTTTTTTTTCCTCAGTACAAATTTCGATAATCTTTTTCTCAGTACAATGTAGTAAATGCATAAAATAGTTTTTATTTATTTTCAATTATTAAAATATTTTTATAATTGTCTGTAAATAAATAAATTTTTAAAAAAATAAAATAGTTGTTGGTTCCGATCAAGCTGGATTAGAATTCTACATAAGTGGTTAAGAAATTTCAAAGTTCAAACTCTCAAATTTTTTAAATGCGTTCAAAATTCACGGTAGAATCCAATTCTAGACCGATATATCAAATATGACCATCCAAAATCCAAAACTTCAGCCAAAATTGATGTAAGAATCTCAATCCAGCTCTACAACCTAAATTTGACCATGATTTGTTAAGAAATGGCCAAGTTCTACTTAGAATGGTTTAATTTCAGAACTTCACGTTAAATCCACGTTAACATCCCAAATCAGTTGTATACATACAAAATAAAACCATAATTTTTTTTAGAAGTGGCTCACCTCCAGCATTGCCGAATTCCAGAACTTCGATCAAAATTTACTTTAGGATCCAAATCCGATTCTGCCTACCAATTTTGACAATTATTGTTAAGAAATGGCCAAGTTCGGGGAAACCCGAAGCGGGGATTTTAAAAAGGTCGGGATTTTGATAATTCTGGATTTTGTAATTCGGGCTTTCGTACTAATCCCACACTTTTACTGTTCACTGTTAAATTAGTACTGTTTCACTTTATATGCTGCTCAACTTGCACTGATCACTAATAATCGCAACCGTGTTTGTGTTCCAAATGGCTTGCGCTTATATGTTTGGGCATCGCTGGTTAAGATTATTCCATTTATTATATCCGTCGATGTATGCGTATCCCGAGTGTAAATTACTTGAGGTAGTTTTATTCGCGAATATTCGAGATAGCTTTAAACGGAATGTTTTAAGCTGTTGACACATTAGAACTTAGTTTAGAGCCAGTTTAGAGAAAATTGACCAATAATCCTAGATGATCATTTAGATGATCGTCTACATTTTTAAAATTGGAACCCCCATTATGTAAGAATTATGGTTCGAATTATGTGTTTCGAAATAAATGTATTTTCGCAATTTTTCTATCTGGAGTTGACTATCTAGAGACAACAGTAAAAGGTCGTAGTTATGTCATGCCACAACTCCTAAAACAAAAAGGCCTTTTAACACCAATTTCTGTAATTCGAAACTAGAACTACCTTCGTAGTCGTCCAGGGTCCATTGTCGACAATAAGTAAATTGAGATTTTTGCATAATGCGGAAATTGTTGAAGCTTAGTTAAGAGAGAAGAAGAGTTAAGACTGTTGTCCTTTTGAAGAAAGGATCCTCGTCGTCGATATCAGAGGGCGTTGACGATTGAGCTAGACTCGAATTAAGAGAACCAGTTCAGGCAGCATGATGTATGATGAATATTGAGCTTAGTGGTATAACCAAACTGAAATGGCATGTTCACTTTGCTGATTCAAAACGATCATGAAATCGAAATTCACACTTTGGATAAAGGTAGGATAATGATCATTAACATTGAGTTTGCTTGCTAAGAAGCCAACTTCCTAGTTGGAAGAATTTCATGGGCTCCAATTTTGTTAAATACTCTTTAATTTATTTATCATTAGCAATAAAATTTCAGCACGCCATAATTAGGGAAAATATAATACATTTTCGAGACTCTTTATTATAATCACAACATTGTTCACGAATTACTTCTAAATTACTCAAATAAAAAAATGTGCACAATATGGTTGTGTTTAGGCGTTAAGTCATTATAAATGTGTAATTTGTTAATTTAATTAAATTCAATCACATGCAATTGATAAAAATTAATTTTTATTGCGTTTAAAATAATTAAGAATTATTACCTATTACAAAATTCTGTTATTTCAAACATTTGCTAGGTGCAGACTGTTGAAATGGTATTTTAATATTTACTGATAACGATTTTGTTAACCCTGACCATTTATGTATACAGGGTGTGTGTTTAACGTTCGCCTCGACTTTGAACAACTTTCATTTTTAGTGATTTTATCCTATCGTGCATCGTTTTTGAGATAAAAGCCTGTTTATTAAAAAACTCACCCTGCATAGTATAACCACCTGCAAATTCCTAAATTTGGGCACAAGTTATCTGTTCAATAAGAAGTTCTTTATGGATTTTCAGTCGACCGAAAATTGCTTAACAATATTTATGAATAAGACCAATAAAAGAAATACAATTTGGTTTCGCAGACCATCAAATGTTAGAAAAAGTACACCTTGTTTACTGTGAATGCGGTTAATAAATAGTAGTTCATTATAGTTACAAACTACATAAACTTGTTGAACGTTACCTTGGACTACTATTTTTATTTCCACCACCCCTCAGTTTTTTATGCATTTTTTGACGTAAGGCACTAAATAAATAGTTCAATTTCGATTTTAGCGTACATATCAACAATGAATTGGCGGAAAAGTTCACGAATAGAAATTTATTCAAAAAACCATGTTCGACACACACATCACATCGATCGAAATCCTCTCCGAGTTTGTTCGAATGACTACTCTGTGATCATCTGATGGTATTTGCTCCAATGCAGTTTTAACTAAATTTATCAGATGATTGAGTTCATGGAATCAAACCTGTAATCTATATTATTTCACGTTTTGAAGAAGTGATCCCACTTTATGGTAAATATGTCTTTGTCCTTTTAAAGAGGGCATGAAACGTAATTGGGAATGTAATTGTACGTGTAGTTATCATCTTCATGCTTACGTCGTAAATTCGAGTAATTGGAGACAGACGTCAAGAAATTTCTTTAAAAAAAAGATTAAACATAAATCGACGTTTTGTAAAAATTTGTATGGGAACACCACAACCCAGGAGCGGACCCCTTCAAAAATATTCCGAAAACCTGCTCATTTTGGTATAAAATTCATATGCAAAGTTTGAATCCGATGAATGATGTGGAAACTTACAAGGAGGGTCCTCTTGATCCAGAGGACTGATCCCTCGAGTTCGTGCATGTCACTAATTTCATATAATACCCTTCCTAAACTCATTCCCGTGAAAAAATGAAAAAAATATTGAAATTTTACAAACAAATTGTACCGGGGCCTGTACACCCTGGGGTCCAGCATCCTAAAATATCGTAGACTTGGTTCTGGACATGCAACTTATACATGGTAAAAACTTAATGATAATCGGTTGAGCCGCTGAATGGGCGATTCAGCCGCTCAACCGATTGTCGTCGGAACAAACAGACATTTATGGAAACAATAAAAATTGTATGGATCACTTAGACCAGGAGGCTACCCCTTTCAAAAATATTACGAAAACATACTCATTTTGGTACAAAATTCCTATGTATAGTTTAAATCCGATTGGATGAATGGTATGGAAACTTATAAGGAGGCTCTCATTGATTTAGAGGATGAGAGGATGAACCCCTCGGGTTCGAGCATGTCACTAATTTCATATATTTCCTATTCTAAACTGATTCCCGTGAAAAACTTAATAAAATTGAAATTTTACAAAAAAAATTGTGCTCGGGCCTCTAAACCCCGGGGTACACCCTTTCCAAAACTATCATTTGGTTGGTTTTGGACATGAAACTTCTAAATGGTCAAAAAATCGTTACGTTCGGTTAAGTGGCTGAAACTCCTATTCCGAGCAAACAGACATCCGGGAAAAAATTCCAATTGTGAAATACGGAAATAGTTTGGTGAATGGACTGGGGTTGTTTCGGGAACAATCGTCTGGGTGTCTTAATGACTGACGGAATACTCATAAAAGATAAAGGATGAACAATTGAAAGTTTGTTTTTTTAAAAATGCTATAACACGAGTCTACATTTTTGTTTTATTGTGTAGGTTGGAGTCTCTGATTTAAGAATGAAAAATAATTTCGTTATCCACATAACATCTATCCTTAGTAAAAAGTTGGTCAGCATGGCTCTGTCCGCTTCATTTTAAAAGATAATTTTTCAACCAAAATCGACGTCATTATGAAGCTGGTCTATGACCCACGCAGAGAACTGATATCAAATCGTACGGTCATTTGCTTTCAACTGCCGAGTCATCTGGACCTTGTAGGCCAATAATCCGAGGTGCAATATTCTCTTCAGGCTGGTGCGAATAATGGCCAGTTGCTGCGATCGGCGTCGAGTTGAAGTCGATGGATTCCCTCTTACACTATGGACCGCAGCCGCAATGTTCTCGGGCGAGTGCACAGTCCGAGCTAGAGGACCACTTTTGTCATCCAGTAGTAAGCATTTCTCCGGAACAACTTTCCATCACCAATTTCATTATAGTGGTTCCGCTTGGTGCTCTTTCACGACCCATATTTCTTTTCAAAATTCGCACGGTTTCGGCAGCACAACACTGACTATGAAAATAAGTTTTGAATATTTCGAAACGCTCCTCAAGCGAGTACATGATTATTTCGTGACGCGTAATATCAGACTGACGAGCAGTTGAAATTTTGATTGAATCATTCAAAAAAGTGTTTGCTTATAGTTTAAAAACAAACCAATAGATGACCCACTCTCTAAATGTCTGAGTTTTACGGCAAAAGTACTTCGACACAAAGAACCAACTAGGTTCCGGCTAAGAAATAGCTAGATCGGGCGCGTTTTTTCGGATTAGAACTTAAGGTTTATGGTTAAACTGCCTTGAAACCCAAACTAACGATGAATTTATTTAAGAAACAGCCATAAACTGCTTTGCAGTCTCACGGAGTGAAATTCTAGATTTTCATTCTACTGCTGCTTTCCGACTAACTAAAGTGATGATTAGTTCATACCGGTCATTCATAGATGGCACAACGCGTCTCATGTTTAATTAAAATAGGCAAAATATTTCTAATTGGCTATTGACAAATCTGAACTGAGTTTACAGTTTAGAACTAAATATCAGGCACATTTTGGTTTATTAATAATGGAGACAACATCAATAATTTAGACAAAATAATCGGCATCAGGCACACAGCATTAAATTATTTTCTGGCAAACTAGGATTAAGCCAATTTGAAGGTTATGAATAATTTTGTGCCGCACTGTGACTGCTACATTAATTTATATGTACATATTTTGCAATAGAAGGAAATTAAACGCTAATAAAAATTCGGGACAGATAAAAGCAGTAATATGTACATGCTATATAAGTTCGTTCGACACATTAACTAATAAGACCAGCAAAATTGGAAGTTATTTTCTTGTCGATGCACTATCATTATCTGTCGTGTCTACATAAATTGTTGATGTGCTGCTATTTTATCTCTATGTACTTTCCTGTGTAATATACTTATAAGTAAATTCATTGAAAACTACTATGATAATAACAATATGAAGTCATATTCTAGAATTATTGTCATTCGTGTAAAAAAAATTTAAATACTCATTACAATACTTATTAGAAAAAAATACAATCATTTGTGTCGATCGTAAAATATGGTTTATTTTTTCATATGTAAGTAGTAAGTATAGCACAGACTAGCGACGTAGCGACTTCACCCTCATTTGCTTTTTTGTATTCCACATTTTAGGAAATTAGTTGAGTATAGTTTTCTATATATTCTTTCTTTTTATGTTAGTTGTTACATATTAAAAAAAAAATGTATTTGAAATAAAAATAAATTAATAGATTTCTATTTTTATAAGGTATCATCTATTTTATTGTGGCATTAAAATACGGGTAATTCCAACCAATCATATTAAATATTTTTGAGCTGCTTTTCAAATTGGTGGTGATAAATTTAGACGTAATGAAGAAGCGGTTTTAATTTATTTATTTCAAGCAAGTCTCTACCAGCAGCTCTTTCTTAAGCTGGTTTACTATCAATCTCAGTTATACAACCTTTCTTTTAACGATATTTTATTAGCTGCTATAAACATACTTATATCATGGATTCGTGGCAAATGTTAATTAAATTACAATAATATTTTGTATTATATTATTTTCTGATAGAAATTAAACTCACTAAACTAATTTTACAAATTCAATATTTTGAATTTTGCTCCTTAACGACTTAATAAAAAAACACTTAACCGTGTCGTGTAATATCTCAGGTTCTTATAAGAGGCCTTTAATCTACTCTGAAAATTATTATACCTAGGTAGCGTGATGAAATCTTTTGTTTTTAGAATTAACCAATTTTTAAGTTGGACTAGCTTGAACTACCCTGCTCATCAATAAATTCCGCCCACTACATTTTTTGTACGAAATAATATAATATGCGCCAAAAGGTACTAAAGCAACAAGTTTTTGTTTACTAAAATCAGAGGCAATCTAGAAGAGATAGTTCGTCCTGTGGTAGCAAATAAATTTAAACTGCATATTCATTTTTTGTAAACAGTCGAACACAATCAAAAATATCTTGTTTTTTGCAAGGCCCGTTGCGCGGGTCGTCAGGCAATCTATTGCTTTACAGATTGGGTAGACTCTGAGATTTATCTACCATTTTTTTCTTATTTGAGTTTTGGAAACTAAAACGTGAAGCTGTAAAATGAAAATATAGCTCACATGAATCAAAAAAGCAGCTCAATTGTGCAACGGGCCTAACGAAAAACACAGATACACAACGATGACATTGGAATTACCAGAAACATATTTTGGTTTGATTTTTTCAAACATTGTTCAACGGTTGGTTTATTTTGATAAAAGTAACTCAATTATCAAAACAATTTTTTTTTTTTTAAGAAATCTTAATTTCTAAATCCCTTTTCCGGCCCGCAATGACAATTGTGTACGTAAAAATCGTGGGTGAAAGAGAAAACAACGCCATTACAAACTATCTTTTTTTACAGACACATTTGTGAGTGGTGAACCTAAATTGAAGCGAAAAAAAAATTCTGGCCGGAAAAGGGATATAATATTACAACTAATCTCAGTGATTATCTAGTTATAGCGTAACGCCTATAGCTATTGACACTTATAAGGAAATTTTCACTTTTTCAGCTGTCATTTTTGTGAAATATGTGCAAAATTTAAATAATGAATTTATTAACTAGTATAAAGTTTAATTGTCTTTGCAATTAAGATGCTCTTTTAATAATAAATTAACATTTAATGAATTAAAATC
Organism: Nephrotoma appendiculata; assembly: GCA_947310385.1. NCBI lineage: Eukaryota > Metazoa > Arthropoda > Insecta > Diptera > Tipulidae > Nephrotoma > Nephrotoma appendiculata. Next base: position 316,650,124 of record OX371223.1, read on the forward strand.
CCATTACGATCGACTTAATATAAAATTAAAATTAATTTCAACTAGTTCATTATCACAATTAAAGTTACGAAGCTAACCACTTCTTTAAAGCTCATCGCTCTTTACGACTGTTAGTAAAGTTTTCTGTTTTCCTAAATCAATTGACAACCGGCACACAAAAAGAGTGGCAGTATTTCCAATTTTAGATTACTAATGCATTTAACGTGATACTCTCGTACACATTTGTTACATTTGATACCAATATATTCCGATGTTTGGGTTCTTGAAAAAGAATAGATGTAATTGTAGCACATTGAACCTTTCGCCATTTTATTGTGTCCAATTTCAATTAAAGGAACTGCCGGAATTGAGCCATCGTTACGGTCTATTTTGTCATTTTCGATAGTAGGGCCATCGAAATGAGCTGCGAAATAAAAAATATTAAATTAAAGGTTACGAAAATATAAATTACATTTCTGAATAAGATTTTATCTTTACATTCATTTGATTCATTTTCAATCATTACTTCATCAGAAATTTGTTGATTTATATCAGTGTCTAGAGCAGGGATTACCGTTCTTTTATACCTAAAAATGAAAAGAAATATTAATTTCGGAAACAAATGATGATGAAAATTTGATAAGAAGCTTACCTACAATATTTTTACTCGTTCTTGGTTCGACGGACTTGACATGTGTATCTTGACTTCTAGTAGTGTTTGTTAAAGGTAGCAACTTGATTGGACGAACTTTCGCTTTAGATTTGGATTTTAATTTTTTATCCAAACGTTTTTGTTTTGATGTTACAGATTTTTCCTTCTTTATTCTATTTTTCTCAATTCTTTCGGTTTGTCGTTTTTCTTTTTCTAAAACATGTTTATCTTTTAAGTTTTTCTTTTCTCTTTCTACTTCAATCCATGTTGGAGAAGTAATCACAAACGGCTTTTTAGGTTTTGCTGGTGGTGACCCAACCTTCAATGGTGTTACAGGCCAGTCTAAATAATTCTCTATAGATTATCGAAAAATTGGAGATCTTCGGGTTTGCTTTGATTCGGTAAATTAAAATCTATAGTTTTGTTTTCAGAAGTGACTGCTAGTTCCTCTCCAGTTGTGACCACAACTTCGTTTTCAAAAGAACATTCGTGGCAAGTGTTTTACGATTTTAAATTGCCTATTGGATTACAAATATTATCGTCATCATAGTATACGAACTCGGTTATCTCGCTTAAGTCAAACTCTGATTCTCATCGTTTATAGAGTTATTAAAATTTTCCGAATTTTGACACTCATTTGAATCCAAATGTTGAGGCAAGACATTTAAACCTTCTGATGTTGTAATCACTTTAAATGTGGTAAATATTCGGAATAGCAATTTAAAATGTTCGTCGAACTGCTCCAAAGTATGCGGCTGTTTTACAATGTCTTCAAAACATTTTACTTTTGAATTACCGCATATTTTTGAAAAATTTTCATAATCTATAGTACCGTTCGACTTCAAATCATTTGTATTTGGTGCAGTTTCGATGGATGACTTTCCTAAACATTTGGAAAAATCGATAGCCGAGAAATCCCACGGGAAGAGACCGCATGCCTTAAACCCATTTTTAATAATTTGTGGTGTAATACAATTTTCAAATTCTCTCGATAATACAGGAGCAAACTGCTCTCTTGTAAAAGAAGTCCCAGGATTTTCCTTTCGCCATTGGAAAATCATTTTTGTCCAGCAATTTTTTAATGGTTTAAAAGAAACATAATCGCATGGCTGTTTTAACGTCATATACGTGATGTGACCATCGACAAAATAAATCACGGGAAATGTAATTTTATTTTCTACGAGGTACGGATGAAAATGTTTTGAGATGTACTCGTAGAATATTTGTTTTGTCATCCATCCATTTTCTGATATTGCTAAGGCCCAACTCTGAGGAACAGACTTACGAATCTCTTCTGGTACTCGTTTGTAGGGATAAATAACCATAGGGGCGACAGTATTGCCACTTGCACTAAATGTACACATTACTGTCAAATTGGATTTTGCAACTCCCCAGTCTATTTCATATATATTTCGTGCCCCCTTAGCTGCTAGCACAGAACGAGTTTATTTATTTATATAACCGATTGGGCGATTTTAAAATATCAAAATTGTTCGTCTCTTTTAAATTGTTTGAAATAGTGTTAAACCAACGTTCGATGTCAGAAGAACTAACTCTAGCACTCGCTGCTGTTACTGGATGTGACACCCGAATTGCAACGTTTGGATTACGTTTCAGGTACCTAATGAATCATCCTCTCCCTGGCATGTTGTTCTTAAAAGGTGAAGGTCTTTTATCTGCGTCAATAAACTCTTTTACCGCATCCAACACATCCTCTTTCCTTTTATAACCCTTTCCTTTGGCAAATAATAAGCCATTCCGCTAAAGCTTTCTCTTCGCTTGAACTCAAAATAGTAGGTGGACCCGGTGCAACATTTAGGAATTATTCACTCAACCGAAAAATTAACGTAGGCCGAGGAATATTATAGATTTTGGAAGCTTGATGCTTTGAAATAGCTATCTACTATATAACTTTATATTTTTAATTTTGCTTAAATAGCCAGCTATTTTAAGAATAAATAGCTAGCTACGTTAAGTGACAATGGGCGCTTTCAGGTTACTCAACAGTTGGCAACATGTTGAGTAAAATCACGGCCAACGTTACGTTATAGAAATTTTGAACTCTATGAAATTTTCAAATCAACTTGACGATGATTTCACTAATCATGATGCCAACAGTTGGTGGACCTGAAAGCGCCCAATAACATAGCAAATGTATAATATTATTGACCCCCCCCCCCCCCACCCCTAGAGGGTGCGAATTTCCGACAATTTATAAATCCCGGGAATCGGGATTGTTATTTTTTCTATCCCGGGAATTCACGGGATCCCGGGAACAATACATTTTCAGATATAATTCATTTGATTTCTCATATATACCTCTACAAATATTTGAAAAAACTTATAAACATTTTAAAAAGACAGTTTTTGGAGGAATGCATTTATTATCACATAAAAATATACTGTTAATATCAGTTTAAAAATAACAATTTAAATCACATTAAATCAAAACATACTAATTCATGTAGTTGTAAGTATAGTAATTCATTATGTTGTACAATTAGTAAGCAGTAACATAAAAAATTGAAAGCAGTATCTTCTTGTTTTATTTATCTTTACGCAAAAAATAGCTTTCAGGAAGCATAACGAGCTTAATTTGTCGCTAAAGCTTGATCGTTTCTTAGTACAAAAATTTGAAGAATTGGAAAATATTCGTTCACATTCAACTGAAGTAGGTTGAATAGTTTTCAATGCCTCAAATAGTTTTAACAAATTTGCCGTGAGTTTGTTTGAAGTTATATATATTTGGATTTCTTTTTGCAAAATTTTATGGGTGTCTTCGCCTTGTTGCTTCTCAATTACATTTGCGAAAGATAAACTAATTGATGCTTCAAATTGTCCAGCTAAATCATGTGAAGTTTCGTCAGGTAATGGTTGAACTTGAATACGATCCAATCCACAATCGTTATTCAATAAGTTCCGACTCTGATAAGCTGTCATTGCCAAAGTCATCATCCTCAAAAAGTTTAGCATATATTTCTCTTGCTAGTTTATATACTATATGTTTTACTGATATTGGTAAATTTTGGTGCCGGGCTCGTTCTAAATTTTTCGGGCTTTGTAAAAACAACATCAATGAGACTAGTTCTTTGTTCCGTCGCTCGGTTATTCGTACTTTTAGGGAATTCAAAAACTCTTCTGATAGTGCGTTATTTTGTTTTTCCAAAGTTTTAAACAAAAACAAAAAATACCTTCACTGGCCATGAGATTTGAATTTCTTCGACCGAGCGCTTCTACAGATAGTTTTAGAGGTTGCAAAATATTGAGTAATATTTGTAATTTCTCTGTGTATTCTTCAGAATAATATTTCGATAAATTTAAATCATGTAGAGCTTTTATTACACATTCACGGATCTTTAAAAAGCGATCAATCATTGTCTCGATGCTGTTCCATTTTGTTTTGCAGTCCAATAATAAATTAAATTCTTGCCCATGGTGGACTTTGGCGTAATTTTGTAGTATTGAGCTTCGTACCGGGGATGATTTAAAAAGTTTGGCAATTTTCCGAATACTTTTTAAGGCATTATTACAGTCAAAATGTATCTCATTCTCTGATGATGTACCAATATTAAACTGCTGGTTGTTTGACACTGACTCTGATTCTGAATTATCGGTGCTACTATGACTACTTACATCATTTGAGTTAACAACGTCATCTTCACATAAAAACACATTCTCATCCAAAATAACATTACCATTAGAAAAAGTAGTAGGCTTATAAAGAGACTTGTATAATACGTCTACAATGGCCAAGTGTATACCATGATTCTAACACTGCTAATGGTAAAAGGGAGATATTCTAGGTAGCTTCCGCATTACATTTTCCGTCAATCTTCACTAGCCCTAAATTGATACATGTTTCACCTCCGGTTGTAAACCAATTGACATTCATATACCTTCGATTTCGGTTACTAGTATACATTCGTCTAAAGGTCTAAATTTTGAGTCGTTACGCTTCAGATCATCAATCTCTCTAATAGTATTTTGTTTGGCTGTCTCATAGAAACTATGTACGAGGGCCATTATGCTTGTTTTTCCCTTCGACAGGTACATTTACTTAGCAGATAATGATTCTCGAGTAAATGTACTTATTGAAATACCATGTATGGAAAACCCATCTAGAGCAGCCAATCTTGCGACAATTTCATTTGAAGTTCGTTTTTTTCATTAAATTCAAGACAGACGTTTGTTGATTTTGATTGGACATTCTTTTATTTAGAGTTGTATTGGAATTAGTTCCGGTGGTACTAGAGGCATCATCATGGTCTACCGAGCTCTCGTTTGCTCTTTTGCGTTGTAGTTTAATATCATTATGCATGGATAATATATGACGACTCATTCCACTTGTTGGTGATCCTTTGCAGCTAATTATTTTATTGCACTTCGTACATCTTGAATTATTGGAATCGACTTTAACAAAATATTTCCAAACTTCGGCTGTTTTGATCGTTGACATTTTGAGGTTATACGTGATTAAAAACTTTAGAATAAAATTATTACTAACAACAACGAGTACCAACTAATTTACGATAAATAATTAAATAATTACGAAAGAAATGTGATTGATTTAACTTTCCTTATGGTTATTGCAATTACATTTCACAATATATAAAGTTCGCATTATACCTTCTTAAACACAGATTGACAGTTGAAATAAAAAAATGAAAACATAGCAGGGTGTACAATAGTCAATTACTTTTATATAAAGTGGTGAATATCAAATATGGAGTGGTGAATATTAAATGTGGCGGCGTTTACAATGCAACATTTAATGTGGTAGGATTATTATGTGGTGTCTATTATTATTTTTTAAATCTCGAATCCCGGGAATTTTAGATCCATAATCCCGGGAAACGGGATCGGTAAAATACAATACTTTCCCGGGAAACGAGTCCCGGGAATTCCAGGGACGCACCCTCCCCCCCCCCCCCCCCCCACTGTCAATAGTTGATTCATAGAAGTTATAATTATTGACAGTCTGTGCTCAATAACTGAAACTATGACTCGAACTGCTACAGTTATTAACACTCGTTTTATTTAATTAACTACACTATTATAATTACACTGTGCTAGTTGAAAAATGTGACAAGCTGGGCACCCAGGGAGTAAACCTAATTCGAGTACTATGAGTTCAATGGTGCTAGTCCCATTTTAAAGTTAGTCCCCATTTTTGAGATATCGGTTTCGACATGTTTTGGCCCTGAGTCAAAATATACCCTCACCTCATTTTCACGTTGATAGCTCTTGAACCATTAAGATTTTCGTTATGCTTTCTTCAGCAAAGTTGATTCGCAGGTCAAGACCAACAACTTTGCCGAACATATCAAGACTGAAAAACCACATCTATTTATTTTTTGCTTTTCATTTCGACGAAAAACACTGTTTTTATCATTCAAATTCAATAATTTAAATCGAGTAGAATCAATCGAATAAACATCGTATCGACAAATATAGATACAATAGAAACTATTTAAAAGAAAGTTAAATAGATTCAGTGGATTTTATGGTGATTTTTCCTAAAAAAAATTCCTAAAAAATTAACATTTTTCTTCTCTTTGACAAAACAATGGCGTGCCGTTGCGATAGTGGATACAAATTCTGGATTTTCCCATCCCATCGTTTAAACCAATTACATCACGTAAATTATCACTTTGGACGGTAGTCCAAACGAGTGACGAAAGCACCTGCTGTACTGGAAGTCAAACTCGTATATATGAGTTCGACTTCCAAAAAATTAGTTTTTCAGGTACAACTGCCCCAAAAAGTGCCCCAATTTAACTAGCAAATTATGGTTGTAGACGTCATTACCAATTCAACGACACCTCAAACATCCAAAACGGATGATTTTGACCAAAGTTATGACATTTGGAAATTTTTCTATGACGTCACGATATAATCTTGCTTTGGTATATATGTTTGTTTGTTTGTTTGCTTGTCCGTACTTCTTTAATTTGATCTCATATTTTCAGGATTTGTAGTACTTGAAAAACTAAGCAACTTTTGTTCCACAACTTTTTGATTTAGCCGCCATGTTGGCCGCGGCCAGCCTCTGAAAGGAAATTTTTGGCCATTTTAACCACGCCCACAGCGCTAAACTTATTTCGCATACTCCGGACATATGCATATCGTTAGAAAGGTATAGACAACTATCAAATAGCATATAAAAAAATTTCAAAAAATTAAGATTGAAGGTCATTTTGGCCAAAAAACTGAAAAATGCCAAATCGGCCGACCACATTCTGCCAAATTGCTAAAAAATTAGCCCAAAACTTTTTGTTCATATTTTCAGGATTATTAGCCACAAACCTCACCTACAATACGACATCAACCGTTTGTCCCAGAAAACTCGTATATTTTAGATAATACCTCCATAACTTAAAAGCCACCTTAATTTTTAGCAAAATTTCATTTTTTGGTTCAAATGCACCCTAATATCGGTCCGTTGGGTTCATAATGATAGTGAATCAACGTATTACAATGAAACAAATATAAATACGTCATATTATTATCATTGCTAAGAGAATTTTTACTAGTGACCCTTTTTACATTACAAAAAAAAATGAAAAAACTGACAAATTGATGTGATCGTAAAAATCACCAGAAACATTGAACATTTGACAGTCTTCTTGCATAACATCGATATTTTTTTAATCTTTATGATGATTTCTTTAAAAAATAGATCTTATCTCCCCTCCCATCGCATGAAGATGGATTATCAGCGAGAGGGTAGCTACCATTATTTTTTGTTTCCAACTAACACATTAAAATATGTATATTTTACTGTATTGTTTAAGGAATCAAAAATGAATTGCTATCGAGTGTGTGTGAACTGTTTTGACTGACAACAATAAAACGAATCGCAATTCAATTCATTTTCAATTTGCCGTGCCAAAATCATTGATATCAAATAAAAATACTCTTAACGAGGTAAATGCCATTGTTTTGTCAAAGAGAAGAAAAATGTTAATTATTTAGGAATTTTTTTTTTAGGAAAAATCACCATAACATCAACTGAATCTATCTAACTTTCTGTTAAATAGTTTCTATTGTATCTATATTTGTCGATGCGATGTTTATTCGATCGATTCTACTCGATTTAAATTCAATAAAATGATAAAAAATGATAAAAACAGTTTTTCGTCGAAATGAAAAGCACAAAAAAAAAATAGATGTGGTTTTTCGGTCTTGATATGTTCGGCAAAGTTGTTGGTCTTGACCTGCGAATCAACTTTGCTGAAGAAAGCATAACGAAAATCTTAATGGTTCAAGAGCTATCAACGTGAAAATGAGGTGAGGGTATATTTTGACTCAGGGCCAAAACATGTCGAAACCGATATGGGGACTAACTTTGAAATGGGACTAGCACCATTGAATTCAGCATACTCGAATTAGGTTTACTCCCTGGGTGCCCAGCTTGTCACGAAAAAAAAGTTCGCAATTCAAGCACAGTGTTATTTTTCGTTAGTTTTTTAATAGTTAAAACAATTAATTTAATAAATAAACAGTCAAACTTTAAGTTTCATCACTTAAACATGTTTGTAATAGCACTTACATTTACGGTATTGCTTGTGAAATTTCACTATAATCGGTCAATTTATTTTTCGTAGTATACACTGAACTTTTCATGACAACGCATGATGACAAACTAAATAAATCAAACATAAACGTAGAGTAAAAGGGAGAAAGAAAGGATGATATTTTATTTCGAGCTTGATTGTATAATAAATTATATTAATAAGAGAGAGATAAATGCTAAATAGCGTGATAGGGTCAATTATTGTATGAAAAATCCTGACGGTCAATAGCTATAGTCTATACGCTAATTGTTTTATTATTTTAATTCCTCAATTGGTAGTCTATTCTTCTGGGATGCAACTTATTGTTTTCTCTGCCAGTCCTTTGAATTTCAGCGACTCAGGGAACCACTAACTCTAAAGGTTTTGCTCTATTTAGGCACTTCTGTCCATTGATGCGATCCAGTAGGTTCCGCAGCTCGTCGTTGTCATGCAGCTGCAGTCGCAGTACATGACTCCTTGCAAAATTTTTGTATTTGAGGTTGTCATTTCTAATATACCATGGAGCATTCACAATGCTACGTAGTACTTTGTTTTGAATTGTGTATGTGCTCTTAACTGTAGTTTTCTTTGTGCAGCCCTAAAGCTGAATACCATACATCCAGATAGGTTTTTTTCATGCAAAACCGTGAACGTGTTAAGGAAACAGTGAAACAGATTATCGTGGTATTGTGTACTCGGAATTGTTGCCAGAAGATCAGACGGTAAATAAAGAATATTTTCTGGGCGTTTTAGAGAGTAAGTTTGTCGAAAAAGGCAGGCTTTATGGAAAGAAAACTCATAGATTCATGGATTTTGCATCACGACAACGCAGCACCATCTCACAAGGCTATCATTGTGAACGAATTTCTGGCCAAGAACTCAACAAATATCATCGAACAACCGCCGTATTCATCCTGATATGGCCCCAGCTGACTTTTTTCTCTTTTAAAACTCAAATTACCACTTCGAGGCACCCGTTTTCGCGGCCAGAACTGAGGTCGATTCCGAAAAATAATTTTGAAAAATGTTTTGATGATTGGATTATTCGTTGGCATACTTAAGTGATTATGATTTGCTGTGTTTTTTAACATTTTCGATGGGACAGTTCATCTGACAAACCCTGTACATATACTTAGATGATTAAACAGAGCAAAGATGAGGCCTCGTTTTTTATTGATTTACCCCATAACGTATGATGAGCAAGAAGCCAAAATGGAAACCAAACATCATCTCAGCTGGTGCCTGAACTTAAGCCGCTCCATACCGATTGTCAACGTTCAAATTTTATTCTTGTTTCTTGAAATATTTTAACCATATTTAAAGGAGCTCGACTATATGAAAATCCTATTTCTTATCAAATATTCCTTACCAAGTAGCACTAAACTAGGCAAGCATTAAAAATTACAAGTGCTTCTATCACTGAATTTTTTCATTAAATGACTTCTCTTTCTTAATAATAAACATCAAATTTCTTGGCTCAAGAGGGGTTGTCATCATTAATAGTATAAAGATATTATTTCGGCTCAGATTAACTACCTTGACTCATATACAGTCGAGCCTCCTATAACGCGATTAATTCGTACCGCATTATATACAAAACCGTGCAATAAGAAACTGAGTTTGCGTTATAATAGAAACCGCTTTTTAAGAACACCGCGTTATAGGAGGGTTTCTCGCAATGTTTACCTCGCGTTATATGGAAACCGCGTTATAGGAGGCTCACATGTACCGTAATTACAATAATGCACATGTTATTGTTATCTGTTGATAAGACCCCATTTTATAAAGTTTGAACTCACTCTAATATACTCGGTGGGGAGCCATCTAGATTGAAATCTTATCTGTATGTGTTAATTCATCGACAAAGATGATATCATATTCAAAAGCTTAGAACAATTCCAAATATGTTGGATATTTCGTTTTGTATGAAGATGTGAATCAAGAAATTGTCTCCACTTTTGTTTATTTGAACTTATAATTTTTTTTTTTATTATTTTATATTTATAATTAAACTTTTTATCAGTTTTGTTATCTTGCTTAATAAAAATAATCGTAACAATAACATTTTGATAAATAAGTTTATGGCAAATTTAGTCAAATTTTTTTGTACAAAGACATACATTGTACATACATATCAGAGCTGTTTGAAAATGCATTCAAATCGAATCAGTGATACAATATACTTCTTACAAAATATCGTTGTCCATCCACATTATGTGTAATAAAATGTACGTACTTATGTGTCATATCGTTTAAATGTGATATTATTCAATTGACGCTCGTAATTAAATTACTTTGTCGACCATGTCAATACACTGTACATCCGTTTCGTATTTTCAAAAATTACATCGACAAAAATGTTTATTAATTTTATTTTGGGGGTTTTCGATTTTATGGATTAGATTATGTACGTGTACGTGTTTCGATTAATTACGTAATCTATAGTGCATCGGAGAATTGCTTAATTCATAACATGGCACAGCGGACACAGACGAATGCTGAGAAATCAATTTTTATACTCTTGAAAACAGTCAACATAATAATGCTATTGTTGAATATTCATTTTGTGCTTTATTTAAATTTTCCCTTTTGTTTTCGTGTTTTCCACATTTTCATACGAAATTTTTCTACTTATGGTAACAAAAAATAAGATATACAACAATGATTGATAAAAATGAAAAGTTTAGGAAAATAAATATTTACCAGTGCTATTATTAATTGTAAAATGTAGAGATTTGCCATAATTCCGTGGGCCGCAAAGAAAGTAGAATTATATTCGAATAGAACGAGTTCTTAGATTCATAATTGTTTTTCGTCTCGAGGTCATCATCGATGCTAAACGTTGGAAATGTTGGTTAATATCTTATTAAACGATTAAGCGCTATGCAAATGATGATTCAAGTAACATTACAAATTTAAAAACAAAACCTTGTTTCTATGATGCGTAAAATTCCATACACATCCTATAAAATTGTTTAACAGACCCAGTCGTTCTTATTTCCAAAGGTAGCCTATTCCATAATACAGCACCTCTTACAGAAACCGCACCACTCATAAAGCCAGTATTGTGTGACGGTATAATTAGCATTCTGGTTCGGAAATAGAAAACTTAAATTTTGATTTAATGTATCTGGGAGAATCCGAACAATTTAATATTTTGAAAATAAATAGAACAACTCTATAATTTAAGTAATTCTGAAGGGATATTCCAAAAATACTATCACTTACGTGAGAAATATGATCATAGCGTCCCAGGCCATAAATATAACGTAAATTACTATTAAAGACTCTAATAACTTTACCCTTTAAAAAAGTGTTCATATACGAGTAAACTATATCGCAATAGAGTAACTGACTCAAGACCAATGAACGAACTAAAAATAACCTGGTAGAACGAGGAGTGCCATTCTGTTTGCTTCTAAGAAGCCGTAAAGTACCAAACATGTTAAGACAAATTTTATCATAATGCTTATCCCAACTCAAATCACATGACATTAAGAGACCTAAATTCTTAACAAACTGAACATAGGGAATAGTATTACCATCAATTATGATCATGTTAAACAATTCATAGTTAATATTTCTACCAAAAACAATAGTTTGTGACTTGGATGCGTTGAGAGACAATAGATTGGTACAAGCCCATTGATTGATCAATCTTAGGTCATCATTAATCTTCCTAGTTCCCTCATTAGTTGTTCCAACATCAGAACGAGTCAGCTCATGGAAAATTTGAACGTCATCAGCAAACATATGATGGAAACAATACAAAGGTAACCTCGAAATATCGTTAACATACAGCGAGAAAAGAATGGGACCGAGAATTGAACCCTGAGGTACTCCAGCTTGTAAAGGAAGTTCAGAAAATCTATTAAATGAACTAGATGAAAGACAAATTGTGATCGACGTCGACAGATACGAAATAATTAAACTATTTGCATCGTCCGAAAAACAAAATTGTGATTTTAATTTCCTTCCAAGTACTTGAAAATTGATCGAATTAAATGCTTTAGAAAAGTCCAATAGAACAAGAACAGCATAATTTCCTTCCTATAAAATCTGTAACACTACTTAATAAAGACATTGTATTATGGGAACTACGAAAACCAGATTGAAATTCCGAAAGCAAATTGTTTGATTGAATATAAGATTTAATCTGTTTCGCTAAAAAACTTTCAAATATCTTTGAGATAATGGATAACAACGATATTGGACGCATATCGGAAACAGATTATGGATCATTAACTTTGGGTATGGCAATCACCTTGCTGATTTTCCACGCAATTGGATAAGCACTTTTTTGAATAATATGATTAAATATATTTACCAAATACGGAAGAATAGCAGGTATACAGACTATTATAAACTTAAGTGAGATACCATCAGGCCCCATAGTATCCGATTTCAAGGCAAGAAGCGATTTAAGCACTTGGTCTTCATTTCATTGAACAAACTTAAAATTGTTACCATCTCCATTAGGTGGAATAAAAAAAGAACTTTAACTAGCTAAATCAACCTGTGAATTTAAAGATGGATAATTATGAATTGGTTGTACAAAAAATGTATTTAAACATTCAGAATCGAACAAATTCGAACAACTTTCATCCCTAGATTTACCCAAACCTCCAACCCTTAAGGTTTTTCCAGAGTGCTTTAGAACCAAGTCCAAGATCAAATTTATTCAGATAAAAACGTTTTCTAGCACTTTTAATCAAACCTTTAATCTTTTTATCATAATATTTAAGAACACATTTGTTCTCAACATTAGGATTCAACTTTCAAATTTTATAGGCTAATGTACGAATCTGAATCATATTTAAGACATAACTATTCATGCACAGTGGTTTATTATAATTAATCTTTCGTCTTACAAACGGTACATGTTTATCCATAAGAAAGAGCAGTTCATTATTCAAGATATCGACATTCACATCATCAGAATCGTAAAGCCTAACAAGACCAGTATTTTCGAAGTCTTCCTGAAGTAACGATAAATCAAGATGCTTATAATCTCTAAATATGTTAAACTCCTGTTTACAAGTTACTTTAAAATTTAATTTTACCGCCACCATTTCATGATCAGAGACCCCCTCATACTGAAACTGACTTAAAAAATTGACTAGAATTAAATCAATGAGAGAACCACCATTATCAGTAACTCTGGTAGGCTTTATTTGAGGTGTAAAGAGATTATATTGGGCAATTAGAGATTTAAATTTTCTACTTTCTGATAATTTAAGCAGGTCAGTATTAAAATCCCCCATCAATACTATATTATCATATTTCTCATTAAGAGCATACGTATACGTCATTTGAACGCCCTATTCAATACCTGTCAAAATCAGCTAATAGTTTTTTTTGATTGTGCACATCCAACCGATTTCAACGATTTATCAAATTTGCGAAAAAACAGTATTTGCGGGAAGTTTTGTTGAGTCACTTTTTCGCAAACAAAACTGCAGCTGAAAGTCATCGTTTGCTCGTGGATTTGTATGTTGAGCATGCTCTTGCAAAAACACAGAGCTTTGAGTGGATTAGTCGCTTCAAAAGTGGTGATTTTGACATCAAGGACAAAGAGCGACCTGTGGCCCTATTCTGGCTTTCCCTGGGAATAGGGAATTGGGAAAAATATTTTCATAGCATTTTTGTCTAAATTGTATTTTTCTGGTCTACTGACGGAACATGTTTGGTGCTAATATTTTCGAAACAAAGTTAAATGGGAAAATATTTTTCCCTATAAAAATTTTGTGGAACAAAATTTTTCCAATTCACTTGGTTTTGAACATTTTTGCACTAAATTTATTCTTTTAGTAAGCCGGGAAAATACAATTTAGGCAAAAATACTATGAAAATATTTTTCCCAATTCCCTATTCCCAGGGAAAGCCAGAATAGGGCCACTGGTCACCCGAAAAAGTTTGAAGATGAAGAATTGGAGGCATTACTCGATCAAGATTCATGTCAAACGCAAGAAGAACTTGCAGAATCTTTGGGAGTTGCTTGAACAGTTTCCAGATGTTTGAAAGCCTTGGGATTCATCCAGAAGATAGGAAATTGGGTGCCATACGAGTTGAAGCCAAGAGATGTGGAAAGACGATTTTGAATGCCCGAAATGCTTCTCGAGCGCCGCAAAAAGAAGTCGTTTTTGCATCGTATTGTCACTGGCGATGAAAAATGGATCCATTACGATAAACCCAAGCGCAGAAAAGCGAATGTCAAGAAAGGCGAGGCCGGCCCATCGACACCAAAGCCGAATATTCACGGGGCCAAGGTCATGCTGTGCAGTTGGTGGGACCAGCTAGGTGTGATCCACTATGAGCTGTTGCCAAGTGGCCAAACCATCAATGCCCAACTCTATCGTCAACAATTGATCCGATTGAAGCAGAAAATCCAGGCAGAGCGGCCAACATATGCAACCAGACACGAGTCAATCATTTTCCACCACGATAACACTCAGCCACATATTGCGGCGCCGGTCAAAAATTACCTGGAGAATAACGTATGGGAAATTCTGTCTCACCCGCCTTATAGCCCAGACCTTGATCCATCCGACTACCACCTACATATTTCGATCCATGCAGAATGCCCTATCAGGAATACGCTTCACTTCAGTTCAAGGTATCTAAAATTGGCTCGATTCGTTTTTGTGGGATGGAATCCATAAATTGCTAGAAAGATGGGAAAAAGTAGTGGGTAGCGCTGGGCAATACTTTGAATAAAAAATCTTGTAACATTTTTCCACAATAAAGGCTCAAATTTCATTTAAAAAAATCGGTTTTTAATGCATGCACCCAATAGATAGAGCAACAAAACACGAAATGAAATTGCACGTCATCATAACTAAAAAATTAACAATTTTATAGCTCTTAACTCTCCTCACACTGACCAGTTTTACTTACATAACCTACTGAAAAGTGACTTTTATACACCGCTCATAATCTGTACTATACATAATCTCGATAATTTCGATCGTCGGCCCATCTTCGAAAATATCGATAAAATTCTGAAAATTATCGAAGTAGTCTGGCATACAAACTGTCGTAGCATCGCAAGCCACGCGAGTTTTAAAATGAAATGTGTCTAAAAGTCACTTGTCAGTAGAATGAGGATTAAACGACCAAAAGGGACAAATTTCAAATAATTATTTGCCACTTGCTAAATCAGTAATGGTTAGATTTTATTAATAAAAAATAAAGGGAAACTTAAATAGATAAAGAAATGTTACTAGTACTGTTTTTGAAAATTAATTAATGCCTAATAATGTTTCTAAGATATAGCTTGTCATAGAGAAGTTTGGTTCCATATTTTTAATAGATGAAATTTTGTTTAAAGGTCATGGAAAGATTTAAAATAGAAACACATTTCATAAGTAATTAACAAGATTTTATATTTGATATTTTTACTAGTTTTTCTGTTGCATAGCATCCTTAATATTTGTTTTTGTTACTAAAGGAATTCTCTTATAGCGATCTTTTACAACTTGTAGTAGATATTGCTGGTATTCCTCCTGATGCGTGAAAATCGAGTTATAATTTTTAATGAGTTCAATTCCTCTTTCAGCAACATCATTCCATATCATCCTTCCATGTATTAGGGGGTTTTTTAATAAAATTTGGCTTCGCTCCAAATAAAATTTCAAAAAACTGCTTTGTATTTCTTTTCACAAAATCTTCTATTTGGGCATATTCCACATTCTCAGGTATGGTCGCTTTCTTCAAATGTAAAACTTTATATGGGTTTTCTTCTTCTAACTTTCGAACCATTGCCATTTTTTTCTGTCTAGATCCTCATCGAACGGTAAGTCGAACCATCGAATTAAGAAAACTATTTTCATAGTATTTTTGTTTAAATTGTATTTTTCTGAGCTACAGATGAAATTAGTTTGATGTAAAAACAGGGGTCGGCACTCGAAGTTTTAGCAAACGGCTAATTTTGCGCGCTCATTTTTTGACAAGCATCTGTTCTGAAACAACATTTACAAGCCAAAGTATTAATTAAAAAATATGAGACGGCCAACGCCTTAAAGATTGCTCCTCGCCAAGAACGGGACAAAATATTATCAGGCCACATTCGTTCTGCGTGTGAATCCTTCTCGGACAGGCTCGATGCTATTATCCGCGCTGAAGATGGCTTCATCGAACAATAACATATTTTTATTTAATTTGAAATGTTTTTTAAAAAAATAAAAATTGACAAATTTTCAGCATTTGAATGGAGAATTAATTTTCCCTATAAAATTTTTTTGGAGCAAAAGTATCTCTATCAAATTTGTTTCGCCATGGGCCGACCCATCTTCCATGCCGGTATAGGCTGGCATGGAGCTTGCAATGTGCAGATGGTCTTAAATCGGTCCTATAGCCGTACGTCCTCGAGTTGGCCGGAAGGCGTAAAGTAAGGACGTAAAAAGCATAACCGCGGAAGAGCAGGGTGAGCCTTGAGCCCCAAAACAGATCGCATAGTTACCCATAAAAAAAAAAAAAACAAAAAAAATTTGTTTCGTAAATATTTACACCAAACTAAAATTACTCGGTCGGCCAGAAAATAAAATTTAGACAATGCTATGAAAATATTTTCTCGAATTCCATATTCCCATGAAAAGCCAGAATAGTGCCACAGTTCACATTTATGTTCTACGTTGTTCTATAGATGTACGCCTAACAAGTCGTATTTACGATACACCCAAAATATGTAAATCCCTTGCCGGTATCATAAAAATATCAAAATCAAATACATAATAAGAAAATGAGTCACTTATAAACGATTACTTGAAACACAAATATGCACGAGATCTAAAAAAAAATATGTGTATTTCCATCGGTTTGAAGTTCATTTATGTTACTATCTATTGTGATTAATGATTACAAAAACTAAAAACTAATAATAATACAAAGAAAGAAAAACAATAATCTTAATGAAGTTTATTTAAATTTCTTGGAATGATTTACTTACTTAATATACTATTTTTTTAAGGGCGTAAGTCTAGTAATCTAATTTTTTACTAGATTAATTGAAATATGTGACACCATGCAAATTAATCTTAGAAACATTTTTTTGGAAATTATCTAAATGTCCAAATAATTTTTAGTAATCTTGGTAATTTTTACATTAGCTTAAATTCTTTGAAATTCATTCCACGATAATGAATTGCATTTTTCTAAGATAAACGATGGTGTTTTTCCTTATTAATCATACCACTTACATGATTTATAAAATAAATTAAATTTATTATGTTCTTTTAAAATTAATCAATATAGAAACTGACAGCTGTAACTGTTACTAAACACTTCAATTTAGTTTATTTCAAGATGTCTAGCAATAAGTTAAAAATTATTTATTTTAACTTGCGACATTCAGCCACTTACAGCAGTCTTGGTTTCTAAACAGATTTATTGAAATTCGATACTATGTCGTAAATCCTAACCCCGCTTGAGTCGATTGCAAACCAAGACGTGCACTCCTATTCCTCTAGTCGCATCACTTTAAGTGATGTAACTTATCTTCTTGCTTACTAGATCATTAAATCGAAACTTACAAAATAATTGTTCAATAAAGTCGTTCGTCTGCAAATTGTTTAAATATTAGTATGCTGCTTTATAAATATTTCCTTGCGACTGCTATCACTTCAAATGACAATTTCTATCACAAATAAATAAAAAAAAATTCAAACTAATGCAGCCAATAGATTTAAAAAAAATTCATTGATAGTTTTGCACAAAATTATTTATTAAATATTGATTTTAAGTAACCAGGAAGATCCATAGTCACGTCGCATGAAGTGATACGTCTAACTCTAAGGTAATTCAGTATGTGGTTTTATTTGATCAGGTTGGCCAGGATAAGATAGAAGAACACTTGTGTGCAGGTAAAATGCATATTGCCGGAATAACTGGAAGCCAGAATATGGAAAGTTTTGTGAACTAAGGCAAAAGGGGTGATTTTTAATTAAAACATCACTAACGAATATGAGCAACGTTATGGATTATGAGTTTTCAGATTATAATTCAAACAAAATTGCACAAGAGGACTACCTGACCGGAACAACCATTTTAGCCATTCATATGTTCATTTTAATGTTATTTTAAATACATAATAAAATATTATTTCGTGCTAAAAACTACAACCAATCCATGTACTGGAAACAACAGCATGATCTGTAGCATAATTTACACAAATTGACAGCAAACTACAAAGAATTAGGAGAAAATACTATTAAAGTGATTAATATAAAAGATTCGATATGGACGCTTTACCTCTCAAATGCTGAGATTGCTGGTTTATTGTAAATTAAATTGATTTGATTTAGCCCTGAGGAGTAAAATGGGTCCAGCGTGTGTTGAAACCCAAGGCTCGGTCTAATCTTTCAAGGTTCATCAGAGGCCGGTAATACAACATCTATTTTATACTGAAAACAAATATCGAATTGAATTGCATGTTGTGAACAGTTATGGATTCGGTTAGGTCTGCTAAGGTTGGCCAGAGCCCAATAATGGATTGTATTCTATTCGATACTGGATCATATTGACTAGTGGCAAACTCAATGTCAAACTAACTTGCGTATTATGAACAGAATTTTAATGGTTTCAATTAGTGATTGGTAAATGAATGTTTCGATTTATTCATTAAAGCGCGTGTCTTCTTCTTCACAATCGAGTGTCTTCAGCCTCCCACGATAGAGCTCTAGTTTATTATAAGTTTCGTAGTCTTTGAAAAATGCAATGCCACACTAACTGAAACCACCATAGTTCCGTTCACAACGTGCAAACTGGTTAAAATTGTCTACCGCTAGTCGATACGATACGGTATTGAATAAAATACATTTCACTACACGCCTATGATGAACCTTTTTGTTTATTATATATAGGGTTTTCCAATAAGAGGTTTCATTTTGAATAACCTGCTATTTGGGCAGTTGTCATCTTTTGACATTTGACAAGTAAAAACTACGCCATTACTAAAAATGGACCCGCTTCAACAACGCATTGAAATTGTTAAAATTAACTACAAAAATGATGAAAATTTTGCAGTCACAGTTTGCAAAGCTAAAGCACTTTTGGGTCATCGTGAAGCATCTTCTCGGCCGGCAATAGTGAAACTTGTGGAAAAATTTGAGCTGTTGGGACAAGTGATTAGTGATGTGAAGAATCGAAACCGTGTGCATCGCTCAAGAATAACAGAATATTGCTGCTGCAGCCCGTAGTAACGAAAACCCAGGTTTGTCGATTCCTCGTCGATCTTTGGAATTGGACATTCCACAAACGATATTACACCATATTTTGCATAAAGACTTAGGTCTTAAGGATTTTAAAGTTCAGTTAACACAAGAACTCAAAACGGTCGATCATCATAAACGTCGTATCTTCGCTGATTGGGTCCTTCTAATGCATTAAAATGTTCCGGATTTCCATCGAAAAATCATCTCAGTGATGAGGCCCATTTTCACCTCGGAGGTAGAATTATCGCATTTAGGGCTCAGAAAATCCAAGAATGATTGTTGAAAAACCTCTCCATCCTCAACGTGACACTGTTTGGTGCGGTTTTCGGGCTGGCGGTGTGATTGGACCTTACTTATTGGAAAATGAGGATGGTGCAACTGTTACGGTGAATGGATTGTTCTACCAAGCTATGAGTAATGATTTTTTATGACCGGAATTGGAAGATATTGATGTGGACGACGTTTATTTTCAGCAAGACGGCGCTACGTGCCACACAAGTAACGAAACAATCGCGTGGTGGCTGAGAGCAGACATACAACCCCAAAGGGTTAAACATCAAATATAGGTATGTAAATATACTGGCTCATGGGTAGAAATTCTGAGATCTCATTACTCAACAAATTGTTTCTATACATGCCTACATATTAGGAACGGCAAAATTCATAGGGACATAAAAATACGTCACCGATGAATTAAAGAAACAAACAAGGAATCGCGTACAGCGTTCTCGTTCTTGACATGAAAATGCAGATATCCATCGTATGTTTGACACCACCAATAGAGTGAGAAGACTCCAAAGGCAGAAACCGCTGTAGCTGCGCAGTAACCAAATAGCTACTCATCATAAACTGAATAGCCAAATAAAAAACATTCCATAACTGACCTCTGATGAACCTGAACAAACCAGGTCAAACCCCTCGGATTCTTATAAAAATTAGATACCATAATGACTTATAGCCTGTGTGCTGAACATTAACAATTTTAGTTTATTCTTTATATTTATATTCCCCTTTATAGGTGATATGTATATTCTCTTTAAAAAATACAGGAACCCCTCCAAGAACACGATTAATTCGTTCCGTGTTCTTTAAAACCGTGTTGTTCGAGGCTACAAAAAATAAAATAAAAGAGAATAACGAAAATCGTGTTGTTTGAAACCGTGTCATTCGAGGTAATCGGTATCCGAAACAGTGTTCTTCGAATATCGTGTTCTTGGAGGGTTACCTACATGTATCATTGTGTAATGTACAAAACTAAATAAAATTATGTCTCCCCGTTATTTTTAACAAATTGGACACCATAGGATTATTTTTTCTTTATTCAGAAACTATTCAGACTACTCGTATACTGATTTTTTCCTAATCTGTGATTTATTTCCTTTTCAACTTTATATGAACCGACCAAATGGCACAGTGGTTAAAGCGTTGGCGTTTGGATCGGGAGGTACCGGGTTCGAATCCCGATAGGGGCAGGATACAAAGGGAATTTTCATCTGTGATAAAATGGAACACATCTATGACCCCTGTCGTAGTGCAAAACTCATGGGCCGACCCATTTTCCATGCCAGTATAGGGTACAATGTGAAGATGGTGATAAAAATCGGACCTATAGCAGTACGTCTTTAATTCGACAGATGATGCGTAAAGTAAGACGGAAAAATAAACCGCGAAAGAACAGGGAATGCTTCGGCCCCAAAACAGATGGCACAGTCTAAAAAAAACAGAAAAAAACTTTATACACTTATGTGCAAAAGTTAACATACATCGTCATTTTTATAAGAAGTAGTAATTTTGAGAATAATAAACAGAAATTTCAATCATAAAAACTTTTCTGGAATATTTTAACGCAATTTATATGAATTTAGGTATATAGTTTTTTTTTCGTTTTTATGAGGAAACGACGAGAATCCCCGTTTTACATTTTCTCTTTTGTGCATAAGTTAACACACATTTGTTTCGGCTCGATTAGTTTCATTAATAATTTAAGAGTGGTTATTTCACATTAATTTACTCATCAATTCTGGTTAGTAGATATTATAAAATAAAATAATTTGATAGATAACATACACATAATTAAAATTGTAAGTGTAGTTTTCAACATGGCGTCAAAAAGAATACAAATATCAGAAGATTTGAAAAAATCTATTGTTAATTTAAAAGAACAAGGAAAATCATTGTCTGAAATTGCAAAAATATTTAATAAAAGCCGTTCCACTATTCAAGGCATTATTCGAAATTATAAAAACACCGGAACTACTGCTCCAAAACCACGTTGTGGGAGACCCAAAATTTTCAACGATCGCGAACAACGCTATATAATTCGAAAAGTAATGGAAAATCCTAAAATTAGAGCAAATACAATTGCATTAGAAGTATTAAGAGAGATCAATAAAAAGTGTCATCGAAGTACTATTTCTAGACTTATTCGTTCTGAGGGATTTAAAAATTGTATACCTAGAAGAAAGCCATTTATTAGTACTATAAACAAAGCAAAACGACTACAGTTTGCCAAATCATATGTAAATAAACCGCTATCTTTTTGGGAAACAGTTATGTTTAGCGACGAATGTAAATTTAATATTTTTGGCAACGACGGGCGTGATCGTGTGTGGCGGAAAAAAAATACGGCTTACAATGACAAAAATATGGTTGGCACAGTAAAACATGGAGGTGGAAATGTTATGGTCTGGGGATGTATGGCAGCTTCTAGTGTGGGAAATTTGTGTTTTATTGATAAAACTATGGATCGTTTTGTCTTCTTGGATATTTTAAAGCAAAACTTGAAAGTAAATGCAGAGAAATTAGGCATAGCAAGTAATTACTACTTTCAACAGGACAACGATCCAAAACATACGGCGGAAGTCGTACGTCTATGGCTTGTATATAACTGCCCTAAGCAACTTAAAACCCCTCCTCAATCCCCAGACCTTAACCCCATTGAACACCTTTGGGACGAACTCAAGCGCCGCGTTCAAAATTACAATGTACGAAGTAAAGACGGGCTTAAAACAGCCTTAACAACTGAATGGGAAAATATAAGTCAGCAATGCACACTAAAGTTGGTTCATTCAATGCCAAATAGATTGCGAGAAGTTATACGAAATAACGGGGGTCCAACTTCATATTAACTTTACAATTATTAATAACATTATTTATTAAAATTATAGCTGTATGTTAACTTTTGCACAAATGAAATGTGAAGCTTTTTCTTGTTTATTTTATTTTCGAAACAATTATCAATTTTTTTTTGTATTATGTTTTGGTAATAAAAAGAAATGAATTGGAAATTTAAAAATAATAAAAAAGCTATTTAAATTTTTATCAGTTTATTTGGAAAAAGTCAACAATCGAAATTTTTAAAATTGTATGTTAACTTTTGCACATAAGTGTACCTATAACGAACAATAATATTGTATGTATAGGTATTTATCTGTAAATTTTTTCTCGAAAACGGCACTATAATTTTTTCTGAAAATTGGC
Source organism: Nephrotoma appendiculata (assembly GCA_947310385.1). Taxonomy (NCBI): domain Eukaryota; kingdom Metazoa; phylum Arthropoda; class Insecta; order Diptera; family Tipulidae; genus Nephrotoma; species Nephrotoma appendiculata. The sequence goes on from OX371223.1 coordinate 316,673,001, forward strand.
ATACTACCATTTTCCGGTGTGAAAAAACTATCTAGAAAGGTCACGACTTTGGGAAAATTCGTTTAGTTTTCGTTTCGTTTAATTTTGGAAAAATATTTTTCATATGAATGACGTCACAAATACTTGGAATAGTTGATTGCCAGATTCTAAATTGGTCTCCGAAAGCTGGTCTAAATCTTGCATATATGAAAATCAAGGTCTGTCATATTAAAATAAAAGTTTTATTATAAAAAATCATGAAGACAAAATATTTGTTGCACTAAATTGACCTTTAGTTTTTCATCGGAAATTATTGTATAAAAAACCAAAAATAATAACTTTTGTGAAATAAAAATAAATAATAATTTGCTAAGTAATAAAAATTGTGACAAAAAATTTAAATTTAAAATAAAAAAAACTTTACAAATGCGTAATTTAGATATTACGGAGGGTATGTGTAATGAAACACGCCTGATTGTTACCGAATTATGTAACAACGTAGTTGAAGCAAAAATAGTTACTGGGGAAAAAGCTGGACAAGAAGTACCTCGAGTTAAAGGCAATTTGACCTGTACAATACAACGACATCAATTTCCGCTTCGACCAACGTTTGCGATGACCGTGCATAAATCTCAAGGGCAAACGTTCTAATTTGCTAGCGTCGTCCTTCGCACTCCTGTCTTTAATCACGGTATGTTGTACATAGCATTTTCCCGTGTTAAACGACAAAATAGCTTGAAAGTTCTGTTACCACCTGAAAATGAACGTCGCACGTAATAATGATGTGTGGAAAGAAGTATTGAACGCTCCTGATGAAACTTCTATTAAGTCTTGATAGTGACAGCGACGACGGTTACTTCGGCATCATCGATGTTTATGTCTCAGCCGAATAAAATAAAATGAAATTAAAGTTGTTTTGCGAGAGATTAAAAAAACTGTCTATCTTTTCACCGAGCAGCTCGGTCCCCTGGTACTAAATCTAAAACGTTCAATCGCGTGTAAAACATACGTATGAATAGTAAATATAATTTATTTGTGGTGTGAAAAGAGTGATGTGAAAGAAAATACGATTGACAAGTGGAAACTATCAGACCAGTGATTATTTGTTAAATGATCTGTTACGTTTTTGTGTAATGGAAGTACTAAATAAAATAACGGGCATATATTTGTTAAAGAGTTTATTTTTGAATTAATTTAGCTTCTGTTTCGTTTATCAGTTATTTCTTCTCTATTGCTATCACAACCTACTAGACTATATTTGAATAAAATCTATTTCACTTATACCGGGTTTCCATCGTCATAGTATACAAGTATAATAGTATTATAATATTAAAGTATTACGATGGAAAACCAAAGTTGATAGTATAATAGTTTATTAAAATATTTCAGTATACTAGCTATCAAAATATAATACGTAGCAAATATTATTTTTAACGTTATAAATTTAACAGTGTAAAACTAAATTCAATTTTCGTAGCTTATCCATTACCATTTTTAATATTTTCTCGCGGCAATGAGAAATAATTTGTTGGCTGATTATCGTTATATATTATTCTTATATAGTATGTGTCAAATAAATTAATAATATCCTTTTTATCAAATGATCAACTCGAGCAGGGTTAATACAAACCGTACGATGGAAAACCAGCAGGGCTTGATAGTATAATAGTATTATACTATAATTCTATTATGCTATATCGACGATGGAAACCTGGTATTATTTTCGTTCTAGAATCGAAAATAAATTATTTGGTGATAGAAACACAGTAGAAACATCACAATGTTGCAATCTAGCAGGCTTCAAAGCGATTCTGAAAAACAACTGAAAAATATCGTCAATGATGACAGCAAAGGAAAAATCGCTGCATATATTACAACAAAAACTGACAACACATTACTTGCTGTTCTTGCGCGAATGGCCGCCTTAGATGGGTTTCCCTTCAAAGTTTTCTGTACTTTATATGACTTGACTGCCGGTTCATACGACGGATAAAAATCTCGGATTTTTCTATCCCAGATTTTTGTTTAATTTTTTTCAACTTTTTTGTATGAAAAGAGGCGTGTCTGTTGTATAATTTACGTGATGTAATTGGTTTAAACGATGGGATAGAAAAATCCGAGATTTTTATCCTCCGTATGAACTCGCTGTGAGGGAATTCCTTACATCAAGAGGATTTCAAAACTTATAAATCACCAAATACTATACGTAATTTGGTTCTAGATTATTATGTTAAAATAAAGAACAAATTAAAGTTCGAATTACAATCCAATGCTCAATCAGCCGTAAGTCTTACTTTTGATTAATGAACCTCGCAGCGCGATCGGCGCTATATGAATATTAATGTTCATTATTCTGAAAGTGAAACTAAATCTAAATTTTAGAGTTTAGGGATGATACGGATTGACAGAAGCATGCCCGAAGAAAAGTGCATAGATATCCTTAAAACAAAACAACAAGAATTTGGGATATTTTTAGAGAAAGATATCGTTCGCATAACCACCGATCGAGCCAGCGTAATGGTCAAAGTTGGTTCACTTATCTCTTCCTACCATCAGCTATGCTTTTCACAAAAATACTCATAATTCGAGTGAATTAGGAAGTGAAATATTAGACGACCGATTATTAGAATCTTCGGTACCAGAAGGAGACCCAGAGGAAATAGTTCAAAATGATTTTGATGTTTCACATAGTAATATTAAACCGATTGTGAATAAAATTCGCAAAATTATTTTAAGGCCTTAATATTGGACACCAAAACACGATGAAATAGTTTGATGGACATGTTTGAACGATTCGTTGAGTTAAAATGATCTATACAAAAATCTTTAATCGACATTAAATCTTAAGTTGTTGTAACCGAATCGGAGTATGAGCAGGCGTCAACTTTACTTTAAATATTGCGTCGCATCAAAGTAACCGTTGAAGCTCTTTGCCGAAGAGATGTAAATCTTCTAACTTTTGCGATACTGCGCTGAAATTTATGTTAAATAAGCTACAAAATCAAGACAATGCTGATGATCTAAAACATGCGTTAAATATTCGTATAAAAGAAAGACGAACTACAACGACTGGAGTCTTGCAATATCTTCATAATTGCAAAAACATAGTTTCTGATACTGACATATTTCCGGTTCTAACAAGTGCTTACATACAAAGGTTTATTGTCGACTATTTAATACTTCATAGAGTTGAAAGTGAAATGGATTCGGAACTTCAAACTCTAAACTCAGTATTAAACAAAGTTTAATACCATTAGATAACCGGCCAAGGTGTAATTCTACTTCAAAAAAATTAAATCTCGAACTATAGATAGTAAGGAATTGAAAATCTTTGCGGGAAACGGACACTGAGGGCGAAATTAGCAACGGATTTATAAAGACTTAATTGCAATTCCACCAAGCTGCGGAACAGAATAGGAGACAACTCGATCGATGGTATTGGTTTTTTAAAGTCATATTTTAAGAATAATGTGAAAGATGATGTTTAAGATTATGTGCCGCGTCTTACCTAAGCTGTGACAAATAATGTTTTTTTCTTTTTTCAATACGAAATTTTCATTTTTTTTAATATGGATTTAAATTTTTTGAATAAAAATTATTTCTCAGGAAACAGAATTATTTAAAATACATATATTGTTTTTTTAATTGTTGATTTGCATATAGCCTTAATCCCGGGATCCCGAGATTCCGAGATTTAAAACACTCAATCCCGTAATCCCGGGATTGGTAAAACGGTCCGAGATTTCAATCACTCCCAGAACTATCGTTCCCATTTAAATTTCAACATTAATTTTATGGATAGAAGTTATTCTAAATGGCATATATTCCCAAACAATAGTTCAAGTTGTTATGGGTTGTGGTAAGGGTAATTTTACAGGTGAAAAATTTATACAATAAATTATCTTGGCATTCTTAAATCGTATTCTTTAAACATTTTTGTTATCCAAGATAAAACTTGACGTCAAGTGGACAAGATAAAATTAAATGTCAAAACCAAATTTCAATTATTTTATATCCTTAATAACTCAAAAAATACAATCTCTAGAAACATAAATTCCACAAAACCATTTAGAATCACACATAACTCTAAAATCATATTGAAAATAGTCGGAGTCGGGAGTTCTTTCATATTCAAATCAAGATTGGTTATTCTATGACACTTATATCAATTCTACTATAGATTGAGTTATATGAGCTCGCTGTGGACTACTGCACCGAAAAATTCCATCAAAAGTCTCTGGTGGCGGCAAAACAGGATCATAAAAACTATCAAATGCCTGCCAGTACTAACGTCGACTAAATCTCTGTACTCTCCCAAAACACTTTCTTTAGAGATTCTAGGGAAATTTCAATTATTGATATTTATTAAGAAAGCTCAGATGGCTCTGATGCAATGTAATCTGACACCTATAACCATATCTGAAGTACACTCACAGTATACAAGAAACAATACAGGTTCATTATAGTTTTCAGTGAATGTTAATGTTAAATTCTATTTAATTCTAATTATGATAATGTTTAGTTTTTCTATTTTCTTTTACATATGAAATTGTACATTGTGTGTATGTTTTTAAGTAATGCTATGGACTGCCTGCCACAGTCTATTAGACTATTTAGGCAATTGTAATAAGTAAATAAATAAAAAAAAAAAAGAAACGGTTAGAAACTAATCAAATGTTTGAAAAAAACATTCTCTCTCTCTCTAGCTTCACATCCCATGAAGGGATTTTGCTGCCCGCACTATGGTCCTCCATCCGTCTTGGTCCATCGCTCTCGTGCTCCAGTTTCAACATCCTAGTGCATGTAGATCTTGTTCGACGTCGTCACGCCAGCGTAATCGGGGTCTTCCTCTATGACGCACACCGGCTGGTTGTTGATGGAACACTTTATTGGTCATCCGTTGTTGTGGGGACCTTGTAACGTGGCCGAGCCATCTCACTCGATTGGATTTGATGAATCCGATGATATCGCAACCTCCAAGAATTTGCTTTACCTCGTGGTTCATGCGAATCCGATATTCATTATTCGCGACTTTAATTGGACCAAAGATTGAACGAATGACCTTCCTTTCAACAGTAGATAACAATCTACAATCGTTAGTGGTCATGGTCCAGCTCTCGCTTCCGAAAGCCAACACAGGTCTTATGAGTGCTTTATAAAGTGCGAGCTTGCACGACTGCGATAGATGTCTAGATCGCAATAATTTTGATTGGGTGTAGAAAACTCGTTGTGCGGCAGTGATTCGGGGTTTTTTTTTCTGCCTGCATGTCATTCAAGGATGTTATAAAAGAGACCCGAGGTATTTAAAATTTTCGACGCTATCAAAGTTATGGTCGCCAATTTCGAGATTTGCCATGGAGATGTTCCTGGGTGTTGTTAAGAATTTCGTTTTGATACTGTTCACCTTCAACCCAAGTATTCTTGCGCAGCGATCGAGCGGAATGAAACTGTCTTTGATATCGCTAGGTCTTCGGCCAAGAAGCACAATATCATCTGCATATCCAAGAATTTGGCCTGATTTATTAAATATACAGCGCGAAGTTTCGATGTTGCTTTTCCTCACTACGTACTCAAGCGCCAAATTGAACAGCACAGGCGCGAGTGCATCTCCCTGTCGAACATCAGATGTTATTTCAAAGGAGTCTGATACAGTTCCTTCGATTACGATTCTACATACAGACCCAGACGTTGTTAGTTTGCACAGAGAAACGAGTTTCTCTGGAATTCCTAGGCATATGAGCGCGGCCCAAAGGTTATCGCGGTTTATACTGTCATATGCCTGACGGAAGTCTATATATAATTGATGTATGGTTATGTTGTACTCCCAACATTTTTCCAAGATCATCCTCATGGTGGAAAAAAACATTGCAACAGTGAAATATTTCTTTACTTCATACGGTAAAGATGTGTACAATATAAGTCTTATTTACCAACCACCCATTGAATTTTAATTAATAAACGATTAAAGGTTATCCTTTATTCTAAGTACAAAATCACATTATTCTGTAATTATTATTTACGACATATTTTTAAAATCCAATCAAATTTTAAAAATATCTAAGTATAATAGTCGGATCTTGGAATATGGAATATTTTCTGTAATCCCGGGTTTGTCGTACTAGAATTTTAGGATTTCGAGTAAACTACAAAAAAAAGTTAAGCGTTTTAAGCATTGAAGCTCAATTAATCATCAAATTTAGTTAGTCACTGCGAATTTTCTGAACTCCACGAGTTCCTCATCCAATAATTTTTAATGTGAATTTTTTTTTGTTCATACGATGATTTACTCTCCCTTCCCGACCCATTTGTTATTGACTCCGTAGTTGATCAAGATTTCTTCGTCAACAACAAATGGGTTCTGCTCATCATATTTCATAGTTCTTTTCTTACGCCTATGTCTCTGAGATTTGAGCATTTTTGTATAAAGTGAGCGTCCTATAATATATTTTTTATTTTTTTATTTTAATATTATCTTTAATAAGAAGTGGGTTTTGAACAGTCATATATTGAATGAATTTCACGCGATATTTAAATATTTTACTTCAAAAATTCTCATCTTTTGGTTTCGTAATAAAATATTTTTGCCATTTGTATAATCTAATTTAAATACAACATTTCGTATTAATCTATTTATTTTTAATTGTCATTTCCGAAGTTGCTGGTTTACTACTTAAATGCGTATCAACTAGTATTTACATTTCATAACAAAAATTTTGAATGTAACATTGCTTCTGTCAACTGTTTCTAAACAGAACTACCACATTCCGCGTACATGAACCATACCGTGTTCGATATTTTAACAATACCTAGGAGCTAGTATGTATTCGTATTGATATTTGATTTCTTATCAGTACCTGAGCAACACAACGCTTACTAATGCGTTGAACCACCGGCGTGCAATTAAATGATTCTTTATTTATATTTTTGAAAAATCTATTTGATACCAACTTCGAACTCCAAACACATATTTGCGGCCAAATTACATTTTTTTTTTGTCAAAAATTTTCAGCAAATCATTTTCGGTGTAGAAACTACAAACCCTTGATCTTGATCTCGGCCATGTAAATATTGGCGATTCAATAATTTAGGTTTTACCTCTATTTTAGCCTATATAGATTTATATAACATAACTTGAAACATAATACATACATATTTTAAAAATATATGTATAGTAAGTATGTGCCTCGGCATAATATGCCCTTTATTTAGCAAACGTTGCATATTTTCAACTCCGCTTTGTTGACAAAATTTCAAGTTCCCATAAAATACGGTCTTTCCGATAATAAATTATATAATGGACTACTTTTGTCAAAACTACTAAAATTGTATATATGTAAATATTTGGGTGAATAACTCGATTTATTTTTTAATTTAAATACGCGATAACTCAAGAAGTAAACAAAAAATTTTGTTCAAAACACCAAGTAGTAACTTTTTGCTTATAAGTTTAATCAACTCTGGATTAGTTTTGTGTGTGTTGTGACTTTGTGAGTATACCGGAATCGAGTATATACTTAACCGATGGACAAATACGTTTAAGTGTACACTTTTTACTATATTCGTGCTTTACTTACAACGTGACTGTGTAGCATTTTTATATACATATGTACAGACTATAACCATATATCGTTGCGGTGCAAATTATGGGGTCTCTTTAGTGTTTGTCATTTTTTGATTCATAGAATTACTAAATATAAATACAAACTACTAATGTGCTAGTTATTATTAAATAAACGATTTCCTTATTAAACGAAGAAATAAATTTTTCTCGTATATGTATAAGATTTTTTATTTTATTTACAATTTATTTATTTTGTTCTGGTGTATAATACTAAACCACTTCTTCGGCATTATCGAAACTATAGATTTGAAATTGCTCATAAAACACTAGAGGTGCGAGGTTAAAACTGGTTGTGTAACTGATCTATGTGTGGCAGTGATCTTTTCTTCTTATCTTAACAGTCAAAATAATTTTAATTTGTAATATTTTATGTTTAGGAGAAATGGCAGGCAATATTGTTGCTCAATAGGGCACAATGTGTTAAATGGTGGTTGGAAGCTCTTACCCTTGTTATGTAATTTCGGATAAACTCGTACTTAAAGAATTCAGTATTCGTAAAAATCCAAACTGAGTACATATTTTATAGTTCGAATTTCGATTAGTTATCTAAATCTTCAGCAAAGAAAGTAAAAACTGTGGGGAATTCGAGAGGCAGTTGATATGTGTGATAATTATTTGTTTGTCAAGCAAAACAAATAATTATCACATGTATAGTCTTGTTGGACTAGTGAGCTAGATAAACTGAGAAAACACACGAGAAACCTTCTCAATAAAACAAGAAGGTAGACCTTAGATGCTTGCTCGCCCTTACCCAAAAATTAGTTCGGTTTTTAGTCTATGATACTCGATGACTATCATATGTAAGCTTCTATACATTTCCCAATATTTCTGATTCCAAGTGTGCGTGGCCATTCTGCCAGCAAAAAATGATTGACATCGGTGGATGGTAAGAGTCAATATTTGTATGGCTTAGGTTAGTTACCTGTTCAAGCTATTCTTCATATTACTGATATGTAATAAACCGGTGTTCAACATGTTATCTGTAAATAAAACTTCCTTGGATGTAGTTGAGTTAGGATGTTCATATTATATGATAAAAAGTCAACCGTTCTCTCCGCCTTTTTAGCACTCCATCCAAAAGTTTTGATAAAAATAATGATTGGAATCGTTTGACCAGGATTAGTCACTAGTTTTCATTGAAGAACCAACCGCGTTTCGTCAGACACCAACCCCAGCCCAAACTGTATTCTTTATCCATTGCATGTGTTCATCTTTACTGAAGCACCTTTCTCCATTAACAGTTCTGAACGCAACAATGTGACGAGCTTTAAACGGGTCCCATTTGAAACGCGATATTTTAAAACGAGATATGACAAAACGCGATAATTCAAAACGCGATACGGTACAAAACGCGACATTTCAAAATGCGATACATATTTCAAAACGCGATAAAGTACAAAACGCGATATGGCACAAAACGCGATATTTCAAAAAGTGATATTTCACAATGCGATACGGTACAAAACGCGATACGGTACAAAACGCGATATTTCAAAACACGATATGGTACAAAACGCGATATGGTACAAAACGGGAGTTTAGGATCGGGTTATATCAGGCGGGTGAAGGGGAAATTTAATTTCAGTTTATAGGAATTTAAAAATCGATAGGGGCGAGAGTATATAGGACCGGTATCAATCGGGTCGCTACGCTCCCGTCGCTTCGCAATGGACATTCTGTACCATAACGCGTTTTGAAATATCGCATTTTGAAATATTGCGTTTCGAGCGGATCCAGCTTTAAACATATCCAGCCAACCACTGCTTGATCTAAAACCACAAAGGTTTTTCTTGCAAAATATAGGGCTTTTTGTCTTATTAAAGTGCTACCTACTGTTGCAACCGTTTGTTGCAAGAAATACACACTGTCGCACTATTGTTAAATAGCTTTTCGCGGTTTTTTGTTTTAATTGTTGAGACCGTACTTGCCAGTAAATTAAACTTCGCAGCAGCATCTTTCCTGCGTGATCCATTATATTTCCGTTCAAGAATCTACCGCCACTGGAGGACCCCATAAACGAATTTTACAAAAATATTACCCCAACCGATTTCTGACACTTGAAAATCGTCTCACCAATTTTCACAAATATCGTGCGAATTGAATAAAAAGCGGAACCCGAGCCCCACCCTTCAACCCACTAACCGAGTATCTCCGAAATTGAAACCAATTGCAATTGATTCCTCGTAATCGACAAATAGTTCACAAGTTGTTCTACAGAAGAAGCTAATATTTTTCATGCTTCGAAGACCTACTCTTACAATTTTTACAACTATCTTGTACAAAGCTAAAACCTACGACTTAATCATCGTGGAAAAAGAACCCATGCTTTCGAAAGTCCTTAAAATATAGTCAAACAACCTCGTTGGCTTTATTAAGTTTTTAGGTATTCGCTCCAAATGCAATCTTATTTTGTAAACAGTCTTGCTTCAGTTTTGGCTGGGTTTATTTTAAAATGATAATTATCAAATCAGAATATTATTTTTCAATCACTTCTCGTTTTGTGCAATTCAAAAAATTGTATTACAGAATTTTATTTTATAATAAACATCTAATGTAAACCACTCCATTGAAAATTCCTCTAGGTACTCCCAAATTCGTGATTAAATCAACTAAGAATACGGAAGCAAACGTAAAACCAATTACTTTGCCATCTCCCAAATACAGACAGACACTTTACCGAGCCCAGTGTAATTGGTGGGAATTATTTTCTCTTCCAGAGCGAAGATTACGGGCGTTTGTAAAAGTTAGATAAGCGCCACTCGCGGAGAGAAAATTAACTGAAGTCAACGCAGATTCAGATCGCAAAAGTTAAAAAATTTCACAACGTATTGTTTCAATTTTTTTTTCAGCGAATCATTAATTCTGACTACAGACTGTCCACTGTATAATTCTACATACCTGTGTTGATACTTTTCGCTCATACCACCGGTGGCCTGCAACACAAATCTTGCAATTTTTCCATCAAGTACCACTCGCCTGCAAGCACAGACCAAGTACGACCCGTTTAGGTTTTTGCAACTTCTAGACGAAGCTTCATGTCCCGTCCTCGGATCTTTGCAATACATAAACTATCTGTTATCCCCTTCTGATATAACTTAATAACCCAGCCAACGAATCCCAGTAACGTCCCATTATTCTTCGGTATATCCCGAAGTAGTTCTGGTATCAAAATAATTATCTTCTTCCTCAAGAGACCGTGCTTAGGGTTCAAATGTTCAAACAGTACCATCTCTTCTTCTGAACTGATTAAATACCCCAGTTGCCAATTTTTCGAGTTAATCCTCTCTTTTGTTTATAATTTCCGCGTTTACAATAAACTTTCCTAATTCATTCTCTTGCAGCGAAAAGCCTATAAATTACTCGGTTCGTATCCTACCAATTTAATGGTTTACAACAACATTTTTGCTGACGAACCTTCCTAATATTCCCGAAAAAAGAACTTCCAGATACGCGAGAATTCTACGAACCAAATTTACGAACGCCAGGTTTTTAAATTAAGTTAAGCGAATGTGATTTCGAAAAATAACCCATGAAAAATAAAAATAATAAATAAATAGACAAAAAAAACTAAATTGGCCCGTCCTCAACTTCAGGGTGTTCTTGCTAAATTTTATCTTTGGTTCAGTACAGTGATATAATATTTCACCTTGCGCATCAGGTAGAGGAAAAATCCATATTTGCAGCATGACGTTAACTCTTTTACTGGAACACAGAAGATCGATAAAGTATTTTAAATCCTTGAGCAATGTAGCAGTCATCTGCAATATGTATAACTTACTACTGTAGGCAAAAAATAGTAAGACTTTGTTCATAATTTTAAAATTCTTTATTTATTTCTCCAAATCTATTTTGTCCCCCTCAAAGTAATCCTCCCACGGCCTCAATACACTTGTGCCAACGTTTTTTCCAATCCTCCAAACAGTTGTTAAAGTCAATTTCCGGAATAGCCACCAATGCGCGTAGCGATTCACGTTTAATGTCTTCAATTGACTCAAAACGGTTTCCCTGGAGCGGTCGTTTGAGTTTACTGAACAGCCAGAAGTCACACGGAGCTAAATCAGGCGAATACGATGGTTGCGGAACGACATGGGTGGAATTTTTGGCGAAAAAGTCACGTGTGGTGCAAAAACCAAGAGTTGTCGACCCATAATTTCGACCTCTTTTTACGAATAGCTTCGCGCAAACGACGCATAACACTCAAATAGTTTTTCTTGTTTACAGTTTGGCCGGTCGGAAGGAATTCGGAGTGCACCACAACTCGATAATCGAAGAAAACTGTCAACATCACCTTGATTTTTGACTTGCTTTGACGTGGTTTTTTCGGCTTCGGCTCACCTTTGGCACGATATTCGGCCGATTGATCGTCTGTTTCCGGGTCGTAAACATAGATCCAAGACTCATCGCCAGTTATAATAAATTTCATGACATCCTGATGCATTGTTTCACAGACGTCAACGCGACGCTGTTTTTCTAAAAAATTGAGTGATTTTGAAACCAATCGTGCTTTCACTTTTCTTAAGCCCAAATAATCTTTCAAAATTGTTTTCACTGATCCTTCCGATATTTCAACGATGCCAGTAAGGTCTCTGACTGTTAATCGTCGATTATGTAGCCCCAATTCCTTGATTTTATTAACGTGTTGATCATCAGTTGATGTTGATGGCCGTTCTAGACGTGGTTCGTCGTCAACACGTTCTCGACCCTCTTTGAACAATTTGTACCAATCAAAAACACTTGCTCGCGACATACAATTATCACTGAAGGCCTTTTGCAACATTCTGAACGTTTCGGCACCACAAAATTAATTCCGCACACAAAATTTAATGGAATTTCTTTGTTGAATAATTTCACTCATTGTAAAAATCGCCGAATGAACTTTTTGTACTTTAGAAAGACAAGCATATACTAAACACTAATGATTATTTTGATGTGACATTTGGCACAGATGTCACTGACAGTCATACCAACATAGAAAAAAAATATTTCGATGAATGGTTTTCCGCTCAAAATTTAAATTAAAAAGTCTTACTACTTTTTGCCCACAGTAGTATATCTAACTTATGTATAATTATAAATACCAAGACTATTAGATGATCTTAGATCGGACAAAGGGCAGTAGATTGCGCTTCCCGCACTGGAACACGAGTGAAATCCATCATTGTAAAACATAAGTGATACTGAAGAAATCGAAAAATCAAAGTTCTCTCGCCGGGAGCCAATATAATCGGGGTTGTGTTTCGCTAACCAGTGGCACTTGTAACCAATAGCCTTGGGTCAATCCTACACCATGTCGCACACTTATATCATGCGGGTAGCGTTCAGTGGCTAGGAGGTTGCATCATCGTAACTGGTTTAGAAAGCCATTTTACAATATGTATATACTTTAAGTGTGCTATATTCCTGTAAATTTTATCAAGGCTAAGTCACTTCGCAGCTTATATCAATCATCCCATTATTAATAGTACTTTACACTATCATAGTGTTTGTATATTAACTACGCAAAAATAATACGTGCCGTAAAAGACGCTATGCAAAAATAGTAGGAAAACGATTTAATGTGATATATTATTTTGTTGTTGTGAGTTTCGCCGATTGAAAAAAAAACTCAAGCACCGCTCACTAATAATTAGAAGAATAAATTTTGGTACACTACAAATTCTAGAACTAATAAATGTAAATACTTATGTATGATAATTGATAATCAATAGCAGAAAATAAATCGAGTTATAGTATATAAAAAAATTACCAATTGCAGAAAGAAAATGGTAATAGTAATATATATATAAATATTTAAGAAAATGATAAATATTGAGTTAAAAAAATGAAAATAATAATATGTTTTGTACGTCACCAATTCCAACTAGACGACCGTGTTGTAGAAGGACCCTCAATGCCGTTACGTTTTCCTCCAGTATGGTTATGACGTCACTCGTTTGATCACTAATTCCGGTAAATCCATTCGATCGCCATAAGAAATTGCGGTTCCTCAGATTTGAATTTCTTTTCGTTTTAATATATGAATATTCCGTAGCTTGGATACGTATGATCACAACGTGATACGAAATGTTTCCTCCGCTTGAAATAACCGTGGTTCGAAATTACGTAGTTCACTTGTGCTTGGTTATAAATGCACGAGTTCAATATTACATTTAGACATTAACCGCATACCGTAGATATTATAACTTTTATTATTATTATTAATACACTATTTCATATGCTGCGATACTATTATGATCGCATAGCACTTTAAGATATGATTTTAGTTCACTCGAACTCGAACTATTGTGCATCACCCAGTTGCAAAATTGAATTATTTAATAAAACTGAATTTTATATTATATTGTCAATCACTTTATTAAAATTTTATAATTGGAAACCATCTTAACAATTGGTTACTAGTAAAGGGTTATCCAATTCGAGGTTGATAAAGTAGAAATCTGTATACCGACATCTGTCAAAGATAAACGTCAAGTACGCTGTCATTTATTTAGTTGACATTCTGCCATTTAAGAATATGGAGCATTTAATAATCGACCAACGCGTTAAAATTATTAAATCTGATTAAAGCTGATTTTTCGAACAAAATTTTCTTCAGTGATGAAGCTCATTTTTCGCTTGGTGGATACGTTAATAAGCAAAACTGTAGAATTTGGGGCTCAGAAAATCCACAATTGATTGTAGAGAAGCCATTACACCCGGAAAAAGTCACTGTTTGGTGCGCATTGTGGTCTGGTGGTGTGATTGGGCCGTATTTTTTTGAGAACAACCATGGACGAACCGTTACCGTCAATTCTGAGCGCTATGGCCGCATGTTAACCGATTATTTATTTACGAAAATCGAAGATTATGATCTTGACGATATGTGGTTCCAGCAGGATGGAGTAACCAGTCACGTAACACGAGCAAATCGAGATCTTTTGCAAGAGAAATTTCCTGGACGTTTGATTTCGCGATTGGCTGATGTCAATTGGCCTCCAAGATCCTGGGATTTAACGCCTTTGGATTTCTTTTTGTGGGGCTACGCGAAAGATCGTGTTTACGCAAACAATCCTCAAACTCTTGACGAATTGAAAACTAATATTCGTAAGGTAATGGCCGAGATACCGCCCGAAATGTGCTGAAAAGTCATTGAAAATTACCTCAAAAGAATCAAGGCCTGTAAGAAGACCCGTGGAGGACATTTGAATGATATCTTGTTTAACTAAAAATGGCAAGGATCAATCTGTAAAATGAAATAAAAATTACAATACATTCCGAATATTTTGTGTGTTTTTTTTAAGTTTACTTTATCAAGCTTGAATTGGATAACCCTTTATATAAGCGTATTTAAATTTATTGGTTGTAATTTTTATTGGTCACAATTTATTTACAATTTTATTATTAATATTAATTTAGTTTTTATTATAAACATTTTATTTGTAATCCACAATTATTTTAATTTTACTTTTTCACAATAATGTACTTTTTTTTTAAATTGCTCTAAGTTTTATTTTATAAATTACTAATTTCTACGTTTCTGGGTGCTTGACTTTCCTTTTTTTATTTTTGATCTTTTAATTTGCACGCTTACAACCCAACTGACTCAAAATTCTCAATCCCCCTATTTCCTCACATTTTGCTTTCGCTTTCACAATCGCCGGTGTGTCTTTCCGGTTTTCCCGTTTTAATTTTTTTTTATTTTGTATTATTCGGATTCAAGCTTGATTTTAAATATCAACCTGATGTACAATACGCGAAATCAAATTGAGTTTTCAAATTAAGGCGCATACTAAATTACAAATTAACAATAGATTGTTACACACTGTTCTGGTAATTCTCCGGGAATAGGGGACTGGGGAAAAAATTTATATGTATGTTCTGTTGAAATATTTTTTTCCGGCCGAAGTACTGAGGATACAAGTTTAACACTAGTTTTTTACCTCAGTATGCTGGAAAATAAATATTAGAACAGAAATTACATATAAATTCATCCCCCAGTTCCCTATTCCGGCGGAATTACTAGAATAGTACCACAGGAGCCATACATAATTTGAAAATATTTAATCTTGTTAAGAATTAGTGATATAATCAGAATACCAAATCAGCCGCACACAAATTTTATTGCCATCATTCAATACGGCATTAACTGCTTGTTTAGCCTAGCTGGTGGCAGGGCCAAACGAAGTAGGTATTCTCACATCAATCATCATCATTTTTATCAAATTAGTTAGAATTGTGTCCACTTGCACCAGCTTGCTGACCATTTTGCTGATGACCATTTTGTCATAAATTGGCTTGGTCGCCGAGGTGCATAACACATATTGCATATGCTATATATGTATCAACAGTTTTATACCCTCACACAAGTTCTATGCGGAGGATCTACAACTTTCTTATGTTCTTTCTTACACTGTCAGGTTAGTAAACTAACCGAATCAGACTGAAGATTTGATATTTTAGCCTTATTTTTGAGTTGTATGCCCATTTTATTATTTTTGTAAGGCGGCAGCACTAATAAAGTCGATGGTCGTAGTTAAACGTCCCAAAATAACAAATTTCGGCTATAGTGGATCTAGAAGAGATTTAATTTCGAGGGAGAACAATTACTAATCGGTAACCTTTTTACGGTGCGGCCTAATTGCGCAGGTCTTTTAAGATTGATGTTAGAAAAGGTGTACTTATGGTTGAGGTAAGAATGTTATAAGTCGCTTTTTAATTTGAAATTGAGTCAATGGTTCCCTCCTGCCGCACAGAATCAACAAAGGCCCATATCCAACAATAAGAAATTCAAGTCCTGTTTAAAGAGTGACAATCCCCTAATTTTGCAAAACAGACTGCAGTACATGAAATGATGTTCCTATTGATACATCTCAGTATTAAATCAGTCAAGGCCGAAACGAAATGGGGTCGTAAGTTCTGTTCAAGAGTAATGAAAATATTCAGATCAAATACATCAGGTGAACAACATTCAAGAACAACATTCATTCATCGGTGCTAACGCGATATAGAAAATTCTATCTGTAGACATAGCAGCATCCTTAATTTGAAGGAAGCTTTTTTGGCTGTGATGCATATAGGTTAATAAACTCTGGTTCTATTATTGTTCATTTGATCAATAATCCTGGAAACATACGAGGGTATATCAAAAAGTCTTGCAATATCATATGGAAAAAAAGAGTGAGTGAGACAACAATATATTTTTCAAAACCATTTTTTGTCGCGATGAAACTTCTAGAAGAACATTTCGATGTAAATTTTACAGTTCGTTTGTTTTTGTCAATTTAGTAACACGTGTTTTGAATTTTTCTTAAAATTAATGAAATTGAATATCGCGCCGTTATTAAATTTTTCTGTAAAGATGGACGAAATGCAATTTATATATTCAACTATATATCAAAAGTTTACGGCGAATCTGCACCATCATATGCCACAGTAACAAGGTGGGTAAAATTATTCAAAAGTGGTCGGGAGTCATTAGAAGACGACAACCGCTCGGGTCGGCCAGCAGATGCCATTAGCCATGAAAACGTAATTTTGGGTGAATCTATTGTATTGGAGGACTGGCGTATTTCTGTTCCGCGGTTAGCGTGGAGACTTTCTCTTTCATACGGTACCACATATACTATATTACATGACCACCTTCACATGTCGAAAGTAAGTGCGTGATGGGTTCCCCGTTTGTTGAATGCAGAACAAAAAAAAATGCGTCAAAGGCGATTTTAGATATGTACAAAGAAGATCCAGAAAATTTCTTGGATAACATAATAACAGGCGATGAAACATGGCTTCATCACTGGGATCCGGAATCCAAACAAGAATCGATGCAATGGATTAAACGTAGTGAACCACCACCAAAGAAATTCAAAACTCAACCGTCTGCTGGTAAGGTTTTGGCAACAATTTTTTGGGATGCTGACGGAATTTTGATAATCGATTATATGCCACCGAAAACCACAATCACAGGCATATATTACGCAGAGGTTTTGCGAAAATTGAAAAAGCGATCCGGGAAAAACGGCCAAGGAAAGTTAGGAAAAAAATCTTGCTTCTTCACGACAATGCAACAGTGCACAAGGCTAATATTGCTCAAGCTGCATTAATGGACTGCGGCTTCGTGGAAATTTCGCATCCACCGTACAGTCCAGACTTGGCACCCAGTGACTATTTTTGTTTCCCAATTTGAAAAAAACACTAAGGGGCCGAAAATTTTCCAGTGACTATAAAGTACAGTCTGTTGTAAATGAATATTTTATGGAGCAAAAGAAATCTTTTTTTTAGAGGGTTTAGGCAAGTTAATTGATCGATGTGGCTAATGTATAAACCTTAAAGGAGATTATGTCGAAAAATAAAAATATTGCTGTCTCACTCACTCTTTTTTTTCATATGATATTGCAAGACTTTTTGATTTGCCCTCGTACCAATAACGCATAGAACAATCACTGTTTAAATAATGTAAATTCAAACATCTAAATATCTATTGTCAATATTTTCAATTTTGTAGATAATTTGTAAATTAACGACTTTAAAAATTACGTTGTAAGCCACAAAATTATAAATAACTGAAAGTGTCTTGACCGTGATAAACTTAATTTTATTCACAAGTTTATATCTTTCTCATTGTAATCATATATTTTCTTTATTGAAATGTTTATTTAGATTTAAAAAACAGATGCAATTTCAACTTATTCAAAATAAATATTTATTCGTTCAAGATAAGTCTGTCATAATTTAACAGAATTTTTTTTTCTTATATTAATCGCAATTAGCGTTTAAGATGAACACTAGATGTGGCGTGACTAATAAATTCATTATATTCCGTCACTGCATAAATGTGACATAGATTATGAGTAGGGAGATTGCATGTTTGATCCCCGTTCTTTGTTGTTGTTACCGCAAGAGTTAACCTTCCTCTTAAACAAAAGCTCCTTCATAAGCAGCAATATGGTTTCCGGGGTTTCGCGAACCAGGAAACGATTGTGATAGATCCCTAGTTCAAGAAAAATCGTTTACAAACAAAGTCTTTCGGCGGGGCTTGGTTCATTTTTTCTCAGTTAAAACACTGATAGCTCCTGATTTCTCTATGTACCTTGCACAATTCCGAATCAGCAATTATTTTTCAAAGTAAACATTATTTGTCTTTTTTCCTTTCTTCAGAAATACTATTACTCAAATCTGTCTGAATAGAATTTTGGTTTTAAACGTATTAGGCAATCAAAAAACTCATTTGATGCGTATTTAAGAGTTTATACCGAAATCCGGGAAAACGAATGCAACACTATTCAAAATTTTGAATTACAATTGGGATTTTTCACAGCGTTCGTCAATTAATGGCATTTCTAGTCCCGCTTCCAGATGCACAAAACCAACGAAATCTACATTAACTGGACGAAAATCAAATATTAAATATGAAAGCGATGTCTTTAACCTAATTTTCACGAGCCCCTACATTCTATTCTCGGCTAAATTTGGGACTGCGTGTGTTAAGCAAAATTGAGTAGCAAATTTAAATAATTCTTATCTCGTCTTACTAATACAACATCTGTAATATATAGTGAAATGTTTATTTGATGTGCATGACAAATTTTATGAATGTACAAGTACAAGTATGCATACACACCCACATTATTCAATCTTATCAATCAAAAACAGGGAAATTACTACTACTTAGAGACATTAAGGCTTGGTTATGGTTCTATGATTCACAATATTTTCGTATTTAGAAAGCACATGATTAAAGAAAGAAACTGAATCTGTTTCAGTTTAGACAAATACGTATTAATATTTTATATGGTTAAAATTATGACGAATTATAGATACCCCCTGATATTTTCTTGTTTATATTTTTATTTTTTTATTTTAGATATATCTATAGAAAAAAACGTTTCTTGTGTACCCAAAATATTTTAGTTCTAAGCTTAGATTTACTATGCTCTGGAGCAGCGGTTTCCAAACTGTGGGTCACGACCCACAGGAGGGTCGCGTTATAACCTCAAGGGGGTCGTGAAGTTTTTAATTTCTGTTTTACATATTTAAAAAAAAATACTTACAAAAATCTATTTAATCATTAAATTGTAATGCAAATTTTTTGTTGCGATATTACTTTATTAAGAATCCCCGTAAATGCCAATAATATCGATTATTTGGAAAGTTGTGTGAAGATATGGGAGCTGAATATAAATCACTCTTGTACTATTGTGAAGTACGTTGGCTACCTCGTTCAAAATTTATTCAAAGAGTGTTCGAACTTAAAGACGAAATTACGATCTTTCTTGCTGAAAATCACAAAGATGAGGCATCTTCCTTTCGCAACGATAACTTTATTCTTAAACTTGCTTATTTAGTTCAAATTTTTAAAAAATTAAGCGATTTAAATAAATCAATGCAAGGTCCACAAATGCATGCTCTGATTCAAAGAGACAAAGTCACGGCATTCATTAAAAAATTGGAGCTATGGATATCCAATTTAGAAAAGGATTATATGACATGTGTACCAGAAACAATATGAAAGTAAACAAAAATCTTTTTATAGAACATTTGCAAAGTTTACTAAAACATTTTTCACATTATTTCGACGATATTGATTTTACAAAGTTTGCATGGATCCAGAATCCATTTTTAAATAACCAACTGCCAAATGCATGAATTTGAATTGACAATTTTCGAAAACGAACAACTGATTGAAATATCTTGCGATACTTCATTGCAACAGGAATTTAATAGTAAAACTTTAATTCAGTTTTGGGTGGAACGAAAAAAAGATTATATTACTTTGTCGGACAGAGGTATAATAGTGCTATTACCATTCGTAACATCATATTTATGCGAAACCAGACTTTCTGCTTTAGCAGCCATGAAATCGAAATATCGAAATCGTTTAGTAGTGGAAAAAGAACTTCGGGTGGCTGTTTCAACAATAACACCACGATTTAAGAAACTTGGTGCGAACAAACAAGCTCCATCACATTAATTTTTTTTCTATAAATATAAATTCTAAATTTTTATTAATTTTCGTTTAGTTTTATTCTATGAATACATTAATTTTTACAATTTGGAAATGTAATTATATTATATGTAATTATATTATTATATTTTATTGTTTTATCTAATAAGGGGACGCCATTTTTTTATTTTCGCACTATCAGAAAGTTTGGAAACCGCTGCTCTGGAGTAAACTATACATTAAAATGTTTAGATGCAACATGGTCTAGATCTACGCAA
Source organism: Nephrotoma appendiculata (assembly GCA_947310385.1). Classification (NCBI taxonomy): domain Eukaryota; kingdom Metazoa; phylum Arthropoda; class Insecta; order Diptera; family Tipulidae; genus Nephrotoma; species Nephrotoma appendiculata. Next base: position 316,693,798 of record OX371223.1, read on the forward strand.
TAGGCTTAGTGACGACCAATAAAAGATGGTGGAAATGCACTAAAAAAATTATATTTGTTTGGAGAGGCCAAATCAAAAGAGGCCAACCAACAAATTGTTATGCAATTATTAGTCGGGTGGTGGACGAACTCGAAACTTCATCTTGAAAGAATAATTTCTAATTCGACACTCATCATTAAAAAATTTTCCAAATTCATAAATTATGAAATGATGACATTTGCGTACTGAAACCTACGATAAATGTTTGATATGTGCACTTCACTGTATTTTTGCAGTAAAAATTGATACACATATGTAATTGGATAAAGGATACAAATATCTTAAAATTGTGTCGGGCATTTGATAGCTATTCCCTCTAGGGCAAACCTTAATTTCAAATCCTTTTAATTGTAAAACCTATCAATGGGGTCGATTCCGGGATCTTAAATTGTATGTTGTTATTTTTGTTTTTTCAATACAAATTCCAATAGGAAGCGGGGAAATAAAATAACATAACAGCAATTTTGTGCCATGAGAATCGAGCCCAATAGCACACATATAGCAATTTCTTTCCAAAAAAAGATTGATTTATAAATCAAAAAAATTGATTTGAGATCAAAAAATTTTGATCGAAATACCGTTGCAATTTCTTTCCAAGTAAAAAAATTGATTTTTTTTTTGATCGCAATCAATTTTGAAAAATTTCAACATTTCGTTAGATTTTTTATTGACATTTACAAACACATAAATATGTTTACGTCAAAAATATAAACATAAACACTTCAACAAATATAAACATAAACATTATAATTTTTTTGACTAGTTGACCGTGATATTTTGACATACGAAATTTATTTTTCACTATAAAAATTGTCTTGCATTGTATCAAATTATTATTTGTATTTCGCCTTATACTAATTGTATTAAAATAATTTTTTTAATAATTTTGTAAAAATAATTGTGTAAATATTCGTGTAAACTCAAGTCAAACTGGAATGTCATTTTTTCACAGATACACTACCAAAAAAAATCAATCGTGTATCGTGTTCTTTGACATACAAAAAAATCAATTTATTTTTTATTTTTGGAAAGGAATTGCTAATAGATAATGGGCCCGATTCTCGAGGTTTAAAATTACTTTTATATTATTTTATTTCCCCGCTTCCTATTGGAATTTGTATTGAAAAAACCAAAATTACATAACATAACATAAGATCCCGGAATCGACCCCAATAAAATAGATAACTTAAATAAACCGTCTTAGTAAAGTGTTTTGTTTTTAATAACGGAGCAACCCTTGTTTTGAAGAGCTTAAAGAAATTACACGTATTCAAGTTTTATTTTATGATAGAACTATTTTTATGCTAAATTAGAAAAAATCAAACAACTCAACTCAATTCTCAATAGACGATTGAATTGAGTAGACTTTTCATTCCCTTTTCATCGAATTCAACACTAATGTATTGAAAAATGAAAATGAAATGTCGATTCAATTTCAGGCATCTATCGAAAATTGAGTTGTTTTTTCGATTTTTTCTGTCAGTGTGGAAATGAATTGCAGTCAGTTGGAATTCAAAAGAATTCAATGTATTTTATTCGAGTGGAATTAAATCGACTACAGGCACCGCACACTTCCAACGATCGTCGCTCGAATCACATTGTTCATCTGTTTCTTCACATCCAATCGCGTTCCGTTACACAATCTCAGATGGATCAGATTGCGCAGCATGATTATCACAAATCTGACCTTGAGCATCAAGTTATAGATAGTTGGTTGCTTCGTCTTCATTGGTCACACATTTAACGGATTTGTAACAATGCACTTCTCTAACGATTTGATTTTGAATCTGAAGTAATTCTCGCTGCCAAAATCGCTCGTTCACTGAGCCAATCATTTGGCTCATATATTTTGGTGGATGTCCGGAAACACAATCAGCCCCTTCAAAACATCAACAGGTATTTTACCATTGCGCCAACAGTTGTTTGAAAAATCAGCAATCGATGAGTCGTTCTGTAACGCGACTGTCATGTTCGTGGACAACTGAAACGAAAATGGCCTTCCAGCAGAATCATCGCTCCACCAAAACGTCTTGAGTCGAAAATATTCCGCCGTTTCCTTCGTCAACTGCCTTCACAATGCGTCGTACACATTATTTTCATCGTGCATCGAATGAATTGGTACTGCCCACTGCCCTTGCCCAATTACGACAAATATAGCTGCCGCACAGAAGCACACACATGTCTTCGATCACGATCAAAGCTTCGTTGCGTACCTCATCATTCATTTCAGACACATAATTCCATGTTGCAGTGCGAATTCGATGCAAAAAGTCGTCAACCATCTTGTCCTTGTATTTGTTCCATAATCCCAATGCGTTCGATGAATGACACGTTGCTATGATGATCGCGAACAATGTACGGATTTTATTTGCCGGCGCAGAAACAATGATAGTAGTAGCACTGTACTGACGTATATGGCCTCCGGTTGGTCTTTTGTCTGCTCTGATGATTATTTTGTCATCATCGGAAGTCATTGTCTCCAAAGCAGTTTTAAATAAACAAACCAGTGCATTGTGTTCCATGCAAAAGACATTGAAGTTCTCCGATTATCTGTCGTTTTGACGCATTGAAAAGCACAAGACGATAACTTAATCCAAATTCAGAATTTCCAACGAAATAAATTTGAAGGAATTTGGGTTCTTTATTCGCTGGTGGCATCAACACTCCGGCGTTGAGGACAATTTTGAAGATCTTTGTAGAGGATTGTAAAGTCATAATTGAAAGCAGCGCGATTCAACTCGTCGTTCACCGCACTTCTTCGTCAAGTTACGTTTTGTCGAACCTGAGGTGATGCTCGTGCAGTGCGAACTTATCCAATATGAACACGTCTCTGTTCATTTAATTCTTCGAGTTGCTCTTGCGTTTCATTCTCACGGACGGTTTCTGCATTCTAGGTTCGATCGGCTATTAGACGGCATTTTAATCAAAAATCAATTCCTAAAAATTCATTTGATTAATTTACTTTAAAGTCATTAATCCACAAAAATTAACTTACCGATCGAATAAATCTCAATCCCGCAATCCAATTTGACTTGTCACGCACCAATAAATGTCTGGAATTTTTTTTGCCTAAGTCAACGTACTATGCCATCTACAGGGTTTTCGCATTAATGATCACACCTCAGCGCCATCTCTTATTTATCTCGTTAACTTTGTGTTTACTTTTCATGCTTTACTGCGTCCAAAAACATGCAAAAAATACAAAATTTTATAGAAAAAAAAATTTCAAATTTCTACGGGTTTTCCCGGAAGTTGAGTTTTCCACTCAGATTTTCCAATTTTTCTCTTATAAAAGCTATCTGGATCGGATACCCGCGAAATCCCGTACAAAAACATCATTTTTCGATTTTCAGACTTTTCCGGTGGATTTTCCCAATCATTTTCATATATTTAGATAATGGGGTCGATTCCGGGATCTAAAATTTTATGTTATGTTAAGTTATTTTTGTTTTTTCAGCCACTTACGGCTCTATTCAAAAGTTGCTCTAGATTGGACCGATTTCATCGAACTGGAAAGACACTTTTATTGCCCTAATGCATAAAAAGGCTACAAGTCAAATCACGGGTATTGCAACCATGATTAGGAACTCTAAAATGTGTGTACACTCCCATTCACTTAATTTGCGATTATAGATCCTGAAACGGTGCGTTAAAGTTTCATGGTTCTTTTGTTGCGAAGGATCTTTCTGTGCGTCCGCTTAATCCTAGGGACTACCTGTGCGGATATTTTTGACATGACTTCTTCAATCGATTGTTTAAAGCTAATCAACATCTAAAATAAAAAGGTTCGTAACTGCTGAGTGGTTGCAGATGCGATTTACGTTAGAGTAATGACCCACCTGGAACATTAATAACTTAGGAAACGAAAAACACAATTACTGAATCGAATTTATCGTTAACGATCGACCACATCGAAATACTCAGCAAATTAAAATGGTTGCAACTGAACAACTGATTATACCATCGCTCTTCTGGTGTTTTCTTTAAAATGGAGCTATTGCCAGATATCCTTCCTTAGTTTCTGGAAAAAATATTCGAGATTTCATATTTAAAATTGAGATTGAATGATTGGCCATGGTTGAACACCGGATTAGGAATGGTCAGAATACCAATTTTATTTCAACATAGGCCAATCTATCAATTTCAATTTTGAATATGATATTCGTAATATATTTTCCTAAACTAGCAAGGACATCTGGCAATGGCCTCATTTAAAAGCAAAACAGCATGAAACCGATAGTCTAGGGGTAACACCGATTAGGAATGGCCAGAATAACAAATTTCAGTTTCAACAATGGCCAATCGTTCAATTTCAATTTTTTAATATGAAATTCCTATTATTTTTTCCCAAACTAAGCATGTATATCTGGTCCCATAATAACCCAATTTAAAAGAAAAGCATCATGGTTTTGTATTTCTACACCGATAGTCTAGGAATACAAAATTCCATTTTCTAATATGGCCAGACATTGAATCGTAATTTTAATTATGAAATCCTAAATACTTTTTCCTAAACTAGGTAACGATATCAATATTAGCTCCAAAAATTATGAGACCTATGCTAGTAGTCCTAACATTTTTTGAAAACTTCTAATCTACATCGAAATCCGCCGCATAAAGTGGAAATTGGTTGGCCACACGTTAAGAGTGGCGTCGATTTTTTGAAGATGTGGCCATCGCCGGGTGGCTTGGATATTAACCAATGACTACATTCGCCATGTCAAGATAAAAAGCATTCACTAAATGAATGTGGAAGCAGTCAAAGACTGGTGAATCTTGTCTTTCCTAGAAAAAATGGCGTACATCACATAAACATTCTATTAAGGGCTAAATAACCTTTTTGCTGTTTAAAAATGCTTCGGTGACAAGATGAAGAAACCGTTGTAATTATCGGATAGATACAACGATTGGATCATTCAGCATTCGGTGTGATCATTTTGTTTTATTTGGAAAAAAGTGGACGATGATCAAAACCTGACTGTAATTGAGCCTTATGAGGGACGGAGCTTAACGGTTATGATTAGTCAAACTCAGTAATAAAGAATTGTGCTTGAAAAAAGATGCCTCAAAAAAACGAAAATGATGGAGCAAAAGTTTAAATTTCGTTGATTTGGCCGACGCGACAAAATTGTCAGAAAGCTAATCCCAATATGTCTTGTTAAGGGAACCGTATTCCATTTATATACGTGATTACTCTAAACTTATACCGTTTTCGCTGAAGTCCATTTAGCAGCCAGTCTTTAGTTCAACCTCATTCAGTATGTGAGACAAGCTGGGCACATCAGTCATTTGGGTATTGAGTGCGGAATTTTGTGGATTCCAATTGTTTAAAAAGTACACGTAAAACTTCTGCCTACGCCTCATATTTTGTCCAGTGGTATGTGCATACTCGTGGCCCCACGAAAGTTTAAAATATAATCAACATCTTTTTAAGTCAAAGACATTACGAGTTCTTATACATTTTGGATCTGCAACGATATGTTCGACCTTCATTATGACTAATTTAAGATAAAATTATCAAATTAACATTTATTTTTGGTATTGTTTTGATTATCTTTTCATTCCAACCTAGAAGTATACAAAGAGTTGCCAAAACATTAATTTCACTTATCACAAAAAAACTAAATTTTTTTATAATCATTTCTTAGACGTTGTACATGTTTTTGTGAAAATGATGTTCGTTCAAAATAATAATATTGTAATTTTTTTTTTATCGCGATTTTTATAAATCCTCGCAAATAAAATCATCGCGATAAGGTGAAACAATAACAATGATATAATTAGTTTCTTATTAGGTATTTGTTTATCAACAAAAGACACAGGTCATTCATCCAAATTGGAAGATTTTTTATTACGGCAAAATATTAAATTTGAACACAAGTTTGGCAGAAATGTTTAAAAGATTTATTATGTAACCATGTACAGTCGTACAATGATTTCTCATTTACCGAGTAGTAGATTATCTTGGGACCTCCTACGTTACATTTTATTAACTTCAGTTTTAGTATGGGCTGATAACAAGTGTGATTATCGTTAAAAGTAATGTTTGTTACTTAACTCAATCTAACTGCGGAAAATGATGTATTAAAACGGTTTAATAGTAAATGAAATATTTTTCAGGGCAGGAGAGAAAATTAGGATAAAACGGAAATTTTTTTCAATTAGCATGTGAGTCTGGTTCGAACCGGAACATTAAACCTACATTAGAGATATCAGATGTGGTTATTTATATTAAGACCCACTTTTCCTTCAGAGCTCATACAGCGTAGTCCGAGATTCATGCAAAACGGAATCAGTGACTGGACTGGGTCAAAGGATTAATCGGAGTGAGGGCCCAATATAAAAACTAGCTCAGACCTTAACGGTGTATCCGAATACGTAGCGCCCTCCGTATTTAATGGCCTTATCTGTGTATGGCGGTTCTTGGTACACGCTACTTTAATTGCCGAAACACCTTTAACCCAACATACAGGTAATAAAATCATTAAGAAGTACCAAAGAAAGAAGAGATTCTATCCCACAAATATAACTAAAAGACTGTGATCGAGTGTGGAGATCCTTTTCCATGTCGTCCATCCATCGCTTAGGTGATCTTTTATGACCCACTTTCGTTGGTGCCAGTTCGAGAGTCTTCTTAGTGATCTCGTTTTGTGAACATGTCCTAACGCCCTCAGTCTGGATGATTTTATAAAATCTTCTCTTTTATGAAATTTTTCGAACTAATTTCGTATCTCATGATTCTGTGGTGTTCGAATACAGCAAGTTTTTGCATATATGTATATGATTCACAATCAAAGGTGATCACTGGAATAATCAGCGCCTTGTAGCTGCTAATTTTTATTTAACCCGAAATGTTGCGCTACTTGAACATTTTAATGTTTGCCTAAAATGTTCGATATCCGACTACAATTCCTGATGTTACATCTACAGAAACTGAATTTTGCTCCATTACTACTCTGCTCCGTATTTGTCTTCTTGAGAAAACCATATATTTGGTTTTCGTATCGTTGATTTCAATTCAAATTTGATGAGCTGTTGGCACTAATGGTAGAAGGACTTCTTTTAGGGACACGATGTTGGGGCAGAAAGTGCCTCTATCATCGCCGGGCTATGTTGAACTGACGGACGATGTATTCTAGAGATAAGTTAAAAAGTATTTGGGCGATAGTCACCGATGTTATTTAAAAGGGTTACGAGAATTTGCCTTCGATTTCCGCCTAGCAATTTAAATCGCTCATCATTAATTTTCACGTAGATATTAGTTTCGCCAAGCCAACTCGTCGGTAAGTAAGTCCCGAGGCTAACTACTAATAAAATATATTTTTATGCAAAATTCGATTTTATTCATCAATATATGTAGTTTCCTTCAAGAGTGATACATTCATTCCAAAGCTTCTCGGCTGTAGCGCCGTTTTTCGCAACTTCTTTCTTAAAATGCACTAATAACGCCATGCAATATTCGCTGTTGATGGCATTTCCTTTCTCAAGATATTCGACGAATAAAATACCTATGGCGCACCCACAAAATAGGGAGGTCAAAACCTTAAGGGCCGACATTTGCGTTTTCGGTCGCTTGAGACGCATTTCACCGGTTGTTGCCCATTCAGTTATCTGACGATTTGATTGCGCAGTGTAGTGATGGATCCATGTTTCATCCATTGCCACATATCGACGTAAAAATCCTCAGCGCTGAATCATCGATGCTTTGCTGTTTTGAACCACTTTGAACACAGCTTTCTCATTGATAATTGTTCATGCAATATATTGTAGGCACTGTCTTCTGATATCTTTAGGGTGTTAGCTATCTCACACAACTCCACGTAAACGGTCTTCCAACGGTACGTTTAAACTCAGCGAATAAACGTTCAACAGTTGCTTTCAATGGAGCAGAGTCCCTATAACACTTATCGAGCTATTGATTTGCTTGAACGGTATTTTTTCACCGTTACATACAGAGTTAAAACACAGCGTGTAAACAAGACACGACATTTTATTTTTTTCATTGTTTAAAACTAACAAAAGTAGCCTAGGATTTTCATAAATTTTTTACGAACCATTTGAAGGCTGGTACTTCCTAAAAATCATTAGAGTTTTTCTTTAGATACGCCATCTATGTGTTAGCATATGGACTTATTGGCCGACGTAAGACTGGATAGGGCTGAACGACCCGCAACTCATTCCCGGTACGCTATAACTCGGCGAAACCAACTCGGCGACGGCTCGGTGACGGACAACTCTGCGACGGTCAACTAAACGACGACCAACTCGGTGACGGACAACTCGACAGCGGTTAACTTGCGGACCAACTCGGCGACGGACATCTTGACGGATTTGAGGATTGTACTCCATTGATTGGAGTGAGGTTATTTTTTTTAAAACTTTTAAATAAAATATTAAAGTGTTTGGTTCATGAAATTTTATTAAACTCGACCATGTCTTAATCGATTAAGATGAGATTTGGTATGTTGGATTGTAATGGGATTCTGAAATGAGTTTTGGAAGAAGTTCTAGATCCATTACCTTATAACTTAACTCGGAAATATTCATTTAAATATAGACTGTCTTTGGAACTCATACTGCTCACATTATATCAGATATTATCACATTATACCTCACACTGCTCACATTATACCAGAATCTGCCCTTCTTTAAGGATAAATACCAGAACTTCTACTCATTTTAGAATCGCATTACCATCCAAATATACTCAATCCCATAATATTCGGTTAAGAAATGACCGAGTTCCGTCCCAGGTGGCCATATTCCAGAGTTTCCGTTTTTCGCAACATGCAAAATCTCATCTTGATCGATTAAGGCATGGTCGAGTTTAAGAAAATTTCACGAACCAAACACTTTAAAACAGTTTTTAAAAAATGATGTTACTCAAACCAATGTTGTACATTTCCGAAATCAGTCAACTTTTATCTTTATTTTTGATTGTTTTCAATTTTTTCTTCGTCGCCGAGTTGACTGCCACAGAGTTGTCCGTCGCCGAGTTAATCGTCGCCGAGTTGACCGTCGTCGAGTTGGCCTGTTTCGTCTTATTCCTGTGTATGCTATTATCGTAAGCTTGTTAAAAGTCTACAAAGATATTGTAAACAGGGATGTTCTTTTTCATAACAGCTCTAAAATATAAACCTCAAAATGCAGGTCTGATCGGTTGTTGATCTGTTTGGGTGAATCTCACTCTGGTAGTCACCCAAAATGTGATCAATTATTTTGACAATTTTACTGTTCCGAGTCTATGTTGGCTAAAATTTTATAATCCGCTATTCCGCGGTAGTTATTGCAATTTAATCGATCTACCTTTTTATGTAGTGGGCAAATCTGAGACCGGCTTCCATTATTCTAGAATTTTCTCAGTAGACCATATTATATTTTCGAGTATTTCGCATGAAATTCTATTTTCACCAGGAGCCTTGTTGTTTTACATTTTTAACATCACGTTACGCACGTACTTCATCCTATGATGGTGGAAGTGGTTTAGTCTCATTTCAGTACTGATGTCAGACTGAGAGGTAATTGTTCGCCAGCAAATGGCTGGTCCATTTAAAAGAGCTGCAAAATAATTACGCCATAGTTGAAGGACGTTGTTGGTGTCCATTACTAACTCTCCAGACTGATTGCGAATAGTGCTTCTACGAGGTTGGAAATAGGTAGATAACTCTTCCGTTGTGATATCTCTAAGATCCGAATTTTCAATGCTAAGCACACGTTGATTGGGCCAGTCTCGTTTTTTGAGTCTGCAGAGCCAAGTGGAGAATTTCCTCGCCGGAAGTAGTGATAGTAGTTTATTTTGCTGGCGTGTGCGATCTATTTCTCGAATTATTTGAAAACGTTCTTCGTCCTACCAGGTGTCTGGAAATGGATGATTTTCTAGAATTCCTGATAGAGTATTCTCATACCTATTTGGTTTTGGTAACGTGGTTGTTAAAACATCGTTGTTAGAACACGGAAAGTTCGTTGGAAACTACAGTTGTATGCTGTTGATAAACGAAAGTATTTTGTAACTATAAGGAAATGATTGGAGTCGATGTTAGCTCCGTGTCTTGTTTTGCTATCTTTGGAGAAATATCTTTTGAATATGAGTATGCGAGCAATTTACGCGTTTATGTGGGCAGTATGCGCTGGCGACAATCAAATCATGCTCTAAATCTAATTCCGTGGTGCGTGTTTCGTTGTTGTTTGAAATATGATGTACGAAGTCCGGACCAATTGTATTTTGCTCATACTGCCAATTTGAGCATTAAAATCACTCAAACTGATTTTAACATCATGCAGAAGTATTTCGAGATCTTTTGATTGTTTGGGAGTTCCTGCATAAACAGATCCGATTATTGACACCTATGAAATCAGTCACGAGCTGACGATAACGTTCGGTTATTAGAAAAAACAGCTCAAAAATCGAATTTGCTACTAGTATCTGACGAAATTTCAAATATATCCTAGGTTTATGTTGTGATTTCGTAACAATTTTTTACAGGTTGGGCAACGCAAACTCCTAAAGGAGCTAGCCCTCACACGTTCAGGTTTGGGGTAGTTACCTGCGGCTGCCACTTGGAGGCACTGTGAGTACTTGTTGTAGTTGCAGCGGTGTTTATCCAACTGCTTACTCTACAACCTGACCACTTATACTTCTTTCTTGCATAAATTGATTCTAATTTCAAAAGTCAGTTGTCTAAAAATTAATACAACAAACTTTTTACAAAATTCGGATGTGATTTATTTTTAGTATGTCGTTTTTCGATTTTTTCGAGTTGGATGGGTCAGAGTGAAGTTCTGGTTATCTCATGAGGTTTCAGCCCCTAGCACTTTAATTTTACTATTGCAGCTTCTATTTTGCCTTTAGCAAATGTTGCGACAGAAATGTTGCTATTAGGAACAACTCTTTGTCTCTGTCCTAAAAGAGTTTTTTTTTCATAGCGACTGCATTTTTGTGTTCTCAAAAATTCCAACGGAGAACGGTACCACTGAACAAAACGGGTTTCAATCCCTAGTAAAATTAGTACAGAATCAATATTATCTTCTTTACAACCAACGCCATATTAACAAACATCTCTTATCACAATCTTAACTAATTACTTTTAATCGAAACAATGGATGTTGTTTGTTCGTCGTCTGTTATATGAATTTGATCTAAACCAGGCGCCTGTATTCCATTATCAAATTATATTTTTTCCACGGTTGTACACCCATTCCCAATGGAACGGCAGATAATGTTACATTTTATAATTAGGAAGCTGGTTAATATCAACTGTCTGATATTCGTATCAGTTATGGCAATTGACTGTATCGTTATATTTTATTTACTTTCAGACAAATCGTCTAAACGACTCACATGCTCAACTAATGGTACATTGGTTGGGTGAAGGCACAAACGTAATGATATGCTTAGCCCGTGAACCGCCACCTGCAATAGGTGATACTACAAAGCCAACCCCAACGCCATCGTCTGTGTTCATATCGTACGATTATGGTGATACGTTCGAAGATAAATCATCAAATTTTGTTTTAAATATAAATGGAACCAATGTTTCGGCTACATTGGATCAATTTACTACACATCCCAATTACAATACGGTAAGTTAAAGATGGTATTTAACTTTATTAGTTGTATTTACTATTGTTTTACTTTTCCACAGATCGTATTTACCGATGTTCGAAACAAAGCCATATTTACATCCAATGATTATGGTAAAACGATAATTGCAAGCCAACTGGATTTTCGACCGAGTGACGTATCGTTTTACGAATCCGATGGCAAAACATTTTTAGTATTAGACAAGGAGGATCCCGAACGTAAGCTTTACTATACAAATGATTTTGGTGCCACATTTACCCTACTTCAGAGTTTTGTAAAATCATTTGTGTGGTCATCAAGCGAAGGATTAACAACACATTTATACGTTGAACGAAGTGAACCAACCAGTAAGTTTTTTACAATTAAATATTTAGTAGCGTACCTAAACCTTATTATATTTTTAGATTCATCTTCGGTTATATTCATGAACGCCTCCGAATTACTAAAGGCATCGAAACCAAAATTTAATATCGTAATCGAAAATGTTCAGGACTTCAATATAAAGAAAGATTTTATGTTTGCCACGCGAAAATTTTTAAATAATACGCAGCTGTTGATTTCGTATAAGCGCGGAACATTCATTAAGGCGGAATTTCAAACCGAATTAGATATAAAAGGAATGCATATTGTCGATGTTGAGGGGAAACGAATTATGGTGTCTGCGGTGCATGCCGAAACGGTTTCATATTTATATGTGTCCGAGTGCGATAATGATGTTACTGAAATTAAATTTGTGCTAAGTCTTGAAAATATTTTTACGTATGTCCCTGAATTAACATGGCAATCGAGTTGGTTGGTGTAAGTTAACTGTAAATTTGATTAGGGCTTAAGACATATTCTAATGATTTTTTTTTTGTATTTAATTTAGACATTCATCGGACGAAACATTTACCGATTTATATAAAGTTGAAGGGCTCCGTGGAATTTACATCGCTTCAAAGCATACGCGTCCTCTAGGAGGGAAATTTATTTCAATCACACCCGAATATTTAGTATCTGTAATCACCTTTGATCATGGGGCAACTTGGAATCCAATAACTGCGCCCACAGTCGACGATGAAGGACAAATTATAAACTGTACGCGTGATTGTTCTCTTCATTTATCACAAAAATTTAACCAGCTTTATCCAGTAACACGATCCGTTACAATTATGAGTTCGAAGGCGGCACCCGGTGTTATTATGGCAACAGGGGTCATCGGTAAATCGTTAAAAGGTCACCCGGGGGTGTTTATCTCGCGTGACGCCGGTGTAACATGGAAACAGATTTTAAAGAGTTATCATTTCTTTAATTTTGGTGATCATGGCGGTATTCTGGTTGCAGTAAAATATTTTAAATCGAAAGGTGAAACGCAGGAAATCTTATATTCCACCGACGAAGGTGAAAAATGGAATAGTTATTCGTTTCACTCAAAGAAATTAAAAGTTTATGGATTTATGACCGAACCAAATACGAATTCTACAATTTTCACACTATTCGGGTCCGAGACGGAAGAACATAAATGGCTAATTGTGAAATTAGATTTGAAGAATGCATTTTCTCATAACTGTACAGAAGATGATTATAAATTTTGGGCACCTGGTTCAGCGAATGGTGGAACGATACCATGTTTGTTAGGTCTACAAACAACATACCAGCGACGAATACCGCATGCGAATTGTTATAATGGGGTCGATTACGTTCGACCAATTAAAACTAAAGTATGCCAATGTTCAGCATGGGATTTCGAATGTGATTTTGGATTTGGCCGTCTAAATCACAAATCGGAATGCATTCGTAATAAAACGTCATCATATAATCCATACGAAATACCCGCATCGTGCGAGCCCGGAAGCATGTATAAGCGGACGAAAGGGTACCGTAAAATTGAAGGAGATGTTTGTGAAAATGGACTATCGACTCAATACTTACCACAACCAGTACCGTGTCCGGTGCGAGAAGTTGGTGAATTTTTAATTGTTGCACAGCGAGAATCAATTTCCCGAATAAATTTACTGAATAACAAACGGGAAACATTACCTGTACAAGGGTTACGAAATGTTATCGCTATCGATTTTGATTTAAAAAATAATTGTGTGTTCTGGGCAGATATAATGGCGGATGTTATCGGGCGACAATGTTTAAATGGCTCATCGGCACCTGAAATTATTGTTGATACGGATTTGGCGTCGGTCGAAGGAATGTCATACGATTGGGTCTCCCAACTATTATTCTTTGTCGATGGAATTCGTATTAAAATTGAAGCGGTAAAAACTAGTCCCGAACAATTAGGTATGAGAACAGTTATTGTGCAAACAAAATATTTATCGAAACCGCGTGGAATTGTTGTGCACCCCCTTCAGGGTTACATATTTTGGACTGATTGGAGTTCTTCGAAACCATCATTATCCCGCGCTAATATGGATGGTACTGATATCAAAGTACTATTTACAAAACCATATGTTGTATGGCCGAATGGTGTCACGATTGATTATATTGCCGAACGTGTTTACTGGGTTGACGCAAGTAAAGATTATATTGCCAGTTGTGATTTAAATGGTAAATTAGTAAAAAGAGTTATCGAACAAGACGGTCGTGTATCCCATCCATTTGCTGTTGCCGTCTTTAAAGATTTAATGTATTGGGATGATTGGAGAGCAAATTCCATATTTTCTGCGGACAAAGATCAGGGTATTATGACTAAAATTGTAGCGTCCGATATGACAACTCTAATGGACCTAAAAATTTACGCACACTCTATTCAAGAAGGTAAAAATGCATGTTCAGGTGAAAAAAAGTGTTCACACATTTGTGTAGGCGCTCCTCTAAAAGGATATAGTTGCTTGTGTCCCGACGGCATGGAAAAATCGAATTCAACAGGAGAATGTTTGTGCCCCGGTGGGCTAAAACCATACAACAATAAAACATGTCCGCAACAAGCGAATACATGTGCAACCGGATTTTTCACATGTAGCAACAAATTATGTGTTCCGATGCTATTTCGATGTGATAGTGAAGATGACTGCGGTGATAATTCCGACGAAGAGAACTGTTCTGCAATGAAACCATGCCCGCCCAGAATGTTTACTTGTAAATCAGACCACAAGTGCATTCCAGAATATTTCCATTGCGATCACGATAAAGATTGTGCCGATGGTAGTGATGAGTTTGGATGTTCTTTCAATCAATGCAACCAAACCGAATTTGCTTGTGCAAACGGAAGATGCATATCACGAATTTGGTTATGCGATGGTGAAGATGATTGCCGAGATGGTAGTGATGAAAAAAATTGTACAAAGCATTCACCCATCTCCACGTGTCGTACAGGAGAGTTTAAATGTCTTTCAAGCGGTACATGCATTTCAGAGGATTGGAGGTGTGACGGTGATTTTGATTGTACCGACCAATCGGATGAAAAAGATTGTAAACTAAATCATTCATGTGAGCCTTGGCAGTTTTCGTGCGAAGATGGAGCCTGCATTTATAGCACATGGGTTTGTGATGGTGATTCAGATTGTTCCAATGGGTTAGATGAAAAAAATTGTACTCGACCGACTGTGGCACCTGACACGACATTCGCAAACAAAGGTACGTGCTATGACTGGATGTTTAAATGTAGCAACACGAAATGTATTCCATACTGGTGGAAATGTGATGGTGTTAATGATTGTGGTGATGCATCTGATGAGTTTGGATGCACCGGATCCTCAAAACCACCAACAACTGAACGCCCAATAAAACCCCAGTCACCTAATATAACAAAATGTGATGTCACACAATTTAGATGTGATTCCGGTATTTGTATTGCGAAACGTTATGTCTGCGATGGATTGCTCGATTGCTCAAAAGGTGAAGATGAGGATAATTGTTTAAATGATCGTCGCAATTGTGGTTACGGAAAATTCAGATGCCGCAGTGATGGTCTCTGTTTGCCACGTGAAAAATACTGCGATAAAGTTGTGAATTGTGTGGATGGAAGCGACGAAGAAGACTGTGAAGTTCATCCTAATAACAAGTAAGCTTCCTTGATTAATTTTTATATATTTATTGCTGTGTACTAAAGTTTTTAATTTATTTCAGGCCTAAACCAGCGCTAACATGTCGAACTGGTTATTTTGGTTGTGACAACATCTGTATAGCGCTAATGAAAGTTTGTGACGGTAAAAACGATTGTTACGATGGTAATGATGAGCGAAATTGCAACGAAACCCAACGAATATATCAGGTTACCCATATCGGCGTTGACGAGAGAACGACAAACGAAACTAGTTTCTTAATATTCTGGTGGATTCCAGTACCACAAAATATCGTATTCGAGTACCTCCCATCAAAATCAGTTTTGGGTAGTAACGTATGGGAGAATAATACATCGTGGATAGAAGGGACTGAACATCGATTTTATAATTTAAAACCATTTACGAATTACAATGTAACTGTATATGTGCGGATTAAAGGAAATGATACAGTTTTTCCTCCGTACTTATACTCGAATATAACGACATCCGAAGGAGTGCCATCCGCTCCCGATATAACACAAATTCTACAGGTAAACGGTTCAAGGGTTCGTTTGACATGGACAAAACCAAAAGATATTTTTGGAAATCTTGTTTCGTACAACATTTACTACACTAAAGAATCAAAAGATTCAAATAAGGTTGAACAGCCAACTATAATAAAAGTTAGTCCATCGGAAACGAGCTACATTATCGATTCATTTGGTGACACATATTCAACATTTAAATTCTGGATTAAAGCGAGAAATGGAAAATACGAATCACCTTCTTCAGCACTTAAGCGTTTAACGTTTGATGATGTAAAAAATATAGATTCACTGACCGGAATAAAAATTGTATCAAATACCGCTGACGGTGTAGTACTGACGTGGAATCCGATTGACGGTGCCGATGGATATTTAGTTCAGCCCGTTTTACCGCAATCGTATCCCAAAGTTGAATCAATTTCAACGAAAAATGCCACCGTTACGCTTAAAAATTTAATACCCGGTGTACAGTACATCGTAAAAGTTTTGGCTTTCGCTAAAAATTACTATGGACGTCCATCGACCACCGTGTTTAGTCGAGATGGAGACCCATTACCAATTGTGGAGGGTGCATCAGTTTATCAAGATGAAAACGAAGTTAAATTTCGATGGTCTGCTGTTTCGACCAAATTGGGCGAGCCAATAACGTATGGTGTTTACTACGGGACAACCCTAGATGAATTATTCGAAAGTAAATTTTTATTGTATGCCTATATGCTTAACACATTTCAAATAACGTTTTATATTTATTTTATCGTTTAGAACCTAGATTAGAAACCAAAGAATTACATGCCGAATTTAAAGATTTATTGCCGTGTGAATCGTATATATTTGCGGTAGGTATCATTAAACCAATTGGTCCAGGGCCAATTGGCAGTAAACCAAAAGTGGTGGAAACAGTACAAAATTTAAATAAACCGCCACGAAATGTGAACGTGCAAGTAAATGAGGAAAAACATGAGATGGTTTTAACTTGGGAACATAATTGTCCGTTAGCTACTGTCTATCCTGGTTATGTGGTAAGTAATAATTTGACTTTTATTTTGTGTTTGTCTATCGATCTATAACTCTCCTCGCTGACTAAAGGATAACTAGCGACCCATTCGACAGCGAAATTTATTATTTTATTCTCGTATAAAAGGAATGTAAAATTGATTCAGTCTAGACGATTGGGGGAAATTATGTTCTCTATCTACAATACTTCCAGATCCATTTCCAACATCCATTTCGTTTACAGAATTGTTTGTGTTTCTAAAATTTATAGAGGCGTATTTTTTAATTATAAGCCCCATAAGGAGTGTTGGCGTAAAGGCTAATATTGTTTACATATTTCAAAATTGAAAGTAACCCTCTTTTGTAAAGAGTTTTTCAATATGGTCGGGTCAATGTTGAAATGGAATAAAACCAGTTGTGAGTGAGGTAATAACGAAATTCTTGTTTTTAAATGAAAGGACCATGTTTGCCATTATTTAGTTATGAATGTCCACCGACTTTAATTGTGGGATGCTCTTCAACCAATCGCTTAGTGTTTAATATTTAAACTTCCTTTTTTAAGTCATTTTTCTAAAAGTTGTCCTCTGCTGGCTATAAATTTTCTGATGCACACTATGCTCGAATCCGTACTTAATGAATACGCCATTTCTAAATGAATTGCTGTACCGTAAGGCATCCCATCGTTTTTCCGTTTTACGCCCATTCATTGTTTCCAGTGGTTCGAAGTAGTCTACGCCCGTTAAGGTAGGCCTAGTAATTTTAATTTTTTGCCTAACGTTTAACCATTCTAGTGCATCTAACAGACACTTTATTGAAGTATATCTGTTTACCCTTAAAATAATTCTCATGCCCTTATTTTGCAATTTATCTAGCATTTCTTGATTTGACATAAATAAAATCGATCAACCATATTCCAAATGAGGTTTAATCATAACATTATAAATTTTAATTGAATTTGATAACGATTATTCGCAGTTAATCTTGCTGGTGGAAGTTGACACATTTCCGGAACTATGGGCTTAGCTTGTTTATTCTTACATTGCTGGCAATATGTTCGACCGTTGCCAGATTTCATTCACTACTCATTATTTATATGCAGGTTGTAATATGGTGCCGATCCGGAAGAATTGCTCAATTTCGTCGGTTCTCCCATTGATCGCACGCCTTGTTTATCCAGGTACGACCACAATTGATAAAGTGAGTTCTTTCAAGGCACGTTTTGACGTTGTGATATATTATTTGTTTCTTCCTCGTACCTTTCCCATTGAGGGACGTTTCTGCCTCTAACAATTCGCCGAGGCCTAATGGCCCCGTTAAACGATCAAGTCCCTTCAATTTTGCCCTGATGCTGTTGATGTACCGCAATATATATCCGTGAGCTCGTCTTCTTAGTTTTTCCTATCGATTAAATTTATTGACATCTGGTATTGTAACGAACTTATATATCGGCACTCTTCGGTTGGTTCTGAGTTGATATGAAGTCCGTGGCCAGTTCTCTTCAGATTGAAGTAAAAATTCCTGTGGTCCTGTGTACCATCGACTTTTTGATGTTATTGTGCTTGAACCTTTCCATTTTGTTGTTTCGTCTGCTATATTCTCTTTTCTTGGAACACATCGGCACTCATCTGGATCTGATGAATCCGGTATCTCTGCGATTCGAAGTGCAACTAATAACTGTAGGTGAATCAACCCAAAGCAGGGTCTATTTTGATCGTTTGCTCCGCAATTATTGTGTTCTTCAAAAGAACAGCAAGTACTGCGGCCTGAAACTCTAATCGTGGATGAGAAATTATTTTAAGCGGGGTACCTTTCTGTTCGTGCTCATCAAGCAGTATTACACGTCCGTTGTTCTTTTCGTTCGTAAATAAGTCGCCGCTGCATATTTCTTTTTCGCTAGAATCTGCTGAATAGATTCTAAAACTGATGATGGCAAAACGCTGGTGTAATATCTTTTTCTATTTGCGGGAACAATGTTACGTACATCAGCCACTTATCATATTCCTGGTCGTGAATCTTTCATCCCAATTTATTTTTGATCGCCATATTTCCTGCATTAATATCTTAGCGCAAGCCAAGAAATTTGCAATTAGGCTCGTGATACGAAGTACCAGACGTTTAGTGGGCTGGAATTTTTCTGGATCGAGTCCACATGGGAAACCTTTTCGGTTCACGTTTCCTGACTCATCCAATGCTGTCAAAACCTTTGTCGAATTTGTTATCTAATTTCTGATCTCAAGTCCAACCTATAAATGCGCGTATCTACCTTCTATAGACACTTTAATCGCTTCATCTTCTTCGTCAGGAAATGCAGGAAAATCAAACAATACATAAAGAGATACCACCTCCACCCATTAACATACTTAATGTTAGTGAATACGAAACAATTAAAAAAATAGTTAAGTTAGTTCCAAACGATAAATATAAAGTCACTGCACTAAATAATAACGTTTGGAAAGTGAATGCACTTGACCCAGAAACTTACAGAATGTTATCAAATGCAAAACCGCACAAAACATAGAATGGTTCACCTATGAAAACAAAGCTGAGCAGCTAATTGAAGTCATGGCAAGAGGGCTACATCATACATGCCCCAACGAAGAAATAATTGAGGAACTTCGCCAGAAAGGATTCAAAATTCTAAACGCTGTAAACATATTAAAGAGAAAGATTACTATAAACGCAAACGGTGAACGAGAAACAACCAACCTTGGCCTCCCACTTTTCATACTAACATTTGAAAACGCTGAGAGCATTGATAGGGTATATGGAATCAAAGCAATCCTTAATATGAAAGTTAAGATTGAAGCATTAAAAAAGAACCCTAGTAGAATGCCACAATGCAACGTATAACCAAACACGCAAATACTGTAATAGGGAGCCCAGATGCGTAAAGTGCGCTGGGAAACATCTAACAAAAGAATGCAATAAAAGTAAGAACGAACCAGTGAAATGCATACACTGTGGTAATCATCACCCAGCAAATTACAGAGGCTGCGAGGTAGCGAAAGAGCTGCAAAGAATGAGAGACAACAAGAGAAATAAAACAAGTCAGAGTTCTCAACCTAGGATGCAATCCTACTCACAAATCCCCCTAAATAGCGGCAAAGTAATAGAAGGCATATCATATGCACAAATGGCTAAGCAGAACGAAAATATCAGGAACGCTCCGAGTCAGGAAACCCATGTCCTGCAAGAAATACTTCAGAAGCTAAACGCTATGAATTTGCATCTGGCTGGGCAGGACCAAAGACTAGAATCTATGGGCGAGCTACTGAAACAACAAGAACAGAGACTAGGAATACTAGAAAATGCATCGATGATCCAAGATAAAGGAATAACGGATGCGTCAAGTAAAACTAGTAACTCCACTAAAAGCATTAATTCTAGTCAAAACAAACTTATCAAGAAAAAATAATGACACATTATTTAAGAATTGCTACTTGGAATGCAAATGGCCTACCGCAACGCATTTCAGAATTAGAAGTATTTTTAAACAGAAAAAAAATTGATATACAGTGGTGGACAGAAAATTAGGGACAGCAAAAAAAAAATATAAAATTAATAATGTAACAAAACTCAAATGTTTTATTTAATTCCAAATGGTTGGTTTACAACTAATTTTGTATACGCTTCGTATGATAGTAGAAATAATTTCAAAAATAAACAACTTTTCTTAAAAAATCCAAAAAAATAAAAAAAGGCTGGACACAAAATTAGGGACACTAGAGTTACAAGCGAATAAAACTAATTCCATTCCCAATTTCTAATATAAATATTAGTATTTGGTAGTCTGTCCTTTATTTTTGATCACTGCCTGGCATCGTCGTGGCATAGAATCTATTAACCTTTGACATCGTTGGATAGGTATTGACTCCCAAGCTTCCTTAACGGCTTTCTACAGTTCTTCCTTATTTTTTGTTTTTTTTGCCGGCTACGGCAACTTTAAGGACCTTCCACAGATGCTTAATTGGATTGAGATCGGGAGATTGTGCTGGCCAAGATAAAAGATTGATAGTTTTGCTATCAAAATACTGTTTTGCCTTCCTAGACGTGTGCTTAGGGTCATTATCTTGCATGAAGACCCACCTTAAAGGCATGTTTTCTTCAGCATACGGGTGCATGACGTTCTGAAGTATATCATCTACGTAAACGTGCTGATCTATTATTTCTTTAATCCAGTAAAAAGGTCCAACACCATTGTAAGAGAAGCATCCCCATACTTTAATATTTCCTCCGCCATGTTTCACCGTTTTTCTTGTGTGTTGAGGAAGAAATTCTTGGTTTTTTGGCCTACGGACATACTGTCTCCCATCAGAACCAAACAGATTAATTTTGGTTTCGTCGCTCCATAGTATGTTTCTCCATTTTTAGATCCCGCGGTCACCATTCCAATCAATATGGTCTTTGGCAAATCGGAGTCTATCGACGATATTTTTTTTTGCTAAGAAGTGGAACTTTTCGAGCTGATCTGCCATGCAGATTACACTCTGCTAGACGTCTTCGAATAGTGCGCGTACTATTTTCTAAATTTAGTTCCATTTTAACGTCAACAGATGTCTTAAAAGGATCTTTTTTCACTATTTTGGAAATATGACGATCCGTCTGAGGCGTTGTTTTCCTCTTCACACCGCGTTTATTGTGCGACTTTTTTCTTTTTATGGCATTGGCAACCATATTCTTCGAACATTGAATGATGGCAGCAATTTTTTGGTATGATTTACCTTGACTTGTCAATTTTAATATCATCCGTTTTTCATCCGGTGAACAATCCACACCACGGCCCATTATCGTTAAACGTGATATTTTATTTTTATTTTTTTGAGAATTTTTAATAAACTACAATATTATCTTTTTACTAAATAGGAAATTACAGTTTTTAAATATTAAAAATTAAAAAAAGAATACAGAAAAAATACGTGTCCCTAATTATTTGACCACTTTTGTTTGATGTTTCCAACAATCTAGGGGAATTCCCGAAATATATCAAAAATAAAATACATTTTTATTATATTTTGTATTACTAGAGAAAGTAGAATTCTTTTAAAACAGATGTCAGATCAATGGGATAAAGTGAAATATTGAATATAGAGTTTTAGTTATGTTACAAATAGCTGTCCCTAATTTTCTGTCCACCACAGTATGCCTAATCTCAGAAAGTCATTTTATCAGAACCTCGTATGCCAAAATACGTGGATAGCAGTGCTATCAAGCTCTACATCCAGCAGAAAGAGCTAGAGGCGGGACAGCAATCTTTATTAAGGATAATATAAAACACCACGAAGAATTGAAAATAGAGGAGGAAGTTATGCAAGTAGCTACTGTATCTATCGAAACCAAAAATAACAAGAGCTATAGTATATCAGCAATCTACTGTCCACCCAGATATAACCCAAAAAAAGAAGACTACATCAAACTTCTTAAATCGCTTGGCAATAATTTTATTATTGGAGGCGACTTTAATGCGAAACACATTCTGGGGATCAAGCAGAACTAGTCCCAAAGAAAGGGAGTTATTTGAAGCAGGCAGGACATTAAAATGTGAGTTTCACTCTAGTAGAAAGCCAACCTCCTGGCCTACGGACCTAAATAAAATTCCTGATCTTCTTGATTTCTATATATCAAGAGGTATCTCCGAAAACTACTTAGCAGTTGAAAATGAAGAAGGGCTATCGTCAGACCATTCTCCAGTTTTAATGAGAATAAGTGACACGGTAATAAGGAAGGCAAGTCCTCCAAGACTAACAAATAACAAAACCAACTGGGAATACTTTCGACAGCTAGTCGAAGAAAGCATCAACCTACAGGTGCAGATCTCGAATGCTTATACGATAGAAGAAGAACTAGAAAATCTCATTGAAAATGTGCAAAAAGCGGCCTGGGAAAGTATTCCTGATCAGCCAGAAATATTACAAAAAAGCATATACTATCCAGTTGAAGTAAGAGAGTTGGTTAACGAAAAAAGAAGAGCTCGTAAGACTTGGCAGAGAACCAGAGCCCCTGAAGACAAAACAATCCTAAACAACTTGTGCAAAAAACTTAAACTACTTATAAAGGAGATTAATACTCATAAAGGAGATTAATAATGAGTCAGTTGCAAGCTTCCTAAGTAATCTGACAGGTAAACCTGACACAGACTATTCCCTGCGGAAAGCCACCAAAGGTTTAAAAAGGCCTAAAATGCAAGTGCCACCCATTAGAATGGTTGATGGAACCTGGGCTCACAGCGAAAAACAAAAAGCTGATCTGTTTGCCGAACACCTAGAAAATACCTTCAAACCACTAACTGGACAAGCGGATAATGAATATCTAACACTTATAAGCAAAGTAGACGAGGCATCTGTGCTACCAGTTACTCTGAAAGAAATCAAACAAAAAGTAAAAAATTTCAAAGATAAAAAAGCCCCTGGATACGACTTGATAACGGGGCAAATAATCAAAGCTCTACCAGAAAAAGCATTAAGGAAACTACAGCACATAATCAATGCTATCTTTAGACTTTGTTATGTTCCGAGACAGTGGAAAGTAGCGGAAATCGTAATGATTCCAAAGCCTAATAAATCACTAAATAACAAAACATCATATAGGCCTATTTCTTTGTTAACAACAACATCAAAAATGTTCGAGAGACTGTTTCTCAAGAGATTAAAGCCAATTATAGAGAGTAGAAATCTTATAGCTGAACATCAATTTGGGTTTCGAGAAAGGCACTCAACGATAGAACAGGTACATAGGATTACTGATACAATTGAGGAGGCGCTGAAGAAAAAGGAAGTATGTTCAGCAATATTCTTAGACGTAGCCCAAGCATTTGATAAGGTTTGGCACCGTGGTCTAGAATTCAAGCTCCAACGAGATTTGCCAAAACAACATTCTAAATTGCTAAAGTCTTACATCAACGACCGTTACTTCCGGGTGAGACAGGAAGGGGAATACTCTAAACTGAACAAAATATTGGCAGGGGTTCCACAAGGCAGTGTTCTAGGTCCCGTTTTATACCTCCTGTATACAAATGATCTACCAAACATAGAAGAAGCTAGAATAGGAACGTTTGCTGATGACACAGCTCTTATGACCACCGATGCTAGTATAGTTGAGTCCACAAGAAAACTACAAAATGCTGTTGATATAGTAAATAACTGGAAAAAACAATGGAGAATAACACTTAACGAATCGAAATCAACACACATCAACTTTACAAATAGTAAATTAGAATATATTCCGATTAGACTGAATTCACAACAAATACCATATTTTGACAATGCTAAGTACCTCGGCATGACGCTAGACTCTAAACTCAGGTGGAAAGCGCATGTTAAAAAGAAAAGGCAAGAACTGAATTTAAAATTCAGAAAAATGCACTGGCTTATTGGAAGAAACTCCGAACTGACAACGCACAACAAATTGCTGTTATCTAGACAAATCCTAAAACCTACCTGGACTTATGGTATTCAGCTTTGGGGCTGCGCAAGGAAAACTACAGTGAAGATCATTCAAACATTTCAAAATAAAGTACTACGTAGCATTGTGAATGCTCCTTGGTACATTAGAAACGACAATCTCCATCGAGACTTAAACATGGAAAACGTCAGCGATGAAATACAAAAATTTGCAAGGGGTCATGTACTGCGACTGTAGCAGCATGACAACGAGGAGCTGCGGAACCTACTGGATCGCACCATTGGACCAAAGCGCCTAAAAAGAACAAAGCCTTTAGAAATAGTGGTTCCTTGAGCCGCTTAAATCAAAGGACTGACAGAGCTGGGATGAACCGATAGGTCTCATCCCACAAGAATGGACTACAAACTTAACTTATAAAACAATTACTAGATAATCCATAGATTAGTTGTAATATTATACAGAAATAAAGATTTCTTAAAAAAAAAAAAATCTTCGTCGAAACTTTCCAACCAATCATCTATCTATACGTAGTGGTTTTTTAGTATTGCATTCGTTGCCGCTGAATATTGTTGCGCATGCTCAATGGCATTTATATTGTTTAGTATTGTGCTCGGTGAAGAAAATTCAGGGTCTCTCCAAATTAAGCGCTATGAATCTTGATCCTGCCGGTTAATTCGTGTCATGGAATCGGAAAAGGAATAAACAATAGTTGTTTAATTTGTAATTCCTTGTTCTTTGAACTGCGGAATATGTGATCGCCAGATTTTTGTATCCTAATTGCCGTACACTAATAATTAAGACTAATTGCTCTCGAAACTCATATTCGATTTCTGGCCATCTTCTGACCGTGGGAATTATTCAAGTGGATTTTCCGTATAAACACCGCTTTAAGTGTTTCGTTGCTTAGACATAGTTCGATGAACTGCTAATGTTGTTTTCAATTAAGTTTTCGCCGTTGATCCTATTGAGAATATTCTCGGTTCTGTTCAGGGAACTAGAAATTCCGATACATGGGTTCAAAGGAAATTAATTCAAGCGGTATTCAAATTTATCTATGTAAATTTGTCGTGCACCAAACCATTCGTCCAGGCTAACCAACTTTTTTTACAGATTTCAGTAAAAGAATTAACACACAATCAGACATCCGTATACCTGTTAAATTCATCGCGCGACAAAGTCCTCTCTCATTCATTTGTCAATATACCGGAAGGTGCCCGTTATGAAGTAAACATTTCCACAAGTGGTCCAAAGGCGCAACCAGCCACAATATTCTGCGACGGTGTTCCATTACCATCGCCAACCAATGTAAATATTTGGCCAGAAAAAAATGGTAGCTTTGTTATATACTGGAAAGTTATGGAGCATCTCGATAATGGGTAAGATAAAATAATTTTGTATTCTCTCTACTTATTGATGTGTGATTAATTTTCTTTAGATTTATATATGAGGCTGTTGCCTTTAATGGGACAATACGAAATTTTACAAATGTTACGCCAGTAGTTGTGTTAGCCGGAAAAACGCCACCTATTTTAATACATCCGGACCATTTGGGTGGTTCAGAAGCAGCTGGAAAATTCTTTACCATAGGTGTTCGACTGAAATCGTCGGATGGTTATGTATCAGATATAAAAGAATTAGAATTTATAGAAGTTCAACCCGATGCCGCTTGGTTAACAAGTGTTTTGCCATCGTCAACATCATCATGGCTTTTTATAATGCCGGTACTATTAATTGGTGTGCTGGCCAGTGTTATTATATATTTAATTCAGCGCCAGCGTAGAATACAAAATTCGTTTAGTCGTTTCGCTAATTCACACTATGATACGAAGACCGGGGCAACCCGAATTGGAGATACACTGGAGGAGGATGAGCATCAAGAGGCGACATCGACGCGGTTTGCTGACGACGAGCCACTAGTTATAGCGTAATTTTTTTTTATAATCAATACCTATAGATTATTATATTGTGAAGTATATTTTAAAATTGTAAGGATTTTTAAATGACCAAATTTGACATTAGAATAATATTGACGATATGTATAATTTTCATTCCTTTAAATTTGTTGTTTTTTTTTTAAATTGTATAACATCGTGTTAAAAAGGAAAATTTAGGAATTGGCCTCATGTTTTAATTTATTTATTTTATTTAATATACCTCAACAGAATATAATTGTATGCGACAGCATTTTTCCAAACAATGATTTACTTTATCCTATATATTATAGAGCGGTCCGACACCTGAAATATATCGTCCGGTGAGCCACAATTTGGAGGAATAAATTGTGACCTTGTCGTGAATGAGGCTGATCCGGCGATATATTTCAGGATGTGATTTAATGATTACCTCGTTTCATATTTTTTTTAGGAATAATTTTTTTTTGCTGTGATTAATTTTTAATTTAGAGATGAAGAAAAAGACAACAGAAATAATTTTGTTATTTTATTATCTATTTATAAACATACATTTTAATTTTGTTTTGTTTGAAGCCGAAAAACGGGGTAACATTTTTTTGAAGTTTGTTTTATTTTATTTTATTAATGTATATATTAATGATTGAATTTCGAGGCTTTTTATATTATTTTTAAATATAATTACTTTATATAACACTTGTTAAAACTTTACTACCTTTTCCTGACAACAACAAAAAACTAACAAATTCTTGAATAAATTAACATCTACATCTATTGATTGCTTCAGAAAATCTTCATTACTAAGCATCACTAAGGGTTATTAACTTTCTCTCGTAAAGACCCTTGTCTTAATGATGGGAAAATATTCCTGTTTAATTTAAAATTTGAATTAATTGACTGAGATGTCCTTTACCTATATTGTATTTTACAACATTTGTAGCTCAATTGGTAACCAAAGGAAAGATTTTATAAATCATTGGTCGCCACCAAAAAAACCCAAACCCAAATGGAACTGATTGATTATATAAAAATTTATAACAAAATTGAAAACTGTTTGTTTTAAATTATTATTTTTATTATTATTTTTTTGTAATAAATTATTATTTATGATTATTTATGTAATTAATTATATATTATAATCCTTTGAAATGAAATTTGATGAAAATTATTATCTAATTATGTGTGTACAATCGAAAAATCCCTAAGTGTATATAATATTTAAATATACATTACAGGTTTTTTTTAATTTTTGTGGGTTGGAAAATCGAAAAAATAATCATTTATAAAACTATTTTGATTTTTTTTAATTAGTCCATAATCATGATGTAAAAATTAAAACAATAATCTTATTATATAAATGCATACCTATTTAATAAAAGAATGCAAAAAATTAAAAAACAAACAAAAAAATTGACTGTGTGAGAATTTTTTATATGTAAATAAAATTAAATATGGAAATACACTAAATATAAAAAGCGATAAGAGTTTTAATTATTTTTAACCTTAACCGATTGCTATCTAATGAACTCCGTGGTACTGTTCAAAAGATAAGTATCTAGGCTCAAAATACCGTCGAAGATGGTCCTTCGAGCCATCAAAAGAAAAATCGTACTTACATTCAATTTCGAGACAAAATCGAAAAAAAACTATCGGATATCGAAACTTTCGGAAGCTAACAACAGGCCAACAACACAAAAATTCATGGATGCATTAAGAAAAAACAATAGTTTCGAAAGCTCTGAAATTTTACGACAACGCCAGAATGAACATCGAGGTTCGATATCAGGAATATTGTGCAATCGACTGGCAAATGATAAAAATTAGTACACTATCATTCAAGATACATTGTTTCGTATGTCGACGAACGCCACATTAGAACACTTAAAACATCCTTGGGATTTGGGAATAAGTCCAAAACATCAAGCACCGGTAACAAATGTAACAATTTCAAATGTAGATTAAAGCTGAACGATGCCGTTTTATAGCCCAATTTAAACGCAAAACATTTCAGAATGTTTAGTTACTTCGAAAATGATCTAAGACAAAAAATGCAAATTTGTTAACAAACAATATTGAGCAAATTTAGTATTGGAAGTCCGGTATTTGAATTGGAAATAGACACATGTTTCAACAGCCCAATTTAGCGAAGCCCTGTTTTTAGATGTTAAAAATTTGTATGTATGAGATTTATTTATGATGAATGAACCTCCTCCACTTAAAGTAGCTATGTAGTATCATTTTCTAGATTCAAATCTCAATTTACCTAATCAAAACAAATATATTTCCTAATTAAATATATACAATAATATTATTTCTGAAATGGATAATAATCGAAACCAGTTTTATATTCAAACTTCTTGCGTTCTTTCTTTTCTTGTTCTTTTCTTGCTTTCGTTACCATTTGCTGTACTTCTGGACGATACGCTGGAGGTTTCATTTCATCGTCCAAAGTGCATTCAAATGTTTCAGGTTCTGTTATTTTAAAAACGTGGCGACGAAGGATATCTATATCGCGGCCGTACTCCTCTTTCAAGTCATCAATCATCGTGGGTGACGAATCAAATTTTAGCAAAAATTGACTGCCCATTTTATGTACTCCGCCATGTGAACTAATTTTAAATGGCAGCTCGCGTGTTCCTAGGTTTTCTATTTTACGAATTACACCGCCTTTATCTAAAATTGAAGTGGCCGACCGTTTAAGTGTTGAGATTAGTTCGGGCTAGGCGATAGAAAACAAAAGTATGATGAAATTTAATGCAAATTATCAAATTAATTAAAGATTTTGCATACCCTTGACATTTGTCTTAATAACAATGATAACTCGTAACTGGGCATTATAAATTTTATTAATAATATTTAAAATTCAGAATACTGAAAAGAACCAATCTTTCCCTAACCTCCCAAAATCGTAACTTGCTAAATGTCAAAATGACATTAGCAAATGGTATAAATTTATGCTGCAACCTACTATAATTATCGCTTCGTGTACATGTTGTGATTACTACTTTTTGGTTTTTTATGTATTAAATTTTGAATTAAACAATGAATCATATTTGGAACAAACGTAACCTGAAACCACCAATGATGGCCAGCTATACAACCCGGATAACAAAATTTCCATGTAAGCAATATATCAAAATAATAATTGAATGTATCTAACATTTTAACCCTACTTTTTTGCAGACTCCCAAGAAATCACCGAAACTCTAAACTTGGCCCAAAAATATTATAATAACCAACAAAAATTTCACGAAGCGCTGTTAATAAATCAACAAATATTATACATACGCCATATACAATTTCGAACGGATATCGGATTTCAAAAACTTCACAAACTAAACTCTACGTACAAGCGAATCAACTCTATGAACATTCCAGCACTTCTGGCAAAAATTGTTAATTCAATTGCAATAGAAAAATATAATGATTCAATACAGCTTCCAACCCGAGAAACATTTGAGTACTTGTTAGTCAAACTAATGGGATATTTTAAATTACTTTTTAGAATTGTAGAACTGTCGAAAGAAGCAGGTGAATGTTTCGTAAAGCTAACTAGATTAGGATTTTTTATTGAACTATCAACTATGCTTCTTGCCACACTGTCGGACATTTATTGTATTGGCAGTGAAATGGCTCTAAAAACTATAAATCTCTATAATAAACTTGTAAAGTATCATCCAGCGCTAAAATCAAGTAAACGGAAATGGGCACTACCTGAAGATTTCCAATTTCCAACAAATCTTGGAGATTGGATACCTAAAGAAGACAAACTAATGATAAAATATAAGCAACTGGAAAGTTTGGACGCAAACACCATTGCATTGCAGCTTGAACGTTCCCATTTACCAAAGATTCAAGTGAATAAACTTATACAGCAGACTGACATAGAAATGGGCTCTGTAGTATCCCGTAGTGATGTGGCCGAAATCACAAATATTGTAAAACATAAGAAAAAGAAAATTAAATAAACGTATATATATTTGAAAAATGGCTTATCCTATTTAATTTTGAAATAAGGATGGGTTAATCGTTTGCAGTTCTTAAGAAAACTTATGATCCACGTTCATGACCAAGATGCTGAAAATGTAAAAATAAAGTAAACAAATACATGTTATGAAAATTCCATTTTATTGAATATCTTTTGCCATTTTAATATAAACTATTTCAATGGAATAAATCTGGAACTGTGTGTGGCACCAATACCGGGTCTACCGTGTTTAACTGGTTTGTAAGTTAAAGAAAATTCACCCAAGTAATGTCCAATCATCTCCGGTTTTACTTCAACTTGATTGAAAGTTTTTCCATTGTAAACACCAATAATTGATCCTACCATTTCGGGTACCACAATCATATTTCTTAAATGGGTTTTCACAATTGCTGGTTTTTCTAGTGGTGGCGCCTCTTTCTTTGCTTTACGAAGTTTTTTAATCAACGCCATTGGTTTGCGTTTTAAACCTCGGGAAAAACGCCTTCTGGCACGGCTATGCATTAACTCCACTAGCTGATCATTTGGCATATCGAGTAGCTGATCTAAATCAACTCCACGAAATGTGAATTTTTTAAACGTACGTTTTTTCTTTTGTGTTTCATCTACTTCCGCCATGATGAATGTTTCTTCGACAACGTCCAAACGCAAAAGGAAGGAATAAAATATTGGAATAGAAGAAATGTCAAAACAAAACTGTACATGTGACTTTTTGGTACAATTTTCTTTTTGCGATATTGTTTCGTGTGAAGTAAGTGGCAAATATAAAAAAGGCGGTTCATTTTTAAGGCATAAACACAACTCTACGGGAAATTAAATGATTCTTTCCAGAAATGAATCTTTTCTTATAATTAATAGATTAATAAAATAAAATATGTAAAATTAACTTGTCCTATTCAACTACAACAGCATTTTGTTACAACTTGTAGTTATTATTTGTTGATTTCGAAATTTCCAAAAAAACAAATTGGAAGTCTCAGTCGTTCTCACGTAAATTTTTGTTCTTCAAATCACACGGAACAACTATCATCTAACCGGTAAAAATAATAAGACAGATCAAAAATAATTTATTTTGACTAATTGTCAACGAACACAAGTAAAAAATAGATAGTACGACTTTTGTCTCAAATTTATAAATGTGTACGACTAAAACAACAACAAAACGTCGAAATTACGACAACTCAAAATGCTTTAAATAAAAAAGCCTTTTGATGTCATTCCACCATTTTGATTCTTTCGTCGTGGCGCCCTCCCCCCTTCACATTCAACCTGTTTTTAGTTTCTCGATGACGGGGAAGGAAACGAGCAAGAATCACGACGAAAGAATCAAAGTGTACAATGGCAGATTTGTCGTAACTCGTAGCTCGTAATTCGCCTCCAGTGTTCATTAGTGGTTTTTCGGGGTTAAAAAAACAGTTTTTTTCTGGTTCAAACCGAGCACACCCATAAATCAGTGTATTTTTGTTGTTTGTTTTTAGCAAGAAAGTTAAAATACTGAGGAATAGGTGACAATATTTTACCCATATAAAATTTGCTATCTCATCTGTCACAAGCCAGAATAGGATGGTTATATAAAAAATCCATATGGTTTACTCATATTTCGCTATATGCACCCGTCAAACCGATTTCTGTTGTTGTATGAAGTGACGTGTTAATTTTGCGCAGTAAAATTATAAATTATAAATTTTTAAAATTATCAATTATAATTCATCAAAATAATACAAACTTTATGAAATAGTCATTTGTTTATATAGTGGTGTATTATGTGATAACAAAAAATACAGACTTTTGTACAAAATGAAGTGTATCGTGAAAAAATGCGAAAATATGCCTAAAAAATTTGAAGAAGGAATATCTTACCACCAGCAAATTTACCAAGTGTTTATATAAAATAAAATGTAAATTGTGCTAAGAAACAAGTGATTTGTGATAAATTTATCTTTACTTTATGTTAAAAATCAGAAAAAATTAAGAAAACAATTTTGGTTGTTGGCGTGGGGTGCATATATTGGTTTCTTGTTGTTGTAATCTCGTTGATTTAGATGCTTTCTCTTTTACCCTCCGAATTTGTGACACTTGACAGTTGCTTAGACTCATTCTGTACATTTAACTTCTTTGGTTTTTAGTTTATCGGTGAAGGGGAAGGAAACGAGGAAAAATTACGAAGAAAAAATCAAAGTGTAGAATGGCGGATTTCTCGTAACACGACTCGTAATGATAACATAATTCGCCTCCAGTGTTTATTAGCGTTTTTTCGGGGTAAAAAAAAAACGATTTTTTTCAGTTCAAACCGAGCACACCCAAAAGTCAGTGTATTTTTACTCTAGTTTGTTGGAGTTTTTTTCTAAAGTTTTTTTTTAAAGCGATGCCACATTCCACTGCGTATATGATACGGTCAAGTTGAAGAAAAATATAAAAAGTACGGTTTATATGCATGCAGTGGCAAATAACGTAAACACGAAAAAACACTTTCATACAAATGCTAAGGAAATTCTTATTTTAAAAGTTTTTTTCTCGTTAATGCGGCAGAAAAATAAATTTTCATTCTTCTGAGCATGAACTTTGTTTATTTATCATTAATTTTGGTAAATTGTTTTTCATTTGGAAGGCAGTTTTCATTTAAATTTTTACCATTTTCCGCAATGATGTCTTTAATTTGATGATCGCCGTATAATAGTAGCGTT
Organism: Nephrotoma appendiculata; assembly: GCA_947310385.1. Lineage (NCBI taxonomy): Eukaryota > Metazoa > Arthropoda > Insecta > Diptera > Tipulidae > Nephrotoma > Nephrotoma appendiculata. The sequence goes on from OX371223.1 coordinate 316,726,907, forward strand.
CACTACAATTTTAATCCCCCTTGCTTCATAGCAAACTATGATTTATATTTTGATCACCAGCTACTTTGTTGAAAACCGCAATATAAAATTATTTTTTATTGAGTCGAAAATAAGCTTGAGTCATGATTTCAGCTCAACTTCAATGATCAAAACGCACGTCATTTAATATATACTGATATTCCTCACCATTACGTTTACGTACGCGGTAAATGGCAACTTCGTTAAAGAGGTGGAGTGAAGGTTTTGTTGCACGAATGTATACAGTAAGCTTCAGAGATGAGGAGCGTTTCTTCCTGCGGCTGCTTTTGCTAAATATTCGAGGTTCCACCAGCTTTGAATTTGTACGAACATTCTATGTTTTTTTTACAAAACCTTCAAAGAAACTATACAGGTGCGCGGGGTCTGGTAAACGATGATGAATGGGATCACTGCTTAACAGAAACAGCAGTCTTTCAAATGCCAAGACAGCTTCTAAGGACTTTCGCTTATATTTGTTGCTTTTATTAATAACCTTCAAAACCTCTTGATCTCTGGATGAAGTATGCAGATGACATGACTCTTGATTACAGCCGATATACCTTATTGAAACTGTAGCAAAAAAAATTGGCTCTACACGATATAGAAAAGTCCGGTAGAAGTGCAAGTCTTCGATACAGTTCGAGAAGCTGAGGAAGCTAAATTACGAATTCAACTGCTAAACGAAAAGCAGTTGGATGAATTTCGTAAAACAACTGCTGCAGTGGATAATGAAAATGTCTCCAGTTGAGATTTGAATATTTGGTTTAGGCGCGTAAGTCATACTGTGTGCATTTGAGCGCGTGCTTGCCGTTTAAGATTTAAAAATTAACCGCGTATATGTATTTACTTTATTTTTGTTAAACGTGCATCAAATTTACATCTTAAAAAATCTTCTTAATCATTTCTTAACCAAAAATTCAATAAAATGTATTCACGTGACTTATTATTCAGTCACAGGTCAGCTAGTTTATATTATAATATATTTAAATTTTAATAAATTGTTTAATATTTATTAATATATATTTCAAATTTAAAACTCAAAAATAACGGTTTCATCCTTCTATTTGGGTACCCTGCAAACAATTTTTCCTACCTTTACGCGAAGCAAGGTCGAAAAAATGATTCGATACAAAAATAGCGTTATGACGTTTCTGTCTATTCTGTGATCATATATCAGTACAATGCACAATTCTTATAGGCCCCTTATACGTTCAATATAATTGCGCAATATTGGGCATTGCACAATAAAATTGATCATGTAAGGAGAATATTGTAGGTTTGCACAATATATTGTGTAAAATTAATTTTTTTTTAATTTTTATTGAAGTTTGTGCAATATATTGTCTAGTGTGAAGCCAATATTATGCAATATAATTATATCGGTTGTCAAAAATTCGTGTTATTTATTTAAATTAAATAAAATTTATTCACTAATATTTTATTAGTGTATGGAAATGAAAATAATTACAATTTTAAATTTCTACTATTTCTATTTCAATCTTAAACGTCACAAACGATTTAAATTGACAGTTTTTTCACTATTCAAAATAAGGAAAAATTTTGCAATAATATTGAGCCGTCTTTAGGCTAAACTAATTTTTGCGCATTATTTTAGCACAATAATATTGCGCAATAGTATTGAACGTGTAAGGGGCCTATAAGGAAAGAGGTGGTTACTGGAAGTTTCGTATTTTGAAATTCTGCCACATTGTGTTTCGAGCCGGGATTTCAGGCGAACGAGACGACATATTTAAGCAAGCTAAACGTTGATCTACTCATAATTAAGGCATCACGTTTTTTCGTAAAAAAGTGAAAACGTTTTTTTGTTGAAACTCCGGTTCAAAATGATTATAGGTACAGTATAGAACACGTTGAGCACGAAACTACCGATAGGATGCTAAAGGAAAGAGGTGGTTACTGGAAGTTTCCTATTTTGAAATTCTGCCACATTGTGTTTCGAACCGGGATTGCAGGCGAACGAGACGACATATTTGAGCAAGCTAAACGTTGATCTACTCATAATTACATTGATAATCCAAAATAAACGAAACATTCGGAATCCGTGACTATAAATTTTATCCGTTCAAAAAAAGTAAGGCTAACTAACCATCACGTTTTTTCGCAAAAAAAGTGAAAACTTTTTTTTGTTGAAATTCCGGTTCAAAATGATTATAGGTACAGTATAGAACACGTTGAGCACGAAACTACCGATAGGATGCTAAAGGAAAGAGGTGGTTACTGGAAGTTTCCTATTTTGAAATTCTGCCACATTGTGTTTCGAACCGGGATTGCAGGCGAACGAGACGACATATTTGAGCAAGCTAAACGTTGATCTACTCATAATTACATTGATAATCCAAAATAAACGAAACATTCGGAATCCGTGACTATAAATTTTATCCGTTCAAAAAAAGTAAGGCTAACTAACCATCACGTTTTTTCGCAAAAAAAGTGAAAACTTTTTTTTGTTGAAATTCCGGTTCAAAATGATTATAGGTACAGTATAGAACACGTTGAGCACGAAACTACCGATAGGATGCTTAAGGAAAGAGGTGGTTACTGGAAGTTTCCTATTTTGAAATTCTGCCACATTGTGTTTCGAACCGGGATTGCAGGCGAACGAGACGACATATTTGAGCAAGCTAAACGTTGATCTACTCATAATAACATTGATAATCCAAAATAAACGAAACATTCGGAATCCGTGACTATAAATTTTATCCGTTCAAAAAAAGTAAGGCTAACCATCACGTTTTTTCGTAACAAAGTGAAAACTTTTTTTTGTTGAAATTCCGGTTCAAAATGATTATAGGTACAGTATAGAACACGTTGAGCACGAAACTACCGATAGGATGCTAAAGGAAAGAGGTGGTTACTGGAAGTTTCGTATTTTGAAATTCTGCCACATTGTGTTTCGAACCGGGATTGCTGGCGAACGTGACGACATTTTTAAGCAAGCTAAACGTTGATCTACTCATAATTACATTGATAATCCAAAATAAACGAAACATTCGGAATCCGTGACTATAAATTTTATCCGTTCAAAAAAAGTTATTCCATCATTCCATTCCATTAACCATCACGTATTTTCGTAACAAAGTGAAAACTTTTTTTTGTTGAAATTCCGGTTCAAAATGATTATAGGTACAGTATAGAACACGTTGAGCACGAAACTACCGATAGGATGCTAAAGGAAAGAGGTGGTTACTGGAAGTTTCGTATTTTGAAATTCTGCCACATTGTGTTTCGAACCGGGATTGCAGGCGAACGAGACGACATATTTGAGCAAGCTAAACGTTGATCTACTCATAATAACATTGATAATCCAAAATAAACGAAACATTCGGAATCCGTGACTATAAATTTTATCCGTTCAAAAAAAGTAAGGCTAACCATCACGTTTTTTCGTAACAAAGTGAAAACTTTTTTTTGTTGAAATTCCGGTTCAAAATGATTATAGGTACAGTATAGAACACGTTGAGCACGAAACTACCGATAGGATGCTAAAGGAAAGAGGTGGTTACTGGAAGTTTCGTATTTTGAAATTCTGCCACATTGTGTTTCGAACCGGGATTGCTGGCGAACGTGACGACATTTTTAAGCAAGCTAAACGTTGATCTACTCATAATTACATTGATAATCCAAAATAAACGAAACATTCGGAATCCGTGACTATAAATTTTATCCGTTCAAAAAAAGTTATTCCATCATTCCATTCCATTAACCATCACGTATTTTCGTAACAAAGTGAAAACTTTTTTTTGTTGAAATTCCGGTTCAAAATGATTATAGGTACAGTATAGAACACGTTGAGCACGAAACTACCGATAGGATGCTAAAGGAAAGAGGTGGTTACTGGAAGTTTCGTATTTTGAAATTCTGCCACATTGTGTTTCGAACCGGGATTGCAGGCGAACGAGACGACATATTTGAGCAAGCTAAACGTTGATCTACTCATAATAACATTGATAATCCAAAATAAACGAAACATTCGGAATCCGTGACTATAAATTTTATCCGTTCAAAAAAAGTAAGGCTAACCATCACGTTTTTTCGTAACAAAGTGAAAACTTTTTTTTGTTGAAATTCCGGTTCAAAATGATTATAGGTACAGTATAGAACACGTTGAGCACGAAACTACCGATAGGATGCTAAAGGAAAGAGGTGGTTACTGGAAGTTTCCTATTTTGAAATTCTGCCACATTGTGTTTCGAACCGGGATTGCAGGCGAACGAGACGACATATTTGAGCAAGCTAAACGTTGATCTACTCATAATAACATTGATAATCCAAAATAAACGAAACATTCGGAATCCGTGACTATAAATTTTATCCGTTCAAAAAAAGTAAGGCTAACCATCACGTTTTTTCGTAACAAAGTGAAAACTTTTTTTTGTTGAAATTCCGGTTCAAAATGATTATAGGTACAGTATAGAACACGTTGAGCACGAAACTACCGATAGGATGCTAAAGGAAAGAGGTGGTTACTGGAAGTTTCGTATTTTGAAATTCTGCCACATTGTGTTTCGAACCGGGATTGCTGGCGAACGTGACGACATTTTTAAGCAAGCTAAACGTTGATCTACTCATAATTACATTGATAATCCAAAATAAACGAAACATTCGGAATCCGTGACTATAAATTTTATCCGTTCAAAAAAAGTTATTCCATCATTCCATTCCATTAACCATCACGTATTTTCGTAACAAAGTGAAAACTTTTTTTTGTTGAAATTCCGGTTCAAAATGATTATAGGTACAGTACAGAACACGTTGAGCACGAAACTACCGATAGGATGCTTAAGGAAAGAGGTGGTTACTGGAAGTTTCGTATTTTGAAATTCTGCCACATTGTGTTTCGAACCGAGATTGCAGGCGAACGAGACGACATATTTGAGCAAGCTAAACGTTGATCTACTCATAATTACATTGATAATCCAAAATAAACGAAACATTCGGAATCCGTGACTATAAATTTTATCCGTTCAAAAAAAGTAAGGCTAACCATCACGTTTTTTCGTAAAAAAGTGAAAACGTTTTTTTGTTGAAATTCCGGTTCAAAATGATTATAGGTACAGTATAGAACACGTTTAGCACGAAACTACCGATAGGATGCTTAAGGAAAGAGGTGGTTACTGGAAGTTTCGTATTTTGAAATTCTGCCACATTGTGTTTCGAACCGGGATTGCAGGAGAACGAGACGACATATTTGAGCAAGCTAAACGTTGATCTACTCATAATTACATTGATAATCCAAAATAAACGAAACATTCGGAATCCGTGACTATAAATTTTATCCGTTCAAAAAAAGTAAGGCTAACCCATCACGTTATTTCGTAAAAAAGTGAAAACGTTTTTTTGTTGAAATTCCGGTTCAAAATGATTATAGGTACAGTATAGAACACGTTTAGCACGAAACTACCGATAGGATGCTAAAGGAAAGAGGTGGTTACTGGAAGTTTCGTATTTTGAAATTCTGCCACATTGTGTTTCGAACCGGTATTGCAGGCGAACGAGACGACATATTTGAGCAAGCTAAACGTTGATCTACTCATAATAACATTGATAATCCAAAATAAACGAAACATTCGGAATCCGTGACTATAAATTTTATCCGTTCAAAAAAAGTTATTCCATCATTCCATTCCATTAACCATCACGTATTTTCGTAACAAAGTGAAAACTTTTTTTTGTTGAAATTCCGGTTCAAAATGATTATAGGTACAGTACAGAACACGTTGAGCACGAAACTACCGATAGGATGCTTAAGGAAAGAGGTGGTTACTGGAAGTTTCGTATTTTGAAATTCTGCCACATTGTGTTTCGAACCGGGATTGCTGGCGAACGTGACGACATTTTTAAGCAAGCTAAACGTTGATCTACTCATAATTACATTGATAATCCAAAATAAACGAAACATTCGGAATCCGTGACTATAAATTTTATCCGTTCAAAAAAAGTTATTCCATCATTCCATTCCATTAACCATCACGTTTTTTCGTAACAAAGTGAAAACTTTTTTTTGTTGAAATTCCGGTTCAAAATGATTATAGGTACAGTATAGAACACGTTGAGCACGAAACTACCGATAGGATGCTAAAGGAAAGAGGTGGTTACTGGAAGTTTCGTATTTTGAAATTCTGCCACATTGTGTTGTGTTTCGAACCGGGATTGCAGGCGAACGAGACGACATATTTGAGCAAGCTAAACGTTGATCTACTCATAATAACATTGATAATCCAAAATAAACGAAACATTCGGAATCCGTGACTATAAATTTTATCCGTTCAAAAAAAGTTATTCCATCATTCCATTCCATTAACCATCACGTTTTTTCGTAACAAAGTGAAAACTTTTTTTTGTTGAAATTCCGGTTCAAAATGATTATAGGTACAGTATAGAACACGTTGAGCACGAAACTACCGATAGGATGCTAAAGGAAAGAGGTGGTTACTGGAAGTTTCGTATTTTGAAATTCTGCCACATTGTGTTTCGAACCGGGATTGCAGGCGAACGAGACGACATATTTGAGCAAGCTAAACGTTGATCTACTCATAATTACATTGATAATCCAAAATAAACGAAACATTCGGAATCCGTGACTATAAATTTTATCCGTTCAAAAAAAGTAAGGCTAACCATCACGTTTTTTCGTAAAAAAGTGAAAACGTTTTTTTGTTGAAATTCCGGTTCAAAATGATTATAGGTACAGTATAGAACACGTTGAGCACGAAACTACCGATAGGATGCTTAAGGAAAGAGGTGGTTACTGGAAGTTTCGTATTTTGAAATTCTGCCACATTGTGTTGTGTTTCGAACCGGGATTGCAGGCGAACGAGACGACATATTTGAGCAAGCTAAACGTTGATCTACTCATAATAACATTGATAATCCAAAATAAACGAAACATTCGGAATCCGTGACTATAAATTTTATCCGTTCAAAAAAAGTTATTCCATCATTCCATTCCATTAACCATCACGTATTTTCGTAACAAAGTGAAAACTTTTTTTTGTTGAAATTCCGGTTCAAAATGATTATAGGTACAGTATAGAACACGTTGAGCACGAAACTACCGATAGGATGCTAAAGGAAAGAGGTGGTTACTGGAAGTTTCGTATTTTGAAATTCTGCCACATTGTGTTGTGTTTCGAACCGGGATTGCAGGCGAACGAGACGACATATTTGAGCAAGCTAAACGTTGATCTACTCATAATAACATTGATAATCCAAAATAAACGAAACATTCGGAATCCGTGACTATAAATTTTATCCGTTCAAAAAAAGTAAGGCTACATCACGTTTTTTCGTAACAAAGTGAAAACTTTTTTTTGTTGAAATTCCGGTTCAAAATGATTATAGGTACAGTATAGAACACGTTGAGCACGAAACTACCGATAGGATGCTTAAGGAAAGAGGTGGTTACTGGAAGTTTCGTATTTTGAAATTCTGCCACATTGTGTTTCGAACCGGGATTGCAGGCGAACGAGACGACATATTTGAGCAAGCTAAACGTTGATCTACTCATAATTACATTGATAATCCAAAATAAACGAAACATTCGGAATCCGTGACTATAAATTTTATCCGTTCAAAAAAAGTAAGGCTAACCATCACGTTTTTTCGTAACAAAGTGAAAACTTTTTTTTGTTGAAATTCCGGTTCAAAATGATTATAGGTACAGTATAGAACACGTTTAGCACGAAACTACCGATAGGATGCTAAAGGAAAGAGGTGGTTACTGGAAGTTTCGTATTTTGAAATTCTGCCACATTGTGTTTCGAACCGGGATTGCAGGCGAACGAGACGACATATTTGAGCAAGCTAAACGTTGATCTACTCATAATAACATTGATAATCCAAAATAAACGAAATATTCGGAATCCGTGACTATAAATTTTATCCGTTCAAAAAAAGTAAGGCTAACCATCACGTTTTTTCGTAACAAAGTGAAAACTTTTTTTTGTTGAAATTCCGGTTCAAAATGATTATAGGTACAGTATAGAACACGTTTAGCACGAAACTACCGATAGGATGCTAAAGGAAAGAGGTGGTTACTGGAAGTTTCGTATTTTGAAATTCTGCCACATTGTGTTTCGAACCGGGATTGCAGGCGAACGAGACGACATATTTGAGCAAGCTAAACGTTGATCTACTCATAATTACATTGATAATCCAAAATAAACGAAACATTCGGAATCCGTGACTATAAATTTTATCCGTTCAAAAAAAGTAAGGCTAACCATCACGTTTTTTCGTAACAAAGTGAAAACTTTTTTTTGTTGAAATTCCGGTTCAAAATGATTATAGGTACAGTATAGAACACGTTTAGCACGAAACTACCGATAGGATGCTAAAGGAAAGAGGTGGTTACTGGAAGTTTCGTATTTTGAAATTCTGCCACATTGTGTTTCGAACCGGGATTGCAGGCGAACGAGACGACATATTTGAGCAAGCTAAACGTTGATCTACTCATAATTACATTGATAATCCAAAATAAACGAAATATTCGGAATCCGTGACTATAAATTTTATCCGTTCAAAAAAAGTAAGGCTAGCCATCACGTTTTTTCGTAACAAAGTGAAAACTTTTTTTTGTTGAAATTCCGGTTCAAAATGATTATAGGTACAGTATAGAACACGTTTAGCACGAAACTACCGATAGGATGCTAAAGGAAAGAGGTGGTTACTGGAAGTTTCGTATTTTGAAATTCTGCCACATTGTGTTTCGAACCGGGATTGCTGGCGAACGTGACGACATTTTTGAGCAAGCTAAACGTTGATCTACTCATAATTACATTGATAATCCAAAATAAACGAAACATTCGGAATCCGTGACTATAAATTTTATCCGTTCAAAAAAAGTTATTCCATCATTCCATTCCATTAACCATCACGTATTTTCGTAACAAAGTGAAAACTTTTTTTTGTTGAAATTCCGGTTCAAAATGATTATAGGTACAGTACAAAACACGTTGAGCACGAAACTACCGATAGGATGCTTAAGGAAAGAGGTGGTTACTGGAAGTTTCGTATTTTGAAATTCTGCCACATTGTGTTTCGAACCGGGATTGCAGGCGAACGAGACGACATATTTGAGCAAGCTAAACGTTGATCTACTCATAATAACATTGATAATCCAAAATAAACGAAACATTCGGAATCCGTGACTATAAATTTTATCCGTTCAAAAAAAGTAAGGCTAACCATCACGTTTTTTCGTAACAAAGTGAAAACTTTTTTTTGTTGAAATTCCGGTTCAAAATGATTATAGGTACAGTATAGAACACGTTTAGCACGAAACTACCGATAGGATGCTAAAGGAAAGAGGTGGTTACTGGAAGTTTCGTATTTTGAAATTCTGCCACATTGTGTTTCGAACCGGGATTGCAGGCGAACGAGACGACATATTTGAGCAAGCTAAACGTTGATCTACTCATAATAACATTGATAATCCAAAATAAACGAAATATTCGGAATCCGTGACTATAAATTTTATCCGTTCAAAAAAAGTAAGGCTAGCCATCACGTTTTTTCGTAACAAAGTGAAAACTTTTTTTTGTTGAAATTCCGGTTCAAAATGATTATAGGTACAGTATAGAACACGTTTAGCACGAAACTACCGATAGGATGCTAAAGGAAAGAGGTGGTTACTGGAAGTTTCGTATTTTGAAATTCTGCCACATTGTGTTTCGAACCGGGATTGCAGGCGAACGAGACGACATATTTAAGCAAGCTAAACGTTGATCTACTCATAATTACATTGATAATCCAAAATAAACGAAACATTCGGAATCCGTGACTATAAATTTTATCCGTTCAAAAAAAGTAAGGCTAACCATCACGTTTTTTCGTAACAAAGTGAAAACTTTTTTTTGTTGAAATTCCGGTTCAAAATGATTATAGGTACAGTATAGAACACGTTTAGCACGAAACTACCGATAGGATGCTAAAGGAAAGAGGTGGTTACTGGAAGTTTCGTATTTTGAAATTCTGCCACATTGTGTTTCGAACCGGGATTGCAGGCGAACGAGACGACATATTTGAGCAAGCTAAACGTTGATCTACTCATAATAACATTGATAATCCAAAATAAACGAAATATTCGGAATCCGTGACTATAAATTTTATCCGTTCAAAAAAAGTAAGGCTAACCATCACGTTTTTTCGTAACAAAGTGAAAACTTTTTTTTGTTGAAATTCCGGTTCAAAATGATTATAGGTACAGTATAGAACACGTTGAGCACGAAACTACCGATAGGATGCTTAAGGAAAGAGGTGGTTACTGGAAGTTTCGTATTTTGAAATTCTGCCACATTGTGTTTCGAACCGGGATTGCAGGTGAACGAGACGACATATTTGAGCAAGCTAAACGTTGATCTACTCATAATTACATTGATAATCCAAAATAAACGAAACATTCGGAATCCGTGACTATAAATTTTATCCGTTCAAAAAAAGTAAGGCTAACCATCACGTTTTTTCGTAACAAAGTGAAAACGTTTCTTTGTTGAAATTCCGGTTCAAAATGATTATAGGTACAGTATAGAACACGTTTAGCACGAAACTACCGATAGGATGCTAAAGGAAAGAGGTGGTTACTGGAAGTTTCGTATTTTGAAATTCTGCCACATTGTGTTTCGAACCGGGATTGCAGGCGAACGAGACGACATATTTGAGCAAGCTAAACGTTGATCTACTCATAATTACATTGATAATCCAAAATAAACGAAACATTCGGAATCCGTGACTATAAATTTTATCCGTTCAAAAAAAGTAAGGCTAACCATCACGTTTTTTCGTAACAAAGTGAAAACTTTTTTTTGTTGAAATTCCGGTTCAAAATGGTTATAGGTACAGTATAGAACACGTTTAGCACGAAACTACCGATAGGATGCTAAAGGAAAGAGGTGGTTACTGGAAGTTTCGTATTTTGAAATTCTGCCACATTGTGTTTCGAACCGGGATTGCAGGCGAACGAGACGACATATTTGAGCAAGCTAAACGTTGATCTACTCATAATTACATTGATAATCCAAAATAAACGAAACATTCGGAATCCGTGACTATAAATTTTATCCGTTCAAAAAAAGTAAGGCTAACCATCACGTTTTTTCGTAACAAAGTGAAAACGTTTCTTTGTTGAAATTCCGGTTCAAAATGATTATAGGTACAGTATAGAACACGTTTAGCACGAAACTACCGATAGGATGCTAAAGGAAAGAGGTGGTTACTGGAAGTTTCGTATTTTGAAATTCTGCCACATTGTGTTTCGAACCGGGATTGCAGGCGAACGAGACGACATATTTGAGCAAGCTAAACGTTGATCTACTCATAATTACATTGATAATCCAAAATAAACGAAACATTCGGAATCCGTGACTATAAATTTTATCCGTTCAAAAAAAGTTATTCCATCATTCCATTCCATTAACCATCACGTATTTTCGTAACAAAGTGAAAACTTTTTTTTGTTGAAATTCCGGTTCAAAATGATTATAGGTACAGTATAGAACACGTTGAGCACGAAACTACCGATAGGATGCTTAAGGAAAGAGGTGGTTACTGGAAGTTTCGTATTTTGAAATTCTGCCACATTGTGTTTCGAACCGGGATTGCAGGCGAACGAGACGACATATTTGAGCAAGCTAAACGTTGATCTACTCATAATTACATTGATAATCCAAAATAAACGAAACATTCGGAATCCGTGACTATAAATTTTATCCGTTCAAAAAAAGTAAGGCTAACCATCACGTTTTTTCGTAACAAAGTGAAAACTTTTTTTTGTTGAAATTCCGGTTCAAAATGATTATAGGTACAGTATAGAACACGTTTAGCACGAAACTACCGATAGGATGCTAAAGGAAAGAGGTGGTTACTGGAAGTTTCGTATTTTGAAATTCTGCCACATTGTGTTTCGAACCGGGATTGCAGGCGAACGAGACGACATATTTGAGCAAGCTAAACGTTGATCTACTCATAATAACATTGATAATCCAAAATAAACGAAATATTCGGAATCCGTGACTATAAATTTTATCCGTTCAAAAAAAGTAAGGCTAACCATCACGTTTTTTCGTAACAAAGTGAAAACTTTTTTTTGTTGAAATTCCGGTTCAAAATGATTATAGGTACAGTATAGAACACGTTGAGCACGAAACTACCGATAGGATGCTTAAGGAAAGAGGTGGTTACTGGAAGTTTCGTATTTTGAAATTCTGCCACATTGTGTTTCGAACCGGGATTGCAGGCGAACGAGACGACATATTTGAGCAAGCTAAACGTTGATCTACTCATAATAACATTGATAATCCAAAATAAACGAAACATTCGGAATCCGTGACTATAAATTTTATCCATTCAAAAAAAGTTATTCCATCATTCCATTCCATTAACCATCACGTATTTTCGTAACAAAGTGAAAACTTTTTTTTGTTGAAATTCCGGTTCAAAATGATTATAGGTACAGTATAGAACACGTTTAGCACGAAACTACCGATAGGATGCTAAAGGAAAGAGGTGGTTACTGGAAGTTTCGTATTTTGAAATTCTGCCACATTGTGTTTCGAACCGGGATTGCAGGCGAACGAGACGACATATTTGAGCAAGCTAAACGTTGATCTACTCATAATAACATTGATAATCCAAAATAAACGAAACATTCGGAATCCGTGACTATAAATTTTATCCGTTCAAAAAAAGTTATTCCATCATTCCATTCCATTAACCATCACGTATTTTCGTAACAAAGTGAAAACTTTTTTTTGTTGAAATTCCGGTTCAAAATGATTATAGGTACAGTATAGAACACGTTTAGCACGAAACTACCGATAGGATGCTAAAGGAAAGAAGAGGTGGTTACTGGAAGTTTCGTATTTTGAAATTCTGCCACATTGTGTTTCGAACCGGGATTGCAGGCGAACGAGACGACATATTTGAGCAAGCTAAACGTTGATCTACTCATAATTACATTGATAATCCAAAATAAACGAAACATTCGGAATCCGTGACTATAAATTTTATCCGTTCAAAAAAAGTAAGGCTAACCATCACGTTTTTTCGTAACAAAGTGAAAACTTTTTTTTGTTGAAATTCCGGTTCAAAATGATTATAGGTACAGTATAGAACACGTTTAGCACGAAACTACCGATAGGATGCTCAAGGAAAGAGGTGGTTACTGGAAGTTTCGTATTTTGAAATTCTGCCACATTGTGTTTCGAACCGGGATTGCAGGCGAACGAGACGACATATTTGAGCAAGCTAAACGTTGATCTACTCATAATTACATTGATAATCCAAAATAAACGAAACATTCGGAATCCGTGACTATAAATTTTATCCGTTCAAAAAAAGTTATTCCATCATTCCATTCCATTAACCATCACGTATTTTCGTAACAAAGTGAAAACTTTTTTTTGTTGAAATTCCGGTTCAAAATGATTATAGGTACAGTATAGAACACGTTTAGCACGAAACTACCGATAGGATGCTAAAGGAAAGAGGTGGTTACTGGAAGTTTCGTATTTTGAAATTCTGCCACATTGTGTTTCGAACCGGGATTGCAGGCGAACGAGACGACATATTTGAGCAAGCTAAACGTTGATCTACTCATAATAACATTGATAATCCAAAATAAACGAAACATTCGGAATCCGTGACTATAAATTTTATCCGTTCAAAAAAAGTTATTCCATCATTCCATTCCATTAACCATCACGTATTTTCGTAACAAAGTGAAAACTTTTTTTTGTTGAAATTCCGGTTCAAAATGATTATAGGTACAGTATAGAACACGTTTAGCACGAAACTACCGATAGGATGCTAAAGGAAAGAGGTGGTTACTGGAAGTTTCGTATTTTGAAATTCTGCCACATTGTGTTTCGAACCGGGATTGCAGGCGAACGAGACGACATATTTGAGCAAGCTAAACGTTGATCTACTCATAATTACATTGATAATCCAAAATAAACGAAACATTCGGAATCCGTGACTATAAATTTTATCCGTTCAAAAAAAGTAAGGCTAACCATCACGTTTTTTCGTAACAAAGTGAAAACTTTTTTTTGTTGAAATTCCGGTTCAAAATGATTATAGGTACAGTATAGAACACGTTGAGCACGAAACTACCGATAGGATGCTAAAGGAAAGAGGTGGTTACTGGAAGTTTCGTATTTTGAAATTCTGCCACATTGTGTTTCGAACCGGGATTGCAGGCGAACGAGACGACATATTTGAGCAAGCTAAACGTTGATCTACTCATAATAACATTGATAATCCAAAATAAACGAAATATTCGGAATCCGTGACTATAAATTTTATCCGTTCAAAAAAAGTAAGGCTAACTAACCATCACGTTTTTTCGTAACAAAGTGAAATTTTTTTTTTGTTGAAATTCCGGTTCAAAATGATTATAGGTACAGTATAGAACACGTTGAGCACGAAACTACCGATAGGATGCTTAAGGAAAGAGGTGGTTACTGGAAGTTTCGTATTTTGAAATTCTGCCACATTGTGTTTCGAACCGGGATTGCAGGCGAACGAGACGACATATTTGAGCAAGCTAAACGTTGATCTACTCATAATAACATTGATAATCCAAAATAAACGAAACATTCGGAATCCGTGACTATAAATTTTATCCGTTCAAAAAAAGTTATTCCATCATTCCATTCCATTAACCATCACGTATTTTCGTAACAAAGTGAAAACTTTTTTTTGTTGAAATTCCGGTTCAAAATGATTATAGGTACAGTATAGAACACGTTTAGCACGAAACTACCGATAGGATGCTAAAGGAAAGAGGTGGTTACTGGAAGTTTCGTATTTTGAAATTCTGCCACATTGTGTTTCGAACCGGGATTGCAGGCGAACGAGACGACATATTTGAGCAAGCTAAACGTTGATCTACTCATAATAACATTGATAATCCAAAATAAACGAAACATTCGGAATCCGTGACTATAAATTTTATCCGTTCAAAAAAAGTTATTCCATCATTCCATTCCATTAACCATCACGTATTTTCGTAACAAAGTGAAAACTTTTTTTTGTTGAAATTCCGGTTCAAAATGATTATAGGTACAGTATAGAACACGTTTAGCACGAAACTACCGATAGGATGCTAAAGGAAAGAGGTGGTTACTGGAAGTTTCGTATTTTGAAATTCTGCCACATTGTGTTTCGAACCGGGATTGCAGGCGAACGAGACGACATATTTGAGCAAGCTAAACGTTGATCTACTCATAATTACATTGATAATCCAAAATAAACGAAACATTCGGAATCCGTGACTATAAATTTTATCCGTTCAAAAAAAGTAAGGCTAACCATCACGTTTTTTCGTAACAAAGTGAAAACGTTTTTTTGTTGAAATTCCGGTTCAAAATGATTATAGGTACAGTATAGAACACGTTTAGCACGAAACTACCGATAGGATGCTAAAGGAAAGAAGAGGTGGTTACTGGAAGTTTCGTATTTTGAAATTCTGCCACATTGTGTTTCGAACCGGGATTGCAGGCGAACGAGACGACATATTTGAGCAAGCTAAACGTTGATCTACTCATAATTACATTGATAATCCAAAATAAACGAAACATTCGGAATCCGTGACTATAAATTTTATCCGTTCAAAAAAAGTAAGGCTAACCATCACGTTTTTTCGTAACAAAGTGAAAACTTTTTTTTGTTGAAATTCCGGTTCAAAATGATTATAGGTACAGTATAGAACACGTTTAGCACGAAATTACCGATAGGATGCTAAAGGAAAGAGGTGGTTACTGGAAGTTTCGTATTTTGAAATTCTGCCACATTGTGTTTCGAACCGGGATTGCAGGCGAACGAGACGACATATTTGAGCAAGCTAAACGTTGATCTACTCATAATTACATTGATAATCCAAAATAAACGAAACATTCGGAATCCGTGACTATAAATTTTATCCGTTCAAAAAAAGTAAGGCTAACCATCACGTTTTTTCGTAACAAAGTGAAAACTTTTTTTTGTTGAAATTCCGGTTCAAAATGATTATAGGTACAGTATAGAACACGTTGAGCACGAAACTACCGATAGGATGCTAAAGGAAAGAGGTGGTTACTGGAAGTTTCGTATTTTGAAATTCTGCCACATTGTGTTTCGAACCGGGATTGCAGGCGAACGAGACGACATATTTGAGCAAGCTAAACGTTGATCTACTCATAATTACATTGATAATTCAAAATAAACGAAACATTCGGAATCCGTGACTATAAATTTTATCCGTTCAAAAAAAGTAAGGCTAACCATCACGTTTTTTCGTAACAAAGTGAAAACGTTTTTTTGTTGAAATTCCGGTTCAAAATGATTATAGGTACAGTATAGAACACGTTTAGCACGAAACTACCGATAGGATGCTAAAGGAAAGAAGAGGTGGTTACTGGAAGTTTCGTATTTTGAAATTCTGCCACATTGTGTTTCGAACCGGGATTGCAGGCGAACGAGACGACATATTTGAGCAAGCTAAACGTTGATCTACTCATAATTACATTGATAATCCAAAATAAACGAAACATTCGGAATCCGTGACTATAAATTTTATCCGTTCAAAAAAAGTAAGGCTAACCATCACGTTTTTTCGTAACAAAGTGAAAACTTTTTTTTGTTGAAATTCCGGTTCAAAATGATTATAGGTACAGTATAGAACACGTTTAGCACGAAACTACCGATAGGATGCTAAAGGAAAGAGGTGGTTACTGGAAGTTTCGTATTTTGAAATTCTGCCACATTGTGTTTCGAACCGGGATTGCAGGCGAACGAGACGACATATTTGAGCAAGCTAAACGTTGATCTACTCATAATTACATTGATAATCCAAAATAAACGAAACATTCGGAATCCGTGACTATAAATTTTATCCGTTCAAAAAAAGTAAGGCTAACCATCACGTTTTTTCGTAACAAAGTGAAAACTTTTTTTTGTTGAAATTCCGGTTCAAAATGATTATAGGTACAGTATAGAACACGTTGAGCACGAAACTACCGATAGGATGCTAAAGGAAAGAGGTGGTTACTGGAAGTTTCGTATTTTGAAATTCTGCCACATTGTGTTTCGAACCGGGATTGCAGGCGAACGAGACGACATATTTGAGCAAGCTAAACGTTGATCTACTCATAATTACATTGATAATCCAAAATAAACGAAACATTCGGAATCCGTGACTATAAATTTTATCCGTTCAAAAAAAGTAAGGCTAACCATCACGTTTTTTCGTAACAAAGTGAAAACGTTTTTTTGTTGAAATTCCGGTTCAAAATGATTATAGGTACAGTATAGAACACGTTTAGCACGAAACTACCGATAGGATGCTAAAGGAAAGAAGAGGTGGTTACTGGAAGTTTCGTATTTTGAAATTCTGCCACATTGTGTTTCGAACCGGGATTGCAGGCGAACGAGACGACATATTTGAGCAAGCTAAACGTTGATCTACTCATAATAACATTGATAATCCAAAATAAACGAAACATTCGGAATCCGTGACTATAAATTTTATCCGTTCAAAAAAAGTTATTCCATCATTCCATTCCATTAACCATCACGTATTTTCGTAACAAAGTGAAAACTTTTTTTTGTTGAAATTCCGGTTCAAAATGATTATAGGTACAGTATAGAACACGTTTAGCACGAAACTACCGATAGGATGCTAAAGGAAAGAGGTGGTTACTGGAAGTTTCGTATTTTGAAATTCTGCCACATTGTGTTTCGAACCGGGATTGCAGGCGAACGAGACGACATATTTGAGCAAGCTAAACGTTGATCTACTCATAATAACATTGATAATCCAAAATAAACGAAACATTCGGAATCCGTGACTATAAATTTTATCCGTTCAAAAAAAGTAAGGCTAACCATCACGTTTTTTCGTAACAAAGTGAAAACGTTTTTTTGTTGAAATTCCGGTTCAAAATGATTATAGGTACAGTATAGAACACGTTTAGCACGAAACTACCGATAGGATGCTAAAGGAAAGAAGAGGTGGTTACTGGAAGTTTCGTATTTTGAAATTCTGCCACATTGTGTTTCGAACCGGGATTGCAGGCGAACGAGACGACATATTTGAGCAAGCTAAACGTTGATCTACTCATAATTACATTGATAATCCAAAATAAACGAAACATTCGGAATCCGTGACTATAAATTTTATCCGTTCAAAAAAAGTAAGGCTAACCATCACGTTTTTTCGTAACAAAGTGAAAACTTTTTTTTGTTGAAATTCCGGTTCAAAATGATTATAGGTACAGTATAGAACACGTTTAGCACGAAACTACCGATAGGATGCTAAAGGAAAGAGGTGGTTACTGGAAGTTTCGTATTTTGAAATTCTGCCACATTGTGTTTCGAACCGGGATTGCAGGCGAACGAGACGACATATTTGAGCAAGCTAAACGTTGATCTACTCATAATTACATTGATAATCCAAAATAAACGAAACATTCGGAATCCGTGACTATAAATTTTATCCGTTCAAAAAAAGTAAGTCTAACCATCACGTTTTTTCGTAACAAAGTGAAAACTTTTTTTTGTTGAAATTCCGGTTCAAAATGATTATAGGTACAGTATAGAACACGTTTAGCACGAAACTACCGATAGGATGCTAAAGGAAAGAGGTGGTTACTGGAAGTTTCGTATTTTGAAATTCTGCCACATTGTGTTTCGAACCGGGATTGCAGGCGAACGAGACGACATATTTGAGCAAGCTAAACGTTGATCTACTCATAATTACATTGATAATCCAAAATAAACGAAACATTCGGAATCCGTGACTATAAATTTTATTTATATTCGTAACAAAGTGAAATTTTTTTTTGTTGAAATTCCGGTTCAAAATGATTATAGGTACAGTATAGAACACGTTTAGCACGAAACTACCGATAGGATGCTAAAGGAAAGAAGAGGTGGTTACTGGAAGTTTCGTATTTTGAAATTCTGCCACATTGTGTTTCGAACCGGGATTGCAGGCGAACGAGACGACATATTTGAGCAAGCTAAACGTTGATCTACTCATAATTACATTGATAATCCAAAATAAACGAAACATTCGGAATCCGTGACTATAAATTTTATCCGTTCAAAAAAAGTAAGGCTAACCATCACGTTTTTTCGTAACAAAGTGAAAACGTTTTTTTGTTGAAATTCCGGTTCAAAATGATTATAGGTACAGTATAGAACACGTTTAGCACGAAACTACCGATAGGATGCTAAAGGAAAGAAGAGGTGGTTACTGGAAGTTTCGTATTTTGAAATTCTGCCACATTGTGTTTCGAACCGGGATTGCTGGTGAACGTGACGACATTTTTAAGCAAGCTAAACGTTGATCTACTCATAATTACATTGATAATCCAAAATAAACGAAACATTCGGAATCCGTGACTATAAATTTTATCCGTTCAAAAAAAGTTATTCCATCATTCCATTCCATTAACCATCACGTATTTTCGTAACAAAGTGAAAACTTTTTTTTGTTGAAATTCCGGTTCAAAATGATTATAGGTACAGTACAGAACACGTTGAGCACGAAACTACCGATAGGATGCTTAAGGAAAGAGGTGGTTACTGGAAGTTTCGTATTTTGAAATTCTGCCACATTGTGTTTCGAACCGGGATTGCAGGCGAACGAGACGACATATTTGAGCAAGCTAAACGTTGATCTACTCATAATTACATTGATAATCCAAAATAAACGAAACATTCGGAATCCGTGACTATAAATTTTATCCGTTCAAAAAAAGTAAGGCAAACCATCACGTTTTTTCGTAACAAAGTGAAAACTTTTTTTTGTTGAAATTCCGGTTCAAAATGATTATAGGTACAGTATAGAACACGTTTAGCACGAAACTACCGATAGGATGCTAAAGGAAAGAGGTGGTTACTGGAAGTTTCGTATTTTGAAATTCTGCCACATTGTGTTTCGAACCGGGATTGCAGGCGAACGAGACGACATATTTGAGCAAGCTAAACGTTGATCTACTCATAATTACATTGATAATCCAAAATAAACGAAACATTCGGAATCCGTGACTATAAATTTTATCCGTTCAAAAAAAGTAAGGCAAACCATCACGTTTTTTCGTAACAAAGTGAAAACTTTTTTTTGTTGAAATTCCGGTTCAAAATGATTATAGGTACAGTATAGAACACGTTTAGCACGAAACTACCGATAGGATGCTAAAGGAAAGAGGTGGTTACTGGAAGTTTCGTATTTTGAAATTCTGCCACATTGTGTTTCGAACCGGGATTGCAGGCGAACGAGACGACATATTTGAGCAAGCTAAACGTTGATCTACTCATAATTACATTGATAATCCAAAATAAACGAAACATTCGGAATCCGTGACTATAAATTTTATCCGTTCAAAAAAAGTAAGGCTAACCATCACGTTTTTTCGTAACAAAGTGAAAACTTTTTTTTGTTGAAATTCCGGTTCAAAATGATTATAGGTACAGTATAGAACACGTTTAGCACGAAACTACCGATAGGATGCTAAAGGAAAGAGGTGGTTACTGGAAGTTTCGTATTTTGAAATTCTGCCACATTGTGTTTCGAACCGGGATTGCAGGCGAACGAGACGACATATTTGAGCAAGCTAAACGTTGATCTACTCATAATTACATTGATAATCCAAAATAAACGAAACATTCGGAATCCGTGACTATAAATTTTATCCGTTCAAAAAAAGTAAGGCTAACCATCACGTTTTTTCGTAACAAAGTGAAAACTTTTTTTTGTTGAAATTCCGGTTCAAAATGATTATAGGTACAGTATAGAACACGTTGAGCACGAAACTACCGATAGGATGCTAAAGGAAAGAGGTGGTTACTGGAAGTTTCGTATTTTGAAATTCTGCCACATTGTGTTTCGAACCGGGATTGCAGGCGAACGAGACGACATATTTGAGCAAGCTAAACGTTGATCTACTCATAATAACATTGATAATCCAAAATAAACGAAACATTCGGAATCCGTGACTATAAATTTTATCCGTTCAAAAAAAGTTATTCCATCATTCCATTCCATTAACCATCACGTATTTTCGTAACAAAGTGAAAACTTTTTTTTGTTGAAATTCCGGTTCAAAATGATTATAGGTACAGTATAGAACACGTTTAGCACGAAACTACCGATAGGATGCTAAAGGAAAGAGGTGGTTACTGGAAGTTTCGTATTTTGAAATTCTGCCACATTGTGTTTCGAACCGGGATTGCAGGCGAACGAGACGACATATTTGAGCAAGCTAAACGTTGATCTACTCATAATTACATTGATAATCCAAAATAAACGAAACATTCGGAATCCGTGACTATAAATTTTATCCGTTCAAAAAAAGTAAGGCTAACCATCACGTTTTTTCGTAACAAAGTGAAAACTTTTTTTTGTTGAAATTCCGGTTCAAAATGATTATAGGTACAGTATAGAACACGTTGAGCACGAAACTACCGATAGGATGCTAAAGGAAAGAGGTGGTTACTGGAAGTTTCGTATTTTGAAATTCTGCCACATTGTGTTTCGAACCGGGATTGCAGGCGAACGAGACGACATATTTGAGCAAGCTAAACGTTGATCTACTCATAATTACATTGATAATTCAAAATAAACGAAACATTCGGAATCCGTGACTATAAATTTTATCCGTTCAAAAAAAGTAAGGCTAACCATCACGTTTTTTCGTAACAAAGTGAAAACGTTTTTTTGTTGAAATTCCGGTTCAAAATGATTATAGGTACAGTATAGAACACGTTTAGCACGAAACTACCGATAGGATGCTAAAGGAAAGAAGAGGTGGTTACTGGAAGTTTCGTATTTTGAAATTCTGCCACATTGTGTTTCGAACCGGGATTGCAGGCGAACGAGACGACATATTTGAGCAAGCTAAACGTTGATCTACTCATAATAACATTGATAATCCAAAATAAACGAAACATTCGGAATCCGTGACTATAAATTTTATCCGTTCAAAAAAAGTTATTCCATCATTCCATTCCATTAACCATCACGTATTTTCGTAACAAAGTGAAAACTTTTTTTTGTTGAAATTCCGGTTCAAAATGATTATAGGTACAGTATAGAACACGTTTAGCACGAAACTACCGATAGGATGCTAAAGGAAAGAGGTGGTTACTGGAAGTTTCGTATTTTGAAATTCTGCCACATTGTGTTTCGAACCGGGATTGCAGGCGAACGAGACGACATATTTGAGCAAGCTAAACGTTGATCTACTCATAATAACATTGATAATCCAAAATAAACGAAACATTCGGAATCCGTGACTATAAATTTTATCCGTTCAAAAAAAGTTATTCCATCATTCCATTCCATTAACCATCACGTATTTTCGTAACAAAGTGAAAACTTTTTTTTGTTGAAATTCCGGTTCAAAATGATTATAGGTACAGTATAGAACACGTTGAGCACGAAACTACCGATAGGATGCTAAAGGAAAGAGGTGGTTACTGGAAGTTTCGTATTTTGAAATTCTGCCACATTGTGTTTCGAACCGGGATTGCAGGCGAACGAGACGACATATTTGAGCAAGCTAAACGTTGATCTACTCATAATTACATTGATAATTCAAAATAAACGAAACATTCGGAATCCGTGACTATAAATTTTATCCGTTCAAAAAAAGTAAGGCTAACCATCACGTTTTTTCGTAACAAAGTGAAAACTTTTTTTTGTTGAAATTCCGGTTCAAAATGATTATAGGTACAGTATAGAACACGTTGAGCACGAAACTACCGATAGGATGCTAAAGGAAAGAGGTGGTTACTGGAAGTTTCGTATTTTGAAATTCTGCCACATTGTGTTTCGAACCGGGATTGCAGGCGAACGAGACGACATATTTGAGCAAGCTAAACGTTGATCTACTCATAATTACATTGATAATCCAAAATAAACGAAACATTCGGAATCCGTGACTATAAATTTTATCCGTTCAAAAAAAGTAAGGCTAACCATCACGTTTTTTCGTAACAAAGTGAAAACGTTTTTTTGTTGAAATTCCGGTTCAAAATGATTATAGGTACAGTATAGAACACGTTTAGCACGAAACTACCGATAGGATGCTAAAGGAAAGAAGAGGTGGTTACTGGAAGTTTCGTATTTTGAAATTCTGCCACATTGTGTTTCGAACCGGGATTGCAGGCGAACGAGACGACATATTTGAGCAAGCTAAACGTTGATCTACTCATAATAACATTGATAATCCAAAATAAACGAAACATTCGGAATCCGTGACTATAAATTTTATCCGTTCAAAAAAAGTTATTCCATCATTCCATTCCATTAACCATCACGTATTTTCGTAACAAAGTGAAAACTTTTTTTTGTTGAAATTCCGGTTCAAAATGATTATAGGTACAGTATAGAACACGTTTAGCACGAAACTACCGATAGGATGCTAAAGGAAAGAGGTGGTTACTGGAAGTTTCGTATTTTGAAATTCTGCCACATTGTGTTTCGAACCGGGATTGCAGGCGAACGAGACGACATATTTGAGCAAGCTAAACGTTGATCTACTCATAATAACATTGATAATCCAAAATAAACGAAACATTCGGAATCCGTGACTATAAATTTTATCCGTTCAAAAAAAGTTATTCCATCATTCCATTCCATTAACCATCACGTATTTTCGTAACAAAGTGAAAACTTTTTTTTGTTGAAATTCCGGTTCAAAATGATTATAGGTACAGTATAGAACACGTTTAGCACGAAACTACCGATAGGATGCTAAAGGAAAGAGGTGGTTACTGGAAGTTTCGTATTTTGAAATTCTGCCACATTGTGTTTCGAACCGGGATTGCAGGCGAACGAGACGACATATTTGAGCAAGCTAAACGTTGATCTACTCATAATTACATTGATAATCCAAAATAAACGAAACATTCGGAATCCGTGACTATAAATTTTATCCGTTCAAAAAAAGTAAGGCTAACCATCACGTTTTTTCGTAACAAAGTGAAAACTTTTTTTTGTTGAAATTCCGGTTCAAAATGATTATAGGTACAGTATAGAACACGTTTAGCACGAAACTACCGATAGGATGCTAAAGGAAAGAGGTGGTTACTGGAAGTTTCGTATTTTGAAATTCTGCCACATTGTGTTTCGAACCGGGATTGCAGGCGAACGAGACGACATATTTGAGCAAGCTAAACGTTGATCTACTCATAATTACATTGATAATCCAAAATAAACGAAACATTCGGAATCCGTGACTATAAATTTTATCCGTTCAAAAAAAGTAAGGCTAACCATCACGTTTTTTCGTAACAAAGTGAAAACTTTTTTTTGTTGAAATTCCGGTTCAAAATGATTATAGGTACAGTATAGAACACGTTTAGCACGAAACTACCGATAGGATGCTAAAGGAAAGAGGTGGTTACTGGAAGTTTCGTATTTTGAAATTCTGCCACATTGTGTTTCGAACCGGGATTGCAGGCGAACGAGACGACATATTTGAGCAAGCTAAACGTTGATCTACTCATAATTACATTGATAATCCAAAATAAACGAAACATTCGGAATCCGTGACTATAAATTTTATCCGTTCAAAAAAAGTAAGGCTAACCATCACGTTTTTTCGTAACAAAGTGAAAACTTTTTTTTGTTGAAATTCCGGTTCAAAATGATTATAGGTACAGTATAGAACACGTTGAGCACGAAACTACCGATAGGATGCTTAAGGAAAGAGGTGGTTACTGGAAGTTTCGTATTTTGAAATTCTGCCACATTGTGTTTCGAACCGGGATTGCAGGCGAACGAGACGACATATTTGAGCAAGCTAAACGTTGATCTACTCATAATTACATTGATAATCCAAAATAAACGAAACATTCGGAATCCGTGACTATAAATTTTATCCGTTCAAAAAAAGTAAGGCTAACATCACGTTTTTTCGTAACAAAGTGAAAACTTTTTTTTGTTGAAATTCCGGTTCAAAATGATTATAGGTACAGTATAGAACACGTTGAGCACGAAACTACCGATAGGATGCTAAAGGAAAGAGGTGGTTACTGGAAGTTTCGTATTTTGAAATTCTGCCACATTGTGTTTCGAACCGGGATTGCAGGCGAACGAGACGACATATTTGAGCAAGCTAAACGTTGATCTACTCATAATTACATTGATAATCCAAAATAAACGAAACATTCGGAATCCGTGACTATAAATTTTATCCGTTCAAAAAAAGTAAGGCTAACCATCACGTTTTTTCGTAACAAAGTGAAAACGTTTTTTTGTTGAAATTCCGGTTCAAAATGATTATAGGTACAGTATAGAACACGTTTAGCACGAAACTACCGATAGGATGCTAAAGGAAAGAAGAGGTGGTTACTGGAAGTTTCGTATTTTGAAATTCTGCCACATTGTGTTTCGAACCGGGATTGCAGGCGAACGAGACGACATATTTGAGCAAGCTAAACGTTGATCTACTCATAATTACATTGATAATCCAAAATAAACGAAACATTCGGAATCCGTGACTATAAATTTTATCCGTTCAAAAAAAGTAAGGCTAACCATCACGTTTTTTCGTAACAAAGTGAAAACTTTTTTTTGTTGAAATTCCGGTTCAAAATGATTATAGGTACAGTATAGAACACGTTTAGCACGAAACTACCGATAGGATGCTAAAGGAAAGAAGAGGTGGTTACTGGAAGTTTCGTATTTTGAAATTCTGCCACATTGTGTTTCGAACCGGGATTGCAGGCGAACGAGACGACATATTTGAGCAAGCTAAACGTTGATCTACTCATAATTACATTGATAATCCAAAATAAACGAAACATTCGGAATCCGTGACTATAAATTTTATCCGTTCAAAAAAAGTTATTCCATCATTCCATTCCATTAACCATCACGTATTTTCGTAACAAAGTGAAAACTTTTTTTTGTTGAAATTCCGGTTCAAAATGATTATAGGTACAGTACAGAACACGTTGAGCACGAAACTACCGATAGGATGCTTAAGGAAAGAGGTGGTTACTGGAAGTTTCGTATTTTGAAATTCTGCCACATTGTGTTTCGAACCGGGATTGCAGGCGAACGAGACGACATATTTGAGCAAGCTAAACGTTGATCTACTCATAATTACATTGATAATCCAAAATAAACGAAACATTCGGAATCCGTGACTATAAATTTTATCCGTTCAAAAAAAGTAAGGCTAACCATCACGTTTTTTCGTAACAAAGTGAAAACTTTTTTTTGTTGAAATTCCGGTTCAAAATGATTATAGGTACAGTATAGAACACGTTTAGCACGAAATTACCGATAGGATGCTTAAGGAAAGAGCTGGTTACTGGAAGTTTCGTATTTTGAAATTCTGCCACATTGTGTTTCGAACCGGGATTGCAGGCGAACGAGACGACATATTTGAGCAAGCTAAACGTTGATCTACTCATAATTACATTGATAATCCAAAATAAACGAAACATTCGGAATCCGTGACTATAAATTTTATCCGTTCAAAAAAAGTAAGGCAAACCATCACGTTTTTTCGTAACAAAGTGAAAACTTTTTTTTGTTGAAATTCCGGTTCAAAATGATTATAGGTACAGTATAGAACACGTTTAGCACGAAACTACCGATAGGATGCTAAAGGAAAGAGGTGGTTACTGGAAGTTTCGTATTTTGAAATTCTGCCACATTGTGTTTCGAACCGGGATTGCAGGCGAACGAGACGACATATTTGAGCAAGCTAAACGTTGATCTACTCATAATTACATTGATAATCCAAAATAAACGAAACATTCGGAATCCGTGACTATAAATTTTATCCGTTCAAAAAAAGTAAGGCTAACCATCACGTTTTTTCGTAACAAAGTGAAAACTTTTTTTTGTTGAAATTCCGGTTCAAAATGATTATAGGTACAGTATAGAACACGTTGAGCACGAAACTACCGATAGGATGCTTAAGGAAAGAGGTGGTTACTGGAAGTTTCGTATTTTGAAATTCTGCCACATTGTGTTTCGAACCGGGATTGCAGGGGAACGAGACGACATATTTGAGCAAGCTAAACGTTGATCTACTCATAATTACATTGATAATCCAAAATAAACGAAACATTCGGAATCCGTGACTATAAATTTTATCCGTTCAAAAAAAGTAAGGCTAACCATCACGTTTTTTCGTAACAAAGTGAAAACTTTTTTTTGTTGAAATTCCGGTTCAAAATGATTATAGGTACAGTATAGAACACGTTGAGCACGAAACTACCGATAGGATGCTTAAGGAAAGAGGTGGTTACTGGAAGTTTCGTATTTTGAAATTCTGCCACATTGTGTTTCGAACCGGGATTGCAGGCGAACGAGACGACATATTTGAGCAAGCTAAACGTTGATCTACTCATAATTACATTGATAATCCAAAATAAACGAAACATTCGGAATCCGTGACTATAAATTTTATCCGTTCAAAAAAAGTAAGGCTCATCACGTTTTTTCGTAACAAAGTGAAAACTTTTTTTTGTTGAAATTCCGGTTCAAAATGATTATAGGTACAGTATAGAACACGTTGAGCACGAAACTACCGATAGGATGCTTAAGGAAAGAGGTGGTTACTGGAAGTTTCGTATTTTGAAATTCTGCCACATTGTGTTTCGAACCGGGATTGCAGGCGAACGAGACGACATATTTGAGCAAGCTAAACGTTGATCTACTCATAATTACATTGATAATCCAAAATAAACGAAACATTCGGAATCCGTGACTATAAATTTTATCCGTTCAAAAAAAGTAAGGCTCATCACGTTTTTTCGTAACAAAGTGAAAACTTTTTTTTGTTGAAATTCCGGTTCAAAATGATTATAGGTACAGTATAGAACACGTTTAGCACGAAACTACCGATAGGATGCTAAAGGAAAGAGGTGGTTACTGGAAGTTTCGTATTTTGAAATTCTGCCACATTGTGTTTCGAACCGGGATTGCAGGCGAACGAGACGACATATTTGAGCAAGCTAAACGTTGATCTACTCATAATTACATTGATAATCCAAAATAAACGAAACATTCGGAATCCGTGACTATAAATTTTATCCGTTCAAAAAAAGTAAGGCTAACCATCACGTTTTTTCGTAACAAAGTGAAAACGTTTTTTTGTTGAAATTCCGGTTCAAAATGATTATAGGTACAGTATAGAACACGTTGAGCACGAAACTACCGATAGGATGCTAAAGGATAGAGGTGGTTACTGGAAGTTTCGTATTTTGAAATTCTGCCACATTGTGTTTCGAACCGGGATTGCAGGCGAACGAGACGACATATTTGAGCAAGCTAAACGTTGATCTACTCATAATTACATTGATAATCCAAAATAAACGAAACATTCGGAATCCGTGACTATAAATTTTATCCGTTCAAAAAAAGTAAGGCTAACCATCACGTTTTTTCGTAACAAAGTGAAAACGTTTTTTTGTTGAAATTCCGGTTCAAAATGATTATAGGTACAGTATAGAACACGTTGAGCACGAAACTACCGATAGGATGCTTAAGGAAAGAGGTGGTTACTGGAAGTTTCGTATTTTGAAATTCTGCCACATTGTGTTTCGAACCGGGATTGCAGGCGAACGAGACGACATATTTGAGCAAGCTAAACGTTGATCTACTCATAATTACATTGATAATCCAAAATAAACGAAACATTCGGAATCCGTGACTATAAATTTTATCCGTTCAAAAAAAGTAAGGCTAACCATCACGTTTTTTCGTAACAAAGTGAAAACTTTTTTTTGTTGAAATTCCGGTTCAAAATGATTATAGGTACAGTATAGAACACGTTGAGCACGAAACTACCGATAGGATGCTTAAGGAAAGAGGTGGTTACTGGAAGTTTCGTATTTTGAAATTCTGCCACATTGTGTTTCGAACCGGGATTGCAGGCGAACGAGACGACATATTTGAGCAAGCTTAACGTTGATCTACTCATAATTACATTGATAATCCAAAATAAACGAAACATTCGGAATCCGTGACTATAAATTTTATCCGTTCAAAAAAAGTAAGGCTAACCATCACGTTTTTTCGTAACAAAGTGAAAACTTTTTTTTGTTGAAATTCCGGTTCAAAATGATTATAGGTACAGTATAGAACACGTTGAGCACGAAACTACCGATAGGATGCTTAAGGAAAGAGGTGGTTACTGGAAGTTTCGTATTTTGAAATTCTGCCACATTGTGTTTCGAACCGGGATTGCAGGCGAACGAGACGACATATTTGAGCAAGCTAAACGTTGATCTACTCATAATTACATTGATAATCCAAAATAAACGAAACATTCGGAATCCGTGACTATAAATTTTATCCGTTCAAAAAAAGTAAGGCTAACCATCACGTTTTTTCGTAACAAAGTGAAAACTTTTTTTTGTTGAAATTCCGGTTCAAAATGATTATAGGTACAGTATAGAACACGTTGAGCACGAAACTACCGATAGGATGCTTAAGGAAAGAGGTGGTTACTGGAAGTTTCGTATTTTGAAATTCTGCCACATTGTGTTTCGAACCGGGATTGCAGGCGAACGAGACGACATATTTGAGCAAGCTAAACGTTGATCTACTCATAATTACATTGATAATCCAAAATAAACGAAACATTCGGAATCCGTGACTATAAATTTTATCCGTTCAAAAAAAGTAAGGCTAACCATCACGTTTTTTCGTAACAAAGTGAAAACTTTTTTTTGTTGAAATTCCGGTTCAAAATGATTATAGGTACAGTATAGAACACGTTGAGCACGAAACTACCGATAGGATGCTTAAGGAAAGAGGTGGTTACTGGAAGTTTCGTATTTTGAAATTCTGCCACATTGTGTTTCGAATCGGGATTGCTGGCGAACGAGACGACATATTTAAGCAAGCTAAACGTTGATCTACTCATAATTACATTGATAATCCAAAATAAATGAAACATTCGGAATCCGTGACTATAAATTTTATCCGTTCAAAAAAAGTAAGGCTAACCATCACGTTTTTTCGTAACAAAGTGAAAACTTTTTTTTGTTGAAATTCCGGTTCAAAATGATTATAGGTACAGTATAGAACACGTTGAGCACGAAACTACCGATAGGATGCTTAAGGAAAGAGGTGGTTACTGGAAGTTTCGTATTTTGAAATTCTGCCACATTGTGTTTCGAACCGGGATTGCAGGCGAACGAGACGACATATTTGAGCAAGCTAAACGTTGATCTACTCATAATAACATTGATAATCCAAAATAAACGAAACATTCGGAATCCGTGACTATAAATTTTATCCGTTCAAAAAAAGTAAGGCTAACTAACCATCACGTTTTTTCGTAAAAAAAGTGAAAACTTTTTTTTGTTGAAATTCCGGTTCAAAATGATTATAGGTACAGTACAGAACACGTTGAGCACGAAACTACCGATAGGATGCTTAAGGAAAGAGGTGGTTACTGGAAGTTTCGTATTTTGAAATTCTGCCACATTGTGTTGTGTTTCGAACCGGGATTGCAGGCGAACGAGACGACATATTTGAGCAAGCTAAACGTTGATCTACTCATAATAACATTGATAATCCAAAATAAACGAAACATTCGGAATCCGTGACTATAAATTTTATCCGTTCAAAAAAAGTAAGGCTAACCATCACGTTTTTTCGCAAAAAAAGTGAAAACTTTTTTTTGTTGAAATTCCGGTTCAAAATGATTATAGGTACAGTACAGAACACGTTGAGCACGAAACTACCGATAGGATGCTTAAGGAAAGAGGTGGTTACTGGAAGTTTCGCAAAGAAAATTAATTTTTGTTGTTTTGTTTTATGTTTTATTTGAAATAATAAAATATTTAAATCTTTTTCATTTCAATATCATAATTAATTGTAATAATAATTTATATAATTAAAATTAAAAAACAAAAAGTACACATGCTCCTAGCGTTTGAAAAGAAAACTAATAAAGAAATTAGAAAAATATAAGTTTATAACTATATGAAATAAACACATTACATGGAATGCCAACTGGAATTGGTTTTCATTTACTTTTGATTTTTAGTGTAAAATTAAAAAAATAACATAAAAATAAAATGTTGGAATGATTTTTATTAAATACGTTGATTGACAAATAAAAGCTTATTTTACATGTGTCTTGTGTTACCAAAATTAATGCCACTTTGTGTAGCACCTTTGTTTGAACCATATTGTAATGAGATAACATTTTGTCCAGCACGTAATTGCTCATCAGAGAATTGGCGAACATTTTTATCGGCCTCCTTTGGTCCTATCGACGGTTTGCCAAAGTTGCCCGCTTTTCTACCCAGCGATTGTAAGCATATAACGACCGAATTTAAATTTTGTCTCTCCCATAAATCAACACTTTGGAATGTTTCTTGCGTCGGTACCCCTAAACCTTTTGCCACCTCCAAAAATGCCGTAATATTTTCCATACATTTAAAGGCCATTGTGCTTTCGTTGACTTTTTTCACGGAACCGGGTTTTATCGCGTTTACAAGTTTACATAGAAGTACACCATTTTTCAAGACTTCATAGAAATTATCCATATCACCACTGGTGTTAATATCTTCACCAGTCACTTCTTTGATCCATTCCAATGATTCGGCGGCAAGTTCATCACTGTATTTTGAATTAATCTAGAAATAAAAACAAACCATAAAAATTAATATTGTAATCTGTATTTCGGTTGGTCTAGTCTTAAAAAAAAGTTGCTTCAAGGATAAAACAATACAGAACGAGACATTGCGGTGGCGGTGCGGCTTTTATGTTACCTCACATAATAATAGTCAATAATTGACAATTTTGGTACCATGATTTTTATACATAATTTCTAAGAAGCCATCAATTGTATACAAATCATACTGACGTAACCTATTGAATATAATTACTCGCCAATCATAAATTGGTTATTCTACAAACGAATAAGAACTAACCAATAAAATGCTTTTATCAAACAAGAAAATTTTTTTAATTAAATTTTAATGTTAATAAAATTATATAATACAAATTAGTATTTGTTTAATTGTTGTTATCTTCAATAAAATTATTATCAATATTTTATGAATCACATAATACAGTTGACTTGTAATAACAATATGTGCTGTAGCGTGCATTTTATGCCAAGCAAAGCTTATTTCGCGCGTGCCGTCATATTACTTAAAGAAAACGATTCAACAAAAACAAGTTTTGTTGTATGTATTTAGCATCTGCCTAATGACTTCACCTGACTATACATTTGGAAATAAAGTTCTCTATATAAATTATATTATAAATTCAGCATGATTTGTTATATTCTTTCATAATGGAAATTACGAAATGCGAAAACTAATCCGGCTTCACAAATTTTGTACCAAACAAATAGCACAACAAAACGATAAGAAATGATTTAATAATTTCAAATGATTCAGAATTCTGTTTTTTAACAAAGCATTATGAGATAAGGTTATTGAATTAAACGAGGAAGTTGCACATGAGATTAGTTAAAGTATTTTTTTTTAGAAAAACTCGCTAAAAGCCAATCCCCAACTAAGTTCACTGTACCTTTGCTTGGGCCATTGTTACACAAAAATAAAAAATATTTCCACCACTTAAATAAAATGCACCAACCAAATTAGTTTGAGACTAGCAGACTACTAAACTAATTTTGTTCATAATTATTATATGGTATAATGGTATATAGAAAGTAAACGTTGGTTTCCAACGGAATTGTACTCTAAATTCTGTTATCTTTAAAATTTTTATTATTATTGCTATTTTATCGGTACTTATGTGCATGCGGCCGTTGAATTCCTTATACACTGGCAATCATTGTGTGCTAATACAAATTGGTTATAAATTACTTAATTAAATGGTCGAATGCAATCTATATGGGGGGATGCGATAACTAGAAATACATACACGTACGTACGATGATCTAATTCCAATGTATAAAAATAGACCAAACCGATATTTACAATCATCTCGGGATGTGTGTGTGTGCTAATTAAAAACTAGGTGATAATCAATATTTACTAGACATATCTTTGCGTTGACTGGTCGTCACTCTCACTAAATATTTTGCGGTTATTTTGGGGACGACCTAAATTTAGAGAATAATAATCATTTTAATTAGTGTACGGTTTACAATTTTATGTTTTACAACCCCTAAACATCACTCACGTATATCAATCTGCAATTTCATTGTCTTCTCTACACAATATAAATTAAAACTATCGTTTCGCGTTTATTATGTTGTTTGAGGTCATTTTAATTAAATTCCATTAAATTTTATAATTTTTTTTGGATTAAAAATGTAACAGAAAAAAAATTTTTTGTTGGTCTCAATGGTGGAGTTGGTTGGCTGCTAATTTATTAGTTAGACTATTTTCGTCTTTATAAATAAAAAATTGCGGTTCGTTAAATATGTTGTGCAACTTAGCATTTGCAAGTTCAATGTGATGGAAATCGCACGCCTTATAGATAGAGCTAAGCAAGCACAAGAGTGAATAACCCCATTATGCAAAATTTTAGAAAAAAAAAACTGTGATTTATGGATTAGTCAATGCACAATAAATAATTATCCAGTTATTTTGGACTCTAGATGAGTCCATTTTTGTAGTGAATGCGTGGCGCGTTTGCAAACTGATCTGTTTATTAAATGATTAATTGTGTAACCATTTACTAGGTCGTGTGTTTTCATTACCAAACTCTTTAAGCTTATTGCATAGATCAATTTGCAGCAACAACTGCATTATATGTTAATCTGAAATGGACTCATCAAAATAATTGAATTCTTGAAAATCCAATCCAAATTTTTAGTACTCACGGTGTGTGCTAAAATATTAAAACAGATATTTCAAGCATAATATTTATAAAATAAAATTAAAATATGAATAAAATTACGAAAATTGTAAATATATACACAAAAAAAACCTTTTTATCTACCAACTTTGAATCCAAAACTAAATCCTAACCCACTTTTACCAATGTAAAATATACTTATTGCATCATTATAGATAATCTGTACCTTATTTTAAAACAGTGCATATGATTTAGATTGGATGTTAGCACACCGACTCTTTATAATTGTATGGCCATAATTTAGCAAATTCAGTAAATTTATACTCAATAAACGTATTGTCA
The DNA here is from genome assembly GCA_947310385.1 of Nephrotoma appendiculata. Lineage (NCBI taxonomy): Eukaryota > Metazoa > Arthropoda > Insecta > Diptera > Tipulidae > Nephrotoma > Nephrotoma appendiculata. Next base: position 316,761,039 of record OX371223.1, read on the forward strand.
CAAAATAACTGAAATTTTTACTTTTGAAATGTCAAAACTGAGTAAAAAAAATATTACAAAAAAGTAATAGTTTATTAGATATGTATGTACTAAAATTTCCTCCGTCATTTTAGAATATGTTTAGTCAAACGAAACCAAAGCACAGAATACAAATATATAACCAGACGAGTCATTGTGTAGACCAAGAAATTTGATTCCTACCTTAAATTTTTTATAGAAAAGTTAACCTTTAAATATGAATATTAACAATTACAGTAATGATTTTATGTTAACAAACTGTTTTTTGTTGAAATGTGCCGTGAACGCTTTATTGTGAGTCCATAATTGTTTATTTGAAATAAAAATATTCAAAAATAATGAATTTTTCCTATCTTATCGCGAACCGAGTCACAAAAATGAGTCCAAAATTGTCCATAGTAAAATAGCGTTATGTCCTGCATATATATATGTTATGTGACCAGAACACAGATACAAATATAAGCAGAATAGAAGACATTGCGGAGATCAAGTATTTTTTTCTAAGTTTTTTTGTTGAACTAACCATTAAAACTTCTTTATACGGACTTTCGAAATCAACATATGTATTCAAAAAATACCGAATTTGTTCCTACTATAAGTGAGTCTAGGTCAAAAAATGAGTCGTTATTTTTCCGTTATGAGGTTTCTGTAATTATTCTGTGATCAAAGAATATAATTTAAAATTGACATTTAGAGCCGTTATTTTCTTAAAATTTCCCGTAAACGCAATATTAATTAATAAACACATTAAATGAATCCATGCTCATAATGGATGGAAGATAATTTGAAAATGTTAAAATAAAGAACTATTTATTGAACCGGTATGAAGTTTCTAACAGAGTTTGTTAATTTTCAACAAATTTTCACTAGTGTTCATACAATTTTTAAAAGTGTAATTCAACGATATAAATATGAAAATATACACACAGCGGCACATATAGGTGAATACAAGCAACACTCGATTTATTAAGTAAAAACAAAAGAAAATACAATATTTTTTGTTTTATAATTTATAATCGGTTGGCTGTGTTTTCAATATTTTAATTCCAAATTTAAATTATATTATCTATTAACAGAATACCTAACCCTTTTAGTGGTAAAGTATTTTTTTTAATTAATTCTACAATGTGTGAATATCAATTCGGTCGCCATTAGAATTTGAAGAAAAAAAGTTGTTAGTTCAAAATGAGCGTCATGGAACCCTCTGATGTCACCAGATCTGTGAGAATGATCGAGAATGGCTACACTTACCGCCAAGTGACCAGAAAGTTTGGTGTGCAACTCAAACCCGTAATGCTTCAGAGGAGCTACGAACGCGAATAAGTGAACGTACTAGCGTACCGAGACGAAGGCTTAGAAGTCGTTTTGAGATCATATGTTCCAGCCAAAGGACCCACATCCTTCAGCGAAATCACGAGTAGCAAGGTTGAGTTTTGCTCAAGAACACTTTTGGACTTAGAAGCAGTGGGGTCATATTTTGTTCACAGACGAGATTCGTTTTTAAGTGAACTCGATCGATGGAAGGAAAAAAGTATGGAGTCGATTAGGTGAGCGCTATTCTCAATGTATAAGATTACGACAACCGTTCCTTATGGTGGAGGCTTAATTATGATTTGGGCCGGTATTTGTTTAGGTACCCGTACATAATTAATGATTTTTGATGGCGGATCACTTATAACTGATCGGTATGTTAGAGATATTCTGCTAGAACATGTGGTATAATGCCCGGCCGCACACTGCACGCTCTGTAATGATATTTTTGTCTGAGGTTGGAATTAACAACCTGAACTGGCCTGCAAAGTCTTCAGATTTGTTGTGTTATCGGAAGCGTGGCAAGACGAATGGAAACAGTTGTGAAAGCTCATGGAGGTAACACCCGTTACTGAGGAAACCGGTTGGTTACAAAAACTGGTTATTATTTTTGAATAACTAAATCAAACGTAATCCTTTCAAACAAGTAGCATATTTCCATTATCACAGTTTTTGATAGTTTTTCAATAAAACATTAGAATTTTTACCCTGTATTTGGATGTTCATTCTATCATCTATCTTAAATATTCATAAATCGATTTGAATTTAAACACCTTTTTTAACTTTTTTTTTGTTCTCCTAATTGTGCCGCTCTTTATTAAATATATCTCAGAAGATGAAGTAATCAGTAATAATAAATTTTAAATTAATAAGTTAGAAACTTCTCACCAGTAGTCTTTGTCTTATTAATGCTTGTCAAACATTTTTGTATTTTCAAAAGAAACAATCGTGTAAAAGAATTTAATATAGCCTGTGGCCCTACTATGGAATTTGAACTTTTTCGGCCGCTATCAGTTTCCTATAGTAAACAAAAAACTAGACAAGCAGAAATAATTACGATACGGTTTATTAAAACCGAGTTTAGCAAATCGATAGAAACTTTGAATATAACTTACGCGAGTATGTGATAAACATTTTAACAGTGTAATTCAACATAAAGTTGAACAGAAGCGTAGTGAGAAACACTACGAATCAACAAGCTTTGAATAGGAAATGTTCCAAGTTTTGGTTCGTGCTCAACCTCAATTGTTTCTCTTAACGAAACCTTATGTAAAACAATTGAACAACGGTTCTTACCGTACCAATTCATCAACCTCTCTAACTGTACATCTTACCATAATATTTTGGAAGCCGATTGGATAGGCTATTGAATGTTTAGATGAAACCACGTGGAATGTCTGCTATCGGCCACGTAAAATTAATGGAACAATATTTTATCGTTGAATTATACTATTAAAATATTGAATGCACACGTGCCTAAATCTAAAACCAGTGAGCACTAAAAAGTTTGAGATATTGCCGTTAGTGATTGACTAGTGAAACTTAAGAAACTTTCTTCTTTCGTACTGCAGATTCAACCTACTAAAATATAAAGAACGTACGATTTGAAGGAAATATTTCTCTAGCGGACAGCATTTGCATTATAAATGCATGTCTTGAGTATAATCGAATTTTTATGAAATTACTTCAAATTAAAGAATAATGTCATAACTTTTTGTTTAGTAGAATGATCTCTTTCTTCCATATGTCTTTTACCAGAGACAACCTAAAAGAGATATTTCATCCTATGTAAACGTAAAAATTTAAACTGCGATTTCATTTTCTGTAAATAGCCGCATACAATCAAAAATATTTTGTTTTTTTGCGTATTCGTATACGCAGTTTAACGAAAAATCACAGATACAACAATGACATTGGAATTATCAGAAGTTTGTTTTGTTTTCATTTTTTAGTTCAAATGAAAATTCTAATTTGATTGTCTGTGCTTTTACATTACCGGCATTGATGATAATGTGTAAAATTAAATACTGGGTGCTTCCTTAATGACATCGTACTGGCGTGGCAAGCTATGTTTGATAATTTTTTAACGTAGTTTCTGGACCTAGATTCTGATCAAGTGACAAATGACAATTTTTTGTGACATTGTACTAAAAATACTGCTACAATGTTGTGACAAATACTTGTGAGTACTAATCGCGATTCGTATGCCATGACTTTTTCGAAATGTCACAAAAAATAAGCTGACAATTTTAATAATATTGTCATTGTTTTTTATTATCGTGACAAAAGTTTTTATACAAAATATGTGTGAGTATTTACAATTAAAACAAAATAAATTTATTCTTGATTGAAAAGCACATAATTTTGCTATAACTTAAAACTGCAGTTGCTGTAAACTGCAATAAATGTCATTTGATCCGAATCGTAAATTTTCAGTGACTTCAATTTGTACTAATAAGCAAATGTCACGAAAAATTGTCATTTTATCGGAATCTACCCCCTGGTTTGCATAATCACAAAATCAAACACGCCATTTTTAAATATTTTTTATTATTATTTTCTATATCCCACCACCGTTAACTTTAACTATTTAGTAACTTATGGCTTCAATTTTGCTTCAAATTACAGATGTAGCATTTAAATTTTGTAATGTGGAAAAAAGAAAAAAACACTATTGGTGCTTGAAGGCGGCGCTGCGGTCTTGTGCAAAAATTGAGTCTTGCTTGAGTCTCTAACCACATGTTTTATGTGCCTAGAGCGATTTAGAAGGTATAGTGATTTGAAAACAGTTTTTATTTAGCTGATTATATCAAATCATGAACATTATATTTACAGCAATGTGAATCTAGCTAAAATACTAAGCGGCTTTGTGGAGATTTCAATTTTAATATTTAAATGACACTTTTTTGATCAAACTATTAAAAGTTGATTTTAATTCAATCATTTAATTCAAAAAACTAAATGCATAATTAGATCTTATAAGTTTGACAGAAAAGGACGTACAGTATTTTAGATTTCAGGGTATCAATGCGTTATGCGAGCGCTCAATTTTATAAAAGGTTGCATGTTATCCGTTTAATTTAAATCCATGACTAAGAAAAAGCTCCATCTTTCTTTTTGTACCGAAAAGGTCCAGCACTCCAACTGCAACCAAATGAATATAAAATATTTGCTTTTCGATTTTTCACTTTGTTTAACATTTTGGCCAAATTCTGGTGAAAAGCTTCCGCTGAAACTAAGCTGAGAAAAATTTACTACCGACTTTGCAGTCGTTGCATCGAAAATACAAAATCAAATAAAAATGAAAAAATAATTGTTCTGAATATATACGCTCATCATTCTACTTCATCACAGTTCACAGATCTCTTTGAAAAACGCAGAAAATAATTTTGTATTCCATTCCAAGACACGCATATCGACCTCAATTATTCATTTAAAATAATCATTTGTAGAAATTTGTAAAAGTTTCAGGTAAGATTATAACGAAATAAAAAATGGCATACGGCAATCGTAAATCTATACAACGTCATAAAACATTTCTAGTCGAATCTTTGATCTTTGACCACTTATTTTAAGTTTGTATAAACTTGATAAGTAATTGAGTTATGTCGTATGTACTCGTAAATTAAATTGATAGATGAATGGATAGTGTTCGTCAATTCACACCCCTCTTGTAAAAGTATAAAAATTTAACGCGCTATTCAAATTCGATGGGAATTGCGAATTCTAGCTCGTATTCTGTTCTCGAGTAGGAGGACGATATATATAGGCAAGGCTCTACATTTTTCAAATAAAACTAAAATCAAATTTTATTGAAATTCCTGGGCAATTTAACTAAAATTTAAACATATTTCGAATTTAGAATAGTTGTCATTTTACAGGGTGCCGTATAAAAAACACAAAAGCCCAACGTTCATTGCTAGTCCGTTAATCTTCTACTCGTTATGGTTTCTTAAGTACTTTCAATTAGCAGTTTTTTTAAAAAAATATTTGTTTACAAAATTTGTGATCGTTCCGTCAATTCCAACGTATACGCGATAACAAAACAAATACAAAATTTTATTTTTATCGCTAAAATACTTAACTTTTTTAATGTGTTGCTACAATATTACTAAGAAAATGTTTTAAATTGTACGCGGTGATAACTAATATACGATATACCACGTATGATAAGGTTAAGTTTAAAAAATTATTTTCTTTAATCACTATACATATATACATTTCTGATACAGTCGGTATGTTTATATATGAACATAGTTAATTAAACATGCATGTACACATAGTTCCATTACTTTAATTAATTTGAAGTATTACATAAATATTTTTAGAAGTTTGGGCCGATTGTACAATCGATCTATATCTAGTGACATAAGTGATACTACCTTTGTTAGTGTAGGTATACTCATATTAGGTAATTAAGTGCATGCGATTAGCTTTTATTGGAGCTATTAAACCGATTATATAATTCGTAAACCAATATTACAAAATAATCGGCAAATCAGTTAGAGTAGTTGTCAACGCCTGCATGATTTGCTAATTGCATACCAATACGCCAAAATGTAGGCAATAAATTATGCGCACTCAACAAATTGTCATTCATTTTCACGTTGGTTTGTAACCTTTTGAAAGTGGATTTTTTTTGATAAACGAATGAAGTTTAATCAGATGGACAACAACCAATCTCCTCATCGCTTAAGAAGTGGGCTAGAGAAGGATATGGCAAGAATGAAGTTAGCTGTTTTAATGAAAGGTCGAAAAAAAAATTCAAAAATCAACACAGCTAGTGAAAAAGTTAAACTAAATTTAACTGTCTTACTTGTCAAAACAAAAGAGTAAACAAACATTAGCAATTTCTCAACCATCGAAGAAAAAATCGCATTCCACTGCTCAAAATCAAAAATGGGAACACATAATATCAGATTAGCGTGAGGTAAAGGCTCAGAACGGACTATAATAAACGATTGCAACTTCAATCGTAAAGCGTGCAATAAACTTGAAAAGGAAGAAGCTATAAGCCAAATTTGATGCAGAAATTTTCCAAAGTTGCATCAAGAATTCAACGATATAAAAGTTGGTGAATTGTCGACATTTCACCGTTCCTGAAAAATAAAGATCCCCTTCGGATTTAGTCGGAAACAAATTAAAATTCAATAAAAATGACAAATTCGGAACTCAACCGATTCGTACTGAAAGGTGGTTTATGGTATGATGTGATGTTGTGATATTAAGGAACAGTATCTCGATATAGCACAAACATGTGATAATTTCTTATATACAATTACAGGTCTAACCCGATATAACGAACCTCCGATTAGACGATACCCGATTTTGCCGCAACCTATTATACGAAAGAAAAGTATCCGATTTTACGAAAACTTAAAAAACTTGAAAATTTATTGCATAAATGTAACTGCAAAGTGTCAACCAATGGATCAAAATTTAATCAAAATGATTAAACCGTTTCGCGGACGCACCATTATTTAAGGATAGTAGTTACAGGTCACGTACTATAGTTTAGATTCTTGACCATTTTAGTCAAACTGGTTATAGTACAGATTACATCACAAAAAAAAAACAATTTGGGCCACAATGAAAACAGAAACGCTTCCTCTGAGACAGCGTTTTTTTATTATTTTGTTTGTGTCAGTATATACCGACGTGTCCACGAAAGGGTTAAGTACAGAAAAATATTGATGCTAGCTTAGAGGTAATGGTAAATAGAACAAGCGATAATGAGAACATATAGGAGCAATATTGAAAAAAATTAATATCAAGGATGCGGCATTTGGTTTGCACGATTCTTGGGATGAAATTTCGGAGATCAGTATAAAAAGTCGTAGTGAGAATTTGAGTTCATTGGTGATAGTAAACTAGTTCATGAGGATTATGTTTCTTTGGTTTTTCTAAATAATTGGTTGGAACTTCGGGTGGCTGAAATAGAAGAAGGGTGGAATTCTTGCAATAACTTAACTTATAATGATATTATATCGATAGTTTTAGAACAAACCGAAGAACGTCAAAATCAAAATAATGATAAGGATGAATCCGGATCCGCTTGAAACGCGATATTTTAAAACGCGATATTTCGAAACGAGATATGACAAAACGAGATATGGTGCAAAACGCGATATGGTACACAACGCGATATTTCAAAACGCGATATGGTACAAAACGCGATATGGTACAAAACGCGATATTTCAAAACGCGATATTTCAAAACGCGATATTTCAAAACGCGTTATGGTACAGAATGTGCATTGTGAAGCGACAGGAGCGTAGCGACCCGATTTATACCGATCCTATATACTCTCGCTCCTACCGATTTTTAAATTCCTATAAACTGAAATTAAATTTCCCCTTCATCCGACTGATATAACCCGATCCTAAATTCCCGTTTTGTACCATATCGCATTTTGTACTCTATCGTGTTTTGAAATATCGCATTTTAAAGTATCGCGTTTTGATAATTCGCGTTTTAAAATATCGCTTTTCAAATGGGACCCGGATAAATCAGCCCCTTCTAATACTTCGGCAGAAGAAAAAATGAATTCCCAAGTAGCCTAGATGGTGATTCCAATCATCTAAAACTGTAAGCAATTTGAACGATGTAATAACTTGGCCTGAAAATAATTATTTAACCCTTAACGGACTAATGACCCCATATAAGCGGCTTGGAACTTATGCTTACTGGATTCAATGCCGCGTATATGGTGGCAAAAAACATTTTATTATTTTTGTTGCTGCTATTGTTGTTATATTTACTATAGTAACGTGTTAAGTATTGTGCCATGTCCTTTCTGTGAATTTGTTTCTGCTTGTTATCCATGATCTGTTATCTTTTGCCATTTTTACGTACGTGCACTTGTTTTCGCATCCAAATTCGCAGTCTTACTTTAATTTTTCAAGAGAGCGTATGCGTTGCAGGAGTTATTTTACACAGTTTAGTTTATTATATTTTATTTTGTTTAAAACCGTAAAATATGGCCGGAAACTCTGAAGAATAATACACGATGATAACAATAATTTCAATGATATTATAGCAGTATACGAGGGCTGCGTTTTATATTTCGGGATTAGAGAACAAAAGCAAATATTAATTATTGAAAATCGCTTTATTGTTTTTCAAAATATTCCCCATGAAGATCTATACACTTTTGCATGCGTTTGAACCAATTGTCGAAGCAATTTTTCCACTCTGATTGAGGTATCTCCGCTTCTTCAGGTGTCGAAAAACGTTGACCTACTCTCAGTTTGTTTTTTACGTACGGGAATAAAAAGAAGTCATTTGGTGACAAGTCAGGACTATACGGCGGATGACTCATCAAATCGATGTTTTGAGTGCTCAAAAATGCAGTTGTTTGAGCCGATGTGTGAGAGCTCGCATTGTCGTGGTGAAGAGTGATCCGTCTTCGGCAGTTGGTTTTCCTGATTTCTTGGAAGACAACTGGCAAACAAATGGTTGTGTACCACTCAGAATTGACTGTTCTGCGTTGTTCTAGTGGTACGGTTGCGACATGTCCATTTTTTCCGAAAAAAACAGGCGATCATTTGCTTGCAAGTGCTTCGTGCGCGAACAACTTTTGTTGGATTCGGCTCATCTTGAAACACCCATACAGTCGACTGCTGTTTACTTTCGGGCTCATACGCGTAAATCCACGATTCGTCACCTGTCACTATGTCATAGACGTGTTTTGAAGCACCGCGATCGTATTTTTTGAGCTTTTCTTTCGACCAATCGACACGAGCCTGTTTTTGGGCGATTGACAAATTGTGTGATAATTTTTTTTGACATTCAAATGTTTATGCAATATTGAATGTATGCTGGTCCCACTAATGCCTAAGGTTGTCTCAATCTCACGATAGGTCACATGACGATCTTGCAATATCAGTTCGCGCACAGCATCAATGGTTTCCGGAACAACAACTGATTCTGGACGACCTTCACGAAATTCGTCTTGGAGTGAACTACAACCTCGATTGAATTCACCATACCGTCGATAAACACTGGTCCTCGATGGAGCTTCATCGCCTTCAAATTGAATTAAGTTCATCCATGCACTCTTGCTGCCTTAATCCACGTCGAAAGTTGTAAAAAATAATCGCACGGAAATGTTCACGATTTAATTCCATTTTTTCGCCGAGATGTTGAGTTAATTAGTACTGTAAACAACACAAATAGCGCTCGAATGTCAAAACGTTCTGAGTACGTATAATCTTAAAAATTTTAAACTTTACGATAGAGCTGTCAGTGCCAGATTGCAACACTAGGGTTGTCCAATCCCGAAATATAAAAGGCAACCCTCGTAGTGACGACGAATTTGAATTTGGTATTTTTATTGATAAAAATTAAAATCGGAGATGCATTACGTTTACATACTATAATGATAATAATAATATAAGTTGATGACATTCCTCCTCGGACTATTCAATACTTTTTCAAAGGTCCCAGGTTGAATATGATAAACAATAAATTCATTTACACAAAAGCATCTTCGGGCTCACGCGGAAAGCCCAACCGGTCCATTGCGGAGAACTTCTTGAGTTCTGGACGCCTATACCCGGAAATAAGACCACAAGTTTCTCGTCGTATGAAAAATAGCTTGGACCTGGTGGGAAGTAAACTTGAAATACTTCCGGATCGTTAAGGGTTAAATTTAAGCGATATTCTAACTTTGCGGAAAATTAGAATGATAACTTAGAAAAAATAGTGGAAAACTAATTATTGGCGTATATTAATTGTACCTACTCGTTCGAGATTTAAATTTTTTAGCCAAATGAAAGTATCAGTATTTTTTTAACTAAAATAAATAAATTATAACTCCTAATGAATTCTTGAACCAAAAATAATAAATAATATAATTTTTAATTATGTGGTATTTAAATTTTAAGTTTTATTTTAATAAATTCGAAACTAATGATTGATATTTATTTGATATTTCTTAAAACTTTAAAATTCTAAAACCGTTTTTAAAAAATATCCGATTTAACGAATGTCCGATTTTACGAAAGCAAAGTTTTTTGTGCCTTTCGCTAAATCGGGTTAGTACTGTATCAATCATTCTTTCATCGGCGAAAAATATTTCAATGCAGTATAGAAACCAATGACGTATTTCGAAATTTTTCTATTGACTGAACAAGTTTAGCTGGAATTTTTATCTCGTTTCGAAAATTATCGTGTTCATGGTGTTCATATTATATGGCACGTAATGTCCAGGGACCATTATGTAATTTAATTGATCCGTTATGTTTTAACCAATTCAGCCGAAGTATTTCAGTTTTAAAAAAATAAAAATCTAGTTTTAGTATACGTCTCAGATTTGGCCATCGAATGCCATAATTATGGTTTACGATTCGGTAAAATATAACCAAATGGAATATGTTCGTTCACCGATCACTTTGAATCGATTGGAATTGATGTTAAATTTGCGTGCGATTTAGTCGCAGATGAACAAATAAAAGAATATTTGAAAATTTCATTCGAATGTACGATCTGGCCGAGATTTATATGCAAACATTACTACACATTATTCCTGGCATCGCAAGTGGCCATCAGTCCAACAAAAAAGGTTCATTACGCGAGAAATTACAAGTAGTAAGGAAATTCAAAAATCGGTGACAACATGATTATAACGCTGTCCAATATCTTCAACAAGTACCACAATAAAAATCATCAATCAGCGCTGGAAATTTTAGCCGAAACAAAATTGGTTCCGTTCACTGTTTCTGAATTGGATCCTTGGGCAAAAACGTGTCTAAAGTATATACAGATTTACTAATTGCCACAATCAGTATAAAATGCAAAACTACAAGAATGTTATTGAGAAAGAACAACACATCATTTTTACAGGATTATGCTAAGGTTAATACCAATGTGGCGGCAACACTACTTTAGTGAATCCCGCTGCACTTTTCAAGGTCTATTTATTGTCAATACAAATATGAGATTTTCACCGGTATGAGTATGGCAGCGGTCATGATTTAGAGGCATGCCTGACCAGATACAGTGGTGGATCATACGCATACTGGGAAGAATTTTAAACTTTTAAATTGCAATGCTGAATCTTAGCATTTGGAATTTAAAAATTTATTTATGATCGAGCACAACATCTGTTCCAATTTAAATAAATTATGTGTGCACGCAGGCATCACCGTTTCAGGTGGTATTGCATTTAATGAGCCAGTGTCTCAAATGATGTCAATACGTTAAAACTCAATTTCGATAGTTGCTAAGTTCAACACTACACCTTTCTCAAAAATTAACTTCGTAATGGCATACAGTTTTTATACTCGTATGACTAACAATTTTGCAATTCTACATTGGCAAGGGTTAGTGATGCGATCCCGGAAGTAATGAGCATATCCCTTTCCTGTCAAGCGACGATCTTGGGTGTTATAAAAGGCTGCTCATTCTCAGGCAAGACATCATTCCGCATTCCAGCTGGAATCGTAAAATTGAATTCCCAATAATCCTCAGTTTAGTAACAATTTAGTTTGTGGCTAGAATTCCACAGGTTAAATAATGTTATTTTTAAAATTAGTGAAAATTTAATTTACAATTTATTACTTTATTTTTTAATTTTCATATACTTTCCTCTTCTGTTTAAAAATTATAAATTATCATCCCTCGGGATGGTGTTGCCAGTCTACTTGTTTAGTTAATAGTTGCATCCAGGGTACGACTTGATTGGTTGGTGATACTTAGGAGTCTGCAAGTGGGTGTGTATCGAATTCAAGTTGGGCATAAATCAGTCGAATTAGAACCGCAAAATAATGGAAATTGGCAACAGCCGGTTGCTTGCTCCATTATTTTGCGTGTTGTTGTACGGGGAAGAGGTCAGTCAGTTTTTAGATAGACCAGCAAGATTTTTTTTTGATAAGAGATTATAGTGTTGAAGTTCTTTTTAATTTTTTTTTTGTATTCGTATGTAATTGGGATTTTATTTTTTATTTTTAGTCACAATAAAGTGCAGAGTGTTTAACAAGAAACGGAAGAAATTAATTGTGTTTTCTCTTGATTTTTTTTTGCGTGCCGGTTTTTTTTGATTTGGGTACTTAATGAAGTAGAAGGTGTTAATAACAAACTAAATAACAATAGTGGGTTGTTACCGGCACCCTGTGAAAAAGAAATTGTTGCCGCTAAGTGGCTCTTTTCATTTTGCAAACTTAGCATACCATTATCAATCCTTTTACTAACCCTATCCCCCATTAGGGCCTATGGTGCAACCTAAGTTAGGTAGTTTAGGGTAAAATACATCCACGGCCAAGTCTGCCCAAGCGATGGATAGATCGTGCTATCCACTGCTTCGGTGTACGATACTCCCTCCATTTTATTTAATTAATTAATTCTATTTAAAGCGGTAAGCTAGGGTGCTTTCCGGGTACCCCAAAACCCACACCGTTCCCCTCTACCAGACTGAGCTGCGGGAACCAATGCCGCATGGGTTACTAAAGAATAATGGCGATTTCTGTGACGCTGGGTTAGCCTTTGGTTAGGTATAAGGCCGATCCGTTTCAAGTGGCTATAATCCTGAGTTCTCATACGCCAAGTGCAAATGTAATCGGTGCCCATCTGAAACCATTCATAATACAGACTTTGGTTTCTCGGGCCTTTATAACGTGAAACTGAGCAACAACGATTTAGTACCCAAATATCCCGACCTTTGATGTATAAGGAGTATCGCAACCAAAACCACCTTTCTCTGTATTAAAGAAGTATCAGTGTGCAGATTCTGTCAAAATAACAAAATCTGCACTTCACCCCAAAGTAGTGAAATTATGAAATAACGAAAGTTATGAATGAAATCCTTTATTGCAAGAAATTCTTTTTTGGGCGAGTAGATTGTTTGTTAAAATTCTTAATCTCCTTTCTAAAATAAGTTTAATTTTAAAACCTTTAATCAATACGAATGCCAACGATGGTGACCTAAGACGACGAGACACGAATAATGTGCATACACAAATTTAGAATTTATGCATCAACGAAATATTTTTGAAATCGCTTGCAACACACAAATTTTATGAAAAGTCGACTACGACTGACAGCTCAATGCCTCTAAACGTTGAAAATATTTCACCGGCCATTTATGTATAGTTCACCAGATTCACAGTTCGTGTACCAAACACTTCAAATTTTCCGCGAAAATGCTCCGACATTTATGAATACAAAACCCCTCTCGGATTCTCAGTAATTTTTTGTTCCTTTTTCTAGCAGAAAATAGTTTATGTATATTCTTGATTTTAAACTTTTCCATGGAATGTACTGCTTCTCATAAAAATTTATAGCTGCCTTAAAAAGTATTGCTGTTTGAAACAAATGGCGCATATAACAGTTTGGGATGCATTTAAGGAGCATCAAAACAGTTTGGGATGCATCAAAAGAGTCGAAACCTATTTTTTGGACTCTAGCAATTCGACAAATTCATTTTTAATCGAACATTTATTGATATTACAGGCAAGTTATCAGTTTATAATGGTTCGGGATACGCCAAATATTTAGCAAATGTCATTTTTATGACTGACGCTCGTCCTACGAACGGATTGGATATAAGATTTGGTTAGCAGTTTACCTTCATAAATTAATTCATGGACAATTCTTCGAAATAAGTTGCTCGTAAAATAATTCTTGAAATTGAATAACAAATCTCAAAAAAATAATGCTTCGGAAATAGAGTCGGATAGATGGTGTTGAAGGCTGCACATCATCTATATTTTGTGGAATAGGAGTTGGAATTTCCGCATAACATTTATCCTTAACGAACCTCCATCGAAAAAAGTGCAACGGCATCAAACCGCAACTCTGCACAGGTCAATTGATATCTCTAAAACGGCTGATTATTCGGTGGTCAAATTTGACGTCTTCGAGCAAGGCAGCCTTTTCGAAGAAAAATGGACCAATAATGCCACCACCCCGAAATCCACACCAAACCGTCACTCTTTTTAGTAATTTCAACAAAATTACAAGTTATAAGCTTCTAGTTTTATATTTTACTTTGGTTTTTATCAATTGTAATGGTGTATTAAAAAAATATAAAAAAATTCGTGAATTCGAAAAGTTAATTGTTAAAATAGAATATAGATGGAAATGTGAAAGAATCAAAATTTCGTACGCTACGCAGTAATTCGCTAGTAGTACAACTACATGGTATTGCTCTATATATATAGAAAATATTTCAATGTAATAAACAACATCAGTCGTCGCGACCTGATGAGAAGACTGATTTTTTCAAATCATTAATCTCGTCTGTTCGAAACTGATTGTTGTGATTCTTACACATTAGCCATCTATAAGTCAAAAAATTCAAATTCTAGTTTTAGTTTGCAAGAACAATTGAATTTTTAGTAACTGTTGTTAAACTGTCTGCCCAAAAATTATATTTTTACAAGAAAACGTCTATAAAATTTGAATACTCGAATAAATTTCCGTCCAAAAATTTAAGGTAAAAACTCTTAACTCCAACTACGAATCGGTTCGGCAAAATTATTTGCAAAATCAAATAAGCATCGAATCTATTTATAGTGAGTAAATATATTTTGATTTAGTATTTTCTCCATTACAAAATTATCCAATGGTAGCTAAGCGATAAAATGTGGTGAATTTGATGAAAACGGTAGATTTCCCCACCCCTGAACATTTTTCCTGTGCTCGTTTCCGGTTTAAGAATTCGCTTCCTCGAAAAACCAAGAAACATTAATAATATTTAAATCTTATTCTTGATCAACACCTTTTTAGTAGAAAATAAATCTCGTGCAACTCGTAAAAGATGTTCTCCTTGTCTACATCTGAAAAGTAGTACTACAGCTTTTTGAAATTCCCACATATTATGTGCATTGTGTTAGTAAAATTGGCGCCACACGTTCTTCCCAAACACGTCGTAAATTGTAAATAAGGCACTATATTGATGCTGCAATTTAATCGTACCGTTTGTTAACCATAAACGGTAGCCTTATATGTACTTTTCTAAACTAATTAACATGTCCATAAAAAGGTGATCGCATTTTTATAAAAATTGTGTGAACATTTTTTTATTTCAAATTCCCAACAATCGTCTTTCAAATGAATACGAAAAATCTTTGTTTTTTTTGGTTGAAATATAATTTTGATATAAATACGAATTCTTCTTCGACAGATATTTTTTGGTTTTGGAAGAGGTCAAAGAAACTTGTTAACACTTTGAGTGCATGATGTTCAACGAAATATATATAAGTATGCTGTTTACTTTACGGTATGCAACCAGAATACTTTTATATGTTAACTGTTATGATTTTTTGTTCGTTGCCAAATTTTAATTAAGTAATTATGAAAAAAAATAAATCCAAGTCATAAGTTGCAAATTTCCGTTATCATAACATACTTATATGGTGCGTTACCGGATTACTGACGATAGTTGCCGGCAATTTTGCCTCAGGTCATGGTTTTTGGTTGTAACTGTACGTTATCCCAAAAGATAAGTAGCTGCACGTTATCCATAGCAAATTTATTAAACGATATTAAAGTTTATCTTATGATGAGGTTTTTGATCTTCTCTCCACACTGGCGTTGATCACCGTTATAACATTTTAACATAAACTTTTCTAATTTTTAGAATAAATTTGCATAATCGTGTGAAATTAGAAATTTACAACCGCTTAATTAATTATATATAAATTTATGTAAAAGTTTAACCTAAAACTTAACTGGTGCAGTTTAATTAATGTCGTTATCATAGTGACGCATGTGGTTCTCGGATGCATCGATTTATTTAATATAATATTTTGGTGTTTTGGTGAAATCGCGGTCTAATTATACAGCGCTATGCTGAAAAGTTCTACATTATGCTAGCCTCTACCTCAGATGCATCGAAACCGAAGAATTGCAGAAACGAGAAATACATCAGCTATATCTAAGACATGAACGTTAGCTAAACTATATTTATAGCTACAGACGGGAGCACTTGGAAACTTACGCTGTAAAATACCATACAGCTACAAATTAATTGAATGTTATAATCTTTCCCCTTAAGACCAACGAAGGCCATACAAATGAGAAGGTATTCCCGTGGCGGTAACTATCTGTCGTTGACACAGCATTAATTCTTAATATGTTTAGAACTAGCTCTAAAGAGCAATTTTAGGACTAATCTACTTACGATGAAAAAATCCAAATGAACCCAAATCCCGCCTTGCTGGTATCCTATAACATTTATTCAAAATTATGCACGGTAAAATAATTTTCTCAACAATTGATTTACAAAGAGCGATCAAGCCCGGATTAAGAAGGTTCATATACCAAGGATGACCATCACGACGACGCATCGCGAACGCAACAACCAACGTATTCGAAAATTCCAGCTTAGTATCAACGTCACTAAATGTAATTTTGTGGTAAAACAGAATTAAATGAATTTTCTATACAAAATTACGGTCAACCAAAAGTATCTCAAGGTTTCTGGCGATGATAAATTTCTGTCGCGTAGATAAGGGATGCAGTAGAAAATCAAATAATCCATCAGAATATAGTAAAAGGAAACGTAAAATGCAACCAAATATTATCAATTTAGTGGTCTGGGGCGGCATGTTGTATGTTCGAATCGATTCGAAATTCGAAAAAAGTTGAATGGTATGGTGTATCATTTTCGCATCGCGATAATGATAAAATTTTCTCATTTAAAACCAAAGTAATAATAAATGTAGCTGACATTTCATTCTCGAAAAAGCATTGGAAGATTAAAAAACGTGAATAGACGATACAACATGCCGACTATCACATTTTTCGATTCAACTCTCAAAGTTGATTCGATTCGAAGTGATGGTACAACATGCCACCCCTGATGAATATTGGCATTCCAACGTTGTAAAGATTATTTAACAACTAGTAGAGTAGACGCATCAGATGTAGCCATAGGAGCTACAATTCATCAAATAGCTAAAAATAGTGAGTCAAATGGTATTTACTTTTCTAGAGCTCTCTCACTTTTGAATTTTGTATTTATACGGACCACAAGCTGCTAATATTTACGAGAAAAGAGAGACAAATCATCAAGTCCGATATTTCAACTACATCAATCAATTCACTACGGGACGTACATTATTGTTGGGCTAGAGAACAACGACCCGGTTTTTTTTTATTCAGAATCAATGTGATTGATGAACATGAAATCGATTTTGAATGTATTCCTAAGACGCAAAGAATCGATGGTATAGCAATAGGAGTCATCATCTCACTCAGTTTAGTCACAATACCGTGATCAGCTTCGCAAATCTACTGTGATACTTCGAATAATCGCATCCCAACCATTCATCACTACCAAACATAGACGTCGGTTTATTATAGGGATGTAACATAATTCGACACATCCCCGGGTATTCGTAGTACCACAAAGTGGTACCACCACGAATCGTGATTGTAAAAATTTCGTTCAGACATATCTACATTGTTAACAAATCAAAATTCACGGTTAAATAAAACGCAAATTTCTTCATACGTCATGCCAAACGAGCGTTTTCACCATATAAATATTGATCTAATGGGACCACTGCCCCCGTCAGAAAATAATCGCAATAAAATAAACAGATAATGAACAGATTTACTCGATCGCCTACTACGAGTCCAATTGCTGACACGATGGCAAAAACGATTGCTGCCAACTTGATATCAGGATGGATACAAAATTTCGGAGTACCAGAAAACATTAGCCCGTATAATGGACCTTTCGCAGTAATAGACCGGAAAAATAAATATTTCGTATTAAAAATCAACGGTAAAACTTCAAAAATTTACATGAACAAACTAAACGGTTTGGGTTATCCAGGTTTCCTCTTGTGAGAAACAGCTTAACGTTAAATTGAAAAGTATTAGAAGACGGGTGTTTAGAGAAACCCCGCAGGGAGTTGTAATGTCCCCCTTTTTGGATTGTAATGGTGAATGGATTGCTGTTAGAACTGGAGAGAGAGAGAAAATAGGGGTTTTAGCGTATGCAGATGATGTAGCAATAGCTGTATCAGGCAAATAGCTAGATAAGAATTGGGATGTTATGCAGAATGCACTCCTGACTGTTATGAAATGGGCCAGAAAATGTGGATTAGGGATCAACCCTTCCAAGCCAGAGCTGGTACTATTTACTAAGAAAGATAAAATTCCGCACTAAGCTCTAAGCTAGACGGTAAGGTAGGAGTTGGAGTCTTCTGTGAGAAGCTTAATGCTAATATTTCCGTTCGTCTCCCTGACTACTGCAGCGTGTAGCAGGCTGAAGTGGTGGCGATAGGGGAAGTCGTGACATGATTGAAGCATAACGTTGTATCCGTGAGTTATATCGCAATTTAAGTGGAGAGTCAGGCGGTGGTCAGGTCACTAGAGGCGGTTTGTCTGAAGTCACGGGTGGCGCTGGATTGCCGATCATCTCTTAATGAGATGAGCGAGTATTTCAGCATCCAGATAATTTGGATCCCTGGTCACTCGGACGCCACGGGAAACTGCAGGGCACACGAACTATATAGGCACGGTTCGACTCTCCAGATGCACTCGGAAGGGGCAGGTCTGAGACCTATAGCGCACGCAAATTGGCGCTCAGTAAATAGGCAATTGCCAGCACCACTGAATCGCAATCAACTAAATCGACTCAAACCTTCAGTGCTCACAGAAAGACAGAAAAGCGATTTTTTTTAAAACGGGTTAACCGATTATCACAAGACGTTATTTTTTTGAAAGCCTGATACTTTTACTTTAAATTGACACTATTTTCATGAAAATTGTTTTAATACTTTTTTTATAAAGAATTTTGAACGAAAACACAACCAAAATTGATGATTATTAAAAATAATATTGGGGATATTTAAATTCAAATTACAACAAAAAATTCAGTTAGTTTAGCCTATTTTTGCGTCTACAATGGGTCGCATGCGGTTCCCCATTGACCTTATTAAGGTTTGACAAAGACTTGGGACATCGCACCCCACTCCTCATCCAATGCAATTTTGATGTCACTGATTTTGATGGTGCCGGATTTGTGACCCTGGCCCTCCGTTTTTTTTTTTGTCCCATAAATGCTCAATTAGATTCATGTTTGGACTGAGGGCTGGCTACTTCATCGTCCCGAGTCCAACCTCATCCGTGAACTGCCGAGTGCAGTTCGAGCTGTGTAACTTGATCCAAGAGAATGTCCTCGATACATCTTTCAGCGGTCAGACCTCCTATACGGCCTCCACCAGATACGAAAACAAGATCTGTTCCTCCCCGATACCATGTACGTATGAGACTGTTAAAGCAAAACAGGACTGTGGAAATCACTCTCCTGGACGCCGGTTGGCACGGCCTCTCCTATTACTACTATTTAGACATATTCTGCACTCGTCAGTGAATAGAACGAGCCTCCATTGCTCGATGTTCCAATTGATGTGTTCGCGAGCAAATTCGAGTCGCTGTTTGCGGTGGCGTGCTGTTAATTTAAAGCCTCTAGGAGGCCGTCTTGGTGGGAGGTTTGCTTTATTCAAGCGTCTTTTTACCGACCATTGACTAACAACTCCATCTCAAACTTGTCCTAGCTCCCGCTGCATCTCGACGCCCGTGTATCGTAACTTTGCAGTGAAGTGATCGATCGTCCTTCTCAGATGTACACTGATACCGGCTGGTATGTGGGCTTCGATTAAAGGTACCAGTTTCCTGAAACCTTCTGGATACTTTTAAGACAGCAGATTGGCTCATGTTTATCTGACGAGTGACGTAGCGACTTTAAAGTTGGCGGCACTTAACTTTAGTGAAAAGAAAAACAGAGGTATACAACCTTTTTTGTTAATTGTTGTAGCACAGTTTTTATTACTTAATGCTGGATTTTATAAAGAGACCGATATCGAGAGCATTGTGGCACAGATAATCTTTAAAGCGTCGCTTTAAAGTTATAATCGCAATGATAATTTTCAATTATTCCTTTCTAAAAACCCGAATTTAGGTAGGTTAATGTTACGTTTCCGATTGAAATATTTGGAAGTGTTGCAGCTAAAAGTGTCCAGTTCCAGTCACACCTGCCGTGTCGAATGCACCTTTGAAGGTGATATCAATCTCGTTACCTTACGGTCAAGGTAATAGTGACACTAGTAGACTACATTCACATAAGTAGCTGTTATTTGTTAGTATTATGTAAATTGTTAAGGAATTGCTTGGTACAGGAAACAACACTAACTTTCACTTCAAATTTTAACATCTCCAATACACAGACAGTTAAGGCCGTTGTTTCAGCTTGAAAAACAGTACCAAGCGTGCCCAAACTTCCTGACCATTTATGATCAAGCAACAAACAGTACGGCCTGAATCCCGATCTAAAGCTAGAATGAGATCCATCTAGGAATAAAATACCAGCGATTCGGGAAGTGATGAAAAGGCACCAGTGATAGTCATACAGGCTAAGATGTATAAACTTTAGGGAAGCAATAGGGTTCTATAATAACTTAAAGTTCAAAATAACACATGGGTGTTATTTTTCCCATGCTTGACGCAATCTGATTTGGTAATTGTGTTTCCAAAGAGGATGGGAACCCTTAAGCCATCTAGAGCTTGACTATGACTTTTTGTGAAAACTATCACGTCAGTTTTAGATGCTACTCAAGTTTGCCAACGACGAAAGAAAAGAAAAAGAAGAATAATTAGAAATAGAAATATATTTCTAATTATTTGCAATATCTTCTAACTCAAACGGATTAAAATGTCAAATAAATTAAAACGTAAGCGTAAACACTAATTAGCCTCCTGTTGGTTAATAGAAAAATTACAAGTTTTGAGCAATTTTACTTATGTGATGTGACGTAATTTAATAATTGAAATATTTGATTTTATGATTTTAATACATCAATTTTTAATGACCAGGCTCAGAGGCGCTTTTTTAATGGCCTGAAATTAAATTATATTTAAAAAAAAACAGTAACTAAGTTTAGTCGAAAAATAAATCCTATTTAAATTCTTTTTGTCCTATTGATCACTAGGCGGCTTGCGAAAAGTTGATTAAAAAATTTATTTTACGGACCATCTGGTGGATATTTTCGATTTTTACTGCAATTTTTAGAAATTTGTAAATATCACCACAACTCTTGGGCTGTTTCTGCAAACAAATATGCAAAGCCAAAAATGAATTTAACTGGTGAATATTATGTTTAATATACCGGGAGATACCGGTTTCGAATCCCGATAGCGGCAGGATTCAAAGTGAAATTTCATCAACAGATTACGGTCTGTGGTGAAATGTAACATATTTAAGACCCCCTATCAGTATGCAAAACTCATGGGCCGACCCATCTTCATGCCAGTATTGGCTGGCATGGGGCTATGCAATGTGCAGATGATCAAATTTATGTAAAATAATAAACAAAAATATCAAATTGAAAAAATGTGTTGATTTAAATGTTTATTTATTTTTCTCGTTTACTTACATTTTCATAACCTTAAATATGAAATTTTTATCTTGTTTTCAACTCAAAAGAAATATTTGAATTACATGTTAGAAACAGAGTAAGTTACCAGTAAATAAGTTAACTCAGGTTAATGAGAAATTAATCTATAAATTATTGGTTTGGCTCCCCTCGTCAGATAACAAAAATCGGCCCGAACCACATTGTAATCCAAAGATTACCGCAAAGTTGGTAGCTCTGACGCATGATGAAAAACTATTTTTCGTAATATTATGAAAAAGTGAGCAAGAAACGAGAGATCGATTAGAAACCATCTATGGTTTAGTAGTTGCAGTTAAATATTCATTGTGTGATCATTAATTTAGAAACATTTGTAAAAGTTTAGCACTCACACACACATAGAGTATATACGAAATCTCTGCTGTATAATCGATGTTATTAAAACAAAAAAATTTCACATCACTTTCACATTTTACCACAGGTCGCTAATTGATATTTCACGAAACCTTATACGCTATTGACAGAACAAAAAGTTCTATTTACCCAGATTTGTTTGTATTTTTAAATTGATGCAGAAGTAAATAAGTACCATTTTATTAGTCTGTTATGTTTTTTTCGATGTCTAGACAAAAATTATTGATCAATCGAAAATTTTAAAAAAAAAAACTTAAATGTTTTACAAATAGCGCGAATAATTGACTCAGCCATTAATATTCTCGTAAATTTGGTTGACGTGCGGCTTCCCTATAATTTAAAATTACTTTACATTTGATTAATTTCTTATCAAATTACATAACGAAAATTCTTCAAACGGTGATGGATGACTGCTGACTAAATTTAATATACATTTCAATGTAATTTAATTCGTTCACTAATTATGTCGATGACACATTTCGGCTTTTACATTTTCATTTGCATAAATCGAAATTTTAAATTAAGTCATTTCTATTATTCTCGCATAAAGTTGCGTACATATCCATTAAGCATAATAGCTGAAGCACGAACTTGATGACATAATTCAATAAATTTGATTATTTATGTGAGACTCAAGCGGATATATTGCCTAGGTCAATGGTTAAAAGTATTTGTTTATCAAATACTAAAAACCATAAAACGAACAAAAATTATTAATTTATGATCGAATTTCAGATTTTAAGACTTCATATAGACATATTAAGTCGATGCTGCTATAGGCTAGATGATATTGATATATATTTTATGTAATAATAATTGAATTAATTCAATTTATACTATATGTATGACTGGGGGACTTTCATTTTTCTATTCCACATAAGGGAATGAGTTTGAAACCGCACAACAAATAATGTAACATAATAATTTTATTTTTCATTCTAAATAATTTAATTACTTTTTGATTTCGAGGTCGTTTATGATTTATAAATTGGTAATTTACAAATAAAAAAAAATATTTTAACTGTGTGACCCTAATCTTATATGGAATGCTGGGCAAATGGACATTTATCTTAAATTAGTTTTGTGGATTTCGGCTGCTCGGTTATCTTAGGAAGTCAGGAACGTCAAATGGTATTTCAGTTCCCATTTTCACACCAAACTTATATTTGCCTCCATCTAACAGGCCACTAACATAATTCACTATTGCATTGACATACATCAACCGGTAATATGCATTAACCTACCTAAGACTAGGTAGGTAGTAACATAAAGTCTTAAAACAAGAGTTACGCGATCGTTGCTCCACCTACATTTTGCATTTTAAGTAAAATATTTGACATTTTAAAAAGAAAGAAAATATTTGACCGTCGTCTAGATGAGTTGGACAGATATATGCGAAAAATGTAGCCAAACAACCAAAATCCACTTTAGTGGTTTGCGCTATTATTTTCAAACCCAAATAATGGTTATTCAGCACAAAATTCCTTTTTTTATTCTAAACCACAAGTTTACAGATAAAACACTTTATAATTTTTTAAATTTTTTTATTCATTTTGCTTCAGGAATTGACTTTCGTCAATTCGACTACCACTCAGCTAAACGACATTGGTTTTGTCAGCGAAGAATGGATTGGCACTTTTTTGCTTGCGGGTTTGCCAGAAAAATTTCAACCAATGATTATGATGGGTATGGAAGTTCGGTGAATACAGCGTTTATTTCAAAAGGAAATAGAAAGTGGTTTAAACCAAGATGCTACAACTGTAATCAGATCGGTCATTTCGCAAACAAATGCAAGTTCCCGCCCCAAAAAAAGGAGACGGAGGATAAACAGGCTTTGCTATCAATTTTTGCGGTAAATGAAACAAAAATTCATGATTAATGGTATATCGATTCCGGCACATTATCGCATGTGACACATAATATGCAAATTATTACAAATTGTTTCCGATTATCAACCCCTAGAGAAGTGATCATGGCTAACAACGAAAAGGTGCCAGTCAACTGTAAGGGAACGTGTAATCTGGACATTATCGTTGACAGTAAAAAAACAACTGTCACAGCAGACGTAATGTATGTGCCTGAATTATCAACGAACTTACTTTCTGCGGGTCAGATGGCTAAGAATGGTAAAATGATAGTTTTCGATGACCGCCAGTGTAGAGTTTTTGACAAGCTAATTGCGACAGCAACTCTAGAAAAGGATATGTACAAACTCGATTTGGATAAAAGTGCGTGTTGTTCATTCGGGTCAGTTGTCAAGGACAATTTTGAATTTGTGGCATCGCCGGCTTGGACATATGAGCGTCCAAAATATGAAAGAGTTGCAAAATACGTCGGGAATGGACATTGTTGAACCAACTGACAAAAATGACATTTGTGTTGTTTGAATTGTAAAGGAAAGCAGCCAAAATCACACTACGGAAAATCGACCTTATCATCGAATCGTAAATTAGAATTGGTTCTTGTAGATTTGTGCGGACCCATGGAAAGGAAATCGATTAATGGATCGCGCTATTTTTTCTCCTTGGTTGACGATTATTCGCACAAGACGTTCGTTTACTCCTTAAAATCCAAAGATGAAGTAGTGTCGGTTTTCAAAAAATTTAAAGCATTTGTCGAAAATCATTGTGGGAAAAACTAAAAGTGTTGCGGACAGACAACGGTGGAGAGTTATGACAAAGAACTCCTGAATTTCTTCAGAGTTCGGGGATTCAGCATCACACGACAATTCCAAAAAACCCACAGCAGAAAGGATTGTGTGAACGCATGAATTAAACAATTGTTGAAAAAACGAGGTGTCTTCTGATTAATTCTGGGTTATCGAAACGTTTTTCGGCCGAAGCGATGAATACGGCTGTATATATGTCTGGAAGACACCTGGATTTGGTGAACTTGAGGTTTTTTGGATCAAACGCTATGGTACATGTGCCAAAACAAAATCGAATAAAACTCGATCCAACAGCACAACAATGCAGAATGGTTGGCTAGTGTGAAAATCAAAAAGGGTATCGTATGTACAATCCAACAAATGATGAAGTTTTCTCAGCCCGTTAAACAATGACGTTGATGTCCAATTCTTACTAATGTCAAATAACGAACAATCAGTGGTTAGGGATGTCACTCCGATTGCGTCTGATTCATTTGAAAAATATTTTTTTTACCGTTGTCAAATGAAGTGGGAGATAATGACAGCCCAGGCGATGAAGATGAATATTTCAGTGACGAAACGATTGTTGACGCACAAGACAATGGTTCTGATAGCGATTATTGTCCAGATATTGCAGAAATTAATGATAGTGGAAATCGGCGTTCAAAAAGGACACCGAAATTGAACAGAAAAATGATTTCATTTATTCGTCAATTGAGTAA
Source organism: Nephrotoma appendiculata (assembly GCA_947310385.1). Classification (NCBI taxonomy): domain Eukaryota; kingdom Metazoa; phylum Arthropoda; class Insecta; order Diptera; family Tipulidae; genus Nephrotoma; species Nephrotoma appendiculata. The sequence goes on from OX371223.1 coordinate 316,786,521, forward strand.
TATGAAACGATTATGGCAAACGAAACATGGACTCTGTGTAATCTACCGAGTAACAGCAACGCGATCAAGTCAAAATGGGTGTTTAAAACTAAATTAAAATTAGATGGTTAAGTTCAATACAAAGCACGGCTCATTGTAAAGAGTTGTTCCCAGCGTGAAGGTCTGGATTATGAGGACACATATGCACCAGCAGTAAAGTATATAGCTCAATTCGCAATCTGTTGGCACTAGCTGTTCAATACGATATGAATGTAGAGCAGATGGATGCAGTATCCGCGTTCCTTCAAGGTGAATTGAGGGAAACTGTGTATATGTTGCAACTCGGCATGACACGATCTAAAGCTGATAGGTGTATCTATTATAAAATCGACGGAAATTCCAAGTTGTTTGTTGCGGTATATGTCGATGATATTTTGATTTTAAGTACCAACAAAGCACAGAGCACGGGCTTGAAAGACGAACTGTCCAAACGTTTTCAAATGAAAGATATAGGAGAAGCTCAAAGCATTTTGAGATTCCGAATTACAAGGGATTGAGAAAAGGGTTTTGTATTGCTGGATCAACAGGATTACATTACCAAAAATTTTAAAAAAATTCAACATGTTTCAATCTAACCCTGTTGCGACACCAATCGACATAAACGTTAAGTTAGACAAAAGTATGTTACCAACCAGCAAAGCCAAAAATGGGGACATGCAGAAAATACCATTTCAAGAAGCGGGCGGTAAGCAGCCTTCTGTATGTAGCACAGGGTACGCGACCTGATATTGCCTACGCAGTAAATTTGGTGGGTCGTTTTTCAAATAATCACGGAAAACAGCATTGGGTTGCAGTGAAACAGATCTGCAGACACAAACAACGAATCACGCAAGCAACAAACCGTTGCACTTTCTTCAATTGAAGCCGAAGACCTGGCGGTCTAGGCAGTCTATCAAGAAGCAATATGGCTTCGAAAATTGGACGTGGAACTCAGCAGACCGAGTGCGATTTCGATTTTTTGTGACAGTCGAAGCGCAATTAATCTCTTGAAGACAGATGCATATCATCCTCGTACGAAACATATCGATGTCAAGCATCATTTTGTGAAAGATAAAGTAGAAGCATCTGTTATCACAACAAATCCAATCGCGACAGATCAGATGATTGCTGATGCATTATCAAAGGGACTTCTTAAGTCCAAACATCAACAACATCGAGGAGAAATGGGACTCAAATTAGTGGTTGGCTTATAGGGTGAATTTATGTTTTGTTAGTGGGGAATTATAATAAATTGGGTTATACGCAACACTGTATTAAAAATGAATAAAAAAATATGTCACCACTTCCGGTTTACTCATAACAAGAGATAGCCGTGTTTTTATTTCCACATCCCAAAAATCTGTTTTCAACAAAATCGCAATTCAGACCTACATACCAAAGGCCTAGTTACATTCAGCAAGACCATATTCCGCAAATTCGTTCAAAATTCAAGTAAGAATTCAAATCCAATTCTGCCTATAAAATTTCACAATTACTGTTTAAGTTCGACTGAGCATGGCCAAATTCCAAAAATTCTTGAAAAATTCATTTTAAAATGCAAATCATATCCCGTAATTTAACCAAGATCAATCGAAAAATGACCGATTCCCTTATAAAAATTTAGGATTGATTTTGTAATTCGGGCTTTCGTACCGATCCCCTAACTTAGAACTACTATGATGGATTTGCTTGATTCAATTTGAACCTTAAAGAGGATATCTATCTCCAGATGTTAACTTGTTAAATATTTGGGGGTTTTCGTAAGGTCGGGAAAAATATAAGGGCGCATGAAGCAAATCATCCGAAAAATCTGTCCTAAAATATGTATCATTCATCCCATCTCACTAACCTAAATATAGGTACAGCTGAACAGTATACTGTAACAAAACAAGTACATATTTCAGTTCATGTACCAATGGAGGCGCACATAAAAAAAACCGAAGGACAACTACTTTATGTATGAATATCTAACCCCAATTTTCTTACATAAAAAATAAAATTCTCATTACTTACACATTACACAAAAAATAATTGAGAAAGAATATGCGACGTTGCTATGTAATAATTGTGATTGGTTTTGGTATGGGTATTAAATTATTTCAATTTTTATGTCTTGACTTCAATCGTGTTTAATAATTTTTTTACGTTTTGTGTTACCTTATTTATTATAAGATATCATATGAACATAAGTTGCTAGTATGTACATTATTGACGTCATTACGTCAGTATATATAAGTATAGTTTGTATTTCGATACACCAATACATGATAAATTTACATATAAATTTGTCCACTAAATGCAAACACTATAAACCGCAGAAATTTTCAAGTTTTTGTTGTCCGCGCTAAGAATGCTTACCATTGTTAGTCATCCTTAGTATAAAACCAAATAACAAGAAAATCACACTTGTTTAGTTTAGGTATATACATACATACATATAAGAAATATGAAGAACATGTATGGGTATTGTATATACATATAAAACATATACGAGAGTACTTGAAAATAATGAATAATCATAAACAAAACTATCAAAATCGTTATATAAGTAAGAAAAAATATTTTTGTTTCTCCATTTATAGCGAAAATATTCAATATCTTCCATAAATGGTCTGGGGCGAACAGCAAGTATGTACAACAACAGCGCCTCTAAAAAAAAATTTCATTAAAAAGTCGAATGCATTTTAAAGTCGGATACACTGCACACTGTCAAAAAGACGGTGTTTACCGTTAAGAAACCGAATTTAATTCTTTATGTTTTGTGAACTACGTACTCACACACAAGTACCAAGCCTAACGAACTAACAAACACCCCAAAAGCTCTTACATTATAAAATAATTCTATATATGGGCATACGACATATAAATAAATTGTTTCTTGTATATATGGTCTTATGTGTGATGTAACTGTCTGTCGTTATTTTTAATATACACACAATATTGAAATATGCAAATTTGCTTGATGATTTGGGTTTCTCTCGTTCTCTTGGGCTTGTCTTTTGAATAATAAATTAAATAAAACGAGAAATATTTGATGTGCAGATTTTCTAAATATAATTTTACATATAAATTCTGGCCGTTTGTACTTCACCGGAAATATTACGCAACTCATCGGCTAGATTTTAAAAACTCACCACCTCTTAATGAGAAAAGGCAAGGCATTATGAGCTCAACACGCATTGCATGTGCGTACCATTAAAATGTATTCATATCGCGCGGGGTAAGCGAACAAAATAATCTTTAACTAAACAACGTATCTATGATGGTTGGTGGTGTAAGATAAATTAAACCGTCGCGTGACTCTTGTATATGACTTGAATTTTCTAATTGCGTTAATTCACTCTCATTTTATTTATAATATAATTAGAATTGATCGATCGTATATTGCATAATTGTTGTTTTAAAATTAATGTGATAACTGATGAATGAGTATATGGTGAATACACAAACTAATAACCGATAATTTAATTAAAACATTTCTGTGTATTAATAACATTATTGTTTAATTAGCGATATATATATATTTTATCTAATTATTGTTTTATAAATAAATTGGAGTTAATATCGGATATAGATAGACGTTTTGGGATTTCAAACTAAAGAGGGATGGAAATCATCATCTTATATATTTAGTTTGATCACGACATAACAATAATATTTTGTTATTTATGCATCCGGTGCACACGCGTATACGTGCTACGAGGGGTTCTTCTTTTCAAGTAATTTTGTGATATCGGATTCTATACCGGTACAGTGCACAAACCTAACCTTGTAAACGAAACTGCCTCCGCAGGTTTGGCTACATTTCGATAATTATCATAACACCATTTTACTATTATTTTAGCACCTGCTCGTATCGATAAACACATTTTCTTCTCATTTTGGAAACATTTTACTTCAATTTTATATATTTGCAAGTTTTATGGTACTGTCGGCATCCACTAACCAATTTAACCGCAATTGACGAGTGGTAAAGTGATTTCAATGCCATCTTTGTGATAACATATGTGTCATGAATTAAATATGTGAAATTTAATTTTATTAAAATGTTTATTTTTATTTAAATCATATTTTGACAGAAATTATCGTCCTTTAAAATTGATGTACTTAGGTTAGAAATAGCACACACAATTGTTCTTCAACGTCAGATTTAGTTCTCTCTTTATGCAGAAAATGCGGACGAATCATCTCAATGCCAGCTTCTGCTAGTTCATTACCGATCATAAACCCTTTGTCTACCATCATGGCATCTCCGGGTGTTACCTCTTGTAGCACTGTGCTTGTAAAATTAATAAGACCGGAGGGAGAAATTCTTATCAATAGTTTAATTGTATATGGGTGCTTTTATAGTGGGAATTAGGGGTTCCATTTCGAGTACTCGGATACTCGAGTACTCGACAATTACATCAATCTATCGAGTTTTCGAATACCCGGTTAATTTAATCGAGTAATCGAGGTTTAGAAAAACTAATTTTTTATCTAAAATAAAATTTAAATTTGTTGCCTAATTTTAGGCTTTGATTTGTATGCTATAGTTAAAATTCACTGTACAAGAGAACACTGTTAATGAAATTTATTTGACGTTCCAATTTTTTTACGTTCTATCCATTTCAATTGTCATGTTTAGGAACCTAAAATGTTATCAGTTCAGTAACTAAGTACAAAAGAAGCTAATTTAATAACAGCAGAAGGAGCAATCGTAGGAATTTAATGATAGTTTAGAAGTTTTTTCATAGCAAACTTCTAAACTATCACTAAATTTATTGAAAATATTAAAAAATAAAATTGATAAACGTAAAACTAGAGATATGGGCGTCATTACTTATATTTTATATACGGAAACTTACTTTAAACCAAATGAAAATGTGTTTTTAAACTATTCATCTAAATATGTATAGCCTTAAAATTATGATTGTTTCTCGAAAATAAGAATTTTTAAATTGAAAATCGTGAAGTTTCAGAATTAGGTTCAGAAACTGAAATATTAGAACTAGCAGATGAATTAACGGACTACCATAATTTACAAAATTGTATCCAAACTTTAATCAGACCTAATCAAACTGACACACAGCACAGTGACAAAAATTCATACACGACTAGGCATAGATACAGGGGTCGGTAACTTCAGTATATCGTAAAAACATTTCAAATTTAACAAAAAATATGGTATTGCTCGATATAGCCACCTTTAGCGCGTATAATAGCATCGAGTCAGTCCGAGAAGGATTCACATGCTGCACAAACGTGCCTGATGGTATTTTGTACCATTTTCGCCAAAGAGCAATCTTTTAAGAACCGGCCGTCTCATATTTTTCAGTTAATACTTAGAATCCAGAATCGACCATATGAAAAAATCCATTGGTCTTAAGTCCGGGTAATGTGGTAGCCATTGTTGTGAAGAAATGAATCTGGGAATTTTTTTATTATAAGAAACGTTGGATTAAACGGTCTTTATGGGATGGTGCCGAGTCTTGTTAAAACATCCAATGGTTTCTATACCGAATTGTTTACGTGCCTAAGGTAACAAAGCATCGTTTAAAATCTTTTCACGGTAGATTTGTTGATTTACCTTTACGCCCTGTTCAATGAAAACGAGAGAGCGTCCTGTGGCAGTTACCGCGGCCCAAAGCATCAATAATGCAAGTGCTGGCTTTTGCAGAGCAATTCGCTAATCTAAAGTGCCTGTTGCCTAAAAAATTGTTCATCAGAAAAGATCAAATTATCAAATTATCCACCAATGTGCAAGTGTTTTAACACATTTGCTTGCTTTTGCTAGGTGAACTGCCTTTGTTGCAGGTGTTAAATCTTGAACTTTTTGTATTTTGTAGGGCTTCAATCGTAGCTCATTTTTTATTATGCAAACCATGCTACGAGATGACACATTGAGATTTTTCGACAATTGGACTATGCTTTGTCGTCGATTACGTTGAATTCTGGTCTTCACCTATCGAACGATTTCTGGCGTAGTTGCTGTTTTTGGATGTCCATCTCCATGGCGTTTTTTTATGCTACTTGTATCATTGTAGCATGCGTAATGGTCCGATACACAAACATTTTGTTCACATGTAAATATCGTAGCTCTGTCTCAAATGGCTGGTTGCGATATTTCATCCAAATACAAAGCAACTGATGTGTTTGAATTCCATTTTGATATTTTTTTTTAACTGCAACGGTAAATGTTATCCTTCTGTAGGCTTGTAAACAACATACCAGACTGACGCTTTTCAAAAATGAGCGCGCTGTCATTAGCTGATGAGTTGCTACAGCAGCGTGAAGTTGGTAACATTTCGAATGCCGAATTTTGTTTTAGTTTGATTTGCTCTTTTTTATTAAATAAATAATATTAATAGAACTATTTAGCTGTTTTTTGGTAAAAAAATATTTTTTCGAGTACTCGAGTAACCGGTTAATTAGAAAACAGAAACTGGGCTACTCGAGTAATCAAATTTCGAGTAAAATGGAAACCCTAGTGGGAATGTGTGCAGATTCTGCTGGTAAGGCATCGGAATTGAAAGGTCTTTATTTCCATAAAATCTAAAACAATTAATGTATTTGGAAATTTCTCAAAGCAAACTGGCAAACTTTTTAAATTTTCCTCTTTAGTTTGCCAATAAATGCGGCATTAGGACATTCGATAACAGTTGAACACAATCATTAAAATATTTTTTACGTATTTTAGGATTCAGATTGAATAAATTACAGTTTGCACGTTAGATAAATTGGTTTTAATCCTAAAGTTTGTAAGAACAATTCTGTATCTTAAGGAAAAACCGATGTTAGTATTTTCAGAAGGCCGTATCATAGTACATCAATTGAGTGTATTGTTTAATAGTTCTAAGGTTGGTATTCCCGTCATTGAATGCAATTCTTGATTTCTTTTAATTTGAAATGGTAAGTAGTTACACTTAATATCCTCAGTTACTTGTATGCCTGCACTCCAATAGATCTCTGTTGTCTGAGGCTCTGTATAAACGGTGGAACCTAAGTCAATATGTTTATCATCTATGTTCATTTCAGTCTTCTTTCTCCAGAATCCATTGACCAGTAAAAACTAAGTATAGGAACAAATTTGACATAATATTATAATAAATCTATACATACTACAGTTTGGCAATATTTCTTTTTCTTAGTCGATTATATCTAGCTCAAATTGTTTTGGTTCACTTTTTTGCTACTGTCTATCTTGACCGCGGAAGATTCCATGTTCAAAAAGCAACGCTTAATAGTCTAGACTTGGCACGTTTTCTTTGCAAAATAAATACAATTATTTGTTTTTTTTTTTTGAAGAGACGACTGCAAATTAAAATATATTTGGGAAAAGTTTTGTCCAGCTATCAAAGCTTTTGCATGAACTTCTATCTAAATAAAGCTTTACGCAGAATCCGCTAGACGTCATGTTATCCATCGCCAATACTATCAATAGGGGTATAACAATCGATCGGGACACCTCATGTTACATATAATCATAAATAAAAGTACTTGGAGAAGAACTCGCTAATGGGTTTATAATTGAACTCTTCCAGTGGCACTATTCTGGCTTTCCCTGGGAATAGGGAATTGGGAAAAATATTTTCATACCATTTTTGTATAAAATATATTTTTCTGGCCTACTGTTGGAATTAGTTTGGTGTAAATATTTTTGAAACAAATATATATTGGGAATTATTTTTCCCTATAAAAATTTTGTGAAACAAAAGTTTCCCAATCAACTTTGTTTCGAAAATATTTACACCAAACTAATTCCAACAGTAGGCCAGAAAAATATATTTTATACAAAAATACTATGAAAATATTTTTCCCAATTCCCTATTCCCAGGGAAAACCAGAATAGTGCCACAGAATTGAAATCTTGCCAGGGCAATAAAGTAAAGGGCTTTCGACACTGTAATGTATTATGTTAAGTTATGTTATATTTAGTTCATTGAATGGCATTGTTATGTTGGCAATAAAAATAAGATAATAAAGGAGACCTAATAGTTGTGTTTTAATATAAGCGTGGTTGAAAACTTAATAAATATCAATCGTCTTTAAAATAGTTAAAGGAATAAATAAAAATTAACATTCGGTCCGTTTTCAAAAAGTGGTTCTGACTATCATACATTTTTTATAGTGACCGCTGATTTCCATTGTTTCAGACAGATTAGACATCTGCCGTTAACATTCAGTTTGTATTGCTTCGAGTTTCATACAAAACGTGTTCTTTTACGGTGTTGAATATGTCGAATTTTGTGATAACTAAATAGCATTTGAGGGAAATGTTAATTTTTTGTTTTATTTGGACAAAAAAAGCGCACCTGAAGCACATCGAATGCTAGTGGAAGTTTACGGTGATAATTCTCGAACCGATAAATCATGTCGAGAATGGTTTCGACGCTTCAAAAATTATGATTTCAATGTTGAAGTTAAGCCTCGCTTAGGACAGTTTCCGTATGATTGAAATCTATGGGCATGTTTCAAAAGCAAGGCAATTGTGTCCCTTATGAATTGAAACCAAGAGACGTGGAAAGGCGATTTCTGTCTTGCGAGCAGCTGCTTCAAAGGTAAACAAGACAGGGGTTTTTACATCGAATAGTGACTGGTGACGAGAAGTGGATCTTCTACGATAACCCCAAGAAGAATAAACACTACGCTTTGCCCGGCCAATCGTTGTCATGAATCTCAACACCAACACCAAAGATGAATATTCATGGTTCGAAGGTTATGCTGTGTATCTGGTGGGAACAAAGAGGTGTTATATCCATTACGGGCGAGCGGTTAAAGGCTACAATTACATCGTTTCAGCCGTGTATTACAAGAAAAACGACCGGAATATGAGGAAAGGCATGATATAGTACATTGTATCATTAGGATTAAAAGTGATACTTTGTTTGACGGGCAATTATATTTGCATGCGAGGCGAAGCGCAGCGTTAAACAAAGTCACATTTAATCCGTATAACACATACTATTTTTTCTCCAACGAAGAAAAGCTCATTGTAAAATAATTATACGAGTAAGTACAAATTATGTACATAATTAAAACTTCAAAATTGAAACTAATTTTGTTAAAATGTTTGGTGAAACTAAAGAGATCATGACTTTTGTTTGGTTTGACTATTGTATGCGTCAAACTGCAAAGCTATAATTACAATATTTTCTTTCTTGCGAACAAAATGTTTGAATCAGAAGATTTATCAAATTTACCACCGGATGTGGTTCAAACAGCAAAAGAAATTGTGTTAAACCTATTGCCATCAAAATCACGTCAGATTTATGAGTGCGCATATAAGCGGTTTTTGCAATGGTGTACTAAAAAAAACGTACAATCTGGATTATATTCAGAAAGTGTTCTATAGGCATACTTTGCCAATTTGTCGACGAAGAAGAAAAGTTCAACTCTTTGGGCGCACTATTCAATGGTTAAGGCTACATTGAATTATAAAAATAGCGTATATATCGAAAAATATTCCAAATTGCGAGCATTTAAAAAAAAATCCAGGGTTCTCAATAAAGCACAAATCGACTTGTTTTTAAATTTTGCTCCCGAAAAGACACATTTAATGATGAAGGTAAGATATACAAGTAGCGGGTGCATGTCGTTGCGATGAACTAGTCCATTTAATAATAGATGATATTGAAGACGTCCAATCAGCTTTGTTGGTAAACATTTCCAACTCTAAAACAAACAAAATCGCTCTTTACGGTTTTGAGAGAAAATTATTTGGGGGTTTGCCATATCGTATGTCCCGAGATATCTCGGGTTTGGTCTTTAAGAGGGTTAAATACTGTTTTTTGATGGAAAAAATACTGTTCAAGCAATGCAATGGCTTGATAAGTGTTATCCGAACTAAGCACCAGGAAAATCAACCATCATTGACTAGTATGCTGAATTTAAACGTGGTCGTACAACCACCGATCATGCACCACGCTCAGGACACCCAAATGAGGCTGTGCCTCCAGAAAACATAAAAAAAGTCCACGAGATTGTTTTGAAAAACCGTAAAGTGAAATTGCGTTAGATGGCTGACATTTTAAAGATATCAGTGGGACATGTAGGTCATATTTAGCACGCACTTGCTCACAATGGATCAAAAACGACAAGGCGTTGATGATTTCGTGCGCCGGGAACGAGGTTTGGCTCCAATGAAGAAGTGATTGCCTAAACTGAAACTTATTTTGAAGACAAAGATAAATCGTTCTACAAAAAAAGGATCGAAATGTTAAAAAGGCGTATAGGATCGATTGTATCGCTCTAGAAGGAAATTATGTTGATGAATAAAATGTATTTTTTCAAAAAAAAAAAAATGTTTTTTCTCTGTAAGACCGGGAACTTTTCAGAGACGCCGTGAACTTCTCTAAAAGAATCGGTGAAATAAAATTTGAAAATGTATTCAAATTATTTCATGAATCGAAAGTTGAAACCTTGAACTATCCAAAAGTATAAACGTGAGCCCGTCAACATCTTTAGGATTTCTGTTAATTGATTATTATTACAATAAATCAGGTTCGTCGCTTGCTTGGGAATGTCAATGGGGTAAAAATCCTATTGGAGAAAATACCAAAATTTCTAATTGAGAAAAAAATCTAAAATGAAGTTATAAATTTTGAAAAACAAGGTGAAAATCATCATTCGTGTCCCGTTTTCACAATATTGAAAATTTTCTGACCTATTCGAATACATGAAAGAGATCTCGTGAACATTTCTGGTATATGGGATAAAATCATAATTAGATCCCATTCTCATAGCATTTTAGCTGATCAATCTAACCATGTAGGTGACCCCGTGAACATCTCTAGGATCGGTGAAATAAAATTTGAAAATTTATTCAAGTTCATGGAATTTCTATGTATAGCCTGTGTAAGGCATAGTAAATATCTTCATAAACTATCAATGTTTTTTCAGTGTTAGAACTATGACTACGCTATTCTAAAATACATTTTAAAAGCTGTAAACGTCTCTAGGAGCGGTAATTGAAAAATTAGAAAATAGGTTGATATTAAAAACCATAATTGTTTAAAAATACGCTGCACTAGTTAAAAATCATCATAATTAAATCTTGTTCACCACACACGTGGGGTTTTGATTTAGCTATTCGGTGATATAAGTGAAATCCGTTTATTTCACATCATTAGAAAATTATTTGATCTTTACCGCGACACTATTAGGAACTTAGGAACTTCTCTAATAGAAATGTTAAAGATTATCTAAAAATGATTCAATTTCACCACAAAACAAATCCAATTGGAATATTTTTAAATTTAACAGTGTACATTTTTGGTATGTATTTCACAATCATCATGGTATCTCATTTTTAAAATTTACGTCACGTGTATGGTGGCGTATTGCATTTTTATTTGGCAAAGCCGGAACACGAGAAGATAGTAAACGACATAATTATGTTTTTTGGCGTTATATGGGCAAAAGGAGGTCTATATGACCATCCCACCGCGTTACAGTTTAAATATCGTCTTCGTAGTCATTTGATGGGGCGAAATGAGAGTATTATTTCTCAATTGGAAAATATAGAATGTCGCAAAACTAATTATATTAAAATGGATGTTAACAATAGTTTAACAGGTTCTAAGTGTTGATGAAACCGAATTATTTGAAAGAAATGAGAGTCCAGAATGTTTCGAAAATTTACTAACATCTAATTTACTTTCTGATATCACAGAAGACGAATACTCGTTTAGTCATATAAGACTGATTTCCAGTATAACACCTTGGAATATATCGCTGGGTATATCATATAGCAGCTATAAATAAGAAATCCGCAGTCATGTTGAAATTCGGCTAAGTATTCATTCCACATGGACGGCTCAAGTGAGCGAAGGAGGGTTAAAAGAAAAAGAGAAATTTGAATAAAGCGATTAAAAGGTCTCACTATTCAACCCCAACAATCGAAGAAATTAGGAGAAAATTAAATAAATCCACTATGTTTTCAACGCTTGATGCCAACTCTGGCTTTTGGATGCTTTCTTTGGATGAAGAAAGTAGTGACTTATGTACATTCAATACTCCTTTTGGTCGATATACATTTTTTAAATTACCTTCCATGGTGAAACATGTCGGAGAACTTCCTGGAACTGTTCTCTATATCGATGATATTTTAGTTCACGACGAAAATCAAGCTGAATATAACGAAAATTTAACACGAGTTCTCAATAAAGCAAGGGAAATAGGGCTAAAATTTAACAAAGAAAAATGTAGATTTAATCAAGTCGAGGTTAAATATTTAGGTCACATTTTTGATAGCAATGGCATGAGAGCAGATGTTTCTAAAATAAAGGCTATTAAGCAAATGGCAATTCCAGTCAATGTTAACGAAATTCAACGTTTCTTAGAAATGGTCAATTTTTTAAGCTCTTTTATTCCCAACATATCTGAGAAAACTGAAGTTTTAAGGAAACTATTAAAACAAGACAATAATTTCATTTGGGATGAAAACCATATACGAAAAGTTTTGAAATCAGTTATAACCGAGTCTCCTATTTTAGCGCATTTCGATTCAAATAAGCAAGTTGTATTTTTCGTGAATGCAAGCAAATTTGCTGCAAGAGCTGTAATACATCAGAACGGGAAACCTTTAGCAAATGAGAATTTTCACCAATATTTATACGGAAGCAAGTTTATAGTAGAGTCAGATCATAAACCTTTAGAGACATATTTAAACATATTTCCGGTAACAAAATGTATATTGCGGATACAATGTCAAGAGCTCCAATTTTAAACGATGATGAAAGATGTAGTGATTTAGATAAAGAGGTTCAAATTCATGTCAATTTAGTCTACGAAAATTTAGTATTATCTGAAACAAAAATAGAAGAGATTAAAGAAGCAACTAGAAAAGATCTAGCTAGTCAAGAGATTAGTAAATATCTAGAATCTGGATGGCCTGATAACAAATCGAGTATTGTAGACAGTGTTAGGCAATATTTTAATATTAGAAGTGACCTACATGTAATCAGTGATTTAGTATTTAAAGGTACGTCAGTGGTGGTTCCACAAGAATTGAGAAAGGAACTTTTAAAATTGATACATGAAGGGCATTTAATTTGTCTCAAATTTAGTAAAAATAATCCGAAACAAAGTTTAATTCCACATGAGATACTATTCGAGGTTAAACGTAAACGTTATGTGGTTATAGTTGATTATTATTCGAAATTTATAGAAATTGATCAACTAAATAATACAACAAGTTTTTCTACAGCTAAAATCTATTTTCTCCAGGCATGGAATACCTTTAACCATTATATCAGACATCGGTCCACCGTTTAACTCAGAAGAGTTCAAGATATTCAGGCGTATCTGAGACATCACTCATAACACGATAATCCCATATCATTCTCAAAGTAACGGCTTGGCTGAAAGAGCAACACTAGACTAAGTTCTTGTTGAATAAAATAATAGATGATGTGGGTTTTAACCATTATCAGCTTGTGTAGTACTACAATTGTATTTCATAATGCAAAATGCCAAAATTGTAAAGACTCCAATAAAAAACTACTTCGAAGGAAACGCAGTAGCTGCTACAATAATGTAGTGCAGCAAGAAATACCTGACTAAGTTAAGGCAACATGCGCAAGTATTACTTCGGGAAATATTATGGAGGCCTAAAGATATCGGTGTAACTTAAAAAAAGATTCTTTGGACTAGTCGGCGTCATTTTTAAGAAATTGTTATTGGCTTGGTTATAGTATTTACAAGCAGAGCAATGATCGAAACATCTACCCTGACCAAATTTCGATTTTGATATACATAATTCATTTGCGTTAATTACAATTCAACACCAGTTCATATCTCTGTTTCTTTGCACAGACACAATTTTATCTCAGCTGACATCGATTTGCCCCCCATATTATATTATTATACGAGTATAAACAATCATACCGAAATTCCCGCATTTTATGATCAATTTTAATTTAAAAATTAAAATTAATGTAAATTATAACAACACGGAAGTTTTATCACGTCGTGCTAATAATAAATTAACAACAAAAAATATTATTATATCTCATTCCTATATATAGGTTAATATGCGTTAGAAGTACACACCAAGGCAGTAATTATTGTACAATTTGGAAAATAAACATGCAAGACACAAAAATTATTTCTTCCAAACGTACACATACACACACAATTTCATGATTTCCGGTATAGAAATGAATTGTTGTGGCCAAATATTATAAAAATAATGTCTATTGTTCGTTACGATTCGAATAGATTGTCGAGGTACGTGAACAATTTTGGGAATTTCCAATCACGGTATGTGTTTATAAAATAATATATGCATCCTATCAATTTGTCTAAATATTTAGACATATGGGGGTCATCATATTATGTGTATACATATTCCGCTCTACTAAATATTCTATGTAAATATGGGAACATTTAGAAGCAGAGGCGTTAAATGTATACCTCAAAATTTATATCGATTGTCTAAATGCATATCTGGGCGCGCGTACGCATTTATCCGCAACGATAACATTGACATTTTTTATTACTCGAAGCTCTTGACCTATATATTATGCCTCGACATGCCAAGAGTGTATTAAACGGAACGAGTATATGTTCATCGGATAGACACAACACAAACACATATGCAAGAAAGTAAACACATTCAACAAAGTAAATAAATAAAATAAGCTGCGTAATTACACGAGTGTACGATAAAAACCTGTATGCGGAGTTAATTTATAGCCAAACTGATATAATACAATAATACGAGTATATATGTACAATTTTTATCTATTTACTATATATTGTACTTTTTATTGAAGCTACCATACAAAATTGATCCAAAATTTTATATGGCGCTTAATATCAAAACGCAGTGACAGAGCCTTTTACAGGTGAAGTAGAATGCGGATGGCAAACAATAAAAATTCGGTGGCCTATTTAAGTTTTTTTTAAGGAGAAGACACCCTGTCGGCTTACAACTCGAACTGAGGCTTATGCCGCAGTATTGTTGTCACAGAAAACAATAAAATTAAATTAACGTTTTCATATCAAAGATTACATTTACAACTTTTCTAAAAAAATTCAGTTTCACCAAAATTCGTATACTAATTTTTGCAACCAATTATATGTTGACCCCGAAAGCTTCATAAATACAAAATCGGAGTGAAGTTTATGCCAAAGTAACAAAATTATACACTGTGGCTCATAAGTACTTAAAAGTGAAAAAACATCCAAAAATTGAACTTATTCAATAATATTTGAAAATTCTTTATCTAATCCATTTAAAATAACGGTAAAAGGTCGGGAAACACCGAACTTGACGAGACCACTTGTCCTCTACGTATTTTGGGGCGCTGATTACGAAAATGAGGGTTAAAACTACCTCCAGTGATTGGAACACCCTTAAAATTGCAAAAAGCACCCCTAAATAGGGGTGTTTTTCGACTGTACTTGTTGTTTTGCAAACTAAGCCATCTGATATGTTTTTTGGGGCGCTGATTACGAAAATGAGGGTTAAAACCTAAATAGGGGTGTTTTTTAACTGTACTTGTTGTTTGTTTGTTGGGATACGAGCGATTTTTGCGATTCACTGATAAGTTCAGAAGTTGATTGGGCCGAAACAACAACAGAATTTGACGAGGATGAAGAAATTTCTTCTTGCAAAATACCAAGACTAGATTTGAATACAACTGAATAGTGATATCTTGTAAGAAGTTTGATACTTGTCATATTTCATATTTATTAATAAAAATATATTCCATTTTTGGTTTTTGGATTTTATATTTCATTTTTCACCAAAATCCACCGGTTGGGAGGGGTGTTTCTGGCATGTGGGGGGTGTCACACAAATTTTCCAGTCTCGACACCCCGATTTTTGAAATCAGCGACCCAAAAAACGGGGGTGGTTCAACCATTGCTGCAAGTTTTAACCACCATTTTCGTAACCAGCGCCCCAAAAAACATATAAGATGGCTTTGCAAGAAAGCAGTTTGCAAAACAACAAGTACAGTGGAAAAACACCCCTACTTTTTTTTTTTATTTTTAACTTTATTTACAATAAATAATATTACAATAAAATTATAATGTCAATTCCCCAATGGATTTACTGTCCTTTAAAGAGAAACTAACATTATAATAAACATATTTCTCATACATGTGTCAGATATAAGCATTTCAAAGTTATACAATTTACAAAATGTAATTATTTACCAATTCTCTATAGTAGATCTTTAATTGTTTCTTGAATTGATGAATATTCATTACGGTTTTCAATGAGTCAGGCAATCTGTTTTAAATTGAGGAACCGGAAAATCGGATTGATCTGCGTCCGAATTCGTTTGTAATAGATCCGCATGATATGTTATTAGCAAATCTGGTTCCATATTTATGATTACTATTACTAAATTCTAAATTAGATAAGGTAGAAGAGACATTTAATGTCCTGTAATTAAAATTTGGATTCAATTTCATATAAATACAATGATGATAATCGAAAAGGGAGCTTCAAGAAAGCTTTCATACTTTTGTTTTGCATGATTTGTAGAGGTTTTAACCTGCTCCGACTTGCCGTTCCGTAAACAATAATTCCATAAAGAATTCTGGGATGAATAAATGCAAAGTACATCAGTCTCAATACATAACTAGGCACAAAATACGAGAGTTTCCTTACCAATCCTACTAAAGGAGCCATTTTAGTACAAACGGATTTAATGTGTTCAACCCAAGACATTGCGTATTAAAAGTCACTCCTAAGTACTTTAAATATTCAACTCTATCTACTACAACGTTATTTATATTAAGATATGGCAAATCAATTGGAGTTTTTTGTGGTGAATGAAAGATCATAAATTTTGTTTTATTTAAATTCAATGAGATCACATTCGATTTGAAGTATTCCAGTAAGATGTTCATATCATGCTTCATGCTATTCTGTATTGTAGAAGGGACTTTTGTTTCATAAAATATTGCAGTATCGTCTGCAAAAATTTGAATTTTGCCAATCAAGGGCAAATTCGAGATGTCATTGATAAATATCAGGAACAGTAATGGTCCCAACACACTGCCTTGAAGAACCCCACATTTAACAGTTAAAATATTACTGCTAATTCCATTAATCATAACATATTGCTGACGATTAGTTAAGTAACTATTAAGCAATTTATAGGCTACACCACGAAATCCATAACCATATAGTTTATCGAGAAGCAGCTTGTGATCAATAGTATCAAAAGCTTTTTTTAGATCTAGAAAGAGGGCTGCAACATACTCCTTTCGATCCAAAGCATTGTAAATCAAGGGTGTTTTTGCAATTTTAGGGGTGGTTCAACCGTTAACCCCCATTTTCGTAATCAGCGCCCCAAAAAACATATAAGATGGCTTAGTTTGCAAAACAACAAATACAGTCGAGGGTGTTCCAACCACTGTAAGGTAGTTTTAACCCTCATTTTCGTAACCAGCGCCCCAAAATACGTAGAGGACAAGTGGTCTCGTCAAGTTTGGTGTTTCCCGACCTTTTACCGTTATTTTAAATGGACTAATCGGTATGATATCAGAGGGCCGAATGTCGAAGGGCCGAATTTTTTTTTTTTTGTGTTTAGAAATTTATTTTTTTATTTAATTTAATTATTTTTTGCATGACAAAATTTTTCTTCACCAAAATGTTCCTTTCCTTTACCAAAAATGATATTTTTAAAACAAAAAAACAAAAAAAAATTCGGCCCTTCGACCCATTCGGCCCTTCGACATTCGGCCCTTCGTACCTATTCCGACTAATCAAGGTGATTCTGAATTAGTATTTAATGGAAAAAACCAATCTTAGCGTGTGGCTATTATCTTCACTCATACATAGGCCTTGGCGTTCAAAGCGAATAGTGCGCTAAATAGACGCGTTATTCTTGCTTTATAATAAACATGAGTGGCACTATTCCGGCTTTCCCTGGGAATAGGAAATTGGGAAAAATATTTTCATAGCATTTTTGACGCTGACCTACCTACAGTCTTCCCCCGAATATAACGTCTAGGCATCCATTTCGAAAATGTATGTAATAATACATATTTTAAAATTTAATGTATAATCTTTAGATGATGTAGCAGTCTATTGAATTATGGTAATACCCATTGTATATTAAGATTTGAAAAATAAAATTTTAAAATATGAATTATTACATAAATTTTCGGAATGGATGCCTAGGCGTTATATTCGGGGGAAGACTGTAGTGTTGGAATTAGTTTGGTGTAAATGTTTTCCAAACAAAGTTGATTGGAAAGCGTTTGTTCCACGAAACATTTATAGAGAAAATAATTCCCACTATACCATCGTTTCAAAAGTATTTACACCAAACTAATTCCACCAGTAGGTCAGAAAAATATAAAAATGCTATGAAAATATTTCTCGCAATTCCCTATTCCCAGGGAAAGCCAGAATAGTGCCGCAGAGTGTTGTATTCAATATTTGACTCCAAATTAATTATTTTTTAAATTATTTGTAATTTATGAATTAGGTGCCAAGTTTTAAAGACCTATTTGATTTTATTCAAAACAGAAAGGTGATTGAATTAGATGAGACTGTGACTAAGACCGGGACTTTTGCATTGAGAGGCATAGATTACTTTTAGTAATGTTAATGTAATTGAGAAGCCCTGCGTTAATTGCTGTGATCCGCTGTTGCTTTGTAGAACTTGCTTTGTTGTGATTTGCGGATGGCTTTTTATTTGGACGGGTATTCTATTTGACATTTTTTAAAGATTTTGAAATAAATATTTTTTTCGGCACTAACTAATCGAGGGAGAATATCATTGAGGGTAATTCTAAAATTCTTACATTTAAAATTATTTAACACTTGGCCCCTACGAATCGCACAGAGTTCTCAATTAGTACTTGATGTAGGAAACCAATCTTACTTAGCCACATGCTCGAAAATTTTTGTTATTTGTATGTGAGAGAGAATATCATTGAGTGAAATTCAAACTCACTCGCACAAAGGTTTCCAAGATTGGTTTCTTATATCAAGTACGAATTCAGTGGCATTTTGATAATTTCAGTGGCATTTATAGAGGTGATTGGATTAGTATTTGATGTAAAAAAACCGCAGGGACCGAATTGAATAATTTCAAATGTTTAAA
Organism: Nephrotoma appendiculata; assembly: GCA_947310385.1. NCBI lineage: Eukaryota > Metazoa > Arthropoda > Insecta > Diptera > Tipulidae > Nephrotoma > Nephrotoma appendiculata. Next base: position 316,805,600 of record OX371223.1, read on the forward strand.
AATTTATTCTCTCACGAATAAAAAATATTCAGAGATTTCTGAGAATGTGGTTAAGTAATATTGGTTTCTTACATTACTAATTCAGAACCAGTCTAGTCATAATCCTTTGATAATGACGAAATTTTTTCAAATCCAAAATGGAGGCAAGGCAGCCGTCATTTCGCAGCTGAATTCAAGAATTTGATCAAAACTTGTTGTATTATTATAATAACCACACTATATAACATCCCGAGTTAAGAGCTTTAGTTAACAAATTGCCGAGTTCTTTTTAATACAAAGAAATTCTAAAGAGTGAATTAAAATCAGAATTAAATTTCCGAAAATGAAATTCCATTGTTTCATAATCCACAAAAACATTTAGAATTCGGCTCACAATTTATGTAAGAATAGTTGCGCCAGCAAGAATATTTAAGCCAAGCAGGCATACACGAACACCCGTTCTACGTATCAATGTAAACATCAAAGGTAACAACCATAGCGGTAACAACCATAGATTTAGTCTTCATTATTGCAGAATTTAACTGTCAAATGAGGATCAACAATATCGGGGAAGTATATTCTAGTAAATTTTTAGTCACAAATATTACAGAACTGATGTTTTAATTACAGATTGAATCGAACGTTTTGGCTTTTGCGATCGTTTAATTCTAACGGAACTTGATATGTTGAAACCTCCTCTAGAACACGGAATCGATCAAAACACGGTTGATCGCAATATTCAACAAGAGAAAAATTTCAACCGACACCACAGAGCCCAACATCATGTTTCTTGGGATTTAGGAATGCGGTATCACGGTATTCTGCCCAAAAATTAAGATTTCGGTAATCAACGAGAATAATTATACTGAATCCAATAAATTACCATTGGATCTAATTATGACAACGAATCAGATTTCAGCAGTTGATGTAGAGACATGAAACGAACGTAAAATATGTGAACGGTTATACTCAGTATAGACTTCTCTTTATTATATGTAGACTTAGACAGTCTAAGGTAGTGGAGGAGGAGGGAGGAGGGGATAAAGAAACAACTTTAAATGTGCTCTCTACGATGTATTGATAGTTTCGCACAACTACTTACGTCATTAAAAAAAAAAAAACTTTCACATGTAATTTTCAAATCTGGTATTTCTAACTATACAGCTCAATTTTCAAGAATATAATGCATTCCAAAGTTGATGAGAGTATTGTGTATTGAGATACTATATTTCGTTGCATACCAAGGTTTAGTATTGTTCTCTATTAATCAGCATAGGTTTTTAAGAAGTTGAGCTACGACCACCAAATTCGTTGAATCCCCAACATTCGCCCTTAATACCATGGAAGTTGATGTTGTCACGGACTTCAGCAAGGCATTGAACAGGGTTTCCATGAACATCATTTTCTTGAAACTTAAGTACATACTTAACTTTCTATCACAGTTCGTACTCTTTTATAAAAAAACCGTAGATATAATTTAATATTTAGATCATATCTATATGAGTTAAATGTTCAATCCATAATCTAATCCAGTAAACGTTTACCGTCCCATCTACGGGATTATAGAGTAGGGTCCATTCTAGAACTAGGTGTAATCTACGACGGTGAACTGATCTACTGATCTTTAGGGACCACGTTATAAATACGATTAAAGCTAACTGGACACTTGGCTTCGATATACGATGGATTCTCTGCTGTTCAGAGGGGTATTATAGGCAACGTGTCTAATTTGAAGTAGTAGGCAGGCTTAGATTAACCAGAGATTGGTATATTGTAACAGATTGGTATATTTTGTCGCCCTCGTTAGCTTAGTAAGTAGTGTGCTTGCTTTTACTCGGGGGTCCCCCGGTTCGATTACAGTTGGCAACCAGTAAAAAAGTTGCGACTGGGTGTTTTTATTGTGTCATTAGTTATTTATATATGTTCGTCCATTTCAGATTTTCAGATTTACAGCCATAGGTAGTAGTTACGACTTTGTCCTTAATATTTCTAAAATGATTCACATATTTTATAGGTAGTGCCTTTTAAAATTTTGACAAACGAAACAAAAACTTTGGTTTATTTCAGATTATTTTGAACATATCGGCCCCTAAGGCCATTTAGTTTTATTTATACTACTCATTTTCGATAAAGTTTACACCCCCCCCCCCCCCCCTTGTAACAAGAATTTTTGAAATAATAAACAATTAATCGAATTTAGCCGAAGACGCTTCCACGTGTAGGGTCACATCGCCAATTAAACAGGCATATTATCTTGAAATTTTTTGTACAAAGTTCAGACACCAAACCAAGTTGAAAACACTAAATTCTGCACTCGGTACTCATTATTCCGATGATTTTTTGAAATATTAAACAATTTAAGTGCATTTGGCCAAAGACGCTTCCACTTGTAGAGCCATATTACCAATCACAACAAGCAAATTGTCTAGAAGTTTTTTTTACAAACTCCAGACACCATCACAAGTGGAGAGTACTAAATTACACACTCGGTTTTGAATTAAAAAGACTTTAATTTTTTTTTTTATGAAGAGGTATAAACTTATTATGGTAGTACTCCGATTCTCAATATTTATTGTGTATTTTAATAATTTTAATTAATCCACGTATTTCGAATTCAAAACTTTTTTCTTTTGCAGCTACACTTTTTGATAATTTGTGTATCTACACTTTTTGAGTCTAAGCTTTTCGTTAAAATGTGTAGCTAAACTTTTCATTAACGTAAGTACTTCACACCGGTGGTTTATCATTTTGTGCTTATTGTTTGGTATCAATGAACCAGCTCTATTAGTGTCGTTGTCAGCTCCTCGAATGTTTATTGAATTCTGCTTCTAAACTGCCCGTGTTATATTCCAAACCCTTTTTGAAGATACAGCAACCCTTTGTAGTTCAATGCGAGCTACTTAAACCGTAAGGTGATATAATTCATTATAGTTTCAAAAATAGACCAAAATTTCATTTACAAAATTTAAGTTGGCATGGTTGGGCATTTCCAACGAGTAAGCACTTCCAAATCTTCAGTATATTTTGCCCATCAAATCATTAGGAGCCAATTTGTTCAAATATATCAAACACGTGCTGAGCCATCTCCCATGCATGGGAACTGAGCAATTAAATTTAAAAGAAAAACGAGGCCCACCACCGGAAATGATGGACTAATGGTTACCTCATCAGTCATATATCTACGACAATGTAAAAAAAACATTGTACATTAATGGGGATGTCGCTGTACAAACAATAATGAGCAAATAAATACGATAAACAGTAAATAAATTTGGCGTGCCCAAGTAAACAAATTTTACATACACACATCACCATTCTACATACGAGTTTATAACGTATACGTAAAAAAAACTGCAAAAAGTAGGAAATCAGAAAATTTAAATTGTAGCCAATAAATATAAATTTACTTGTATACGTAAATAGTTGTTGTTGTTATACGATATGAATGTCAATTAAATTATAATATATTTATGTCAAGTTAGAATCGTGTAAGAAGAAAATTTAGAATGACAAGCTCTATATACTAAAACCGTGAAATGTCCAGATCTACTAACTTAAACCGTCCTTACACAATTTGCATCATCAATATTTTTTTTTTTTTATTATTATTCATACGTGGACGACATACAGTCGTATATGTACTGTGCGACAACTATATGGAATGCAGTTGTTTATTATTTAAATTATTTGCAAAATAAATAAAAATGCATTGGATTGTTTTTAAAACAACGTGAAATTAGATCATCAGTTATTGCAAAAAAATGAAAAATAACAAAAAAATAAATAAATAAAATTCAGAGATCAGCAAATTGCGAGTGTATATACGACAATGTGACTCTGAGATAAAATGTAAAGTACATAATATGTGGAATGCGTGTTTAGATAGTCTGCCTATAGCTGTATATATGTATCAATCAATATTCGTTTTTTTTTTGGTGGCACGGCCATTAAAAGCGTGAAATGATAAAACTTAATCGGTACTAAAACGCTTTCTATTTATACACATAAAATCGAATTATTATAAATGTTAAATATTTATTTATCTTGTCAGTGTTGACAGTTAAAAATTCATAAAATATTTTAATCATTGTAATTTAGTTTATATCGGTAAATGAGTGCGTATACATATACATATGTTTCTCGCCTCAATGTCTGTGTAAACTGCGCAGTGCAGTCTCAACTATATTAAAGATTTTTCATATTCCAAGGTCATGTATCCATTGATTTTTCCGTCCGCCAGGGCTTCGAACTACAATTATTCAATTACTCAATTTGATTTCTCAAAAGGCGACACAGGCCATTTCGAGTTCGCATAAATTTTTTATGATTTCTTTACGCAATCGATTCACGACTATCGCAACACAATTACGATCCGCTATATTGATGAGTCTTAGTAAATAGGCAATTTATAGCACAGGTATAATTAAAGTTGCCTTCTGGAAAAATTTAATGATGCAATTCATGTGTGCAATTCCGTTCTACACTAATTACTTGGGCTGGCTTTCCTATAGGAAAAAAGGAATTATGGAAAATATTTACATAGCATTTTTGTCGCTCATTAAATATCATTTTCTGGCCTACTGAGAAATCATGTTTGATCTAAAATTGAATAGTTTAGGAAATATTTTTTCCGTATCGAAATGCCAGAAAAAAATTTTTTGCGACAAAATAGTATTTTTCCTAATTCCATTTCCTATAGGAAAGCCAGAATCGACCTGATGGTATCAAGATTTGCGTTTGAAATGAGTCTTCAAAAATGAAGTTTTATGTTCCGGGTCGACTTTCACGAGACGAAAGTTTGGTTTACTTATTACTTCATACATTTACACCCAATCCTGTTTTTACACGGTTTTTTAACACAATTTTGAAATAGCACGGTCGGACAAAAATATCGAAACCTGTTTTTACACCGCCTGCCGGGGCCTAACTATTGACTACGCGTAAGCTATAGGAAAACGATAGCGGTCGAAAATGAACGTCGAATTCAATAGTTAGGCCCGTTGCACATTTCAGTTAAGCTAAGCGATGTCAGCTAAGTTTATCCCTCTTGGTTGTAAATAAAGAGTTTTATTGGAACGATGCACACTTGAGCTAAACTATGCGAGCTATGTTTTTCTGTTTTGATGCGATGCAAACTAACTTAGCTCGGGTTGGCTTTGGATTGCAAAAGTCAATTGCTTATATCGCTCACACATACATTGCCATTGTGCACATATTTTCCTATGTGCCTATGTGATTCTAATAATATTTTGGCAGACATAGCATTATACTTGTATTGAAATGATCTTAGCGGAAATGGGCAACGGGCCTTAGACCCCTGTATTTTATACGATATAAAAAATTTAAATTTCTTTCGCGATTATTCAAATAGGAATGCCAATGACACTGCGCAAAACAAAAAACGCAACAGTAAAACTTTTAGAAAAAATATCCTATTTTCAAATGGTTGTATCTTGGTGAAATACCGATTTAAATTTCTTTTTTACTTTTAAAATGTAGGAAATTTAGTCTAATTGCTGGGGTTTGTTTTTTATTATTTTTGTTTTTATGCCCTTTTTTGAGTCAAACAAAAATGTTTTTAACGAAAGAAATCCCAAACTTTAAGATTGCCAACGAATTTTCCTCATGTATCATTCACGAATCCAAATAAGCCAATTTATGTGTTGTCACCGACCAAATGACGCAGTGGTTAATGCTTTGGCGTTTGGATCGGGAGGTACCGGGAGCGAATCCCAAAAGGGGCAGGATGTATAGACCCCCTGTCGGTGTGCAAAACCCATGGACCGACCCATTTTCCATGCCAGTATAGTACAGTGCAGATGGTCTAAAATCGGTCCTTAGATGGTCTAAAATAGGTCCTGAGCCTTGAGCCCCAAAATAGATCACATAGTTAATAAAAAAAAAGCCATTTTGTAGAGAATTTGAAACCTTGAGAATGAGACTATTGAAATTGGTGTACGACAAATCGCTGTTGAGTTATTTTTAGCGAAAAATATGACAAAAATCGTAAACTTATCTTACGTTTTACACTCTACGAAAAATTGTTATATCAAACTTCTTAATAAAAAAATATTTTGTGGAAAACAATAGTTCGCTAAAACTGAATACCTCGACAGCGATTTGTTGTACATAAAGTTCAATAGTTTCATTCTGAAGGTTTCTAAATTCTCTACAAAATGGCTTGGAAAGTGGACTAAATTTCCTATATTTTAAAAGTAAAAAACAAAATTTTAAATCGACATTTCGGCTCCGAATTGTTAGCCCATCTAAAGGTTTTGACAAAAGTGATGATTGAATTCGTTTGGTTACTTATATTAAACGGTAAAAAAAATAATGAAAATTTAAAAAAAAATTCGCGGGCAGCACCTCATTGCAAGAAAATCATACCGTTTTTATCAAATTTTGTTAGGTAATCGTTAGATCAGGATTGGTCACCAAATTTTGGCGTTTGGTCACCAATGGGTCAGTTTTTATTGCGAAAAAACAAAATCAAAATGGTTTTAATTCAATAAAATCAGGTTCGTCGCTTATTTGGGTGGGAATTTCATTTTACAAAATTAATAAAACATCCAAGTGGAATATACCATTTAGATGGAAATATTTCAAAGAATTGTATCTAAAGTAGAAAATATAAGATATAATCAATTTAATTTTTGGTTATTCTTAAGACGTTGAGAATTGGTCACTTCTCACTAATTGATTTCGTTTCTTCATTTCTACTTAATGATTTATTGCGAAAATTCGTTAAAAACTCTTTGGAAATTATGAATTTAAAAAAAATCGCAATAAATCATTAAGCAGGGATGACCAAACCAATACAACTAGTGACCACCTCAGTGACAATTGACCAAACGATCTCGATCGTTGGATTTATAAAGTTGTTAGTATTAGTTTAGTTTCCAGCCCCGAACACTTCGAATCGTGTAGAAATTAGGAGTTTTTAACGAGTTTTCGCAATAAATCATTAAGGGGTATATCCTCTATCCGGTCGCAAATTAATTATTTGCAATCAAAAATATGGTTACTAGATTTATTTTGCTATGCCAATTCTCACATTTTTTTAGATTTAATTTTTTTTTGCAATTGTTAAGTAGAAATACATAAAAATATTGCGACCTCTGAAAAGGCGTAGCAGTCTTTTCGTAGATTTCAACTCTACAATCGCAAAATAAATTTAAATTTAAAAAAATATGTCAATTGGCATGGCAAATTAAATCTAGTAACCATATTTCTGGTCGCAAATAATTAATTTGCGACCGGATGGAGGATATACCCCTAAGTAGAGATGACCAAACGAAATCAACTATCATATCTTATATCTTCTATTTTAGATATAATTCTTTGAAAAAGACATTTTTACCTAAAAGGTATATTCCAATTGGATTTTTTATTAATTTTGTAAAGAAATTCCCAAATAAGCGACGAACCTGATTTTATTGAATTAAAACCATTTTGATTTTGTTTTTTCGCAATAAAAACTGACCCATTGGTGGCCAAACGCCAAAATTTGGTGCCCGCCGATTCTGACCTAATGATTACCTAACAAAATTTGATAAGAACGGTATGATTTTTTTGCAATGAGGTGCTATCCGGGAGTTTTTTTTTATTTAAATTTTCGTTATTTATTTACCGTTTGATCGTAAGTGACCAATCTTGACCAAACGAAATCAATCATCACTTTTGTCAAAACCTTTAGATGGGGTTCTAAAAAGTCGGAGCCCGACATTTCCACCGTATATATGATCAAGTTATTGGAAGCTACATTTTCGATGAAGTTTTGTAAAAGAAGTAATACCAGTTTCGATCTGATAAGATCATGAAAGAATTCAATCATCTCATCAGGTCATGGCAACAGTATCAAAATGGGCCCAAATAGGCATTATAAAATTGTTCGGCGATTCAAATATTATCATTGAATTACATATACATACGTAAAATTATTATTTCAATGTTTAAATATTTTACGAAAAATGACAGATGATCTTATAATTAAGAAAATAGCGAAAAATATAAGATCGTCTTCCGAGAGTTCATCATTAGTTGGAAAATCTTTTAATTTTAATTATACGAACATCAGAACAATAAAAATATGAAGGAAAGATGAAAATTCGATAATAAATTTCTTGAGGTTCTAAACTGGTTTTTGAGACCCTTCGTATTTGAAACACACGGCACTAGCAACTTAGGTTGAGAATAATCACTAAAACGGATATCAGCGGCTCCATTGTTTCTAATTTCCTGTGAAGGGAATGGAATCAGTTTTCCCTGGCCCACTTTGAAATATAGTTTGGTGTACATATTTGTAAATTGAGAATAATTTTTCCAAAGTGAACTTGGTAGGCAAAATTAATCCGCATATTATTTTGTTTTGAAAAGAATTACCACTAACTTTTTACTTTAATATGGCAAAAAAAAATAATTTTTATATAATTATATGTAAATTTTCAGACCCAATGGCTATTACAAAAAAGTGTTAAAAATGTATTAAAGGCGGATTCAGTTTTGCGTTCTTTCGTTCCTTCCTTCCTTCTGATTTTTTTTAAACCAATTTCATTGGTTAAAAATGACACTTTTTTTCGTGAGAATTTTTTTCAGCAACTTGGATTGCTAACAATTCAAAATATTAGAATAAAGACTTCTGGAGTGTCAGATAATGAAAGAAAAATTAAATTCGTTTCAAGAAATGACTACTTCAAGTTTACCCCCCATTTTTAGGGTGGTATATATTTCTAGATTGGTTTCACTCAGCATATCTGCTCGCTTTATAAATGGAATGACCAGCCAGAACAGCTCCAAATGATTGATAGTAATACATATCATAATAGCACTTATAAGCGTTCCCGAGCATACAAAATATTATAACAAGCAGAAACGAATTCAACGCACTCCCAAATAAAAAACTCATCAGATGCTCAATCTACTGTGGTTGTGGCGAAACAAACACAGTGAAGAAAAATCACATTCCGAGTAATCGGAACTGAACCCAAAAACCGATATTAACCAATAATTTATTGATTTCAATCGGTTTAATTCGTTCGTCTCCGTTTCGATTCCCTCCTTAAATTTCTGTTATAACATTTAAATTTTAAGTTTAAAATTAAAGCATTTGCTCCTGCTCGAAAATCGCCTAACACGTAAATGTGCGATTAAAATTAGAAGGTCTGTTTAACTGGAACCTAATTTATAAAGTAGGGGTCCTTTATTCCCGAAATGGTTTACGCTAAGAACTTTTTTATGGTACATAGGATCATAGCTAAGCGGAATGAATGTTGCAGTTAAATCTCACGACCAACCGGAAAATAACTAAGCCACTCATTCCACTTAGCCGCCGACAATAACTGAGACTAAACAAGAGTCTAGAATGTAGGAGACGGGTCAGTAGTTATCAAGGAAATGGGGTTTCTTTACGATATTTTTCAATTAATGCTTTATTGTATTATTAAGCGCATGGTGTTGTGTACAAGTATCAATAAATTTATGATCGATCGAACAAACCGGTTCTAAACAGGTTTTGAATCTGATCTTGAACAGGACCAAAAATATAATTTTAAACCGGAACTGAACTGCAACGAATGCGAAAATTTTGAACCGTACTCTCTGCATCCAGTACCAATTTGTTTAGTCTCCAGACCGTGAATCGAACAAGTAACTTTCGAAAATTATTGCAAACACGCTACAGGGGTTATCCCTAAAATACCAACGACAATAAATCCTTATTTAGAACAACATCGATTAAGAACTGCACTAAGTGCTTAAGTGAAAATGGGAAATTTAGTACAAAAAAATGAACTCCCAAATGCGAGCTAGCTTCTGACCAGTCCCTAGATGACAAATTAATTAATAATATTATCTATATGATTAAGGGTAGATCTAACGAAAATTTAATTTCACATATAAGAACAATATAAGTAAAGCTGCAGAAAGTGAATTGAAAACAGTTTATAATCAAATTAATTAGATAATCAAATCATTTAGGATACACTATTTTGACATTTAAATATCGAGACCAAAACATAATTAATTTTCTACCTATACAGAATTAAACAATGTCCGTTAAATGTACACGCAGTGTACGCGCGCAGAAATTGAAAGTATGTATGTATGTAGTAGCGTACGCCAGGCATACGTAGATATACATAAACACACGTCTTTACTAAATCTGACATTTGAATAGTTCATTTGGTGAAAAGATCATTTATTAAAATATGATCAATGAACAAAAATGATATCGTATTGCACTGCAGTGGTATATAAACTACGAACAATAGAACAATTAGTTCATTGCATACCAAAGGCATACCAATAACCAATGCATACCAATAACGATTAAATGACTTAATAAAAAAGCTTAATAAAAAAAAGCTTAATAAAAAAAATACTCCGCAGATCAATTGACATGAGCTTTTTACTCTTTATGGCGGAAACTCTTTTGCCCCGGACGGAACCATGTTTTCTGGCGCAAAAAAATAGAAGAAAACTCCACTATTACGGAATTACTACTGACTTCATACCGATTATCCCATTTGTCAAAATGGGTAATCAATAATTTAATTTTTATTTCAATTTATTTGGTATGTATGTACAAATATACATAATTGAATAAATGATTTTTGTTTATACATATTTATTGAAATTAATTTTAACCTGTCAAAGTTCCTCTTAGTCGGAACAATCCCTTAAGGCGGAAAACTTTCGATCCCTTCGAGTTCCGTCTTAGAGGATTTTTACTACTAGATGAAGTGATGTTGATGATGTTCTTGAAATAACTAGATGCTCACAAGAATAACTTCACGAATTCAATTTTAGCTGAAGTGAAGTATCGAATAGTCCATTTTAAAAACTTCTTTTTAAACTTCTTTAAATTTCTTATTGGCCCTTATACTTTCTTTTACTTATCCAAGAAACCGAAAAAACATATAGTTTGCTGTTGGACTGCTGCATTTAAACGTATATGTGAAACTTTCCCTTTTTGGACTCACAGTACTCAAGATACCCACACCTAAACGTATTTATTATTTATATAGTAGGTATAAAAAACACCGAAATAAAATTTCTCTTCACATAGATCATATCACTAATGTTTAAAAATTAAAAACAATCCATCAAAATGCATTCAATTAGGTCTATGTACATATTACATTGGCCGTGACAGATTTGATTTTATATTTTGTATGTTTTATCTATATGTAAGCTAAGTGGTCCCCGCAGACAAAATGCCCTACTTACAAATTATATAAATGAAAAATAAATAGATAGAATAACTTAATGTCTTTATCAAAAACAAATTTTTTATTTTCTTATCAAATCGAGAGGATTAAAATGCTTTTTTGTGTCTAACATATTCAACTTTATCAAAAATTATCGAAAAAGAAAGTTTATTAGAAGTTACGTGGTACTATGTATATTAAAAATCAGTGAGGGGCTTCGTGATCTAAAATTATCATAATATTAAAAAACAAAAAAAAAATGTTAATCAAATGCAATAAAAGTTTCAATTACTTTATTATACTTTATCGTGATAAAACCATTCGGTTACGAAACCATATAAACGCTATAATACAACAAGTGTTTGCATATATGGTTCACCCTAAATTCTGAATCAAGATTATCTCATAAATTTTTTAAGTTTCGAGAATAATCAAAATTACGTCAGTTTAGCGTGCAGCAGAGCTAAAAAAAATCCATGCTAAGAATATCAATCATATGGTATGAGTTAATTATTACCGATTAATTAACGATGAAAGAATATTATCGGTCGGTCTCTATCGGCCTGAATGCCTCATTCTCATTCAAAGAGTCACCAATCGACATTTCTAATTTAACATCGGCTTCAATTAATAACTGTCCAAAAATTAAAAAACTAATAAATTAGAAAATATTTTATATTAGCTATATTGCTAGGCGCTCTTTGTTATCCGTATTTGTTTGGAGTTAAATGTGTTTTTGGTTTAAAATTTATATAAGTATCTACAACAACACATTAATGTAATCGTATCGTAATGTATGTTTGATGCCATTAAGTCATACTTCAAGCATGTAGTTTAAGATGAATCAGAAATTTATTTATATTTATGTGTGCTAATGTTAATCATTTCGTTTGAATTTTTGTAACTGATTTTTTTGTTATATGTACAGTGCCAGAAATACGTTATCCGCCTACATTGAGCTATTAACCGCCAGGCGGTTTCTTGATTTTTTTTATTTGACAAATTTGAAAGTCAGTTTCACAGAAAAAATATTCTTAACTGATTTCACGTGACCGTTACAAATTTTGACAGGAACTGGTTTATTTTAATATCATACATAATTTCTAGCCAACCGTTATAATTCGATAATAATAAATCACTTCATCCACTGTAACAATATATCAAGTGAAATCCGATACTTAATAAATTACAGAGAGATGAACAGAAACCAGATTGAAGGAGTTATATAAAGAATTAATGCAAAACCACACAACGAAATCAAATAAAAGTCTTCAACCACTTCTTAAATCGTTCGTAAGCTCAACTCTTCAAGAATAAGAAAAATTTTTGTTTACCACCAACAAAAATGAAATATCCACGTTGAAGAAAGAACACGAAAAAATATAAACGGAATTTTTTATTTTTATTTTTTTTTGATTTCGACGAGATGACATCATTCTTTTATGCTCTCTTGTTCACCCAAAAAATATTTTGGTAAGCCAAATACCATCTTAAATCACATGCACGTAAACCAGCATGTTAACATGAAAGAACCACGAAAAAGAAGCAACTGTTCTATTTAATATTTAATAAAAACATGAAAAACTTACTTTTCTTTGAGCTTCAGCGGCAAATCCGGATTTAGTAGCACGATTTGTTGACATTTTTGTGTTTAATTATTTTGATATAAAACAAAACAAATAAAAATTATGTATAAAACAATGAAAAATATTAATGCGGTAAGATTTATATATTATTTAAAACACAGTTTTAAAATTTTAGGTAGATATTTTTCTTAAACTTAACAAAACAAAAAAAAAATTAAATAAAATTAACACAAATAAAAATATTTAATATTTTTTCAATACGACTGTTATTCCGACAGAGATAAAATGCAAACTGACTAAAAATTCCGTGTGAATGAAAATATCGTAGCAAGAACACGGAGAAAACAAAATAAAATACAAAAAATTATAACGGCGCCAATTTATGTAAAATAAAAAATGTAGTAGATCAATATTTAAAACAAAAATTTTTTAACGTTGCAATTTAACCGCTACTATCATTCTGATACGAAAATTCCAATATTAAATTAATTAGTGTAATGGGTTTTTAATACGCAATCTCAAATGTGCCTACGTACCAAAAGGAAATTCCAAACAAAAAAAAAATTATTATTTTTGTGTTCTCTGATAACAAATAATTACATATGTTGAGGGGAGATAATCAATCAATTTAGAGATATTTTATTTCATGGAATTTTTTGTGTAATAGAATTTTTATTGTTAATGGGGTAGCCCAAATGTTGATAACAACATTTGGTAACTAATCCTAATAATAAAGAATCCAATAAGAAAACTGTGTATAAAAAATCATGCGAAATAGAATTCGTATTAAAATTGTACTAAAATATAGGGTGTCCAAATAAGCGTGAATTTTAGTGAAATTTAATTTGCATATTTAACCACTTCACAGTTTAAATTTGGCGAGAAAGGATGTTCGTAAATTGTCAGGATTTTTTCCTTTTATTAGTAAAAAATTTGTGCTATAATGGTTGAAATCCATTATTTAGCCTTACTGTTAACGTGACAATATTTATTTGATTTTCTTTTTAGGAACGGAGTTCTAGAGCGTAGCATTCTTTCTACAAATCTCGCTTGGAGAGGCCGGGCGTAGCCATGAAGGTTTTCAATCCTTGCACGAGACTCCAGTTCGGAATTGCGAGTACATTTATAGTTTTGTGGTTTGGGCCAATCGTCGAACACAAATCGCAGAGCGCTTGCCTGGAAGAGGAAAGACTTTTCCACTGAGTTTTGGTCGTCTCCCATCTATGCAGGCAACACGTAAGTTAGGACGAGCCTTATATGCGCTTTGTATAGCCTTAATTTATTTTTGGGAGAGAGAGGGTTGCTTCTGTTTAGGAATCTGTAGAGTTGAATCAAGAATCAAGATTGACTCCCAGATATTATTATCAAGAATGACTCTCAGATATTTTACTTGAGATTTGGGTTCCAGAACGCTTCCTTCGAATAGAATGGGTTCTGCTTTAGGAGTCATAGAATATTTGTTTTCGTGGAAATGGATAATTTCGGTTTTACTGTGATTAATTTTTTATGTTCCATTTTCTTGCGTAGTTAGAATACCGGCTGAGGTATTCTGAAAGGCGAGAGGTTGACTTTCGAGCACTGACGGAAGAGGTGAATATGGTAGTATGGTTTCTTGGTATTTGATTTTGGTATGTCGTGATAATAGAAACAGAAGAGGTGTGATCCTAGGACCGACCCTTGTACGACTCCCGCAAGCACTGTTTTGATGGTGGAAGAATAGTTGTTCAGGTGAACGTAGAGCTTTCGTCATCTGAGGTAAGAGTTGATCAGCTTGATAAGATAATAAGGGATACCGCGATTGATTAATTTGTAAATTAGGCCATTGTGCCAAACGTTGTGTCGAAAGCTTTTTCTATATCTAGAAAAGCAGCAATTGTCGATCGTCCGAACTGTTTGGAGTTATTCACAGTATTTTTGAGTCTCATGACAGCTTTGGGTGATGCAGAGCTCGGCGCGAAATCCGAACTGTTCGCTGCGAACATTTCGCTGCGGGCCAATAGTCGGGTAAAAGTCAATTTTAAGTAAATTTTTCGGTAAATTATTTTATTTTTCAAAAACTCTATGGCAAACTTATCGAAAAATTTGTGCTAAAACCGGTTTTTACCGTAGCAAACGATTTACCCGACTATTCGCCCGCAGCCAATGTATGATCTTTTAAAAGTGAAAAAAGTAATATATTTTTTATCCTAAAGTAGGAAAATGAAATAAAGAAGTCCATTATTAATTTCGAAGAGTAATTGAGTGTACGATATTTTTTGTCAGTCCGTCTTTAGCCAACACAAATAAGCTTGATGGTTTGCTCACGCGAGAACTTGCCACAAATCGAAGCCGCAAACAGACATCGTTTGGCCTTGCGACTTATTGATTGTCATTGCGAATGCCCATCTAATAGGAAATTGAACGCGTTTCTATTCAATTGGCAGGTCTATGAGAATCATTGGAATTCATGGCAGCAAAACATTTTCGGCTCGGAATTTGCCGTTCAAAATGGTGGCTTCAATAATGTTTTTTAACAATTTTTTAATGACCAATCGCGTCCCATTGCACAGCCGTGGTGGGTTCAATTTCCGAAGTAAAATAACCGTAGATCCAACTTTCAGTCGTAGAAGGTGTGGTGGCCTGCCTGGCAAATCCAGTGAGTTCAAAAACTCTGTTGGTTATCCAACAGCTTCGTTGGCAAAGCAAACTGTTTCGATCGATTTGTATGATATCAAGTCGACTGGCAATGGCTGCTGTGCTGATTTATGTATTGTGTGCGTACATCGGGAAATATGCGGTCAATGAGAGCATTTTGCGAATCAATGATTGTGCAGAAATTAGTGGGCAATTTTATGCATCCAGTATTTTCCAGTATTTCAAGCAAGCGTTGATCTCATCAGCTTATGTTGAACGTAAAATGACGGGAAGTATTTGTCTGAAATTACAGCGTTCCGCCGAATAGTTTATCGTTGTTTTTTTATATCTTTGAGTGTTCTGTTCAACGCCTCAAGAGAATGTTTGTGTGCCATAGTGCATTCATCCCAGATGACAATTTTGCATTGTTTCTGCACTGTGGCTATGGACGATTGTTTTTTTATGTTGCACACTGCGTCTGGGTTATTTTGAATATTCAGTGGCAGCTTATAAATGCTGATTTGGCTGTTCTGCCTCCATCCAATAAAGTTGCTGCAATGCCAGATGATGCAACGGCCAATGCGATTTCATTATTTGATCGTATTTTGGCGATAATTAGCGAAATATGAACTGTTTTGCCAGTTCCACTTGGTGCATCCATAAAAACGAATCCTCCTTGTCCCGCCAAAACTACCAACATAATGCGGTCGTAAATGAGTTTTAGTTCATGAGTCAATAGTGGGACATTGCGAGTAACAATCGCTGCCATTTCTGCAGTATCGTACTGCAGTTCATGATTCATTTCGGTGTCCATTAAATCAGATGCACTTTGATGTGGCGAACTCACACCGAAATGACAGTGGTAAATTCTCAATGACAACACAAAGATTCTCGACAGCAATCAATGCTTCATTGTATATAGCGTCACTGAATGTAATCGTTAGATCGTTGCACCGTGTACCAATTCGATGCAATATATCTTTAGTCATTGAAGCTTTGTGCTTATCCCACAATGTGTCTGCTCGTCGCGGGAAACATGTAGTCAATACTATAGCGAATAGTAGCCGAATTTGTGTTGCTATACTGCCTAATGCTGCTCAGCAAGCGTATCGTCTCAGTGATTGTCGTCTTCAAGCAAGCCGAGTGAAAGGCATGCATCTTTATTTGTTGAATACTGTTGTCCATTCACTATGCGTATATTTTGAAATGACAATGGGCCGGTGACATTAACCAACAACAGTCGCAGATAGAAGCACTCAGTCTGCCTTGGATTGAGTGTAAATACTCGGCTGAAAGTGATTCATTTGAATAGGCCGGGGCATGCATCCATTGATGTGCGTTTTCAAGATGGACGGCTAAATGTATAATTCCTGGGTCCCGTTCATGAATTGGGGAACCAAAGATACGCCAGACAGCTTCATTGGAGCTGATGTACCGGCCAATTTGGTAGCGCATTATTTCGTCCTTGTCATTCAATCGAGAAGCATTCACATTGGTATTTTGAATTTGAAACACAGCCATATCTCTGCCTTTATTCACATACTTGTAAATGTATTTGTTGCTCTTCCCCGAACTGCAGAACTCAACATTAATATGATCATTGAAAGTTTTGCTCAGCAGAGGCGAATATGGTACTACCCAACGATTGTCAATGTCAATGTCTGCGATGTTGATATTTAACGTAAATGATTGTCCGCCATTATCAGTATTTCTTCAACGATATATTGGATATCCGTCGACATTTATGATCGTGCCGTTGGTGAAATCTTTAGGAAAACGCTTTGTATATTTTCCATCTTCCATGCAAGGTGATTAAAGATTCAGATCACCGCATGGGTTTTGAATCATGTTTGTGGTAACAATATCGCGAACAGTAGTTGATCAGTAGACGGATCTGGAATTTCCGCGCAAATTACAATATAGATTTCCTCAGGGCGTATTTTTTATTTTTTTTTTGTAAAGAAAGTATTAATTGTCTAGTGGATTTAATGTCCCTTGAAGGTCAATTAATACCCCCGTTTTCAATCACACACACACCACCCATTCACACCTTTTACAGTATACATACCACCGGCACATTGCAAGCTCCATGTCAACTTTTACATTGACATGCACGGTGGGTCGGCGCTGAATTCTGCACTCCAACGGAGGGTCTTAGTTGTGTTTATTAACATCACCGATCGTAATCCATGGCGAAAATTCGGTTTTTGCATCCAGCCTCTGGTGGGATTCGAACCCAGTACCTCCCGGTCCAAGCTCAAGCTTTAACCACTACATCACTTGTCCAGTATTTTTTCGACTAACCACATTAAAATGTGTGCATGAGGTAATCCCCGCTTTTGCCATTCAACTGAATACATCTAGCAATGTGTGGGATCGATCTTTAATGAATCTCATTAAAGACTTTAATTTTTGTAGCAATAGCAAAAATGTAATCTCCTGCCACTTTGGATTACATACATGTACATGAAAGCATGAATTGAATGTGCGAATGGACTTCAGGAACAGGTTTGAATCTGGGTCCGTGCCGATGAGCAAGCCGTTCAATGGTTCTGGTGTTGTCTCAATTTCTGGTAGTTGGACTTTTCCTGATGCGCAACACATCTCGGCTGACTCATGTTTGAATTTGAGCGTAATGGGGACATTCTTTGTTCATAGGACCAATCAGCACTTTCGGGTGAGAGGAATATTTAATATCTGGCTCGTACTCGAATGAGAGACGAAGGAAAGAAGCAGATGCATATGCTCGATGTAGTTGTTGGTGTTATCGGTCATTTGCTCTGCGTGTATTAACTACGAACCAGCGCGCTTGTCTCCGTTCCAATTGTCGTTGTTGATTTCGTTCAGCTCGTGCTTCTTGTGATTGAGATGCACGCAGTTGCGACATGCTCACATGCACATTTTCGTTATCTTGTTGGATTTATTCGTATGTTCTTTCTACTCTACTCTTGCTCGCATTGTGCACTGAAATTCACACACATAGATAGACAAAATTGTTGTACTCATTGATGAAAAACGGTATACCGATAATGTATTTGTTATTTTAGTATTTTATCAACCTTTTAACAACCATAAAACACGTATATATTTCTTATAAATTAAAATAAATCGTACACAATTTTGCACGCATTGTGTTTTGATACATAACAAATGCAGAATGAAATGTCAAATGACGCAACGCTTCATGACGTGCGTGTATATCGATGTCGATGAAAGTTCATTCATCAACATAAATATTTTCTTCTGTTTGAAACTCGAATGACGGTTAAATTATTTGGATATAGTAGATACAAAAATACTAAAATCGCGATTAAAAAATGGGAGGGTGGAGGTAGGAAGAAAAAATGTTTCTGGATAGGGACACCCTAATCACCTAGCGGTATGAAATATGCGCTACGACCTATTCTCATACCCACCAAATATTATAAAAAATTTCATGAAAATCGGTCGAGCCATTTCAGAGGAGTACGACCACAAACACCACGACACGAGATTTTTATATATTAGATAGTACAGTTTTTGAAAGAAAGATTCGGGGAAAAATATACAAATGCTGAAATCCGTTCTAAGTTGATAGCGCAAACTAAAGAATCTAAAGAATTTTTTCAAGAATATTTCCTCGCTCAGTGAGAGCTGAGCGGATTAACAAATATGGCTGCTATCGTTATAATTCATTACACGATTGATGGGATTGTTGATAAAGAAGTCAACAAAACAATGTTATATGGTGCAACTTCAGTAAAAGAGTTCAAGAATAAGATCTTCTTCAGATCTACCAGAAATTTAAGTAGAAACAAAGTTCCAAAGTTAGTACAAGGTGGGCCAAAAGTCACCATGGGCTTTAAAAATTTATTAACTTTTTCGTTTTTTTTTGTCAGATTATAAAATATACAAAATGGAATTTTTTTTACACTAAGTATGGAAAATAATGTCACTTAAATGACACCCCGTTTTCAGCTTCGCAATGATGGGCTTAGAGCATTTTCCATAACATCTTTCAAAATTTGTGGCTGTAGCGTTCGAATTTCTGCAACAATGTTGGCCTTGAGTTCAAGGATTGTCTCGGGCTTGTTCACATATATTCGCTCCTTCAAATAACTCCAAAGAAAATAATCGGGTGCTGATGAACGCGCTGGCCAATTAATTTCCGAATTTCTGGAAATTATTCGCTCTCCAAAAATTTGCCTTAAAAGTGCCATTGTGTCTTGGGCAGTGTGGCCAGTGGCTCCATCCTGCCACATCTCAGGTCTGTTTTCAAGAGCACGATGTAAAAAATGTTCTATCATAAACCGATACCGCTCTCCATTTACGGTTACAGTTCGCCATTGTATGTAGTTACAGGGGGCCTATAATGAAATTGAACGGAAAATACGACATCATCGTAAAATCCGATGATTGGCGGTGGATATTCCTATTATAAAACTAAGTATTTCTACTTTCAAATTTGAATGAATCAAAATAAGCCTTCGTTCCTTTCCATAAAAGAAATAAGTATTTCGAATTGTTATCCATTTGTTGAAGACCTATAAAATCAAAATTTTCAGCATAAATATTATGCTGGAAACAGACGTGCGGATTTTACGCATGCGAATACGCATGCGAAAACGCAAGTTAACTACATGAGCGTATTATTTCGACATTGCGTTGTTATTTTTCGGTAGAGTTTTCAATAGAAAATATACAATTTGTTTTGGAATTTCTGTCAAAATATTGAAAAGCCGTCGTGATGTTAATATTAATTCATGTTATTTTTTTTTGTTATGTAGTCAGTACTGCTGCGGTGCGTTTTTTAGAAATAGAGACAACTTGCGGAAAAACGCAGCCTATGCGGAATACATGTATTTCATTTCATTTAAAGTAGTGTATTCTAATTTAAACGCACGCGTTTTTCCGCACGTCTGTTTCCAGCATTACATTGTTTAAATTTGCTAAAAATAATTTAATAAAGATATGTTCCTACTAACATTTAGGGAATTGACAACTCTATTTCGACAATTGAATTGAATTTTGTCGTAAAATCCGCTAACTCGGATTTTTATTTCATAATAGTATAATATCCGCGCGGATCGGATTTTACGATGTCGGAAAAATTTCATAATAGGTCTCCAGGATATAGGTGTCTTTGAAAATGTTGCAATCCTCTCTTTTGTGTTCGTTACCGCAATACGAGTAACGTAGTTTTAGTTTACAATTTTGTGCAACGTGACCATAATTTGAGCATCTGGAACAGATATTCGGCCCTTTTTTGTTGTGCCGATAGTAGTTCCATTTCACAATTGTCTAGAAAAGCTCGTTTATTTTTTTGTGTGTCTTAATGACAGTGAACCTCTTTTAACTTTGATTAAATATACCGGGTGATCATCCGTATTTATTTCTAATCAGTGAAAATTTTATGGCGACCACAGTGATTTCAGGCCAGCATTTACTAATTCGATCTTCTGACAATTGGTAAGAGAAGAATTCAATATTATTATTTTTGCAGTGATCAATTAACGTCTTGTGATGTACAGCTTGTTGGCATTGAACCCTTATTCCATTGCCAGGTAATTTGATTCTGGTTTTGTTGTCGGGAATATATGTGTTAGTGAGTATTTGTTAGCGAGTAGTTAGCGAGTTGCGTTACGACTTTTGACTGCGTTATCTAGCAAGATATTAAATTGATTGCTCGTTGGGATGTTCGGAATCACTTTGTCCGGAAATTCAAGAAAATCATCTTCCGAAGATAAGTTTTCAGTTTCCATTTCGGGTCTGTAACTTGCTTTTTTGGGTAGTGAGCCTATTAACGGAAAGTCTAATAGGATATTGTTTGACTGCTTCTTTTAGGATTCCAGCGTTAATATTATTTGGTTTTTGTAATACCAGCTCCAACAAGGGATTCCTTGCTGGACGCTTTAGAATTATTATTTGTTGGTGATATTTCATTGGTATAAATAATCGCGTTTGCACTGCACAAATATAAACTAACTGTTTCTATTGTTATTCACTTGTCACTGTTTATATTAGATAAATAATTTAATAATTTATACGGTAGACAATATTTAATGGTAATAACGATGTTGGTTGATTGGCTGATCATTATCGAGTGTCGAGGTTTTATTAATAATATTATAATAAAACTGTGTTAAACTTTAATCCAATAAAATAAATTAATACTTAAAAAAGCGCTTAATAAATTAAAAAATGATATTACTTACGATATTAATTCCCAAACAAAAGATACTTGAACGTTGATAATTCTGCTTTAGAACGTTGACTATTCGTTTCTTATTTCGAGCTTACATAATTCTACAAAACAATGCTGTTTACTGGCTACCGCTATCCATTGGTGAGATAGCTGTTCAACTGATGGCAGACATTTTTGGTGTGGGGACCATTAGTTGATAGAAGATAGATTACAAAACAGAGACCAAAACATTGGAGCTGTTTAGCTCATTACATACTGTTGGGAAAACCTAGTTAAAACTCCATACACAAAATATTTCAATACGAATTTATAAACAAAAAACAAACATATTTTTACATAATATTAAATTAAATTATTATTTATATTTTTTTTTGTAATATAATAATATACTCTTAAAATATTAATTCAAATATTAACAAATAAAAATGGTTTTTTAAGGTTTTTTTTTTGTTTTCTGTATTTAATTTATTTTAATTTTTTGTGTGCACCTAAAAATTATTTTTTTAGTTTTATTTAATTTCTTTTTGTTTTACAAAATTATCAATTTTTTATGCCATCTTCTCTTCTAAATAATAATAATAATTAATAATAAAATTAAATAAATATTTATGTAAAAAAATTATATAAAGCAATTCACGGCATGTTTTTTATTAAGCAAGAATTAATTTAACAATTTTTATCGAATTTAATTTTTGTTGTAAATAATAATAATAATAATACATAAAATAATAATAATTTTAATAATAGAAATGCTGTGCCGAGATTACATCTGTAAATAGCTTTAGAATTCAAGACAATCTCAAAAATATTCAGCAGATTTACAAATGAATCTGGACACCTCATTCTCGAGACTTGATATATAGAAATCGACACTCTTGAAGAAAAATTGGTATATATTTTGTAGTTTGGTACATAAAAAAAAAATAAGGAATGAAAAAAATAAAATAATTTATATGAGCATACTATTGAAATTCCAGCAGTAAAATTTATAAATATATTATGCGAGATAGTTTCAATAATACCATCATATATAAATAGTATTCGTATATTATTTAGTAGTTATTATGTTCCAGATACAATTTAATTATTATTTTACGTTATGTGGTTAACAATAATGTAAATTTAAAGCTTAAATTTAATAAATATGCAAATAGAAAAATATTTCTTATTATTTTTTTTATTTGTTTTTAAATTAAATTTTAAGAAATATTTATAATAAAGCATTTAACTTTTTGTATTTTTTATATTTGTTTAAATTTATTTGTATTATTATGATCTTTAATCTGACATACAACCCAAAAATTTATTTATGTACAATTAATATTTTTTTTTTTATAAATATATTTTGTGCAAACAAAAAATAATAATAATAATAATGTGTATGTAATAAATAACCAAATTTATATCCATTTTCAACAATTGTGATAAAAGAGAATTTCCCCATTTATTTCCACTCAATATTTTTATACAATAATTTTGATTTTCTCAAATAAGCTCGCACTGTTCATTTCCTCAAATTAAAAAACATTTGCTAATCAATTTTATTTAGAAATTTGGATCTAAAATAAAACTTTTGTGATGAATTCTGGGTATTTATAATAGTTTATAGTTCTTTGGTC
This sequence comes from Nephrotoma appendiculata, assembly GCA_947310385.1. Lineage (NCBI taxonomy): Eukaryota > Metazoa > Arthropoda > Insecta > Diptera > Tipulidae > Nephrotoma > Nephrotoma appendiculata. Next base: position 316,828,788 of record OX371223.1, read on the forward strand.
CTCCTAGATAGAACTATACGACAATTCCAGAACTCCAGTATATAATTTTATTTTTCCTTCTTACATATACGTCTCATTTCGTTTCTTCTCGTTTGTCTCTAGTTAAGCTTTCCTGCTTTTTTATTTTATTTCAATAATGTGTGTGTGTTTGTGTAAAAATAAACAATAATTTAATATTTTTTTTAACTAAAATAACTTAAAATAATATTTTTATTTAATTTTTGTATTTTTTAAAAATTGGTTATATTCTTGCAGTAACTAAAACAAGTTCTGCAGTAAAAATTATAATCTCTTTATATTGTATCATAAATATATAAAAAATAATAATAATAATAAGATTAATGAATACAAGAATAATTATTAGGGCAATAACGGTTTTGAATAAATGGGTTTATCATCATATACATATATAAAGTGTTTATGGGTTGAGTTTTTAACGCTTTGCTATACAAATCATAATAGTAATGCCTCCAGAAAAGTATTGTTTTCTTTTTAAATTTTGTATTTAATAATAATGTCGATCATTCACACGAAAGTTAAATCTGAAAGAAAATAAAAAAAAAATATTTGATTATACATTATAATTACAAAGTAAAAAACGTTTGTAATGAGTGTAATGTAGTAACGGGATTGGGTATGATTCGTCAAATTCAAGATTCCTAAAACGAAATTCCAAAACAAAAATTCCAAAAATCAAAATTCCAGAAACCACAATTCCCATTGAAACATTTCAAAAAAAAAATTCCTAAAAAAAATAAATTCCTATTCAAAATGCTATATTTTAAAATTCCAATATATAAAATTCCAAAAAATGTCCATGAATATAAATTGGAATTTATTTTTGGAAATTTTGAGGTGTACTACGAAATCCCGTTTTACAAAAACGCGGTTCTCAAAATCGTGGTTTTCAAAATCCCGGTTTTCTTTTCTTCTAGTTCTAAAGTCTTGATTTTGAAAAAAAAATACTTTTTATTAATTCGGGCCGGCCGGACAATAATATTTTGGGAACGGGTCTGTTATCCAAAAAAAAGATCCAACTGACCTAAATTTCCAACATCCTAATTAACAAAAATATAAAATTCCATTTTACAAAATACGATAACATAAAAATTGAAAAAAATTAAAATTGCAATTGAGAAATTTCCAAAATTTGTTTATTTTAGAAAAAAAAAATCCATATACAAAATTCCATTATTTCGCAAAAATTCTAATTGATTTATTTCAATTAATTTAATTATTTTAATTAATTAATTTTAATTATATTGCAGTCATTAATAAATAAGTACTGTAACGGTTTTGGGAAATTCTAAGATACCGTTGAATAAACCTTAATCGAAAATAATAAATTATAATAAAATTTCCAAAATAAATTCCATTTTATGCCCAGGAAATATGAAAGGCACGCGCCTTTCATAATTCTATAGGCATAAACAAGAATTTTTTTTGGAAATTTGTATATTGGAATTTTGAAATTTGGCATTTTGGTTTTTAGAATCTTGTCGTTGGAATTTTGATTTTAGAATTTTATTTCTGGAAATTTGGATTTGGCGAATCGTACCCAATCCAATCCTAATATTTTAACATAAAAATAAAATTTCCAAAATTTTTTTTGCCGCTTTTATGTACGACCTTTCGAGATAAAATATTTGTTTTTAGAGACGGGCTTACGGTCTTGTTTTTATTCTTTAAATAAAAAACGTATTTAGATTGTTATAACCCCGACATGTTTCGGTTTTAATGTGCCATTTTCTGGGAGGTGCAGTGCAATTTATTTCTACAAAATCAATAAGATTTGTTTTAACCAGCGTTCAAAAATACTCTTCACTTTCTTTCTATTCCATTTATATTCTCTCAATTAATGATTTTTTAATTTTTTACCCACTTTTTCGATCGTAAATAATAAAATAAAAAATTAAAAATAATATTCAGTTTTTAACGAATAGTGAGCGAATAATGAAAAAACAAACAGATCGATGTTTTAAATAGATCAGAAATTATATTTTTCTATGCTGCTATTTTTACTTGGAAAACTCGATGCATTTAAGCAAGCAAGCTATAAATTTAAATAAAAATTTTGAAATAAATATCGAGTGGCTTTGAAATAATAGAAGAAAAGATAAATAGAAGATGTAGAAGGAATCGACACCATTATCTTGTACGACTCTTTTCTCCCTTTTTTAATTTTTTAGAATCCATGTTATATCCAATTTCAATTTGTACTAGAATCCACATATAAACTTTACCTTTATTTGATTGTTATTTATTTTAGCATTATTTTTTTTCTTTTAAAAGTTGATCTTTTTATACTGCTGGTTATACGCTACGTGTTCTTTACAGCTATCGAAATCTTTCTTTTCTGAGGTTTGATAATTTACTAATGTGTTGCGCTACTCCATAAGACTTCTTTTTAGTTACCAATAAGTATTTAATTTTTTTTATATTTAAACTCTTCATATATAGGTTTTGCACTTCAAATTCACGATTTTGCAAATGATATTAAATTTTTTTTTTAATTCATTCACAAATTTTTACAAGTCAACCACAATTTTTTATACTTCATTGTATAAAATTTTTTCTAAATCAACCTCAAATTTTTGCAAAGCAAATTCGTGTTTTTTCAAAGTAACTTTAATTAAATGTAGAGTAAATCGGTTGAATTTGTGGTAAAAATATTTGAATTTACTAAATTCAAATATTTTTACCACAAATTCAACTTTTATACAACTGCTTGTGATTTAACTTTCTCCTCAATAATAGAAGTTTGGTTGATTTGTGTACTTTGTTTTAGCATGATCTAGCACAATTTGAACAATTTTGGTTGCCAATACAGTTTTTTAGAATGCCCAAGTACATTTCATACATAATAGCGGTTTTGGAATAACATAAAAAACTCTCTTTTTAACTTCATATATAGCCATACTTTCAGGAAGTCGTGACGATTTAAAGTAACCTTCATCGCCGTTGCTGAGCTTTTTATTAGAACAACCTTCACCCGATTAAGTTTAAGGCCACACTGAGAAGTCGATTTTAAACTTAAAGTTGTTAATTTATAGCTATTCAAGAGGAACCTAAACGTCTTCTTGAATACTCAAGCGAGTTGCCAATATCAAGAATACATTCAAAAATAACATGTGGATTGTAATGTGTCTTGGTAAGCGTTTTTTGTTTGTGTCGTTTTATTCGTAAACTGTTTTAAAAAATACTTTGAAATCAATGAATTACGGAATTTCAAACTCAATTATCTACTTAATTATGCACTGCTATACTTTTGTTGTGCATTGTTACGAGTTTTAACGTTGCAATGAGATTTTCAGTTGTAAAATCCCGTAAATGTTTTTACAGATAAACTAAGATTAGTTATCGTTAGTTCTTAATAATTATATTCACAAGGGTGGATGGTGGGGGGGGGGGGGGGGGGGGGCTCAATAAAAGATAAAGAAATTACTATGGGAAGTCTTAAATATATTGGTAATATTATAAATCTGTCTTTAAATTTTCGATCTAAGATTTTCAAATAAAATAATATTTTCCTAGGCGCAGTGGTTTTTACTTTTGAGCATCATGGTACCAAAATGTTTTAAATCACAGAGCGATTAAGAATTGAAAAACTCAAATCAGAAAACCTAAGAGACGAATCAGCATCTATGAAATTTTTCAAACATTTCAATGATCGTAATTATGATGTCTGACTTCAATGTTGACACATCATATTCTTTATAAAATTATCACAAATTTATTCGAAGTTAATCAATTAAAATATTTTTAATATCATTTTTAAAAAATTATCTTACCTCTATTTTCTTGACTATCAGAAGTGACTAGTGTTGATGTATTATTATTGTTATTATTATTAATATTACTTTTGTTATTGAATTCATCGATACTATGTGGCGCACTACTAAAATCAATTAATTGATCTGTTATAATTTCTGTTGTTTTACCATCAATTAGTGATGCACCGCTACAAGTAAACAATTTAAAATTAATTTATTATAATTTCTAAGAATAATTTTTTGTTAGTAAACATACTTTAAATTACTAATACTGTATCCTTGATGTCCATTTTGATTTTCAATAAATATTTCTGCGTTATTTACATCACTTCTTAATTTACCATTGCCCTGGTGTGACACAACCATTTGTGTTAATTTATCTACATTATCCATATTCTTATTATTAAAGCTGCCTAGTAGTGAATTTTCTTTTTCTGTCACTGAACTCTCATATGACGATAATCTATTTTCATTTGAATTTAATAAATTTTCTTGATTGCTAATATCATTATTGGCTGTTTCTTCCAATACAATTGTATTTGAATTGTTTGCATCGCCATTATTTGTGGCTGGGGAATTATCGGATGTCGCCACCATTTGCTGTGTTTGATTTTCAGTACTTTCATTATTCTGATTGTCAACACTTTTATTGGCATTTTTAGCACGAGTACGGGCCATAATCTCTTCGACACGTTTACGGCGCTCTTCACGCTCTTTTTCTTCTTTTTTTTGACGTTCGGCTGTTTCGATTCGCAATTTTTCAGCTTCCTCGCGCGCCTTACGCTCAGATTCTTCACGTTCTAATTTCAAACGGTTCTCTTCTTCCCGTTTTAGACGATCCTCTTCTCCTCGTTTTTGAGCCTCCTCAATGGCCTGATTTAAGCGTTCCTCTTCGGCTTGTCTTTGTAATTGTGCCAACCGATGTGCTTCTTCTTCCATGCGTCTTTGTTCCTCCTCCTCCTCCAATTGTTTTTGTATAATTAATCTTTCTTCCTCCTCGATACGGAGTCGTTCAACCTCAGCAAGTCGTTCTGCTTCTTCGCGTGCTAAACGTCGCCTTTCTGCTAACGCTGCTTTTGCTTCTTCTGCTGTGTTTATACGATTTTTAGCAATAAATGATGCCGACATATCAGCACTGTCCAATTGGGATAATTCGGACATTTGAGGATTTTGTAAAGGTGTTGATTTTACTACAGGTTCTTGTGGTAGTATTTCTTCTGATTCCACAACAACAATTGATGTTTGAGGTTCGGACATTTCTATACTAGGCTCATCGAAATTAACAAGATTTACTTCATGCTGAATAGGATCTTCTGTTATTTGCACAATATCAATACTTTCTTCTTTTATTTGCACGTCCCCATTCTGGGTTGTTTCAACTGTAACCGTCTTTTCAATTTGAGTAACAGTTTGATCACCAGTTTCACTAATATCTACAATATTTAGTTGTTTTGTTATTGTTGAAACGGTAGGTGTTGATTCCACTACTACTGCACTGGGTTCTTGTCTGTCAAGATTGGTTTTACTAGTTCTGGTAGACGCTAACGGAGACTGTGTAACTGAAGATGGCCTCGAAGCACTTCGAGGAGTCTGCAAAAACAAGAGGAAATTAAATCTTGTTAGAAATATGTATCATAAAATTGTTACTTACTTTTGCTGGTGTTCGCTTTTCTGCCGATTTATTTATATCCTGTTGAATACTTTTAGCAGGACTTTTAGTCATGCTTGAATGTTTCATTAATGATTTAGGAAGTGGGGGTTTATCTGTTTTTTGTTTACCATCTGGAGTTTCACCTGCAATAACACCTTTTAATTATTTTTAGCAAATCGATAAAAATTTAAGCAATTAAAATAATACCATTTGTTGTGACCCCGGTACCAGCAATACTAACAGGTCTTGGTTTACGCGGTGTTCTTCTTTGTATAACACCAATGCATACAGAATTCGACATTGAACTACCAGGTCGAGATGCTGTTGTTAAACTACCACCAGGTGTTACTTCACCCGATCGCAAACCTACGGGAAACGGAACACACTCATTAATCATAGATGAATTAGTATGGGTATTAAGCTGCTTAAAACTAAATCTTAATCAACTTTTGTAGTGTTTCTGGTAATGTATTTTCCGCCACCTTGTGCAATTGTAAAATAATAAGATAGAAGTTCGAAGCTTCATAAATTTACAAATAATTTAAATAAAAAAATGAACTTCTACCAAAGGCGTGTGCATATCATTAGTATTTAGGTAAGTAATACTATAACATAATATACTTACAGCTTACTATGAAAAATAATAATTTAGCATTAGATTTATATAAGCTATATAACAGCAAAAATCGTGACTAAAAATCGTAAACCATTTCGTATAGTTAATAACTATAAAATTATTTCTTCTAGAGAGTAACATTCTTGTGAAAAGGTAAATCGTAAAAAGGTCATCAACTATTATAATATGATCAGGAATGTTTATTTGGTAAAAACAGTCGCAGATTGGGTAGTTTTGAAGAAAAACTTACATCAAATTCTTTTCCAAGTAAATGTTGATAGTAGATCAAAAAATATGACTGACAAAGCAATATATACGAAATTCCTCAAAAAAATAATCAAAATTTAGTTTTTAAAAGAATTTGCTAGTTTTATAATTCAGTGGCAACTGCTATTATTTTGTCAGCGATGCTACCCGAAAACGATAGGATTCTTTCCATTTTTATGGAATTTGGAGAAAATGTTCTTTATATTCGAGAAACGTGAAAAACGATATTTGTATCCAATCCAATTTTATTATGTATCACTACAAAACAACTGAAAATTTTATCGTTTTGAAGTTTCCTAGTGGCTTAAATACGCCGACAAGTCGTCCTATTTCAACAATTTTTAAGTAATTTTACTTAAAAGTGTTGTTGAAAGGTTTCACCTAAATTTTGAAAGATTTGACCACAAATGGAAAAACAAAAATAATACATAAATACATGCATAGATATCATAATAAATAATTAAAACGACCTGTTAAAATTTGCTAACATCATAAACTTTCTTTTGGTAAATACCATTTTGTTCAAGTAACGAGGTACCCCACTTTTTGTAGAGCTTCACAAAATTACCGTTATTCAAGTTTTCTTTCATGATAAGACTATTATTATGAACGAAGACTTGTTTTTGCTTAAGAAAAACCCGAGAACAGAATTTTTAAAATATTATATATCTTAAAAACGAAAAATGATGCTGATATTTTTATTTCTTTAAATGACGATCAACATTAAAATAAATAAAAGTTGTTGTTGAAAGTAGTGAACAATTTTGTGAAGGACATTTAAAAAATCTTTTTATCGTTTTTCGAATTTCTTGAATTTATAGAACACTTCCCTAAATTATAATGAGAATCGAAAATGGTGAAGACAAAATCCGATCGCTTTCGTGTGAAACCGCAAGGCTTATCCGGGAGTTGTAGAGTTTCCTGAGATTTCATTATTAAAAGATCAGAGAAAAGATTTATTTATAATATTGCAATTAGTTTAGTGCTAATAAAGAAACGCAAGAAGGAAAACAAACGGCAATATAATTAATTAATCATTATGATTTTTAAATTTCTGATTAAAGAGAAAACTTATTATTGTGTAGCTTTGGAAGGTTATGATTTGATCGTTGATTAAAATTCAGCAGAATCAAAATAATCTAAGCAGTCCCTCGTTGATCTAGTGGATCAATAAAAATTTTCCTGTTTTCGTTAAAATATTGCAACAGCTTCAGTATTATCTGCAATTTTTGTCGATTTCCTTTTTTGAGGTTTAAAAGTCATAACATTAAAAATTTGCATAAAAATGTCGTTGAGCTCATTGGATCTCATTCAACTGCTATTCTAAGTTAGATAATCTGGCGATAATTTGGTTCGGGTTAAAGTAAGGTAATATCGATCTGTAACAAATTACGTAGGCGATGATCGTCATCTAATCACTGCAAAGCCATTTAATTTTTTTTTTATGAGAGGACACCGGAGAATCTATAAAACTTTCACTATCAATATTTGATAAACGAATACATATAGGAAACAACAATATTAAGATATTTTGATTAATAAATTTCTCTTTATAGAGCCATAAATCCTTATTTTATTTACATCGTTCCATTTTCAATAAGAAATTAATTTTGCAATAAAATTTCAATATTTACTGAAGTATATTATTTACATTTTTACAAAAACTTTTATTCATACTTCCATAGACATTCGTATAGTAAATACTTGGGACAATACAAATTACAAGATTAAATGGTCAATATACTCAAGAGCGCCGCAAACCTCACAACCTGTTATCTTGAGCGTAAAAAGAAAAGAACTCTCAAGGAAGCACCACACAAATCAGTGTACTTTTTGCCATCCACTCTACTCAACAGATTAATTCTCATTTTAACCCATATATCTCGTAGTGTTCACTCTCTCTCTCTCTCTCTTATACTTTAGATGTGAATCACCCTTTTCTGACCATAGGCGTTGTATTGGGATTGAGCTTATCGTCGTGTCCTTAAACACTAATACCATAAGCAATTTTGGAAGATACAAGTGCATTCGCAACATGTCAGTCATGCTTCGGTGGGGACATCATTTCGTTCAGCTCACCTTTTATCACATTCAATCATTTCTTGCAATCATCAGTCAAATACTACTATATGTGCTGAAAAACTCAATCGTTTAGATTTAAACTTTTCAAATCGCCTTTCCTTGTCTGTTCAATACACCGAGCCTTGCCGATCACCACAAAATTATCTGCAAATTACAATATTACAACTTTGTTGCTATTAGCATTTGTCTGGTGAATCATCGAAGTATGCAGGTTGAAACGGGTTGGCAAATTTTGATTCATTTTAGAATACCAATATTCAACAGAATTTGATCTAACAATACCGCAAAAGCTTTCATGTTCTCTTTTCGTATCTCCCATATAAACTTTTCAATACATTCAAATGCAGAGCGTCGCTTGCGTTTGCCCGCCAATCTCACTCATCCGTCGTCTTTTTTCATAAGTTTACGCTCTTCCATAAAGTCGGTTATCGTCCAAATGACTTGGTGAGCCAAATCACTAGCTGTTAATGAAATATCCAGTTATATCCCATTCTTGATTTCGCATTCATATCACAACATACAATAGACTAACGATGATTAGTCGTCCATAATCGGCTGTTTCACACACATCAAACATCCAGAGGACTACTTCTTACTAATTGGAACTCAATAAAACTTATAGATTCAACCTCAATTGATTTTATGCGATATGAGCAATCTTCAAAAGAAATAATACGATGCAACGTAGGGGTAGATCCTATCACGATACCGATAGAGATCCTAACTTTATTTAAACTTTTAATTTCGTCCGATCTCCGATAATTTTAGGATTTTAAACATTCTTTCATAATTTAATAAACACATTTTTATTAATCACTTGTTTTTTGTTTCGCAGAATATTTTGAATATTTTTCAAAAAGTTTAAAAAATCACTCGATCGATTTCGACTTGTTAGGTCATCATCAGGAGTATCTACTCCTGATGATGATCTAACAAGTCGAAATCGGTCGAGTGATTTTTTAAACTTTTTGAAAAATATTCAAAATATTCTGCGAAACAAAAAACAAGTGATTAATAAAAATGTGTTTATTAAGTATAAGTGTGTTTCGCCAAGTGCCTACGGCAAATAGCGTAAAAAGTATTCTTTCATAAATTGTTGGAATACATCCATCTTTGCCTATAATCATTTTATTTGCCGACAATGCGTTAGCTCACGATCACTTGGAATTTTCCAATGATCTTCTGCGTGTGTATTTTACATAAGCACGAGTTAGCATAGTAATTCCTCACAAGACGAGTGGGTTGCAGATCTCACAGTATCGTAATGGTCAAAATTAGTTGAGATGAAATTACTTTCGATTGGACTGTAGCTTGGAATTTAATAAAAAATCTGTCACCATCTTTTGATGGTTTATGCTTAAGATTCTTATTCGAAAGAACTAGCTTTTTTGCTTCGCAAGGTCCAAATATTAAATAAAATTGTCACGAAAATACAAATGATGCTAAATTTTTAAAGTAAAACTTGTACAGCAGAGTACAAGCGAGTTGTTTAAGTTGTCAAGTTTTACAAATTCGATCAAAAAATTGAGGTAGGATTTAATTAAAGAATTTAATTGTAACTAATCTTTAGATTACAACAAAGTAATTACTAATTCTAAATTTAACATTATTTTTCTACATAAGAAATATTTATATATGTACGTAATTCTATTTAAAAAAAAAAGTATAAAAATGATGCGAATTAAAGTCCCACCACCCTCCTCCAAGTCAAATAGAAATTACCATAAGTGTATTTACAATAAATGGATTTAAATTTAATGAGATATGATTAATCAAGATAATTAGTACTTAAATGTTTCCCCTTGATTTAGAATTTACATAGTATTAATAGTTTTGCATTTAGCAGGATTTATATTAGATTATTTACTACTTAATATATAAAGAGATATATAAAAAGAAAGAGAACAGGTAAAGTAAATATAGGTTTTAAGGTAATCAAGCTTTGATTATATTTTTTTTTGCTTTAGTGGACCAACCTGAATCATTTTCATTTGGTTGCGCATCTTTTTGGCGATTTACAAATTTCTCGTTCCTTGATTTGAAAATAGTGTTGGTGGTGGTGGTGGTAGTAGTAGTAGTAGCGGTAGTAAATTTTCTATCACCTTTTGTAGCAAGTTGTAACATGCTTTGTGAAGCACCAGATTTTTGCAGCTTTTTATTATTTAATACAATTTTATTTCTCAATTTACTACTTGTATTATTTATACCATGCAAATTTATCATACTTTTTGACATTGATTGTTTTGTGGTGGGGGATTCTGTGCTATAACTTGTGCCATTGGTTTTCGCTTCTAATAAAGCTCGTTCACGTTTTTCACGTTCAATTATTGCACAAATATGCTCACCATGTCGTTTACGCGGTTGCGCTAGCTGATCTAATCGAGTCATTGACATAGTTCGACCTTTTTTTTGTTTTTTTTTTGGTGCATTATATGTAAATTAGTTTTTTTGTCAAACAATAATTATTGGCCACAACAAAAATAAATAAAAAGTAAATAAAAATTAAATTACAAATTCAAACTGTTTGTTGCAACTATGGAAAAGTACTAATTATATTTATGTTATTTCTTAAACAAAAACAAATTGATTCTATATATATATATACCGCAACCTAAATAAATATTTGCTTTTGTTTAAGAAATAAATAAGGCAGTGACATAAGAAAAGCAGGTCGTCTCTTCAATTTATAAATCATTAATTTAAAAAAAATATAACTCAATTAAATTAAATCACTGCAAAATTGTTGCACAAAACTGTGCCAATAAACCTATGTAACTGTACCTGGTGTACGTGGTGTTAAACTACCCAATGATGATCGTGAACCATAGAATGATCTGTCTCGTGGACTAGGTACGGTCGGCATCAAATCAGTCTTTCGTCGAGCAACACTTCGATACGAGATGGGTGACGAGTCTATCTCTTCTAAAATCAAATTAAAGAAAACAAATATTTTTTTTTAGAAATTTAGTTAGCATCTAAAACTATAACACAATTAAAACAAATTCGATTTATACGTAATCATGCGTGCGTGTAAAACAGAAGCTGGAAACATAAACTTAAAATATTTTTAAATAATTATTTATTAAAACCAATACAATACAAAACTATAAAACACTTCTAAACAAAGCAGGACAAGGTTAATCTTACCCGATGGCAAATTAATGAAAAAATGAGCAAAATAATCTGGTGAAATCGGCAATTTGATAATGTAACTTGTATCGTATTATATCAATAACGGAAAATCAAAATATACCACCACCAAAACAAACAAAAAAAACATAAAAGCGATAATACATATAAATAACTCAAATTTATTGATTTTTGCCAAAAAATGTATTCTATCAATATTACACAAACGCATTGAATAAACACACCGTGTTTAAATTTAAAAATTTCTTACGTCACACTATAAAATCTTGCCACTAACTAATTCACCACAACACAAACTATACATTGAATGCATGTACGCGAATTTGTTTGGCCTAAACATTTCTTTTAATTTTAATTTAACAGTTATTATGTGTCATAATTTACACGATCAAATTTCCATTATGCACATTAAAATAATATTAATGAAAGTCTCATCATCTCAAAAATTTCCCCTCCAAAAAAAATACTGTTAACAATTTTTAGAGGTCAATTAATTTTTTCGAGTGTAGGATGATTCATCGAACACTATACACTTCTCGACGACGTGTTAAGTACGAGTGTGATTGTATTATGCCTTCTGCTTGTACAAAACGTGCTTACCGATATAAGTCTAGACAAATTCTAAAACATATAACCGATCAATATTTAATAGTTTATGGTGCAATTAACATTAATTCAATTCCTATACATGCGCTAGATAATGTAATTTAATTAAAATCAATTAACTTTCTCGACAAACATTTGTTAATTAATAAAATATGTATGTATGTATGTTTATATCGTAATTATAAATGCATAAACAGCTAGATGCAGCTATACTTCATCAATAAATAATTATTAGTGTTGTAGTTTCTTAAAAATAAATATCATAAATTCAACTAAATTCAATGCATTGTGAAATGAAAGATTAATTCAATTCATATCATCAGGTTTAGTGCAATTAGTGGTTAACTCTTCATTTTCAAACTAAAATTATGTTTTGTGTTAATAGTTGGTGTTACTTTACTGGTTGCATCATTGTTTAGTGTTATATGGAGGAGTTAAATACGCTTTAGAAATTTTTATGTCGTTAATCTTCCTCTCCCCATTTACCCTCTTAATATGAGCGATTACTGGAATATATAACTTCCCCGGTTAAGCACAGAGGTACTCTCCTAGTCAGTTTGGACTTTTCGTTAGTTCGGCAGAGATAGTAAAAATCATTGATTGGCAAAATTTTAGATTTTAATTAAGTTTCAACTGTAATTTATATACATGGAACATCCTAAGGGATTTTGACCTAAGAAGTTCCTAACGAACGGCCCTAATCTTTGGAGCTGTGTGTCACACGGACCAATGCCACTAGGGTCCTGGTCAAATAATATACAGTTAGAAAATCCTGTGGTCAATAAACGGCCTTACTCCACGTAAATCGGCGGAAGTTCAACAAACCATTGACTTATATTTACACCTAACCTAAGGCGGGAACAAAACATATAAACATACCAATCAGCTTTTTCTCAAAAATTTTGGAAAGAAAACATCGCTCGTTGTCAAAAAAGCTATCGACTCACCACATATTTTGTAAGGGGAAGTTAATCTGAAGTTGATTTGCCCTATTACGAGGGTAACCGTAAAAGTTTTTAGAAAATGGTAATACTAGTGTCCGATGCAAATCTCTATGTCAGTCAAAAAGTGTAACATTTTTGTAGGTTATGTTTCTCAAAAGTCTGAATCCAGTTCGCATCACCACATTGTTTTTTATTTACTTGAAAAATTGAATTCAGTGAAAAAATAGAATTATCGCGTGAAAATTTACGTGTGATGATTTTTTACGATTTTTGAAAGGGGCCAACAACAATGCTTCGCATCACTTCATTCGACTTTTGGCGACGAAGCACCATCCTTGGCTAGTTTTTATAATTGATACAATGAATTTAAACGCGAACGACGTTCATTCAAAGACGAGCATCTTGAGTCTTGAAGGTCGTCCAAAAACAGCTGTTGTGCCAGAAAACATCATGCTGTGAGAAAACTGATTGAAGAGGATCGTCATGTGACTTATCGTGAAATTGACGCATACCTAGGCATTAGTAACACCAGCGTACATACGATCTTACATGAACATTTAAAGGTGCTGAAGCTATGTGCAATTTGGATTCCACATTTGTTGAAAGACGCACAAACAAAGGTTCGTGTCGATTGGGGCCGCCAAATGCTTGAAAAATTCGTTGGAGGTACTTCCAAAAACGTATACAAGATCGAAACAGATGACGAGTCATGGATATATGCGTATGAGCCAGAAAGAAAAGAGCAAACGACTGTTTGGGTCTTCCAATTCGAAGAAAAACCAACAAAATTTGTGCGAGCTCGGAGCGTTGGGAAGCAAATGGTAGCGTGTTTCTTCACGAAAACGGTTCATGTGGCTACAGTCAATTCAGTTTTGTATGTTTTGTTTGCCCGAGGTTTTCAACAAATTGAGAGAAAACAACCCAAAACGGCGAATCATTTTGCATCACGATAATGCGAGCTGACACACATCACATCAAACAAGCAAGTAGTTAAACACTCAAACGATCGAATTGATGGGTCATCTGCCTTACATCCCCGACTTGGGTGACTTCTTCCTGTTCCCAACAATCAAAGATAAGATGTGTGGGACAACAGTTTTTATCGCCTGAAGAGGCGATTGAAGCGTTCAAAAACCATGTTTTGGAGCTATCATCTTCAGACTGGCAAAAGTGTTTCGACAAATAGTTTGAGCGTATGCAAAAATGTAACGATCTTAAAGGCAAGCAATAAAACAATTTTTGATGAAAATGTTTAATTTTTTATTACTTTTTCTAAAAATCTTTACGCCAGCTTTATGCCGCTCGTTACTTTAAAGCTAATGCTTCAGGAGGCAGTAGCGAGACTAACGAACGACAGATGGATTAATAGCCTCATGTATAATAACTATGTAGATCTGGACCAAGAAAGTAATTGCAAGATCCAGATAACTGATCTAAACAGTTAATCGCTCAATGCTAAATACACAAACGGACTTGGCGTCTCCTCACGTGATTAATGTCGTAGTTGCGAAGATAAAGATCAGAAACAAAATATACTGCATTTGTTTTGCACCTGTTTCCGTTTAGAGTCAAACAGACACAAATTTCTGGAGCCTTCTGGAAATTATAAGCAGGAAGACATTCACAAGTATCTCAAACTGTGAGGAAGCATGGTATCCTTAATTTCATGGTGTGCTCGGAAGCGGGATGGGTATAAACCTGAAGGCATTCCTCCAGCTTCATTGATAAAACATTTTACAAATTGGACAATTCCGCTGTGCTTCAGTCACAAAATTGAGACCACTCTTCAAGTCTGGAGCCTGAAATGTGTGTCATCTTATAGAGATAAAATATGAATATATGAATATCTTCAACCCCAAAATTGTTTGAACTGGTCGTATGCAACAGCTTTAAAACATTGATCGCTTGTTATATTTCAAATAAATATGCGTTTATGTCAAAAAGATCATCATCAGCCTGATTCCATCAGCCATTGCAAAACTTTAGAGCGGCTATTCAAAATTGGCGTCACCAACCGGTTTGTAGCTTGGTTTAAATCATATTAAAGTGATCAAGTTCAAATATGTTGAGCTGGCAAATAATAAATTTTAATTAATGGGATAACCGAAAAAAGGAAAATATCGACGATACTAAGGAACTACGGATACTTTTAAACCCCCTTTACCTTCTTTTGTTTTCATTGAAAATATGTTTTACCAAGCATATAGTACAGTGAATTGCTAAACCGACTCCATTTCTTGGTTTCATTAAAAGTGTTTTTACATCAAATAAAATAATAAAATAATTTATCAAATTTTAATTTACAAACTCAATAAATATTCATAAACCCACTTTTATTTAAGTTACAGGCGGATTTTATTATTTCATCGGCGAATTGTATTTTACGAAATCGGAAAACATTCATAAATAGGAGCTGAGGTTCGTATGTTACGATATCCGCCACTTAAATACTATACATATACGGATTTAAATACATATTACATTTTCGTATAATCCGTTTTCGTTATATTTTTTATGTCGTGTCGGATTTAGAAACAAAAACCACGACTGCTTAAGAAATTAAGCCCTTTACTTGGGCTGATTTACTTGCGATTGTTGATAAATTATATTAGAAATTCGCATAAATTTATAATTTCAGTTGGAACGAAAACTAAACAAAAACTACGTAAATTCATGTCACATTTCCAAAACCTAAATCCGGCTCGGTAGGTCGATCATATTAATGTCGATTTTCATTGATTTTTTCTCACTCCCAAAATGTTACCCTCATTTTTTACTCCTATTTTGTTTCAATGGAACAAAATTGTACTACTCCACTACTCTCTAATTTTTACTTTATTATTTATATTTGATTTTTATAATTTCACTAATCAAATTACCAATGCGCCGCATATTTTGACAAATGACAGAAAAAAAATTGGCGAATAGATTTATAACAACAACAAAAGCGTATACTCGTGGTAATATTTTTTATTTTCAATGAAACATTTTGACAGCAGTTGGAGTATCATAGGGTACTATTTTTTCTTCAATGAAAATCGACATAATTATATCGGATCGAGCAAAGCTGCCCAATAGAAATAAACTCTAAATTAATTTCAATGAAAACCTCGTAGTCGCCAGCGTCGATGGTTGTTTGTATTACAAGTTTTCGGTGTTTTGTAATATGAGTGGTGGTCGTCTTTTTTCACAAGATTATCTCTTCAGCACTCTGTACTCTAAAATATTCATGTCCTATTACTATGTATTCTTCTCATAATTACTCTTTGTTATAATCTAAAACACTTAATAACTAGAACCGCGAATCCAAAACAAATTATACTAATTCATGTTCTTCTAATTTAAGAATCTGCTAAACAATTTAGATACAGAGAATCCGTTGCTAATATGATTATTCTGTCTTTTGTATTTTTGTAATTCCATGAAACGATGTAACTTGAACAAAAAAAAATGGTATTTTAAATTATCTCTGTAGTCACACCTTTTTGTATACAATTTCGAAAGATTGTGAACGACAATTGTACAAGTGGAAAATACTCGTTTGTAAACCTTATATTTGTGAATTTAAACATTACATGTGAAACTTTTCCTCCCCAATCAACATAGATAATCAATTTTATTTATCTTGATAAGATAAACAAATAAAACAATGAAAAAATTCAATGTTATTACATTTTGTACAAATTTTTTGAAGGGTAAATATTGTTTTTGTAAATAAAGCTTGGCGAATTAACGCAATGTTAATATTTAATGATGCAACACATGTATGTAATGTATGTTTAATGGATTAGTGTCAATATATCTAAGAACATTCTCAAAATAATGATAAATGAAAATAAAGATTTTTGTTAAAAGTAATGCCCAAAATTAGAAAATTAAATAAAAAAAAATGAAATATTTTCGTTAAATGTGGTTTCATTCTTACCCATACCCTTATAATATCCTCGTGCGTGTTCTACATTAGTTTTTATACCACCACTACTTGGATTATCTATATCAATTTGAGGTCCAATAGTTAATGGATAACGTTTACCTGGGCGTTCATCTTTCGAAGAACTCCAATTAAAAACTTCATACATTGAAGCAGACATGTGCCGAAGATCTATTATTAATATGTATTTATATAGGTTTAAATTAATTATATGAAAAAAATAAAATGATGATTGAAATAAATCAAATATTGAAGAAAGGGTTAGTAAATTTTTTTGGTTAGTTACTCAATTTTTCCCCCCAAATAAATTTTAGTATATCTTCTATATTCCCATTGTAATGTGTAAATATTGTACCGATTTAAATAACTATTAACTTACAAATAATTAAATACACATTTTAGCCGTTAAATTATTAACAAAAAATAAAAAAAGTATTTAGTACAAAAAAAAATAATAAACCAATTTAAAAAGAAGTGTAATAGATTGAGATAAAAGAAAATTATAACTAACTCTCGATTATGTGAAATAATAATAATAATAATTATTTTGCACCATATAGGGGCGTACCTTCATTTTTTCGATCTAGCCCACTAGCCGATGTCGCACGCTTCTTTGGGCCATCACTTAAATCTCGTTCTGAACTACGACGAGTTAAAGTGTTACCGCCTGAAAATGCCACATTTGTTATGGAGGTTGATCTGCAATTTAAAAAGGATAATTTTTAAAATAAGGAAATTTGACATCAACAGTATTTTTAATTAAAACTATTTTATTCTAAATGGTGTTAAAAAAATGGTAATACATTTAATAGTAGTGATCTAATTTTTAAAGTGCGAAATCAAAAATTTCTGATTTTATCCAATTTTTAATCGCGTAAATATTTTCAAATTTATTTAAAGAATTCTCAATTCTCAAAGATGTCGATTATAAAGTGTCTATTTACAAAAGCCGTATGATTTAGATTGTTTCGATGATTTTGGACTAACATTTGAATTTGAGTTCGAAAATGTAGAAATTACTGAAATTACACGGTTCGAAAAATAATTCTGGAAAACCAATTCTTCAGAAAACGAAGCGGCCTTTAACACTCTCTCAGACTCATAAAAATAAAACTACAACAAAATATTCAATAAAATTTGCCTTTATTGCTGTCAAAATATCCGATAGCAATCAGCTATTTCATCTCTTTGGATAAGATATTTCCAAAGAGATGAAACAGCTGATTGCTATCGGATATTTTGACAGCAAAGAAGGTGAATTTTATTGAATATTTTGTTGTTGTTTCTTTATAGGAATATTTTTCTAATCACCTTTCTGTCGTAGCATTAGTTTTTTCCTTCAATTTCCTATTAACTTTGTAATTTTCTGATTTTTAAAATGCCCAAAAATAAGCAATACAAGAAAATAATACGGTTCTTAACTTTTTTTTAAATCCTAGAGGGCGGAATCATAATTCCATGATTTCAATAAATCAGTCGACGTCCTCATTTGATTTCCTTTTGTAATTCTTTGATTATGTATGTGTGTAAAATATTTGTAAAAAAATTTATTTTAACCTTTTTTCCTCACTACATAAACTATGCGAAATATTTTTCCACTATAATCCGAAGAAAAAACATTTAACCCAATATTGAAAAACGATAAATTAACAAAATGGCCTTAAACTATTTTATGTTGTAGTAGTGTGAGAATCACTAAAAACAAAAAAAAAATTGTCGGAAAAAGAATTACAAATTTCTCCGCCTCAAAATTTGTTTGCAGGTGAAGAGGAAGGAAACTAGAAAAGAATCAGAGTGTGGAAAGGTGGAATAGGATTTATTAAATCGCAGTCTGACTAAGCTATATAGGGTTGAAATTGTCGATAATTGCCGTGTTTGATTTGAATCACAAATTTTGATTTGAAATGTAGCAATTGCTTTTGTGTTTTTATGAAACGTGAACTGAACCGGATCAGATCAGGCATAAAGGAACACAGCTACTATTGTAGTTTTCTCGATATTTTGGCTGTAAGAAAAGTACTTCGATACTTTCGAAAAAAATTTATGACTTTTGAAGACATTTCAATAACAATGTGTCTACAAACAACATTTTAGAAGAAAATACTAACTGTAACAAAATCGATTGGATAACTATTGGAAACTGGATCTTCAACATTCGTTCAAACCAAAAGAATCCGTTTTAATGAGATATAACCCTTGCGAGTTCAAAAAAAAAATTTTTTTGGTTCAATTTAAGTTCACCATACACAAATGTGTATTAAAATAATCACAGGTGGTAATTGTCTTCCGTATTTTAACGGATCTTAGTAAAATCGGAATTCTTTTGAAAAAAGCATAATAATTTGTTAACAAATTAATTATATAACATATAATTTATTTGTTCTTAATAACATATTAATTATTTTATCATTATTATAGTTACTGCGTTATTTTTCGGACGAAAACAAAATTAAGTGGTTTACACAAATGTGTACATAGGTCTTCAATTACCACCTAATGCTATGTTTGACATCTTCGTTTGTCGTAGTCGAAATTTACATACACAATTGTGTATGTGGGTCAGGAAAGGGATAAAATAACTTTTCAGTTTTAAATGGTGAGACTAAGAGTGGTTCAATTAAATACTTGTAATGCCTATGAAACCACGTTGGAGATATGTAAAGCGAGTCTTATGAATAGTTTAATCTTATTTAAGCTTAAACTACGGGACGGCTTTACTGAACCGTTGCAAACAAAATTAGACTACCTAGCTCATTAAAACAGAAATGTTTATTTTTCTAAATCGGCCAGCAAATGCAGGGCCGAAATGGAATAATCATACACCCTCTATATTTACATCCGTTTTTGTAATGCACCAAGAAAAACTTTATGTTGCTCTATTTTGCTTAAAATTGTACAATATTTGGGTGACTCTGACGATTTCTATTAAATTTCGATTTTTAGTATTTTGATAATAAAATACAAAATAAGCCTGTGCTAGAAGTAGATGCTTGGTGATTTCGAAGCAAATTATTAATAAATTGTGTGTAAGCCATATGCTACTTTTATGCATTTAATTTTGTGATTTTGCTTTAGCAAATGGTTTAATGAAAGCAAATAGTTGGTTAAAGAACAATTGTTTATGCGTTCGGCATCTAGTGTCTATAATAGTCAACAAAATTATTCTACATAATATAAATAACCACATTACCCAAACCAAAACACCACAACAATAATTTTATGAAATTAGAATAGGACAAGGAACATTAGGCTACATATTTCACATACCTCTTCATAGAAATACTAAAAGGAAAGCAGCCACTCTCCAATGCGAAACAAACAAAGAAATCCTAACAGGAAGCTATCTTTCCAACAACACGCGATACAAAAACTACAAACAACTAGGGTTTCTGCTATCAATTTGCCAATTAATTAGCAATCCTTATAAACGAGACCAGTAAAACAAAGCGGAGGTGAAAACTAAACCTGACACAATGTACCTATTATGAGGCTATTTAAAACCAAGAACTCAATATTTGAAGCAAATATAGATAATGTTCAGCTTCAAGAAAACTGATATAACAGATTAACAGATTTGGGAGAGCATTTATTCGCCATATTTAAGCCCGTTGCACATTGTAGCTACGCCAAGCTATGGAACATCATAGTCTAGCATAGCTTCGTTGAATGCATGCACTTTTGAAATGTGACACTCTCCAATAAGCCGCGCCCTTTGTAACGGGCTTATACGAACACACACTGTCACACAATTATTGTGGAAAATGAGGACTTGAGGCAGACATAAGTAATTTTAATTTTTAGAATGTTCTCTTTAAGCTGAATCTAAAGCCCCTCTTACACCTCTCGTGAACGTGAACGAGATTTAAGGTGTTTAATTAATAATTTTACTTACTTACATGACAAATAGAACCCTTTATTGAATAAATTTTAAACGATGTTTTAAACGATTAGAATTGAATTTAAAACCACTAAATTCCGTTATTTTGTTCGTAGTGAGAAACGGTTCACAAAATATAAAACGAACTTGAGTGCAAAATTTGAGACACAGAACACCTATATTTTCAATCGCATTAGGTTTTTTTGTAAACAAACTTCCCCTCCGAAATAATTCAATCCGCTGAAAAGTATTCAGTGGGAAAATGTATAAACTCGCATAAAGATGTTCAATTCTTATCAAAAATAAGTATTTCGCTATTGGCTCTAACAAAATACGAAATTTGCAACAGCAAAATCGTGAAGATCGGATTTCCGGAAAATTCAACTGATTTCCCAAACGAAAGCTGATTTTACCTAAGGAATCTCCGGAAAATGGCATCAGTTTGAGCAACAAGTATATTTCTTCTCCAATTAATTTATAAAAAAACGAAGAAATGTGAAAGAGAATAACCTCACTCAATTTTAGTTTTATCGTGAAACGCACAAAAAAATAAATGTTGCTATCTGCTCAAATAAACTAATTAATTTTACTTATTAAAAACAGAGAATATACAATGATTATGTACGGTGTCCAAATATCCAAATTTTGAATCAGTCATTTCATCGGTCGGTCGATCCAAAAATTCATCCATTTTACTGAGAACCGATAATTCCGTCAAATTCACGTTAGGAGTAACCTGAGCTTCAACGATAATTTAGATTATCCTTTAAAATATCCAAAACAATCTGAAAACCGTTCTAATATTTGTTTTACAAATTTAGAATAAATAATATCCTTAACATTTTTTGTAGATTTATAAAAGGTGTAAATATATTCTATTGTTGTATTAACAGCAAATGATGAAACAACCGGAAAAGAAAGATTCAAAGAACATAACGAACACAACAAATATGAAAGAATGAAAATTAGGCCAACATATTAATGGTCCGCAACACAATCGTGTACATAATACATATATATGGACACAATTGAAGAAAGGTCGCTAATTCGATCATATGTAGAAGTTGATATTGAGGACTTACTACTGGGTTTTAAAATATGCTTATATCGAACATTAATAAATTATTTCATTATATAGAAATTAAAATGGGATAAAATTTTTTTAATTAAAACTACAGAATATCAGTGAAATAAGTTGCACTCATCTATTTTCACATATTTCTCTTATCATCACCTACCTGTATGGGGTGGGGCGGTTAGTTATCAGCAAATCGCTTTTTAGCAACAAATTATAGAAAGCCAGAGATCGTAAGCAGATCGTAAACTGACATTTGTTTCACATAAATATTTAGAAAATAAACCATATTAGATTCCCGAATTCAAATTGGATACCTAATCAAATATCTTTTTAGTTACCCAAGACAATTAGAAAATAATAGTTATCCGATTCAATGAACACAAATAGATCTGTTATAAAACTCCCTATATCTATATTAGGTATTCAAAAACACTTCACATATTTCATATTAATTTTGCAGTTTTTTATTTAATGAATATGTATGTAACCGAAAAAAATTAATCATGCGATTATTGAATTGAATTGTGTGTGTGTGTGTGGTATTACTAATTAGCAAAAAATACTATAATAAAACAAACAAGTACATATCTCTATATAGTTTATCATTTTACTCGTACATAGATATTCTAATTCATAACCCTAGTGTAGAACTTATTTTGTAACAGCAATACTTACACTGCATGACTTTATACAGCGCGAACATTAGAAATTAACAAATCAGAATAAAACAAAAAAGATAAAAAACCTTGAGTCAGATACACTCTGAATCATCAATTTTAGAAACAAATAGAAATATCTATTAAATATATGAGCTTATTTAATTTAGGAAACCTACATTAATCGTTGTATTTTAATTTATTTTTAGAGACAATTTTCTTATCCTAGCGTTAGAAATAATATTGTTTCACCTACCTTCGATGGTTCCAAAATGGGTTTGATGGTACAACTACTGTTTCAGCTGAGTTTAAAAGTCTTGGTGTTGATGATCCAAATGCGAATATAATGGAGCTTTTCTCATTCTTTTTTTTACATTCTATGCGAGCTTCTCGCTCCTATAATTGATAAAATTATACATAAGTTTTTTTGAAAATTTATAAATTTCAATATGCGACCTGATTTTTCTTTAAAATATATTCTCGCCTATCTTTTTCCGCTTCCCATATCGCTCGTTTACGTTCTTCCACTTGTTGACGGCGATCCGTTTCTTTTAATTTCATATCATCTATTCTACGCTTGCGTTCCTCTTCTTTTTGTTCGCGAAATTTTTGTGCAGCAAGTGCTTGAGCTTTTAATTCCTCTAATTTTCTTTGACGTTCCTCATTTTGTTTTTCTCGTACTACACGTAATTTCTCTTCGCGATCTTTGTTTAATGTGGTGTTATTTTCACGATCTGAAAATAGTAAATAAAACGAATTTTAAAACCAAATGGAATCGATTTTTTTCATATTAAAGTAATATTTAACTCATACATAAAATATTCCAAAGTATAGTGTTTTAATATTTCACGCTAATTAAACAGCATATATTAGTGAAGCTTTAATGATCGATTAATTATTTAAATGCTTATCTGCTTAAAATTTCTCAATTTTTTAAACATTTTTCTAATTTTAAACCTCATATCAGTTTAAAATTTACCTAATCGAAACATTTTGTTAGAAGCCATACTTTGCTTTTCAGTTGTAAAATTATTTATAGACATTAAAAAATAAGGGTGTCTTTCCACTATGAAAGAAGTACGAAACCGAATGAACAAAATCTTTTCAATTAAAAATAAACAACATTACGTTGGTAACACAACATTGAGTTACATATACAGAAAAACATAACATAAAATTGGATGGGATTGAGGTAACTACCTAACTATTCCGATTATTGTTAAAATATGTAAAACTATTTTGGGTCTGTGAAAATTCGCAAACACATTTTATTGATTTTTGACAAACTGACAATAAATACTCAGATCCTCGATTACTAATCAATTATAAAATCGTTCTTATCAAAGATAGGCAGAAGTATTTCTAAGCTGAATTATATTAACAGTCACAGCTCTAACAAAACCATTATTCGTCAGTGTTCAATGCCATTGAAGCCTAGAATTTGGCTGTTTCATCCGATTACTTCCGTCGCAATCTGCGTAGAAAGCAAAATTTTGATATTTGAATGGATGACAAATTAAATCTAAATAGATATTCATCATTGTATCTCTAAATAATTGCATAAATGTAAGCAAATCGTAAAATCTTATAAATAAAAAATTACTAATCGTCCTAATCAAATGTGAAAAACGTGTTCCCCACAGCTTCCTGACAACGGTGGAAGTATTTGTTTTTGTTTCTGAGTCACGTCGGTGTGCAATTGCAAATTTGTCAACATGAATGTGAACTTATTTTTTACGAAAATCGTTTTTGTTTTTTTACCTTTTTTCAAATATGTCTAAAAACTAAATTTAAATATTTTTTTTTTCAATGTTCCCCTAATTTCGTTGAATTTTATATTGCATTTTTTATTTATCGAATGTAAATTTTATTGCTGTAGTCAAATAATTAAATGACTAATTTATGGCAAGTCACTTTAGTTTCTCCAAATAATGCATCCACTGATTGTCCACGAAAGAAGAATAGTGTGCGATATGTAATATATATTTCACATTACATGGCAATGTACTAGGCGAAACATGTAGGTCAAGTTTCGCTGTTCCTCATTCTACCACGATCTTTTCAATATATCGTTGGCAAACAAACGAGAGGCATGAAAAAGTTTGCATTTTCTCAGCGGGGAATGTACCAACATATGATTCTATGATATTTTCTGTATGAACGAGAATTTTTTTTTCGGAAAATGATTGTTGCCTAATGGATCAATTGATGACTGTCAATATATTCTTCTGATATGACAAGTCTTTAATTTTACAACCAGTAAGTGGACCGTGTATTGGTCATGATATGGTTTAATATCTTTATAAGAATTTTGGATGCCAATGAAATATATTCGATCGTTCTCTTTCGGCTTAGCCAAGCAATATAAAAATTATATGGTCATGCAAACTTTTTATGCACGATTCGTGTGCGCTTATCACGAATGTATCGTTTCAAAAGTCACACATGAATATAAGTACTACTTTTTGTTCAAATTCTATATACCTTGTGTCATGCTTGAGGTTAATTGAGGATTCTTTAATGATTCTCAAATGACTTTCCTGCTAGGAGGTCTTGAACAAAAATCAAACATTATATTTGTTCAGTTGGTAAGTAAACATTTTGTAATAAGGGACATTTCCACATAACCAACTAAGCTCGGTCATTTGATATATTAGGTGTGTGAATATGACTCCGCCCTTTCCCAATAGGTGTCGTTGCTAACACTGCAACATTTATAGTACACTATACTGGTAATCAAACGCATTTCTGAAAATAATTTATATGACCACAGAAAATTAAAATATTGTAGTGAAAATTCTAATCGATAAATTTTTTCCGAATTATTCATTATGCAAACAATTGCGACTTTTAATTTTACGATTATTAATTTTGAAATAACCGAGTTCTCTTCAACTGAAAGTCAATTTTAATTGTGTAGAATGTAAAGATAACATATTTTCATCTGAAATGTATATTTCAATCAAAAATCAATCTAGAAACCAAATTTCATAAGGATTGGGAACAGATCCTAGAACTTTGTCTAAAACTCACTTTATTCATTAACAAATAGCTGAAAGACGGAATATTGTTAAATTTTCCGAATCCGTTTACTTCGGAAATCAATCAATTTGTCATTTTAAGGATCACCACTAATATTTTATTCCGCTAGGAAGTTTTATTTTGTGAAAAAGAGGGTACAAAATGAATAAAAATTGTCCACATGTTATTATATTATAAAAAAATAAATTCTTTTTTGTGATAGCGCTGCCACTTGTGGCGAGCAGCGAAATCTCGTATTTTCCGCTGGCAAATTTCGGCTTTCCTATACCGTAGACAGACACAAGCTATATAATAATCATGAATACTTGATTCTTACGACATTTTTCCGGTCATTAAAACAGGATTATTACGTTTATAGAACAAGATTATTACAATCGAGTTGTAGGAAGATGATAAATGTGAAATGTAAGAAAAAACCAGAAGGATTGTATGAGGAGCGGCTGGAGAACATAAAAGCCATTTTCATTTAATGTAAAAAAAATTGCTAGATTGTAAATTCAATTTTAAAATTTTTAAACTGTTAAATTAAATATGAATTTGAACGTTTACAGAGTTACAAAATCGGGTTTGTGTCTGTCACCATAATTATGAAATCGTGATTTATATGTTTGGCGTGCAATCACGATTGGAAATAATCGCGATAATTTTTGTGTCTGTCCACGGTATTATACACTTATACAGCATGGAAAAATGGTCTTTATGGAATATGGTCGTCTTATGGCCGCTTGCATATAAAAATGACCAATGGCCGGTTAGTTGTGCGCCAGTAGAATGTTTTATATGAAATCTATTTTCACAATCAGGGGTGACATGTTATACCATCACATTTTCGATACTTTATCGAAGTTTATTTCTCGTTTCAATCTAGCAACCTAGTAAATTATATAAAATGTGAAATAGTGCTAAATTTTATTCTAAAGAAGGGAGACATAAACTTCGATTAAATATCGATAGTGTGATGTTATAAAACATTTAAAACACATTCCGTGGAAATATTTAGCTTGCGTAGAAATTTTTAAATTTCCAATTTTGATTGAATAACTTTTTAACGTATCGTTATATTTACATGGAATAAAATATATTTAATCAAGTTTGAGTTGATTTTTTTCTGATTGCGATAATAGATTTCATATAAAACATTTAACTGGCGCACAACTAACCGGCCGTTAGTCATTTTGCGGTGCAACCGGGCATTAGAGAAACAAATAAAAAAACATATTAAAGTTCCCGAAATTTTATTTGCACGTTTCAACCGCGCCAACTTGATTTTATGCTCGCCATTGTTGCTATTGAATTCTTCATGTAATTTTGACCTAAAAACCTTCCAACCTTTTGAACAGTGAAATTGAACGTATTTCTGTCATTAAATTGCCCAAGGAGGAAATAAAGACAATCGGCATTGTTCGGAGGACTGATTTCATGCGGTAAACGGTTTATGACTAAAGCTACACATGAGAACGCCAATAAGGTCCATTGCAGGATCCCGCGCATTCGAGAACAATCGATATGTAAGTTGACGAAAGAGTCGGTTACTCTGCGCAGTTACAAACTTGACTGTAGTCACTTTTCAACGAAGCAACGAAAGCAAAACAGCCCTGCCTGGAAGAGAATTTATTTCCTATGTTGAAACCGAGTACATTATCAAATTCTTTGGCCGATTGCTTATTACCATAAAGTTGCCAACTAATTTTGATTAAGTACTCGGCTTGTGTATCGGTGACTTTGGATTGGAACGTATTGAAATAAAACGACAGAGATTACAGTTTAGGTAGGAATGGTTTGCCAATAGAATTTGCCGTTAAGAGAGAAGGTTTCCGTTAGGTCTTCAACGAAAATGTTTTCGACATCCGAAAACATTTTGAATGTCTATAAGATGTTAGAGAGTCTGATTTAGTTTTTAAAAATTGATGTCAATGTTTGTTTCTAATATTACATTAAATACTAAAACGAAGAAATGTACAAACAAGCAGTTAATTCAGTCAGTTCGTATGTCAACCAAAAACGTTAAAAGATTCTTATCTAACTTGTTCAGCAATACTAAACTATAACGAGGTATTTATTATAAAAACATTCATCGGATTTCAAATCTGCTTATCCAATATGGTAAAATTTAATTATAACCATCAATTAATAAAATAAACTATCCGGGTTTAGTGACCTCTTAAATACTAAAACCAAAGTAACAAACATAGAATTACATACAACTGTTTTTTAATAAGAATTTCGGTGTAATAACTTTAGAGCTTTATCGCACTACATCAAGTTACAAACTAACCTTACATATTTTCAAATTTAATAGTACCTTATTGAAAAAGCACAAAACAAAATTGATAACATGCAGAAGAGATAAATATGTACGGTTTATTATTAAACAACAACAATAAAATTTACAACAACATAATAAACTCTATCAACCATATGTGTAATAAAATAAAATTTAAAAAATAATTAAAGTTCACTTAATATGAATGATGTTTTTAAATTTTTAAAACCACCATTAAGTACAACGAACAACAGCTGTAGAAGTGCAATTTTATTAGTTTGTTCACACTTATGTAGTAAGATTTCCTTGATGTTATTTTCTCTTGCAAGATAAATTTTATCGTTGTTTGTCGATAGCGATTTTTCATCTTATAAAGTTTAATACTAACTATATCACTCTATTATGAAGTATAAAAGCGCGCGTTCAATAAATTCCACCTACGTTTTAATCTTGTGAACTTCGACACCACAGACAAAAAATGTTCATCACAATAACAAAATCCTCTTAAAATAGATACATAATATATTTGACAGAAATTGTTTAACCCATTTCATTTATGGTTACAATAATACAACACAATGCATTTCTTTATAAATTCTGTGGAAACATAAATTTCTTTACTAAATGCTAATGGCCCGTGACTGAATGTAAAATAACTCGAACACCAATCGTGTTAGGTAATTTTGAATATAATTTCGAATGTAACAATCCAATAGAGACAAAAATTTATTGTTTTAAATAATCAGCAAAAACGTTTCAAGACTGGAAATAGCTAACTTGATATACCTTTCATAATGAATATCGCGCCCACCACATATTGAATATCTTTTGTAATTTGAGATTTTATGGTGTTACTCCATTGAACAAAAAACAATGTACATCATAACGTCATTAAATTAGTTATAGTTAATTATGGTATACGTAATATTCTCACTTCATGAACAATCTTGGGAAACATGAGGTAAAACAAATTCTTTGCCACGATAATATTATGAACACTGATTGAGACAATACATGACCGCCCACGGAATATTTTGTATCTTTAGTAAAATATTAAAAATGCAATAAAATAGAATTTTAGAAAGAACCATCATATGACACAATTGCCACACAGCTATCTTAAATGAGATCAACAAAATATTAGAATATATGCTAATTAGTTCGAATGAATATTTTAAACAAATTTTACATCATTCCACAAAACTATTGGCGTGTGATGTGAATATATTAAGTGATCCGCCGTGTTTGTGACGTTTGTACTTTGCATTTCATTATAATTTATGTTAAATCAGAGAATAATTGAAAAATACTTTTATCAGATTATCAGGTACACACACTTTCTTTTATTTATTTTGTTTATGGTACAAAGTATTTATGGCAAGATAACACAATATTATATTGTGCTAACAACAGACAATATTTTTCTCCAAAATTCATTTCCACGTGATTACCAATCTTAACACGTTCACGACGGCGCTGTAACTCTTGCTCCTCGCCTATTGACGGCTGCGCTTAAAGCTTTTCGCTCTATCGGACGGGAGCTAATCCAGCCACTCTATTCCTGAAAACGTTTTTTTTGTGTTTTTGTTTTTATCTAAATATTTGGTGTTACATAATACCGTCTAATAGCACAATCAAATGCGTACCACCGGTGGTACGCACCGCCCGATGAGGCAGTCTTTTTAATTTGAAGTAGACGATGATCGAGTCAGTTGCTCAAAACAAAATGAAATAGTATTTTCTACAGAAATATAATACAATTAGAATAGGGCGCATTTTTTAAAAACATTACTTTTTCACAAAAATTTGTGAGTTAGATGATTTGCGGCCAACTTCGCTCTAAGTGCTTTCAGAAGACCAGGTTGATAATGCAAGCCACGCAATGAAATTCTAGTTCGTTTTGATTTAGAACCTATTAAAGTACAAAACTTGTTTTTTCGAGACCCACTTTTATTTACTACTGGTAATTTTAATTACAATGTTGTTAACTTGTTCCAGTCAAGTTCCTCAAGAATGACTCCATAAAATGTTTGTACCCACCTCAATACAACGCACACACTGAATAGTTGGCTTTATTAACATTTTCTTCGATTAGATCGAATTCCGCACCTCTAATGTCCGTCAAACTTTAATACATTGCATTGTCATGCAAGCTCGACTCTGTGCAAATTTGAACTCTGTAGGTAATCAAAGGTGTCCGTCTATGACAACCATCACCAAATCAAATTAAATAAAAGGAGGTGAAAAGAGAAAAGTACAACGCACAGTATGACTTCTTTAATAGTAAAGGTTGGCTCAATATGAGTTTCATGGCGCATTTTACATCAGGCGTTGCACCTATAAAATCCAGACATAGGAACCGAAGCCTATGTGTTAGAGCGACAGAAAACTGATTTCTCAAATAAAATCTTATTCTCTCAAGAGCAACCCGCCGGACTATAACATTCAATGGTTAGGCGCATGATAATCGATTACTTTTAGCACAAACTCGAAAATACTGATGTGGAAGACATGTGGTTTCAACAAGGCAATAGAACTTATCCTATTTCGGGTGCCAGGTTCAATATTTTGCTTGAAAGTTCCTAGATCGCTTTATTTGGTTTGGACACATGAACTGCAGAAGGCCTATGGGAGTTGACTCATTGGTTGAGAGAAAATTAGCTTGGTCTCCAAGATTTACATCTGATATTAATGAAGGCATTTTAAACCTTTATACTGTTTATGTCGAGTATACTCGTCAAAGCAATACGAAATTTTTTCGCATAATGTCGAGTACTCGTCATGAAGATAAAAAAAGTTTAAAGATAAAAAATATTACATCCCTATAATTATTCAACGAATCAATTTTATTTTTTTTCCTGAAGAAGGTCAAATATAGATCATTTAAAAAATATACATTTTAGAATTTTCGTTACTCTGGTAAGTTCATTTATATTAATTCGCAATAACTTGTATTGTCTTCGCTGAAAAATAATTAAGCAGGGAGAAAACGTTTTTCGAAACAAAATTAAACAGTTAAAGGGTTAAAAATATATTTTTACCAAAACAACGAGCAAAAACATTTTTTACAACGACACCGAATCAAGATCAAAGGTTCTCATAACGTTGTCAAAAATTAAATTAAATTAATTAATTAATAATATCTCAACAATAGGTTTTTAGTATACAATCTACGAATGATTAATTGAAATTAATCCTCCAAATTGTTTAACGTGTAAACACAAATTGTTCACGCATTCTTATGAGAAACGTGATTAGCTCTAAATTTATAATGATGTTTTAGGGAAAACATTTCCGGAAATAATAAAGAACAACAAAAAAAATATTTAATTTTCCCAGTGACTGTAAAACAGTATTCGATTACATCATGGTTACAAACATTGTATTCCAAAAATAATTTAAACCGAACACATTCCTAACTGCGGTATAATGATTTTACATTCTTGGTAACGTATTGGGAAAAAAGGGTAATTTATGGAAAAAAATTCGAGCGCGCGTACGTAGTCCCTTAACCCAAAATCATAAATATATGCACCATCATCGCCGATAAAAATACTTTAATTAATTAATTTACATATTTATTTAACAAATAAATTGTAGTCTATTTTTAATTTCTATAATATTTTTATTTACTTTTGTTTTCTTTGCTTAAAAGAATGAGAAAAAAAAGAAAATTCCATTTCCTTTTGTTTCCATAAAATATACCACAGAGTAATCGAGAATAGACGAGAAGGTATTTTATTTTATTTCTATTTTAGTATTATACACAACAATTTTAAAATAAAATTACGTTCGAGAAAGGAAAAAAAGTGATAGCTTCACAAATCAATCGGGTCTACTTGAGATTCAGGTATTCACATTTTTATTGAATAAATGTTACATATGTTCTGGAAGTACTTTCGAAAAATCGACCGATAAAATTCGTCCTAAATAAAACAGTAAAATGTATGTACATATTTGTTTATGTTGTTGGGCGAATTCAAGCGTACATAATATTTTAAGGCAATTGCGCTCTGGATAAAAATAACAAAATTTTCGTGGGAAATTGTGTGTCATATTAACAAAATACGTCGGGCGCCTATAACATTTTACATTCCAGTCGGAAAGAACAGATTTACTAAATTTACTAAACAACTGTACTAAATACTTACGAACCGGACTAGATTTATAATTTGCCACGAAACTTGTCGTCTGATCAATTAACTAAATTAGTTCTTGAAATTCTTAATCATTAAGAAAATACTGGATTTTGTATTAAGTTCAAATGCCCAATTCCTGCACACAGTCTGATTCAACGATTGTAGATTTAAATGGGTCGATGTTTATTAGTTTGCGCTAGATGTTTCCACACCAAATAACATTTAGTAAAGAGATTCGAATATAAACTAATAATAATCCTATCTAAAACAACATTTTGGCAAAATTTCCCAAAAAAATGAAAGTAAAATTGTTAATGGTTAATTTAGTATGGGCGGTCGTTATTAAAAACGAGTAGTCAATAATGAAATGTTTCGGTTTTATTAAAAATACTTAAGGATTTTATTAACTGTAACTCGGAACTAAACAAAGCTAATTTTACAGCGTAGCCTAAAAGCAGTTAGGCAGTTGTAAGAAACATGTTTTCGATTTCTTATAAACTATACTATGAAAGTACGAACCCCTTTTTCAAAAGAAGCATCTTGATGACCACCAGGGCTCTGTTACGAAATAATACAAAGTTTAATTTAGATAAAAGTCAAATCTCAAGATATAATAGAAGACATTCATTCAGCAGGGACATTCGTTTTTATACAATTATTAAGCATTTTATAGTTGAAGTTAGACGTAGTTAATCTCTTTCACTTAAAATCGTGTTGGATATCTATTACCGTTGATGCCCTAAGACGATTTGGCATCGATTTTGTAAGTTTTTTGGTATAATCCTCATCTATTTTACACCATTCCTCCATGATTGCATTTTTCAATTGCAGGCGTGTTTTTATTTGACAATTTTGACATATTGCCATATCTAGATGTTGCCAAAAATGCTCAATAGGGTTGAGATTTGGGCTCTGTGGAGATGTTTCAATTACCTTGGAACAATTGTATAAAAGCCACGTTGGGTCGTTGTCTTGATAAAATTAAATTGTGCCCTCAACATCCAATTTTCTGGCTGATTCTTTTAAATTTCGTTTTAAAATATCCAGATAGACGTATTGATTCATTATTTTATCAATATATTCAATGTTATCAATCTCATTGTATCCCATAGTGGCCCAACCCAAACCATAACATTTGTAACACCATGTTTCACTGTAGATTTTAAATTTTTCAGTAAATATCCTGAATTTAGTTTTCTGTATATTTTTACTTGTTTTTTATCACTTTGAAACAAATTTAACTTAGATTCGTCAACAAATATACATAAAATATTTCCAAAACTCAACACCTTTTTCTTTATATGGTCTAGCAAATTGTAAACGTTTCTTACGATTGATTTCAATTATTAATGGCTTGTTTCTTGCTATACTTTAATCGTTGTTTTTCTTTAAAAAGCGACGAATAGTGACCGGATGTAATTGTGTTCCATTAAATTGGATTAATTGTTTTTGTAACTGAACTGCATTCAACCTCAGGTATTTAACCCCTTTCCAAATTCCCTCAAAATAAATTTTCCAAAACTAGGTGATAATTAAACTTTCAATTCTATTTTCTTTATAGTACCTCTCGCAAATTTTTTGTACGGTACATTTTCGCAGATTTAGTATATCTGCAATTTTTTGCAAAGAATTGTTTTTTTCTGGGAGATAAATCACTAAGCTTCGAATATTGATCGAAATATTTTTCACATTTCAAAAACTAATAGTAAGCTAATTTTTTGATCGTATATCTTTCTATTTTACTTATTCTTGTCAAAAATCAAATCGTATAAAACCGAATGTCTTCGAATGTATATGCGACATGAAGTAATTTTTAACTTGATTAGGAGGGAGCTGAAAATGATAATCACGTGACCTGTGGTTCACTCCGTTCAACAGTTTTGGGGTGAATAAGAGAGGGGTCCTATTCTATCTTTCTATTAGTACACCAATCAATCCGATATTCATAAATATTGATTATATTATCAAACATGATCAGATAAAAACCGGTTTAACGGAACGTGACAAGGTAAAGTAATATTTATGCTAGGTTTTTTTGATGATAAATTGAACTAGGACTGGTACGAGAGTTGGAACCCATATTAAATGAATAACCTTATAGAATTTTATAAGATTAGGATGATTACATAGTCATAGTCATACATGCTTATAACGTTATTATAAAGCTAATTTTATGAATTACGTTTTTAACTGTCAACAAAATGTTAAACTTCCCGTACAGCCGTAACGAAAATGATGATCACATTGATACACATTGATTTTTGAAAAAAAAAAAAATACAAAATAAATTTTGTAGTTTTTTATTAGAATAATTTATTTTACAAATTAATAAATCTAAAAATATAAAATAGAAATTCATTTACCGTTTATAATTATAAAAATAAAAAACTTAAGGATTTTTGCAAAGAAAATGATACACTAAGACAAGCCACAACAAAATGAAAAATCTTTTCCATTGATCATTCTAAAGAGAAGTGCCTTGTTTATTATTTTAATATCGAGTTGGTCCGCCTTTATTTTTACAACCTCTTTCAGTCCTAGCCATTGATTCTACTAACTTCTTGGTAACTTCCTGAGAAATTTCATCCCATCATTTCATTATTGTGCCTTCCTGAATTTTCTAATTTGGCGTTCCAGGTGACCCCATAAATATACCTTCTCCATTTCTGAAGCTAGTTTCGGAGAACTTGTTTTTGGATTTTCTCTCACCAAATCCAAAATATTTTGCTCGTCCCGATTGGAAAATGATGCTTTTCGCCCTGTTCATTTTCCGTTTTCAACCGATTGTGTGACGTTGAATCTGGATATTATTTGGGCCGCTGTAGAATCACTTCGGAAGACAAATTTTTCAATTTCGCGGGCATATATATTTTCCAGTACGTTTCACATTAATTGTTATTTGGCGTTCTTCTTTGGTAGTTTCCTCTCTTACACCGGCCATTTTTAAATAAAATTAGTTTTTAATGTAAAACCATCGAAATACTAATGTGTAGAGAGACACTTCTCTCTACACAGAGAGACACTTCTCTTTATAATGAACAATGGATAAAACTGTTCATTTTGTTGTGTTTTGTTTTAATGTATGATCATTTTCGTTGCAAAAAATCCTTGATTTTTTTAGATTTTTTAATTATAAACGGTAAATGAATTTATATTTTGTATTTTTAGATTTGTTAATTTGTAAAATAATTTATTCTAATAAAAAACTGCAAAACTAATTTTATAATCCTTATATTTTGTAAATGTTTTTCAAAATCAATGTGTATGATCATTTTCGTTACAGACTCTACATCTATTTTCAAAATACAACGAAGAAAATATGAAGTGCTATAGTATTATGGGTCTTTCGATAGAGACTCTTGAAATTTGTTTGGTTACAGTAGCCATGTTGTTAAAGCAGCATCTGCCAAATTCGTTGTGAATTGTTTTGTATTATATGGCAAATCACCATGGAAGGTTATAGCGTTGAACAAACTGTACAAATCATAATATTTTATTTTAAAAATCAGTGCTCTGTTTGAGAAACGTTCCGCGCATTACGTGATTTTTATCCTAGCCACAATCGTCCTACTGAGTCGACTATTCGACGTTTGGTGGCCAAATTCGAGTCAATCGGTCTGATGAATAATCAAGCAACACCCATACGCCACCAAAACCCAAGGTCTGCTGAAAACATTGCCAAGAGTATATGGCAACACCACAACTTGGTGAATCTTACACGGTACTTAGGTCTGCACCGTTAAAAAATTCAACTGACCCAGGAACTTAAGGAGAACGACCATATTCAACGCCTTGTTCGCTGATTGTATTCTGGGTCAGTTGGAAGTTGACCCAAATTTCGCA
Source organism: Nephrotoma appendiculata (assembly GCA_947310385.1). NCBI lineage: Eukaryota > Metazoa > Arthropoda > Insecta > Diptera > Tipulidae > Nephrotoma > Nephrotoma appendiculata. Next base: position 316,864,706 of record OX371223.1, read on the forward strand.
CAAAAATAATCTTTAGCGACGATTACCATTTTTTTATATATAAACAAGCAAAATTGTCGGATTTGGAGCGACACGAACCAATACAACACACCATGCATCCCGAGAGTTGCTGTTTGGTGCGGATTTTGTCTGGTGGAATCATCGTGAAGCGTCACTGTAGTTATCAATCAGCTGTAACTAACTATTTAAACCGGGTCCAGTAACAACGAACTAGCTTCTCCTAACGTCCGGGGGGGGGGGGGGAGGATGGGGGCACGCTACACAGTCGCATTAATACGCAAACCGCACCGCGGCGCCAAAAGCTTCATGAAAAATGATTGGCTCGCCTACTTTTAAAATCTGTTAAATCGGAATGACAGTGACCGCCATTAGAGCAATAACTCGCCCAGGTGAAGAGGTCATTGACCAATATCCCACAGTGAAGGAAGTAGATGCAGCTATTAGTAGATTGAAGTGGAAAGGCAAGCGGTCTAGATGGAATCCCTGTAGAATTGGTCAAGCTCGCTACTCTTGCATCAAATCTCTATTTGGAACCAAAAACAGCTGCCTGAGAATTGCTGCGCATTTTTGTCAGAGTTGAATTTGTGTAAATATGCAATGAGGTGGGAAAACATCGACATAGAGAAAATTAATATTTTTTTCTGTGCCATGCGTTTGAAGCTTAAACAAAATTATTTTGTGTGACGAATAAATTTCGAATTTTATTGTGTGGCTAGGCAATATTGTCTATTGCCTCTTGAAATGCATAGAGTTCCAAAATCGTTTGGCCCTTGCAATAAAATCGGCTTGTATAATACTAAAAATCATTATTTAGCTAGTGGTGCTCTAACGAGGTATCAAATGCCCAACGTTTGTTTCGAAGCTTACGAAATATGTGGGGATCACTATTATACCAAACGTCATATTTCCCTAGACATGTAGAGTAAGGACAGTTCAAAACACACAGAGTGCGGACTAGAAATTGATCCTCTGAATTTCAAAATGTTTAATATTGTTCTGTAAACGCGCAGTTTTTACCCTGTTATCGGTATCGGTCTGACGTTGTAGCAGCATAATCATTTTATCATTCAATGTGTAACCTTATCACAGAGATTTATTTAATGCCGGGACTGTTGAGCTGGTCTAATCCAATCCTCGCGAATCTAATTCAATTAATTTGTTTCAGACAAGTATAAAAGCTTTGACATAGAAAATTAATCAAACGGTGACTTGCAATTGCAAAAAAAAAGTTAAGTCATGTCTATAATCTAATACAAAAAAAAATTGATGCCAAGTCACGTGACACTAATTTCAAAACAACCAAAATCTGAAAGAAAACCAAATCAGCATCATAAACCTAATTCAAAATGTATTGCAAGTCGTATTTTAGTTTATACATATTATAAATATTTAGTCTCTAGAATAATAATAAAAAACAAACGTAACCTCAAATATTTACGTACTCTTGCTAAATCTACTATGTTACAGTGTTAAAGATTTTCTCTTATTTTCCCACAGCTGATATCTAAATTATTTCAAGTACATATAATTTTAAAATATATTACATAACGTAGCGCACATCCATAAATGTATACATGATAAAATCAATTAGTAATATAACATTACAAAAACAAATGTTAGATGTTAAAACATTACTCAAAACAAAAATTATTTAATAAAATTGTTAATAGTTTTTATGTTCTCAAAAAATACTATTAAAACTTAAATTAGTCAATTAAATATACTTAGATACAGTGGCTCAAAATAAAGCTAAAACTTGCACGTTTATCAGTTATTCAATAAACACAAAAATTAATTTATTACAATTTAATCAAATCTATATCAAATAGATTACAACATTTACAGCGAACCAAAAATATTGTACATGTCACGATTTATTCTAGAAATCGCGATAAAATATTATCCAGATGTTTCTAGTCTTTACAAAATTTTGAATTTTATAGAGATAATGTATATGGGAGGTTTAAACTATATAAATCGCACAGTACTAGTAGCGCCACCATTAATTTAGTGTCAAATTCAAATTTGCCAAAAACAAAATAACGTTTTAATTATAAATTTTTTGTTTATTTGATTGGCCAGCAAAGGCGCTAGTAGTTTTCTGCTATTCCTTCCAATATTATATCTCTCTCTCTTTTTCAAAAAAAAAAATTGTGTAGACAGTAGACTTTTTTGATATGTCTGTTAAAAGTCTCCATCATACAACTATCCTAAAGCTTAAAAACACACGAATAGCAGTTTGTTATGAATAAATTCGGGAAGGGATTTCACTCTATAAAATACCTTCATCATCATTATTACTGTGTTTGTCGTAATTATGTTCATCTGCATCACCAACGCAGGCAAACCAGTGTAATGTTTTATGATTATGTGATAAATAATCATTATCTATAATAATTTTTGATTAAAATAAAATATGTTAATTGGTCTTCTAAGTATTATTTATAATTAGTCTGTATTATTTGATAAAATATGTAATAATAAATATTGATGATTTCAAATGCATTTTATAATTTTGTGATTTATGGTCTAAAGTAAGATTTTATGACCCACTAAATATTTAATAGATCACAATTAATATTAATCTTTGTATTGTTATTTGTTGTTTAATTCATATTGAATGTGAGAGAGTACTAAAATTTTAAAAGGTGATTTTTCGTTCAAATTCAGCAAATAAAATATTCGCAGGACTCCATGGCACAATATTTAATAAGATGGTCTATTTTCGAGTCGAGTATGTAGTTTTCACAACCCTTAAGCTAGCAGAACCCATACAGCAGAACATTAAAAGATAGTTTTTATAATTATAGGCAGATTAAATGCTCCATTAAAAAATTGTCTACTCCATCCCTTCCAACTAAAACGTGGGTTCTGCTAGCTTTAGAAAAAGTTAGCAGAACCCATATCAAAAAACGATTTAAAAACAATTGGAAAATTAAAGTTTAATTTTAGTCTAATTAAATGTGCTATTTAAATATTTTTATTCTGCTCGTTCTAGGAAAATAATAAGGCTTGATCACTTCGAAGTTAGCAGAACCCAAATCGAAAATTGGGCCAAAACCGAAATTAAAATACAAAACAAGATCAATTGACATACAAATAATTTTAGGCTCTTTATGGCCTAATCAAATGCCCCATTAAAAAATTGGGGCTCCACTCGTTCTTGACCATACTCGGACCATACCCAGTCCAAGTGCCGAAGCTTTAACCACTGCGCCACTTGGTATTTAATTAGCCTATTATCAGCCCATAATTATCCAAACTATCTTGCACTGTTCTGCTGTATGGGTTCTGCTAGCTTAAGGGACGTTAGTTTTCAGCGATAGTGTAATATCCATGACTAGCGAGTACATCAAATTTGGTACGTAGAAAGAACAATATTGAATAAAATAATTAAAGCATGAAAAGAAATTTAGTAACATCGGCTACTTTTCTCCTACGTTTAGTTTTAGTTGGGTGCAAAGCGGACTTTTAGACTGGCCTAGCTCTTGCACCCAACGCGCGATCCTTCAAGTAAAGGTTGATAACTGTCTTAAATTTGTGTACTTTATAGTCGCTTTTATTTCTGCAGAACATTTCTGCGGCGTTGTAAGCTGTCTAGATCTTTTCTAAGTCTGGGGTTGCATCTTATTCAGATGGCACACCGCTGAATTCTATCCAGTAACTGGAAGGCATACCACATGCGCCACCCCAAGCTTCACAGCAATACTCAATGCATGGTCTAATGAAGGTTTTATATATCAGGAAAACCTGATACGATTTAAAGAACCTCTGTGTTTATTGAGCGAAGCTGACTTGGCCAATACCACAATGTGTCCATACCATTTTAAGCCACAACCTATGTATACATGGCTTACGATATTCGTTGTGAAATCTTTTACGCGAGAATATGCGGATTTTGTGTTTTTTTTCTCGTTAAACTTGACCTGATTTATTTCTCCACACTTAAATAATGTACTCAAATCGGAATTAAGCAAAGTAACAACTTCTAGCCGTTTACTGTTTAGTTCGAGAGAGAGAAGAGTAGAGAATAGAAGAGTGCAATGTGGGGTCATCAGCAAAGCTAATAATAGGGTTAACAATGCTATCTCGACTCCGGCATTTAAGGAATGTTTCGTTTTGATTATCTCCTGTTTAGCACAACGTTGATCTTTCGGTCTTTGAGAAAACTTTTAATCAACTTCGATGGTCATCGTACTTATGCCGTATGCCACAAGTTACAATAAAAAAAATTGATTGCCTCCATGTTCTTCTAGGGCAAGATTCCATTTATTTGCGGCATACTTCAAGACATCGATTGTGAAGAGGCTATCGCGAAAGCCATACTATTTATCTGAAATTATTTTTTTAATTTCAAAATGTTTCACCAGGTGTCAGTTAATGCATTTCATAACACTAATTCATACCTGCCGGTAGTTTGAGGGGTCAGTTTTATCACAACCACGCAGAACTGATTGTACAATCGCACTGTTACAGACCTTCGAGTATTTACCTTAGTTTATTCTGGAGCCAAATCACTGACAAACTCCTTCAATATTGGAACTGGAATTTTGTCGGGTCCGGTGGCCTTATTATTTACGTCAATTGTGTTCAAGTTTCTGGACAATTTCCTCCAAGATGTTGATGGGGTCCATTTTGGAACCACAATACGGAATTGACAAAGGCGTAACTCCATCGGGGCAACTACGGTTAAATTCGATGTGAAGGCGTTTTCCAGTAAGCCGGTCTGCGACCGGACATTTTCAACTCGGAAACCTTGGCAGTTTCTTATTGCCCGCTCTTTTCGGTTCCTTACCACAGATTTTTTTACAATTATCTATGTGTAGGTAACGCGAAAATAGGGTGACCCAACTGTGGATTCGTTCAAATCAGACCGCGTGTAGAGGCTTTTAGTCGCCCGCTATACAAAAATGTTCAATCTGTGGTTTTTCATAGCCACAGCTAAGAATTCGTATGTGGTTTCCTGTAAAATTTTAACTGATACCAAATGGCATTATTTTTTATTTCTGACTCCTAAATCAAAGGCGATAGTGGTGCAATCAGAGTGGGAGAATATAGCTCAGGTTCAATTGGTAAGTTGTTACAGAAACCAAATGCAAATATTTGGTCATAGTTGTTTAGAATATAGTAGAAGAAATTTTACTCGAAGGAAATATGCTAAAAGCGATGTTTTAACTTTGAGATAGCCAAATCTACATGAGCTGTAATGACAGCATAATAAGTACGCCAGGTAAGGTTTATTGAGAATCCATTTTTAAATTTAGGTTGATGGTAGGTTGCTAAAAAAGACAATCTAGCCGCACGTTATTGGACATGATACATCGATAAAGATCACAAAGAGATTTTCTATAAATTGCCATCTAAACCTAAGAAAATCGTACTACTACTATCTTAACAAGGATGGTTAGCAAAAGCATGATTTTGATAGAAATATTTATTAAACATGCTACTTGATCAGTCATTATAAAACATATGAATGCTCGAATAAATTTGGATTCTGCAGTCCTTTTGTAACCTAGTTTAAATCATATTCAAGCAACCGCTCTCAATACATCGAAATGGGAAATGAAAGTTCTGAATTAATCTCAACCACATCCGGCGTGCCTGGCAAAGGTCCTAATCTTTGCAGATGATCTTAAAATCTTTAAAAGCGCGGAGAACATCACGACAAACACAAATTACAACAAGATATTTACAAACTAGTGACTTGGTGTGACTCCAATCTCCTCAGTCGCAACATAATAAGTGTAAGGCCATATCTTTATGTCTCTCTACAAAAAGTATATGAATAAAGGCCTAGGGGACGCATATGTCAGATCCCAACCTGTAAGTATGCTGTGAATACCTGATGCCATTTCTACAATGAACATTTTCGTAACATAGTCTTCAAAAGCAGTATACGTTACTTATCTTAGAAGGGTGACTGGAAGTACGATAAAGACTTGCCGTATCACGTAACCCTCGAAAATAGAAGGCAGCTTTTGAAGTGTTCATTTATAGGAAACATCTTACTGGATGAAATCGATTCACCGACGTTACTTCACTCTATTCTCTATTGGAATAAAGACACCAAGCAGAACCTTAAGAAATGAGTTTCTTCAAGTAAATAAACACAGGACAATATGGTCATCACGAACTGGTGAATTAGATTTTGGTAGTGGTGCTTGAACGAGCAAGTGCTCTGGCAGTAGATTGGCCGTTATATGAAAAAATCAAACAGCTGAACAATCTCATCAGCAAAATATTTATTTGGGCTAAAATCTGATTAGTGGACAGTAAGGTTTGTAGCTTATAAGGTTCTCAAACTACGACAAGTAACTTATCCTTATAGTACTAATTCAGTAAACGTAAGTATACTAGAATTACATTAAAAGAAACAACACAAAGAAATGAGGCAAAACAGACAAATTAGAAACGTTATTGAGGGTGTACTACGAAATCCCGATTTTCAAAAGCCCTGGTTAACCGTTTTTCAAAATCTTGGTTTTGAAAATCCCGGTTTTCTTTTAATCTAGTTCTAATTGCACAAAATAATTAATAAAGTTTTTTAATTGTAACATTTTGTAGTTCCAAGATGAATAAAAAAAACAATATTTTGTTAATGTAACATTTTGAAATGCAATAATTGTAGAGACTGACGGCTTCTATAACTCTCACGGGCACTTAGCCCTCCATCCAAATTCCATCCCTATTAGCCATTTTCTAGAACTTTATCACAAACTCATTTTTGAATTTTGTCAAAAAATCATTTGAGTCCCACATGCCAAATTTTAAAACTTCAAACCGGGATTTCCTAAAAATCGGGTTTTTTTATACAAAATCAGGAATTTGAAGAAAACCGGGATTTTGAAAACAGAGATTTTGATAAACTGAGATTTTGAAGACTAATATTTCGTTAGACACCCCGTTATTGATAATACTCGCATATCGACTGCCATATCCCTATATTAATTGTTATTGTGCAACAGTGTATTAAGGAAATTTCTTTGGCTTGTAATTCAAGTATTCATCTTGATTAACTACAGGCTTTAAGTTCCAGAAAATTTCAACTTCTAAAAATCATTAAAACCTGTCGACATAAATATTATATGACTATATACCACGCCATTTACATTTTGATTTTTCATGATTACCTTAATTTTCATATTTCCATTGAAATTTGGCACACATTTTTATTTCCACACTACACTACGAAAAATAGTTTTATAACAAGTTTCTGTATGTATGAAGTAATTACCATGATCCTCTAATACTTTCCGACTTAGTTAGCATCCTTGAATGATTCAAGTTTAAAAAAAAAAAGCTGATTAGAAAATCTAAATATTCTTTGGCTTTCTCGTTTGGTACATGTATCGTCATTTCTTACGCCCTTGATTTAAAAACAAATTCAATTCAATTTAAACGTAATTAGTACCTTTGTGTTACATTTCGTCGCGATGTTTTCACATTGGTTTTAAAATGAATGCCAACCTTGTGTTTCCATCATTATGTATGTATGTCTCATATAAACGTGATTATTTTATTTTATCGGGAAAATGATTAATCTGTATATTTCTATGTTTTTAATCAGATTCAACCACAACATACCATAACAACATTCATCATAAACGTTACGTCATAAATTTTGAAAAATATGTTGGCTTATTTTAATATATAAATAAAATACTATACGTCAACTAAATATATGTTGTTGGCAATCCTCGGAATTTACAAGTGTGTAAAGGTAATTTTATTTTATAACATGTATAGGAATAGAAGAGCGGTCGAGAGATTAGGTCAAAAATCCCATTAACACATATAATAATTTTTTCAGTTAGTATTATATCACGTGAAAATTGCACAAACACGCAATAATTTTAGTGTGGAAAACTCAAAATTATATGGTTATATTTATTATGATTAAATGTGTAATTTATATGGAATCCACATATCATTTTTCCTGAGGTCGGCCCATGGAAAACTAGTAGGTACACACAAATTTTATCACCAATAATCATTTCTCATAGCATGTCAATTCTCTAACAGTTTTCTTATTTCACTCTTAAAATGTTTCGAAAAAAAAATCCAAGTTGGGATTTTAAAAATACTTCAAAAATACATAAAAAATATTTTGTAATACATTTTTATTATAGTATTTTGAAATAGTATTTGCAGAACATGCAGATTGTGTAATGTGTTTAGTAAGAAATATCTAAATGCATCTTATTATCAACGATTTAAAAACCATAAAAAGTATGAGATTCGTTTCAAAAGTTATGCACCATGCAATGCAGAATCCTATACTAAATGGAATTAAGTTCGAAAGGGCAATTCATTTGCGCTTGGCTTATCATTCGACTGTAAATGACGCGACTAGGCGTTGAAACTTTCAATTGTTATTTTACTCATGTTGTAGAGCTTTTTCCAGTTTGATCACATTTTGGATCACCCCCCAGGTGAATTATTATTAGAATTATTTTTACAACGAAAACTTTAAAGATCAGCGTACACTTTCCTTAGAGCTTTAGAAAGTTTATCTAATATAGAGACATCTATTATGTCCCAAGTTTGGCTCTGCTATCCTAATACTTTCGTTGCATAATTCGCGTGAAATACTCTCAATGCATATATATTTAATAGTCGATTTATTATATATTTAATTTAATAATTATTATATACATATTTAATAATTTAATATATGATAGTTATCATTTCACTTTAGCTAACTTTTTAAAATACTATCGTACATCGTCCATAGTCACTATATTTGTTTTGAATTAAACGATATTGAATCACTAACACAATAAAATATTAATGCCTTATTAAAACAATTCAAATGAAGGATGATGTCACGTTTTTAATCATTGCTCAAACTTTTCGTATCGAATTTTATCACAAGTATTATGGATACAATTTGGTGTTGTTGAATCACCGATAAATTGATTTTAAATATTGTCTGATGTACAATATTGACTCAAGCAAGGAACCAGACTGTATTCTGATTGATAATTTGGTAGACAAAATAACATTTTACTTTTAACTTTGAACTCGCTAAAATAGATTACGTACAGCTTAATTATTTTTAAAGATATGAGATTGTTAAAATTAAGATAAAAAATTCATGCTGAAAAATTCGTAAATGTACAAAGCTCTAGATAACAATAAGTATGACAGATCTAAGTGGTCACTTTATACTATCATGCCGCGAACGTAATTAGAGATTAGGTTTTCAATTATATCGTATGTTTGTATATCGTTGATACCGTTTATTGAAATAATCAATCAATTATAGATAAAAAAAAGTTTGTATTTTTATGGATATTTTGAGGAACGGTGTGCAATGGATGCAGCAACCTAGAAATTATTATGCTAAATTATTACCATAAAATTACATGAAACTTGAAATCTTTCCACGGTCAATATCGCTAAAATGATCAACAAAGTTGAATGCTTCATTAGTGAGAAAACATAAAAATACAAGTCAATTTACGACAATACTAAAGCGCGATTTTAAGCGCTCATAAAAAAATTACAATAACAATGCAGGTAATGTCACCTCTGAACTATGGTACGTTTTCTCGAGAAACTAAAAAAGAAAGTGTTTTTTGTTTTTATGATAGTTGTGTCCAACTAAAATTATAAAAAAAAAATATTTTTAAATCAAAACTGGGAAAATATAGGAAAAGCGAATTAGCAAATACGCTTGACAAAGAATATGAAAGTTTCTTAGTGTTGCGGCTTTCTTAGATGATGTAGGTTTATCGCACTACCGATACCGTTATCGGAACATGAGTATAATGTCATACCGCATAAATTGCTATAGATCAGGTTTTCAGGCCGGTTTTCACATAGACACCGGCAATAATACATTTTCTTACATTCAGTGCCAAAATTAGCAGAGTTGCAATTTTGTACCTACTTGAAAAAACTGAACGTACTTATGTAAAATCTAAGTGCATGAAACTTGAAACTGAAGATACTGGTGGAAACAAATCTTTTGATAAAACTGGCCAGGTTTATTGTCGAAAATCTTACAATCGAAAAACAGAGTATAGCACTCTGATAGTAAGATTTTCGGAGTCAGTAGAGTAACATTGTTGTTCATGGTCAGTATAAAATTTAAATAAATAATTTAAATGCCGTAAATTAAACAATTTCTTGAATTGTTCCTACATTATAAAGTAACGGTCCTGTTACGGACGTTTATCAATTTTAATATTTGATTTCTTTTGTCAGATTTAGAAATGATCTATTTACGCTCCAGTTGGAAACTTGTGGACATCCATGTGAATTATTTTTTACGAAAGACTATAACTGTCTGCGACTGAAGACTGATATGAAATATGTCACATACGATTTTTCTTTCAAGACTGTGTCCTAAGCGAACAATGTATGACAAGTCTTCGATGTTTCTCGATAATTAAACAATCGAGAAAATTAAAAAATGTGCATTTTATTTTGAGTTCACTCTTCGTAAGTATTTGTTATTTTCTGAAAGTAAATATTTTGTAAATGTTTTATTAAGAAAATTTTAACATTACTAAAACTTTTCAATTTTTGTATGATCGACACAAATGCAAGATATGTACATTCATTTGTAATACCAACATCTGTAGCAGAAAAATGATTGTTAAATTTTTTAAGGCGACAGTCTCATATACATATATGAATGTTTTTTTTTTTAATTAAATTGATTTTTTTTTTATTCATTTAGCCATGTCACATACGATTCATCTCAAGACATCTCACGTAACATTCTATGAATATTTATGCAGCAGTATTTACCCCCTGCAGATCACGCTCCTCCTCAATACCCTAGCCGAAAATGCCAAGAGCGCGATCGAAATCTAAATTTTGCTTCTTATTTTTATTATTACACACTCGAAAAATAAAATAAAATTGTTTTTTAAATACTTTTCGTAAATAAAATGCTTCGAAATATGAAATATATTTTTAAATTTCTATGTTCGTGCGTGGCACTTTTAGCTAATTCTCTAAAAATCATGTTGGTACACAAAAGGTTAAACATGATTTCTCACATATCATTCGTCTCAGACATGTCCACACGAAAATTACCTTAATTTGCTGTATGTATACCTGTCATTCTCGACTGTCTCTGATGTGTTTGGACTAAACAAATTGCATACAATATTTGCAAAACGCCACTGAACGACATTGATTTGGTTGTCTAAACCAGCGTTTCCCGACCTTATTTTTTACATCCTAATTTCATATTTATATAAAATAATTAATAAAATTTTCATTGCCTGTTAGTTCAAGGCCCTCTAATATGGTATGCCCAATACAGATATATGGTCCCCTAGGGTGACCGTATGGCCCCTAACGGGGACACTGGTACGGACACTGGTCTAAATTTTCAACTAAGTAAATTAATGGTTAGTTCACACAGGTTATTGATAGATGTCTCTAATGTATATAGACCAAAATCTCCCTATTATTTAGTTCCAAACAGTAAATTTATTTCAAATTTATTGATCTCTGATAAGAAATATTTTGTATTGTCAAATTCTAAACGTGTGATCAAAACTGTCACAACAATCGATTTGACAATTCTCGTCCCCCTTGCAGACGTAGAAACCAACGCTATCTACATTTGTTGAAAATCGCCAATACTCCAATAAACTGGTGGTTATTTTCTTCAAAACTTTCTGACCCGAATTTACTGCACTAAAATACCATGATTGCCGAGAATGGGTACAAAGGGCTGAATGTCGAAGGGCCGAATGTGTCGAAGGGCCGAATGTACCAAAGGGCAGAATGTCGAAGGGCCGAATGGGTTGAAGGGCCGAATTTTTATTTTTGTTTTTAGAAATATAATTTTTTAAATTTGTTGTTTTATGGAATATTTTGTAAAAAAAATTATATTAAACATAAATGAATTTCTTATGAATTTATGTATTTTACTATTTTTCATCTTTGGATATTCATGAAATTCTACGTATCCAGTCAGCAATACATTTTGGTGAAGGAAAATTTGTTCATGCGACCTGAGACATTCGACCCTATATCAGCCTTCTGATAATAGGTATATGGTACAAAATATAATAAAAATAATTAAATTAAATAAAAAAATTAAAAAAATAAATTTCTAAAATACAAAAAATACCCTACCACCCATTCGGCCCTTCGACATTCGGCCCTTTGATATAATACCGATTGCCGAGCTCGAAAGATTTCTTAATCTTAATTGTAGAAACTAAAAAAATACTTAGTGAGATGACACAACAAACTGTTAGTTTCATTAAACTGAATGACGTTTTGAGCCGAGTCACGTTTTCTTGATAGGGAAGATTCATCCCTATATTCCTTGGTCCTATAATAGGCCCTGTAGGGCTCCCTAAGTACCCCTACATACAATATATTCACTGGTCCAACACAATTTAAATGGATACGAAAATCACGATTTACCTAAAAATAATGTCACCGGATCCTTAGTTTTATAAATATTCACCCTTATGGCGTTTTGTCGATTTTGACTGCAAAATGTTATTTGGAAATTTTAAAATATCACAAGGCTCTGCCACTCGTATGCAAATATCTGAGAAATTTGCCACACAATATTCGACTAAGAACAAACGTAAAATTTGAACTTTGAATCATCAGGATTCTGGACGAAGAGATGTTTGAACAATTTATTGTTAAATTAGATATCCGGCTAGTCCAACAGTTCTAAGGTTTCATTTAAACTACAATCGGGCAAGCATAGATCGTTATTAAAAATCCAATATTCATTCATATAACATAAAATGTTAAGTCTAATAGTTTCTATTTATTTTTCATTTTCGGGAAATTTCTTGGACTTCAATAGTTTCGAGTCCAAAATCGAATCAGTATTTCGAATTTCGATGGCTTTGAATTTCAAATCAAATTCCGACTTCTTGCTCCGAACTCGAATTCTAGATGCCAGGATTTCTGAATTCTTGGGACATCGTTATTTAAACATAACAAGAGGTTCAGGATTACCTTTGAAGTTAAAAAACAAGTCACGTAGACCCCGAAAGATTAATCTATTGCTATTAGCTGGAAGACACTATCATTGCCCATCACAATATCAAAGTTATCCCAAAGCTGAAATCGAATTTTAAGACAAATACAAACGAGAACAGTATGGAAAACAATTTCAGGGCACATAACTCGAACCAGACAACCCTATGCAAATTATTACTAATGTGGAAAAACATTTCTACTTGCTTTGTGTAGTCAAATAAGTAAGCTAGCTTTAAAATAAAATCAATTTATCTTGCAAACTGGTCAAAAAATCATTTTTAAACTAGCGAATTTCTCCACCGTAAATGATTATCGTACTATTGCAGACTAGAGCAAGTGCTATTGAAGAGAGCAAACGGCTAAATAGGAAGAATTTCGTAGACGTTGTTATTTTTTACCGGAAACACTATGAACTGGAAACATTTCTCATTCATTAATCATTTCCAAGTACAGTGTGTTATGAAAAATATTTCATTGTTAATAATTTTCTTTTCGTTTGACAGATGCATTTTATACGGAAAAGTTGGTGGCCAGAAACATGCAAGTTAATAATTACATATTGTATATATCGGTTATGCATTAAGCTATTTCCTAATTACAATGTTAAAAACAGGTGTCTCGAACATACTTAAAATAATTGATATTGTATTCTCTGCAGGGGGAAATGAATTTTGTATTGAATTTTGTCTGTTATGTAGTCGATTGAGAAATTAACAGGATACGCTTGAAATCACATGGTTTGAAAAATGTACACATTGGTGTCACCAGCAATGTGACGTGGTGACACCACGTCCAGAGATATTCCATTTGTGCAGGTTCCTGTTCATTTTAAATTCAAGTACGTACATATAATTCTCAAAAATCTAATTGTTAGTCACAAAATACACAAAAGAAACTAAAAAATCGACTTTAGTGGTCTGGCATTTCGCCCACATCAATATTATTGTATTTTCCATCATAATGAAAAACTATTGTCTAGCGCTCGAAAAACTGGTGCTGCATAGACGAGAAAAACTGCAACGTATTTAATCCCGAGGAATTAATTTTACGTTTTATGTATTCACATTTCAAAAATCACAGAATGTACCAAATGAAATGGAGCATGAAAGATTTGTTTCGTTTAGAATTGGATATGCAGACATTTTTTACACTTAGGTTTTTAACTGTCTTTTGTAAATTTTTGTTCACGACAATTTGGTTACAACAACAAAACAACAATTGGACCACCGCAATTAAAAACTTGTGGGTTCAATCCATTTAACTAATTAAAATAAACATCGGTCTACTTCTAAATATTTTAGTATACCTATGTTATTGCATTTTGATATCATCAATATTTTTTATTTAATTATGTCGTTTCGATTTTTCTTTTCAAAAAATATAAAAAAATAAACTAATCTTCCATGTTGAAGAATAGGTATTATAAAATTTCGTATGTAAATTTTTTCCAAATAGATTATATTATGCTATATATTTTATTTCAATTTAAATATTTTACTAATCTTATTTATTTATTTTTCATTTAAATATTATACTTTTTCTGTCAAGGTTGACATATTCAAAATGACGAAACACGTCACCGACAATAATAAAAAAAATCGAAATGGAAGTGAACTTTCGTATCAATTTTTCCAAATCAAACTCGATCATTTTGATAAGGAATTTTAACACTTGAAATTAATGATTGCAATTAGATTAATTTGTTAACGATTAAAAAACTTAATTTACCTTTATTTTCTTTTTTCAATGAATTTTTATCGTCTCCAAAATTCGCCATATTTTCACTTTTACACACTCAACTAAAAAAAAAATTAAATTATAAATTTTTAGTTTTTTTTTATTTTATTTTATGTAAACGCATGTGTATTGGAACGATATATTTTTTTCTACGAGCAACACCCTTTAGTACAAAAATTTTAGTACGACAAGATGGTGGATGAATATGGTAGGTTGAATGATTTTTGGTACTAAAACAGTGAGAGAAGTTGCTGGCACAGTACTAAATATATCATAGGGTATGCTCGATAATTGATTCCATGAAGAAATAGAGTAGAAGGAATATGTATTCTATCCCTTTTACAACGAAAAAAAAAAATGCGCAACTTACGTCCAAACCCCATAGTATGTAATGGCGTTTTTGATAAAAATGTTCGCTTGATTTGAAGTACAACCAACACAATTGTGTGTATATGTATAGTGTTTTTTTCTGACGAAAATAAGTTTGAAAGGAGTGCACGAATGTGTAAGTTGGTTCAAAAAGCATACAAAAATAAATTTTTGACATCGTAGTTTTGCCGTACCCACACAATTGTGTTACTGAGCAGCAAAAGGGCTTTGGGTAAATCTGATGGCTATCCCCCTTCACTTTAAATTATCTCTATAATTCTTTTAACAGCCCTAGATATGTTGCGAATCTGTCCGCCTCGTTTTTAATCCATCCACATTTCAAAATAGTAATTTAACATTTAATTTAAATTATTTTGACCAAAATGAATAATGATTCATTAGATAACATTTTTGAAATAAGAAACATTATATTAGCACTAGAAAGTGTTGTTAATTATATTTCTTGTTTAAAAAAGAGTTTAAATCTGGTTTTCATGACATTCCACCGCCATTAGTCTAAATAATATGTAGCTAGTTTCTCTTGGTTTCCTTTGCTTTTTTTAATTTGGCATAAATGTGCCATACATGCTAATTATTTGACGCAGAGCTTGGTTTCTAGAGAGGTTGATCGATCGTTATTTAGTTCATTTTTAGAGGTATCAGCGTATTGAGAATGTTGGTAGGTCAATGTTCTTTACATATATAAGCAAGGTATAGCAAGCTTTAAAGGTTATAGTATAAAATAATATAAAATGGCTTGATTTTTATTAACCGAAAATATCAAGTACTTTTTCTACTTTGACGTTATCTACAACTTATATAACAACTTCTAGATTGTCATATGACTAACATTTGGGTCTCCTTACTTTCATCATTTTTTATTAATGATATTATTAATGAAGCAAGGTATAGCAAGCTTTAAAGGTTATAGTATAAAATAATATAAAATGGCTTGATTTTTATTAACCGAAAATATCAAGTACTTTTTCTACTTTGACGTTATCTACAACTTATATAACAACTTCTAGATTGTCATATGACTAACATTTGGGTCTCCTTACTTTCATCATTTTTTATTAATGATGTACCTTAGAATACTCAAAATGCTTTGCTGATGACTTGAAATTTTCGCAGGTAATTCCTTCGTTATCATTAAATAACATCAAATAATTACAACGATGTGACATGAAGGTAATGGATTCGTAATGGATTTTAGGCCTCAAAACAGCTGGATCTTCGTACTCAGATTACGCACACGTCACTTCACTCTCATTTAACAATGTATATGCTCCAACGGAGGTAAAATTAGAACATGTCAAATACACTTTCTACGACCCTCTCAAAAGTGTTTTATACAAAATTCCTCAATACTATGTAAAGATTGTTTTAAATGATTCTAACGAACAAATCAATGCAAACAGTAGTAAGCGTAATAGCATCGGCCGGGACTTGCACAACACAGCTAGCATATATAATCTGGCGGTAGTCAGACGATACTCACAAGCGAATCCATAAATGGACATAGAAATTAAACAATGAAGTTACGTACAGTTAACCAAATTTATCATTTTCTCGTTTCCAACTTGGGGTTAACATCAACTCTGACCAATTTTTGACAGTTATAAAATATGCAGCCCATCTAAACAAGACGTACAATAATCGATCCCAACGAATCTCACTTTGTAATTCTGAAGCATTGCATAATAAAATTAACCGGGCCAGCTTCGAAGCACGCATATCGCTATCGCATAGCCGTTTTTCAGCATATATTAGTATTATGATGCTATTTTCTATTAAAGAAGAAGGCGATTGAACTTCGAAAGCATAAATGATTTAATTCCACGTTGATATATTTTAAACAATTAAATCATCGAAGCTGACATGGCTTGGACATGCCCTACATTCCCAAAATCGTACAACAAAACCGATCATGGAGTTGACACCTATGAAAGCAAGACCTCGCTGAAAATCCCTTATGTGCTCATCTTATTTTGCTAGTAGCATCCAGATAGGTTTCACTACTGCTTAATGCTTTAGTTTATCGGGTAAATAAATTATTAGTCCTTCTGTGTGCCTGCAACTAGCGTCATATCTATAGTGACAAACCTCTTAATTCACACAACACCGTCTATATCATCTGCGAAAATAAATATGGATTTCTTTTGCACACCAATAACAAATAATACTCGACAAAAATATATACAATTTCCTCTATTCTATTTAGTATGCCCGCCATATTCGTTAGCAAAATGTTCCTACTTATCCTTCCACCCCTAAGTCATTCGGATCTCTCCATCTCCTTATTCTTTCTACATACACTGAACGTTTTTCATTCCAGAATGAGTGTTTAAAGTATTCGGTGCATTTTAGTTTCTCAAGGGTCCAATTCTACAAAATTTCAAGCCAGTATATTTATTCCCTGGGGCTTTTTCTAGCTATATATTTCAGACTTGGGCAGTTATACTACCGGCTCACCACCAGTTAACCTTCACTCAGCTTGGCTCACGTGTACTGTCTACTCTCTCTCTCTCTCTCTTACACAATATCCATGTATGAGTGTTAGTCCAGTTCTAACTAAAATTTTAGTATTTTATACTCTTGCACCTTTACTATCCTTAAGCAAAATTCGTTCTTTGTATTTTCTATTTTGCTACAAAATGCTTCCCATCAAATTTTTTACTTTGGATTGCACTTTGATTTGTTGCAAGTTAATCATTTACTTTTGCACCTCCGGTATCTCCAACACGAACTGGTTTTGCATCTATTTCTCCGGTGTAATGTTTAGTTTCTGAATATTATGTTGCTTTTTACATTCTACAACTACACTTTCTATACACGGAGTCTGCAACACCTTCTATACACGGGACCAAATTTACCAATGTATGTGAACGTATGTTCAGGAGGCTATTTCACGAAAAAAATTATCATGATATTTTTACCAAACGGCAAAATTAAAATGCAGTTTTACGGTTTTCTCATTTTCATCTTTTTCTCGAGTATGTCCATTATTAAATAAAGCCAGTTCGAGCTAATGGCTCTGCTTTTAGAAAATTCTAACAATGTTTCGAAATAGAATTTGGTGTCAGTACTAGATTCAAAAATTGCAATCATACAAACAAGAATTTAATAATTCGCAAAAACTAGATATACAACATATAGAAACAAATTAGATGAATCAAACGCTTAGTAAATTCAGCAAAGCACAATAATTGGTAACCAAAACATTCAACAAACCTACTTACAACTCTCGGTTTTATTACCAACCTAACCGTAAATGATTTATTAAAAAATTGTACAAAAAATTGTTATTAAATTAAATTATTGAATATAGATTTTTTGTATATAATTTATTTTATTTTTATTCCTTATAGTGAAATTAGTTTATTAATTTTTCGATTTCTTTTCACATCTTGAGTAAATTTACATAATAATAAAATAAAGTAACGGCTTTCATGTGCTTTTATAGCCTGAAAAACATTTACACTAGCCTAACCGATCAATTTCGTAAAAACAATCAGCAAGGAAACGAAAGAGGAAAACTTCAGAACATCGAATTAAAATAACATGATGAATATTGGACTAATTTGATCTCTAGTAGGTCGAAATAAACATTCACGTTTGTGCTTTTTAATTAAGTTTTGTTAAACATTTTTGGTAAATTTCAATCGCACATCACACATATCGTATATCCCTTTTCTGGTCAGCAAACAAATTTTGTTTGGTTCAATTGAAGTCCACCATAGTTTGTTAGTTTATAATGGCGGTTTGTTTTTTCATGATTCTCTTTCGTACACAATTGTGACCGCGGGCCGGAAAAGAGATATCCGCAGTTTTTAACGTTTTGCACTACGCAATTTATTTTAACTTTACACAATGCCTGAAAGTGTTGACAGCCGCGTACACCTCATTTTTAGAACAAATTACCTTTAGTACAAATTTATCATGACACCTACTATAAAATATATCAACCTTGAAATCATATGGGTTTGCGACAAAATCCAATTTGAAAAGCAGTAAAATAAATCCATTCATAAATATCATACGACAGTGACGTGACGTGGTGTAAACAATAGGGTCTTTAATTCTCAGCTTAAATATTTACGTTTTATTAATTTACCACCTTTTATTAATTAAAAATGTGTTCAAATGAAGTGTACATTACATCAGCCGCACGTACTCCAATTGGTTTGAAATATTTTTTAATTTTTAATTTAAATGTTTATCTAATCGTTAATAGTACTTTGATTGATGTGAAATTTCTCCACAAAAATTAATAAACAAATTACGTCACTTCAATTTTTACCGTTAGGTAACTTTCTTGGTTGCTACTCGCAAACGAGCGCAGCTGATTTGGGATCAGTAGTGATAAGCGAAGTATTAAAGCGTGCCAATGTGAATGCGAATGATGTTTCGGAAGTGATTATGGGACAGTCCTTGACAGCTGGCCAGGGACAAAATCCAGCGCGACAGGCATCGCTTAAAGCGGGATTACCTTTAGATTGTGCAGCATATTCTATAAATATGCTATGTGGATCAGGATTAAAGTGAGTAATAAAATCTTAGTGAATCTTAATACGTAACACTTAATATAATTTTCTTTAGGACCGCAATGTTGGGATACCAATCAATACTTACGGGTGACTCAAGTATAGTGATAGCTGGTGGGCAAGAAAATATGACGATGTCACCTCACGCAATAAATATTCGACCTGGCATTAAGATGAATAATGCAACAATGCTTGACACGATGATAAATGATGGATTAACTGATGCGTCGTACCAAATTCATATGGGCGAGACCGCTGAGAATTTAGCCACTCAATTCAGTATTACACGCGAGGAACAAGATCAGCAAGCTTTTCGCTCCCAATCGCTGGCAAGAGAGGCAATCGATAATGGATATTTCGATAAGGAAATTGTACCTGTAGAAGTGATCCAGGGTAGGAACAAAGTTCTTATAAAGTCGGATGAATATCCAAAGCCTAACACAAGTATTGAATCGCTTGCAAAATTGAGACCCTGTTTTGTTAAGGATGGCACCGTCACACCAGGTAATGCGTCTGGTATCAATGATTCCGCAGCAGCGGTATTATTGATGTCGCAAGAAGAGGTCAAAAAACGCGGAATAAAACCTCTAGCAAAAATTATAGGATTCACTCAAGCTGGAGTGGATCCCAAAATTATGGGTTATGGCCCAGTACCAGCAGTAGAAAAACTACTTAAGAAAGCCGGCTGGACGAAAGACGATGTTGACCTGTACGAGTTAAATGAGGCTTTTGCTGCTCAGGCCATATCTGTAAATAAAGGACTTGGGCTTGATGTGAACAAAGTTAATATTCATGGTGGTGCTATTGCACTGGGACATCCGATCGGAGCGTCGGGCGCTCGAGTATTAGTAACCTTATTGTACGCACTACAACGTACTGGAGGTAAAAAGGGTATTGCGTCGCTCTGTATTGGAGGTGGAATGGGCATTGCAATTGCCATTGAACTAGTCTAGAACTCACAGTTATTATTCAGTATTCAGTAGTTATTATTCGTACTTTGTACTTAACACTTATTTGTGCCTTTTAAAGATGTGGTGTAAGCTTTGTAATTTTATTATATTATACTTAAATTGTATTCGGAAACCGGTATTTTAACCAAAATTAAATTAATTAATTGTTTTATTTAAATTATAAAAAATTTGTTTGATTTACGATGTTTTCAGTGTAGGGAGGGCAAAATCCAGAAAAACGGTTTGATTTGTGATTTATGATTATGACTGAAAAAATTATAGCCGTGTGTATAATTTGATTTAACTCAAACAGACAACTTGGAATATACTATACATACTTTTCGAATTTGGGAACTTGTAACAGTTCGCACCAAGGCCTTCAATTCTCTCTTCTAAAGAGACCACCGTGGTTTTCTTAAAACACCAATAAAGTTCTTGGCAGCTGGGGGTCTATTATGAAATTTTCGACGCGCGTATTTTTTTCGATGTTGTCGAAAATTTGGTATTATGAAATTTTCGACCGCATTTTTTTTTCGACGTTGTCGAATTTTTGTATTATGAAATACTCGACGCGTTTTTTTTTAGATAACGTCGACTATTTCACGACACCTCTTGCGAGGTGTCGATTACATAAAAGAAATGTGTTAAGTGTTGAGAAATAAAAAAACTTTATTAGTAAAAATAAATTAATATTTTAAACTTATAAAATTTTAATTAATAAAAATTAATCAATTAATAAAAATTAATTTAAATTTAATAAAAAATGATTAATTTAAATTTTCACATAAAAAATAATTAATTTCATTTTTCGACATCGTCGAAAAAAAATTCATAATAGCGATTTTCGACGTTGTCGAAAAAAATACGCGCGTCGAAAATTTCATATAGACCCCCTGGTTCCGAGACATTTAAAAGGTACCAAAAGGAGCGGCATCCTGTTTGTGGAACTAGAGCGTTTGGTGGAGGAACTAAGTCCGCGTAATTAATAGAACCGGTTTACCTATTTCGACTTCCCTATTTTATTATTAATGTGAGCCTTGACTTTCAACTGTAACTCGGGTTAAGTAGAAAAAGTTGTTGAATGTCATGCAAGTAGTTTCTTTAAAGTAAGAGCCGCACGTATGACCAAACAATGTGCTTTCGAAAACTATGATAATAAAATTGTTTCACCAATTATCAATGCTCTTGGGACATTATAGCTGAAAATGTGATATTTTACAAGCTATTTTTTCGAAGCAGATATTCTTCGGTCAGAAACAATAAATTTGCCCATGCAGTGGGAGCGTTGGACTCCCGTTTGCATGACCAATTCGCAGACCTGATACTCCTTGATAAAAGCGCACTTCCGTATACGGCTTTTAAAGAGAAAGAAATCAGGGTTTAAGATAATCTGAGATATCTCAATTTCAAGGAAAAAGTTGTTATACAGTAGTGGATGAAAAGGTTACCACCTAGGTTCAAATGGTTTTATTCACTTTTGAAAATTCTATGTAACTTTAACGTTTCGACTAGGTAAATGATTCCTAAAATTAACAACGAAATTACTGATTTAAATTCAAAATTTTAGAATTCAGATATTATCAGAAATTAAATTAACGATTAATCCGATCTCGTACGCGATCGAGGTAGATTTAGAGATACTTCATGATCCAGATCAAACAGTCGTCTGAATCTAAAATACGACAAAAGCTGTTTTCGGCGTCGTATCGTCACCTATTGCCTAACGATGCTGATTTAAAAAAAAAACAGGGTTGATTGTTAATTTGCACAAACAAAGACTTGTCGAACCAGTAGTACAAGGAGTCAGCATTATCACAGTTAGATAGGTCGAGAATGAATTTCGCAGATGAAATTCAAAATTTACTATCTAAATTTTCTGACATTTTGACTACTCCTTTGAATATTAAACAGGTGCAACAACAAATTACACATCGGTTTGAAACGTCCGGATCTCCTGTTTCTTGTAAAACTAGTCGTTTGGCACCGTATAAATTAAAGATTGCAAGGGAAGAATTCGAAAATCTTATGGCTATCTTGGTATTGGACGACCAAGTAACAGCGCATGGTTTAATCTACTGCGTCTGGTCTAATCGTATCACTTTCCTGAACGATATCCAATACCATATTTAAGATTTTTCGTATCAAATTGAAGGAAATTTAGTTTTTCCATCAAATTCCGATTGAACCGTTGGTCCTAAAACTGATACTATTGATACTGAAATCGCCTTGCAACTGAATGAGTCAGACGCAGACCAATCTTACAAAAAAAAAATCTTACCGTTTTGTTAATTTCACATCCTTTCTTGGACGCAATTGTTATTTATTTATTTTTTATTTAAATAAAACCTCTCAATCAACAACAATTAAATTCATTAAAATTACAGTAAAGTTCAAAATTACAAATTATAATGCCCACTATCCTTTCTTTTAATTCCTCGTATTACTCTTCATCTCCCACTTGCTTCTTTTTTATGGAAACAAAATAAATCTAAGGCAGTGTGATAAACGAATAATAGATTTCTTCACCAACTCAATTTCGAAATTAAACTTTTAGTTCCGATTCTCAACATTCTCCCCCTGGTAACAAGATTCACCAGGCGAATCTATCTTACTATCATCTACTTTGAGATCGAGTACTGCTACTTTAGCTGTCAGCCGGGTATACGTGCCTTCCTCACAATTACTTTCCTAACCTGGCCACTATCCTTTGATTTGATAACGT
Organism: Nephrotoma appendiculata; assembly: GCA_947310385.1. Lineage (NCBI taxonomy): Eukaryota > Metazoa > Arthropoda > Insecta > Diptera > Tipulidae > Nephrotoma > Nephrotoma appendiculata. The sequence goes on from OX371223.1 coordinate 316,888,018, forward strand.
GAATTACTACTCCTTTCACCCATGAGCTTCGCTTCCTTTCATCCATCACTACAATAATGTCGTCGATTTTGATGGGCTTAACTTTCTGGAACCATTTACGTAAGAAGCAGACGTCACTTTTTAAATCGGTAATGGGCTATATACCACTTGATGACCCCAGAAGAAAGTGGTTGGGTGAGAGCTTCATTTTCAGCTGGTTTAATCGGTATGTAGGTCAGCGGCCTTGAATTGATAATATTTTCAGCTTCCATTAGATAACATCGCAGTACTTCCTCGCTAGGATTCAGTGTTGGCATTGCCACTGTCAGATACTTTTTAACTGATTGTATCAGTCGTTCCTTGCATCCGCCCATATGTGGAGATGCTGATGAATTGAATTTCCATCGTCTTTTATTGAATTTATTTCGTAGCTCATCGGGCTGCAGTTTTTACCCCATAAAAATTTGTTCCGTTCTCCATTCGAATTTCTAACGGGGTTCCTCGACGTGCTGTAAAATTCCGAATTGCCATAAAACATGAACTTTTATCCAGAGTATGTGCTATTTCTAAGTGGATAGCACGTGTAGTTAGACATGTAAATAAAACATCTCAACATTTGTCTGCCCGACGGTCTTGGGTAACTTCATAGAGCTTTGACCATTTAGAAAACCTTTCGATATCTGGAATTAATACCAATGGTTTTTCTATATTATGTGAAAGTTGTGGTTTTAATTCGTCATCTATTTCACTGCTTTCCTTTGGCAGCCTTTGAACGGGCCAACCTGTTTCTGGTTCATATAAAAACATAGGTCCCACAAACCATCTATTCGTTGGGAACACTGTGGGCTTAGATTTCCACTTCGTAGCGTTGTCGGCTACGTTGCTCTTAGTCGGAACCCATCGCCATTGTGAAACATCAGTAGATTCAAGTATTTCTCCTATTGTATATGCGATAATTTGTCGATGTCGTTTGTGATTTGATCTTAACAACCAAAGTACGTTCATCGAGTCAGACCAGAACCATCTTTTCGTTGGTTTTCAAGTGTGAGCAGGGCCATCTGTAGTTCTAGTCTAGGAATGGACATTGGATTCTGCGACACAACTTTGGTTTTGGCACCAATCAACACGCAGTAAGATGGTATTCACTGCGTGTTGATTGGATTCGAAGCGAAAATATGCAGCAGCTGCATACGCAACCTCACTGGCGTCGACAAACAAATGCAGTTCAACTGATTTAAATTTCGTCTTGATGTAGCATCTTGGTATCTTTGACTCTCTTAGTCCAGCGTTTCCATCGATTATTTTGTTCATCAGTGAACGGGTCATCCCATTTGACTGCTGTTCGCCATATATCAAGAAGAAAAATCTTCACATATACAAGGATATGGGCTATCAATCCACCACATTCCGACCACTTTTGCATCATCGAATTCTCCGCTAATATTCAAACTCTTGCTCGTTAGTTGCTCAGATTCTGCCAGCTCCCGTAATACTCGTCTAAAATTTGAAATTAAATTTCTTATTTCAAACCCACCGAGTGAATGAATTCGAATAACTTCTTTGGCAGTTTTTATGGCCTCTTCTTCCAACGAGAAACTGTCGAGCGATAGTCGTCTACGTAATGATTATGACAGATCGCCTTTGACCTTTCTGAGCTCTCTTCCCGGAAATTCATTGCGTTTAGGTTTTTTATGAATTGTGCCGAGCTCAGCGAGCATGTTACCCCGAATGTCATTACTCTCATGACATTAACATCCAGTTATAATGTTTAATTATTCCGTCGCGCCAGAGAAATCGTTGCGATTTTTGATCTTCCTCTAATATTCCAATTTGATGGAACATTTCTTTTATGTCACCTCTGTAAGAGAAAAGGGTCGCTGCAAAATCTCATTATAATGTGCGCCAGTTGAATTAATAAATCTGGTCGAATTTTCCCTGGCTTATTCGGATTGGTAACTGTGAAAATAGGTAAGTACCATGTTCGCTTAGTTTCCGAACAAACCCTTTTTCCTCACAATCCTTCAACATCTTGTCGTAATTGTCTCTCTTTCAAGTTTTCTTTCCAAACAGGCTAGTCGTCGCACGGCCATAGGGTAGCTGTTTGGGAAAGCAACATTATTGCTCCGCCGTAACTATCCAGTTTCGTAATGATTACCAACTTTCCATGTAGTTCTTTCCATATTTTTCCCGAGCACGTTCGTTTTCCTTCGATTCAATCAATTTCTCTGGAATTTAGAAAAACTCCTTCACTTTATCATATAGGTCATCGTCCGCGTTTTGTAATTGATTTACCAGAACTGAAGGCTGGATGCATTTCTCATCGAATTGAATGCTCATTGATACTTTTAGTTTGGATTTGGTTTAGTTTACCGAAAATTGCCCATCCCAAACGTACTTCGGCAGCGATTGGTTCCTCCATATGGCCTTCTCGAATCTGAGGTGGTATTGCTAAATGCAAGTGTTATAACCTAATTAAAATTCTAGGCCTAGCATTTTCATAGCAGACAAACGGTATATTTCGTAGGTGACTGAACTTGGTAGTGGTACTATCAATTTCCATTGTTTGCGCTGGAAGATCGAGGGGTGCAACCGTGTAGACGTTCGATATCTTGTACACGTCGTTATTAGAAACACCTGAAATCTCCAGATCGACTAGACGACTGCGATTTTCTGTCCGTGTGATACTGTCTGTCCATTTTAATTCTAGGCTCTTTTGTGGACCATCGAGTTTTAACTTATTTGTCACCTCCTCGTCTAGCAGAGTTATACACTGACGTTACTTTCTCGACCATGTAGTACCACTATTCGAAACAGAAGTGTATTTTTTTGTGGTTGTTGATGAATCTCGACCACGCCTGTTGATTTCGTAGTAACATGATTTGCTGAATTTTGTGTATACTACGGCATTATGCAACAATTGATGATGGCTTCCTTTACATCCATCTATCTCACATTTTACACGCGAAGCTTGCATGTCCAAAACTGATGTCTTTTGAAGCATTATCGGCTCAGGCCGTTTGCTAGTGTGATCTTCCGCCTTTCACTGCTTGTTATATTTTTAAATTTAGGACATTCTGCAAACAGGTATGGAAGCTCACAATTCAATTTGATTATTATCAGCTGTTTTGACAAATTTACATATGTTGTTAGCAACAGCCACCTCCTCGAGCTTGGCCTGGCCATCATTCATTGACATATTTTTGTCTATTTTGATTTCCTTGCTGTCTTTCAAACTTGCAAAACTTTTGTAGCTGTGCTGAGGGTATTGTTACCACTGTGCTTGCCATTTCAGCCTTTGAGCTCAACCAATTGCTAATCGTATGTAGGCTGGTCGATTGCAATTTGACCTTGAATTCGGTCCATTGCAATTTTAATTGTGCTGTACAATTATACAGAACAACTTTTTGCATAAGTGTTGGGTTGTTCAGACGTTCCTCGTTCTCGCACGCTATTGCTGTTGCACAAAGGTGTTGTACTTGCATTGAAAACTTAACTAATGCTTCTAAACCTTCTGGATGAACTGGTGGCCTTGAGTCAATCTGCTGTATCATCAAGTCGAGCACGACGTCAGATTGCCCAAAAAGCATCTTCAATGTCTTTATAATTTGGGGTACGTTATGTGGAAAATATAGATAGGCTTTCACCACATCCCTTGCATTACCCCTCAAACATTTTTTCAGTCTTTCCAGGTTTTCATCATTAGTCAGCCCACATAATTGTGTTGTACGTGTATACGTTAATTTAAATATAGGCCACTCTGACGGACTACCACAAAATGATGGTAGCTCCTGGTTGATCGTCCCAATCGGTTTTAATTGGATTTGGATTTTTCGGGCAACTTTCTAGACATTGTCTTGTATACGCACTTTGCCTAGTTATCGATGGATATTGCTGCTGATGATCAGAAATATGTTGATTATCAAGCTTTGAATGGTAAGCCAATTTCTGTTGATTCATCCTAAAGTGATCTGGATGATCCACTGGTTATTTGCTCTTGATTATTCAATGAATTTGATTTAAAATAAATTCCTCCTGTCTTCTGGTCTGGAAACATCATTTATTTATTGTCAGCAAATTCTCGATTTAATTTAGAATAGTTGCAGAATAGTTTGGTTCTACCTCCTTGAATCGGGAATGTAGCAGCTCTTCATTGCTATAAGGTTCTATCTGAACATTCCTTTGTCGCATACTTTGCAACTTCATAGATTTTGACTGTGTCTCTCGAATAGACACGGAATATTTTTTGTTTGTCTCGAATAGACCCGGAATAATTTCATCGGCTGAAGACGTCATTTTTTGAACTTTACTTTGATTTTAATGAATTTAATTGTTGTTGAGAGGTTTTATTTAAATAAAAAATAAATAAATAAGAATTGTGTCCAAGAAAGGAAGTGAAATTATCAAAACGGTTGATTTTTTTTATTAAGGATTAGTCCGCGTCTGACTCAGCCAGTTGCAAGGCGATTTCAGTATCAAAGCAACATTTTACAAATAGATAAACGAATATTAGATTTCTTCACCATCTCAATTTCGGAATTAAGCTTTTAGTTCCGATTCTCAACAAACTCGGGTTTATTCGAGTTTATTAAAATGACCTTGGATCTCAGGAATGCAGCACAAACATTTCAGAGATTTATGCATTTCATTCTTTTCGGACTAAATTTTGTTTTTGTTGATTTAGATGATTTTTATTAGCTTCTAAATCTTATGAACGGTGAATCGCTGAAGGAGCTAAAGTACCTAATAATAATTTTGAACGTCCACTAACAATCATCTCAAGAACTTCAAAATGATATGCAAGCCGACAAACATTTGTCGGAGTTGTGTAAGCACCCAGGCCTAATTTACAAAGCACTTATTAGAACTGCGCTGGCTTTCGGAAGCGAGAGCTGGATCTTGTCCTATCAGGTCTGTAATGTTTCCTACTTTTCAAGGTAGGCCATTCGTTCCATCTATGGCCTAATTAAAGTTGCAGATGATAAGTACTCTTCACTGATGATAATTACTCGAACAAGACTTGGGTAGGCTGACTCAATTAAGATCAATAGCTCAAGGCACCAAATATATATTTTGTATTTTTAGTAACAATTTTTTAATTGTTTTGTTTTAGTTAACTACTATCAAAAATTTGCTGGCACCTATAAATAGTTTATATTGCTATTTTAATGCTGTTTGTTCCTAAAATGAATAAATGTCTTTATGAACAATTAAATTTTAATGTCTGTGGATGCCTTTGTGTTGTCTTAAACTTTTATTTTTAAAGTCAAAAGCTGGTTAATACAATTCTACGGTTTGGACGCTGTATTCATGCCCTTCAATTGATAATTTGTCTATGTGTCAGCTTCATTTAAGGATTTAAAATAGCAACGGTTCAGCTTATTTAGGTTGTGAGTATTCTTTTGACATTTAGCGCAGAGTTCAAAGGTACGTTTGCAGTTTATTTTGTTAACTCTTTGTTGAATAATTGTTGTTGTCTGATTGTCACGTTCCTAAATCATTTGTTGTATTTTTAGTGACTTTATGATGTAATATTTGAATCATAGGAGTGCAACAGAATCGCACTGATCCGGAGTTCGAGTGTGCAATATAAATAAAAGTTTATATGAAATTTTCTGCCTATACAAAACAATGCCTATCAACAAACAGTTGCTCGTAACACTGTGTTTTGCAGCCGGTGTACCGATTGGTGGCACCGATCAAAAACCAATGAGTGCTGATGCAGACTATGCAAATCTATATTAAGACATGAAAACAGAATTATTCAGAGGCAAGGGCTGCAAATTCGACGACGTGCAAAAAGCAGCCATTGTTGCAAATAATAAATTGTGGTTCGGCAGCTCTACAGTTTCGGCAGTACTACAGTTTCACAAAGGAGCCGGGCACTGTTATTGCAACGTGTATGTCAAAACTCATGGAAGTCGTGCAACATTTAAAGGATCAAGGTGGAGAGGTTTCCGATTCGATGATTATGATGAAGATTTCAATCTCTTTGCCAGTTGAATATAACCATTTTCATAGTACGTGGGAATCAACGAGTACGAATTACGAAACTTCAACGGAGCGATTGAAGCCGCAGGGTCATTTCATCCTAACAGATCAACACGGGAAAAACTAAGGAAACTGGAAATGCAACTATACCCAGAAGAATAATACATACAATTCAGATAACAAGAAACAGAAAAATGTTTTAGACGATGCATTTCTGTGTCATGCATCGGCTTTGAGTGGAAACGAGAATAGTTAGGTGTTGGACACGGAAGCTAGTGACCATATGTGCAATAGACGGGAATGGTTCGAAAACTTTGTGGGACATCGTCACACATAACGGTGGGAAATTGTGAAAAGATCATATAGTTCGAGAAAAGGGAGATATCAACCTTCTAATTGCGTTCAACCCTGATTCATGGTGATGATTTATTTTCATCGATCGAATATCAATCGAATAGCAAGCGCGGTAAACTACTGTCTGTTTCAAATGCTGTTCAAATTTGAGGAATCATCGGAGGTCGATTAGCCCATCGCAAATGTGGCGATCATGAAAATTACACAATTCACGCATGGTATGAATGACTCAGACATTAAAAGGTCGCACACGTGAAATTTTTGTTACGAAATAATGAAATCAATTTCGCTGACGCGCCAAGCGTGCATCTATGGAAAGCATCATCTTGGAAGTTATAAACTTCGTGAAGAGAAGTCAAAGAAATATAGCAAAATTATTCATGCGGATGTTTGTGGGGCAATGCAAATGAATTCGATTGGCGGTTCGATGTAGTTTTTTTGCAAATGAAGATTTTCACATTTTCGTTACGTATATTTTTTGAACCAAAGACGGAGGTTGCGGTTCGTCAACGCGGAATTGGGAGTTTTTCAATGAAATGGGCATTGAGCGTCAGAGCAAAACGGTTGCATGGAACGTGACAATCACACAACTGTGGAATGTGGGTGAATAATGATTTATGCGAAGCAGACGGACTGCAAATTCTGCAGGGCGAAGGCTATCAATACACTGCCAGCATGTACTGAATCGAACGGGAACAAGCACCGTGAATGAATTAAGGCACGGTAAACAAAAAACCAAAATTGATCATTTGTGGATATACATTCCAAAGGAATAACGACAAATTTGCTTCCAAAGGCGGAGACCAACAAAATTGAGATAGCTCGTGCCGTGATTTTTGACCGACGAAAGCAGATGTGAATGATACTATTGACAACGCCGGCGCAATCAATCGAATGTGGTGCAATATGCGATCTGGATAAGAGGAATATCATTGAACAACATTTGCGCGATCGAAACAACATTACAGCTGCCCTATTCCTGAAAAACGAAACGAAAAAGAATGTACAAGATTTATATTCAATTTCAAATAAGAATCGTAAGAATCTGATTCAATTCAAATATGAATTTTGTATTTTCGTTTTCGTATCGTATTCAGGAATAGGGCTGCAGTATTATGCATCGGAAGAACACTTTGCCATGTTGGTAATCAGCAAAGAACTAAGGACATCCGAACAGGCTATTGGATCGGATGACTACAAGCAGTGGGGGATGAACGAGTACGATTCGCTTATTAAAAATTGAATTAAGCATTCATTAAAAAATTCGATTTTTTGGCCAGTGAATTTCATGTGGGTTTTTTCGTCAACGACGGTTTGACTGCAACGGAGAACCAGGAAGCAATTTGTCTGGTCATTAAACATTTGCTGAAATATTTCTTGGAGCTTGGAATCGAACAACGACCAAATGGATAGATTCATGTGAATCAGCTGGCATATGTGCAAAGTACTCCAGTTGACGATTTTGAAGCGTATGGAGAAGTCAATTTTCCGTATCGCGGGGTGATCGGTATTTTAATGTATTTGGCTAAGGCAACACGACCAGACTTCAGTTTTGCTATTGGTAATGCAAGCAAGGGCAGCGCATGTGAATGCGGTAAAACACACTATGAAATACATAAAGGGGATAATGGACATCTCGATTTGAAAGTAGCATCAATTTGGGTCTGTGTGGCTACAGCGACGCACACTATGTAGGAGACATCGAAACCAGGGGATGTCCGAGTATATATTCATGTTTAGAATTATTGGAATTATACGTTGCGGTTCAGAACGCCAACAGTCACTGGCGTTATCGATGAAGGAACTGGTTGTTATATAGCTGCATCGATTATTATCCGAAATTTTGTCATTCAATTTGAACAAGCCGATTTTCCTTATGGAATTTCCTTATGCAATCAACGCGCGATTCGGTTCCGGAAACACGCTGAAATATTTTTTGTTACAAATGAAAAATTTGTTTTACACACGCCAGCATTTATTTTATTCATTGCACTGCGTATTGGACTGAAGGTTGGTGAAGTTTGAAAAATTAAGAGGATTGACGTTAATTTAACATTTTTTAATAATTTTTTTGAATGAGATTCTGATATTAGCTGTACAATGTTATACTCTATAAGAATTGGTTAAACTTCTTTTTTATGTTGTGCCAGGCTATTTGGATTCCATTCAATTAATTTGAGGATATTCATTTTTTATTTTGAATAATTACCTGCATCCACATATACCTAAGTTCCGTCAATAGATCCATGGAGCTTTACATCGTTACCATTGCCATAGAGATTTGCATCAAAGCAGTGAGCTTGCCAATGGCTGCTGATATATTCACTTGATTTGTTTGTGCTTTCGAAATAGTTGGTTGAATTTTCCATTTAGATACACCCTATTTGCAAATGTAATTCCCGGATGTGAATTTTCATTTATATTTGGTTTTCGCGTTGCATGTTCCGAGTCGATGTACAACCGTTGTGCAGGTGCTATGTACGTGTCTTGGATTGAATTTACGTTGCAGATGAAGACAAACAGGGCACACTTTATACTTTGCCTTGTGATTTCCATTACAGTTACTGTACCTTTTCACGGAAGCGTCAGTTTTGGGTGCCCGTTTTTAAAAGAAGTGTAAAACCAAATAGTGTGAAAGAATAAATAGTAGTTTTAATATTTGTTTGTACCATAAATAAAATAAATTATTTATTATATTAATAAATAAATTACAAATCCCAATAAATAAATTACAAAAAGCCTATTGGTTACGTTATTACGTTTGGAGTAAAATTTCGTAGTATTCTGCCACATACTCCTCTCGCTGTATACTTTTTGCAATGCCTGGCTAATTTAATATTCTATGTGACTTCAAATCATATGTGATTTTCTCATATATTTACATTTTAAATAGTATTTTCTTTAGTTCTTTTAGTGTTTGTTTTACAAGCAGATATTACAAGAAAGTAAAAAAGCATCAATAATATTGACATTTAAAGTTGTCCTGAAGTTGTCCTCTTCGTTCGTAAACAGATGGATAAGTTTGATGTGCGAATGTTGGCCTGCAGTTATCGCGTATCTAATTCCGAAAATGCCTAATATAAATAACAATCATAAATTTAAATCCCACTCTTTAATATTATAGTATTTTTATTTGTAACCTTTTTTATTAGCAACTTTTAAAACCACAACATTTAAATAACAATAACATTATATTAGCATAAAAATCCGATAATCATTGTTTCGTCTAGTATTTTGTAACACAGAAGTTAAAACTTATCAACTAAAATAATCTACTAAAAAAGCGTAGCTAGATATTTAGCATTTTAAATACGAGTATTGTTCTTTGACACATAATACTGTATATTATTGTGCTAAATGTATTTATTTACAAATAATATGCCTGTTTTAAAAACTAGTATTTCAAAAATTGGTATATTTTCACTATGGCTTGATATTTACACTAATTTGAATCACTTAACAAAAATACAACAACATTGGCCGCTTCAAAAACCTATATTAAGAAGAATCTTTTATATCTTCTAACACTTTCAAGTGATTAATTCTAGCTCGTTTGATTTTAAATGTGAGTTTCTTTTTAGTTCTTGGCTTATACCGCAACGCTTCCAACTGTTTCTGTATCTCTGACGTAATATTTATCTGCAAATAATAGTTTATTTCTTAAATTAAATTAAATGTCTAAAAATGTCTAATTTTATAATTTAGATAACTCGATCGGATGAAAACCGGCATTCGAAGTGATATTTCTAAAACTTTTATATGAATGATCAATTGGATTCTGGGCTAAGGTGTCTACGTTAGGAACACAAATTCTTGAATATGTTTTGATTAACGTTGACCAAATAGTTGGGTCACCATTGTCATTATTAAAATATGAACCCCAAAATTTTGATTTTAGTGTGTCATAGTGCATATGATAGTTATTTGGTTCTAAGGACTCTTCAGCTTCCATCTCTTCACATATAGCTATAGTGTCGCTATCCCCATATTTTCGTGGCGTATAAACATCTTGTATTAGATTATCGCCAACATAAACTATTTTGGCTGGGTCAATTTTCGATTTTTGATTTAATACATAAATTAAATCACTCCAGTTGCCTTGACTATAAATCCCGTTTAATTTTAGATCATCCCGTGTAATGGCTGAGACTTCTTCATCACCATTTAAACTATAAAATGGTCGATTATTTATAAAGAATCCCGGTTTCTTTGCATAGCATACAATAACATCAAATAAATCACGCCAATCTTTGCCTAAAGCATACGATGCCGTCAAATTAGCAAAATCAATATGAGATCCTGTTATTAAAAATATTGGTTTCACTTTCTTTAGTTCCTTCAGCCAATTAATAACTGTGTCGCTGGTTTTTAAAATATATTTATCCGGTGTTCTTCTCATTTCTCTAAAATATTCACTTTTCGGAGATAAAAAATTTTCACGTGCGAACATCGTCACCAGACCATCAAGAATATCTGGCCATACATTATATTTCTTCGTGTTGGGGTCACATTTATCTAAAGTATCGACGACACGACTGAATACTAAGGCAGCAGGCATATCGAAATAATCTGAAATTTAAAAATCATAAATTAAAATTATTGATCAGGATCGTAGTGATATTTAATTTTAATTAACATTTTCTTAAAACCACACCAATCAAGACCGTAAATATTATATGCTATTTCGATAAAATATGTCCATTGCTGCTGTTTGTATTATTGCAGAATTTAATCTACTCACTCAACTCGTTTGCAAATCAACAAAGTATACTGATGCTGCCTGAGCAACTCTACATCTTTATATTTATTTCTAAGTACCGTCCCCGACAAATACTCAGTGTAATTAAATGATCCATTGAGACTTTCTGATCATGCTTTGGTATCAGCCGTTTCCCAATTACACCGGAATATTTGGAGCCTACATGACCAATCTTTTGAACCTGACAGCATTCCAGTAAATTAACTTGACTGAAAAGCACCAAACACTACCAAAAAGGGTTATAAATCATCTCCTGCAAACTACCGACCGATTGCTGTGTTGTCTGTTTTATCGAAAAACGGAAATCGTTAACTTTACTTTGACAAGACATCTCGAAGCGCATGTTCTTGCTTCCGATTTTTAAATTTCAGAAAAAACGAATATTCAAGCGAATTTAATTCATGTCCTACATGATCCATTGCTGCAGCATTGTCTTTAGCTGTATCGTTTTGAGAAATTAAATAATCGAGGGCAGTTTGTTTAAAAATTTCTCATAACAAAAAATAATTATTCATTACAATATGCCATTTTAAATTATCTACTGTTGTTAACAACTAACGACTTTCTTTTACGACAAATATACAAAAGTCTCGAACACAAACACTTAATTTCTAACTCGAAAAATTAAATCTACCGGATTTTTGATAAAAACTATCATGTATAATAAAAAATCATTATTCTTGCTTAAATTTCAGCAAACCAACATGGTTAACCCCAGCAAATCAACAATGTCAACCCTTGTTGAAAATTTAATCTTTACTGCTTAAATTGAAAAACCTCCTACGGTAGCTGCCACTTCCGGTACACACACAGATATCTCTCACATTTCGCATGGATCTCCCAATTTACGGAAAAAGCTTTAGTATGAAGTCTGATTCCGAATAGCCGGCGCCTCTGTAGAGCTGCCGAATTTTAGTGAAATAAAATTTTTGATAAAAACTCGTGATTTCCGGCAAAATTGAAACACCAAAGCTGTCACTTCCGGTGGACTAATTTCGACTAAAATTCACTGAGATTTGTGTGGAAAAAGCTGTAGTATGCGGTTTCATGCAGATCAAACAATTTGTCTGAGCAGTACAGAGCGCAACTCTGCTATCTTACTCTATTCAGGGCTATTGCTTTTAGTTTCTCAGGTTTTAAAGAGTTGTATCGCCTTAGTTAGCACCCTTCACTTCCGGGGGCGAAACCAATACAATATTATGCTTCCATTTGGCATAAAACCCTGTAGCTTTATTTTATAATTTTTTGTAGCTAAAGGTATAGAGTTCCAGCGGAAGATAACAGCAGGAGAGGAATCTATAGACTCTGCTTAGTTCTAGTTCCTAAAAATTCTAGATAAGTCATCATTAACAAACGAAATACAAAGGGATATATTATCATCTAAACCGCAACTTCTATAAATTTAAAAATCGTCTGCAAAAATTATCAAATGAGCAATGCAGAATAGTCATTAATACGGCGAGAGCCGAGGGGACATACGCTAATCAAGCACCCTACTCCGTAGAAGGGAGGCTTACGAACAGGAAACTACTACGTCCACGTCGTTGTTCCTGGGTTACCATAAAAGTAGTTTATTCACCAGTCATTTATACTTTCACAGGTAACAATTTCCTAGTTATTCGAAATTTTCGAATTTCGAGTATCTACATAAAACGTGATGCTTCTCATTAGAGGAAATCGAAAAAAAATCGTCGATTACAGTGCAGTCCATATAAATTGAAAAATTGTTTCAAACAAATTCTATAATTTTAGCCGTAGAATTAGGAGCTGCAATAAAAAATAGGGATTCTTATTTAAGATTTCGAAATTACTACATACGTGCAGAGGAGTTTTAGCACTAAAATATATCCCCGTGGAAGAATTAAATTGTGATTTTTTTTTATTGGTGCCAATGGCTTTCTTCTTGAATCTTTCTACATAAGAAACTAACAGTTTTCCAGAACTGAGTAAATATTCTTCGGCAGGAGCGCATTAAGTTTGTATATTAGTCCATCGAGCTAAACTTTGTCAAATACTTGCATTATATCGATGAAGACAGAATAATAGTATTGCTTTGCCTCAAAGGTCTGTCTGATTGCATTTACAATTCTATGCACTTGCTCTATAGTACCATGTTGGTTTCGGATCCCAAGTTGATGGTCTGATATGATTTGCCTTCTTTCTAATACTGGGTTCAGTTTTGTTATTAACATTTTTTCAAGCAGATTTGAGATAGTGGGAAGCATGCTTACTGGTCGATAAGACGAGATTTGAGTTTCGTCTTTTCCAGGCTTATGTATCATTGTGATCAGAGATATCTTCCACGTTTAAGGGGGGGGGGGGGGGTAGGGTCTTGAAAAAAATTTGTTTTTCATTTTTTTTTTATTCTCTTATTTGATTGTACAACTCTTTAAGAATATCCAGTTAAAATTTCAGATCGATCGGAGGAATATTGCCGGAGATAAAGTGCTTTGAATGTCTCCCCGTTTGAACTGACTTAGCGGATACTCGCGCGCCGCGTATAAACTATTCCGTCTTTCTCTCTGATACCACTATCACTCTTACATACGGAAGGATCGAAGTTTATGTGTAGATGCTTGTATTTGTGCCTTATATCCATATATTATTTATTAATATATTTTCGATGATTCTGTGTGAGTATACACGAAAAATCGTTACTAAAACTTTAAACGCGTTTTTCTCGAAGCTAATATTTTTAAAAGCGGTGGCCACTGCAACTCAAAACCTACTCGTCAGATCCTTTTCATGTTTTGCACCCTCTTTAAGTGCACAAAATATGAGGTCGTGACGTCGAGATACTTCCTTTTTTTACCTCACAAAAAGTTTTACAACCACGAAATTGATGACTTTTGACGTTTTTTTCTCTCGAAAAATCCGATTTTTTGACTTTAAAGTGATGCCAAAAAAAAAAACGTAAAAAAAAAATATATCTCGACGTCACTACCTCGAAAAACTCATAACCTAACCAAAACTTTTTGATTTTTTGCGTTTAGATGATCCAGTGATGACTTCTGATGGCCACCGCAAATCACCTTTTTTTCGAAGAGCTTCCGAGAATTTGCTGTCACGAGTTCAATTTTAATTATTTTAAGCTAAACATTTAAGGGAATATTCTTGAAACAACTTCTAATCATGTGTATAATCTATGAATAAATTGAATTAACTATACTATGAAAAAAAAATATCAAAAAAAAGGCTTAAAATAGAGCGTCAAGACCCTTCCCCCCCCTTAAGGAATATGACTTGTTCGCACGATCGCATTAAAAATGTAGGTTATTAGTTTTATGCATTTGTCTGGTAATTCCCTTATCTTTTTTCCTGTAAGAAGGTCAAATCCTGGCGCCTTTTTCGGGCTAATGCAAGTTTCGATTGTGTTTTTAACTTTCTTCCATTCAAACTTTATAGGTTTAAAGGATAAATCATCATCCATCTGGTGAGACGGCACGATATTATTAGTTCCTTCGTGTGGTGAAAACACCTTCTTTAGATGTGCAGCGAAAGCATTGACTTTTCTTCATCGCTTCTCGCCCAAAATCCAGTTTGTAGTCTAATCGGTGGATTCGGTGGCCTACAACCTTTTTAGGTTTTTTGTTGCCTTCCACAAAGAATACTCGCAGTCTTCTCTGTTGCCGACAGTTCACTTAAATAATTCTGGACACATTGATTTTCTTCTTCCTGCAGTGCAAATTTCAGGGTTTTGATAGCTCGATTTAATTTACATTTCAACAATAGTGATTTTATTTGTTGCCATTGCCATCGAATTTTCCGCTTTTCTTGGATTAGTGACTGGATATTATCTGATAATTTATTAATTTTTTCAGAATTGTTGATGATTGGTGAAGCTTTTACAGCTGATGTTTCCATGGCCACTTTTAGCCTGCAGCCACCTGTTTCTGATTTTAAGACAACAATACTCATTGTTACTATTATCGGTGAATGATCAGACGACAGATCATAGCAATCGGTGGCCTTAACGTACGTACGCGCAATGCCTTTGATTACGCAGAAATCAATTAGATTATCCGTGGGCCAGTAAGTAGGATGACCGGTAGATAAAAAAATCCAGAGACTCTTCCTCTATAGCTTCACAAAATTGTTTGCCTTTAGGCATTGTTAGTCTTGAACCATATTGAGTATGTTTGGCATTGTAATCAGCCCCCGCGAGAAATTTAGTACCCAGCTGACCAAAATAATCAATAAACTGCAGTTTTTTTATAGCGTGCTTTGGGGGGCAGTACACCGCTGATATCTGTTTTAGTCTTCTCTTAATCAATAGAGCAGTGCCACCGTGTACTTTGCCATCCGGATGCTAGTGTCGTAGAGTACCCATTAATTGTACTCAATGAGAAATGCTTGAACCTCCGCTCTATGATGCGCTAGGCCGTTTGCATTCGATATTGCTATTTTGAGTCATTTTTGATTTTTAACAATTATCTGCGTGCTCATATTCTGCATCATTAGATCCATAGTTCTCTCCATCATCGCCATGAAACTTTGCATCATACCAGACAGCTTGTTTAAAGCTGATGTTTCTTTCCTCACTTGCCTCCACTTTTGGGACGGCATCCTTAAGTATACTTGCGTATGAAATCCCGTGATGCACACTACTGTTTACATTTATATTCTGGGGTGGCATGTTATAACATCACATTTTTGATATTTTATCGAAGTTTGTTTCTCGTTTTCCTAAACTAAAATGGGCAACTGTTTCATTTATGAAATCACAAACTCACTATTACAAATGCTAACAAGTTGTCTTTCTCTAATTTCGTTCAAGTATCGAAAACAAATTATTTGGTGATAGAAACAGAGTAGAATATCACAATTTTTCAATCTAGCAACCTGGTAAATGATATAAAATGTGAAATACATTTTGTTCTAAACAAGCGAGACATAATTTTCGATAAAGTATCGAAAATGTGATGTTATAACATGCCACCCCTGGTTTCCATTTTGAACTTTAGCTTCTGAATGTCATTTAAGCAATCATTGCTTAGCTCGCTGTCTTTAGATTAATTTTCCTTTTCAATTCAATATAAACTGAGCAACCTCTATAATTTGCTGTATATGGTTTCCATCGCAGTTACTTCATTTTCTGACAGAAACTAAAGTTTTATTTTTATCGCATTTCGTTGAATTATGGAAATCACCATAGATTGCACAAACATCGCTCAAGGTGCAATAAGCTTTAGTGTGGCCGTATTTTTGGACATAACACACTAACACACTGTTCCGAGAGCGAGAGCAGCTTGTATCCCGTTTGGGTCAACGAAGCTCTCAGTTCCTTTAACATCACAACCAACCCTTTTTGGCTCTTTCGTTGATAAATATAGTAATGTTTTCCCACTTCATCAAAATGATTTATCAAGGACTTGTATGCCTCAATATTTGATGGCTGAATTTTGGTTTCTTTTATATTTCCTCGTTTAACCTCGTTTAAAGTGTCGATGGTTCTTGCTAAATCTCTATTTGATTCTTCTGTTTATTTTTAGCACTTGAACGCCATTCCACCAACTATGGAGAAAACAACCCCATTAATAGGATGTCTAAATCTTTCAACTTAATCGACGACCTATTTGACTTCAACTTTTCAAAGGACAACTTTAAAAATATCCTTAAAGATTTTTTTCTAAATTTTTAATTGTTTAAACCAAAATTTGGTTTATATTTTTCTTTTTCTGTTCTAAAGTTTTTTGTTGTAATATAATTTTAACTATAACTGTAAATACTCTGAAATCATACATGTATATTACAAAATAGATTTCTTTAAATAAATAAATAGATTAGTGGCGGTTTCTCAGTTTTTGATGTGCTATTTTTTGGTACAGCACCTTCAGCAGCTTCATCGGCGTTTATTAAACTAGAAAACCGGTTGCCATGAGCCAATTCAACCGTAGCTAGCTTATTGAATTTATTCACGCTGGTATTGGCCGATGATCTAGGGCCCCTCTTTCGTTTGGGATGCACAGTGATATAGCTGTCTAAATTGTGATTAAGGACATTTTTTTCATAGTGATTATTTTTCTAAATATTTGAAAGTTCCACGTTAAAAACTTGGTACATACATAGGAAACAATAACGGATTTCCCATTGAACCCAAAGACACGCCGAAAGTAACTTGATAACAACAGGTTAGGAGCGTAGAAAGGTACGAAGGAAGTTTAGTAAGTACATACTAGTAAATCTATCTATATCAAATAACGGTAAATTTTATTCAAACATATTTTTATTTTTCTACCAAATATCCAATCAAGCTAATGCACTTATTACCCTAGTCAACTAATTAGTAAAAACCATCAAAATAAACTGATTTCTCCTTTCCTTCATTTAACATACTCTTCTACAACGGATATTACATTGTTTGTAAAAAGGAAATAATCACTTGGGGTCAGTCTTGGGTAGTAAGGTAGATACGGTATTTCATTGAATCTGCAATCATCTTTACTACTTGATGTGTCTTTGACCTTCGTCTTAAGTACTGACTGATGCATTGTCATTTAAAAGCAATATTTTTTGTTTGATTTGACTTCTAAATTACCTCAGAAGTTTCCACTCGATAGTTTGTTTGTTCCTCAGTTATCGGTCAGAAGACCCATTTGAATTAACTTTTACCAGCTTAAGATGTAATGGTGATTATCTTCCAATAAAAGGCCCTCGGTTAAAATTACCATTTCATGAGTAACAGCGTCTGCCGGTCTTCCGCTGCAGGGATCATTTTGATAGAGAATCATTATCTTGTTGGGATAAATGTACCAGATTCGTTACTACTTTATACATTTTTCGATATTCTTAGAAGAATTATTTCCTTTAGAAAGAATTTAATCGCAGCACGATGTTCAATATTTTTCAATTTTTTTAAATTTTCTTTCATACAAAATAAATTAAACAATTTTTTTTCCTTCGGTAGAATTTCTAATACCGTTATTTCATATAGATTTACCGAACTTATTTAACTCCCTCGTAGTTAAGAAATAATTTAGCAGTAAATGTCGAAAATTTAAAAGAGACAAATTTATTAAATAAAGTTCTGTGATTCAATTCAAAAGAACTCAATTCCCACCCATTAATCGGCCAGGTCGAATGTCGTCGCAGACATTGAACAATTGAAATATACTAATCAAATTTCTATTGTTTAAATGGGCCCGAGGTTGATGTTTAATCAGTACCCCAAAAGCTGTTGAAATTTGACTTAAAATACTTATTTGGCAAAAGTGAGATACAATATAAAGAAATTTTAAGGATGTGATCTACTGCCACTGGTCAGGATAGGAAGAGGATGTTGAATATTTTGAACGGCAAGAAAAACTCGACTTAAAAATTTTAAGCTGATATAACTGACGAGACTGTAATGAGTGATTAAACTGACATAAGCTCGCCACTACTACCACTATTGATACTCAAACAAATCAAATATCTTTAAAGTCATTAGGCTTGAAACCCGCACTAATCATTTCTTTACATACAGCGAGAACTAACTTACCAACATTGCACCAGACATTCTTACGAAGAGACGGTTTTAGGTCTTCTGTTCTGTTTAGGTAAAGATTAAGATAAATTAGCTGGTAGAATGTCAGCAATTTCATCATCGACTCCATTGATGATACATGAATAATCCATTTATTCGGTATTGATTTGTCGATCGCTATTACAGACACCGGATTGCTCCCGTTCATATATTAAGTCTGCAAACTCATTACGCTTTCACCACACATGCTTAATATTAGCATTCCGGTTTGGTAATCAGAAAATATTATTATTTTCTTTTTCCTTGGACTCATTATCAAATTAATACCACGGAATACAAATATAAGCAGAACAGACATTGCGTAGATCAAGAAATGTTTTTCCTACCGTAAATTTCTTAAAGGAAACATAATTTGTAAATATGAATATTTATAATTATTGTGGTGATTTTATTTCATTAAGATTTTTATTCTAGAAATATACTGTTAAAACTTCTTTATGAGTCCGTAATTGTTTATTTCAAATAAAAGTATTCAAAAACAACGAATTTTGCCTACCTAAAGTGAGCCAAGGTAAAAAAAGTGTTGATATTTTTCCATACAAAATAGCGTTATCACGTTTCTGTAATTATTCTGTGTTAATACCTCCCAGCTATCAATTATGCATTCATTACTCATATGCCATCTCCTCATATGGACTCGTATTCACAATATTTACTTATGAACCAAAAACACTTTTTCACCATAATTTAATCCAATATTTGGTGCAGTGATTCAATTTAATTTGCCCGGTACGATTGTGAGGTAAGTTTGGGCCAGAGTTACTTGTATATCGGAGCTCTATTAATCTTAACATCTTTGTATTCAACCACTCTTTCCTTCTCTCATAATGAGGTGAACCATGTCGAGGTTTAGTTTAAAAGCCAAAAAAAATACTCTTGTGCGCACATGTTCTACTCTTATTAACTGGCTAAAAGCCAATTACGCCCCCTACATACTATTTCCACATGCAATTCCGGAGGATATCAATACCTTTTGCAACATATTAGTCGCTCTAATAATGACCAAAGATATTTTCGGCGAGACGAATGAATCTGGCGACTACGAAATCTGCCAACATTTTGTAGGGCGTGTAAAATAGAGTTTGCCATTTCATATTGGCTGCCTTTTTCGTGTAGCGCATTTATGAGAAAGGTCTACGAATTTTAGGTAGTTGCACTTGGTCTCAGACATGGACGAGAAATTGTATGCATAAGTAGTGCCTCCAAGCCTAATAAATATTGCGGAGATCCCCAGGCCGACTACCTTTCCGTTTTTCAATCTACTAAATAGCTACATCTATTTCCTTGATTCCTACCCAGATTGAATCATTACACCTTTCCGCAATTCTAGCCCGTGTGAAGGAACAAGGTAATCACAGTTGAAAGCAGAGTGTGAGAAAAGAACCAAATATTTGCGTTATCCCGAGAACTACTGATTAAAAAATTGTTGAAAGAATAAATTTAATTAGCCAAAATATATTTATCGATTTGATCTAATGCCTTTGTGTTGCATCTTATAAGAACTAAACGATTCGATGTAAATTGCGATATAAAAAATAAATTGCGAATATTTGAACTTTCGATAAAAATTGTTCGGTTTTACGGCCTTCGTTTGATAAGATATATTATTTAAATATCCAAATAATCTCTAACAATCATTCTATGACCAAGATAATAATACGTTTATTCAATTTAAAAAAATTACTTACCTAGAAGCGTTCTAAAACATTTTGACAGCGGGCCATTCCACGCAACTAAAAAATCTTCACAAAATTGAGTTGTTGGATTCCACATTCTTTCCGGACCGTAATATGATACGATTTCTTCATCGGTCAACTTTCTACTGCCGTGTGCCGCCTTTTGTATATATCCATTCGCTGCCAATCGAATAATGTTTCCCCGCTCGAAATCCAGAATCAAACCCTTCTGGATAATATCAGTATCATCTATTGGTTTATATAATAGTTCACTTGAGTAACCCCGTTCGTTAACAAGGAAGTTCGCCAGCGAATTATATTCCAGTTCCATCATATGTTTCACATTATATCGAAGCAAGGTATTATCGAGATCGAAACCAATCGCATCGTAATCTGTCAGCTTAAAAAATTGCGACGAAGCTGTCTCCGATGACATACTAAAATTGCTTTTTATTTGATAATTCACTACCAAAAATGAAGAATCGAATGTTAGACTATGAACGAACGCGGATCTAAACTGATTTTGGCTTGACTTTTTGGTTAAACTAAAATGATTGTATTTCCGTTTTGCAATAAAATGAGAATTAAAAGAATAGCGTGGAAATCGTATTATTTTTATCATTTTGTGTTTGTCTTTATTTATACGAAACTTATGTTGAACAGTGGTTGAATATGTGTGTTTATTATCTTTATTTTTTTTGTTCCTTACGTCAAACTATAAATACTGGGACAAGAAGGCGCATGTGCAAAATTTCTTATTTATTTGGAACTTATACATGCTTGTTTCAACCTACGAGCATTTAAAGTCAGATAATTGAAATTTAAACGGCAAAAATTTCGGAAAGGTTACTAGTGTGGAGAGCTTTATCATTCTTATTACAATTTTCTATAAATACTATAAAAACATAAAAATGATTCTTCGAACTTACATCGCGCGGCAAATGAATATACCGTATCTTTCGTTTTGTGATCAGTAAATCATCAAACCCATATTGAAGCCCTTTGCCGTCTATGATAACCACATTTTTCATGGTTATATTCATGTAGCCATCGCATTGTTCTAAAGTACCAACAACTTGCACATTATTAAATAGTTCTATTAGCAAATTTCGCTTTTCTAAACTCACAACTAAACTGATTAAACTATTAAATGTATTATATTTTTCTTTAGTTGAATGTTTCATCATTTTGAATTTATGCTCAATGCACTTTTCATATTATTATGACATTTTATATCGCCTGAAGTTGGTAATGATTTTGATAACCATAATTATAGGCATACTTTAAGGGCAGCGGTAGTTGACATGTTTTTTTAGGGAGCAGATAAAAATAGGGCATTGAGATTTTTTTCAGAGCAATCAGAAGCATTAATCTTGTATTCCATATAGGTATTAAAAAAATTTTCAGTAAAATTAGAACGAAACAACAATATATACCAACTTTTGGGAGAAAGGCGTATCCGACTTTATTTTACTGGGCATATTGTTGTTTGACATAATTTGCCGTATAAAATATCAGGGGTGGCATGTTGTAACATCACTTTTTTCGATATTTATCGAACATTATATCTCTTTTTCCTAAAATAAAATTGCTTGCTATTTCGCTTTTCAATTTTTCTTTATATATTGCGATCGCACGCTACTAGAATAAATTGTTTATTTATCTCTTTTTTGTTTTTCGATAAAGTATCACTCATAAAAAAAGTAGGTGATGGAATAAGAGAAAAGCGACATAATGTTTCATTCGAATTAATAGAGATCGCAATAGAAACAACGCAATTGATAAATGAAAAAACCTTAAATTTTATTCGTGATGAAAGAGAAGTAAATTTCGATAGTATCGAAAAAAGTGATGTTACAACATCCCACCCCAGGGCTGGAGGAATGTTCTAACATCACAATTTGTCGAAAATTTATCGAAGTTCTCGTTTCCGTAGAATAAAATTTGTCTCTGTTTCAAATTTTATTTCATTTACCAGCCTGCTAGATTGCAACATTGTGATGTTTCTACTGCGTTTCTATCACCAATAATTTATTTTCGAGTCTAGAACGAAAATATGTGAAATAGATTTTATTCAAATATAGTCTAGTATGTTGTGAGAGCAATAGAGAAGAAATAATTGATAAACGAAACAGAAGTCAAACTAATTCTAGCAGAAAGAGTGCTTATGTTTACTTTTTTTGCTTTAGCAATGGACTTTGTATGTATGCAGGCCTAAATAATGTAAATACTAAAAAACACTTTCATGGAAATTTTTTAAAAATTTTTTTTTCACTTCATTTAGTATATCTCGTAAATGCGGCAGAAAAATAATTTTTTATTCTGCTGAACATGAACTTTGTTTATTTATCTTTAACGTTGGTAAATTGTTTTCGATTTTTAAGGTTGTTTTCATTTAGAATCTTACCATTTTCCACTATGATGTCTTTAATCAATGAAACAAGAATTACGTTCTTGAGCAAAGATTTGCATATCATGTCAAAAATGTAAGGTGATAAAGCATATTAATACTGGGTTTACAGCAGAGCTACTTTAATAGTATAATAATTTTTTGCTACTAAACTATAATATCCGGCCAGTTTACATCACAAGCGGTGTAAACCCTTACTATAATACTATATTACTTTTTTTGTTGACAAATATATTTTTTTTTGTTTAATATCACAAATGGAAATGTATATCCAAACAAAAAAGTCTTTACAGGCCACTTGAAATAAATAATAAACAAAATTAATGTATAATAATAATAAATTAGAGTTTAAACCACGACTGTAATACCAATATTTTTTTGATAGCTATATTATACTTTAATAGCAAAATAGTACGTGATAAAGTATTAAAGTATTTTAGTTTGGGTTTACACCAACATTCTTTTTTGCTACATACTTTTATTCTACTGGTGTAAACGGGGTATAAGAGCAATACTGGTACGTACGTAGCAACCAGTAAACGGTTTGACGAACTTCACTTTGACATTAATTATAGGGCCTTTACCGCAGTCAACAAACAATATCATTAATTTAACGATGATTGACCGATGATGACTGACGCACACAAACTATGCTCTATATATTTTATATGACGTTGATGATCGTCATATAAAATTCATAGAGCATAGTTTGTGTGCATCAATCATCATCGGTCGATCATCGTTAAATAATTCATATTGTTTGCTTGCGGTAAAGGCCCTATAATGTCAATGCGAAGTTCGTCAAACCGTTTAATGGTTGCTACGTACGCACCAGTAATTATTGCTCTTAGTATGCTTTATCACCTTACATTTTTGACATTATATGCAAATCTTTGCCCAGAACGTAATTCTTGTTTCAGTGATGGCCACATATTTTTTTTTATTTTATTTTGCGCTTGTTTTAATCCCGAGATGGAAATTGTAATGATATGATTCGAAAGTTTGCTTACGGAATTCTTTTGGTATGAACGGGAGCTGAGTACCAGTTGAAAAATCGCGAAAAATGAAAGTGGAATTTGATTCGATTAGCGCGGCAAGTTCGAATTCATGTATTTGTGCTTCAACTATTGAAACGTAATCGATTGATGATGTCAACTTGTTAAAGCTCCCCGAAATGTGTAGAACATCTGATATAAATTGTGTAATAAAATCTAAATGTCGGCGTTGTTTTAACAAATCCTTGTTCAAGTTTTGGCGTAAAAAATGTTATAGTGGCTTATGATCTGAGAATCAAATAAAGTTTCTTCCTTCCTTCCTTATCGTACACTCTATAACGGGTTTTGACGTTGTGTAATTTCCGCGAATAGAAAAATAGAGGTTGAACACCTTTTCCCGTTAGTTGTTGTAATATAGCTCCCACGGCTTATGCGTCAACATAGATTCCAAATTTAGCGTTTGGGATGGGATACGCTAGTTATGTACAATTCACTAATTTAGGTTTGCACAATTCGAATGCTTTAAAAGTCTCATCATTCCTTGTTTGATCATAGGCTGCAAAAATGAAAGGAGTTCATCAATGCTTGCTGACCGTGAAAATTTTTGATATATTTCAGTTCTCTGTTTGTTCGGCGACATACCAGGTCAACATTTGAAAACCAAGAAATGATGACTCATCTATACAAAATCACATTTGAGATTTATTACTAAATCTGCATCATTTAACTGTTGAAGAGCCATGCGAACTTGGTTAATATGTTCCTTCATACTTTTTGATTCGATTAAACGGACATCTATGTAAGGGTATTCCCAAACGCTAAATCTCTAAAGAATCAGTGAATTAATCGTTGGAGTCGAACGTCATTCGAGGAACACAAACAAACCAAACGGTGTTACAATCGCTGTTTTCTCAATATCTTTTTTTTCGACTGGAACCTGGTGATAAGCAGTCCGAACTAAATCCATTTTTGAAAATATGATACATGATTCGAGTTGGCGTATAAAATCAGTAACAAATGATATTGGATAATGATCGGGCTACCATCTTTATTTAACGTCATGTGGACTGGTCCAATTACTTTTTGATGGCCTGAAAGCTTCTTGTGCTAACCAAGTTTCTAACTCTGACTTGACAATGGTCATTTAGATTGTATTTATGCGTTGAACTTTTGAGTTGGCCGGTTGTCTCAATATAATTGTTTAATATTTTTATATATGTATTTTCATTTCTATAGTTATTATTCTCCATTTTTAATTTATTTTATTTTATTTTTTACCACAACTATTCTTTTATATACATGTTCATTCAACAAAACAAACAATATGTTGCCTAAATGCTAAAAATATTCCTTTCGTTCTACCTTTTCATCTAGTACGAAAAAAATACGTTCAGAACGTCTAGAATAAATAAAAAATAACAAGACACGTAATAGAAGGGATGGAATGAATAAAAAAAATAATATGTCATATTCGGAACGTCCGAAATATTTAAATGAATAAAAACAAACACTCGTAATAGCACTGTAATGCAGGAGTCGTACGAATCGGCTTTTACTGTTGTTATACCATATGACTAAATTTGCATAGGTTTCCCGTTGTATTCAGATTGGTATTTGAATCACTGAAGCTGAGTTCATTGTTGTGTTCATTCTGTTCGTTGTGTTTTTTTTAACCAATAGGATTCGTCGAAAATGGCGTTTTTTCTCGGGGATCATGGCAAAAAAGGGTCAACATGATATATAATTGTAGTAGGAATAAACAGACACTTTTTGGTAGTCGTACGTAGTACAAAACATCAAAACTCAAAATGTACGTAGTTCATTTTGAGTTTTGATGTTTTGTTTATGAATTTTTTTCATTTTATCACAACGATAGGTGAAATAAAATTGTTCTGTAATTGTTTCATCAACAATAATCTCATTACAATAATACTGCACAAAAAATACCGAATGCAACGTGTGTTCGAACGTGTACGAACTACAACAATGAATCTGCCTTGAGTTTTTGTGCTTGACGTCGACTATTAAACCAAAATGCAATAAAAAGTCAGCACCTAAATATGCATCAATGAACCTTTGCGATTATATATTTCCCAGCCAATGGTCTATGAAGTCCGATATTAAGAACTCGTTATAATAAAGCGGCTGCTAGAATTTGGGCTACCGTCGCTTGTTACATGTAATGCGGTTCCTAAATGTTTTTGATTTCGAAAATATTGAGTTGCGACGTCATTAGAACTGCATGGTTTTAATTTTCCTGCTCGAGATGGTCTTCAATTTTACACATGATTCTACATTTGACAATTCGTTTCTCGGAATCGAAACTCATATACACAAATGTGTATACGGGCCGGGAAAGGGATAATTGAGATACTATTTAATTGGAGTGAAGCAGAATCCCAATGCATTGTATATTGGGGTGAACCCAATTACCAAATTCATATTACATATTTGTTTTAATAATCCCGTGTTCATTGAATAATTACGCTTCTTGATTTATTTTTTTACACCATTTTCCATTAATAAATTGAATGAAAAATATGCTCAGAAAGATGATGTACAATATATTGTACAAGGTGTTCTAAAGGGTTAAAATTAAAAAAAAAACGTTGCCATAAAAAATGGCGCATTGTACTATAAAACTAATTACGGTCGATTGTGAAATATATGCAAATGTAAACGTCAAACAACAAAAATTTTGACACACAAAAAGACAAAATCTCCTGTAGATTTGTGTAAATCAGTGATTTTTGATGAATTATTCTATATTTAAATAAGTTTACTAGATAAAATAAACTAATTAATATTAAATAAAACTGTACATAATTTAATATAATAGCTGAATTTAATTTTTAGTTAATTTTTGTTACAAAATTCGTTTCGGTATTCGACGTCTTTTGCAAAAGTTTTTTTACGATGAAGAATTTAATTGAATTGCCGAAAGTTACGCGTGGAATGAGAATCAATACCGATCTGGATATAAATCGTAATTTAAAGAATAATTCAGACGAAAAACGAAATGTGTTACTGTTGCGGGCCAAAGAGGTTAGGAAAGGGGTAACTTGGAAAGAATTAAAATTGTTTATCCAAAAGGAGAATATTCCGCTGTTATCGAGATTACTTCAGGATTTATGGAAAGGGGCCCGCGATTTAGTTGGCACCGAAGAAAACAGTGAGATTATTGATGATGCAGCAATTTTTTTACTAAGATTATTTTTGGATGCCAACGTTGTGATGGTCAAACATTTGTCCCAGTTAAAGAAAATGTTTGGTCCTATTCCTAATTCACTAGCTAATAAAATATGTTCGGTAGGTAAAACTTACAAAACTATCAAAGAAATGGGTACCATTAAGAATTTTTTTTCAGACCGTTAACGACATTAGTAATCGCCTTTCTGACGAGGCAAGACGATTTTTAGAGGAGACAGTAGATCAAGACACAAAACCTAAGAAGAAATTTGAAGTAAACATTACGTTAAATATTCCAGGAAGTTCAGATGTGTTCGATGAAAACATATCGAAATTAAAAGTAAGTTTTTGTCTAAATATGTGTACCTATATAGGATTTATTCCGATTCTTTAATGTTTACAGGATTTAACAGCAAAAGCAGCCGCTGCCGCCAATACCGGAATTATCAATTTTTCTATGAAATATGATACTACAAAAGCCACGGTGGGGTCTACTTCGTCGAATCAATATAAAAAATCTGAAAAATTTACTCGAACCTGGCTCTCTGCACATGTCGTCCCGGATCTAGTAAATCCTCTGATCGATTTACTAAAATCGTCAAAATCTAATGATGAATTACAAAATGAATTATTCGATTTCTTAGGTTTCGATAAGTTCGAGATAATTCAAAAGCTTCTAAAAAACCGTAAAGCTATAGTAGATCGTGTTGCGCAGGATGATAAAAAGTCAGCGATGAAGGAGAAGGTATTAGTGAAAAAAATTGCCGAGATACCAACACCACCGGTTGGATGTCAAATATTCGTTAATTCCGAAAATGAGAAAATGCAAATGAAACAGGCTCGCAAAGAGGAGAAAAAATTAAAGAATTTGCTTAAAGACAATGATGTTGAAAATGAGTCAGGCGAAATTCTTCCATCCAAATTAAAAACTCAGCAACTAAATTCGTTTTATCAAACGATGCTGCGGGAGAACAATATAAACACTACAACACAAAGACTGTACAAGCCAACGATACGATCGACCGTCAAATATCCATACGTTTTTGATTCGCAGGCTGAAGCAAAAGCTCATGTTGGATACATCGCCGGTTCAAAAATGGTTTTATCCGAAAACGTTACTCGAAATGATACACGTATGTACGAGGAAGTTATTATACCGGCAAGTGAACAAGCGCCGCTAGGAGTTGGAGATAAGCGTATCCAGATATCATCACTGGATGAGATAGGCCAAATCGCGTTTAAAGGCACCAAAGAACTAAACCGGATACAAAGTGTTGTTTATCCCGTTGCATATCACACAAATGAAAATTTATTAATTTGTGCGCCAACCGGTGCCGGTAAAACAAACGTTGCTATGTTAGCGATCGTAAATTGTATTCGGCAACATGTCGATCAAGGTGTTATCAATCGCGATCAATTTAAAATTGTTTATATTGCACCGATGAAAGCGTTAGCGGCTGAAATGACGGAAAATTTTGGGAAAAAATTAAAGGAACTATCTATTAGTGTACGCGAGTTGACGGGTGATATGCAGCTTACGAAAGGCGAAATGCAACAGACACAAATGTTAGTGACAACACCAGAAAAATGGGATGTTGTTACGCGAAAAGGTGCAGGTGATGTCTCAATTATAAATTTGGTGAAGCTTCTAATTATCGATGAAGTGCATTTGTTACATGGTGAGCGTGGTCCCGTAGTTGAAGCTGTAGTGGCACGAACTCTTCGTTTTGTTGAATCATCTCAGAGCATGATTCGTATTGTTGGTCTATCCGCCACTCTACCAAATTATATCGATGTGGCACGATTTTTACGTGTAAACCCTATGAATGGTTTATTCTTTTTCGATTCAAGATTTCGGCCGATTCCACTGGAACAAGTTTTTATTGGTGTGAAATCGATTAAACCACTGCAACAAATGGCCGATATGGATACGATATGTTATGATAAAATAGTTGAAATGCTAAAACAAGGGCATCAGATTATGGTATTCGTGCACGCTAGGAATGCAACCGTACGAACCGCAAACGTGCTCCGGGAAACAGCTCAACAGAAAAATCAATTGCCGCTATTTATGCCAGAAAATACACCAGACTGTGGGATGGCACAAAAAGTAATATCAAGAAGTCGTAATAAACAATTAGTAGATCTTTTCAGTTGTGGTCTCGCCATGCATCATGCCGGAATGTTACGAGCCGATCGTAATTTAGTCGAGAAATATTTTTCAGAAGGCTACATTAAAGTGTTGGTATGTACCTCAACGCTAGCCTGGGGTGTAAATTTACCGGCACACGCGGTTATTATTAAAGGTACGGAAATTTACGATTCAAAACACGGTTCCTTTATTGATTTAGGAATATTAGATGTGCTACAAATTTTTGGCCGCGCCGGACGTCCTCAATTCGATAAAAGTGGCGTGGGCACAATTATTACGACGCATGATAAATTGAATCATTATTTATCACTTCTTACGAATCAATTCCCGATCGAAAGTAATTTCATAAATTGCTTGGCTGATAATTTAAACGCAGAAATAACTCTGGGCACGATAACAAATGTGGATGAGGCAATTGAATGGTTATCGTATACATATCTATTCGTACGAATGAAATTAAATCCGCAGGTTTATGGACTAAATTATGATGATGTGCATCACGATCCAGCATTAGAATATAAACGGCGGGAATTAATTAAAGCGGCGGCAACAGCTTTAGATAAAGCACGAATGATGCGTTTTAATGAGCGAACTGGGGATATGAATGTGACCGATTTAGGGAGGACGGCATCCCATTTCTATGTTAAATACGACACGGTTGAAATATTTAATGAATTGTTGCGACCAGTAATGACGGAGGGTGAAATTATCGCAATGATGTCGAACGCTCAAGAATTCCAACAGCTTAAGGTGCGCGACGATGAGATGGACGAACTGGATGAGCTTACACGGGAATACTGTGCAGTGCCGGTTAAAGGTGGTAGCGAAAATATACAAGGAAAAGTGAATATATTAATGCAAACGTATTTGTCGCGCGGATTTGTTAAATCGTTCTCCTTAATGTCGGACATGTCGTATATAACACAAAATGTTGTGAGAATTGCTCGGGCGTTATTCACAATTGTGCTGAGATCAAATAATGCTCTATTGACGGGTCGTTTACTAAATATGAGTAAAATGTTTGAAAAACAATTATGGGATTATGAAACCCCATTACGCCAATTTACGATACTTCCGGTAGATGTAATAGACAAAATTGAAAATCGAGGATTAGGGATACACACTATCCGCGAAATGGATGTGAAAGAGATCAGTGATTTGGTTAGAAATCAGAAATATGGTGGGCTTGTTAAAAAATGTGCAGAGGAGCTTCCACTAATTGACATCGAGGCCTCGCTACAACCCATCACTAGGACTGTGCTGCGAATACGAATATTTATTACGGCAAATTTTAGATGGAACGATCGAGTACATGGCCGCACATCTGAATCATTCTGGATATGGATTGAAGATCCAGAAAGTAATTTTATATATCATTCGGAACATTTCCAGCTTACGAAAAAGCAAGCAATCACACTAGAACCTCAAGAAATTGTTATGACGATTCCGTTAAAGGATCCTCTTCCGCCACAGTATTATATTCGGGCAACCAGCGATTTATGGCTTGGCAGTACATCATGTATTCCACTGTCTTTTAAACATTTAATTTTACCTGAATTACACCCACCGCACACCGAACTTTTACCACTACAGCCACTTCCGATTTCGGTATTAAAAAATGAGAAATATCAGTCTCTCTACAAATTCTCACATTTTAATCCAATACAATCCCAAATCTTCCATTGTCTCTATCACACCGATAATAATGTGTTATTGGGAGCACCTACCGGTTCGGGTAAAACGATTGCTGCCGAAATTGCAATATTTCGTGTGTTCAACCAATATCCAAAGATGAAGATTGTTTATATAGCGCCACTAAAAGCACTCGTCCGGGAACGTATGGAAGATTGGAAAATTCGTTTCGAACAGAAACTGGGTAAAAAAGTCGTAGAATTAACGGGTGATGTAACACCAGATATACGAGCAATCCGAGAATCAAGTGTGATTATAACGACACCTGAAAAATGGGATGGTATCAGTCGATCGTGGCAAACAAGAGATTATGTTCGAGATGTTTCCCTAATTGTAATTGATGAAATTCATTTACTCGGTGAAGATAGAGGTCCAGTCTTAGAAGTAATCGTGTCTCGTACAAATTATATATCGTCGCATACTTCACAAAAATTACGGATAATTGGATTATCAACAGCTTTAGCAAATGCAAAAGATTTAGCTAATTGGCTAGGAATTGAACAAATGGGGTTGTACAATTTTAAACCATCTGTTCGACCGGTACCACTCTCGGTTCATATAAGTGGGTTTCCTGGTAAACATTATTGTCCGCGTATGGCTACGATGAATCGACCGGCGTACCAAGCTATCCGACAATATTCACCATGTACACCAGCTTTAATATTTGTTTCGTCACGTCGACAAACCCGCCTAACAGCCTTGGATTTGATATCGTTTCTAGCCGGTGAGGATAACCCGAAACAATTTTTACATCTGCCAGAATCCGAAATGGATCAAATACTGATGAACATCAAGGACTCAAATTTAAAATTAACCCTGGCCTTTGGAATTGGAATGCATCACGCAGGTCTACAGGAACGTGATCGTAAAACGTGCGAAGAATTATTTTTAAATCGTAAAATACAAATTTTAGTGGCTACTGCCACACTCGCCTGGGGTGTAAATTTACCGGCCCATTTGGTGATCGTAAAGGGTACAGAATATTACGATGGAAAAATTAAACGGTACGTTGACATGCCAATTACCGATGTTTTACAAATGATGGGACGTGCTGGTCGGCCACAATTCGATCACGAAGGTGTAGCCGTTGTGCTGGTGCATGACGTTAAAAAGAATTTCTACAAGAAATTTTTATACGATCCGTTCCCCGTAGAATCGAGTCTATTGAATGTGCTGCCCGACCATATAAATGCGGAAATCGTTGGTGGTACTGTTAAATCGACCAAAGGTGTATTAGACTATTTAACGTGGACATATTTCTTCCGACGATTGCTACGCAATCCAACGTATTACGATTTAGACAGCATCGAATCGGATGAATTAAATAAATTTTTAACAAACCTGGTATCCAACGTATTAAATGTTTTGGCACAAGCTGGATGTGTGTATTACGATGATGATGGGAGGACGCTGTATCCAACATCGATGGGGCGGATTTCATCATTTTACTATTTGTCGTATCAGAGTATGAGACATTTTGCTGATTCGATGCATGACGAGATGAAATTTGAAGAAATATTAAAAGTAATGTGTGATGCACATGAATTTAATCAGCAACCGGTTCGTCATAATGAGGATGGCTATAATGCAAACCTGGCGAAGCTGTGTCGATTAAAAGTGGATCCGCTAACGTATGATTCGCCGCATACTAAAACGTTTTTATTGATGCAAGCACATTTCTCTCATCTACCGTTGCCAAATACAGATTTCTTGACTGATACAAAATCTGTGCTCGATCAGGCAATTCGTGTCCTGCAAGCGATGATTGATATAAGTGCGGAACGGGGCTGGCTCGCAACTACCATACAAATTCAACAGCTAATGCAAAGTACGATACAAGCTCGGTGGATAGATGATCCTGATGTGCTATGTCTCCCAAATGTTGAGGAATATCACGTACCTCTATTTGAGAAAATTAGAATTGGTTATCCGGTGCTAACGCTACCCGGACTCAAGGAAAAATGTTTCAAAAATTATGAGCTGCTCGCTCGGCCACTGCGCGAAGAATTCAGTGAGCCAGAAATCGAACAAATCTATAAAGTTTTATGTGATATGCCAACGATAAGTATTGAGCTAGGAATTCGAGGAAATTATTTGAATCAGAATGATGTAATGCGGCCAATTGTGCAACCGCAGACCCGTGACACATGGATCGAAATACACGCGTCCCAGGAGTATACATTGAATATGAATTTGCATCGTTTGGGTGCACGGCAATCGAATCATATTCACTGCCCGAAATTTCCGAAAGACAAGGATGAAGGATGGTTCTTTACACTGGGCACGCAATCAAATGGCGAACTTATCGCAATGAAGCGAATTAATTATCGAAGTAGTAGAAGCTCGCATCAACTGTCGTTTATTGCGCCGAATCAGAAAGGGCGGGTAATTTATACTGTTTATCTAATTTCTGATGGACTTATCGGATTTGATCAGCAATACAATATTCAGGTCGAAGTGATTAGTCCAATACGGGCCCTTTCGGAAAACTACAGTGAGCACGATTCTTATAAAAAAACGAAAGAATTTTAAACTGGTATTTTGTAGTTCAATGTTAGACAAATAATGTAGACTACTTACCTAATTTCAGTGTGATTTTGAACAAACCATTAATAATAAAGGTCGTAATAACTACAATTAAAATCAAATTATTTATTTATATTTTTGTTATATTTGTTAAAAATGAATTTAAAAAAATGAAACAAGAAATTTATTTAATAAAAGGCAACGGAATTAATGTTTATACAAAAACCTAAATCAAAAAATTTATCGCCTTTTTATTTGTTACATAAGACTCAAAAATCATATACATAACTTAAAAATTACATAATCTTTAAATTGTTAAACCCCTGTGCTAAAAAAATTATTTAGATAAAACAAATTACTACAGAACTGCAAAAATATGGTTTGGAATGTATCGGGACACAACTTATAAAAAAATGTCATCTAATTATCACATATTCCTTTTAAATCTGTCAACGCGGTATGAATACGAAAATGTAGCCTAGACTCGAGCGAGTATCCAGTAAAATTTTTTTTGGCATCTTCCAGCGCCGCAATCGCATTTTGAATTCGGCCTTCGTCCACATATATCAGTGCAATTTCAACAATGGCATACGGTACTAAGTACAAATCTTCCTTTATTTCCTTTTTAAGGGCTATCACAGCTTCGAGATGTCTAGAATAGAAAACAAAATATTATTAAACTCGATTAATTTATATTTACTTAATCGCTATTACTTAATCGCTTGCAGCGGGCATTTCATTTGTCGTAAACACGCTCCTTTTAATAGTAGCAGAAGAGCTTTATTATCGACGTGATATTTTCCATGATCTGTAATCGAATTAACCTCGGCTTGTTCCTGTTCAATAATATTAAAGACACCTTCGGCTACGGCATTATTTTTACCGAGAATTTTAAATAAATTCCATAAGTACATTAATTCAATGGCGGGCAGCGTAAGTGTTCGATTTTGTGCAAAATATCGTTCTGTTTTTTTAACAGCGAATTTTTCCATTGGTAACGATTTGCCAGCAATTCGTTGTTTAAATTGGGGCGCTTCACGCATTAAATTGTCAATAGTTTGCTTTTCTGTTGGTGTTAGCTTGTCGGTCATCATCATAAGTATTACGGCCTTTTGATAATCGTAAACGGTTCGAGACCATTTGCTGTTCTCTACTAAATATGTTGCGTACAATGTGGCCTCGCGCCAATCCAGTTTTAAACAGTTCACCCACAATAGCTCCCAGAAACATAAATGGTGAAATTGAGGCCAAACATTTTGCGATTTCCACGATTTTTTGTACCAATACAGGGCGTTGTCCAAGTTTCCCTTCATAAATTCAAGTCGTCCTTTGAAAAATAAAAACCAAACTCCGTCTGGATACATCTAGGAGCGATGCAAATAAAATTAAATATTTAATAAAATTTAAATCGTTTTCAGTCGGGCTTTATTTGGCAGAATGAAACGGGAGAGATTTTAACATGGCCAAACTGCCTAGAGTTCCAATGTAACGATCTGGAAATGCTATAATTGTTTAGCTGAACGCTAGGGTTTGATGATATTGTATGACGAATTCGTCTCTAGACGAAGACTTTCCAACACATGAATATTGGAAAGCTCGCGAAGCGGTGGCACCCCTGATCTAAAACTTTAGAGAAGATTGGTCTATTTTCAGTACTCTCGAATTAAATACACCAACAGTAGGAAATTCTTCCATTTAGCGGCAATCTGTATGACAACGACTATGATAATCTTCACTTACTTATACACAATCAACTTCCCAACCACCCCATACTTTCTTTCCATTAACGCTGGATTTTCCATCTATAAATCAAAATTCAAATTTATACGCGATCCAGCGTTAATGGAGAGAAAACTATGGGATGGTTGGGAAGTTGATTGTGAATAAGTAATGGTTAATGTCAGTCTATAGGAAGAATTATCACAAGCTATGAGGAGCTTCGTAAGTTTTGGGAGTTCGGAAGAGGTATCGGTTGAATCTTTAACGATTAAGCGGGATCCAAGTGGACGTTACCTTACCGTTCAAGGGAAATGATACTAGCACACTTGACACTTTAAAACAAAGAGCGACGCAACCGTTCTTTCAAATTGAGAAAAGATTCCAAAATTATGAACGACTACGACACCTCTATGTAAGATTCATGAGTGAGTAGCTTCAAAATGGACATACGACACCATTATCCATTTGCAAAAATGGAATTTTCTAAAACAACTTATGGTCACTTATTCTACGGTGTAGAAAACACAAAATAGAATTCGGAGCCGACATAAGGAACCATTACCAAAATACAACTTGACTACGAAGATTACAATCTTGGCAATAAGAAGATTACATCAGCTAACAAGGGATGAAGATGAAGACTGTCAAATAGCTCAAAAGATCTTAATAGAGGACGAGCAGTAACCCAAAATTGTTGCAGTATATACAAGAATCAAACAAATTGATTGGAAACTTCGAGTTGATAGAAGATGAAACTATTAAAATTTTAGGAATCCATTGGAATCCGATATCAAACAGTCTCAGATTTAAGATAAACCAAAATATCATCAGAAACTGAACTTACAAAGCAAAATAATTTGATCCTTATATTACAAGATCTGCGGACCACAGAAATGAAATGGACCGACGAGGTTTCTAAAGAAATTACAGCGAAACGGATGAAGTTGCAGGACGAACTGGTACAGTATTTTCAGCCAAACAAAACTTGAATTGCCAGATGAAACATTCGTCACACGGTTACTCACGGCCAAAACTGATCGGGGGTACCAGAAAAACAAAATACCACTAAAATCGAGGATGACAACACATAGCCTCAACACAAAACCAAGCGGACCGTGCATCCCGTGGGATTTCACTTTACAAATTTAGTACTCTGGAACAATGATGAACGCGACCTGAAATAATGGAGAAACTCTTAATAAATGAAACCATGAAGATGCCTGAGACGAAAGAACCACAACTGTTCTTTACTTTCTCAATAAGGACGCCACATTTTACAACGCCATAATCAAGCTCATCGAACGCAAACCAGATTATATAAACCTACTGCTAGTAACTGCTCATCTCAGCAGTTCAAAGTGTTTTCTTTGCATACGAAATGTCAACTTTAAGGGATCAATAATCCGTTCCTGGACAACGATGGCCTTTTAAGAGTAGGAGGAAGACTCAAAATTCTGATGTCCTATTTGGAGAAAGGCATTCTCTAATTCTACCATCTAAATCACATCTTACCAGCCTAATTATTAATTTGGCACATACGGGAAACCTTCTGATTCATTGATTAATCTTACATCTTAAAATCATATTTGGGACATGATTTCAAAATCGACCTGGTTGTGATACTTTGAGACAGCTATTTTGTTATTGTTTTCTACTCAGTGCTTTTTAAAAATTCGTTTCGGATCGTTTGGCATAATAAACTATGTTAGTTTACCGAACTGAAATTTACTCTAAATTTAAACCAATTTAAGGTTGTTTTACTTTCATGAACATTTACTGGAAAGTCGAAACTGGGAGCAATAGTAAAATTTAGCTATTTCTGTTGTCTCGAACGCTACACAAAATTCTTCTTTAACTTCGCCCAAATATTTCAAAAATTTTAGATCAGACCAATTAGCAACTTTTACTATTCAGAATAATCGGAATTATGACCGTTACGAATTTGTACTTACATCTAGCTGCTTTGTTAATATTTCGTTACAAAACTCTAAATCTCCCTCTTGATGACTTAATACGTAACACACGATTAAATTATACCCTAATAGTGTCATGACACATAAAACTTGTCTAATACCGTCTGATTTTGAACCGGCAAATAAGTCGCTTAATCCGGTTTGCTAAAAAATTAAAAAATTAGAATTAATAATAAAATTTATATAGTAGGTAATTTTAATTAAAATTGTTTACCTTATTTCCAGAAAAGCCGATGAATTCTAATAATTTAATAACCCGTCCGGGCAGTAACGATATCATTAAATTAAATGTGCCCATTCCCATTTTCACGCCACTCTCAAAGTGTAAACGCGATTCTTCCGATTCCCACTGCCGTGCATTTAAAATATAATTACATTCTTTGTAACTATTGAAACACGTCCGAATTTTCATGCCACCCTTTATCAAACTCGCCAACGTTTCATCCTCGATAAATGTGAGCATTGCTTTTAGCAGGAGTGCTTCGGCTGAACATAGTTCAGCGTGTGCTTCAATATCTGTGTACGCATCATAATTTGATTTTTTAAACGTTTTACCAATACTCTCGGTAATTGTGGATCGTTTTCGTTGGGCATAACAAACACTTTGGCAGAGTTTTAATGCTTCGCCTGCCTCGGCAATGTGAGTCGGGTCAAAAGTCAGCATTGCTTCAAGAAATGCAAAGACACAATTTCCCACCGAGTGATACATGCTGGTTGAGGCCCGCGGTCGTAATAAATTACGGGCATCTTCAAATTTGTTATTGAAAAAATAATCGATAGCAATTTTTGCTTCAGCGAGCGCTTGGTCGAGGTCTATGGTCCCTGATATCGGTGGTATTGGTACAATATCGGCGTCATATGCATCTTGAAACTGTAAATATAAGAAAAATGTTGCCATTATAACAAGTTATTAAAAATTGAATTTACTTTAAATTATGCAATCTGCTTTGGCGTTTGGATCGTCGGGAGGTACCGGATTCGAATCCCGATAGGGGCAGATGCAACGGCAAATTTCATCAACAGATTACGATCTGTGGTGAAATGTAACACATCTATGATGACCCCATGTCGGTGTGAAAAACCCATGGGCCGACCCATCTTCCATGCCAGTATAGTCTGGTATGGAGCTTGCAATGTACAAATGGTCTTAAATAGGTGCTAAAGCCGTACGTCCT
The DNA here is from genome assembly GCA_947310385.1 of Nephrotoma appendiculata. Classification (NCBI taxonomy): domain Eukaryota; kingdom Metazoa; phylum Arthropoda; class Insecta; order Diptera; family Tipulidae; genus Nephrotoma; species Nephrotoma appendiculata. The sequence goes on from OX371223.1 coordinate 316,926,130, forward strand.
CGAGTTGGCTGAGTAGGCGTTAAGTGGGAGAAATAAAACGAAACAGGGTCGCTACTTGATTTGGACGTTTTAATTCGCGTCTTTATTATCGCATATTTACGTCGTGAGTTGAATGGCCAATTATTGAAACCAGCAATGATTCTACATAATTCTATATACAGGCAGAGAAGATCGGACTGAGATAAATTTGGTAGGGTCCTCAATAATTTACGTCAATAAATTACCGTTTTTAGAGGGCTCTGAGTAAGAATAAGAAATAAATGTTATGTCCAGTGACTGGTTGGTTTTGAAAAATAAACTTTTTATTTGTTTAATTATACGGCCAAGCCGATGCTCTTCGTGTTTTTTAATCTAATAAATAATAAAATTATCACATTTTAATTTTCGAATGCTAAAGTTTGAAGGATGCTAAGAACGTTTGATATGTAAGATACAAACCTATAGCGACCCTTGCATAAATAAGGACACCTGCGAAAAAAACAGAAGCCTCGAGAGGCAATAGAAAACGTCTAGCCCTCATCACTACAGGAATATCTTGTTATAGTTTGTATTCTCGTAATATTAGCGATTATAATCGAATGTTGATAGAAAAACAAGGGGCGGTGTGGAGGGTCAATGCGGAAGCCACAATATTATGAAAGACTTCCATTTAAAATTTTCGGATTTAAATGTCGACTTAAACAACTGAGACGAGACTATTTTAAATAGGATTTCAACGCTATGTAGAAACCTGACTCGTACGATCCCGACTCAGTTTCGAGTGGTAGAGGAGTTGTCATTGCAGTGACGTCAATAACACAGCTTCGTTCTGTAGCGACCAGTACCAAATGCAGTAGCAATCTAATACAACCACCTTTCGATCGACTGAGAATCAGATATTTTGTAACTATAGATTGATTTTGAAGCTGTCGTATATTTCTAACCTACTCGAAATGAAATTTCATGGAATTCTCACCAAGCATCTCTCATCACTAATTTCAGCAAGGCATTTAATAGTGTTTAACATTGAACTTTAGAGACCATGGTTTCTTTGAACACTGATTTAAATAATTTCTTAATCCGTATAGTAAGGGGTTGGTACTCGAAACATGCAATTCCGAAATAGAAATCCCGTAACCAAAATCTCGAAAAAATTAAATTCTGAAAAACGAAATCCTGAAATACGAAATCCCGAAAAATACGGGTTGGGGTGTTTTGCCGGTTTGCCCACTTTTGAAAATCCCGTGCTTTTGAATTTTTTCATGAATTCGAGTGAGTTCGAGGCCGATGGTGGTCAAATTTGGTTTGTAAAATATTCAGCTATAGAGAATGAAACAGACATTGTTTAACCGATTATGTTCAAATTTCAAAGATTTTGTAAAGTTGGGGTGGGATTTGAACATGAATTTTGGATAGTATTCTAGAGTTCGGCCATGCAAATGGAACCAGGTCGTTTCTCTCGATTTTTTTATATTTAGATAGAGTCGGCTTTTAAAATTATAGTTTTAACTATGATCCTCTGTGGGAGAGCAGAAATCATGGGCCGACCCATTTTCCATTTCAGTAATATAGAGTGGCATAGCGCTATGCAATGCTCAGATGGTTCTACGTAAACCGAACTTATAGACATATGTACTCAATTTCGGGACGTGAAAAGCGAACTGCCAAAGAATTGGATGTGCTTCGGTCCCAGAAAAGATTGCAAAGTTAAACACAAAAAAAACAACTAGTTTCAACATGGCTGGGTTAAGAAACGACCAATTCCCTTGATTTTGAGAACTTTATTAAAAATTCATTCCAAAATACCAACCCAGTTGTGCATACCAAAATTTAACCACAATTTGATAAGAAATGGCCTAGTTCCATTCGAAATGGGCAAAAGGAAGAACTCCGTCCAAAATTCAATAAATAATAAAAAAAATTCAATGGAATTCTGTGAATTAAATTTGCAATATATTTTGAAAAATTCATGGGAACATCCTGTAACCAAAATATGACACAAATATTTAAAAAAGCTGGATTTTGACAACAATTCAACACTTGACACACAGTTGAAAACATCAGCTTTTAAAATTATTTTAAAAATTGTCAAAATTGGGGTTCCGTTTAGCCGTATTGAACATGAAAATCTTCAACTAATACAGAAACTACTATTACAACGTTGTAGATGAACTGCGTCATTTGACCCGGGCCTTTCTTTACCCACGTTTCTTTCAGAATACTAACAGTTACTGTTAGATATAACCTTTCAATATTTTTCTATTCTTCCTAGAGACATGCCTATTAAAAGGGTAAATCTGTTAATAAGCAGCTTCTGGATGTCGCTGGGTACCTTATACAAAAATCACCAGACAACAAATAATTTGCCCTGGAGATTGAGCGGGCATTTAACAATGCATTATTCAATGCCATGATCTCTGCAACGGTAGGAAGACCCACTGCTGGCAAGTGGTGTGATGACTCGTTTAGAAGTTCTGTTACCTCTCCTGTGGTGCCTTGTCATTTTATTGCTAAATGACGATCACCATAGTTAAAATATTATGTAATGGAAATGACTTATAGCGAATTCTAAACCAAACTGAGATACACTATTCACGAGACGATTGTTTTTTAAGATATCCCAAAAATGGGGATATTGATATTCTGCTCTCATCGGATCTTAGGGTTTGGTTGAATCCAAAGCTTATATAGCAAAAACACATTGAAGAGAAATGCAAGGAAGCGAGAAACATCTACTGGAAATGTAGAATCATGTTATATTCGATGAAAGGAGCAGCCCAGTCGTAAAACAAATCAAGAAACATAATCTAACCTCGGAACTGAACTGCCTACAAATAATGGCCTCGGCAATGATGTATAGCGGCAACCTTGTTGTCCACACACTTCATTAAAGATTTTCACGTTTCCTCGAAAACACGAGAATCTTTAATGAAGTTCAAAAATTTTCAAGATGTTAGCGCAACAACAGAACCAGAAGGTGATGAAAACTAGGATACATTTCTTAAAAAAATTTTAACAACCCTGGTCGGCGTACATAGAGATCATATCAGGTTGTGCAATTTAGGATGTGCAGCCAAATATCATCTACCTGCTCAAACGGCCTGCAATACATCAGCAAACAAAGAATTTGGTTTCATGCAAAATCGTAAAAAGCCATGAATACATGATGAATCCGGGAGGTTAATAGAGTAAAGGGATGGTGTTAAGATGCTTACTCAAGCCCGCTTGCGAACACTACTAAGAAACCTGAACAAAGATTACAACCTCCAAATTAAGGTGATCGTCTGAGAACACAAAGAAGAATGGAGAAAAACGCGGAATGGGAAGCAGATGTGGGGGTTGGTTAGGAGTACAATGGACTTGATCACTCACTAATGTGAAGTTAAAAAGATGGGAACATGATGTTCCGTTTTTCCTTTCTTGATGTTGAACTTGATCATGTTCATCAATTGTTGGATTTGCTATATATGGAGTAGCGGTTACCACATCTGATCCTGCGAAGAGAATTTGTCATATTCCTTCGAGAAGTACGACACTGTTTTTCAAACAGCATTGAAATGTTTTTTGGGCAATTGCGTATGTGATTGAAACCGATCGTAGGGATAACCAACTATGCATTCCACAACAGACAGCCATATGCTTCAAGGGCTTAGAATGCGTGTTTCTGAGAATGCCAAATGCTAGCAATGTGGCGATTGATGATTTATTTAGCTCTTTATAAAATTGAAAAAAGAGTAAACATTTACAAATTGCTCTCTTGCCTCGATCGCTTGCATGAACAAATTAAACACACTCAACAGGTAGACCGCACTATTGTTACACATTCTTTTCTGCAGTAATGGGCAAACAATTTAAAAATTGCGATAGAACTACATCTGCGATAACCGGTACTGAAGTTCTGATTGTTATCAGCAGGGCACTGGGGTCGGGGCTTAAATTCCGACTCTGACTCGGCAATATATTTTAGTCTCTGATGCCTAATGCCCAAGTTTAACGAGACAAATCAGTGAGTATTAAGCGCAGAAAATAAAATTAGCTGTGGTGTTCTTGTCTGAAAAAATTCAAAACAAATATACATTCTGCGTTGCTGTGATTCACAGAGGTTGCATCGGGCCATTCACATGCTACTAAAATATTTATTGTGAACATTTATTTATTAACCAGAAAACTATTAGTGTGCGCTTTCTTGCACTTTGGTGTGTCAAACTGCGAATGTGATGTGAGAACGTTTGATTGACATTCGACAAATATATAAGTTGGCCAATTTTATGTGCGACCGGACCTCGGACATGGAACACTGCAGGTATTTGGTATTTTACAGTTAGAAAGATTTTCGAATATTTTGGACGGAGTTAAAAATTGTGAAGACACATTGTTAATTTCACAAAATTAGCAAGCCAAGAGATTCAAAGTTACGGCTAGAGGTTAAGTTGGAGAACGCTTGTCTGAAAGAACCGGTTTGAGCCTGTCATAGACTAAATTGGGTAATTTCGGTTGTTTTGCTATAGTTACCGAATTTAACTGAAGTTTTAACCTTATGTCATAGAACAGGGGTCAGGCTCATCCCAAGCTTGTTTAAAGTTAAATTTAAAACGTTTGGGCCACTGGATTTGGCTGAGATTCCAGGAATGCCTGTGCTGGAATGTTCTACGACGTTAAAAAAAATGGATCAGAAACGATTTTCCTTTTGGTATTTATTATGGCTTGAAAATTTGTAGTCCTAAAACGGTGATACGAGGGTCACGCTGACCCCAACATATTTCCATGTATTTTGCATGTAAAGCAACAAAGTTCAAAATTTATTTAAAAATATATTATATCTGTGTAATAAAAAACGGTAAAATTTGCTATTTTTTATTTTCCTTTTTGAAATATTTACGATGAATACACTAAAATACAGAAAATATTTTTTCATACAAATCCCAAAACATGAGGAAACATCTCCAGGTTTGATAATCTATCGAAATCTAAAATGTGGCAATTAGGGAATCCAAGTCGGTTCTACCCGACTTCGTGCAGTTGGGCAATTATTCACCCCCAGAGACACCCGAAACCATCGGGCATCGCCGCAAACAACCGAAACCGACAACCCTCCTATGGATCTCAACGAAAATGGAAAAAACATAAACGTACATATCCCATACGGTGGAGGGAATCTAATTACCCGACTAGGGAATCCAATTACCCGAATTTCGGGTACCCGACTTTCGGTTCCGTGTTTTTACCATTACCCCACCGGTTTCTACAAACATACGTTTCTATTTTTTCCATTTTCGTTGAGATGCATAGAGGGTTGTCGGTTTCGGTTGTTTGCAGCATTTCCCGAAGTCTCTGGGGGGTAAGTAATTGCCCAACTACACGAAGTCGGGTAGAACCGACTTGGATTCCCTAGTGGCAATTTTTACAGAGTTCATCTTTTTGATACAGGTATTCGAACAAATTTTTTCAGAACCATTGATAAACGTCATGGTTCCAGAGACGAATCGAGAGGCCCGTGGATACTGCAGTAGGGACGAAGTGAAATTCATAAGATGGTATGCCACAAATTCTAATGAGATATATTGTATGATGGGTGTTTTGATGTATGCTGCGTGCTCATAAAAATTGGGACGAAAAATTGGATGAGCTGTATAGTAAAAATAACCGTCCCTTATACCGAGCCACAATGTCGCAACATCCATTGAAGCAGCTCCTGCGTTGCTTGCAGTTCGACAACTATACCGAACGAGCACGAAGATTGAATATAGATAAAATGGCACTGTTCCGTCGCGTGTGGAACATGTTTATGGAAAACATTTGAATTCCATATAATCCGTCGTCAAGCTATTTGACGATCGATAAGCAGCTGGTGCTAACTCGAGGGCGATGTTCATTCCACCAGTACATTCCTCCGAAACCCGGAAAATACGGAATTGAAATTTTTTGGACATGCGTCGCGAAAAATGCATATCCCCTTGTTCCGAAATATATGTAGACAGACAGTCGACTGAACTGCACTCTATTGATTATCCGCTAAACCAGGTCTATCGTTTGGCACAACCGTATATCAACATGGGGCGCACGATAACAATGGATACGTTGAAGAAAACCACTTTAATTGGCACCATTAGGTAACAAACCGGATATTCCAAAGGAGTTCGCTCATAAATCGGTTGCATGATTCTAGAGGATGTAGATTGTATGTTATTTCAGCTCGAACATTCACAACGTAAACGAAAAACAAACAGATGGCCAATGATATTGTTTTTCAATATGATTAAGATGAGTGCAATCGCAACATTCAATCTATACAAACTGTCAAACTCCCAACTGTATATTCGATTCCCCGAAAATTCTGCGATAATCAATTATGCGACAAACAATTCAAATTCATCGAAAACACAATTCATCGAAAACACAATTCATCGAAACAAAATTTTTCACCTAAAAGTTCCTGTTGAAAATCAGTACTTACATAAGATTTCCTAAATGAAGATTTTGCAATTATTCATCAAAATAAAATTATATCGATGTTGAGTAGATTTTGAAAAAGATTATTAAGTTGAGGTGTATTATTTATTTGAATCAAGCATGATTTAGACCTTTTAGTTTGCAATATTGGACGAGAACCAACATTTATTGTTAAAAATCGACAGGAGGTTTTAGATGTCACCTTTGTGTCAGAAACGATCTTTCATATGATCAGAGGGTGGAAGGAGAGTGGCAAAAGAGCACTCATTCTCTGATCATCGATATGTAATTTATAACCTCGACATTAAACCTGTTACCCGGAAATCCTTCAGGAATCCCAGAAGGACAAACTGGAACAAATATGCAGAGGTGTTGAAGGAACTACTGCCGCTGGAGGTTCCTGGACTTCCGGCGACAGTAGAGGAATTAGATGGCATGGTTGGTATTGTCACAAAGGCATACAATCTTTCATTCAATGCTGCGTGCCCCCTAATAAAGCCTAGGGGCAAGCAGAAACCGATATGGTGGACCAAAGAGTTGGGAACATATCGGAGTGTGTGTAGGAGAGCTTTTAATAAAGCTAAGAACACAAGGGAGGTTCGGGATTGGGACTCCTATAAGGAGGACCTCAGAAAGTACAAAAAAGAGTTGAGGAAGGCACAAAGGGGGTCTTGGAGACTCTTCTGTTGTAGAATGGAAGAGGTCTCTGAGACTTCTCGCCTTAGGAAAATTCTAGCTACTAACCCAACCAGTCCTAGTTATTTAATTAGACCAGACGGGTCAGGGACAACTTCAAGTGCGGAATCATTGGAGCTCCTCATCGAGACCCATTTTCCGGGAAGCTTTGAAGACTCGACAGAGCCTGGAGCTAATCGAGTAACACCTTCAATAGAGATGGAGGGCATCGCGGATAAGGAGCGAATCCGTTGGGCGCTGAACGGGTTTAAACCTTATAAATCGGCGGGCCCGGATCGGATTATACCAGCAGAGATCCAGAGAAACTCGGCAGTCATCCTCCCCTGGCTGGAAGGTATCTTCATGGGATGTCTGAAACTGGTATATATTCCTAAAAAATGGACGGAGGTCAGAGTGGTCTTTATCCCGAAATCGGGAAAAAGCTCGCATGCCTATCCAAAGGATCTGAGACCTATAACTCTATCATCCTCTCTGTTGAAAACCTTGGAAAGGTTGGTAGATATAGGTATTCGATCAAAAATTGAGCCCAGGAGTTGGGCAATGTCGCAGCATGCGTACTGTAAGGGAAAGTCGGTGGACACAGCTCTGCACGATCTAGTACGCATGATTGAGAAGTCAATTTACTCGCAAGAGTTCTGTATGGTAGCATTTCTCGACATTGAGGGTGCCTTTAATAATGTTAAAACGGAGGCGATCATGGAAGGATTGCTATTTTTGAACGTGGACTACCCCATATGTAGGTTGATAAATCAGATGCTGGTAAGCAGAATTATTACCTCGAAACTGGGGGGGGGGGGGGGGGCACCATCAGAAGCCGGGTGGTTAGAGGAACCCCGCAAGGAGGTGTAATGTCCCCCTTTCTTTGGCGTGTTGTGATGAATGGATTGCTCTTGGAACTGGAGGGAGAGGGGGTAGGGGTTGTAGCGTATGCGGATGATGTAGCGATAGCTGTCTCAGGCAAATATCTGGATACGATTAGGGATGTTATGCAGAATGCACTCCTTCGTTACGAAATGGGCCAGCAAATGTGGATTAGGGATTAACCCCTCCAAGACAGAGCTGGTACTATTTACTAAGAAATATAAAATTCCGGTAGTTAGTCCTCCTACCGTGAACGGCACTAGACTGGCTTTTGCTGACAGAGCGAGATTTCTGGGCATAATCTTGGACAGTAAGCTAAGCTGGAAGCCTAACATTGTAGAAAGGGTGAATAAGGCTAATGTAGCCATTTACTCGTGTAAGAACGCCATAGGGAAGAGATGGGGTCTAAAACCAGAGCTGGTACACCTCTATACCGCTGTGGTAAGACCTGTGCTGATGTACGGGGTGGGTGTGTGGTGGCCAGCTCTGGAGAAGGTAACATATAGGAAGATGTTGGAGAAGGTGCAAAGAACGGCCTGCATGATTATATGGGGCGCTTAGGTCAACACCTACACGCGCTTTAGAGGTTATGTTCCACCTTATTCCAATCGAATTTTTTGGTAAGCAGATGGCAGCCAATGTGGCTACAAGGCTCTCGGCTGTCTCTCAGTGGAAGTGTCTTCAGGCGGGACACTCAACGATAGTTAGATCGCTAAGGGAAGAACTGGCGAATCTAGATTATATTAAACCAACGTTGTGCTTAGATAAAGTTTTCCGGACCATCTGTCCTTCGAGAGAATCCTGGAGGAATGGATCAATACTGGAAAACGAGGCACTGCAATTTTTCACGGACGGTTCTAAGCTAGACGGCAAAGTAGGAGCCGGAGTCTTCTGTGAGAAGCTTAATGTTAATATTTCCGTTCGTCTCCCTGACTACTGCAGCGTGTACCAGGCTGAAGTGGTGGCGATAGGCGAAGTCGGGACATGGTTGAAGCATAACGTGGTATCCGTTAGGGATATCGCGATTTATGTGGACAGTCAGGCGGCGGTCAGATCGCTAGAGGCAGTTTGTCTGAAGTCACGGGTGGCGCTGGATTGCCGATCATCTCTTAAGGAGATGAGCGAGTATTTCAGTATCCAGATAATCTGGGTCCCTGGTCACTCGGACATCACGGGAAACTGCAGGGCGGACGAACTAGCTAGGTACGGTACGACTCTCCAGATGCAACCGGAAAGGGCAGGTCTGGGGAGGCCTATAGCAGCGCTTAGATCGGCGCTCAGTAAAAAGGCAATCGCCTTGACAAATGAGAGGTGGACCAACACCCTCACGTGCAGAGTAGCAAAACAGGTTTGGCCAAAACTGGACTTGCGGCGCTCCAAAGCACTAGTATCCCTGGGAAAACGAGATTTAGGATTGGTCGTAGGGATACTGACAGGACACTGCCTTTTTGGGGAACATGCAAGAAGGCTGGGTCTACAGACGAATGACTTCTGTAGAGGTTGTTTAGACGAAGAGGAGGAAGAGACGCTAGATCACTTCCTATGCTCGTGTCCGGCACTATCATACAGAAGGCATAAGTATTTAGGTGTGTACGGTATGGACAGCCGTTCGGAACTCGCGGGCTGTGGAATACGAGATATTTTACGCTACATAAGTAGCTCTGGCTCTGGATCATATCATTTCTTCAGAAGCAAAATCTGAAAATCTGAATCTAAAACTTATTACACACTAAATGTTGCAAGAAATAGAAAACCTGTATTAAATTTCTATAGATTCAACTTATCTGGCACGCAATGGTTCGATCGCCCATTTTTAAAAAATCAGTGTAAATTCCAGGTAATTCACATAAATTTGTAATTTAACATAGATATGCAATAACTCTTTCTCTATCGAGAACAGAAAGCCGCTTGACGATTTCTTGAGTAGGAGCTGAGATATGAATATTCTCGCCAAGTGATGCTCCAAAATCGACAAATACGCTTGAACAAAATATTACCCAAGCAAATAACCATTTTTTTATAAGCCCAATCATCATGAAAATCCACATGAATAATCTCTAGACTATGCTGAGTAATTAGGCAGAACTTCATTTTTGCCTAAAGTCATGGGAATCTATTGGAATCACACATTCTTTCTTTTACCATCGATCTACATAGATTTTGGATGTATTACCTTTAATTTCTATACATTGAAGAATTAAACTTACTGGTATTTTACTTACTAACATATGTATATAGTGGTTTAGTTAGTAAAAACTGTTTGGTACAATAAAAATCAATATTCTCGATTGAATTTATTATTCTCGCTTCCTAAAAATAGCGGTACCGATTTAAGATGGAACATATCGTCTAAGGAACGCGTAAATATCCAGAGCGCCTTGCTAATATGTATTTGTTTTCTGGATTAAAATGTACCTTTTTAATTGATTTTTAAAATGAATTCAAACTATAATAAAAAAACAAATTAAAATTTTCCGGTTTTATTTCATTATAAAAATGAAATAAGATGAACTGAAATAAAATATGATATATTTAGCCCTCATTTTATCGATTTAAGAATCCTTAGAAAAACGCCTCTTTATTTCAGTTTTTTCCTTTTCAAAATGGTTTAAAATTGGCACCAAATTTTCATTAAAAAATAATCATTTTCATTACATTTTCGACGACCAATTTAAATCCATATTTTTATAATATGTGTAGTCTATTGATGTGGCATTTTCCAGTACGTCCTTATACTCGTATCTAACACATCAATCACTATAACGCTCATTCTCCCCACTAGTTCCAACAAGAATCCGTTAGCAAATTATTTCTAGATACCCGTCTTCTATTAGTGGAGCTCTGTCTCGTAACAAACCTTCCATGACTAACGCAGTCTTCATATTGTTAAAAGCACCACCAATATCGAAAAATAAATTATTCATTAGTTTTAAATATTTGCAGCGAAGAACTATTTAAGTATTTTCAAGAAGGGACAATAAAATTATGGGTCTTAGGATCTTTGGGTAAATATGACACTTTTGGCCAATTTCATAAATACCACCTTGACATCTGTCTATTTTCTGGAAACAAATAACAGCTTTAAACACTCAGTGGAGGTTGCTTTCAGTAAAAGAAGAATAACTTCTATTCGTACTGTGTTTCTGCAGGCAAAATCTAGTTTGACCCGGCGAATTTAAATCACTTGGATCCGTTTATCACTCACAACATCCGGTTTTGAACGATATTACTGTGTATTGTTACATGTAGAAGTTGCCAGTTTAGAATAAAACTTTAAGAATTTCGCATTTGAAAATGTCCATACATCACGCTGTCGAATTCAATAACTGGAAGTGGTTTGATTAGGAGAAATAATCTTCGTAAGGCGTGAGGGCTCGGAAATGCCATTCTATTTCCCATTTCATCACATAAAACTAACCAAGACTTGCTTGTGTATGGTCCGTACACCTCTTCAATTTAATAACAAAACTTCCTGTAACCCTCCTCAGTTCATTTTTAATAATGTTAAGGTTCTCCTTGTACGAATTCCAAACCAGAGCCTTTACACTAATTTTAGTTTTATTGTTGGTTTTTCTACCTCTATTTTCGTTTCCAATTTCTTCAGTTTGGCCTCTTGTATCATTTTACACTCCATCCTTTCAATGTAGTCCACGAGTTATTGTTAAATTTTAGTTAAATTTGTAACACCTATTTGGACGAGAGGCTAGCGATTGGTTATTAATATTCAGAGGGAAAAATAAACAGTATTTTTTTGTTTCCCCTGTATGACGGTTTTCTAATTGTCGGAAGATGAAGATCGCTTGGTTAAATTATGCCCTAGATTTTATCCAAATTTGACTGCGTTGAAAAACAAAAACCTGCTATTGATTTAAGTGAAATTTTCTCATTGCTACCAAAGCAAGCTTTCCACTTTCAACTTTTACGGCGATTGGCGAAATTTAACACAGGTTTTCAATTTTTTGCGACATTTAGTGTGTAATTGATTCAGAATTTCAAAATTAAACTTAAATCCAACGCAGTATTTGCCCGAGATGTTCGATATATTATAACAATTCAATTTGATTTAAATAAATGATGCTCCTCATCACAATAGTTCGCTTCAAATTCTGCTTAATAACGATACAATTTTTTTCACCTGAAGTTGTCCTGGTTTGTTTTCCGTATATCACAAAATTGAACAATTAGAGAAAATTGATCAATATTTTTTAATATGCATTACGAGTCTTTTCGATGAATTGTTTCTTTCTTTCGCATATTTGATTTTTCGATGAATTGTTCTGTGTACAATTGTTTCTGTGTACAATTATTTGTAGTACAATTCTTCTTCTCTGAATTCATTTCTAATAATTGTTTGTCGCACTTTTGTGAGTGTGTTAAATTGTGTTGCGCATAATTTTCGGGTTGCCGTATATTCAGCGCGTATCGTCGGAGCGAAAAGTATTTCTGAAAGAATTGGCAATGCAGTTGGCAAACTCGTATATTTTGGAACGGTTGGCGAAAACTCAAGTGATGAGATAGAGCGTAAAAACAGCAATTTACCAGATTGGGTACAAGGTTATCGAACAAAGGCCTTCGATAAGCCTCGTTGCTATCTGTGCCCTAGAAATACTGACACCAAAACTAGAAATTATTGCAATTCCTGCGAGAACCCAATATGTTCCAATCACACTAAAAGTATTTGCGACACATGCGTTAACACAGAGGCTCTAGACTCAGATGAAAAACGGATGGACGATACATCTCCTTAATTTTCTCTTTGCATATATCTATACGAGCTTACAAAATGAAATTTATGATTTTGAAAATTGTTATAAAGCAAATATAAACGAAAATCAAACAAAAAATAAAAATATTTTTTTTATTTCCCATACAAAATAGATGAAAAAATATGGGGTCAGTGTGACCCCTGTTCACCAACAACGTTTACAGAAACAGTGCACCTACAGAAGGTTAAAGGTTTAATCATATACCTTGTATATGAAAAAATACGACGTTTGAGCCCTCATGGTTCATGAGACTTACTTTTACTGAACAGATCAAGCTGTACAGTCCATAGTCAAAAACCCTTAGTTTATTGAAAACTTTTTACATTTGTATGTGTTAACTTCATTTCTAAAATCATTCAGCAAAAAATAAAATAAAAGAGTATAACATTAATACATACATAAATAAGACAAGAAGTTATGCATTTCAAAAATAGATAAGACTTCAAATACATCATTTTAAATTAAGTGTTATGTGCATCTTATCAATAAACTATTACAATTATTGTACCGCGCACATTAAACAAAATATAGATAAGGCTTAATCAATTTTAAAATTATGTGCTTATAGTTTTATGACCCTAATAACAATAAATCTTCATTACATAAATCTAAATCTAAACTACAAACATATTTGATAAAGCGTGCGGCTTGTAGACCACATAAGAAGTTGTTGAAAAAGTTTACTCTAAACGGTACGGAAAGTGGCTATGAGAATCTTGGTCTAAATTTTGTTTTGGATCACATGCGCCCTAGCGTTGTTTCATGAAATTTGAACTGTACATCAGTTAAGCGTCAAGGAATACGGCCGTTATTTCAATGTGCAAACTATATGGATGGTACTTATGGAGGCCCTCAAAAAATGTTAGAAGTACGGTCAAAACCCTCTAAAATCTTGCTTTGAATTATGTCCTCCGCCGCCAGCTGAACGTAGCCCAGCTCATTTGGGAATGAACAACTTAACAAATTGATCTTCAGATCACCCTTAAATTTACGCAATATTCATAGAAAACATAGTTTTTTTTCAATTGAATGTTTTTTATTGAAACATAAAATACATATAGGATAGGGTTATATATGTTTATATCTTTCCTCGAACTTTTCCAACACAGGAAATGTGTCATGCAGTAATTGAATCGTTTCTAGGGCTATGGCATGCCGCATCGCCTTGTTGAAACCATATGTCGTCATCCAGTACCATCCAATTTAGGCAAAAAGACCTCGGTTATCATGTCGCGGTATCGAGCACCAGTAAATGCTTGACTAGCCTCATTTTTAAAAAAATATGACGCCTCCAGCCCAAAATATGCACCAAACTGTGACACGTGGTGGATATGCATTTGTTTTTCGATAATCACTTGTGGGTTCTGTGAACCCCAATTGCGACAACTTTGATGATTAACGAAACCATCAAGGTGGAAATGAGCTTCATCGCTTAGGATGATTTTTCTCGAAATCAACAAGGAAAACGCGTTGTTCTTTCGTGTAGTGCTGCATGTTTACTAACTCTAAACTGTCATCAGCTGTCAAACTGTTTTTTTTTGTTTTTATTTAATTCAAATTTGTCGAAATTTTGGGACACCCTTTATTTTGCCACTGCAAGAAGGTAAATACATAGATACATGATTTTAGAATGATTTAGTACTATAAAATATTCAGAATGGCATCTGAATATCGATTGAACTCTATGAACAGTACAATTATGTCTCGTAACCTTTCACGGGAGATAAAAATATCTACAGGTCGCTAATAATATCAGTTGTCACCTTTGGTTGCGAGTTCTGGGTATGAACAACCATACTACATACCAACTGTATTTATTCATAATATAGAAAAAGTTTTGATTTTTTTTTTTTTTGTGTTTTATTCTATGCAATCTGTTCTGGGACCGAAGCACTCCCAAATCTTTCGCAGTTCACTTTTACCGTCCTAGTTTACTCATTGCTTGCCAAATCGAGGACGTACGGCTATAGGTCCGATTTACGTAGAACCATCTGCACATTGCATTGCTCCATGTCAGCCTATAGTACTGACATGGAAGATGGGTCGGCCCATGAGTTGTGCACTCCGACAAGGGGTCATAGGTGTTCATTTCCATCATCGATCGTAATCAAATGATGAAAAATACCTTTTGCATCCGGCCCCTATCGGGATTCGAACCCGGTACCTCCCGATCCAAACGCCAAAGCTTTAACCACTGTGCCGTTTGGTCGGTAACTTGATGACGTCAATTTATAAAATAAAGGCTATTTTATGCTGAAAACATACTTGCGGATACAACGATTGCCGCAATCGTCTCCGCAGTCTAAACCAATCAAATTGCGTGAAATGCTCTATGCCCCGCCGACTCTTGCCGCAATCGAATTGAAATATTTTGTATTTTGAGGTATGGTTTCCTCAAGCTTGCCAACCAAAAAATACAAATGACACTAAATTTTGTGCTCATTGTAAGCCGCCATTTTTATTTTTGCTGTAATTTGACAGAAAATATAGATGTATTTGACAGATATATATTTGTTATGTAAAATCAAAGATTTTAATAATATTATTAATATTATATAATACTAATATAATACTATTATATAATATTTATACTAATAATATTAATAAATAATCATATTATTTTTTATATTTAACAATATTATTTTTGAGTCTTGATTCAACTGTTGTAGAAGCAACACCTAAAAACAAAATAATTGTGCAGTGGAATATAAAAATAAAAATTATTATAATATATAAAATATATATCTATATAATTTCTATAAAATATAAATTCTAATCAATATAAAATAAACCAAATTATAGTAGTGTTTACAGTGAAAATAAACAGTGATAAATAATACTAAAATAGACGAACGTTCTTCAATTGCAAAACAAGATGGTGGTCCACCATGCGGTCCACCACTCTTAAAAATGCCTAAAATAACACATTGCAGTGATGAAGATTCCGATTTTTATGGATTTTCGGATTCAGAAGTTCTCACTGGCAAAAGGAAACTAGAGAATATTACAATGGCAGGCAGTACAGGAGAAAGTAGCAAAATTAATAACAAAATAAACAACAAAAAAACAACAAACGAAAAGAACAAAAAATCAACAAACGAAAACAACTACATGAAAATAGAGGCAGACATAAAAAACAACAATAACAACAGCGACCAAAATAAAAACATAACGGAACCAAAAAAAGCTGATAATAAATATTTAACAACGGATAAAGGACCGTTCTATGTAATTATCGAATATCCAACACCTAAACTAATGATGAGAGTCTTAATATCAAAAATTATGAAAGCCAATAGAACAACATTCAAAGATATAACGGACGTAAACAAAAAATCAGTGCGAATAGAATTTGATTCTTTCTACAAGGCAAACAAGTGCGTCAGACAAGACGATCCAATCAACATAGAATTAAAAACAAAAGGATACAGATGTTACATCCCAAAATTCTACACCCATGCAGTGGGAGTTGTGAAAGGACTTTCTACAGAATTTGACATCCAAGAAATAACAAAAAACATTTCAGCAGAGAAGGAGATCGTACATATTGAGAGAATAAAAACATGGGATAGAGACAACCAAATCTTAAAAGATACACAATTACTAAAAATTGAATTTAGAGCAAGCTCACTACCGGATAAAATATTATTCTACGATGTGCCATTCAAAACATCATTTTTCTACCCAAAACCGAGGTTTTGCTCAAATTGTTTAGGCTACGGACACCACAAAAAATTCTGTACGGCTGACACAAAATGCACTAAATGCGCGAAAACATTAATAAAAACGGATAAACATGAGTGTCAAGAAAAACCTGAATACAATTATTGTAAGGAGGAACATTTCACCAACGCCAAAACGTGTCAAGAAAAACAAAAACAAATCAAAATCATCCAACACGTAATCAGATATAAATCATCCTTTAGAGAAGGCCGGAACAAACTATTTCCAAAAAAAAAATCATATCCATATAATACACCAAGACCCAAACTTCACACCGTTAACGGAATCGCCAATCACAACACAACCCAATACATGGATAACCAAACTCAATATACAAAATACAATTATACAAGAACAGAAAACAAAAATGATCCAATTGGAAGGGTTTCTTAAACAATTTATCGAACTGGCAAGCAGACCAACAGAACAAAACAAAGATCTTTTGGCAATACAAATAAAGGACATTGCCAACTCAATCAACCTTAAATGCCAGAAGAATTAATAATATTACAAATAAACATAAGAAGCTTACAAAGCAATCTTAATCTGTTAGAAACATATCTAAACTTGAACAAAATTGACATCGCAATCCTCATTGAGACATGGACCAAAACAAATAATAAAATAAAAATAAATAATTACAAAATATTTATCAACAGCAGAACTGACGGTTATGGTGGAGTAGGAATTTTAACAAAAAATAACAAGCGCTAGAACAATAAACCTAAACCTAGCCCTTTCACATATTGAAACAATTGCGGTTAATATAAAATACAAAAACAAAGCTTTCAGAATAATTTCGTTTTACAACAAACCAAAAAAAAATCAAAGAAATTATAACATAATAGTACAAACCGAATTCAAAAAACTAATAGACTCACAAAAAAATAAAACAGATATAATATTAGCCGGTGATATCAACGCACATAGCAGCATGTGGGGAAGCAACAACATAAACGACAAATTAGGAAAACAAATTGCAGAGATAATCTTGGAGAGCGATTTCCAACTACTCAACAAAGGCAACCATACGCGACAAGATCTATTCAAACACACCACATCGGCACTAGACATAGCAATCTGCAGTCCCAACATATACCACAATATGACATGGCAATGCACCAACGACAATATAGGTTCCGACCACATACCTATAACACTCACATATAATCTCAACCTAAAACAGCAAAGAATCGTAACCAATTGGAAAAAAACAATAGAGAAATTAACAACACTACAAATAACTAATAATAATAATAATAATCAAAACGAGGAAAACATAGAATCAGTCATTGTAAAAACAATAAAGGAGAACACCAAAACAATATATTGCAACACTAAACACACGCCAAAACATTGGTGGAATGAATACATCCAAAGGTTATGGACCATAAAAAGAAATAAACAAACCCTATATAACATACACAGAAATATGTATGCAGCTTACGAACTAAAAAAGGCAATTGCAGTTCTAAAAAGAGAAATAAAAAAGCAAAAACATTATCATGGAACGTATTTTTGAACTCAATTAATCCAAGCATAAACACTAAAATGTTGTGGAATAAAATAAATAAAATAAAAAACACCAGAAACAACTCTTTTAACCTTATGGAAGACCCTGCCAGTGCAAAAAAATTCCTACAGGAGAATTTTCCAGAATCGATAGAAGACATCATATGGCCATGCAAGCGAGAACAAAATCACACAGAGATACATAAATTTAACAGAGATATCATCAGGAAAGTTATAAACTCAAAGCAGGACACGGCTCCAGGCGAAAACAAAATATCATACAAGTTTCTAAAAATGTTGATTAAAAGTAACGAGAATATTCTGAGTAATATTTCAAACTATTTTGAGCACATATGGGCTAAACAATCTTATCCAAAAAACTGGAAAATCTCCAAATGTATAGCCATCAAAAAGCCAAATAAAGACGAGTTGCTGACTGAAAGCTTTAGGCCTGTATGCTTATTAAATACAATGTCCAAAACATTCAATAAAATTATCTTGGAAGATATAAATGACCACATCAGGCAAAACAACATTCTGCCACATAACTCTTATGGCTTTAGGGCAGGCCTAGGAACAATAGATTATTTCACAAACCTATTCACAGAAATATTTGAAGCAAAACGTACCTACAAATCGCAAATACTAATCACCACAGATATATCAAAAGCATTCGATAATGTCAACAAGGCTACATTAATAGAAATATTAAAAAGCAAAAACTTTCCTCATAAGATAATAAACTGGATTTATCAATTCCCCACAAACCGAATAATTACAATGGAAAATCAAACAACCACACACAAACACATAACAAATAAGGGAATTCCTCAAGGCAGCTGTCTAAGCCCAACACTTTTCAACTTATATACAACCGAATTACACAAACTACAAACAGACAGAGTCTCAATTTACCAGTTTGCAGACGATATAGCCATCTTAATAAAGGAAAAAAACGATAAGGAAGCAGAGTTTACAACAAACAGAACGTTAAGGAACCTATCACAAGAACTAAACAAACTAAATTTAAAATTTAATACCGCAAAATGTCACTACATGAGGCTATTCAAAAATAAAAATTCAACATTCGAAGCAAAAATAAATAACATCCACCTCCAAGAAAATAGAAACACTAAAATTTTTGGTATTACAATCAATAACAAAATGTCACTTTCACCACACTACAAAAAACTAGAGCTAGAGATGCCGAACACACTAAACCTATTAAAAATTTTAACTCACACAAAAGGTGGAGCTCATCCATACACCATGTTAAACATCCAAAAGGCCATTATAAACACAAGAACACAATTTGCTGACGTCATTACGGACACGGATAAAAAATACATAATGAAAACCAAACAAAAAATCCTCAATTGCAGCATACGAATATGCACGGGAATGCTTAAAACAACACCAATACCAGCTCTACTAGCCGAGGCCGGATCCCTTCCAGCTGAACTAGAAAATAAAAAAATCACGCTTAAATATATGGCAAAACAAATAAGCAAAGATAACAATCTGGCAAACCAAATTAGGAACAATAGAACCACCTCAAAGTTCAGAAAGCTATACAACGAACACCCCTTCCTACAATTCATCTCACAGAAACAACACAAAAACATAGACATACCAGAGAACATACCAGAGAATATAACAATATTTGATTCATTGCCACATACCCCCAATAAAAAAACAACAAATACAATGGAGCTGCTAAATAGGACAAAGGAAGTTGTATTAAGTTATAACCAGTACACTCACATATACACTGATGGATCTAAAAAAACGATAAAGGAGGAATAGGAATATACTTCGACAAAAACAAAATACAAATATCCATTACATTAAAAAGAGAAGCTACAATCAAAACGATAGAAATATTAGCAATCAAAATAGCAATAGAGGAAGCCCTGAAAAGTAATGAAACAAAACTTTTGATTTTAACCGATTCTAAAAGCGCCTGTACGTCGCTTATATCAGCTAAAAAGAAACAACACGATAAACATTTTGAAAGGGAAATTTTGAATTTGGCAAACCAACACCCTACAAAAAAGATCGTAATCTAGTGGATACCGGGACATTCAGGACTACCAGGGAACGAAAAAGCTGACCTATTAGCAAAAAATGCAAACGAAGGAATACATAATCAATTCGATAACAGCATCCCCTTTGAAGATGCGGTACACATCATAAAACATATAATAAGCAACAACTGGAAAATAAAATATGAAACATGGACCAATACAGTTGGAAAATACAACAAACTGATAAACGAAACACCTCCTAAATTACCTTGGTTCAAATTTATCAAAATGGAAACATACAAACTAAGACAACTGATCAGACTCAGAACAGGCCATGCCAGAAACAAAACATATAAATACACAATAGGGAAAGAAGACAACAAAAATTGCGATACAGACCAACGATCACATTGTGGAAACGTGCAAAAAATATGATGATATAAGAAAGAAATACAATCTAATAAAAAACCAAAAACTTATCGACATATTAAAGTCAAACAACATAAAAATATACAAAGAACTCATAAACTTTTTAAACGAAATAGGGTATAACCTTTAAAACACAACAGGGTTTTGTGGATGGAAAACGTCTAAACCTAAAAAATTTAAAAAATAAAACAAAAAAAAAACAATATTATTTTTATTAGTATTATGTCTATGTGTAAAACAGTGTGATATATTTGGCTGTAAAACAGGATGAATATCACAATAAATTTAAATTACTTTTAAAGGAGGTGGTAAAATTAAAAGTGGATTTTGATAAGGTTGTGAATCCTGTGCGGCAACTATTCGAAGTCAGTAACTGATGAGATGCTAACGCGAGAATGGCAAAATACGACCAAAAATATTCGATGTTCGTGCCAAACTCGAGCAAAAGAAAAATCGAAAACCGCAATTGATCGATTGCGTGATTCCTGGCAACATTTACTTCGTCATCGGGCTACTCGTTCACTAGCTTATAACGATGAACCATTCCATGCTTTCGAACAAATAAAAATTGCTGAAACTGGAAAACGATTGAAATCATTATTGGTCGAAGATGTGAAACCAGCTATCGATATGGTAGCAGAAAGTGTTACGGACTGGTATATAATGGGCCAAGCAAATTTCGTTCAACCTCAAATACTGGAGAAGGATGTAGTCAACTTTGAGAATAATTTGTGCGAAATCTAGGAAACTGTCCCGAATCAAGAATGATCTAAAAACTGATATTAATAATCATAAGAAGATCAACATGATGACCGCAAAAAATAATTGTGTAACAAACGACGCTAGTAAAATTGATTATACGGTAATGGTTTTTTAAACAATTATATCAGTAACAGTTTAATGTATAATTTTAGACAATATTTGCTCTTCAAACGCAACTACAAGTAGCCTTAGGTCAAAATACAAAATTGTTTGAAATAAAATTATGTCATGATGTGCCCCTGGCCGATCCAGCGAACAAAACAGAGATAGGAAATTTACGAAAGCAACGTAAAAGCGAAACGGAAATTACAATAATTCCAAATGGCAACACATGTTCGCTGACACCCCGACCCCTGACCATCAACTGGACTAGCCACCAATACAGTATGCCTGAACGGAATTTTCTACAGGATTAGATGGCCATTATAAACCGATCACGGTAAACATATTCGGCAAATACGCCACTATTTTGTATTGCTGCATGTGATTCGTGGTTACCATTTAGTTATGTACGGTAAAGATGGTACCCTAATGTTACGAGGTGATTACAATTCAATGAAGAGAAGGTAATCTAGATTCATCATCACGCAGTATCAACGATAGTGAGGAAGGGGCTGTACTTGATATGAAGTAACAAATAAAAACTAAAAACTTTTTATTAAAAAATCAAATTTTTTATTAAATTTTAAGAGGATAAACATTTCTTGGATTTAATCCATAACATAGTTGTAAAAAAATAAGGTAGGAAACAAAATGTCGGCCTACGCAATAGCGGTCCTGGTTATATTGGTCTCCTAAACCACCAACTAGACAAGCGCACGTATCACTCAAAATGTCACCATACAAAACAAATGTCAATTTGGCATAACAAGCACATCATATTTACGTGGATCCTGCACCATGTATAAGCACACATTATGCCATGTCTCGACAAAAGCGCAAAAAACACCATCAGACATTCGCATAATATTGGCCTTATGTAGCACAGTCGCTTTCGTGCGATTGTCTTTGGCATATTGAAACGCGAATTCTATATGGCGAGAAATATTTATATGGCGTGTTCACCGTCCAAGCGAAAATTATACATTCAAAATTTGACAAGGAAAATGACGTACCAAATCGACTAATATTTTGAGCAATGACTAACTTCAACTCAAAACTGCAGAATCTTGCTGCAATCGAATCCGCAGGTATGTATGCTACATTAACGTAATGCGGGAAACACATGGGCATAATTCTGAAAGCAGAAAAATTAGAATATATTATACACGTTTATATTATGTGAAATACATGTATTCTGCTTTACGATCAGAATTGTGACTTATGTTTCTATTTCTAATTTTTCTGCCTCGAAGTAACCTGCGCCACGTAGAAGAAAACAAATATAACGATCAGAACTATGTTCATGCGATTTTTACTTCATTTATTTTTTAGTTTTGGCCTATTATCATTGAGTTATCAATCAAAATGGAAGAAAATATTATAGAGCAATAAAACAAAAAGCGATAAAAGAAAATTCTGTTTGTCAAAAAAGACGCTCATGTTTTACTTGAAATTCTGACGGCAGCGCTACCAAAAGAAAATCTGCTTATGTGTATCAAGCATAACGAATGCTTTATTTTGTTCCAATTTATAAAATCGAGGCCATTTCACGTAGTAACGTTAAATTTAATTTATATACGTAACACGGGGTCTACACTAAGCAAAATCGCTGAGACTTTCTTTCATGATATTTTATGTAAGTGTATGTTTTTTCCAATGTATTGATAAATAATTATCAAACAAATAACATTACTGGGCATTTTAGTCTCATTATAATTGCTTCAAATGTCAAAAAATCTGTAAATATTCCGTCAGATGTCAGCCACTTTGCTTTAAAAGGCGAATACGTCTTCGAATTTTGAAAATGAGGACTGTTTAACGTAAAAGCATATATTAAATAATTTATATATACGACGTTCGTGTTCTTTTTTCGCTTAGCTTATCGCCGTAATTAGATTTTTTGTCACGTTGTCGCTTTTGTCGTTTTTTCGAACTTCGAAAATATATTCGAAGTAAAATCAAATTGTCAAAAAGTTACGATTTTTGGTTATCAAAGTGTCGTTAGAAACGTTATGCATATGATGAATACCACATTACTAACATGTTTTGTTGATCGAAACATGTAATTACATAGTGGAAAGCTGCAAAGATTTATCTTAATTTGGCTTAACATTCTGATGCAATAAGAGTGGTTAATTCGAGTAATAAATAAAATAATGTTGGTTAAAAAGTGTTTTAATTATCATTTATTCATGAAATTACATAATGGTGTTCCTTATCATGTAAGAATCGTCGAGGTTAATCTCATCACTTATGTAATTTGGATCAAAATCTTTCAAATCTACTGCGTTTAACGACAACGTACTGGCTATTGGTTTTTTAACACGAAACTTGATTTTTTTTGCAATCGTAGAGTTGTTACCAGCTAAAGGGATGGTTTCATCCGCAGATTTAATTTAGTTACAAATATTCAACTGGCAGTCATCGGCATCAACTTTTATTAGCACATTCCTGTTCATCTTATATTGATGCCATTTCAGCTGAGTAATCCAAATTTAAAAGTTCGGTGGTTGACTTTTGTACATCTTTACTCAAGGTTCCTTTCGTTTTAATATTTCGTAAGATTTTTTCGCTAATCTGCAGTTTGGATTTCAGGTCTAAACGAGTATTTTTTAATTTTTGGAATGTCTCAACTAACGTTTCAACTTTCTTAATAAACGTAACGGAATTTGTTCAAAAATATTTACGTATTGTTCTAGGATTTTTATATAATTCGAGCGGCCAGCTGATTGGGTACTTTCCATATTCACTGAACAGGACATATTATCATTAGATGCAATAGTGTCAGCGCTACAGCTGAACAATTTAACGGGAGAATAAGCATCCTTTTCTTTGGCTAACTTTTCAAGATTTTTCTCTAATTGATCCTGGACGGACTTCAACAAGCTATTACCTGTGAGTAGCTTAAACTTATCATCTATATTAAGCGGCGTTTCAGGATCCTCTCCTTCGGAAACATTAAACATCGATTTTTCATAGAGAATTTTGATGTCGTAGGACGTAGATGATTGAATTCGGTAACTTTTCCAACTTTCCCCCGACTGAAATATAATATTAAGAACAATAATTAATACTTAATAAATGTATCAGTAAAATTGACGATATACTCACATTGCATTCGTCTGTATCACCATTTATTATTTATGTATTCTAGCATCTTTCTAGCATTTTCACAGACTATGAGACCACTAAAATTTAATTGAGAACGTTTTTGACATGACAATGACAGTACTTATTTACTTTTTTTTTTTTACCTACACACAGTTTTTTGCCCTAGCTGTGTTGATTTTCGAATTTTTTTCGAACTTATACTAAAACACCTAACTTCACTCTTAGCTTATAGAAAAACATTTTGGAACACGATTTTACAAGGCAGTGTCCTATATTGATACTATTTAATATTTGGTAAAAGCATCGATTTAAAACAAATCACAAAATTGAGGCTATTTCACGTAAGACCATTACATTTCTATCTAAAACTGCCATTTTGTTTTTTTACATCGGGAATTGTGTTATTGGTGTACAATCGAGAAAAAATCTGTAATTTTTGGCGGGTTACGAGTATACGATTATCCCTATCAAGCCAAGTGTATCTGTGTGTTCATACATATAATGTCAAACATTGAAATATCCAAACGAGTTTATTGTTACTGGTGAGTATATAATTTTTGTTTTTCGTGCTATTTCTAAAAAACTTTAAGTTAATTTCCAGGTTTGAATGGAAGAAAATCCAATTAAAAAGAGACAACGATTCAAGAGAGAAAGGTCGCGTTATCGACAAAGCCAAGAAAGATTTATTTATATGGAGAGATGAAAAAAGCTTCGCTAATCGCCGTCGCAATAAAATTCCAGAAGCAAAACAGTCAAAATGAATCACGAAACAACTCTATGATCTGTATCAAAAGCTCGCTGATTATGTCGCAACTGCTGCCGACTCCACTGGAGTTCCAGCAGGTGCTATTACGCCGTCATCATTTGAAGGAACATTTTTGGTAAATTCAGATATACCGATCTTTTGTTACAGATATCATAACGCACTTGAGATTAAGTGTAACTACTTCCGATCGTGCCGAATTAGTTGCACATGTATTTAAGCTGAAACGAAAGACACTGATGGATGGCCCAACGGTTAATCGTTTCTTGAGACGATATTTATACCACCAAGTTCCCAGGAGAAAAGAGATCTAACATTGTTCGAAATTGTGACGCGATGCATGGTGCATGCATTGCAGAGCCGCCAAACCATTTGCTCCATGTTTGAAGAACGGAAAATGCAAGATCCAAATGTAAATGGATATCCATTCTATCAACGGCGTCAAAGATTTGCGACTCAAGTTCAAAACGAAACAATGAAAATCGTTACGTGGTTCAACACAACAAGTACTTTCTCTTCAAATATATTCCCAATTAATGTAGAGATTTGTACGTCATTGAAGATAGACATATCTTCTAATATATCTACAAAGTACATGATACGCTAATGTTGTTGTTGAAACTGGGTATGATGAAGATTCGTGATGAAATTGCAACTTTTATCGAGGACCATTGGTGGGCTTCGTTCAAGGTCGAGGACGTAACATATTAGCATCGACAACGTTTGATGAGATATTGATGAAAGGAACCCCTGATGGCCTCTTATCGTCCTGGATAAAATCACAGCCAAATGATGATCTTCGCGGCATTGAGTTGTTTTTGCTACTGAAGAACAATATACCGTTTGGAGGCAAGTGGAATATGATTGGAGGTGATTTTCCCCAATTCTGCCCGTCATGCCAAGAGGGAGACGAACCGATATAATCGAAGCATGTTTGATATTCATTTTATAGTGGCTAAATGTCTCAAAACGGAGTGAAAATAATAGTTACTCGATATTGGAACTGGAAGCTTGTCATCAATTTGCAATTCCAACACAAATGATAACAAAGGCTAATATCATGAAAAGTATTTTTGGCGAGAAAGTAGAACAGTGATTGACGAATATACAATAGACCGGACACCTTCATAACCGAAGATCCCAGCGACGTGAACATTAATCCGACTGAATTTTTCATGAACAAACACCATAAGGCGTCCCTACACGTCTTAGTTCTGAATTAAGAAATTATATGATGCCTATCCGAAACTTGAACCAAAAGCAAGGACTTTGCCCTTGTTTTCATCAGCGGTTCATTACATGCGAAGTCGTTTCTGAGTCATTTCACGTATTAATGTCACACAAAGCGACATCAACTTGTCATTTATCTTGAAGCAAAGTGGCAGAGATAGACAAGATGACAACAATTTCACCAAGCAACCCATTGCTTGGGTTAGTACAAATTTTGGTGATTGTACATCGGCTATCGTATACACGGACACAAATTGGAACAAAAAACAATTTTCAACGCTTCTAATCTGCAACAACTATCTCAAGTCTGTGCGAAGTGCAATTACCTGTTGTTTAAAAATTATTATGTCAGTAAATTATTCAATTTTACGGTGATGAATAAAATCTGTTCCGATATTTATTTAAAACTATAGATAAAAACTTATGTCAGAAGCAAGCCCCGCCATAACCGACACCTTAATTATACAACAGTATAAATTACAAAGGCACAAAACATATTAGCGGATTAGTTAATAAAGTTCACCAACAAAACAAAAAATTGTGTTCGTATAGAAATGGTTGCGCGTTATCTTGCATAATGTAAGATTAAAAATTTCATATTATCATTAAATTTAATAATATATATAAGCGTATCGGTTCATTCGTTTCCAAATACGTTAACGCAAGATCTAATCGTCTGTGAATAAATCGATAAAGCAAAATAATTTATGAAAACTCATGCAATTGAAATGCAATTATAAATTTTTTCAAATTTGTAATCGCGGTGGCTGTTGAAATTCGATTGTAACTCAGTTCTTTAAGTACGGTTCGGACTAAGCTAGTAAATTAATTATTAAAACGATTTACAGAATACGAAACGTCCCTAACAATAATATTTATTTTAATAATCTTATATCAGTTAGACTTTGCTTTCTCATTGTTTACATTAGGTTGATAAATTGAAGTACGTTAAACACAGTTTCAGATAAATATTGTCATTCTGACTAATCGGTCACTTCTATAATGTTTAGATTTAGGTTTCTAGTGATAATGGAAGTAGTTCTTTGAGCCGCTATGAAAAGCAAACACGTTCACTCGCCCCACAAGTAGATTTTTAAAACACAAGAACTAATTATTTTTCAATATCTATTAGAACAAATTTGTAAGTTACTTAGGATCGAAAATGTGTTACTTATTTGGCAAAATTTTTAGTCTGATAACATAATATTCAGAAATTTCCCACGATCATCAGATCTGGAAAAGCTGAGTTAAAGAAACTAAAATATTAAGAGCGCAATGATACTCTCTCTCGACAAAATTGTCATTAGTACCTAACGGTTTATATATAGGGTCTATTTTTTAATTCAACCCGAGCAAGCAGGCTTGCCCTGAGTATTGTACACCGAGCACAGGTTGTGCAGTACCAAATGAACCAGTGTGCATAGAGTAATAATTTGTTTTCAACTTTGCATACTCTTCGTACGCTTACATTCATTTCAGAGTAAAATTTGAAGAACCGAGTATGCGCGGTGTAGGCCCAGTTCGCAAATAAAAACACAGTTGCGCAGAGTAAAATTACGCAGGTTGAATAAAAAACCAAAGAGTATTTTTTGACAGTGCACTGCTTGCTCGGGGTGAATTAAAAAATAGGCCCTTAAAAAGCTAATTTATAACTACTTTGGTCGGCTATGCGTGATTCGTATCAGCAGACTTAACGGATTTCAATATTTTAACAATTTGGATTACATTCAGTGATATTCTCGCTCATAAATTCTTATAGAAATTTGATCATGTGTATTAGTAAAATTGATGAATAATAAACTTCTCGGAGATTAAGTAAGTTCTGGTTTCTACATTAAAAGCTAATTCTAAACCACTTTTACCATCTCTTGCTGGTCCGAGTTAAATTTAATAGGTTGCATATGTGTGATCCATAGCGGCCATGCTTAAAATTTTTTAATTTTTTGAATTATACTGAATGAGATTCCCACGAATAACAACCAACATTCTCACAACTTCTCTGGGCGATTCATAAGACTTTTAAACTTTTAAGAGTTTTGTATTACACTTAGGGGTATATCCTCCATCCGGTCGCAAATTCAATATTTGCGATCAGAAATACGGTTACTAGATTTATTTTGCCATGCCAATTCTCACATCTTTTTTAAATTTATATTTTTTTTGCGATTGTTAATTAGAAATACATAAAAATACTGCGACCTCGGAAAATGCGTAGCAGTCTTTTCGTAGATTTCTACTCTACAATCGCAAAATAAATTTAAATTTAAATAAAATGTGTCAATTGGCATGGCAAATTTAATTTAGTAACCATATTTCTGATTGCAAATAATTAATTTGCGACCGGATGGAGGATATGCCCCTTAATGACACTTCCCATTGTTTTACGTAGACCTGTTGCAGGGGGAAAACAATAAGGACATACACGAAATTAAGAACCTGCTATATTGTAAGGTGTCTATTGAACCACCTAAAAAAGTAATACTTATACCTCAGTGTACAAATTGCCAACAGTTAGGACACACGAAAAACTTCTGCAATAGGCAAGCCAAATGTTACGAGTAAAGAGTTTATCAAAATTACAGGATATAGAGCCTATTGGATATTGCATCCCAGTGGTCGTGCTCGAGGAGGGACAGCAATCTTAATCAAACAAAATATCCTACATTTCCAACAAGAAGAAATTAAGGACCCATTTATGCAAGCTACGGTAATAACGATTAACCATGGTGGTGCTGAACTAAGTTTAGGGGCGATCTACTGCCCACCAAGACATAATATCGTAAGAAATCAATATGTCAACATTTTTAATAAACTTGGACCAAGGTTTATTATAGGAGGTGACTACAACGTCAAACATACTGCATGGGGATCTCGACTCATAACACCAGGAAAAGGAAAAGAACTCCTAAGTGCAATAGAAATGTCAGGTTGTGAATATCACTCATCGAGTAAACCTACCTATTGGCCTACAGGCATAAACAAAGTTCCTGATTTGATTGACTTTTATATCTCGAAAGGAATAGACTCAAATTACATTGAAGTCAAAGGCATTGACGACCTTACTTCCGATCACACACCGGTCTTAATGACTCTGAGTACATTAGTCATAAGAAAGAAAACCAAACTTAACCTTACTAATAAATTTACTGATTGGGAATTATTTAGAGAGAAACTGGACACTCTAATTGAGTTACAAGTTAGTATTAAAACTAAACAAGAACTTGAATTACAAACTAAACATTTTATTAACTCCATGCGTGATGCAGCTATAAAGAGGCTACACCCGTATTAGGTGAGAAAGTCGTACAAGAGATCAACTACCCCCTGGCGATTCGGGAACTGATAAAAGAAAGGCGTAGAAAAAGACGCGTATGGCATAGAACCAGAAACATTATTGACAAAAGAGAATTTAATCGGGTAAGTAATAAAGTTAACCGATTAATTAAAGAACATAAAGAAGTTTGTACTGAAAATTATTTGAAAGGACTGATTCCTGAAGCTGACAAAAAATATTCTCTTTGGAATGCTACTAAAAGATTCAAGAAGCCAATAATCCAAGTGCCACCTATAAGGAACATAAATGGAGAATGGGTGCGACGTAACGAAGAAAAAGCAGAACTGTTTGCACAACAATTCTGGCATCAGTATTTCAACCACACGACATACAATCTAGGATTGATCCTAAACTAGTCTATAATAGATCTCCATCAAATATCAGAAGTGTCACCCCACTTGAAATTACACAAGAAATAGACACGAATCTGAATCCCAAAAAGCCACCTGAAATTGATGACATTTCGCCAAGGATGTTTAAGGGGTTATCAAAGAGAGCAGTGACTATGTTAACATATATATATATATATATATATATATATATATATATATATATATATATATATATATATATATATATATATATATATATATATATGTTAACATATATATAATGCTTGCTTTCGACTTACATATGTGCCTGAGTGTTTCAAGGTTGCACAAATAATCATGATAAAAAAACCAGACAAACCAGCCGAGCAAATGGGCTCATACAGGCCGATCTCTTTGTTACCTACTATTTCAAAATTGTTTGAGAACTTGTTATTGAAACGACTAAAACCAATGATCATTATACCTGACTTCCAGTTTGGATTCAGGAATAAACATTCGACATTTCATCAAGTTCATAGCGTGACTGCAAAGATAGAACAAGCGCTTAAAGAGAAGAAATATTGCCCTGCCGTATTTCTAGATGTATCACAGGCTTTCGATAGAGTGTGGCATGAGGGTCTTATCTACAAGATAAGTAAATCAGTGCCAAAAAATTACTGCCAATTGCTCGAGTCGTATCTCTCCAAACGAATATTTAGAGTATCACATGAAGAAACATACTCCAACTTTTACCAAGCCATAGCAGGGGTGCTCCAGGGTAGCGTATTAGGACCCATCCTATATCTACTTTACACTTCTGATATACCGACAACGGAAACAACCTTCATCGGAACTTTTGCTGATGATACCGCAGTATTGGCATCAAGCGAATCGCAGAACCAAGCAGTAGAATACTTACAGCACGCACTCGATAAAATCAGCCAATGGACCAGGGATTGGAAAATAAAGCTTAACGAGCTGAAATCAGGTACATGTAACATACACGTTGCGGCACAAAAATAGCAACATCCATACATTTCTCAATGGGATACAAATTCCCCAAGCTGAATCCGCAAAATATCTCGGATTGCATCTCGATTCAAGATTGAACTGGAAATATAACGTTAGACAAAAAGCAGAGCAAATGAAAATAAAACAACGTGAGACATACTGGCTAATAGGAAGACATTCTAAGCTTAGCCTGTACTGTAAACGCCTGATCTACGAATCGATAATTAAACCAATTTGGACATATGGTATCCAGCTCTGGGGCTGTACTAAACAATCATATCGTTTAATTATTCAACGTTGTCAAAATAAATTTCTACGTACAATAACGAATGCTTACCGCTACGTAACCAACGAGGAATTACACAAAGACCTAAATGTCAAATGGATTGATGAAGTGATCCAGGAATTTGCCATCAAACATGAACGAAGGTTACTGTAACATACCAACAGTGAAGCAATACAACTTCTTGACATAACATAAGAACTGAGACGCCTTAAAAGAATTAAACCGCATGAGCTAGCCATCTAATAAATAAAGTTTCATTATTGGGAGCAGAATATTGATTTCTTGTAAACCCACACTCGCTCCACTTATTCGTTTCAAATAAGTGCGTTATTATCATTAGTAATAAATTATCATGTGATAAGATTGTACTATTTAAATAAATAAAAAAAAACAACTTAATGAAATACATCCCAGAACACCTAAGTACATAGAGATTTGTAATTCAAAACACTACTTTTTGTGGTACCATAGCACAAAACTAAAGAACCTATCACCAACATTTTTTCTCTATATTTTCCGCTATGCCATTTCAAAACGAGCAGTATTCGAAAAAATCGCAAAAGCTTTGGTACCATTGCGACGATATCAGGCAACAAAATTTAAATTGCAGAAAATCAAATTCCACCGGTAATTCTTCCAAAGACGCAATCGCAAAACAGCACGATTTTAGCCGTGTTTTATTATTCGAGCACTATCGGGCGCCAAATGGGAAATTTCTACTGAAACTGCAACTATTATTCATTGGTATCGCTATACTATAAAAGTGAAAAATAAATGCATCCATAAAACAAACATTTATCGACATGAAATATACTAATTGACATTTATTTTGACATGACGTTATAAACAAGAACTCATCTTACTGTAATTTTTATTGTAAGATTAACCGTGTTTTTTCGAAACTACAATAATATTTAGCGGGCTATTTTTGCATATAATTAATTTATTTTTACTCTAAACTAAGTTCTTCACTCAATTTTTTAGTAAAACCCGACATAAAAATATATTGCTCTATCTATATATCGGGAGCCGCTCTGTGTTTTCTCTTTGTAGCTTGGAAATGGAGACCTTGACTCGTAGGCCATTTTATAAGTCCCTAACTACATTTGTTCCTGCACTGTGCTTAGCTGTGCGATTCTTATTTATCCTTATTGATGGAACCACTACTTCGTTGCCTTCCCCTAACTTCGTAGAGGTACATAGTTGAGGATACAGAAACAATTCCTGTATTGTAGTTGTGAAGTCCTATTTTTTTCTAAAATCGACAATGATTCCACGATTCCATTCTTTTCAAGTTGCACCGCTAGGCACGCCTCTGATCGCTCCTGCACCCTATTCTAATAATGCATAAAAACATACTGTTGTGCATGCATTTGTATATGTGTACTACGACAAATCAATACCAAATGGCCTTTAAAAATACAAGTTGGCGTTATGCCAAACTTTCCACTGTACATGAAAATACTTTATGTTCGTTTACAAAATTTCGTCTTAGTAATCAATAACAAAAAATGTGGTTTAAGGCGTAACCAGCGAGTCTGTAAGAGTCAGTAACGAAACCTTACAGAATTTAACGAAAATTTTTTATTACAGAATCTTTGACAGTTTGACCAGCGAATCTGTAACACGATTATTGTCAATTAAATTTTTATATGTCAATTTACTATACATCCTACAAAACGGCAGAACAAATTGAATAGATAATATCCATTTATAAATAAATTATTGATAAATTACAAATCAACCATGCCACGATGGTATGACATTTATATTAGAATTGTTTTTATATTAAGGGGTAACCATAGAAAAATTTAAAAAAAATTATAAACGTAACTTTAAAAAAATTATGTTTGCGTTAAATGCCGTTCCTGTGCTTTCGCCCATGGAAAAATTAATTTAAATTAAAAAATTTAACGAAGCTTCGTTAAATATGAATTGTCACTTAATAAAAATTATTGGAGCGAAATTTTGCGTTCAAACGTAAAAAAAATTAAAATTTGTATCGTGCTACCTAAAAAAGCAACAAACAATAAACAGCTGTCACTATAACAAATGGTTGTCATTCAATATTCTACAATATTTACGGCATACTCGTTACGTCTAGTATGGCTGGAAAGTCATTAAAAATTAGTGTCGTCAAAATTTTTAATTTTTTTATGGTTGGCCCTTTAGAATTGTATTCAATTTTGAAGTTTCTTTCAGTTTGAACGATAATTTTCGCTCTTGTTACGGATTGCTAAATGACAATTCAAATTTAACAAAACTGAACGAAAAGTACTTTGGGTTTCGCTGGTCAGTAATGTCAATAAACATACATTTTTCAGATGTCGCTTTGTTACTTAAATTTCTTACAGACTCGCTGGTTACGCCTTTAGTAAAAAATATTAATAAAATGTGGATACACAAATAATTACACTGTGCTAGTTGAAAAATGCAACAAGCTGGGCACCCGGGGGGTAAACCTAATTCGACTATGCTGAATTCATTGGTGCTAGTCCCATTTCAAAGTTAGTCCCAATTTTCGAGATATCGCTTTCGACATATTTTGCCTCTGAGACAAATATTTGTCAAAATATACACTCATATTCACGTTGATAGCTCCTGAACCATTAAGATTTTCGTTATGCTTTCTTCAGAAAAGTTGTTGCGCAAGCCAAGACCAACAACTTTGCTGAACATATCAAGGCCGAAAAACGACATCTACAATCACATTTTTGTATTATTTTATTTTTTGAAACGCAAAAAAATAAAATAATACAAAAATGTGATTGTAGATGTCGTTTTTCGGTCTTGATATGTTCAGCAAACTTGTTGGTCTTGGCTTGTGCAACAACTTTGCTGAAGAAAGCATGACGAAATTCTTAATGGTTCAGGAGCTATCAACGTGAATATGAGTGTATATTTTGACAAATATTTGTCTCGACGAAAAACATGTTTTTTATCATTTTTTGTCCATTTATTGAATTTAAATTGATCGAATAAACACCTCATCGACATATATAGATACAATAGAAACTATTTAACAGAAAATTAGATTGATTCAGTTGATTTTATTGTGATTTTTCTCAATTTTTTTCTAAATAATTTACATTTTTCTTAACTAACTAACCTAATTTTAATTTTCTGATTTGTTCGTGTCGTCTTCGGGTTCTTCTTCCTCTTGCAAATTCCAACAAATGTCACCCAAGAGTGCATCTAGCTTTTTGCCGCTGTACCAATGTTCGAGCCTTGCCGTCACTTGGTGAAAACGCTCGCCGTGCTCATCGGATTCGGCTGGTGATTGTTCAATGGAATTCTTTGAGTTGGTAACGTGAAGGAGAACTGCCTTCAAGCTGCTTTTAGAGGAATCGATGAACAATCGCCAATCTTCAGGATTATATGCATTGTGCATTGTGGATACCAAACCTCGGATATCAGTGCAAAAAGCGAGTGAATTATTCTCAATTGATTTGAAAAAATTCGTAAAATGACGATGACGATTTATTGCTCCATATATCCGAACATTTGGAGCCAAAATGTTCACTTGTTTTAAATCCTTTGACAAAAGAATGGCTTGCCGCTGAGATAGTTTCAGGCGTCGTACCATAATATCCAAACGACTTTGCGAGATTTCAATGTGATTGCATGGCGCAGTGACATTAGATGGTTGATATATTGATGCAGATGTTTCTCCGGTTTCACCTGATTCAAATGTTGTTGGTAAATAATCCTCGGTTGGGTTTGATCTTTCCGGAACAGGCATTTCATCTGAATGCGGCAGCGGTAGATGTGTATTTCTCGTTGCAGTGTATGTCAAAGAACCACTTTTGTTTCTGTTTGTACCGAAAATATAATTCATGCACCCATAACATTGAACTGCATCATGTCCTTGTGGATCGATCCATATCATCGGGACACCAAATGGCATTGCGGCTCCAGTGTTTTGCCATCTATGCAGATGGGAAATACATGTTGTACAAACAAAAGACGGCACCCAATTTACACCACTAATAACATTTTGTGAAAAGTATAGTCGATACAAATCAGCGGTTTCACCACTTATTTTGCGGCGATTGCTCATAATTGTAAATATTCCACACACATAACAAAAGCACTTGAGTTTATAACACCTATCCATATTATTTATTTCACCAGATTCACAAGACGATTTTCACTTTATTTTTTGTATTCTTTTGTCACTTTATATATTTAGATGAATAACTTTTTATTTTTAATTGTATATTACAGTTTTTAGTTCTTACTTCTTGTGCCAATTTTTTAACTTTTTTAGAAATATCAATTTCAAGAATAATCTCTTCTTCGGTTTATTTTCTGCTACTGTTACATAATCTATTTTGAAGCTCTTTATATACTGTAGCTAAGGCGCTGCTGTTTGGTACCTGCTTTGTTTTTAAGTTATGGAGGTCGTAAATTTTATTGGGGTTTTGTGTTGATTTTGTCGCGAAGTAAATTGTGGGTGTTTTTGTTTTTGTACATTTTCAGGGTGTGAATTTTGGCCGTAATTCGTATACGTGCAGAATACAAATGTCTCATGACTCATGAGTCAAATTGGGACACCTGTCTAATTTCGGTCCTTTTTTGATTCTGTGCAAAATGGTTATATTTTTATTGAATTTAGTGTATGGTTTCAGTTTTTATGTGTTGTACGAAACTTGATTTTATGTACTTGTGATGTGTTCTTTGTATCTTATCTGAGATGAGTGTCTTGTTTGGCCTAAGTATGCCGAATTCCAGTTGTATTTAGCCTTACCTGTGCACTTATGTTTCTCGAAACGGCAAGGTGGAGTCGGAGTCTTCTGTGAGAAGCTTTTGCCAAAACTGACAAGACCCTGCCTTTTTGGGGAACATGCGAGAAGGCTGGGTTTACAGACGAATGATTTTGTAGAAGTTGCATGGACGAAAAGGAAGAAGAGACTTTAGATAACATCCTATGCACGTGTCCGGCACTATCATACAGAAGGCATAAGTATTTGGGCGTGACCAGTGTGACCAGCCTTTCAGATCTCGCTGAATGTGGAGTGCGAGATATTTTGCTGTACGTACGTAGCTCCGAATGGTTTTGAACAGGGGTAAAGAGGAAATAGGTTCCTGTGGTATCACAACGGGGCACTCCTGGTCTAATTGTGCGGAAGTGCCACTCCAAGCTCACCTTGGCCTAAGTAAAACACACACATATGGAAAAATAACACAAAAATGTGAATGTAGATGTCGTTTTTCGGTCTTGATATGTTCAGCAAAGTTGTTGGTCTTGGCTTGCGCAACAATTTTGCTGAACATATCAAGGCCGAAAAACGACATCTACAATCACATTTTCGTGTTATTTTATTTTTTTTGCGTTTCAAAAAATAAAATAACACAAAAATGTGATTGTAGATGTCGTTTTTCGGCCTTGATATGTTCAGCAAAGTTGTTGGTCTTGGCTTGCGCAACAACTTTGCTGAAGAAAGCATAACGAAAATCTTAATGGTTCAGGAGCTATCAACGTGAATATGAGTGTATATTTTGACAAATATTTGTCTCAGAGGCAAAATATGTCGAAAGCGATATTTCAAAAATGGGGACTAACTTTGAAATGGGACTAGCACCAATGAATTCAGCATAGTCGAATTAGGTTTACCCCCCGGGTGCCCAGCTTGTCACGCAAAAAAAGTTTGAAATTCAAGCACAGTGTTATTGCTGGCAATAATAATTCTTAAAATTGATTAGTGTGATAAAAGTTACGATTAATTAAATAAAAATATCTTTTTGCCTTCTAAAATTCGTGGTAGTGTTAATCAAATATTATTTTAACGTTGGTAGTCACAAATAAAATTAAACGAGGAATATAATAAGCGATGCGCGATTTTGTTATATTTTGTTAAGTCATTCAAATAAAACGTGAATCAAATCATTAATATTTATGCACACGTAAAGAAATATCGCATCCAGAATAAATTTTATAAAACAACGTGATTATGATCGGCGATGAAATTGAACACAAGTATAACCCCGAAGTCCCGCCATTTAAAGTACGGTGCATCATTTTGGATATAGCAATTGTCTCCAGATAGTGTACAAAAAACGAAAAGATGAGAAAATAAGAAACATTGTGGATCGACCCATTCTACAATTTCAAAATAAAATCGAGAGTATCAGTTCAGGAAAAATAAGTAAAAACTCAAAACATTTCATCTCACACAAAAACATCAAAACTATGCCTATAGGGCACATAAGGATATGAAGGAGGAGGAGCTAATTCAATCTCATTTGTAGGCTCTACACCCACTGGATGAAACTTATATATATATATATATATATATATATATATAATTTTTGGTTTCTAACTTCAATTTTTTGATCAGACTAATGTCCAAATGTAATTAAATTGATTAAGTGATAAACGCCATAACTTTCGGGCGAACCGGAGAATTAAACTAAAAAGTAGAATATCTACTCAAATGTAGACAAAAAATGTTAGTCTCACCAAAAAATGAGATTATCTAGATTTTTCTTGTTGAGATATTATGTATCCAGTGGGTGAGATCTATACATTTTTAATGAGATATCAGCCTGCCCGATGAATATGCATGCAGAAAAATTATTTATTTTGTTTTTTTCATCACCCTGTAAAATCAAAAGCTCCCCCAGTAAAATCAATAGCTTGCTACCATCTTATTTGGAATTTTATGGATATTTTATTAATTTTTTTAATCGATGGGATCTAAAATTTTATGTTATGTTATGATATTTTTGTTTTTTTTTAAATACAAATTTCAATAGGAAGCGGGGAAATAAAATGTTGTTATTTTATGCCACGAGAATAGGGCCCAATATTTGAGCTAGGTTCCCACCCAGATTCTCATAGAAATACAGTAAAGGTTCATCTAATATTCATTTCAGAATGATCAATTTCTCGATCATTCTGCAACTCAACATTTTCTAATTTGAGGTTTCTAATATGTTTAGGATATTTTAAAGGAAGGTTATTTGAATTGAACAGTTACTGCTAATTATACATTATAATATAAGAGGGTCAGCAATACTCAACACCTAACAAGACTGTTTCTTAATATGAATACGAACTCATCCTTTAAGCTAGTAGAACCCATACAGCAGAACATTAAAAGATTGTATGGATAATTATACGCTAATTGTAGGCTATGCTGCATTAAAAAATTTTGGGCTCCACCCCTTCCAACTAAAACGCGGATTCTGCTAGCTTTAGAAAAAGTTAGCAGAGTCCATATCAAAAACTGATTTAAAAACAATGGGAAAATTAAAGGTTAATTTTAGGCTAATTAAAAGCCCTATGTAATTTTTTTTATTCTTTCAAAGCTAGCAGAACTCAAATCGAAAATCGGACCAAAATCGAAATTAGAACGCAAATCAATATCTATTGATCAACAAATAATTTTAGGCTTACTATGGGCTAATCAAATACACTATTAAAAATTTTTAGGCTCCACCCGTTTGTGACCAGACTTCAGGTCATTTAATCTAAAGCCAGCAGAACCCAAATTGAAAATCGGACCAAATCCAAAATTAGAACGCAAATCAAGATCTATTGATAAACAAATAATTGTAGGCTCACTATGGGCTAATCAAATGCCCTATTAAAAAATTTTGGGCTCCACCCGGGCATTTGATAGGGCATTTGAATAGGCTATTATGCGTCTAAAATTATTTGTTTGTCAATTGATCTTGTTTTGAGCTCTAATTTCAGTTTTGGTCCGATTTACGATTTGAGTTCTGCTGGCTTTAGATTAAATGACCTGACGTCTGGCCGAGAACGGGTGGAGCCCAAAATAGTTTGATGGGGCATTTAAATAGCCCATAGTGAGCCTAAAATTATTTGTTTATCAATAGATCTTGTTTTGCGTTCTAATTTCAGTTTTCGTCCAATTTTCGATTTGGGTTCTGCTGGCTTTAGATTAAATGACCTGAAGTCTGGTCGAGAACGGGTGGAGCCCAAAATTTGCCAATGGGGCATTTGATTAGCCTATAGTGAGCCTAAAATTATTTGTTTATCAATAGATCTTTATTTGCGTTCTAATTTCGATTTTGGTCCGATTTTCGATTTGGGTTCTGCTAGCTTTGAAATGATAAAGCCTTTTGCATTTTCTATATCGAGCAGAATAAAAATATTTAAATAGGGGATTTAATTAGCCCAAAATTAACCTTTAATTTTCCCATTGTTTTAAAATCAGTTTTTGATATGGGTTCTGCTAACTTTTTCTAAAGCTAGCAGAACCCGAGTTTTAGTTGGAAGGGGTGGAGTCCACAATTTTTTAATGCAGCATTTAATCAGCCTATAATTATCAATACTATCTTGTAATGTTCTGCTGTAAGGGTTCTGCTAGCTTAAGAGACGTATAAAAACAACCATTTTACGAATTCTTGTGGATGGTATTTTTGAATACAAACTCGTCCATCTATAGTAAAAAATCGTACCTACTCGTAAATTTCCGTTATCTGGCAAAACGAATTCGAACGATTTTTGTACGTTCATGACCGGACTTTTGTTCGATGTATGTTTAGTTAACTACTCCATAGAAAAAACAAACCTTAAACTAATAACACATATATTATAATTTTAGATTACATTTATTAAGACGGATATAAAATAATTTTATAGAAATTCTGTAAGCCTAACGATGGCCGTAATATTTTCTTTTTCCATAAAATATATGAAATGACCAAGTGGTACTTAATGTGTCTTACACCAAATGACCCGAAGGATGGTAAGATCACTGTTAAAATCCCAAAGGGACACAATAAAAATTCCTCTGGGATACTCGTAATTGACAGAATAAATTTTTAAACACAAATTTACCAAACACTATGATACCAATTTATATGTAGGAGGTTGGATTTGCCAAAATCTCTGATGTGCCACTATCACTGCACAAGAAATTATTCGTTGATTCACTAATTTTATGTTCGTTTATAACAAAAATGTTTGTATGGCATTGACAATATTTAAAACAACTGAATCGGAATAATGAAAATTCTAATTGTTGGTTGCTCCGTAATTAAAAATTATTCATACCAATATTGTAATTTTTACTACAAAATTTACTATTAGATGACTCTGGGTATCCATTAGAGCCCTGGCTGCTAACTCCATATAGAGCGACTAGGGAAGGCAGCAGAGAAGGAAAATTCAACGATATACATTCAAAAACGAGAAATATAATCGAACGGACTATAGGAATTTTAAAATTACACTTTAAATGTCTGATAGGTTAGTCAATATTTGCCTTGAGTTTAGGGTTCCATTAGCAGAGTGTACTACAACTGAATGATGGCATAGAAGTTGAAATAGATGCTTCAAGTGATGAACGGTCTTTAGCTAATCAAATTAGAAGAAACATATTAAATTCTATAACATAAGCCTTCTATTTTCGTATCGTATTCAGGAATAGGGGCCCTGACTTACTGTAGTTTTGGATATGTGAACGACTCTGGTTTTGCATTATTTCATGAAAACGCAACCAAAAGCCTCCCTTTCTCGATTTATACGGTGCAAATGAGAACCAACTCCATGAGTAATCAACCGACATGTTAAAGTTCAATTGGAAATTACATTAGCGTTCGGTTGTACGGATGTTACCAAATTACGATTAAAAATACTGCATCAATGAAAATGCATTGTGAGAAACTGTTTATTACGTTTAGGCTGATGAAGTGTTTCATGATTCAAGTTATCATTTGTTAGATCGAAACCATCTCAAGTGAGACTAAATTCAAGATTATTTAGAAATAGAAAATATTTTATGTTATTTTACTTTCGTTGTGTGAGAGGCTAAGCCATAACTAAGATAAATACGAATTTCCACTTAAAACCAAATTTCTTATGTAAATCAGTTTAAACTAGATTTATCTGTTGCCACATTATTGTATTGTCTTAATTAAATATAACCCTATTGATATTGCTTATATAAATGTTTTCTGGTCATTAATAAAAATACCAATCAAAAAATCAACCCAACCTAGTAACATATCAGCATTTTGGTTTAGAAACACCACACCTTTAATAATAATTTATGGCATGTGTAAAAATACTTGCACCAGTTCTCGTGTCCCGATTTACTATACGGATATAATTTAGATTTTTTTCAATTTATTATTATTTATTTAACCCTCGTAAAATAACGTTAAACACTTTTATTTAGTCTGGAAGGATATGTACACGATTTCGACGCCTTGCTCGCGTAGGGCTATTTAACGTTTAAATTAAAAATCAATGAAAATTTCCTATTTCTATAAATAATTTGGAAACGGTATAAATAAACAATAAGGGTTGATCAGTAAGCCATATTTGTACTTGGAGTCGATTATATACCGATATAAACGTTACATCACCAGTATGAGTCCCGCGATCACACTGACGGATTGCGTTGGGAAGATTTTAAATCAACATGGCAACCGATGATTAGTACGACAAGCTGTGATGCTATCTGGACAAAACGGTTTAAAAGTTTTATGGTTTTCATCGCTCCTGTATAAGTTTCAAGTGTGCGCTTATAGCCTAAGCCTATACAGTCGATGACACGCACGCAGGTTCCCTTCTCCTAAGTTCTTTAATTCTAATTAAGAGGCA
This sequence comes from Nephrotoma appendiculata, assembly GCA_947310385.1. NCBI lineage: Eukaryota > Metazoa > Arthropoda > Insecta > Diptera > Tipulidae > Nephrotoma > Nephrotoma appendiculata. The sequence goes on from OX371223.1 coordinate 316,968,065, forward strand.
AATTTTATAAAATTAGAAATTTAGCTTAGTTCTTAAATATTATATTCAGGAATTTATTTCGATTACTTCATGAAGACTATTATCATGTCATTGAAAATTTACTGATACAAATGGCAAACGATTTCATTAAATATGAATTGATAAAATGTTAGATGTTACATAACACAAATGTTATGTTAAATCTGAAAAATTGTTAAGGTGATGTGAAGTAAAATTTCATTCATAATTTAAACTCCCAAGTGTACCACGTGTTCTTTGGTATATTCCTTTGTTGTCCTTTCACAATTCGAATAATTTTATTACCAGAAAAGGTCGGTTGCGTAGGCTAAAAATGTCACGTGCAATAAAATAAAATATCAATGTATTAAAATCCGCCTTAACATATTATTGAAAAGCCGAACTAAATTTTCAAAAGAAAAACAAATTATGGTATGAATTGCGAAATGAAAAATAAATCTAAGATGTTTAAAAAAAAATTCCCAACCACCCTTAAATATACTCACACTCCTATTTTTATTTTCATCAACCAACTAATAACAACAACAAAATAATTTAAAAAAATTGTAAAAACCTACAAGAAATTAACCCACCAACACGAAATAAAATTTTCTTTTTGTTTACATACTTTGCTGTTTTACAAAAATAAAAACAAATCTCGAATAAATATTAAATGTCAAATGTTAACGTTTTAAACAGTGCCTGCCTACATCGGCACCGCACCACCATACACCATTACCATAAAACAGTCATTAACAAACACGACCCAACAGAAATATGAAGAACAACATTACTTCGGGCTAAGTGTTATTGTAAATGAGTTTTCCGAAAATTTTCCAATGTAAATGGCAAGCAAACTGAGATTCAATTTTGAAAATGTATATGGACGAGCGAATCAAAAACGTCTTGTCTTTCGAGTATGTACATGCTAAATGAAAAATTTAAACAAAATCACTAAAACGTGATTTGAAAATGAATTCGAGTATTTTTTATATAGTTTAAGTAGTTGTTAAGCTTCAAGGTGCTTTCCGTTTGAAATTAAAATTTTAATTTTGCGCCTCTTTTTCATTTTCAATAACATTTTTTAGAAACTCGTAATGTAATTCAACAACGGTCGGTATACAGCTCATCAAACAGAACAGAAGCAGATTGTATTCTAATTGTATTTGTACATCAAACAAAACAAAAAAGTTAGGATTGTTGGAAAATTTACAATGGAAGGAGAAAATTTTTGGAATATTGCGCTGAAATATTATTTGCGAATTTTCAATTGCTTTTCAAACTGTTCATAAACTATTCGTAATTTGTTTTTCCAGAATGTTTTCTTAATCGTTATACAGTTGGAAAAAATTTGGAAAGAAAAGAACTGGAGTACTAGGTATCGACGTAGTGCGTCCTCATTTCAAAAAAATTCATCGGAATTCGGAATTCGTCGGACCTGTAGCGAATCCTCAGTGAGGCCCGGGTTCCTTTTTTATATCCTCAAACGTTTCTGAACAAATTGGTGGTAAGGTTCTTTAGCGCCAGGAATCGATTGCGATGCATTTTTTCGGGAAAATTCGTTCAGAGGAAACTCCGTTGGGCCGGATCAATTAAAAAAAAAAATCTGTCCAAACGATTTTATAAAATTTGGTGAGGTTTTCTAGCAGGAATCGATTGCAGTGACAACAGAATTAGAGAAAATCCATTTAGGTGATAACAAATACAAATTCGTGAAGTGGGTAGAAAACCTCGGTGTCATTTTATAGTGCGTGAAGTATTTTCGAGCAGCATTTTCGTACAGGTTACGTTAAGTTTCATCATGTTGCGTCGGAACTGTAGCACTCCAAATTAGGTATGGCGGATGAAAAAGAGATTCTAAAATTATTTTTGGACGCCATCTCTTAACCGAAAATGATTAAAGAGGTAGACGGAAATAGGATTTTAAAACGATTTTTGTGATGATTATGCAGGTTTCCAACGACTATCATGCGTATGGAGGATAAAAGTGGGATTATGAAATAATTTTTAAAGTGGCATTCAAATGCATACATGATGCATGCAATTGAAATTGTAAAACTATTTTTGGTGGAAGTTCTGGTATATACTCACCTGTGATGGAACTGGACGATTTATTAACATTACTATGCACGTGTTTTCAGGACAAGTTAGACAACGTTGGATTCTTTGGTGAGCTGGACTTTTGATGTTGCTGTGTGTTCCGATAACAAGGGTCGATTTAAGTATCTTGAAATTGTGCGTTTGGGTGAAGGGCTTCACAAACTACTGGATCTACTTTCATGAAAATTCGTTTAGATTCCCATAGGTTTTTTTTTGTTAATTTTCAATTTTTGTCGTTATTGCATAGTATTTACGTAGTTACTTTCCTGTTTTGTGAATTTTGTGATTTTTATAGAGTTACGGAAACAAGAAATTGGAAATCAGTCAATATGAATGAAGATAAGCCATTCGACAATCTATCGGGATGAAATTGATATTCCAATTTTCGGATTTGGTTCTGCAAAATAGTGAATTAGCATGATACATCTCCGTGCGATACGTAAAATGATAAACAGATCAGGATAAAACTCAGCTTCTACGATAACAATATAGGATTAAAACATGAGTTTAATATGTGATAGTGGAAAATGGCCAATTCCAACAGAACTAACCCATTACTCAATAGTCATTTGAATCAAATTAAACCAGAAAATATACAATTTGCAGGTTAAAAAACTAAAACAGATTATGTAATGCGCATATGCCTACGTGATTTGTGTACAAGAGCCTACGGCCTACGAACTGAAGGTAAGTCGCCCATCAAACGATTTTCTTCTGCAGTGAACTATATAAATTCTCTAAAAGCCTAAAATCGGGGCCTGGGAAACCGATGCAGTACTCCATGGAAATAGTTATTCGCCCTCCTAATCTGATAACTTCATCTCCATCCTAAAAAGGATTCAAAGTTTTAATGGCACATACTTTTCGAGTTTAGTAAAATCCTATAATAGTACTAAGAAATGCCATTGGCATTTCGTTGGATTTTGTTCTGACCACCATTTTGGACCTAAACACAACCAGTCCTGTCAATTCGAGGATTTTAGGCTTATTTGAACGAATTATGACGCCAATACTTAAGTTGGAATTTTCCAAGGATCATAGAAACTCGATTGGTCACAAACGTATTCCATTTCCTTGGATGGCTGACGAAACTAGCAATACTTTGTTATCGCATTACAAAACTAGTTGCATGCATTTTATTTTGTCCCAGGACGTTGTATAATGGTGTAAACCAGATCCGTCAGCAATACTGCTCCTAACATCTCTATTCTTGGAAAATTTTTCTGCTGAATGGACGAGATTCTGGTTTTGCCGACAGTTAAATAATTACTAGTAAACAACAGCACTGCATGCAAATTTACTGGCTTTTGAAAAACCGTGTATCTCGCAATAAAGTACAACAATCCGGGAACCAATAATTTCTCGGCTTTCTTTAGTTTGTGACGTAGTGTGTTATCTATGTGTTGTGTATATCATTTAGGAGTGAATTCATCTAAATGTGTCAAATATAGTGCTCGATCTGATTTTTGTTTTATGTTTTACCACCAAGTAGTACAATTTTCTATAACAATTTAATAAATATGTGTTTTTGTTCTTATATTATGTCCCATGGATATGCAAATAATACATATCAGAACACAAAAAAATAATGACAGTTTTTCTTTAAATGTCCTATATCCATAAAAACTGGGATATAGGAGCGGGAGACAACATAGTTCCTGCCAAATACGTAAAAGCACCAATATAGCCTATGCATGTAATTGTACAACACTTTTTCTGGAGACAACTAGAAAACAAATCCACAGTGATTTTGGGTATTGTCTGACTTAGAAAAAATAATATTTTATACAAAATATGTGACTATGGTACCAGTTAAGCGAAAAACAACTAGCTCGGAAACGTCGCGAAGATGAAATACGATTAATTATTGCCTTCAACATGGCAAACAACAGCTAAGAGTATGTCGATCGTTTTTTTCTAAACACATTATCCATATTTCAGTGAACAATCTACTATTTTTTTAAAACAAAATTTCACCATAGCACTGGTGTATCAAAAAAATCGACGAAAGGGAAGTATGTGAACTGTCCGGAGGCTGGACTTTCCGTAAAAAAAATATGTAAATTGTTTAAATCGAAGAATGATTCAGATAACATTAAATGCCATACATATAGAAAAACAACCTATCATTTTTGGTTCCTAAAAAGGATTTATGCGACACATGCACGAAGTATCAAAGTACTTCAAATCCAACTGATCAACAAACAGCAGAATATTTAAAACACAAGGAGCTCAATCGAAGCGCCAAGGAACGCAAAAGACTGATAAGGACTTCTTCTTCTATAACACAAAAATTAAATTTGCTTAATTTAACAGGTTTTTAACAGCCACCTAAACAGTGTTACATATTGCTCAATTTGGTATGAGAGCCGTTAATAAAAATCTTGAAAGCTGTTTCAATAATCCTAGTGTGAGAAAAATTATTCTGTGGTCAGATTCTTGTGTTCCACAGAATTGGATCCGTATAACGTCTCTAGCGTTCTTGACATCTCGTGAAAATAATCAAATTCACGGTTTAATCCAACGTTTTTCTGAATCAGGACATTTGCGAGTTCAAGAAGTAGGTGCATTCCATAGCGTAATGACATCTTAAGCACATTGAGTATCACAGCTTTGTATCTCTCTTGCGACATTTAAGAGCCATGGACTATGACAATGTCCACTTAAAACTAATGCAGATGCATCCAACAGATTTTCTCAATTATAACAAAGCAGGACTAGGACTTAATTTTTGCTCCGTAAAATTGACGGCAGTTACTGAATTATTATTCGACAAGCACCGAAGAACACCAAGAGCAATCTTAAACAAACTTTCTTTGGTGGTAAAGCTTAATACTCCTGGAGTAATTTCCAAAGAAAAACAAGCAAGGGCATTCCGTCTATGTTTAGCTGTATGCCATTAGCTGAGGATATTCAATTTTACAAAACTATTCTAGATTTGCAAAATTGATAAATTATAGCTGCAACTGAGTGACATTTTGCTGATTAAAAACGTATAGAAACTTCTTGCAATAAACAATGAAATTTTATTAAAATAATTCACACCATGGTCCCGTTTTGCATCGCTATTCGGTTCCACACGTTGAGACAACAATTTAAAATACAGGGTTATCCAATTCGAGGTTGATAAAGTAGAAATCTGTATACCGAAATCTGTCAAAGATAAACGTCAAGTACGCTGTCATTTATTTAGTTGACATTCTGCCATTTAAGAATATGGAGCATTAACAATCGACCAACGCGTTAAAATTATTAAATCTGCTGATGCTGATTTTTCGAACAAAATTTTCTTCAGTGATGAAGCTCATTTTTCGCTTGGTGAATACGTTAATAAGCAAAACTGTAGAATTTGGGGCTCAGAAAATCCACAATTGATTGTAGAGAAGCCATTACACCCGGAAAAAGTCACTGTTTGGTGCGCATTGTGGTCTGGTGGTGTGATTGGGCCGTATTTTTTTGAGAACAACCATGGACGAACCGTTACCGTCAATTCTGAGCGCTATGGCCGCATGTTAACCGATTATTTTTTTACGAAAATCGAAGATAATGATCTTGACGATATGTGGTTCCAGCAGGATGGAGCAACCAGTCACGTAACACGAGCAAATCGAGATCTTTTGCAAGAGAAATTTCCTGGACGTTTGATTTCGCGATTGGCTGATGTCAATTGGCCTCCAAGATCCTGTGATTTAACGCCTTTGGATTTCTTTTTGTGGGGCTACGCGAAAGATCGTGTTTACGCAAACAATCCTCAAACTCTTGACGAATTGAAAACAAATATTCGTAAGGTAATGGCCGAGATACCGCCCGAAATGTGCCGAAAAGTCATTGAAAATTACCTCAAAAGAATCAAGGCCTGTAAGAAGTCCCGTGGAGGACATTTGAATGATATCTTGTTTAACTAAAAATGGCAAGGATCAATCTGTAAAATGAAATAAAAATTACAATACATTCCGAATATTTTGTGTGTTTTTTTTAAGTTTACTTTATCAAGCTTGAATTGGATAACCCTTTATGATACTGGACAGATACATATTTAAAATTGTGTTGTTGTAAGTTTAAAATTGCTATGCGTGGAAATTCAGTTTGCGCCTCTGCGTGTGGATCCGAATAGCGACGATAAGCAGGACCTTGGTGTACTATGAATTTCGCGGCACATTTAATTTTGTTCATAATCTTGAAAATTTTATATTTTGGATTATTTCTGCTCCAATTAATTTTGGGGTACCGTATTGAGCTGTACCCATAATTAATTTCGTCCGCACATGTAACGCGTAGAATGACGCGAAATGCCATGCAGAAGAGTAGGTTAGATTATTTTTCATTTAATACACATGTATATAATTGAAATCCATAAAAGATCATTCACTTGCACCTTACACATTTTTTTTCAATACTTCATTTATGATCTAAAACGTTATTTCAATATGTTTTATCGAATACATTCAATATGCACTTACGTATGATACACGGAATATCGAAACACAGCGAACAGAAATTAAAATATCAAAATAACGCCAAGCTACGACACAAGTGACTTATGATACTCCAACATAACTATAAATTATTCTCAGAAAGTCAATTATTTATTGTTTTTTTCATTATATAAAATATTGGGGATGGTGGGGGTGAAATTTTGAGGTTATATGCTCTAAAATATGAAAAACCTTAAAAATATAAAAACAAAAGTTTTAGTCAAAAAAAAAAAAAATTGCTACAACCCAATCGCATCGCCACCTACCGGGTCCAATCGTGAATCTAAACCATTCAAGGACCCACTCAAACAGACACAAAAAATTTCATCAAAATCGATCCAGCTGTTTCGGAGGAGTTCAGTGGCACACACGTACAGAAGAATTATATATATAAAGAAATTGGGGGGTGGTGGGGAGGTGAAATTTTGGAGTTATATGTTCTGATATGCGAAAAATCTTAAAAACAATTCCTAGGACGCGATCGCAGTGCTACCTACCGGGTCCAATTGTGACCATCCAAGGACCTACTCAAACACACACCTAAAATTTCATTAAAATCGGTCCAGCCGTTTAGGAGGAGTTCAATTACATACACACGTACAAAAAAATTGGGGGTGACTAAATTTTGGGGTTATATGTTCTGATATATGAGAAATCTGAAAAAATTAAAAAAAATGCATTAAAAAAGATATGTTTTTTCCTAGATCCCGATTGCAGTGCCATCTACCGGGTCCAATTGTTAATCTAAAATATCCAGGAACCCTCCCAAACACATACACACACAAACTATCATTAAAATCGGTTCAGCCGTTTAGGAGGAATTCAGTGACTTACACACGTGCAGAAGAATTATATATGTAAAGATGGAAGGTCAAATATCTATTTTCATCACTTTTCCGCAAATAATAATTTTCTTTAAAGCGGAATGACTTTGCAAAATTTTGAAATTAGATTCAAATAAAAAAATGATTAAACTAACAAAAAAAAATTAACATCGACTTGAAATTGTATCTGTAAACTACGTAAATTTCTTTTAAAGTTAAAAAATTGATTTCCCAATAATTTTGCAAGTGGCGTATAGGACACTTTAATACTCACACGACGACTTGTTTCTTTTATCACCAGTTGGTGAGCTGAAAAACCATTGTTTTGGCTGATTGGCTCATTTAGTTAGCTCGTACACCCCAATTGTTCATATTCCAACATAAACTTAGCATATTTGTTCCTCGTTCAGTAATTACACGTGCGGATAACTTTATTCGGCATTAACTTTATAGGTTTTTAGCAAGAGATTGAGATAATGAATTTTGGAACAGTTTTGGAATAGAGGGCTGAGTTACTGTAATTTACATTTTCAACGAAATCTGAATTAAGCTCAGGGCTTACTCAGTAATTTTTAACCAATTTCAATGAAATTCGGTTTGTAGGATAAAATTAATTATGAACTTGATCATTTATTGGTCAGTTAGCGTGGAGACAAAACTCATAGATAACGTACTGAAACATGGCTATGCAGATCAATTTTCGGTTACGTTTTAAGCAGCCATAGAAGAGGGTTTTAGCTTACTTCATATGTCATACACTTTATTGTCAACCATAATTACAATCAAACCAACCGCAGGTACGCATTATATTGAAGAAAACTCTATTCACGTCGTTGATCACTATTCACAACGGGCAAGGCCTCGTCAATGATTGTTTACATTCCAGGGAAGTTACTCGAGATGCCTTATGCGCTAATTACTTCGACGGGGAAGATGTTTCATTAACTAACCCATGGTAATCACATCACATTATGTCTGTGGTGCATGCATTAGCTCATACAATACAACCAGTGAAATATTTGAAAAACTTGACGAGACGACCAAATTCATATCCGACAGCATGACAGACCTCTCAAAAAAATATTCGCACACAACAAGATTAAACACGAATCAGTTTAAAATGCTAACAGACGAGCATCAGATCTTCGTCCAGAGCTTAACGTCTTTAGAAAAGCGAATCGAGAGGCTGCAATCAAACATCACAAGCATCTTGAAGGAAAGATTATCATCGATTGACGAGACCATCGAACAAGCAGTTCTAAATGCAACAATTTCCGGAACTATGCCTCCTAATGATAACAATGATGATAGTGTAGTCAACTACTCTATTCCTACGTCGAATCGATTTTCGTCCCTAGCTCAAGAAATTGATGATGCAGCAACGATTAATACTCTCCGAGAACACCTGAAAAAGGACATGACTCTGATTTGTGAAAAATTCTTCAAGAAGAAAAATGAGTCCGCCAACAATAGGAATAACGAAAACGATAATGACAAAAAATGCGCGAACAAACTGGATCATAACAAAAATCATGTGACAGTCGACAAACTAGGTAAAAACAAGGAAGATACTGGTTGTTGGCGTTTTATGTACGGGAAAAAAATTTATAAATCGGACTGGACAAATCATGACTTGAAGATCAATTCATCTTTTGAGCGACACGCCCGCTCACCATATCACTCAAAGATGACAAGGACAAAACAATTCCGCAGATCTGACATCATACCTCCATCGACTACTGTTCAACCACTCGCCAGCTCACCAACTTCAGGGATCGAGACACCCGTTCGACAACTCGTTACCACTGAAGCTTCAAGCATCAAGAGTGCTCGATCGACACCTATTACTTCAGGGATCGAGACACCCGTTCAACAACTCGTTACCACTGAAGCTTCAAGCATCAAGAGTGCTCCATCGACACCTATTCAATCACTCGCCGGTACTCCGCCTTCAAGTATCAACATTCCTCCACCGACATCCTCAATTTTCAGACGTAACGATCCCTCAAGACACACCATCCATCGGAAGAACAACACCGAAGAATACTCAAATTTTTTAAAAGGTCCAACAATCCATCCTGAGGGTGTGAGCAATGTCAAAGTCAAAAACTCATTCAACTCCAACAACATCGAGGATCTGCCCACCATCAACATCACAAGTTCACCCAGTTCTAACACCAACGGAGGTTTAATTTCAGGCTCCCCATCAGCATCTTTCGTTGATCCAGTCTTTCCACCAGCAGTGAGGATGGGTATTATCTCATCTAATGGCGATGGAAGATACCTCGTCGGGCGCCTCAGAGAAGACAAAATCTTGGAAGCGGCAAAACTATACGTTGCTCAGTACAAGGATTTAAAAGCCGGCACAAGCTCCCGAGGCACAACGTTCGTAGACCTTAAGTTAATTCTCAGAAAGGAAGGATTTCCAACCTGTGTGGAGAAGTTGAAGGATATCCTGGTTAACTTTTACCATGCATACGACATCTCAAAAGAAAATATGGAGAAATCACTATCCGCATTCCGAGATTTCACCACAACCGAGAGAATTAATCACCTGAATAATAGTAAGAATAATTTTAACCAATTTTATTTTAACAAAAAAAATTTTTAACCGACACGACGTGCATTTCATTGATTAACTCTAGAATTTTGGACATAAATAGGTTTGACAACAATACTGATTATAATAGTGAAACTAATTTAAATAATAATATTGCCATAAAGATCGCAATTTAAATAAATTTTTAGTTTATATAACGGACTCTATGTTGGGGTTGCTACCTAACTACTATTGGTGAGAACACTAAGTACTCTGAGTCACACCAAGCGTAGGTTTGTATGAACCCATAAGAATAAACTTAGCAAGAACATTTAATATTTAATTTTTAAGTATCATAATAAAAATAAAATAAAAATTTGAAAGAATAAGTTAACGAAATATTTTATATCGAAAATGTTTTACAAATTTGTTAGAAAATAAGAATTTATATATTTAACTATGCAAAATTACTTCATAAGAATATTTTTACAATATGTATATACCTTGTTTGGTAAAATTTAAAATAAAAATAAATAAAATAAATTTAAAATAAAATAAATAAATTTGCTTCTCTGCTATGGTTCAAACTGGTTCAATTTGCTAAGCTTGATATATATAGTAGATCGTCGTTGGGGATTGGGGTTTATGTCTGCTTTGAGCAAATGCCATCGGCCCTATAAAGGTATGAGTGTGGAACCCATCATTAAAATTACATAGACCTTTTATTAATGACTAAAGAAATGAGGTAAACACACGGAATCAGTGAAATGAGGAAATGATGAAGAAATGAGGTAAACACACGAAAAAGGCTATGACTTATTTCTAGGTTATGAAAGGCTATGATTATTACGTAATTTGAAGCTGCTTTTGATTCCGTACCCAGCATCAAATCAGTGCTCGGTCAACTCAACATTTTTGCAAATAACGGTTATACAACTAAAATTTTGTATATTTTGGGGGTATTTAACCCTTTTCAAATATTTAATTCAAAATTCACAAAATCATTAATCCATTAAGGAATATGAAATAAATATTGATGAAATACTATTTGATTTACATACTCCCTAGTTTTATTTCACCCACGCCATACATAATTTAAACTAGTAGAATGGGGTATTGTTTACGCGACAAGTTTCTTGTTTGCTGCTGTGTACATATCTAAAGTACGTTTGGCCTATATTTAGACGAGAGCGTAATTAAATGAGGAAAATTTGTTATTGATGTTGACGCAACAGAAACTAATACATGTGATGTCATTTTATGTATTTTCTTTAGGCATGTGATACATGCAAAATAAATTATTACATATGTTTTACATGTAAATGAACAAAATATATTGACAATGATAAATTTAAATAATGATACAACCTCCATAAATAAGATTCACCAGATAAATCATTTTGATAGTATATTTAATCTGTTTTGCGAAATTACCTCTAGGCCAAGAATCCTAGGGTAAAGGCAGGCATTCAAGTTTGACTAATGTGTTTTCATAACGGATGGCGATATATTGTGGTTCAAAAGACGAAATTGGGGTTCCAAGATGAATCTTGGCCAATTTAAGAAATTGATCACACTAAATAATTTTTCTCCATTCTAAAATTAATTTTTAGTAAATTTTTGGAATTCATATTGCAGGACGAAACTGTGATTAAAACAAGGATATTATACGATGCTGACTGGGATTCAGCACTTAATTATTTAATTAATATACAACCGAAGTTCGACAGAAGCACAATCCTTAGTATACGGAAAAGGGTCCCGTAAAAATAAGGACGAATAAGAAAATGCAGTTATGTAGAAGATGAAGTTGCACTCAACACTCGTTAACTAACCTTATGATACTGTCCAGTCTAGAAACCCTCACTGGTGCGTTTGGATAAGTAGGTCGAAGAACTAACGGAAAATTTATAAAGAGGAAAACTAACGTTGTTTAACCATAAGGAGAATGACATTTTAAAATCGACAACAGGCCACTGAAAGCCAATGAAAGGTATTGTCGTCAACGTACGAATTGAAGACACTAAACTATTTTTCCCTCCTCATGGTGCTTAAATCTGCTGATTATCTATTGTGGGATTGTAACACAAGATAACACAAGAACATATGTATACAGAGGTCATTCACCGGAATGGAACAGTCATGGAACTAATCGAAGTAAGGCAACTTTACTCTGCGCTTTTAAAGTTCAATTTTGATCTGACGCAGCTCTTTGCAGACTACGAGCACTTTTGGCTGTATTTTTACTACTTGAGCCACATGATGCTCGACGATTATGATGTTAACTTAAATTATATAATTAAAGCGATGACGAAGGAGTTGAAACGGTTGGAACACCAGGATCACCAAGCAAAATAGTTTGCGCTCTGCTTATAAACTGCTTGCCTCGAAATTAAAGCTAACGGGCGTCGACACTAGCTTTGACATACGGGAAGTGTTTAGGAAAACAACTTGGTAATGTTTCTTCATGAAGAATAAGTCGAATACGCCCCTTGACAATAAAAATACTTTAGAAAAGATACTGAACGTAATTTCTGCAATTAAATAACCACAATATCGAGCTAAAACCAATTTAAGGAAAGGCAGACAAGCAAAGCGATACTCCAATCGAAAAATTGGTTGAATATCTCTTGAAACTAAAGATAGATAGCAACAAAGACAGTAGAAAATCCACAAATTTGTTTTTAAACATAAAACTAGAAGACAACAGGAAAAACCCCCTTGCTTGGATGCATAAGATATCACAAAACTAGGCAATCTTGAAAAGCAAATCGAATCTTAAAGATTTCGGAGCACATAACTCGCAATACTCGAGAAGAGCAATTTACTTCAAGCTATAAAAACTTTAGAGGGAAATAAATATACACCGCTAATAACTTGGAGAGAGGGAGGAGAGAGTGTTGAAGAGGGGGGAGAGGTCCTCATTGAGATTTATTATATCACCATCAAGAGGTTTTCCAGTTGCTGGTAGCAAAATTTGATAACGATAAATAACTTCAACTCTATGCTGATAGTGTACGGGGAGACTCAGATACTAGTAGATGACCTTAATATACAAAATGTCCGATGCAAGTCAAGTTCGTAATGGATGAGTCGTTTATCGAAATAGGTAAAACCACTACGAAAACTTGGACAATGAGCATAGATTGCGATTATGCCATATAACCATAGATTGCTCCTAAACCTAAATATTTCAACTAAACCTAAAAAAGGACATAACCTAGACAGGACGAATACCAACAGCCGAGGACCCGTTCTTCTTGAAGCACCATCTTTCCTTGATAATGAGGCCGATAGCGCGATCGAAATTTTTTTATTATGACGATTATTTTTTAATATAAATTCCATTAGGAAGGGGGGAAATAACAGAATTTGTATGTCCCGAATTTCAGCCCCATTGACTTCAGCAGCAACCTCGTCAGAGCCGAAATCAACAAGTAATATTCTTCGTGCTATACGCGCACAAGCCTATGCTGTAACGCTGAGAATTTTGATGAAGAATAATTTATCACCATCGTTTACCCGGAGGGCGTAGCAGAAATCAAAACAAACCAACTTATATCGAATGTGTATTATCGACTGTTGGATTAAAGAAGAGCTGAGCATTAAACCGAGGCAGTATTAATCACGTGTACGAAATAGGGAGATATGGCTTCCAGAAATAAGGAATTGCGATACTGGTTATAGAGACAATGGTCTTATCAGATTAGTTATAGCTGAATGCTAATTACAATGGTCCTTTTCATAAAAGGGAAGATATACATCCCGTCCCATACCTCCAATAACCCAAATGTGTGGTTAAACCAACAATAAAGTGAAATTGATTTTTATTGAATCCAGGTGCTGGAGGTCAAATGTTTTGTGCATATCTGCACAGATTGAGGCAGTGGGCGATTCAACAAAGGAAGACAGAAACACTCGCAAATAAGATTAGGTAGCGGCCGACATCCGAGAATATAGTATTATGAAAACTGACATCTGGTAATTAACTATTTCGACTAAGCTACGAGCATCGAGCGTGAAAGAGAAACCAATAGTGGTATAAGCAATGGAGAGTTGGCTAAGTAAACGAGAAGCAAAACGCAAACCAAACCTTCCATTACTTCGGAAGGGTTGGTTTAACAACTTAACACTTATGTTTACAACCGCTTACCCGGGTAAGTTTTCGTATTTTATTACCCAAAATTTAGGTGACTTATCAGCTTGAAATCTTTAGTAATTAATATTTGTTAATAACAATTATTTGTTTTAGATTAGATTTTGACAAAATGTATTTATCAATTTAACATGAAATTACAAATTATCATTCAATATTAAATATGTATGTATATGAAATTATGGACATACCCGGGTATGCTGGTTGTAAACATGAAGGTTAACGGTGGTTTCGGGACGATCGATGGAATGAGTATTGTTAGTCGTTAAGATTCCGGCATATCTTTATATGAGGACATCGCAGTCTCTAACATTTTTCACGCTCGTATTTTGGGTAACTATAGTTGTTTTTTTTTATCAAAACTCGTCATTTCCGGTAAAATTACAAAACAGATCCGACCTAATTTTGTTTGAAATTTAATTTACAAAAAAAAGGAAAAAACAAAAAGTTTTAATCGCTTTTTCGTAAATGCTATATACATACCATATAGTAATTATCAAAATATTTGCAAGAAATTAAAAACTTCCTTTCTTTTCAAGCTGCCGCAATCACCACCGCACTATAAACTCACTTAATATATGTAACGGAAGCGGAATGAAACGACGGACCAGTATCGACAGTGCTGAAGATGCCCCAATTCAGGACGAGCAGATGCGAATGCTGAATGCACTTCAGCACACAGAAAAGGAGTCACAATGGTGAAAAGAAATTATACGACTAAAAACTAAATTAAGGATGCTGTGTCAAGAGTGCGAACGGATACGTGCAGACTATTCAACAGCAAACATGTGTTTGAAAACATGTCAGCCCGATAGTAAAAAAGCAAAGAAACATAAGGTGATGCCCGTTAGTCAAAGAGATATCGCCACGGACACCAGCACGACCCGTGTCGAGGAGTACATAAACGATGGGAATGGGAGGAGCTATCAGCGAGTGGCTAGCCAACGAAATCTAGGATGTGGATAGTTACTTCTCGCCCAAAGACATGATGACTTGTCTTGCTTTTCAATTATCCAAGACTAAAATAAGAATGTGATCGTCGCAAAGTCACAGCACATACATAGTCTTCTTGCATAGAGGGCCCCTTCCACTTTTGAAAGAGTTAATGATGGATCCATGCTGAACGTAATTCTTGGTTAAGAACAGATCGTAAGTAAACTAAGAAAGTGGGAGGTTAACGAGACTGAAACCCTCAGTGATCATGATTGCATCACGTTCGAAGTGGATACCGTCGATACAAGCGGGCGATCGTAAATTAGATCGTTGGTTCAGAAAGTCTCCACTCTGCAATTTAGCGGCATCTAGTAGAAATAACGCTACAACAGCTGCGAACCTTACAGAAGAAGTGAGGAAGTACTGCAGCTCTACGGCAACAGAATAAGAGCCTTATACTGGTGGAACGCAGAATCATCTAAACTCAACTAAAATAACCCTTAGGAAAGGGATTGGGTATTCTAAAGTCGCCAGAAGATACGAGAATCTCTGGTGATGCCTACAAAATTGTTACAAACCAATTTGAACGGGTGGTTCCGCCCCAAGTAGTATAGACACTATGCTTTAAGTGGCGGATGTTATTTTCTCGAAACACGAATCGCCTAGGCAAGAAGTGTACGAAGTGTAAGATATTCCAATTTTCACTGACACCGAGCTCGAAATGGCATGGAAAATGATTAAATTGAAGAAGAGTAGAGGCCTCAATGATATTCCCCCCGAGGCGGGAGGTTAGTTTAATACAATTAAATGGAGTATTTAACTGTACAAGAAAAAATTGGAATGGTCCTGGTTTATAGAGAAGCTGGTTGTAGTCTTGATAATGCTGTCACTCTCTACGCTTCGCGTTTTCCGGATAGGATTCGGTCACGTGCTTCATTTTACCGGACTGTTAAAAAATTTACTACTGATGGAAGTGTTCAACCGAAAAAAAGGACTCTTCGAGCAACAGTCACTGAGGAAAATAATGAAATTGCTGTATTGGCTGCAGTAACACCAATCCTCATATTACTACACGAGAAATAGCTAGCGATTCCGGATTGTCCCAAACCAGTATTTGGAAAATTTTGAAACGTCATAAGTGTCATCCGTATCATTTGTCTTTACACAAAGAAGGCGTTGTTTTCCAAAATTGGGTAACTTTTTGCCAGTGGTCACGTGAACAAATACAGTAATTCGATACGTATTTTTTCCGACGAGTCGTCTTTTTCAAACCATGGAACGGTTAATCGACACAACATGCATTACTGGGGTGTTGAAAATCCGCACTGGCTTCGCCAAGTTGAATATCAGCACCCTTGGGATGTCAACGTGTGGTGTGGAATAATTGGCAACAACCTCATCGTCTCCTCCGTATTATTGAAGGCAACTTGAATGGTCAAATGTACCGAGACATTTTGAAAAATGAACAGCCAACATTATTTGAAGAATTGAGCTTAGAATTGCGACAGAACATTTGGTTTCAATATGGTAACTGTCCAGCACACTATTCGTCGGCAACACGTGAAGTACTTGAACGCGATTTCAATGGCCGCTGGTACGACATAGCTGGTCCGGTAAATTGGTCTGCCAGATCACCAGCTTTTACTGCACCACATTTCTTTTTGTAGCGCTATCTCAAAGACAAAGTTTACCAACAAACACCAACAACACGTGAGAATATGATTGAGCGAATCAGAAATGCTTGTGTCGAAATTCAAGCAGACACGCTTCTCAGTTGTGTATATTCATTTGAAATGCAGATTAAGTGCATTGAAGTCGAACGCCATCATTTTGAGCACTTAATGTAATTAAAAGACGATGAGGCGACAGGACCCATGAAAATAAAAGCATCATGGTACGTGAGAGGCAAGGGGACTCACGTTAATCAAGTACTCCGAAGGGGACAGACAACTACTACGTCTACGTCGTTGTTCCTGGGTTACGCTGAAAGTAGCTTGTTTATCATTGAATTACATTTCTACAGGTAACAATTTACATGCTATAATGTATAGGATGATTAAATTTTGATAATGGACATTTTTTTCGTAGAGTGCTTATTTTCCAAAATATTTGAAATTTTCAGCTTAAAAATCACCCGGTATATCATTTTGTATCACGATTATTTTACCTACTGTGTAAAAATCAATCAATTCTAAATAAATACGAATAACTACAATTTCAACGAGCACGATGAATTATTAATGTGCCAATTGTCACGATATGTTCTGTAAATATAAACTTTGGGAAAAAAATAAATTGAATACAATTTTCACTTACCTCATCATCCTCTTCGCCATTCTGTAAATTGTAGTCGAGATTCGACATATTTTTTTATGATTATGTCTGCGATACAATTAATTCGATGTACTATTTGTCGATTGCACGATTTGAGTTTGAGCTCTTCCAAAAAATTATTTGTGTATGTACAGTCTAATCTCTATTGAATTACATTAAATTGTTTTATGTGGGAAACGAATGTATAGGAAAGATATGTGCTCCAAACTTCCATAAAGATCTGTAATGAAAAAAAAAAAAAATATATGTTTACTACTAATTTTACATCCGGAATTTATACCTATATAATATTACAAAATTTACCACAGTCACGTGTTAACATTTTTAACTCAGTACATTAATTAAATTTCAATTACACATGTCAACGGTGAAAAGTTCAGGCCATGTGATAAATAATCTATTATATGCCTGAGAATTCGAAGCACATCAATCTTATACTGTAAGTTTGATGACTGCTGAGAAGGTGACATATAATTATCATGTTTTAGTATCAAATGGATATTGAGGTGCTAATCACTGGTCTATTATAGGTTTTGAGGTGGTTAACTTCAGCCGGCAATAATAACATAAGTTAACTTTAATTTTAATTGTGATTTTGTCGCTCATGATATACATTTTTGTCTGTTTGAAATTTTCGCAGTTTTAAGGGCCACCTTGATTTGAATGAGTATAGTAATAAGTAGTTTTAGTTATTGTCTCCTACTTATAGCTACTCTATATATACCTTCCGGTTCGCTACTATACATATTAGTTAATAATGCATCATATTGGGCTACCGTTTGCTATGCCGAGATGAATATTTTTCAACAAGGTTTTTCGATATGAAGGCTAAACTCACTTCCTCG
This sequence comes from Nephrotoma appendiculata, assembly GCA_947310385.1. Classification (NCBI taxonomy): domain Eukaryota; kingdom Metazoa; phylum Arthropoda; class Insecta; order Diptera; family Tipulidae; genus Nephrotoma; species Nephrotoma appendiculata. The sequence continues at coordinate 316,986,268 of OX371223.1, forward strand.
CTAAATCACATGGCCTTAAATTATCTTATGCTGTGAATAATAGGCTACACTCAGTTACTTGATCCATCTATAGCTTTAGGATTCGCTACTGTCTGATGTCTCTTAGTGAAAATATATTCAATGGGTCAAATCTCACCCATTCCATCATCCCAGTTGCAACTACAACAGATGTTAAAAATAAATTACAAAAAAAAAAGAATATGAGAAATGGCAATTTGGGAAATTCCAAAAGATGTCGAAAAACAAAACATTTCCATTCTCTTTTTATTGATTTTGATTAATACATCCGATAATTATATGGTAATTATTACAAAAAAAAAACATATAACTCATTAAAGCTATAGTATTCTACAGCACAACCTCAACTTCCGTCGTTGTTCAGATCATTTCTGGTCTCGGAATTAAGATGCATACAGTCGATTTCTCCATCCTTAATTGGAGCTAGCATCATCCGAAATAATTTACGCTAAAATAATGGTAAGTTGAATAGAATTTGGGATATTGTTATTTCGAAAGCCTCAGAGTACTTGTCTTCGATTATCACCTTGCTTTTAGAGCTCAATTGTTTGAGGAAAATCAAGATTGAGGGACTAGTTAGTGCTATTTTCCACTAATCGATGAAACCAGTTCAAACATACGGTAGAAGAGATAATCGTCACCGTTCTTGAGCATTTCGTTACATATGCCATCCTCACCAGGTGCCTTATAATTTTTCATACTTGATATGATGCTTTGCAGTTTTTCGTAAGATAGAGCGGTTGGTGCTGTCATTTCTACATTGATATCAGAATAGCGAGTAACGCTACTGTATGGATAAAAGTCTGTAGCGATATATTTTATTGTCCGGTATCTGTCTCTGAATCTTGCAAATTCGCGTTTGAACGCCATTCGCGTTTCTTCCGTCTACATGGTCGGTTGGAGCATTTTTTCCCGACCATGTAGTCGTTATGCGACTGCCTTGTAGGTTGAGAGAGGTATCATTTTCGCGTGCAATACTTTTCTGTAATTGAAGCTGTACAATTCTCACCAGCCATGTGTCTCTAGGTTTAAATGTATTTTTCCCTATTTTTTAGTGGAAGCGTTATCGCTGATTTTATGGTGGCTGCAGTGGTTGGCTGTTCAATGCTTCAGTATTTCAAAAAATGGCTTTTAGAGACAAGGGTATGATTGATTTGATTGACTGTAACTTCATTACTTGATTTTCACGTGCCTTTATGAATTCGCTTGTGTGGAAAGTATATACTAGCTACTACCAGATTATATAGCAGCCCCAGCTCGGTGGTACGTATCCTGTTATTATTTTATGCGAGCTGTAGGTAGTCTGGGCCCATAGTACTATATGATGAATATTAAGCCTGCATCGATATTGAAGTGACGAGTGTCCAATCTGAGTACGCAAATCCGGTTATTTGCCTGATCGAGGAATTGGTAGAGGATCTCTGGGAGGTTTCCCTATTCCAAATTTTAAATCGTTGCTCTTATTTCGTGTCCGAGGTCGTTGTATATTCGAGTTAATTATCCGAGGCTTTTTTTCCAGCTTGGGTTGTTAGCCCAACGCAAACGTTCTGTAGAAGTACTACAACGCCCTCACACACTACTCTTGTTACGAAGTAGTTATCGGTAGCCGCCACGAGGAGGCGATGTGAGCACTTGCTGAAGTTGCATACAGAGACGGCACAGCAAATGAGTTCTGCGGTAATCGCCCTGTTATTTAAATATTTTGACGATTTTTCAATACTTTCGAGAAAAGCAACTTCCATTTTTTCATTTGTTTTAGGAATAGTTAAACTGAATACGGTAAAAGTAAAGTTATAACCTTGTTTTTATGGTACGTACACGCGAGAGGGTAATACAGTTCATAAACTATAATTCTAAATAGTCATTTACTGTCTAGAAACTGCATTCACACAATACAGTATTTTAGTGCCAGACAGTGTTCTTTAATCAGACCGTACAATAAAAAATGTCGCAGTACTGACTAAAGCGTTCACTCAATCATTACAGGGTGGCTGAGACCAAATGTTACTGAATTCACTCTGAATTCATTCAATTTTTTTACAGATTGAAGTTTGGTTAGTTGTTTACATGTGATCAACAAATAATTGTTCTAAATTAATATCTTCATAAAAAAATCGTAATGGAATTCAAACGTAATAGGGTAATTGTACTGTATTTGAGTGGAAATTCACAAACAGCAATAGTTCGTCAGCTCCAGCATTTGAATGTGAATAAAATGTTTGTGTACCGAACCACAACTCGATACAACGAAACTGGTAGCATCGCTAAACGCAACAGAGGCGGTCCTAAAAAGATAGCATCATCAAAAGAAATGATAAGAAAGGTGAAAAAACGAATCCAACGAAATCCTCGTCAAAGTGCCAATCAATCAGCCACACGTCTACATGTTTCACGATACACGATTCAAACCATATTGAAAAATGAACTACACTTGAAGCCCTACAAGATAAAAAAATTTCAAGATTTACGGAGGCACAAAAAAAAGTTAGGCTTGAAAGAACACGAGCATTGAAGGCGTTGGCCGAACGTGATGAGATTCCAAAAATTGTCTTTTCTGATGAGAAAACTTTCACCATTCAACAGTATGTGAATAAACAAAATGATCGTATTTGGCTAGAGCACAAGTCCAACGATAATTTGGACACAAGAGTTGCCATGCGCAAGCAATCACGAGCTTATGTTATGGTTTGGGCTGCAGTGACTGCAGATGGACGCACTCCTCTGGTTTTCATCGAACATGGAGTCAAGGTAAACTAAGAGGTGTCCCGCCAAAAGATCCTAAACGATGCTTTGCTACCTTGGGCACGTAAACACTTTGGTACGAACCGTTGGACATTCCAACAGGACTCCGCACCATCACAAAAGCTCGAGCGACACAGCAATTTTTACAATATTGCGTTCCGCGGCTGATTTCGTCGAAAGAATGGCCACCATATTCACCAGACTTGAATCCCATGGATTTCTCTAAATGGTCCATTTTGGAGAGTAACGTGTTCACTAAAAAATACGAAAGCGTTGATGCATTGAAGTCAGCTCTTGTTCGAGAATGGAATAAAATTCCGCAAGCCCACGTTCGGTCAGCATGCAATGCTTTCTATGAAAGACTGAATCAAATAATCAGAGCCAAAGGAGGTCATATCGAGCAGTAACATGTTTTTCATAAAATGTAATATGTTTTCAACATATTCCACGAAATTTCATAAAAAATAATCAAAATTAAAAAATTAATTCACTTGGTCTCAGCCACCCTACTGTTTGCGGACTATTGAACAACTAATTATCTGTGATTTGATAAATTATCATCACATTTTTATTGAAAATGGTTAGAGCAAGCTACATGTAGTTTGAAGAGGTTTGGCCGCCTCCTCAGTAATACTCTTAAATTATAAGATACGGTTAATAAAGGAAAAGAATGTCGTTCTAGTGACTTCTCTGCTAGCTCAGCAGGCTTTCAATCTTTTGCCTAAACTTTGAGTAACTTTATCGCATGATATCTTTGAAGTGTTGGACAGTTTGAGGATTATCCGCATAAACTTTACTCTTCAAGAAACCGCGTAAAAAGAAGTACAATGGCGTGAAATCGCATGATCATGGTGGCCAATTCACGCCAGTTCTTTGAGAAATTATTCGATTATTAAACTTCTCTTTCAAAAGATCGATTGATTCCGTTGCTGTGTGGCACGTTGCACCGTCCTGTTGAAACCACAAATTCTGCACATCAATATTTTCCAATTGACTCCACAAAAAATTTATAATCATGATATCGAGCCATATTTTCTAAAAAATATGGACCATTTACGCCACTACACCAAAATCCACACCATACAGTAACTTTTTTGGTTTCATTGTCTTTTCAAATGCAATAGTTTTGTTTTTTGATATAGCCGCCAATTTCAAAATGAATTTCATCCGTGATGATAATTTCCTTGAAAAAGTTCTCATATTCGTCTTGTTTTTCTATGGCCTAATTACCGAACTCCAGACAGGACTGTATTTAGCTTTCATACGTCTGGACCGCAGTTATAATATGATTTTTGAATATTCCATTCTCTGTGGCTTTAAATTCAAAAAACAAGTTTTCGCTCATAAAAATTGTGCGATCATGAGAGGGAACGTGAATTACCGATATTTTTTAACTATAGTAAAGTTTCTGAGAAACTAAAAATGACAAAAAATTTTACAACAGGTCAAAAAGTGTAAATTTACACTTTCAAAAAAACGTGTTATGCAAAACGAAATAAATTGTTTAAAAAATAAGTTCATAATGGCAAGCTAATGTAGCCATAACCATGTGCCTTAACCATTCTTTATGTTTTCTAGAAGCCTATTTATGCGGTGGAGAAGTCATACATTTTAATTTTAAAATTTTGCTATAGAAGAAAATGTAGTGGCGTTTCGATCGTCAATGACAAAGCATTTGCATCTTTTGTAGAAGCCAACATAATTATGCGTCCCGTCGAAGCATAAATTTTCTATGTTGGAATCATAAAAATTCTAAAATTCAACCAAATCGACATTCCGAAGAAGAACACATTTGCTTCGAAATTATCTTAACATTAATAACATTACATTACGTGTGACATAAATATGAGCATGGACTGTAATATTTTAAAAATAATTGAATTTTTCTTCAAACGGTCAATTTATATCGATGCCACATGTCCTAATTGTCATAATATTCAAGCCAAATACAGTTTACCGTCCTATTCAGTTTTAAGATATTTTCAGAATGAAGGCTTAAAAACTTCAGGAAGCTGTACAATTTCAAGGAGCAACCTGTACCAACTGTAGTTAACGGTTTGAAAAAACAACTTCGTTACAGATTAAGTCGCATAATGGATTCATTGTAATGGATGTGCAACCTATTGACATTAAAACATACTACAATGTAAAAATTGCTAATATTACGCCAGAACTTAATTTAGGATCAAAAACATATTTTTGAGAGGAATCATTCACTTCCAACGACCGGCAAAACTTTCAAGCCTTGGCAAGTCAACTCAATTCATTATCGATGATAAATTCAAATGTTGAAGAAATCAAGGACGCATATATGTTGGATACGCACAGATTTAATCATAGAAAATTTATATTCATAATTATGTTGGCTTCTACAAAAAATGTAATAGGGTCAGTACTATATGATAGTACACTACGATTTACTTAGACATCTCCACGATGCCTTGTCAATGGCCTCCGAATGGTTGAATTTTCGAATTTTTATGATTCAAAACATTATTAAGTATTTTTTATTTTTGATTTTATAGACGTAAAATAAATTTAAATAAATATATTTTCCCATGTTTTCTATAATTATGGGATTGTTCTTAATTACAAATTATGTTTAAAAAGTGTACCACTCTGAATTTAAAATCATTAATTTCAAGCCAATTTGTCAGAAATTGCACACTAATTCTAAGCTCTACGAAATGTGGGTCACCCTGTTACTAAAAGTAGTTTTATGTTTCTAGTACTTGTTTTGTTACTTGCTCATTTTAATTATCTATTTTGTTATCTGTGTTTGTAATTGTCAGGTGACACAATCCCGTTAGAAATAGTAAAAAGATCGCGAAAAATATCTTTAAAAATTTGCATTTTTGCGAGAACTTATAAACGGTGTGCAAACGGTCTGAAAAGTATAGTCCTAAGAAACAACAAATCGCTGGGGATGAGGACAGAGTCAGTTCGTTTACTAAACCATAAGAAAGACATAAATGATCTTTAACATACATATACATTTCCTTACAGCCCATTAAACATAGCAATCAATGCGTATTAACCGTCTACTGTACAGATAAATTTGCGCTGCATAGAAATTTCAACCAAATTGTTTGAGTTAATTCTGACACGACCCATATCTAAACATTTCAAGTTCAGTAAAACATAAAAGAGTCAATCAACAATTTGATATACGACACATACATTATTCAATTACAATATTATTGATTCGTTCAAAGCAGAGTGCAGTCAACGAGGCGTCAATATTATGTATGTAACGATATAATTTATATTAAATCTGTCATCGTAGTTTTTATATTAAATAAATTTTGTCACCACTTACATTTACTCGTATGTATATTTTAATATAATCAATATCCGCGCTTTACGTAAACCTGAATGGCAATTTGGGAATGATAAGCGTATCAATATTTCTCAATATATAACTTACACAAAGTAAATTTTATTTTGTTTTCGGTTAAAAACTCAACAAAGATGAGTCGATGGAAATTTGAGGGTCAAATTCCAATAAATATGTGATGGAATTGCCTGATATTTTTTGATTAACTAATTTTTAACACTTACACGACGTATATTTGCTTATTGAAATAGATTGTCGTTTGTACTGTCAATATAGTTAAAATGCACTATAGAAAATTATAATTAAGATTTTTTGCTTGTAAAAGTGAAATCTTAGCAAAATACTTAATATTTGTTTATATCAAGACAAATAGACGCGTTTGTTGGTCACTAAAGCTGATTCATCGTACATTTATTTTATTCTACATGAGTGGTTCACAAATACATCAACGTATATACAAAACAAGGTCAATAGGTTTGTGGTCTAAGAAAGCATTCTAAAATTGCATATACGAACAATACAAAATAATATTGTTGGAGCTCGTTTCTATTTACTGTTCTAATGACGATCTCAGTGCTTTTCAAAAAATCTATTTTTGATTCCTTAACATTCGTTACATCATTATTGGTATGTTATTTGGCTCAAAATATGGTTTCAAAACGAATATCGATATTTCAAAACCACTTTGTAAGAAACAATAATCAATTATTGTAATACAATGCTTGTATTTCTAGGAAAAAAGTTCACATGTAGCTGCTATTTATATCTAAGAATGGCGCGAATGGCCGGTTAAATCTGGAGTTACAATAAAACATGTGTGTGTGTGTGTGTGTGTGTTATACACTAGCGATACATTGCAAAATTCATTGGATTCACGTATAAGTCGAACTGGAGCATAAATGGTGAAATGTACCAGCAATTCAAATTTCTCTAAAGATGCTTCTTAAATAAGTGAAATACTGGGAAATGGAAGTGGACATTTCAAGCATTTTAAAATTCGTGCTTTTAAATAAATTGCCACAAAATGAAAGTAGATTTGTAACGGTCGGCCCACTACTAGTGGTCGGCTGTGCTAATTTGTAAACTGTAGCAAAGAGGTGGCAAACAGAGGTTTACAGTTTTAAACTCTTGTCGAGTGCTTCCTAAATAACATATGCAGTTCTTAATGACTTTTCTCAAAAAATGAACAAGACAGCTGGTTAAATTTTCAGATTATGAGATTTCGGTAGGATGATTATGAAATAATAGATGGGATTTCCAACGGTTGTTACCTGTGCGGTTCAGTACCAGAACAGTAATTGACTATGGTGATTCCTTTTTCTATGTCGAATATGAAGTTTTGACTTCGTTGGTGGCTCGACCAAGGCAACGGCCGAGCCGATGAAACTAAGGAAAGTAAAAGAATTCTTGCAGGCCACATTAACACGAACTACGATTATATCAACATATTAGGGTGAAAAACTAGTTCTTTTGGAATGGTGTTCTTTGTTCAGTTTTGTTGCCAGACTCTTCTCTCGTTTTTCGAAAACTACAGACGTTGGTAGTAGATTGAAGCGAATTTCAAGCCAATTCGTGCTTACTACAGGGTGGGTCATAAGTCACTGAACATTGTATTTTTGATATAATTTTTTTTATTTTGTATTTTGTCTCTTTTAATTTTTCAGTATTAGAAACAACATTTGGGAGATTCAGTAGCCATATTTACGATTGAGGAACGAGCAAAAATTGTTGAGTTTTATTTTGCTAATCAAAATTCAATAATTCAAACCCAAAGAAAATTTCGAAATCATCACGAAATCAAGTACCCAATCTAGTCGCTTGTTTTCAGTCATCGGGATCTTTTAGTGACTTATCTCGGAGTGGAAGACCGCTTGAAGTACGAAGCCAAGATAATATCGAACGAGTTCGGGAGAGCATAATGAGAACCCTGAAACTTCGACTCGTAAACGTGTCACTCAGCTTCAAATGTCCAGAAGTTCACTGCGTAGAATAATGAAAAAAAATGTATTGCTGTTTCCGTACAAAATACAAATGGTACATGAAATTTTGCCGCAAGACTGCAACATGCTTAAGATTTTGTGCAAAATTGACTGAATTTTTAATGGATGATTCTAATTTTATGAAAAAAATTATAATGACCGATGAAGCGCATTTCCATTTAAGTGGTTATGTTAATAAACAAAATTTTTGAATCTGGGGCACTGAAAACCCAAGAGTGATTCAACAGCGTCCGTTGCATCTACTTAAAGTCACAGTTTGGTGCGGAATATCTGCAGACAAGATCTATGGCCCGTACTTCTTAAAAGACGAAGATAGCAATGCATTGACTGTAAATGGTGAGCGTTACGGCTATGTTAGAAAGTTTTTTATTTCCTGAACTTGATAATACTCAAGAAATGTGATTTCAACAAGACGGAGCTGTACGTCCCCCCCCCCATACTGCAAGGAAAATAATGAATTTGATGCGAACAGTTTTTGGTAACCGTATCGTTTCACGATTTGGAGATGTTAATTGGCCATCACGATCACCCGACTCAACACCACCAAATTTCTTTTTGTGGGGATGTTTGAAAGATCGTGGATATACGCAAATAAACCGCAAGGACTGCAACAACTATAAAAGACAACATAATAAATGAAACTAATGCGATTGAACAACCAGTTTTGGCTTCAGTTATGGACCAAGTACAGCAAAAAGCAGCGGTTTGCGAAGAGGCTGATGGCAGGCATTTATTTTCAATATTATTCATTTTCAATAAAAAATAAAAAAATTATCAAAAATACAATTTTCAGTGACTTATGGCCCACGTACTCGTTAGAATCTAGCTAATTTGTCGAGCTTTTGAGCTTTTAATCAATGATATAAACATCGATTTTCTCGTAGAATCCTGAGGCACTAACTTTGGTAAAATGTATTTGTTTAGTTAAACAGAAGGTTAAACACCGTCACGGCAGACTAACGCTCTCATAAATGCTGTCAAGCACAGCACAAGAAGTGCAGTTCACAAGAATGAACAATTCTTGTAAAAAGAACAATCGGCTTATTAAGTCGTGATGTGTGGGTAAAAAAAATTCTGCTGTAAACGAATAAATGGAAGTTCAGAAATTTTCTATGTTGCGATGCGAAGATGTTCAAATGATTTGTATGACAAATCCTGAAATTGGTGTAACTGGGACTAAACTCTAGAAGGACTTATTGAGTCTTAATCCATTAGACAAAAACAACAAAATTTCCACAAAAACCCATATTAAATTGTAGTACGCCTTTAATTTTACCGGGTGATCAAAAACCGAAGCTGAACAAATAATTTTTCTTTATTACTATTAGCCAGGTTCCTAGCCGGGGTAACGTCAATTAGCAAAGTACTCGCAATTACTTGTCTCAACCAAAAATTTTATTGTCTTATGGTATATTTCTAACTAACAAATTTGTGTTTCTTTGAACATCTACGTACAAATACGTGCAAGTACTTTGCTAACGCTTATGAACCCTGGCAATTATTCACTTTGAAAACAAATAAATCTGGCAGCGTTTGCTTTCTCACCTATTTCCTCCAGAAATATTATTATTTTATGTTGATGTTGCTACGAATTCCGAGCGGTCGATTTGGATTCGTAATGGATTTTGCACACTCATTGTTTCAAGTACAAATTCTATTTACACCTACGTCTAGTATATTTCATAAACCTAATTCAATTTCCAAATTTTTTTTTTATTGAAAAATGTTTATTTTTTGATATTTAAATTTATGTTATAGTCACGTATTCTGATAAATAAATAATTCATAAAAATTAATAGGACAGAAGTCTACATACAGTATTCAATTTTATTAATTAAAAAATAATAATAAATACAGGTAATCATTTATTTAGTATCGGGTAGCTCCTCCATCACCATCAAATATTACCTGTAGACGGCGACCATTGATAATACTAAATTGCAGGTTAATCGCATCCTTAAGTGTTTCCTTTTTGGAGATCTTGTATTTTCGTAGTCTGCGTTCTACTTCATCCCAAATAGTTCAATTGGGTTCAAATCTGGCGACTGGGATGGCAAATGTAGCTGTTTGGGTACATTATACAGTAACCATTCCTTTACAACGTGAGCTGTATGTTTCGGATGCAAGACCTTTCGAACCTTAGCCTTTCAACAGATGTCTTCAAATTTTCTTTCAATATGATCAAATAATGAAATATTGAAATCGATCCATAGTTGCATCCATGAATACTAAATTACAAACCCCAGCCGTAGTCATCGCCACCCAAACAATAACACAACCGCCTCCATCTTTAGTGGTATGTATTATATTTTTGTTTTGCAAAGCAGTGTTCGCTTTACGCCATATTTTCCGCCTACCATCAGACCCGATTAGTTGAATTTACTTTCGTCTGTAAATAAAACACTATTCCGATAGATATACTACTATTCCGAATCCGATGCCCTCATTAACCCTTTCGAACGCCATTTTTAAATAATATAGCAACAAATACACTTGGGTGCAAAAAAAATCGAACATTGCTCAATTTTCCACAAAAGTTCAAAAATATCAAAAAAAATTCAATATTTGTTTAATTTTTTTAATGCAGATTCAAAGTCTATTTTAATACCTACTCAATGGTACCCTTTCTGTACTTGTACCATGCCAACAAAGTGATTTTTTGTCAAATGCATATAGCAGGCTTTCGAATTAAATTCTAAAAATAATTCAACAAGATCAATACAATAGCATGCCATGAAATATCTATTGATATCCTCTATTGATTACGTCTTCAACCGGAGCAAAAAAATAGATACCACACCAGAGATAGCCGCACAAGTGGTTGCACTAATTTATGCGGGGCAGCACCAAAGTGAAGTGGCCCTACAACTAAATTTGAGCCGATTCTCCGTTCGTCGAGTGTGGCAGAGATATCGGGAAACTGGTGGCTTCAGATGGCAACAAGGATCTGGCTGACCTCGTGCTACAGCAGAGCGTGATGACCGCTTTCTTGTAACAACTTCGTTGCGAAATCTCCGTATGAATGTGGTTCAACTGGGACGGCGGCTCCAAGAAGTTCGTGAAGTCGAAGTCAGTCGGTTAGAAGACGATTTCGAAAAGTTAATCTGACTACACAACGAACAGTAAACGGGCGGAAAATGAGCGCAGCCCACATACGAGCCCGTCGTGAGTTAGCTCGAGAGCATTTGAATTGAACAGAAGAATGGAGAACAGTCCTATGTGTTTATATGGCACCGATGGACGCAGAAGAGTATACAGAAGAAAAGAAGAAGAGTGTACATATGCACAATGTAGCATTGAAGGACATGTCTCATATGGCAGTGGATCGTGCATGTTCAGACGGGGGGGGGGGGGGGGAGGGGGAGGGGGCATATCATTAGAGGCGAAGACTGATCTTTTATTCATCACACGAGCCAATACAGGCTGTCGATCAAGAGGAATGAATTCTCAACGGTACATTGATGAAGTACTCGAGGAGTACGTCGTACCTTTTGCCGGGTTTATTGGTGAACATTTTCTGTTTATGAAGGATAATACGAGACCGCATACGGCTGGTGTAGTACATCAGCACATCTAAGAGGTGGATGTGCCTGTTATAAAGTGGCCAGCTCGAACCACGGGCCTTTATCCCATCGAACATTATGGGACGAGTTGAAAGGAAGGGTTCGAGCCAGAGATGTTGCTCCAACGAGTCTCCAGGAGCTGCAACAGGCAATCGTAAAGGACTGGGAGGCGATACCTCAAGATTTTGTGAAAACTTTGGTGAAATCAGTGCAGCATCGTGTGGAAGTTGTCATTCGGGCCAGGGGAGGGAATACTTCTTATTAATAAAACTGTTTTTTTTTGTTTTTTCCATGTTTTAATTCGATTTTTACCCCTAATTTTTATGCTGATGTTTACCCCAAAACTCAGTTTGATGGCACGTATAAATACAAAACAGGTACCACTGGATAGGTATTGAAATAGACTTTTAATCTGCATTAAAAAAATAACTTTTGTGGAAAATTGAGCAATGTGCGATTTTTTTGCACCCAAGTGTATTTTAGGCTTTTTTTAGAATACTTAATTAATTTTGAATCATTCTTAGACTGTGTACCTGACAGCGATTTTTTCGACTAAATTGTCGACTAAACTAAATTAACGAGTAGTCATGCTATTAGCCACCAGGTTTTATCATTTAGACTCCTGCTGAGGTTGCTTGACTATTTAGTTGTCATTTTTATTTTTTATTTTTATTTTTTTTTATCGCATGCTTAGTTATCGATCGAACAATTTACTGTGACAATAACAAAAATGTATAAAAGGAAATAGAAACGGAAGTAGAGATTTGGTGGAAACTCGAATATGTTCTTTGATAAACTTGATTATTCTACGACAAATACTGTACTACGACGAATTGTAGGACTATACAAAGTTTCGTTCTGGCTGAAATTTAAGAATACATAAAAATCAATGAATTCCTATTACTGTTCAGGTTATGTTGTTTCAATATGTTAACTGGTATTTGTTTCTTGTAATCTTTAAACTCGCATTAATAAATTTAGATTGTAATTTATAATCACATTCATGAATAATGCGATTTCCATATCCATATTTATTTCATTTTTTCTATTTCTTGATTTGAAATAAGAACAAACCGATGTTGAAAAACAATATGACGTATGTAAAGTCATAATAAGTTTAGATTACAATTTAGTTTACAATCGGCGGCACAGCATATTTAAAAGATACTACCATCACTGCAACCTTTGAATGAATGGTATGATTGTATGAATCAGTCATTAATTTAGTTTATTCGGTAATTTAGTCGAAAAAATCGCTCGCAGACACACAGTCTTAATCACCATATCCATACTAGAGTAACTTGAATCGGGTAACTTCTTTTTTCCCCCTTTACCTACAAAACCGGTTTTGTCGTGGATTCTATTTTAAACCAAATTTTTTGTAGATTCAAAAATTTCAACACCAACACAAAAACAAATATGAAATAAAAAAAATTCTTAAGGTCATTTTTGTATTTTTTTTTTTAGTTTGATTTTGTTTTTGAGCCGTGCGCATCACAAAACAAAAATTTTAATTGTATTAAAAATTCGAATTCGAATAATAAAATAAAATTTAATCAAATGATCTTTAATTAAATGATTAAAAATGGATGATAAATAAAATTAAATGATTAATAAAATGATTTTTTTTTTGTTAACATTTTACACAAACACATAGAAAATTTAAAAGTTACCGGATTCAAATAAAATGTGTGTGAACGTAAAGGGTGTAAGCCACAAAAGTTACCAGATTCAAGTTACCGTATAGTATGGATATGCACAAAGAATACTAAAAACAATAGAGGGTGCATAAAGCAAAATGATTTTACACACATTTCTGAAGCAAAAATATATATTAAGCCTGCTATGTGCGTTCCAAGTCGATGTACAATATATTGTATAAGGCGTTTGAATGGGTTAAGATGTCTTCTAGCGAAGTTAAACCTCAATTTTATGTTCTTGGTAGAATTTAGCGGTTTTTTTCGTGAAATACTGCTATTATATCCAGATCATTTGAGTACTCTACCAATAGTTTTTGAACTAACATCCTTTCCTGATGTATTCGCGATCCGACTGACCAATTTTGGGCATCCTATTGCTGGATATTGTATCACTATTTAAAATTAACTGCACATCTCTTTTGGGTAGCTTCTAGTAGCACGACTGAGTTTCACAGTTTCAGCAATTTCACCAAATGATTTTTTTTTTCTTAATTGAAAGATTGAAACACTAAATTCCGAATACTGGCACATATTTCTTTACGCGGTACCATATTTTAATGAATTTTTCACTAATTTAACGTGTAGAAGCCACCGATTTATTGCAAACTGCTGACTGTTTAATAAAACCACAGACAATCAAATTAGATTTTTCATTTGAACTAATAAATGAAAACAAAATATATTTCTGATAATTCCAATGTCATCGTTGTATCTGTGATTTTTCATTAAACTGGGTATACGTATACGCAGAAAAATAATATATTTTTGATTGTATGCAACAACAGAAAATGAAATGTGTGAAATGTATTTCAAATGTATTTCCGACCTTCTTAGATAAGTGTCATTAGTAGGGTCCGGATTCGAAAATATGTATATAAAATATGTTATTAAAATTAAAGAATATGTTGCTAAAACCAAAAAATATGTTACTAAAATAAATATAGTATGTGGTCAAAATGTATAATAAAACGGTGTTGGTTATAAGCATATTATCACAAAATTCAAAATAAAAAATTAAAATTAAAAAAATTTTCTTCTGGGGGGAATTTTTAATTGCAATCATTATTGAGGGCATTATTACAATAAACGATAACATGATGCTTTAAATTTATAAAATTGAAATTTTGGCGGTTAGGCCTTAACAAATTTTTGTACATCGCTAAAGATGTAATATTAGCGTATTTAAAAGATACAATTTCAGAAGAAGCATAGTTTGGTATACCTTCCGTATCGTCAGGTCGTTCCAAAACATTTTTAATCGCTCGAACCACTTTCAGTCAAATATTTTTCTCTAAAACATTATTTAATATAAGCGAAATTGTTTTTCTAATCATAAGTTATCAACTTTGCTAATTATACTAATCCTAGAATCTATCAGAATTATCTGGTCCGCCAATGATTTATTAAAAGATTCCAAGACTTTTTTCGTATCTGCCAAATGAATATAATTGGCCGTAATAAATGCTAGATCGTTTCTGATATTAAATTAAATCATACACTTCTTTGTAACTTTAATGCTGGTTGATTCTTCTTCATCTAAGAGATTGATTATTTTTAACAATTTATCTAAATTATTGCTGTATGTAGTATACTTAACGGTAATCAACCAATTTCCCCAACGGGTTATAATCGGCTCAGGTGGTAGATCTAAATTTGGTTCTGTAGTCTTGAAAATCTGTATTCACGATGGCGTTTTTTGTAAAAATATTTTTTACACTTGATATCAAACGATTGACGTTACTAAAGTGGGATCGAATAATATGAATTCACACACATAATATGAATTCATTCAGGATAAAACACATTAATAGCTCGCGCTGCCTTTAGCATATACGGCACTGCATCTCAAATAAATAATAAAATACGATCTCTTTCAAAATTGTATCCTAATAATTTTACTGATTCGTCAAATAATATCAAAATGGTCGAATGGTTTCTTTTTTCCAATTCAGCCACATTTAAAAGATATTTTCTTTTCGAAATATTCCGTAATCTAAAATAATGTTGGCGATATATCTGCCGGTACTATCTGTTGGTTCGTCAATTGAAATCCGAACGTATTTGTTTTGAACTCGTCCTTTAATTCAATCCATTTCTATTTCGTACAGCTGTTTCACGAATTTGTTTCTTAACGTAGATTCATTTGGAACGGTTTCAGTATTGCATTTTTTCAAAAATGATTTTAAGTGAGGATCACCAAGTTTTGTTAGTGGTATAACAGGAGCTACAAAGGCGAGGCATAAGTCTTCTTTAAATTTCGATGTATGTATTAGGTATTGCCAAAAAATGTGGAAGTAGTGATTGGGAGATTTTATCCGCAATGCGTTTTTCTAGTTAGCGGTGTTTCGCACTGTTTAAATGTTGATGCAATTGTGATTTTTGTTACACAGTGATTGCTCTTTCACAGTATTTGCAGAATAATATCGATCCGTCGGTTTTAAACACATCCTTATATTCATTCTATTATATTCAGTATCACATGTAATTTAACGGTTAAACGTTATTTGTTTTTCGGCATATTATCAATTTGTAGATGAAAATATTGTTTTACCGAAAATTAAACTTAAGCCGCAGCCACACGAATGGAAATACATACCAACATTGGCGTATTTGTTCAAATAACAAATCGTGTAGCCACAAAACAATTGACAAATTCAAATCAAGGTTACATTTTTCCAACATTGGCGCACACTCACTCAATAGGCGGTTTTTCAAAAAAGATCAAAGGAAAAAACAAATATAGGTAACCCTCCAAGAACACGGTATTTGAAGAACACGGTTTCCAATAACACGGATACCCATTTTTTCAAATTACTCGGTTTCAAACAACACGATTTTCGTTATTCTCTTTTATTTTGTTTTTTGTATATCATAACAAAAAATAAAAAATAAAACGTAACGTTTTTCTTATTTTCTTTTTTGTAGTCTTGAATAACACGGATTTAATGAACACGGAACGAATTAATCGTGTTCTTGGAGGGTTTCCTGTACTAATAATCGTGTAGGCAGTAGATTTTGTCAATTGCCATATTTTACCAATATTTGCCAAACATAAAATACATACACCAAGGTTAGTCGATATTTGCATTCGTGTGGCTGCGGCTTTAAGCCATCGCTGTTCATGCTTAATCAACTATCAAACTAAATTGAATTTAGAGAGAGGGAACATGAAAAACAAAACTAATACCGAAAAACAGAACTAGTACCTAATATTTGTTTTGTATGGAAGAGCTTTTTTCGAATAGATTTGTTGAATTGTAGAAAAAAATAAAAAATATGTTAAAATATGTATTAAAAGCGAAAATGTGTAAAAATATGTATTTATATCAGAATATGCAAAAATATGTGGAAACAAATAGGGCTTTTCCGCTTTTATTCGTTCCGAAACTCGCAGATATGTATACTACCAATTTTGACTTTGCAGTTCTAAAAAAATATATTTTTTACCTAAAAATCCAGACCGTAGTCATTACTATCACTGCTTGCATATTATTCAATCGAGAAATACATGTTTTTTGGAGGTTAGATGTCAGCTTGAATAATTGCTAGTGACATTTGTTCAAAGCGTAAACAACAATTACTTTCATTTGAAAATGTCGAATTTTATGCCAAAAAAACAGCATTTGCGGGAAGTGTTACTTCATTATTTTTTGTTGAAGAAAAGTGCAGCGGAAACAAATTGTTTGCTTGTGGAAGTTTACGGTGAAGATGCTCCATCGAATACAACATGCAGAGGTTTCAACGATTTAAAGTTGGTGATTTTGACGTAAGAGACAAAGAACGTGAAGGCGGACCAAAAAAATTAGAAGATACAGAATTGGAAGAATTGCATGATGTGGACCCTTGTCAGACCGAAAAACAATTGGCAGAAGAGTTGAATATTAAAAAAACCATGTGTTTCGCAACGTATACATGCAATTGGTTCAGAAGTTGGGAAATTGGGTGCCACACAAATTGAAAGAACGGGACATGGAATATCGGAAAACGATGTGCGAATTGTTGCTTCAACGATAACAAAGGAAGAGGTTTTTGCATCGGATCATCATTGGGGATGAAAAGTTGACAATCCAAAGCACAAACCAGAGTGGGTCAAGCCAAGTGAACTAGGACCGTGGACGCCAAAAGCAAATATCAATGGTTCGAAAGTGATACTTTGTATTTGGTGGAATATGAAGGGTGTCGTCTATTAGGAGCTGCTGAAAGAGCGTGAAACCATTACGGGACAAGTTTGTCGACGACAACTAATGGCTTTAAAGCAAGCTCTAGCTGAAAAACGGCTAGAATGGGACAAAGGACACGATAAGGTTATTTTGCAACATGACACCGCTAGGCCACATGTACCAGTAATATTTCTCCATCGATTCCCTGAATAAGTCACCTGGATTACCTAGTGAATCTTTACATCCCGCTATAGTTCTATTCGGGTTGGGGTCGTTTGTCCACTTTTCGAAATTCCGAAACCAAAATCCTACTTTTCAAAAGCCCGCATTTCAAAAGCCCGCTTTTTTATTTTTTTATGAATGGATTTCTAATTCATAAAAAAATTTAAATCTCGGGCTTATCATAATCGTTTTCTAGTCAGTACAATGTAGTAAATGCATAAAATAATTATTGGTTCCGAATCATGCTAGATTAAAATTCTACATAAATGATTAAAATTTTTCATAAGTGGTTAAGAAATTTCGAAGTCCATTCCAATAGAATTTCAAACTAGATCCATCCAACATGGTCAAAATCCAAAACTTCATCCAAAATTGATGTTAGAATCCCAATCCCAGCTGTACCACCTAAACTTGACCATGATTGGTTAAGAAATTGCTAAGTTTCATTTAAAATGGTCTACTTCCAATTTGGTACATACAAAATTTGAGCATAATTGGATAGAAAATGGCCTCGTTACTCACCAAATTTGAAAATTATTGGTTAAGGAATGGCCAAATTGCATTGAACATGGCCAAATTCCAAAAAAATCATATTAAAATGTAAGTCACACGCCATAGTTTGATCAAGATCAATCAAGAAATTGCCGAGTTCTAACTAAAAATGTAGATAAAAAAAATCCCAAGTTTGAGCTTAAGGCTAAAAATTTAAACATCGTAGATGGGGCTTGCAATTTTAAAAAAGCTTAAGCCTACGGGTTTGTTTTGGGTTAGAGTACTTGATTTATAGACCTAAAAATAAAAAATAAAAGTTTGAGCCCAAAAATTGATTTCCGGCGAACTATCGTGTTTTGGTTCTCTCGAATATACTTTATTTTGTTGTTTTTTTTTTATTTGTATATTACGCTCACTAGTTGATATCGTAGACAGTGCTGTCAAATGTGCTGCTATCAGAGTCTTTTACTACTGAGTCTTTTACTACTTTAGATGGTTTGATACTCCTCCAAATTTATTTCATACTCTTTAAAGTTATACAAGGGTTGCCTGAAAAGTTCCGGCCTCAATATGAAAATGGCAGCACTCGTGCACTGTAAGTTGATGGAAAATCATTTGAGTCAGTGTATAATTGAGTATTTTTATGGTAATAGAAAAGTAGTAGTATCCAGCTGTCATCAAATATTTATTTTTGGCCGTACCAGCTTGGATGACGATGAACGTTTGAGACGTCTAAAAACTGCAACCACTGACGATAACATCCCTCAAGTTCATTCACCAAATGGTACTAGACACCCGTCGAATTAAAGTTAGAGGGATAGACGGCTCTGAATATGTTCAAAGGATGTGTTAGTCACATATTGATACAAGATTTAGGCATGAAAGAGAGCTGCCCGCGCGTCAGACGCCGCGTTTGCTCACTTTGGGTCAGAAACGTGTTCGAATGAATGTTTCTAACGCTCTGTTGGCACAGTTTAGGTGCAATAAATCTGAATTTTTGAGAAAGCTAATTATTGTTGATGAAACTTGTATACACCATTACACTCGAGAATCAAAAATATAGTCAAAACAGTGCACTGCCAAGGGAGAATCGGCTCCAAAAAAGGCAAAGGTTGTTCCTTCGGCTGGGAAAGTGTTGGCGTCTGTTTTCTGCTGTTTCTCCATAGTCATGGAGTTATCTTAGTCGATTAACGTCAAAAAGGGAACTATTACAGTAGCATACTACGTATCATTACTTGACAAATTGAAGGCAGAAATTACGGAAAAAAGACCATTAATGCAGAAAAAAATCGTGCTCATGGTGAAAATCCACGAATAGCGATTTGAAATGCTTCACCACCCTTCCTTACCAGATCTAGCCCCCAAACGACTTGTTTTTATTCCCTAAGCTAAACGTTGTGCTTGGAGAACGGAGATGTTCGTCGAATGAGGAGGCCATTACCTTCGTATACAACTATTTTGCAGAAAAAGACGCGTAGTACTATTTGGACGGATTCAGGAGAGGTGAGCATCGGTGGGAGAAGTGTATTGTCAAGGAGACTATGTAGGCAACAAATTAAAAGGAAACTATTTAGATAAATAAAAATTAATTTAAAGAAAAAATATTTTGGTTTCAGTTATTCTACAAGCATCAAACTCATCAATAATTTTATTCCTGACATATGATTTATATATATTCGTAATTTTACATTCGGCAAGTATAGGACTTCTTTGGTTAATAATTGTGTAAAATTTATTTACTTCATTCCACGAATAGTATCTTATATTGTTCAATATTAAGCTCATTACCGGTAAGATGAGTGTTGGTCGAATAATACAAAAACAAGGTATAATTTGGACAAAATAATTCGAAATTTTAAAAATGGTCCCTTCAAATGAAAACACTCTCCAGAACATATAGAATTTACTTCTCTCTTCAATTCTAAAATGACGGGCCTGATCGTAGATGAGAAATAGGTGCATAGAGAGAGCACAAAACAAAATTGGCGCACCAGCGTGTTTTGGTTCTGTCGTATTTACATATTCTTGTTCTTCATCTTCGATGTTAAAATATCTCAATATGTAATAAACAAAATGGTGGGTGGGAAAAAATTTTGGTGGAATTTTTTAAGATTTCAGAAATATCGGGATTTTTAAAACTCCGATATTTTGATAATTCACGATTTTGTAATTCGGGAAGGCGTACCGACCCGTTCTATATTCTTATTAGTATTTATTCAATTTTATTCAGAAGTATATACACAGCCATTCGGTTGCTAATATTGTGTGCCGTCTGTAGTTAGTCTGAAATATAGACAAAAAATCGATGTGAGGCATCAGCATAAATCTCAGCGATAAATTTGCAGTTGATGCATCATAGCATTCCTATTGCAGCAAATGGATCATATAAGCAACTTACTTTCGATAAAATTGCTAAATTTATTGTAGTCGTACATTAGATTCTCGAATTGCTATGCTAATACGTTCCGCGGAAGTGCGACTCAACTTAGTGGCGCAACTCGAAATTAGAATTCGTGATTAACAAAACAAGTCGTAATTAAGCGAATAAAATGCCTGATTTGGGTTTTTGGAGTTCTTTTCCGAGTACTGAAATTATTTTTCGTAGCGGATCGAAATCCTCATTAACTTCAGAGCCCCTATTATTGAAAACGACCGACTTAGGTTTAAGTTTCTTGTGTTCTTGTCATCGTTAGTGAACAACTAGTACTATTCCATAGTTCGTCTTCGCATCAATCACAGTAATAAATTACATTGTTTCGATTTCGAAAAATACGAAATCGTAAAATCCGACCCATCACGAACCATGAAATAGGGCAAGATGGTTAGATATTATAACCTTCTTGCACTTTGATACGGTCAATAAAGACTTGATTTTGATATAATTGATGAAGGGGACTCTGCGAAACAAATGACCTTAAACCCGGAGCTAAAGAGAATGTGAGTAATGCTGGGTTGAATTCTGTTGACGCTTATAAACTATTGGTTTCTCCGAGTTTACACACTACGTTTAAAATATCTATAAAAATGGTACCTTGACTCTAAATTGTATACCTTCACCTCTAATAGGATTTAGTTTTTCGTATCGTTGACGGCTAACACATAATATTCTTAATAGGTGGCGCCCGCGGCATGCCAGTATGCCTAAGTAGTAGTGTACATTATCAAACTTTATTTTTATTTGTACGTCAATTTTTGTTACTTCCTCATAAACAACAAACAACAAGTAAATTGTAAATATAACTTATTCATTTACCGGTAAGACTCGAATTCCATATACCAATGTAAGTACGTTTATCAAAAAGTATGAAAATCTTATTAGCATACACAAGTATTTGTACTTTCCATATTTGAATTAAATCTAATTATACAAGTGATTACCGAGTTATCGCTTATCAATTTCTTTGTGTTTTGACAATTATACGATTTGAATTTAACCTTGATATTGTTTTTATTTTATTTTATGTTCTGTCAAATCTAATATTTACAGGTGCCAACGTAGTTGTTGCTAGCTTAATCTTGCTATGGAAAAGTATTAGACATTACATGATGAACGTGTTATTTTTATTTTACCCTGAGCGTTTAGGCCAAAGTCAATATTTATATAAAATTCTAAAACCAGTTTTATCACTAGCAAACAATTTACTAGACCTATTGGACCGCAGCCAATATCAAAAAAGCAAATCGCGATTAGCTAGGTTGGTGAATGTTTCATTTATCACGGCTAGCAAATATACATACAACAACAAACTTGAACCAGTGTCATGTAGAAAATATAAAAGTTCAACATAGCCCAAAGAAAACACCTATGCCAATGATTAAAGGTGCTTCTTCGACAGAATTAATTATACCGCAGTTTAAAAATCAAAATCAAAACAGCGAAGAAAAAATTAATTCATCAGCAAATTTAACAATGCTAAACGAAAACAATAGTAATGAACTCAGTGCGACGAACTCTAGTGACCGCGTGGTCAGTGTGAAAATAAACTAGTGCAAACGGGATTGGTATATCACTGGTCAATCTAAAAGAAAACGAAGCCCGAGATCTGCCCAGTTTGCTGGCCGGAGCAAAGTGAGACGGACCGAACGAGGTGTTAACCAAATACCTCTTGACAATCGATTCTCTAGTTTAGATGGTGTTGACCTTAAGCGCCGAATTTGAAAACTAGGAAACCGCCTCCAATTTATTTAAGGGAAGCTTCTAATAATGAACTGGTTAATAGAATCGCAACATTAACATATTCTAAATTTTATATTGCCCCGCTCACAAGGTGTAATATAAACGAAACAAAGATTCAAACCTTCGAAATCGATGGCTTTGAGCCGTAGTTAAATATTTGACAAAGTTGGTACAAAATAGTACACATACCAGCTAAAAAGTTAAAAAGGGCTGACTGTTGTGCTAAAATAAATTGAAAACTGCGTACATGTTAGCGACATACAAGCTGCACTTGCCGCGGAAGGGTTTCATGCCAAATCTGTTGGTAATACAATAAACCAGTTCAATGCATAAACTGCCAAGAATACGCACACATGAAAGCATACCGCACCTTAAATGAAGTTTGTGTTATTTGTAGTGAACTTCACAACTCCAAACAGTGAGGGTTTGCGCAGTGTATCTGGACTGTAAACGAAAAATAAACCCTAAAATGAGAATTGAGCAACGAATGCTCGATATGCAATTTAATCAGAGGGCCATGTTACCAAAAAATACAATAGTCATGATAAAAAGTAACAAACCGAAACCCAAAGTTAATTTTAATGAGGAGGACCTAAACATTCATACCACGGTAAATAAATTAACCGAGACCATCGAAAATTTCATGATGATGATGATGGAAAGACAAATGAGCATGATGATGCAAAATATGAATACGCTTATGCAAATTATAGTCAAACATCAAAAATGACAGTTCTAAAAATAGCTATTTAGAATGCGAACGGGCTCTCGCAACATAAAGCTGGGGTACAAACCTTTTTCTTATCGAACAAAATATAGACATCATGTTAATATCTGAAACGCACTTCACACAAAACATTTTTTTTAATATTACCGGCTATTCCGTTTATTACACCAAACATTTGGATGGAAAAGCACACGGGGACACTGCGTCTTAATAAAAAGAACGAAGCAATAAACGAGAAAAACCTAGATTAGTTATCATCTGGGCATCCCACATATTGGCCTAGAGCAGCTTGATTCTGGTTGTTCCTATAGGAAAAGGATTTAGGAAAAATATTTTCATAGTACATATTCTTGCCACAAAAATTTTTTTTCTGGCATACTATGGTAAACAGGAGTAAATTTTTTCAAAAACAAAATTAAATTGGGAATATTTTTCCTATCCAATTTCGATACGGAAAAAATATTTCCTAAATTATAAAATTTTAGATCAAACATGATTTCTCAGGAGGCCAAAAAATGATATTTTTGACAAAAACACTATATGTATAAATATTTTTCCTAATTCTTTTTCCTATTGGAAAACCAGAATCGAGCTGCAGATAGAAAGAAAATTCCTGATTTAATAGATTTCTGTGTAATACAAGGAATAGCACGCACCAATGCTCAAATCGTTGACTGTTATGATTTATCATCAGAACACTAAGTACTCAAGCATTAAAAACTGAACCACCCCAACGTTTAACAAACAAAGTAACGAAATGGGTTCTCTATAGAAACATAGTACGTAGATTTAAATTGTCATCTGGATGTCCTACTTCGCACACCAGAAGACATTGATGCCGCGATAGAAAACTTTAGACAAATAATGGAAATGGCTGCAAAAAAAACTACTCTGCAGACCAAAAATTCAGAAAAAAATAATAAGCTTTCAAGTAACATTCAAACGTTATTGGCAGAGAAGCCATACGGGAAGAACAAAATTAAGGGATACAGAATTACCTAATTGATCTCACAGCAACAGAAAAAACAGAATACTCACTGTGGCAGGTAGCAAGAAATTTAAAAAGGCCAGAGCTATCGAACCAACCGTTAAGGAAATCATATAGGCCAGAAGTGACTTAGAAAAGGCGATCGCTTTCTCTAACCATCTACAAAAAGTGTTCACCCCAAACGAACAAAATAACGATTGCGTACTACCACAGTTTACGAGGGATGAGTCGAACCCAAATCCAGTAAAATTTAAATGGAAATGCGTTAAAACGGTTAAAAACAGTATAAATCCTAAGGAAGCGTTATGCCATGATCTAATAACTGGAAAAATGAGCAAAGGATTACCAGATAGATGCATAAAATATATAACATATTTTTAAAACGATTACGAGATGTGTATATTTTCCCCAAAAATGGAAAATATCTCAAATTATCATGATTTCCAAGTCTCGTCGTACAAGCCAATAAGTCTACTTCCGATAATTTCAAAGCGTTTTGAAAAGATGCTACTACAAGAACTAACAGCTATATCATCTGAAGGTCGCATTATACCAGATCACAAATTTGGATTTAGGGAGCAGCACGGCACAATAGAACAGGTGCACAGAATTGTAAATACAATTACGCTTTCCTTAGAAGAAAAGAAATATTGCTCGGCAGTTTTCTTGGATATTGTGCAAGCTTTCGACAAAGTATGGCATGAAGGATTAAATCACAAAATTAAAACTCTTCTGCCTAGACAATTTCATGCAATTCTTGAAAACTACTTAGCCCAAAGGATGTTCCAGGTGAAACAAAATACGGCCACAACTGATTTAATGATTTAACCGAGGTAAAGGCAGGTGTACCGCAAGGTAGTGTATTGGGACCTGTGCTTTACTTGTTGACAGCTGAGCTTACTTACTTATATTATTTTCACACAAAAATCGTCAAACAGCATCGAGATAATTACAAGAAGAAGATAGGTTAAAAACTTGGCGGATAAGGACGAATGAATGTGAATCAACACATGTAACATTCACACAGTCACAGGTGGTGGATAGTGAACGACCTATCGATAGGTAGGTTAGCGGTGAAGTAAATAAGCCGTCCCCACCCGCAGCTCTGCTGGGAGGAGAGGCTCAGAGAACGGAGGAGTGGTTAACCTCTGTTCACTAAATTCTGTGTGCCTAGGATACCCAGTAGGGAAAGACGAACTGATGGCGCCATAAAACCATCGACCACAAACCACGGTGAACTGAGCGTCACGTCTTCCTGCGCTCCTAGGTCTCCAGGTAGTGAATGGGGAACCCTATAAACGATTATCCCTGAATGAAATGGGTCCCATTTGTATGGGATATCCATATGAATGGGTGAATGAGTGAGTGAATGCAGGAGGACGGGGGCGAAGGGAGGGGCGGGGTGCTCGTGAACCAATGGGCTGGCTTAAGGTGTTATGCGACCCGTGCTGATGGTCGGCTAGAGTGGGGGCCCATTTAACAAAGCCCAGTCGTGAACGTAACCCTCTGGATACCTGTCGACCTCCAGTTGTATTTAGTCTTACCTGCGTATACGGATCTCTGCGCAGGTGGACCGTACTTCTCCAATACTCGTGGGAAAATATGGAAGATTTAAAACAAAAACAACAAAAACAAGGGAAACGGTAGCCACCAAAAAGCATGAAAGAGGGGAGTAACTCTAACCAGAAAGGTTGAGCTCCCTCATCTGAGGCAGAGGTAAGCGACACCATGGCATCAAAGCCAGGGGAAGCGGAACCGCCAAACAGAAGAGCGGGGGATTGAGAGAGATCCCCCCAGCAAAGCGACGATACAGGGAGAGACGGTCAGTGTTTAGAATTCTGGAGAAACTGGCTACGACCCTTGAGGGGCAGCTTACAGTAGAGCAGAAGGGATCTGTAGTATGGGCTAAGAAAACTGTCGGCTGCGATACATCGGAGAGGGTCCTTGTGTCTAAAAGACAGAGGTGGCGGCACTAAGCGGGCCAAAGTGCAAGTAGGCATGACGTCGGAGACGTTTTGGCATGACCAAGTAGTCCTAAGGAGCAGAAACTGAAGTTATTCAGTGAAATCCTGAAGGAGCACGTGTTGATGCTAGCCGTCATTGACAGAGGTCAGGAAGATGGGAGCATCACGTCGGAGAAGTGGAGAGTAGTGTATAATGCACTAAACTCCATATTCTTGAGGATCCTGTGAGAAAATCCGGGAAAAAAGAGTTGAGGAGGGCACAAAGGGGGTCATGGAGACTCTTCTGCTGTAAAATGGAAGAGGTTTCTGAGACTTCTCGCCTTAGGAAAATTCTATCTACTAACCCAACCAGTCCTAGTTACTTAATTAGACCATACGGGTTATGGACAGCTTCAAGTACGGAATCATGGGAGCTTCTCATTGAGACCTATTTTCCGGGAAGCGTTGGTGCTCGAGGGAGCCTGGAGCTCACTAAACGGAACGAATCCTGTGGGCGCTGAACGGTTTAAGCCTTATAAATCGGCGGGCCGGATCGGATTATACCAGCAGAGATGCAAAGGAAATCTGCAGTTATCCTCCCCTGGCTGGAGGTTATCTTCAGGGGATGTCTGCAACTGGTGTATATTCCTAGGAAATGGAAGGATGTAAGAGTGGTTTTTATCCCGAAATCGAGAAAGAGCTCGCAGGCTTATCCAAAGGACCTGAGGCCTATAACTCTATCATTATTTATCTTGAAAACCTTGGAAAGATTGATAGATGTACTTATTCGAACACAAGTTGAGCCAAGCAACTGGGCAATGTTGCACTATGCGTTCTGTAAAGAGAAGTCGGTGGACACAGCTCTGTACGATCTAGTACGCATGATTAGAAGTCAATTCACTCGCAACAGTTTTGTATGGTAGCATTTATTGACATTGAGGATGCCTTTAATAATGTAAAAACGGAGGCGATCATGGAAGGATTTTCATTCTTGAAGGTGGATTACCCTATAAGTAGGTTGATAAATCAGATGCTAGTAAGCAGGATTATTACCTCGGAACTGGGGGAGTCCACCATTAGAAGGCGGGTGGTTAGAGGAACTCCACAGGGAGTAGTAATGGGTCCATTTCTTTGGAGTGCAGTGGTGAATGGATTGCTGTTGGAACTGGAGAAAGACGGGATGGGGGTTGTAGCGTATGCAGATGATGTAGCAATAGCTGTCTCAGGCAAACATCTGGATACGATTAGGGATGTTATGCAGAATGCACTCCTGAACGTTACGAAATGGGCCGGCAAATGCGGATTATGGATCAACCCTTCCAAGACAGAGCTGGTACTATTTACTAAAAAATATAAAATTCCGGTAGTTAGCCCTCCTACCGTGAACGGCATTAGACTGGCTTTTGCTCAAAGAGCGAGATTTTTGAGCATAATCTTGGACAGTAAGCTCAGCTAGAAGCCGAACATTGTAGAAAAGGTGAATAAGGCTAATGTAGCCATTTACTCGTGTAGGAACGCCATAGGTAAGAGATGGGGTTTGAAACCAGAGCTGGTACACTGGCTCTATACCGCTGTGGTAAGGCTTCTGCTGATGTACGGGGTGGGCGTGTGGTAACTAGCTCTGGAAAAGGTAACTTATTTATATAAGTTACCTTTTCCAGAGCTAGTTACCACACGCCCCCCTTATGGATGTTGGAGAAGGTGCAAAAAACGGCCTGTATGCTTATAAGCGGGGCGCTTAGGACAACACCTACACGCGCTTTAGAGGTTATGTTCCACCTTATTCCAATCGAATTTGTTGGTAAACATATGGCAACTAATGTGGCTACGAGGCTCTTGGCTGTCTTTCAGTGGAAGTGTCTTCGGGACACTCGACGATAGTTAGATCAGTAAGGGGAGAACTGGTGAATCTAGATTATATTAAACCAACGTTATGCTTCGATAAAGGTTTCCGGATCATCTGTCCTTCGAGGGAATCCTGGAGGAACGGATCAATACTGGAAAACGAGGCACTGAATTTTTTCACGGACGGTTATAAGCTAGACGGCAAAGTAGGAGCCGGAGTCTTCTGTAAGAAGCTAAATGTTAATATTTCTGTTCGTCTCCCGTACCACTGCAGCGTGTACCAGGCTGAAGTGGTGGCGAAAGGGGAAGTCGTGACATGGTTGAAGCATAACCTGGTATCCATTAGGGATATCGCGATTTATGTGGACATTCAAGCGGCATTTAGGTCACTAGAGGCGGTTTCTCTGAAGTCACGGGTGGCGCTGGATTGCCGATCATCTCTTAATGAGATGAGCGAGAATTTCAGTATTCAGACAATCTGGGTCCCTGGGCACTCGGACGTCACGGGAAACTGCAGGGCAGACGAACTAGCTAGGTACGGTACGACTCTCCAGATGCAACCGGAACGGGCAGGTCTGGGGAGGCCTATAGCAGCGCTCAAATCGGCGCTCAGTAAAAAGGCAATCGCCTTGACAGATGAGAGGTGGACCAACACTCTCACGTGTAGGGTAGCAAAACAGTTTTGGCCAAAACGACGTGCGGCGCTCCAAGACACTAGAATCCCTGGGAAAAGGAGAGTTAGGATTGGTCGTAGGGATACTGACAGTACACTGTTTTTTTGGGGAACATGTGAGAAGACTGGGTCTAGAGACGAATGACTTTTGTAGAAGTTGTATGGACGAAGAGGAGGAAGAGACGTTTATGCTCGTGTCCGGCACTGACATACAAAAGACATAAGTATTTGGGTGTGTACGATATGGACAGCCTTTCTGAACTCGTGGACTGTGGAGTGCGAGATATTTTACGCTACATAAGTAGCTCTGGTTGGTTTCAGCTGGAGTAAGGAGAGATTGGGTCCTGTGGTGTCACAATGGGCCATTATTGGCCTAAGTGTGCGTTAGCAGCCACTCTAACCTAACCTATCCTAAACAAAATAATTGAACCTCACGGTATTCCAGCAATTGTACTCAAACATTGCTACAACTCCTTCGCTAGGCCGCTTGGCAAACTATTTCACCTTTCAATGAAGATTATAGTGTTTATAAATCATCTGACAAACTATACCGACCGCTTTGTTATCTGTTTTGTCGAAAGTAATGGTTTCTATCGGAAAACCCCGGTTTTCGGAAAAACTGACTTTATCATGAATGTTTAATACGTAAGTACATAGCAAATTATTTATTGAGCTACAAAAATCAGGTTGTTTTAGAAAGATTTACTAGCTGAGGGAAATGCACATGTGGATTCAAAATCCATTATATTGTATGTGTACATGACATTCATGTACATAAACCAATTATAGTTTTATTGATTTTAAGCACAAAACGAAGTTATTTTCGGAATGAACCATTTCTAACCAACAGCAACAAAAAAAGTGAATGCATAGAAAGTGAAAAATTAATCTCTATCAACATTCTTACAAAAAACTTAAACAATTTAGGAATTTAATAGTCGGTCATGTATTGTGGTATTTTTACTATTTTGTGTGATTCTAAAACATTTATGGGGCACGCAAGTTATTTCACAAAACGATATACATAAAACGGAACTATGAAAAAATACGAGAAGCTGCTTCTTACGCCACATCTAAACTATACAACCTAAATTTTATAGACTTCATATAATTTTTTTTTTTATAGATGTACATCGTACACCGAAAAATAATAATAATAAACTAGTTCGCTGCTATTTTGGCGGAACCTGTAAGTGGAAATTACTTTTTACGTGCTTATCGCAATCTAAATTACAGCTGTTTTTTGTGTGTGAATTAAGAATGATTTCGTTGAGAGTTGTTTGCATGTGATTACAATAAATTATACGCTGTATTTGTAATTTAGAACGCAAATGAGCGATGCGGCAATGCAATGTAATTAGTGTATGAGAGGCGTAATACACACCGAAGAAATTGTTTAATAAGTCAAGGTAAAAAATGTTTTATCAAATCATCGATACTTCATACATAATAAGTAGTTGGTCTTGAATTATGCAAATCAAAATTTACTTGTAACCTCGATTTACGTTATTCGTTGTTTTTTAAACATCTAAATATGTTATTATCTCGGGTTTGAGTTCCGGACGACAAAAGACGTTGACAAAAAAAAAACCTGATTAGAAACATTACATAATGTTAGGTTGCATCGCATCATGTTAATTATGAGTATTCATTTCGATACAATTTTAGTTTGTTAGAATTTGTCTGTTAAAAATTTGGACAATTGGAGCCTAAGTATACTCGTAGAACTTAAGTATATAAAAATCGTTATTTCTGTTTAAATTTCAGAATAACAACATGGTCAACGCTAGTTGAAAATTTAATTTTTAAATTTATTCGAATATTTAATACTTCTTTTGTAAATGCTAAACTTTTCAACATTATTGTAGAAATTGAAAATGCTCTCACGGAAGCTGCTACTTCCGATACACAGATTTTCACCAAATTTTGCAAGGATCTCGCAGTTAACGAAAAAATTTTAAGTATGAAGTGCCATTCCGAATAATCAATCCGCCTGGACTGTAGAGATGCCGATTTTTGGTCATATTTTTTTTTCAATTCAACATTTTCGGTAAAATTTAAAAAATGATCTGATCTGAACTAATTTTCTTAAAAATTCAATTTACAATCCTTTTCTTTTTAATCGGGTTTTGCATAAATGTTTTGTACTTGTCAAAATATTTGCAAAAATCCAAAAAGGTCCCAGTGGCTCGATTTCAGCCAAAAGTTTATGGAAACGATTAAGTTTTACCCCGATCAGTAAATCCATCCGGGCTGTAGAGAGGACACGAACATTTAGTCTGACTTTTAAAAATACAATTTTTGGTACCTCGGCGATATAGCGAATATTAAATTTACAAAAATGTCGAGGCTAAAATTATTCATGATTAACCTTTGTTCAACAGACCAGATATCCGGTTCAAAACTCACAAAGCTGCATATATAACAAACATTTGCTAATAGTTCTTTCATTTGAGGGAACACTTAGGCCACGAGTACTGTCGACGTCAGAATATTCTTATTCAAAAATCTTGCACGGTAACAAACAAAACGCCAACTGCCCAATGCCCAATGTTATAGCGAAGAAATTTTCTTTAATTTAATTATTCGGGTTTTGTAGTTCAAATGATCCGTTTTGTGGAAAATATTTTGAAATATTTAATTAAAATTATGGTCAATTTATGTTTATCTCTGGTGACTATAAACAGCGTTAAATAACGAAGGACATTAAAATGTTACATCTATCAATAACTATTAAGAAGTAACAATCCATTTTGTTACTCAGTGCATTGACAATTTTTCTGATTATCATTATTTTGATTAGTTCATAATAGGTATTGATAGATGTCACTAATAAAGTGCTTGATAAGTGCATAGTTTTAAACTGCAAACGTTTAGATCTACGAATCACCGTTTCATTCGGACATTAGGCACTGTGTATTTTGAGTCACCTATAAAATATAAATAAAATTTTAACATAAAATCAAAATTAGATATATGAGAATACGGAGATACGAGTATTGTTTCAGTGCATATACCTTTCCATGAGTGCTCCAAAAAAACTCTACATAGCTCAAAGAAACATGTTGTCATATTACGCTGTTCGATTCGCAATTTTAAACTATTGTTTCGCTACGGCGTAGCTAAAAACCTTGTATAATCAAATCGATGTAGCCAAAGTAGTTGAAATGACTTGACAGACGCAACGAAAGACGTCTGCGCGGTTATAAATGCCCGGCTCAAGCTCAGGGGCGTATGCTTACTTAATTATTGACGAAATATTGTGCTTGATTAACCCGCTAATAATGAAGAACAGAGTCAGTTTAACAACCTAAAGAATGAAAAAAACGAAAATAATAAACTGGATGTGCCAACCCGAACACGGCCGGATATATCCGAGTGACAAGTATAGCATGTCTGAGGCCCTGAAGTCGAGACCAACGAAAATAGGGAATTCCACCTTGCGAACTAGAAGAAATATCGTTGAGTCGACCACTATACTCATAATTATGGTTCGTTCCTACTTTTGGGAATTTATATTATTTTTTTTACAAAGCAAAGCAAAGTTTTCTTAATCCTCAACCTATATTCGGTGACGACATTGAACAGGACCAAATCGCTTCATGGAGCAGCTAAAACCAATATGGTGACAGGAAACTATTAGCCTTTAATTAAACAAAATGTACCATGAAGGCTCAAATTTAGAACTCATACAAAGATAATCTTAAAATTATAATAATAGAGAACTAAGGAAGGAAAACCAATACGCTACTCACAGCGCGAGTATCATTGACAGAAACGTATCCTTTGCTTTAAGCCATTTAAATCAACCGGTCAGGTTTATTCCAGCAGATATCCAAACCAACTCGGGAAATTTGTAGATGTAGCTGCAAAAAACCTCCTTTGTACGCCTTTAACAATGTGAAGACGGTTTATGGAATAGTTGTCTCTGGCGAGTGGGACGACGTTCTCGTCTAATGGGAACTCCAATATTGACTTAACAATAGTCAACAGAGCCTTGCTGGGCTCGATAGTTGGGTGGTGTGTAAGAGAAAATTGGACATCTAGTGACCATAGAGTCATCACCTTTGAGCTATCAAACGCGCCACAGAATGGTCCTCTTGCAAGTAGCAAAACTCCGAGATTTGCCATAAAGATAGCTGATTGGGGTCTATTTGCTAGATACCTGGTCGGCTCTTGGGACAGTATAGAAGCACTTCCTGAAATTAACTCAATTAATGATCGTGTGGAGCTGATCTCAACGCAGTTAACCAGTGTCTGCAACAACTTAATTCCTAAGAAGAGAGTGTCAAAGAGACGTAACAGTTGGTGGAACTCTAATCTAAGGAAACTTAGATCCTCGATGCACACGCTCAGAAGAGCATACCAGAAGGAGAGGAACCAAATAGCAAAAGAGTTGAAATTGTCTCTCTTTAGAGCGGCAAGGAATAAATACTTCCATGAAGTATTTATAGCTAAGCAAAGTAGTTTCCAAAGGTACGTCACGGAACATCGCAATAATGACCCATGGGGACTTGTATACAAATTTGCCGCCGGCAAAGCAAGACCACCTGAAGTCTTAAACACCATCAGAAAGACAAATGGAGTCGTCACTGATACGTGGCATGACACACGCTTGGATTTACTAAACTCGCTTCTGCCGGACGAAACGCCTGACGTTACTGGGTTTCAAGCAGAGATGCGCGAGATCGCCACCAACAATAGTTGGATATCTGATGCTGAAGACCCCCCTTTCACGTGGGAAGAGGTCACCAGAGCCCCTACTTGGTTTAAGCGTAACAAGTCTCCCGGACTTGACAACTTGAACGCTGAAATAATTCAACTAGCTTCCATAGTAAAATTATTAAACAGCTGCCTAAAATTTGGCTACTTCCCGAAGGTGTGGAAAAAGGGTGAAATGATTATAATCAGGAAACCTGGGGATAGAGATCCACTTTCTCCAAAATCTTATAGACCAATCATGTTGTTAACTGTCATGGGGAAACTCCTAGAAAGGTTACTAGCGGTTCGTATCTCTCCAAGAATCGAACAGAGCGGACTATTCTCGGACAAACAATTCGGCTTCCGACGTAGCATGTCTACTGAAGACGCGATAGTCCGCCTAACAAACACTGTCAAAACCCAAAGTTCAAAATATGTTATGGGTATATTCTTGGACATTGCTGGAGCATTTGATTATAACTTAACGTGGCCATCGCAAGTTCACCAGTTTACAATCTCCCTGGAAACATCATGAATGTTTTAAGAGTTACTTCAACAAACGAACCGCAGAAATTAGAGACAAATATGGTTCAGCAACAAAACAAGTTACAAAAGGATATCCTCAGGGTTCAATCCTAGGTCCCCTAATCTGGAATATCGTGTTTAACACGAGCATGATGAATAACCTTGACGAAATAGCATTCGCAGATGACAAAGCCATTCTGGTGCACGGCAACTCGAGGCTCGAACTTCAGCGCCAGGGTCAAATCGCCATAAATAACATGATACAATGGTGTGAAACAAACAAGTCACTATCTGTAGAAAAAACAGTGATGCTGCAGCTAAAAGGCAAATTTGACTCTAGTCGACCTCCAACAATATGACTAAACGGTCAAAACATGAAAATGGTCAAGTGCGTTAGATATCTAGGAGTTGGCCTAGATGAACGAATTGGCGTAACATCTCACGTTCTTAGAGTCTATAAAAACGCTAAGAAACTATTCCACTCATTGGCGAGAGTGTCAAGAGAGGGATGGGGACTGAATCACAAAACACTTGTAATAATTTACAAACGTGTGACGGAGGCGCTTTTCACGTATGCCGCAGCTGGTTGGTATAACAGGGTAAACTGTCACGACATCAGATCACTGGAAAGTGCTCAGAGGAATATTCTGCTAGGAGTAACAAAGGCCTATCGAACAGTATCTAAAGACGCTGTTGTGGTTCTGGCCGGCGTGCTCCCGGTGGATATTCTAATCAAAAAGCGAGCGCTCATGTATCACCTAAGAAGAAGTGCCATAAATGGAACAGGTGACCATATACATGACGCAGATAGTAGACAAATTCAATTTAGCACCAAAAACGAAATAGAGGAAATGGCGATTGACCTTTGGCAAAGAAGATGGAATGAATCAGCAAATGGAAGGCATACATTTGCATTCATTCCAAACGTAAAGATCGTCTAAAAATTACACTGCAAATAACAAGCTCGATTAGTCAAGTCATCTCTGGGCATGGTAAGTTCAAAGCCTGCCTCCAGAGATTTAAAATAATAAACAATTGTCGATGTCTATGCGGCTCGGAAGTAGAAGATGTAAACCACCTACTTTTCGAATGGGACGAGGTGACAGTCAAGTCATTAAAACGAAAGTGGCTTGGTAATTCAAACATACATGAATTACCACTACCAAAATTACTGAGTGCCGAAGTACTCCCACAGTTTCGGGCATATTGTGCCGAACTGATCAACGTCTTAAAAGAACGTAACAGTGCGCTAGAGTAGACCGGTTACCCGGACGGTAATGCAAATATTGCAAAATGATGCTTGTGACCTGATATATATATATTTAAAAATTCTTAGTTTAAGGTTATACCTAGATATAAGAATTAATGTAAATTTTACGGGAATGTTGACTACGACTAATAATTGAATTTAGTTCGCATGTTGAGACTTAGAAAGATTATATGATTCGATCAAACTTGTAATACGAGCTTATATCTGACTCTTCAACAGTTTTACGAGAAAACAGCATAATCTAATCATGTTTTTAGGATAGAATGAGAGCTTTTCTCGCCTTCGTTATAAATATTTTATTTAATTCCATTTACTAGAAATGTGCAAACGTTGAAGATAATTCCGAGTGTTAACTGGTAGATAATACCGAACGTCTAGATCCTTCCAAAGACTGTTGTGTTTTACCACCGTATAGTTTGGGTTTAGGTTGTGGCGCTTGTTAGTTCGTATATGTATGTTTTGAAGACTTCTTTATAGCTCACAAACCGCAGTAACTTTCGTTTTTTTTAGGTTTCCTGAAAAGTTTCTTGCAGTTTTTTTGTGGTTTGGCTGTCACCACCTTGGTGGCCGAGGTAACGTATTAAATCGTGTTTCGTTTTATTATTTGTTCGCAATTTCGCTCCATCAGGTTTGGAATTTGCGAGTCGGATTTATTGAGCCACGTGACACTTTAAACATTTCGGTGTTCAGCGTGCGCGAATCGTGAAAATTGTAATTCGTACAAACACAGCGGAGATGGTGGCCTAGGATTTTTCAATAATTCGCTAAGAGAACTCACATCTAAAGTAGCTTTATTGAAAGCATTTTTGTATTGATACTGCAAGAATTTTTAGTGGGTTTTGTATCCACTCGGTTTTAGAAATAACAATGACTAGAATACGAAAGGTCGTCGCTACACTTTCCAATTACTTTCTCACTACTTAATAAAATGTGAAACAATTGTTGTTGTTTTAGTCAAAACTTCCCACCTATTATTTAAATGTTCACTTACAGAAAATATTGCACATATACATAGGTGGGAACTAAAACTGAATGAAAGAGAGAATTCTCTTTCTCATTCTAATGTGTCCTTCTCAGGATTACTACAACTTTCCTTCTTTACCCTTTCTTTACCCTAATAATAAATTTTCTCAAATGGCGGTTGATATGTTCTCCCCGTCATACGGAAGAAAGCTGATGTTAACCATGTATATGAAGATAGCAAAAATTCCATCCCCGAAAAGTGCGATGGCAACACTAATTAATGCTATCATGACATTTTTTTTACTCTCAGCCCAAAAAATCCCCACATTTTTACTCTCAGCCCCGAAAATTTACTGTCATGACAGCTAAAACTATCATGACACAAACATTTTTCTGGGCTGAGAGTAAAAATATTGAATTTTGGTGAAGGAGGAATACTTAAAGTAATTTTTAATTTTCGCTGTCAGTATTTGACGTAATTTTACTTTACGTATTCATCGAGAAAATCAGGTAAGGAGTATACATTTTGGAAATTTTTTAAATGCAGGATTGTTTCCTATCAGTTTTCCAATTTTTTATTTTTATTTTTATTATAACTAATTGCTTTGTCAAGCTTGCAGACACAGATTAACGAGTTGTTATCGCTCTTATCGCTTCTTCCTATAGTGCCACAAATGTTAAAAAAATTAACTATCAGTATATACAAAATATTTTTTAGTGTAATTTTAATTCGTTGTATGCCTTAGAAGATGGGGCTGCAAACCCCCGCTTTTCCACAATTCATACAATTCTTCAAGTGCCAAACTAAGTAAAAAAAATTTCCTGGAATAATTGCCAAATTTAGATTTATTGCTATAATTGTTAATTAAATGTCGCAATAGTATACATAAACATATATAGTATTGCCATAAGCAACTTTTTCGATTTTCGGTGATAGAAATTTGGGCTATCTTCACAAAAGTATATTAACCAGAGAATTTGACAATCTATTGGGAGTATAACTTAGTTTTTAGATTTTTTTTTGCAGAAAAAACACGTTTATTTCTAAGAAATGGTAAATTTTATATTAATCAAAATATTTTCTATCGTTATCTATGACTTTTGACCATCTTTCTGGCAATTTATGGATTCCATCGAAAAAAATTGTTTGTCTTTTGATGCGATCCATTCGTCAAGCCATTTTTTGATTTCTTCGTGGATTCTGAAGTGCTGGTCTTGAAGATCACTTTGCATTGTTCGGAACAAATAGTAATCTGATGTGGGACAATCTGGTGAATACGGAGCATGCAGTATAATTTCCCATTTAAGTACTTTCATCATATTTTTTACTTGTTTTGCGACATGTGGTCGAGCATTAACGTGCAGCAAAATCACTTTACAATGTTTGTTGGCTGGAATCGGACGATTTTCGTTCAATGCATGTTTCAAATCTATCAATTGTTATTGTTAAAGTTCACCAGTAATAGTTTCGTTCGGGTTTAGCAGCTCATAGTACACCACTTCTTTCTGATCCCACCAAATGCACAACATAACCTTAATTCCATAAATGTTTCGTTTTGCTGTTGATGTGGATGGTTTTGGATTATGGTAGGAAATCCAATTTTCATCGCCAGTCACAATTTGAGACCAAAATGCTATCTTTGGTGTCTTGTAAGCAAAGAATTGCAAACCATTAAACGATTTTCAATGTTGGCTTAGTCGGTACCCATTTTCCTCCTTTTTGAATCATTTTTATGGCATGAAAAATTTTACTTATGGCTGCTTTAGTGCTGACATCAAAATCACAATGTTCACCATAAGTTTCTTGAAGCAAATGAAAACTTTCAGCAAGTTTTTTCTTTTGATTAAAGCAAAAAAGTAATGCTTCCATCAAATGCTGTTTTGTTGGTAAGAAATTCGACATTTTTAAACGGGATTAAAATATATGTTGTTTACACTTTCACGAATAATGACAAACTAAATTTTAATGTGGAATGTCAACACTTTAAAACGCCGTAGGTGTCATTGAAATAGAATGTTTGGTACTAAAGTTACGCCATCTCTTAGAAAATCCAAAAAACTAAGTTATACACTCAATATCTCACTGCTAGCAGTAGTTAAGTCATCGGTGCTATGATCATTTAACAAAAACATATTTAGTGAGAGCACAAGAACGAAACTTACTTGCTCTTTTGCATATAGCAGTGATCAAATAGAGTCCTGGGTCTAAGTACCTACCTGGTATCCACTGACACAAGGTTCTAGGATTCAGATAACCGCAATTGATGGGTAAAAAATTTGAGTATTTAGAATAGCTCGTCAGCCCTCACCTCCTCAAGTTTAGTAAGTGATCGTCCCTTCCCTAGACACTTCCGCATCGGTCGAGCAGTTTTTCACTACTTTCTACTTGACTTAGATTTTGGGTAACCTTTGGTCCCGCCTCCGTGACAAGTACCTCAGCTTGTATGGGAGTCCCCAATTTATTGCGCTTTGTCCTTCTTGAATGGCATTAATGTAACTGAATCCATAGCTGGATCTACCAGCTTCACAACTTTCCAGTTGGAAAGTCACGAATCAGGATTACTGATTCGTATAGCATTTCAACCCTTTTTTTGGTAATGGTTAAAACCCTTTTCACCATACTCCAATTTATAGAGATATCGTTGTTCTTGTTCGTTCTGTTCGCCAACGAAATTTCAGTCACATCTCTTTGAGCTTTCCAGGCCCTCTTCCTGGTTTAGTAATTAGGAAAACATAGTTTTTTCGAAACGCCTTAGTAAACAAGCCCTAAATCTAATTTGTAGTTCATCGATCTATATAAGACGGCGTTCGGTTATAATTTTTAATTCTATCTAGACTACCTACCAACAACCAAAAATCTATTTCAAACCTGAAACATTATGATATTGTTATTATTTAGCCGGTTGCGTTGTAATGATGAGGTAAATGAGGTAATGACTCAAATTTAAATGTTTCTTGCTATTTTAATTGCTAAATACACGTTTTTATAAAAACTGTAATTGATGAAATTAAGTTGCATGTATAAGAATTTAATGTGTTTGACCCGATTCAAAGAAAATAGGTAGAATTTATGGTAAAATATAAGAATTCTAAAAATACACGGTCGTGCACGTATAGTTTAATCGGCATGCATATTCCATAAAATATGATACCGCCGGGAAAACAATTAGAAGTGCGAGAAACACCTGTTCAATATTCGAAACGTGCGGCTATAAAATATTTCATGTCGTTTTATATTACAATTACACGTACGAAAATAGTGTTTGTGGTAAAAACTAAAAACCTATCAAAATTCTAAATAAACTTCAAGTTTTGAATACCTTGAAATTACTGAAAACAATAAATGCGCCAACACATTTTTTGATACAAAGAATTTTCGTTTTCTGCTTATTAATGGTAAAAAATTTGGCCCAATAAAATTGATCGATAAATTTATATTCGCGTTGCTTTTAAATTTATTCATGTCTGCACTTATTATGGTGCTGTGGTAGGAGTAAAAATTAGTTTTAAACTTTATAGGCACCAAATTATAGGCAAAATTCCTGTTGGCCTTGTTTTGTTTCTTTCGGATTTCGACTAGTATTTTGTACATGGTATTCGATCGCAGTAAGGAATAGTCAATATAAATACTTATCATACTTACTTATTAATTAACACACTATATCTTACGCGTCTGTTGATTGGTAGCCTTTGGTTACATAAAATCCTCGATTTAGCGAAACTTAGACAGTCTACAGGGTACAGCTTCAGAGCTACTTATGTATTATAAATAGGGTTAGTACAGTAAATGAAGGTATCAACCTATAAGTTATTAGTTGCGATTTTAATTTTTTGGTGATAAGTGGGATTTGGTACCTCATTAACAATGAGACCGAGTTTTCAAGAAAACATTTTGTTGTAGGGGGAGAAAATGGCCCCAAAAGACCTGGAAAATCGATTTTCCGCGAATATCTCCCAAAATATGGCAGTTAAAGATATTTTGTTCAGATAAACATTGAAGATCAGTTAATTATCTACAAAAATGGTCCGATTGATTTTTCCAAAAAAATTACCGTTTCCGAGATAAACGGGCCCAAGCGCACTTAGAATATTGAGTTTCTGTGTTGTATGCCGAAGAGCACAGTCCGTGCATTTACACATGAGCGGGCGGACAAATTATTCAATAACCTTGTTAAAAATGCAAATTTTCTCATGATTAAAAGTTCATGTGAAAGAGGAAATCTACCGCTATCATACCCTGTGACTTGAGTCAAGTTTTAACTCTTTGGCCATATTGGAAAAACGGGTCAAACTTTCTGCTCCCGCGCAATTTTGACCCTGCCAGGAATTTGTTCCTATTTTTTTGTATTGCACTAATTTGCTCCAAATTTTCTTGATTATGGGTCCTCAGAAGGTCCTTTGTCATCTGTGAAATTTGTATAATCTAATTTTCTTCCATTTTGATTAAATTTTGTTTGTTGAATCCCAATTTTTTGCTGTTTTTGGAGCGCGGGGAAATTATGTAAATAACCACCAATTAAAAATTCATACATGATCAGATTGGTCTCTATTACATATCATTTGAAAGCTGAGATCCTACTTTTCGGCTGTGTAATTATTTTTTTCACAAAATCGGACATTTTCCAATAAATTTGGAAAACGCGTGCTCAAAGCAAAAACGCACTTTTTCTTTTCGTGACTTTTTTTCCCAGCTCTTTATTTCTGACGTTTTGACACCTCGACTAGTATAATGGTGGAATTCTCAACTTTTCATCAATGACATATATAAAGTCATCTCATTGATACGTGGGGAAAACCCGAGTCCTAAACGTAATGCTATAATTTCATTACTTTGTTTTCTTCCGTCGTTCATCGCCTGTGTGCTCTATGGTTTCTATTTCATTTTTTGAAATAGAACGGTCAGCGCATTTGTATGTGCAGGACATGAGAAAGTACCTCGAAAACATGGAAAAACTTCACGAAAGTCAAGGTCATCGTGAAAATAATCGTCGACTAGTTGAATATCATAATTTTGTTCGAAACGAGTGTTTAACACTATCGGGCGTACAGACAAATTTTGGTCGGGTAACTTCACTGACATGACGATTGAACAAGACTTCATGGGAATGGTTAAAGTTAGCGGCGGATTAGTTAACCGTGGATTCAATACGAGTGCCACTACCAAGTTCATCGCATCCCTTCCTTTCATGGTTGATATTTGTAATCAAATGGAGAAGTTTTGCGAGATCCGTTACATCTCCAGTGACCAGCATGTAGATGCCCGAGACAGCCGGATAGATCGCGATTACGAAAACTTGGCTTAGTTAAAGGGGTGGATTGAAATACGCAACCCGTTCCCACATTTCGGGAAGCGATATAACTTCCGCTTTTTCGGGAAAGGAAAAACGTCAATAGTCGCCAAATTAGAGGGAAAGATTACGAAGAACAGAGACACGGGACTGGAAGCGGTCATTGAAAGTTTTAAAAACCATAATCTTCCGCACGAGACTGTATTTCAAACTGTCATTGCGTCAATGTACAGTGATGATGATACACAAACCCTGACAAAAATTAGATCCGAAATCTTCAAGCGATTCACCAGAGATAGAAACAGAAACCAATCCGCGCTCAAACTAGCAACTTTGCCACCCACACCTGAAGCTGCAAGGCAACACCTTTATCGGGTATATCTACAAGCCCAGCAGTGGCTCGGAAACGAAACGTCACCAGAAAAATGGGGATAGAAACGTGTAGGGGTATACTCATGCCGGTCCAAACCACTAAAGTTAGCGGTTCCGGAACTCTTAAAGATGATATTTTGTCAATGTAAGAAAGTATGTAAGGGAACATGTTCATGCAAGAAAGCAGGGCTACCATGCTTATCTATTTGTGGTTCATGTTGTGAGTCCCGCCAGTGTTCAAATTATAAAGACAGCCAAGATACGTTATCTGAAGAGGTAGAACTTTAGAACCAGAAGGAGTTGTTGGCGAGGGCGACGTTGATGACCAAGAATTATTATTGGAGTCTTGTGACGGGGACTGGTGATTAACAGATTTGTGTCATAATTTCAATGTATTTTTATATATTTTTCTATAATAAAAAAAATTTAAAGAAACTTTATAACTCTTTATTACAAAAACCTCGATCCGTATGGTTGCAAAAAAATTTGCAAAAATTTGTCGAGAATCTGCAAGAAATTGTTGTTGAGTATTATGGGTAAATATTCTTCACTCTTTAGAGATTATAGTTTTCGTTAGGAAAAACCTCATTAGACAATAGTTTGTCATATGGGCAAAACTGATTTTCGCTAGTTTTTCGCCAATTGGTGGGGTCCATCCTGCTCTAATTAATCTTATGGTCTGCTTTTCTAATAGGTATAACTTGAGCCCTCATCTCCGAGAAAAACAAGACGCTCGGGAACATAAAATTCTTTAAAATTACATGGTTTATCGAACGCAGTTTTTAAAATTCGGTTTAAGCCCGATATCTACCCGAAATCAATAAAAATTATTCTTATCGGAATACATCGAAAATTCATAAGAATAAAACAATCATCTATCTAACTACCGTGTTAAACAAACATTTTAGAAATTTCTAGCCTTTTTATTTAAAATTTTCGTAAAAGCGAGAATTTTCTATACGTTTAAATAAAATATTATTACTCTTTCTCTTTCCTATTTCGCTGTAATAAGAATGATATGCGAAATCATTTTAATGCATTTTTAGTTAATTTTGGGAATCTCAGTGCAGCACGTGCAATAAAAAAATCTATACGTTTTATTCATTTATTTAAAGATTAAATAAATAAAGTGATTAAATAATAAAAAAATATATTCCTTCGTCGTTATTTGAAGTAATGGATAGTAAATGAAAAATCCCATCCAAGTACAGATTTTGTTCGAAACGTGAGAATTGAGTGTTGAGTTTTGCTGCTGTTTCACTAACCTACTAGGTGTATTTCCTGTATTCATTAATACGACCGGTAATGATGTGAAGGCCTCTAACACTGCGGTACCTCTGCTACTGGTTTCTCTACTTCCCCACTCTACGCCCCAAGCATTAAAATCCTCGGCTATGAGCACCGGGTTGTGGCTCCATGCATCATCTGTTAATTGAACGAGAAATGCTTTAAATTCTTCAATCGTTGCGCTCGATTCGATCTATCTGAAGCACAACATCGTCTATCAGTCCGAATTGCAACCTCATAGTGAACGTAACAATTTTGACAGCGAATAAACATAAACTTTATCTTTTGCGATAAATTTAAGTTTTTTGTGTGAATTTAAATATAATTTAGTGTAATTGGTGTGGCAAACAATTAGTTTTAGTGCAATAGTTATTAAAAGGTGGTGGACAATAAATTAAGAGTAAATTTAAGTGAATTGTGTTGTGTGTGGCAACAATAACAAAAAAAACAGTACTTTTTTTTTGCTCTGACAGAGTGTCCCGTACCAAGACACCAATTTTTTTTGTTTTTACCGTGACAGGGTGTCCAATACCAAGACACCAAAGTTTATATTTTAAGGCGGTAACT
This sequence comes from Nephrotoma appendiculata, assembly GCA_947310385.1. Lineage (NCBI taxonomy): Eukaryota > Metazoa > Arthropoda > Insecta > Diptera > Tipulidae > Nephrotoma > Nephrotoma appendiculata. Next base: position 317,029,828 of record OX371223.1, read on the forward strand.
GCCTGCGGGCAGGATACCGGGACAGTTTGAAAATAGATTCTCGCCTCTCGTGGATTCGAGAGGGTATGCAAGGATGGACGAAAACAAGAAAAGGCGGCGAAATTTGTTCGACGATCCAAAGTTGACACATAAGTATGTCGTAATAAAAAGGATCGACGAAGGAAACAAAACCTTTAACGGTGTATCACCATTTTACATAGAGAAGGGTCTATCTATGATTACAACGCAGATCAAAGAGACGCAACGAACGAGAAACGGCGAGCTGTTGGAACTCTTGGACAAGGAGGAGGCGTTTAACAAAATATTAAGTGCTACAAGACTTGGGGACATGCCAGTTAAAGTAACAGAGCACCAGTTTTTAAACCAAACAAAAGGCGTTGTATACTGTAGAGACCTACTTATGATGAAAGAGGAAGAGATCGCAAAAGAACTAGAAAGTCAGAAAGTAGTTAAAGTAGAAAGAATTAAAAGGAAAATTAACAACGAACTAAAAGAAACACCACTGTTAATAATAACTTTTAACACTACCGAGTTGCCTTTGAACATAAGAGCTGGGTTCTTAAGATTGGATGTAAGGACGTATTATCCCAATCCAATGAGATGTCATAATTGCCAGCGATATGGGCACACAAAAGCTAGGTGTGAGAGAATTCCAGTATGCCCAAAATGTGCAAAGTGTTTACCAAACGGACATGACAACATCGCATGTGAACCCATAAGCTGTGCTAATTGCAAAAGTGAACACACCACGCTTGACCAGAAATGCCCAATATTTCAAATGGAGAAGGTGATAATTAAAATTAAAACAGACGAAAGGACAACGTATTACAAAGCAAAAGAGGTTTATTACCGAATGAATGCAAACACCACGGGAGCGCAAACAAAACGTTTATATAGCGAAATAATTGGACAAGAGAACGAAAAAAACATCACATTAAATACAATAAACAGACAACCAAATAATAGTACACAGCAAAACAACAACTGTAAAAATAACAATAATAACAGTAATAATAATAACAACAATAATAAAAACAACAATAACAACAATAATAATAATAACAGTAACAATAATAATAACAATAAGAAGAATATTAATAACACAATACAAACGGAGCAGGAAAAAACAAAAACAATTACAACACAAGAGCCGGGACAAAGCGGCACTAAAATTGTCATCAGAGCAGTGGCAGAAAAGAACAGTGAAGCTGTATTAACAAGAAGATATGTAGTTATCAATCCCAACGAGACGCAGACTATACAGAACAAGGATCAAGGTATGAGTGAGGATGAATATTAGAGGGAGAGAGGGAACAACCGTTACCTTTGCTTTAAAGGGTTTTTCCCTTACGCTTTTCCTTTGAATGGTAGAGCGAATGATAAGATCCAATGAATGTATGATAATTGGTCAGATAAATATTCGCAGCATATATGCTAATGGCGATATGTTGCGAACTTATCTGGCCAAAAACGATGTGAATGTGATGCTTTTGTGTGAAACTTGGGAGCGTGAGGGTAAGACGTTTCGTGTAAGTGGGTACAACCTTCTGTCCAGACCGAGGGCCGATGGCTTCGGCGGAGTGGCGATATTGGCACGGAGCAATATCAGTCTGGTCCGTTGTGGCATGCCGACATTCGAGCGTATCGAAGTCATCGCTGCCAAAACTCGAAATCTGGACAGAAATTTGTTATTTGTGAGTGTATATGTAGCTCCTTTTGAATCAGTGAGTGATAGAGAAAAAAACCTGAGAGATTTTCAAATTTTGTTTGACTGGATGGAAGGGAAAAGTGACGTGATTCTAGGGGGTGATATGAATGCGCATTCGAGAGTATGGGGTGTGAAAGAAATGATGCTTGGGGAAACTTGTTGACTCACCTCATTCTGGATTCCGATCTCGTAATCTTGAATGATGGTGGGCCAACTAGGATGGCGTGCGTGGGGTCGACAGCCAGTGCGATAGACTTAACTTTAATGTCTAGCGGATTGGCGGCCCAAGTCACTTGGAACGTTACGGATGAGAATTTGGGTAGTGATCATTATTTGATCAGGATGTGGTTAGGTGGTATAAATGTTGAAATAGACCGTAAGGACATTATGAATGGGAAGAAATGGGTCGAACGTATGAATGAGATTCTCATAACGAATGAAGCAAATGAGGTTAACCAACTTGAGGATGAAATAGAGAGAGTGAATGAAATGTGCACTATAAAAGTCAGAGGGAATGAATTCAAGGTGAATGGTTGGTGGAATAATGAAATCCAGTATTGGTATGAAAGGAAACGGATAGCTTTGAGAGAGTTCAATAGCTGTATATGTCATGAATGCAGAATAAATTATGGAAGGATGAATGCAAAATTGAAAAAGGCTATCCGTAGAGCGAAAAGGAAAAGTTGGCGGGACTACGTGGCCAAAATGACACATAGAACCACAACTAAGGATGTATGGGATAAATTTAATAGAGTGAGAGGTTATAGAGCGCAAGGCAGAAATGCAGTGTTAGATGACAGAGAGAATGGAGGTGTCTTTTTACAAATGATGATGGATGTACGTAGTAACTTGAGCGATAGATATGAAATTTTGTTACTTGACAATCGAAGCGAATTGATGAACGATATGTGTAAGGAGTTCGAATGGGAGGAGTTCCGAGGGGTTTTAGAAACATCAAAATCTACTACTCCCGGAACTAACAGAATGAGTTATAAAATGATTGGCAGATTGGAATTCGAAGCCAAGGTGGCCTTGCTTCGAATTCTCAATCAAGTATGGATGAGTATTCAAATACCGGAAAAATGGAAGGAAAGCAGGGTGGTACCTATTCCTAAAAGGGATCGGGACAGAAATCTGGCAACAAATTACAGGGGAATATGTATGTTGAACGTATTTGTTAAAATTGTGAATGGTATGATGAAAGCTCGTATAGACAAATTTGTGAATGAGGGTAATTTGTTGCCGGAAACCACCTTTGGATTCCGTCGCAACCACTCTGCTAATGAATGTGTAGAAAAGTTTGTGTGGGAAGTTCGGAAGGAAAATAAGCATGTTGTGGCGGTATTTTTGGATATTGAAAGAGCATATGACTACGTGGTTCCGGGGAAACTTTATCAGATCCTTATGGGTCTGGGGTTTCCTTGGAAAATTTGCAAATGGGTATATGAGTTCGTGAATGAAAGAAAATTAGTTGTGTGTGGTAGAGGGTACAGGTTGGAGGGAGCGGTGAATATGGGCCTCCCCCAAGGTAGTAAAATTTCGCCGACTCTCTTTAACCTTTACACGAGTTCGATACATAGGTTAAACTCCTCGGACAAAGTCATTTTGCAATTTGCAGATGACTTTGTCCTGATGGGCAAGGGGAGGTCCATAGAGGAGGCCTTGAATCGGGCTCAAGAATGTGTGAACCAAGTAACAGAATGTTTGACTGAAATGAATTTGCACGTTAATTCGAGAAAATGTTGTTGTATGACGTTTCGCACGAATCGTAGGGTTGATGTGCAAGTGTATAACGAGCAAATTGAGTGTGTAAATTTGAATAGGTATTTGGGAATCTGGATTGATAAGCGATTGAGTTTTAAAGTGCATATGGAAAAAGTTGCCGATAATTGCAAGAGTAGGTTGAATGTAATCAAAAGGGTGAGCAAACCGAAATGGGGAGCTCATCCTGGTGTGACTGATATGTTACGAAAGGCGCTAGTGTCATCAAAAATTGCGTATGGACTGAGTGTATATGGTGATGAGTCCAAAGTCGGTTTTAAAAAGTTGATGAATGTGGAGAATGCATGTGCTAGAGTGGTATTGGGGGCGATTAACTCAACCCCAATACACACTTTGTGGTCTGAATTGGGTGATTCACCTCTTAATTATAAGAGGGAGTGGATCACCGTGCGAGAGACTGTGCGAATGTTGACTAAGGACAATAAATTGGTGAATGAAATGAAAGAGAGATTGCAAAGAGGGACGGACTACCAAAAGACACAAAGATCACGGGTGATCCTGGAGAATATTAATGTATTTTCCAAGATTCGACCGGTAAATCCGAAAGTCCCTCCGAGCAATCTAATGGTGAGTTTGAATTTTGGTGATACAACAAAAGCGATGATGAATGAGTTGTCGGTTAAGAGTGAGTTTCTAAAAATGCGAATGAATTATTTTGCGCATGTGGAAGTGTATAAAGATGCGAGTGTGAATGATGATCGAGTAGGTGTAGGAATTTTTATTCCATCAATAAGAAAAGAGAAAATGCTACGATTGAATGCCAGTATCTGTATAATGAATGCAGAGTTAATTGGAATTATGGAAGGGATCAAGTTGGCAATGACACAAGGGAGGAGGAGAGTAGTATTATTCTCCGACTCCCGGAGTGGGTTGGAATTAATTAGTAAGGGTGGGGGAACTCATGGTAATGTGTATGTAGAAATGTTGTATGAGTACCTTCAATCTTGTGGGAGTGAGGTCATTCTTCAATGGATACCTTCACACCTACAGATTGAAGGTAATGAAAGAGCCGATATGCTTGCAAACAGGGGTTGTTTGATTGAGGAGGTAAATGAATATGAATGCATGGATGCAAGAGATGTACTTCGCATGTTTCAGGTGAATCTGTGGAGAAAATGGGAGAGAGAATTTGTTGAAAAATGTCAGATGAAAAGTAGGAAGTACTTTGAGTTGGTTAGGTCTCCTTTGAGCCAACCTTTCTTTAAGGTACTCAAGGGAGATACTAAAATGATACGAACAATGGAACGTGTGAGACTGAATCATGGAAATTGGAAAGAATGCTTGAAGAAACGCAAATTGATTGAGTGTGAATTATGTGACAGCTGCATGGTTGTGGAGAACATAGAGCATTTGATCCTAAAATGCTCAGCATTTGAGCAGACTAGACAAATGTTCGATGTTATCATACGAATGGGAATGAACGTGTATAAGAATGTGTAAGAATTTATTAGAATGAATCAGATAGAAGTATGAAAGGGGATCGATGAGTGAAAGGTGAATGACTGAAAACCTAAAAAAAAAAAAAACTGTAAAATAAAATTGTAATTTGTAAACTGGGCCAAATGGCATCTAATTTTGGAGCCAGTGCCAAATAAATAAAAAAAAAAAAAAAAAAAAAAAAACATCGTCTATCAAGGTTCCTATATTGCTCACACACAATTAAAATGTCCGCTTCCACTGCCTGTATGGATTGCTGCAGCAGGTCCAGCGCAGCATCACAGTGGTTAAGATTGACTTGGATAACTTTCATTTCCAACGCTCTTTTTGGAGCGCTTTCTCGTAAACCGGACATTTACCGCTATCGGTTACGTGTTTGTTACAGCCTTTGATCGTTTCGTCGCATAGCATGCTTTTTGAATCTTTTTGGCATGTCTTGGCAAAGTGCCCTTCTTCACCATATCTCCTGCAGAGCTTTGATCTATCGGCTTCACAGTTCCATGAACGATGCCCATACCCGTGGCATTTATAGACGAGAAGGGAGCCATTTTTTATTTTGTTCGTGCAGTTTGCCATTCTAGATTAAGCCCTAGGACATGTGATGGTGCTTTAGGTGATTTTGTTAAGCGATTTGCCACTCTACGAAATCCTGTTTAAAAATTATTTACCTAAAGTGTATACTATACCGAATTGGATGAAATCTAAAATTTAATTACTTAGAGATGCAAAAATTAACTTCATTTTTGATGAAAGTAATGATGTTGCTGGTCGATTTACAGTAAACACTTTAATTACATTTTATAATGAAATTCAATAAAAAAGTTCTTATTTTTGGTAGACATTACTTTTGTTACTAAGACAAACAGTGCAAACTATTGCAGGAGTCTTATGAAAGGTTTTATCAAAAAATGATAAAAAAAGGATCGATGTGCTTTCCTTATCAATGGACAGCGTGGAGTACATGAAATCAATGGCTAGTAAAATACGAGCTGGTGAAAATAAACCTAATCTATTACACATTACAGAAGCTCCTCATCTAATTCATGTTGCGGTTGACAAAGCTTTAAATACGATAGAATTAACTTCAGTAAGAAAGTTTGTGATAAATTTATGAGATCATAATGGAAACATCAGATATCTCTCGTGCATTGGTTCAAAACTGTATAGGAACATTTTCAGAAGCGCTAAGTGAAAAATGGAATGCTACCATATCGCGAAATATTGACACTGCTACTATGAAATTTTGAAAGTTAGCTTCGATTATTAAGATTTTTAAAAGGTCACTAATTAAGGAAAATTTACAAATTTTAAAATATTCATCAAACATTACCCGTAAAATAAAACCAGAATTATCAGAATAGTTTATCGAGTTTTTTTTATTACTACCCCTGCAATCTGTTCTGGAGCAAAGGCTCTCCCAACTCTCTCGCGGTTTGTTTTTTCCGTCTTTACTTTTTCGCCAGTGCCAGGCAATTCAAGGACGTATGGTTATAGGTCTGACCCATAGATCCGATACGAGGTCATAAATATGTTCCATTTAATCACAGATCGTAATCTGCCTCTATATTTGAACCCGGTACCTCCCGATCCAAACGCCAAAGCTTTAACCACTGTGGTATTTGGTTTGTAATTTATCGAGTTATCTCCTCAAACTTTAAATTTAGATGTGTTCCAATTTTGGATTGAAGTGCAGAGCAGGTATTCAGTGATGTTGAGAAGGGTTTTAGGCATTTGCGACATTTTCAATCACCTGAAAAAGCTAGAGCATCTGATGAAACATTGACAATGCAAATGATGTTATATTTTATATTTTTGGCCCGACTTCATCCCGAATTGGAGTAAACTATGTATAACCCGACAATTACCCCCCGAATGCAAGTGTTTTTATTTGCTGCAAAAATCATACCGTAATTGTAAAATGTCTTCTAGTTTGCTGTTTTCGAAATACAATAGGTTGTCCATTATGAATTGACCCAAATGTTTGTGCCTCCTAAAGGGTATTTTTTAGTGGTTCACAATTTTAAATTTAAAGAGAACAAAGAAAACATTTTGAATATCAGTGAAGCTAGCTTTATTGGATAAATAATTTTATGCCATTAATGCTTGAATATGATCTCGGCCATGTGGCCGCAGCGGCTAGCGCGTAGATGGCGCAATCTGATGTCCAATTTTCACACACTTTTCGCAGCAATTACGGCCGTATCTCGCTAATAACTCGCCGAATGTTGTGTTTCAAGTGTCCAATCGTCTCTGGTTTATCGGCGTAGACAAGTGACTTATTATATCCCAAAGAAAATAATCTAATGGAGTTCGATCACACGATGGCATGTGGCGCCGTCCTGTTGGAACCACATATCAGCAAGATTTATGCCAGCCAATTGCATAATTGCAGACCAATGATTCCGCCGGCCCAAAAAGCGCATCAAACAGTGATTTTCTCTGGATGTAATGGTGTTTCGACAAAGGCTTGTGGATTACCTTCCTTCCAAATCCGACAATTCTGTTTATTAACGTACCCATTCAACTAAAAGTGAGCTTCATCGCTGAACAAAATTTTGTTTGGAAAATCAACATCAGTGGTAAAAGAAAATCTTTTGATAAACAATTTCAACAATTTGCAAACGTTGCTCTGGCGTGAGTCTATTCATTATGAAATGGCAAATCAAGCTAATGAAAAAGCAAATGTCAACTTAAAGATGTGAACCTCTAAAAAACATCGTTTATGTGCTAATGCCGGGCAAGAACAAGGAAAATGAACTACCGAGTCTTCCTCCTCTTTATCCTTACAGCACAAAAAATAACGTTTTTGCGTGCCCTAAGTCAACCTTCGACCAAAGTGATAAGTTTGGTTATCACCATCTACCTTTCTTCACCTTTAATTAGCTAAGGCTTTCACCCCTCTCCAGTGTACTAGTTTAAGTGCTGAGATAGGCCTTCCCACTTTCGCTCATTTATATGGTAATTGGAGCGTTACACCGCGCATAGTGAGTTCGTCTGCAGTTGTTCAATATGCCCGACATGTTCGATATGTTCCCCCATTCCAGTAAGAAACGAGTGGCCACTCAACTCTGCTCTAGACATAAAGCAACTGATTCAAGCGACTTGAATGCCGCCTGATGGTCTATATGCTAAATCAATGGAAAATATTATTATGTTTTAAACAAGTCAAGACCCTCTCAACCATTATCAGTCAGGGAGGCAATCTGAGATACTTAGTTGATCACGGACTTCCAACTCGTACTTAAATTTTGTAATATAGTTTGTAATACATTTTTTCTAGCCTGGACACTTTTAAATTTGAAATAGCTAAACTATTCCTAGTTCTATTCTAGTTTGGTATAACTTCACTTGCATATCTGCCTACTGAAAATGTATACTGGAAGGAGCTGGAACATATCCTCTAATACATAAAAAACATCTAGACAGCCTACAACACCGCAGATATGTTGCAGTACTCTGAGTGTTATACAAGTTAATGCATCGTGAATGTTCTGCAGAACTAAAGGAGAAAGCACCACCATTCGTTTCGCCAGGAAGCGTAACAAGATGATCGTTCAATTCATATAGGTTTACGGTGAAGCTGCCAAAACCCTCAAACTGAGCAAGCTAAGCGCGAATTTATTAATCGAACGTCGAAGTGGAATTCGCTAAATGGCTTCGAAATTTCTTTGGACTATAAAATACAAATTTAAGGCAGCTATCAACCTTTACTTGATGGATGGTGCATTGGGTGCAGAAGCTAGACTTTATTAATTGTAGTTTCCTCGAATCCAAAAATAGTGTATAGAGCTTTCTTCACTTCAGTTTTTCACTTTCAATTAAGGGTTTTATTCGTTTTAACAGGATTATTTGAAATAATTGTGACATAATAGATAGTGTGGGGCCTATGAGACATTATTTCGCTGTGTAATTTGCAAGGGTTGGTTATCATAATCACGTCAGTGAACTTCCATACCTCTGGTACATATCTTATCCCAAATGCTGCATTAATTCTTCAATTTTTGTTATACCCTACCCTTTTTGGGAAACTGTTTAAGGATTTTATCTAGTCACTTCTACTTTCGGTTTCCTTGGCTTAAAAAGTTTAGTTTTTACTTTTCAAGTCTCATCCTCTGCAAGTTTTTGGCAATTAAGTGACCGCTGTAGCTTGTAGGATGTTGCTGCCCACTGTTTACATACTTTGCTGTAATTTTTCTGGACTTGTTAAATTTTTTTGGTAGATAATTTTATTGCGATTCTGGTTGTGTCACATATTTACTTTGATCAAAGATTTGTTGGGTTTTACCAGAATATTGTGTTTTAATTTCCATCTCTTGTATCCTTGCCGCTCTAACGCTCTGTCTAAAAGACTCAGTTTTTTTATACCCCGAAAAGTCTTATACAGGAAGCATTCATTTCTGTTACCACTAACTAATTCATCATAGGTTTCTGATTTTTATTCTTCTATTAGCGGCAGGCACTTAACCGGGAAGTGTTGGGTTCGAACCTAACCAGAAGCAGGACATAAAATAGAATCTCTTCGTTTGGCCGAATGAATCGGTGAATATAGTGATATCACAACGGGTCGATTTAAAACTTAAAAAAAAAACGGTTGGTTCTATCCAGAATTCCTGCAAACCTTAACTTTTTCACGAATGTTTAAAAATTGGGTGAGCAGGTTGAGAATAGCAATTACTGAAATAAATTATACTTAAACTATTTTTCCCGTCTCGTCCAATATTGCAACGTATTTTAAGGCGAATTAAATGAGAACTGGTTCAGGATAATGTAATAACTGAAAAGTAATTTGCATTTTTTACGGACGACGCTTGACTTCGATTGAAACACTAAAATCATTTCTCGATGCGTTGAAAGTAAGCCTGATATTAACGAGATAGCAAATCTTTTTAATAGCAGATTTTTATGGGCTCGGATACAATCAGCTTCATCAAGCACAACAAATGTTTTAGGAAACAAACTGCAAGACTAACGAATCACAGATGGGCTAATAGCGCCTGCCTCAAGTGTAATAAGTAAGCAGATTTAGTCAAATCTGAGTATATTTAAAAGGCATAAATTATTGCAGAGACTGCTGGGTGCTATTACAAGTCACTGTCTCATTACTAAACACGCCAGTAGACTTGGTTTCTCCTCATGTGATTACTGCCGAAGCTGCGAAAATGAAGAAACAGTAATCACATGTGATTTGCACCTGTCGTCGTCTTGCGGTAAGCAAACGAAATGTTCTGGGAGCTGCACTTCTAAATCACCTGATAGACTTCTGCAGGGTAAACGTCAGGGCTCAGGGCTTCTCTCCATTTTGTTTAAAACTCTTTAAGGCCTCAATACGTCTTCTAACGTCTAAAAGCTATTCTTATCATTTTAAAATGTTTAACTGCGTCTAAATTACCTTTCTTAATTTTGAAACCATATTTTTTTCTCAAATTTTGAAACCAAATTTACGACAACACTACTCTTTTGCAGCAGTAGTAAAGAGTAATCCCAACAAGTTGGTTATGTTACAACCAAAACAACCTCAAGCTAATAAAAAAACTAGAGAAGATTTAACAATGTCACTCGATCCAAAAACTATACCAGTAATGGGCTGTCGCAACATTGCGAATGGTGGAATTATTTTGCAGTGCAACACTAATGATGCCAAGGAGAAACTAAAGACAATCGTGACGGAAAGGATGGGAGCTGATTGTGAAGTAAAACTACCAGCGGAGCTTAAACCAAGGGTAAAAATACTTGGAATGTCGGAGAAGCTAGAAAGTGATGAAATAGTATCTGCGCTAAAACAGCAAAATCATTTTCTCACTAATAGTGATATCAAAGTAATAACCACTTATTGCAGAAGAAACTCGCAAAAAATTGATACAATCATAGAAGTAGGCTCCATAGATTTTACAAAAATCTTACAAGCTGAGAAGTTAAATATACATTTTGATAGATGCCATGTCGTAGAGTCAGTAGGGATCTCAAGATGCTTTAACTGTAATGGTTATGGCCATCATAGCAATAGGTGTACCGGCAAACTTTGTTGCCCAAGATGTAGCGAGAATCATAAGTTAAGTGAATGTAAAAGTCAAGAAGTAAAGTGTAGCAATTGCATTGCTGTAAATACAAAGCTCAATTTAAATGTTGCTATTAACCACACGACTTGGGACACCTCTTGTGCAGTATACCAACGAAAGATGAAAACATTGAAAAACCAAATAAGTTATCAATAGCAGTTCAAAACAAAAGACCTTCTATACACTAATATTCGCAGCTTACCTTCTAATTTCTTAGAGTTATCACAAATAATTATTCAATATAAACCGTCAATTGTATTACTCAGTGAATCTAGAACAACAGAAGACATGTACGACTCGGAATTTTTTATTGAAAATTATAAATGTGTACGGTGCGATTCGGATAGTCGTCATACTGGAGGGGTTGTCATGTATATTCACCAAAACATAAGCTTTAAAATAATTTCTAATATCGAGAAGGACCGCGCTTGGTTTTTGGCGATTCAGATCATAAAAGGATACCATACAACTGGAATATTTGGCGTAGTTTATAGATCATACCAAACAACAAAAGCAGCATTTTTAAATAATTTAGATGGATGGTTCGAAGAAGTTATTGTAGCGGCTCAAACAGAAAAATCCTTTTCACTTCGTGGCACTCCTCGTAGCAAAACTATTTATACACTGCGCCGCTTAATTACGAGGCATTGCTCGTTTTGCTGAATATAGCTATTTCGCCAACTACATTCGCGAATCTCGATATTATTCGATTATCGATTAATATCGAGAATTAATATCGGGAAGACACGAAAGGAAAGAAGAAACGAAAAAGAATTAGTCGCGTTTTAGTAGTTAAAAGAGACACAGTCTCTTACATATAAAATAAATAAAAGTGAAAAGTGCCGCGAACAATAGTCACACACCAACCATCTTTGTGTGAACTAATTTTAATATAACATTTTTGATAAATAATAAATATAATAAATAAATAGTTTATATAAAGTTTAAAATAGTGAGTGTTGATCATTAAAATAATAAATCCCAATAAACACCGCTATAACTGGTGACCCCGACGCGCGGATAACGGTATCAAAACCAGTTAGGCCGTTACTAAAATTCGCGCAGGAGCACGTTTTTCCTGCAAAGTGCAATTAAAATAATAACTAAAACTATAATAAAACTAAAATAGTGCAACAAAATAACAGGCGCACATAAACACTAATTGAGTTATAAAAAAAAAAAAAAAATTATAAAATAAAGCAGTTAATAACTAGAATAAAACACGACGCTAGTGATAGTCGTGAGCATAGTGCAGTGTATAAGTGAACCACAACTGTGTAGTGTATGCGCAAGTGCGCACTGAACTAACGTAAGTTCGATACCCGGTCATTACTTTAAACACGAGTATTTTTTTTCATACACAACAATACACAAAAACGAAACATTTTGGGCCAGTTGCCCCCGCAAAGGCGATCGCGCCCATCGAGGGAGCCAGGAACCTGGCAACAACATTTTGCATGCGGATAAAAGCAAAACGAAACTGAAGAACAGTCGGCAGATCAAGGTGGCAGAACAAAACAACACATCAGCGACAAAATAGCCATAAGGACATCACAACAAAACGGATACACCTACAAGGACACCTAACGGATATACACATATGAATGAGTAATTATAAATAAAATTACATTTATTAAATATTTTTTAAAAACATTTACTTAAGATAAAAAAATTAATTCGATTATTATTTAAATTAAACATATATAACAATTTACACATATATATAAACATATACAAACTTTTAAAATTAAAAATTTTTTTTTGGAAAATTTTTTCGCTAACTTTTAAAATTTTTTATAAATAAATAAATTACAATATTATATATTACTACAACTATATACATTCAATTATAAAAGCAGCATAGCCCAACGGTTAGCGTTGAGGGCTATAGAATTTAAAGTCGATAGTTCGAAACTCGACTTAATTTAGTTAATTTTTTTTATATAAACTTAATTTTTTCAAACAATTTGAATTTAAATATTTTTTTTACAAACATATTTTCATTAAAAAAAAATTATATTAAATTACATATTAAGCTTATTTACTGTAAGTGTACGATTGTTCGCTTCAACTTCGCACTATTTTACTATAATTTCGTTGATATTTCAAATAACTTTTTCCTTTTTCGTTTCTGATTTCGCTCGTTACAATTTGTTATTTAATTTGTTCGCTGATTTTATTCTCACTCGATCTGCCCATTTTTTCATTCACACTCCTTGGTTGGCAAAATAGTTCTATCAGCTTGTTCGCGTTCGAATATTTTTTTAAAGTGAAGTGAAAAACATAATAAAAAAAGATGCCACCTAAACAACAAAAAGCCGCTTCATCGTCAGAAGATGAGAACGACACTCATGCTGGCACACCCACATCGCGGACGACCAAAATATACAAGATGCCACCTAAAATACCTCCCTTCTGGAACGAGCAACCGACAGCTTGGTTCATCCTCGTCGAACACCAATTCGGCATTCACCGCATTGTCGACGACGATGAACAATTCGCGTACACTCTTGGCGCGATACCACAAGAGACGATACAGTTCATAACGGACATTTTTAGGAACCCGCAGCCAGGCACGAAATATAACCGACTGAAATCCGCGTTGACCAACCGCTACACTATCAGCGAGGAGCAACGACTTGACGAGTTGCTCTCCGGTTTCCAACAAATGGGAGACCTTAAACCGTCCCACTTTTATCGCCTGCTTGAACAAAAAGCAGGTTATTCCAAATTAGTAAACAACGATTTACTCAAAAACCTCTGGCTAAAACGTTTGCCAGACGACTTACGAGCGATAATGGCGCGGGATATAAAGAACGACATCGAGGAAATCCTACCGGTCGCCGACAACATCTGGATTTACGCTCAATCCAGAACATCCAAACCAATTGCTGCTGTCAACCAGCCATCCACAAGCAAGGCAACTGCTGACGGTGAATCAGCCCTTGTTTTAATGCAACGACAACTGGACAAGACGCAACAACAATTGGCAGATCTACAGCGAACACTGGCCAACATGAACATTGGTTCACGTGGAAGATCGCCAAACAACAGACGGAATTTCAATTACCGACACAGGTCAAGGTCGAGATCGTCATCTCGATCTGGACTCTGCTACTACCACCGTCGTTTCGGCTCACGCGCACGTAACTGTAATAAGCCGTGCAGTTTCCGACCGGTAGCTCATGGAGAAGCTACTTCAAAATATTTCAAGCCTTCGGAAAACCACTAAATCCTGCTGTCTCTACGGCAAACAGTGGGATTGGTTCATCTCGCCGTCTTTTCATCAACGATCACGAAAACCACTTACAATTTCTGATCGACTCGGGGGCTGAAGTATCTGTGATACCCGTCAACAAGTTTCTCCGACATGCTAAAGACACCGTTTGCATTCTTACCGCAGCAAACGGATCCCCAATTTCCACATACGGCACAAAACTTTTGAAGGTTAATCTCGGTCTCAGGCGTACGTTCACACATCCCTTTATCATCGCGGCAGTAGACAGGCCTATTATAGGTGCTGACTTTCTGTCTAAATATGGTCTCGTGGTCGATTTAAAGAACAGAAGAGTTTCTGATTCATTTACTACCCTCACTGTGAACGCAATCATCGCCCAAGTTGATACGCCATCTCCAAAACATTTCAGCGTTAACAACGATTACGGCGCTCTTTTAAAGAAATACCCCTCGCTCACTGAGGCTCCGAATTACAATCTCCCAGTGAAGCATAACGTAGTCCACTACGTCGTCACGCAAGATAGGTTACCTTGTGCTAAACCGCGACAACTCGACGCAACTAAACTAAAAGCCGCTAAAACTGAATTTCAGTTTATGACAGACATCGGAATCTGCCGCCCCTCATCATCACCAGTCTCCTCACCATTACATATGGTGCAAAAGAAAGACAAGGACTGGCGCCCTTGTGGAGACTATCGACAGTTGAACACTGTCACTGTCCCAGATAGATATCCTATCCCCCACATACACAGTTTCTCGTTGAAACTCGCCGGCGCCACTATTTTCTCGAAAATAGATTTGGTTAGGGCATATCATCAAATTCCCATGGCTCTCGAGGATATTCACAAAACAGCGATTACTACTCCTTTCGGGCTTTTTGAGTTTACCCGAATGCCATACGGCCTTCGTAACTCAGCCCAGACATTCCAGCGATTCCTTAACGAAGTGTTAAAAGGGCTGGACTTCGTCTACTCTTATATCGACGATATCCTCGTTGCAAGCCGTTCCGAGATGGAACATAGTGAACATCTCGAGTCAGTATTCAAACGTCTCTCCGCATATGGAATTAATATTAAAGCTTCGAAATGTATTTTCGGCGTGAAGTCACTCGACTTCTTGAGCCACACAATTTCGAAAGATGGCATCCTCCCGTCGCAAGACAGAGTTGATGTCATTTCAAACTTTCCAGAACCAACATCAATCCGCCAAATACAGCAGTTCGTCGGTATGGTGAACTATTACCACCGCTTTATACCACGGTTAGCCGAACTGTTATCGCCGATTCACAGGCATTGGGCCACTTTACTCAAGAAAGGCAAAAACAGAAGAAACTTCTCTTGGCCCGAAGATTGTACAGAATCTTTCCACAAGGTCAAGCGTTCTCTTGCCGCTGTCACTCTTTTGGCACACCCGTTGAACGACGCGCAGTTCAACATAACTACCGACGCTTCCAATGTAGCAGTTGGAGCTGTCTTACAACAACGCAACAAAGGATGTTGGCAACCATTAGCGTTCTTTTCAAAGAAGCTCTCCCCTGCGGAAATTAAATACTCTACTTTCGATAGAGAACTTCTTGCTATGTATTTAGCAATCAAACACTTTCGCCATTTCGTCGAAGGCCGAAATTTCTCTTTATTTACCGACCATAAGCCTCTTACAACAGCTATTGCGTCAAAGTCTGAACGTAGTCCCCGGCAATTACGACATCTCGATTACATTGCTCAGTTCACTACCGACATTCATCACATCAAAGGAAAACACAATGTGGTGAGCGACTGTTTGTCTCGTTCTGGTGAAACACTTCTCACAGAACTCAGCGTCTTCTCCTTCGACACGAAGGAATTACTTGTACAACAACGCGACGACGAATTGCAGAAATTGATTTCAGCACACACACCGAAATCAAGCGTAAACCTGCAACGGATCGACTTACCAGACAAGCAGCAAATTTGGTGTGAGACTTCAACAGGTAAAAATCGACCCTACGTTCCTCTCAACATGCGACGGACAATCTTCGATAGTCTACATGGCTTATCACATCCCGGCATCCGTGCTACGCGAAAACTCATAGCTTCAAAATACTTCTGGCCAAGAATGAATACTGATACAAGCAATTGGGCGAAATCTTGTATCCCATGTCAAAAGTCCAAAGTTCACCGCCACACGAAATCAGAACTTGGTAAATTCGAGCTACCAAGTGGCAGGTTTGAACACATCCACATGGATCTGGTTGGTCCACTGCCCCAATCGAATGGCTATCATTACATTTTAACGATAGTCGACCGGTTTACCCGTTGGCCAGAAGCTTATCCAATCCGAGAAATGACCGCTAAAACTGTAAGTAAAATCTTCTACAATGAGTACATCTGTAGATATGGTGTCCCACTCTTCATCACGACAGACCAAGGAACACAATTCGAGTCAACGTTGTTCACCGAGCTCACGAAGCTCCTAGGTTCCCATCGCATTCGGACAACTGCATACAACCCGAAAGCGAATGGTCTTGTCGAACGGTTCCACAGGCAACTAAAATCCGCCTTAACAGCTCGATGTAATACATCCCATTGGAGTTCAGAACTTCCTACAATCCTATTGGGCATTCGAACCTCCGTCAAGGAAGACCTCAACTGCACACCAGCAGAGCTAGTATATGGTCAAAATATCAAGGTTCCCGGTGAATTCTTCATCAACGATCAAAATTCGAACCCAAACACAGATACTTCGGATTTCGTGAATCAGCTTCGTACCACCATGAGAACCTTAGTTCCTACGGACACAAGACATCCACCTGAACAGGCAACGTACATTCCCAAAAATCTGGAAACCTGTTCACACGTATTCGTACGTGTGGATAGAGTCAGACGTCCATTGAGTACACCGTATTCTGGACCGTATCCAGTGACCCGCAAATTGCGCAAATTCTTTGTTGTGGATGTAAATGGAAAATCCACAACAATTGGCATCGACAGGCTTAAGCCAGCGTACGGAATGCTTGTGGTAAACCCAGTCGAAAAACGTAGTGTTCCAAAAACGGTAACATTCAATTTAAAACACTACGGTTTTCGATCCAGGAGGGGAGTGATGTAGCGGCTCAAACAGAAAAATCCTTTTCACTTCGTGGCACTCCTCGTAGCAAAACTATTTATACACCGCGCCGCTTAATTACGAGGCATTGCTCGTTTTGCTGAATATAGCTATTTCGCCAACTACATTCGCGAATCTCGATATTAATCGATTATCGATTAATATCGAGAATTAATATCAGGAAAACACGAAAGGAAAGAAGAAACGAATTAGTCGCGTTTTAGTAGTTAAAAGAGACACAGTCTCTTACATATAAAATAAATAAAAGTGAAAAGTGCCGCGAACAATAGTCACACACCAACCATCTTTGTGTGAACTAATTTTAATATAACATTTTTGATAAATAATAAATATAATAAATAAATAGTTTATATAAAGTTTAAAATAGTGAGTGTTAATCATTAAAATAATAAATCCCAATAAACACCGCTATATTATCAATTATAATAAATCGAACTATATATTTGGGGATTTCAATATTGACGTGAAAAGCAACGATATTTACAGTTTACAATTAAAGCAGTTAATCATGGATTATAGATTGGTGCAAGTAGTTCCAGATTATACCAGTCACACAAACCAGCAAAAATTTAATAGATCTTTTGATAACTAATTCAGTAAATACAAAATGTGAAATTATAAAAGAACAACAAATAAGTGATCATTGTATGTTATGTGTGGATATAAGCAGAAACAATTCACAGTTACTTGATCAATTTAAAGAAATTAGATCTCGGAAAAATTATTCTGGTGAAAAATTAAATTGTATCCTAAACACTAGACTGCAGCACTACAGAACACAGAATGAATTGAATGAGAAAGCTGAAAGCTTAATACTGGAGTTAAAGAATGCGATTAAACAACTGACGCAAACAAAAATTGTTCAAAGTAGAAATAAAATCCCTTGGTTCTCAGAAAATTTGTCATTATTAAGACAAGAAAAGGAGCGTAATTTTAGTATTCTGAAATTAATAAATTCAAGCGAGAATTGAGAAAACTATAGAAAAGCTAGAAATATTTACAAACAATCGTTAAGAAAGCAACAATCTGAATACTTCAAGAATAAGTTCATTGAAAACCAATATAACCCAAAGGAGCTATGGAAAACTCTCAAATCTATGTATAAGACTAAAAATACGATGCAATGGAGTATTCAATTTAATAACAAAACACTCACCAATAAACAACAGATTGCAGAATATGCACTAAATCACTCGTTTGTGTCCAGCGTGGTAGATATTCACCGTAACATCCCTGAAATATTGGATTTTGAACTTCCTAATGCTGTTTTGAACATACAAAAATTTCAATTCCAACAAACATCACAAAACGAAATATTAAAAATAATAAGCAGAATAAAATCGCAATATGGAATAGATGGTATAAACAAAATTGTCATGCTGGATGCAATGCAGAATCAAATGTTCTCTGAACATTTTACTGATATAGTTAATTGTAGTTTAAGGCAAGCAGTGGTACCAGATTCATGGAAAATATCAACAGTTGTTCCCATTCCAAAAATTTCGAAGCCAACCACGCCAGAAGAGCTCCGGCCAATAAATATGCTCCCACTGTATGAGACTGTTCTGGAACGAGTAATTAAAAACCAACTGGTAAATTATATCGCTGATAACAATATATTGGTTGATCAACAATCTGGATTTAGAGAATCCCATTCTTGTGAAACGGCCTTAACCCTAATGTTGGATAGCTGGAAAAGTCAAATAGATGACAACAAAGTAATCATTGTAGTCTTTTTAGATTTTAAAAGGGCTTTTGAAACCATCGATAGAGGAATTCTACTTAAAAAGTTAACCAAGTACGGAGTTATTGGGAAAGAACTAGAGTGGTTTAACAGTTATCTTCAAGGGAGGCAACAATATACGAAAATTGATAATTACACATCGTCACTAATACAAAATAATCTCGGAGTACCTCAAGGATCAGCCCTGGGTCCGTTACTCTTTATTCTGTACATTAATGACATAGTCGATGTTATTCAAAATTGCAAAATAAATATGTTCGCAGATGATGCTTTACTTACTATTTCGGCAACAACTCTTCCAGAAGCAGTGCAGAAAGTAAACGAAGATCTCGAGAGTCTACGGAAATGGCTGATGTTTCACAAACTATCACTGAATATCTCGAAAACGAGGTACATGCTCCTATCAATCAAAGCAAACTTCGAGAGTAATGCAGATATAATAGTTGACAACCAAATTATCGAACGAGTAAAACAGTATAAATATCTTGGTGTTATTATCGACGAGCACTTAAGTTTTAACGATTATTTGGATTACATCGCTAAAAAGATGAATAAAAAAC
This sequence comes from Nephrotoma appendiculata, assembly GCA_947310385.1. Taxonomy (NCBI): domain Eukaryota; kingdom Metazoa; phylum Arthropoda; class Insecta; order Diptera; family Tipulidae; genus Nephrotoma; species Nephrotoma appendiculata. Next base: position 317,049,457 of record OX371223.1, read on the forward strand.
TTGGATTTTTCACCAGAATTAAAGACAAATTACCAATGCAGACAACAGTTGTTTTTTATGAATCAATTGTGACTCCACATATTGATTATTGTTCTTCTGTGCTGTTTATCATGAATCAAACTCAAATTACACGTCTTCAAAAAATTCAGAATCGATTCATGCGACGTATCCTGAATGCGGAAAGTAGAACACACATAAAAGACATGTTGGAAATTTTAAACAAGGAAGTCAATCAAACAGAGAATACAATTTAATGTGTTAAAATTCTTGTTTAGGCTGGAAAAGGGGGATCTTCCAAAATATTTAGATACTTTGCTTTCTTCTAATAGAAATGTTCATACTTACAATACTCGGAGTACACACTTCAGACTACCAATGTATAGTAAATCATTTTCACAACGGTCGCTGGGATATAATGGAGTATAGTTGTATAATTCATTGGGTGACTATTGCATGCTAGGTGAACTTCAAGAATTAGAGTACGGTCAATTTAATAAATTATTGCATACATTCATTAAAGATACAGTAGACATTTAGTATATAAAATAAAATTTAATTAATTTAAATAACAATGTATTATATAATGTCATTATTGATAAATAAACAAACAAATAAAATAAAAATAAAATAAAATAACTAATGGAAGGAAACCGCACCAACCAATCACACATTATTCCGAAGATAACCGATTATGTAAGCTCAAAACTGAAGCGGTTAAAACCCTCCAACAAAATAAAATAAAATTCTGTGGGTCTGTGTGTGGTTTTTACGCTTCGACAAATTCAAAACGATAACAACCATGAAACTCTAATCAGGGTTATCCCCTGATAGACTTTCAGACACTAGATACCGCGCTGATGAATAAGAACTGGGAGAATGTGCTTAACGTGATAGCTCTCCCGATATTTTAATCGAATCTAATTCATTCTTTCGTCGATCAGCTACGAAGCATAATAGTATATTGATACCGGGGAGAAAGATGAAACGGAATTGAAAAAGCAATAGACGTTACGAAGGTTTTTAATACTGTTTACTTCTTGTTGGATAAGGCGTTTTCGAGGTCCGCCTCTTACACTCCTGGAGTCTTACTTCTTCTCACACACTCAAATTGTCAAAAATAATTCAAACACTAGTGATCGCGAAAGATTGAGTTCTGGAGTCCAACACACGGTTCAGAACTGGATCCAATCCTGTCCTTAATCTACAGAAATTTAATTTTTATTTATACAATTTTAGAGGAAGATTTACGGCATTTGCAGATGATGTTGTATGTTAGTTTGGTTATTTCGGATGCACGCTTCTAAGCAGATGATTTAGGAAGCTGTTATCGCCTGTAGCATGAGCCGTTTTGGTCATTCGTTCATAAATATAAGCGAGAATGAGCTATAAATAGCACATACACTCTTCTTACTTACAGACGGAAGAAATCTTCTGTATTGCCAATTCCCAAAACTGAGAAGCCCTTCTGGTATACGGCCAATTAATATCCAACGTTTACGGGCATGCAACAAGGCATTATCATTGGTTGCTCTTAACTCAGTCAATCGCTATTCACAATTTGGTTGACATGCTGAAACAAAAACACCACCTATTTCTCCAAACAGGGGCTAAATATTGTTTAATATGTCAAAAGTGCAAAATTTTAAGGCCACAAATCTCCAACCCGCTCTTTATAAATTAACACTCCCACGGGATAAATCTGGCCCACTGGTATCTTGCGAAATTTTTTGCGACACTAAAAAGATTTTTTATATCAAAACCAACGTTGATTGGTGAGAAATCGGTTAATACCATTTGTTTACACTTCAAAAATCCAATTGGATTGGATCTTCCGAATGCTTATTTATTTCTGACAAACACAGCTGATTTATGTCAATGACCTTGAAAGGTTAGTTAAGAAAATTATCCGGTGAAAATTTATTGTTTGTGATTGGGAGGGAGCTTCTGTTCTAACCATCAAATTATTATTGATTATTTTTTTTATTCTTACATACTTTTGCGCCTTTGTTGATGTTGTTGTTATTTTAAATAATTGTACTAATTATTTATCGTATTCCGCAAATTTTCTACTCGCACTCACACACTAAACTTTACTACACAGAAACACAACAAATCAAACAAATTTCACTTCACGTTATATTTATAAATTTTATAATTTATTACTGACGAACGCAAATATAATTAACACACAAGAAAAATTATTAAAAGTAAAACTTTAAAAACAAAACGCGCACACACACACAATACAAATTTTCTCAAAGAAAATTACACAGATTTCGCGAACAGTATAAAGTTTTTCCGTCCGTTTCGCACAAACGTTTGTCGCACATTGAGCGAAAGTTGCAATAAAGCAAATAAAATGAAAAATATTTTTAGTTATCTCAATTCCTAGGTATATTTGTCTCGTTTTATTGTATACGCAATATTACACCTGTTTCATTTCGTGTATGTAAGACAAGGACCGCGATATTTACCTGAATTTTAATTAAATAAAAATTTGAAATAATTTTAAAGCAATAAAGCATAAATCACGTACGCCAATCAATTAGAAATAAATAATTGATGTGAATAGTTTATTAATATTACAAAATCATTAACGATTACGTATAATTTGTATCGATTTTCATTATGGTTATTACTGTGCGAAAGAGGCAAATCGCTTTATGAAAATAATAGTGCGTACATTTGTTTGCTATATATTGAGTTATTTATTATTTAGTTGAGGTTTGAGTCTATGAAATTGTACTCGCAGTATAACAGATGTATCGTGCGGACGCATTCAGAAATTTGCTCAATTTATAAACAATAATTGACGCAAGACGTCAAATAGAAAAACAACAACAAAATACATTTATGTGAAAATTGTGATAAATCGAATATTGTTTAATAAAACAGTTTAAAATTGAATAAATCTCAATTAGAGCGGTAAGCATATTTTATTATAAACGTTGCTATCGCGTGTTTACTCAGATGCGACACGTGTAAATATTTCTTTGTTTGCTCTTCTAGCAAAATGGTACGTGTACTGTTTGTGCACCCGGACTTGGGAATCGGTGGTGCTGAGCGCCTCGTCATCGATGCTGCACTAGCGCTCCAGAATAAAGGACATGATGTTAGTTTTTTAACGAATCATCATGATCCCGATCACTGTTTCGAGGAGACCCGGAATGGGCAGTTGTGTGTCCGGACAATCGGCGATTGGATCCCACGAACTATTTTTGGCAAATTTTATGCACTCTGTGCTTATTTACGAATGATTTATGCAGCCTTCTATACTGTGTTTGTGATTACAAAAGTCGAGAAAATCGATGTAATTTTCTGCGATCAAATCTCGCTGGGCATTCCAATTTTTAAGTTGGCGAAGGAGCGCCCCAAAATACTATTTTACTGTCATTTTCCGGATCAGTTGCTGTCTAAGCCGGGTACAGCTATTAAACAATTTTATCGTGTACCGTTAAACTATTTGGAAGAATTAACCACGGGCCAAGCGGATGGTATTCTGGTGAACAGTAAATTTACCCGTCGCATTTTTAAGGAAACTTTCCGTTCACTAGACATAATCCCCGATGTTTTATCACCATCTTTGAATACGAAATATTTCGATGAAACAAAAACGGACGGAAAAGCGCTGCCGGTTAAACTTCCCGACGATACATTCGTATTTCTATCAATTAATCGCTTCGAGCGAAAGAAGAACTTAACACTGTTATTGACTTCGTTCAAGTTACTGCCGAACAGTCTCTCGAAATCGGAATGGGATCGAACTCACTTAATCGTCGCCGGGGGATATGATCACCGGGTTCCCGAAAATGTTGAGCATTACGATGAATTAAAATGTCTAGCCAATGAACTAGATTTAGGATCAAAAGTCACATTCCTCCAATCACCGAATGATGTTGAAAAACTTGCGCTACTCCGTCGCTGCGAGATTCTTTTGTACACGCCGGAAAATGAACATTTTGGTATCGTACCACTCGAAGGTATGTATCTATCAAAACCGGTGATCGCAATCAATAGTGGTGGGCCAATGGAAACAATCATACACGAATCGACTGGGTTTCTGTGCGAGCCGGATAGAGAGGATTTTGCCCGTTATATGATAAAGTTTATTAAGGATCGTAGTTTAATAGCAAAAATGGGTGAGATGGGACATAAACGAGTTAAGGCGAAGTTCTCGTTTGAATCGTTTGCCGATAATTTGGAACATATCATTACCAGCCTTATCATTACATCGAATTCGAATCTGACCGAGCGCAAAACCAAATGATATAAACTAACACGGTTTCACACGATTTTACATATATTTCTGATGGTTACCGAAAATATTTTATAACTCTAATTGATGCAATCCAATACAATAAAGTCCATGTTGGATCGCCAGATTATTTTTAATTTTAATTCTAGACGTTTAGTCCTAAGACTGTGATCATCTCAAATTATCGTTTATTCAATCAAGAGGTGATAATTTTGTGTATTTATTAAATAAATTACTTGTTGAACTTAAATCTTTATTTGTTAAATCCTTTTATACCAAAACCAAGGAAGTTAAAATACTGAGGAATAGGTGACAATATTTTACCCATATAAAATTTGCTATCTCATCTGTCACAAGCCAGAATAGGATGGTTATATAAAAAATCCATATGGTTTACTCATATTTCGCTATATGCACCCGTCAAACCGATTTGTGTTGTTGTATGAAGTGACGTGTTAATTTTGCGCAGTAAAATTATAAATTATAAATTTTTAAAATTATCAATTATAATTAATCAAAATAATACAAACTTTATGAAATAGTCATTTGTTTGTATAGTGGTGTATTATGTGATAACAAAAATACAGACTTTTGTACAAAATGAAGTGTATCGTGAAAAAATGCGAAAATACGCCTAAAAAATTTCAAGAAGGAATATCTTACCACCAGCAAATTTACCAAGTGTTTATATACATAAAATAAAATGTAAATTGTGCTAAGAAACAAGTGATTTGTGATAAATTTATCTTTACTTTATGTTAAAAATCAGAAAAAATTAAGAAAACAATTTTGGTTGTGGCGTGGGGTGCATATATTGGTTTCTTGTTGTTGTAATCCCGTTGATTTAGATGCTTTCTCTTTTACCCTCCGAATTTGTGACACTTGACAGTTGCTTAGACTCATTCTGTACATTTAACTTCTTTGACCAAAACATAAACAAAATCATCTGGTTGTCAATTTTGACATAAAAAAATGTTCGATAATTTGCTCAATTAACTTTGTCATGTAAACGAAGTAAATAGTCATTTTTCGAACAGAATTCTAATGTCAAATATAGATTTGACACCGGCTGATTTTGTTTTTGTTATCCAATCGATTGTGAACGTTGATCAAAAGCAGACGGGCAGATGTTATTTCGCAGAAAAGTGGATACAAATTCGTAAAAATGAATGATCCAAATAAAAGAATTGATGTTAACATATCATCGGTACGTATTTTATACGCAGTATCATAATGTCATGAATTATTATCATTGTTTGTTCCATTTTGCAGCTGTTGAGTTTAAAGGCAGAATTATTACGAAAACAGGAGGAAGTGAATCGCGTTAAAACGACCAAATCAATTGAAAATTTCGTACCCAGTAAAATACCAAAACCTGTAACCTCAGCTAACCCAAGTAAATCGGCTACGAGCTCGGCGACACATGATAGTACTGTGCCCGATAAATCCGTTGAAGAAATCGAGGATGTTGCTTTGCTCGCAAAATCAAAACGTGTCCTTGAGATGAAAAGCAAATATTACGAGCGTATGGTAAAGGCGGGTGGAAGCCTTAATTCGGATGAAAATTGTTTAGTGATGTTTAATAAAAAGCAACAGGATACAAAAAAATCGGATGAATCGTCTGCGGACGATAGTGATTCGTTCGACGAGAGCAAAGATGAGTACAATACGACAAATCCGGATGAGGATTGGGTTGAGTACACGGATGGTTTTGGACGGACGCGAAAGTGTTTGCGAAAAGATTTGGAATTTATGAAACGGAAGGATGGATCGAAACCAGATGAACCTGAGGTTTGATTACGTTGTATTTTTATTATTTTAAGGATTACTAATATGTAATTATTTTAGCCTCCTGCACCAGCAGCTTGGGTTGTCGATACAGAAGGTGAAAAGCCTAAATCTGATTCAGATGAGTCTGTTGATGAATTGCTCAGTATGGGCATAAAAGAACAAATGAAACGAGATTGGGAACGCAAGGAACAAGAAAACGTAGAAAAGGAGTTTATTCATTATCAAGATGTACTGTTTGACGGTTCGTACTTATATTTATTATTTAAATTTATTAATTTAAAGATAAGCGGAATAAACCGCGGGAATTTTTTAAACGCTGCCATCTGCTGGTGAATAGGGTAGTGACAAAAAATATTAAATAGTAGAGGTATGCATACACTTTTATAATTAGTGGATGATTTTTTATAGATTATTTGCATTTATCCCTTTCGAGTAATAATACATACACAATTGTGTATACAGCCCGGGAAAGGGTTATGTGGTGCACTAAATTTAGGGATATTTTCTATCTAATCGGTAACGAGCCCTAGGGTGAGAAGGATTGCAGTTCGTTATCGAGCAGAGTTCGTCTAAAATACGTAATGTCATACCACAGACAATCAAAGAAGAGTTTTCATTTGAACTAAAAAAGTAAAACAAAATTATTTCTTCCTTATTCGTCAAAAATGAAAGTATTTTTAAGGCTGAGGCCTTTTTCTTAGTTAACCCAACTAATTAGAGAAAACAAAGGATGACTGTTAATGAGATTACATGTTGAACCGATATGTTGACTGACTGAAAACTAACGAAAAGTGTAACATATCCCTTTTTCTGCCCGGTATCACAATTGTATTGGTATGGAAAAAGTACCATGTCAAAAATTTATTTTTGTATATGTTTTGAACCAACTTACACATTTGTGAATTCCTTTTTAAGTTATTTTCGTCCAAAAAAACCACTATATCTATACACACAATTGTGTTGGTTTTACTTCAAATCAAGCGAAATTTTTTATCAAAACGCCATTACATACCATGATTTTTTACTCACAAATTTGTGTGGTTTTCGCGACCCAACCGTAATTATGAGTGGTATAATAACCGAGTCACTCACTTACATTAGGTTGGTTCAAGAACAATTTTACTGTGCATTATTGGCGATTGGAAAATCACGGAGTCCATCTAGTGGATTTGCAATAAACTTCAATAACTACAAATTTTGGCATTTATATGCTAGTTTAGCTTGGCTTCATTTTATTTACGTTTTAAATTAAAAAAAGTTAAAAGTTTTATTTAATAAGTGATAAGGTGACATACATAATAAAAAATATTAACTTGAATTAATCTATAAATATTCTTGATTTTGTCGGCATATCGATCACATGTCATTTTTGTAGTTAAGTTAGTTGCAACTTAATCCACCAGCGGCGCTTTTCTAACTTTTACAACCGTCAATAGAATGTTTATTTTATTCTAATTTTCGGTCATTCTTCGGTTCAACATGTAACCTTAGTATACATATCACAAAAATGTAGCAAGCATAGCTGAAATAAATCATAGGCTATGGCAACACTTTTTTGAATGATTTGCTTGAGTTTTTGACAGCTCGTCAGTCTGTTATTCCGTGTCACGAAACACTCATGTTTTCGCTTCAGGAGCATTTATTGACAATTTATTTTCAAAGTCAGTGTTGCGTAGCCGAAACCGTGCGAATTTTGAAAAAAAAAAAAATATGGGTCGTGAAAGAGCGCTAGCAACTGATTATTTGTCGCACCAGCATGAAGACTGCACAAAGACTTCGAATTATTCGCTTACAAGGTCCAGATGACTCAGCAGTTGAAAGCAAATAACCATCCGCTTTGATATGAGTTCTCTGCGTGGACCATAGGCCAGCTTCATAATGATGCCGATTTTGGTCAATAAATCATTTTTTGAGACGAAGCGCATTTTCATCTTGGGGGAACTGCCGGATTTACACACGTAATCGTAGAGAAGCCAATGCATCCAACAAGAGTGACTGTTTGGTTTAGATTTTAGAGTGGTGACATAATTCGTCCGTTTTTTTCGAAAACGCTGCTGGAAACGCCGTTAGCGTCAATGGCTACCGTTACAGAGCCATGCTGACCAAAATTTGATGGCCTCAAGTCGACGCTATGAATGTGTGGCGGTTAACCAATGCATTTTATAGTAGTAAAATTTCAGAATCAACTTTGTAGTAGTAGAGGTTCAAACCTGAATTGTGTCCTCGATTTTTCGTGTAGAATTGTGGATTGTGCAATACGGAGTATAGATAGAGCGTCATGAGTTTCTTTGTTCTCGACTATAAATACAATGGAAAAAAATAAATAAAAGTTAGTATTTGGGATATAATTCGTGCTAAAAAAACCCAATAGAGTTCACTAAAGTAACTATAAATAAAATTCAGTGAACCAATTCTTATATTATATAAAATCATAATTAAATAATAAATTGTGTAATAATTAAATGATTACAAATAAAATATAAAATTATAATTGTGTGTAACCTCCACAAACTGGTGACCCCGAAAAACGAACAATATACCATGAATACAAAAAAAAATTAAGTGGCAGTGAATAGTGAAGTACAAATCAAAACTATGTATGTATGTACACAACACGTGCAAAAATCACTATTGTTCACATCGTAGTTGTATCAGTGCTAAATCGATACAACACAGCAATACCAACAACCACAACAAGAGCAGCAACAATCGTTTAACAACCTCATTTCGGTCGTGTTTCCGTATTACTATAGTTCCACACAAGTGCAACAGCAGCGATCAGTTTTAGCAATACTAGAACTAACGTGTGAAAGACGACCATACCATCCAAGGAAATTACATAATCCTTTCTAATCGTTATTTATGGAAAGTAAATAAAACGGTGATCAACGGACAACATTATAAAGTAACCACAAGTAATATCAACCTACATGAACATCCATATGCAGTAAAATAGGTCCAGCAGCAGACTAATACAACTATTGTAACCTGGCAGAAACGGTAACCAACTTTCAACAAGTTTCCAATATCAGAATTTTCGTTCAAGTGGAATACGCCATTCAATAATCAACAAAAAAACAACTGACCTGAACCAAAACAGAATCAAAAGTTTAATCGGTAAGCGAATTTTATCTATTTATTTTTTATTTTTTTTCCATTGTCTTCGGAATTAATAAAGTTTTAAAAAAAAAAAAAAAAAATCGTTATTGCACTCTGTCTATATTCTGTATTGCATATTCCCGCTTTCTGCACGATAATTCTGGGTAATTTATTTCAGTTTATATTATTATTACTTGTTTCATTTTTATTGTTTTTCTTTTTCTGCATCGGTTAACTCATAATGTCTAATCAGGAGGACGAACAAGAAGGTGGGGCTTCTTGTAGTGAAACGGCACGAATTTATAACGTGTCAGTAAAATACATGCCTTTCAATCGGGACGATCCTGAAATTTGGTTCACCCAATTGGAAGCGCAATTTCAAATTGGTGGTGTAAAATCAGATGCTACCAAATACGGACATCTAATTGCGGCAATTGATTCGCAAACCGTTAAGTGCGTTCGAGATCAAATTCTCAATCCTCCGCAAATAAATAAATACGAATCCCTTAAGGCGGTAATAATCGAGAGATTATGTGAATCTGCCAAAAATAAATTAGATCGTCTTCTCTCTGGACGACAGTTAGGAGATAAAAAACCGTCTCAACTGTTGCGTGAGATGGGAACATTGTCCACGGATCAAGTGACGGAACCAGTGTTAAGGAATCTTTGGATGCAGCGGCTACCAACTCATGCCCAGGAGATTTTGGCGTGCATGAGTGAGTCTAGTCTAAATCAATTGGCAAAGGCGGCGGACAGAATCGTGGATGTACAGAGACCAGCAACCATTTGTGGTGTAAATGCAAATAATAATGATCTGCAAGAAGACAATCTATCTTACCAGATCAACGCATTAACTAAAAGGGTTGAAGAATTATTCAAGAAGTTTAATTCCTCAAATCCTAATCCAATACACAACCATCGATCTGACAGATCTCGGTCGCGAAATTCTGGACGAATTCGCAGTTGTTCGCGGTCTAAAGAGCAGGTAACTAAGCACCCAATGTGTTATTATCATTTCAAATATGGATCCAATGCAAGAAAGTGTGCAAAACCATGTAACTTCGATGATCGTAAATCGGAAAACCATTAGGCACTGCGCTTCATTCGACGGGCGACAGTAGCCTAAAAACTAATAGTCGTTTCACAATTTTAGATTTGCAAAGTCGGTTACAATTTTTGGTAGATACAGGTGCCGAAATTTCAGTAGTTCCACCTACAAATTTACAGTTGGCTAAACCAACGGAGTTTAAATTATTCGCAGCAAATTCATCGTCAATCGATACATACGGGTATAAAAATTTAATACTTAACCTCGGTCTACGTAGGTCGTTTAATTGGAGATTTATCATTGCAAAGGTGGATAGATGCATTTTAGGAGCAGATTTCCTAGCATATTACGGGTTAATGGTTGATGTCAAACGGAAAAAGTTAATTGATACCAATACCAAGTGTGAAACATCGGGAAATTTTATACAAATCCAATCCTATGGCATTACGACTATAAGAGCAAACACCTATCCAGCGGAAATTTTAAAATTACTGCAAGAGTTCGTTTCGGTAACGCGAGAATCACAACATTTAAATAACATAAAACATAACGTGACTCATCATATCGAGACAACAGGTCAACCTTGCTATGCAAAAGCTCGACGATTGAGCTCTGAAAAAATGGCAATTGCAAAAGCAGAAATTGAGACGTGGCTTTCTCAAGGGATCTGCAGACCTTCTAAAAGCAATTGGGCTAGTCCTCTCCACTTGACACCCAAAAAGGATGGTAGTTGGCGATTGTGTGGTGATTACCGATCGTTGAATACATTAACGAAGCCAGACCGCTACCCGATACCTTTCGTAACAGATTTCACGAATCAATTACAGTCTTGTACAAAATTCTCAAAAATTGATTTAGTAAGGGCATACCACCAAGTACCAATTGAACCCGCGGATATAGAAAAAACGGCAATAATTACACCTTTTGGTTTGTTTGAGTTTCCGTGGATGACGTTCGGCTTACGAAACGCAGCTCAAACATTCCAAAGGATGGTACATGCTTTGTTCAGAGACTTACCATTCGTATTCACGTACATTGACGATATACTTATTGCGTCAAAGGATATGAATGAACACTGCAATCATGTTAAAATTGTATTGCAAAGATTGGACGAGGCAGGTTTAGTTATTAACCTAAACAAATGTGAGTTTGCGTTAGATGAACTAACATTTTTAGGTTTTCAAATTTCTAAAAATGGCATACGCCCAGATCAACAAAGAGTCGAAACGATATTAAATTATCCACGACCTAAAACTGCAGATGAATTGCTCAGATTCCTTGGAATGATTAATTATTATAGGATTTTCATACCAGGAGCAGCAGACAGTCAGGCGCCCTTATACGATTATTTTAAGCAATCTAGAAAAAAAAGAAAGATAAATCAGTAATCAATTGGACTGACGAGTCAATTAAGAGTTTCGAAGTCTGCAAATCAAAATTAGCAAATTGTACGCAACTAGCGTTTCCAATTCCGGATGCTAAATTTGCAATTTTTGTCGATGCATCCGAGATAGCCGTGGGAGCAGTTTTGCAACAGTTTACAAAAGAAGGATGGCAACCATTATTCTTTTTCTCGCGAAAATTACATGACGCCGAAATAAGATACAGCACATACGATCGTGAGCTACTAGCGGCTTATTCGGCAATCAAGCACTTTAAAAATTTTGTGGAAGGAAGGGAGTTCGTATTGTTTACGGACCACAAACCTTTGACTTTTGCACTTCATCAAAAGTTAGATAAAGCTTCACCGAGACAACGACGTCATCTGGATCTAATTGCGCAGTTTACTTCAGACATTCAACACGTTGCGGGCAGTTCAAATGTCGTAGCTGATTCTTTATCTCGAATCGAGCAAATCAATATAGGTACTACAATCGACTATGAAACTCTATCACAAGCACAAACTAACGATTCAGAATTAGCGGCCCTTGTAGAATCAAATCCAAACTTAAAATGGGCAAAAATTCGAATTTTTGGATCAGACAATCTTGTAACGTGTGAAATTTCAAATGGCAAACAACGACCGTTTGTCCCAAAAGCGTTTCGTAGGCAAGTCTTTGAGGCCTATCATAACATTTCACATCCTAGCATTCGATCGTCAGTGAAACAGATTTCAGTTAAATTCATTTGGCCATCTATGAACAGAGAAATACGCAATTGGGCAAAAAGTTGCATTAGATGCCAAAAATGTAAGGTAACGAAACACGTGCACAGTCAAGTCGGTTCATTCGGAACAACCAGCAATCGGTTTGAAGAATTGCATATCGATCTCATTGGACCTCTTCCACCATCTGAAGATCAGAATTATTGTTTAACGATGATCGACAGATACACTCGTTGGACTGAGGCTATTCCAATTCCAGATATTCGTACGGAAACCATTGTTGACGCATTAGTTAAAAACTGGATCAGTAGATTTGGTGTGCCTTTAAGTATAGTGACCGATAGAGGTGCTCAATTCGAGTCTGCACTTTTCGATGAAATAACCCGACTTCTAGGTATCCACCACAAGCGAACCACAGCGTATAATACAGCTTGCAATGGTATTATCGAGCGTTGGCATCGTACGCTAAAAGGTGCAATTATGTGCACTGCCAATACGCAATGGACTAAATCATTACCCCTGGTATTATTAGGACTAAGAACGGCGTTCCGTGAAGATTTTAAAAGCACTTCGGCAGAGTTAGTCTACGGACAAAATTTAAGACTACCAGCGGATTTTGTAACAACCAGTAAATTCGTTAGTCAAACAGAATTGGTAAACCAACTTCGAAAACATTTTAACAACATACAACCATCGACAGCTGCACGACACTCTAACAAACAAGTATTTGTTTTTAAAGAGTTGTACGATTGTAAAGCAGTGTTTGTCAGAACGGACGCAATTCGGCGTTCTTTACAACCACCTTACGAGGGACCCTTCCCTGTCATTAAACAAGGCGAGAAATACTTCAGTTTGTTAATCAAAGGAGTTAAAACAAATGTATCAGTTAATCGACTCAAACCATGCTTTGAGGAATTACCACAGACAAACATCATTGATGATTCAGCTATAAAACATCAGAACACACCAAGTCCAAATCCATGTTCAACAAATCCGATAGTTGATTCAAAATTCACTAAATCTCGCAAGCAAGTAACTTTCGATCCAAAGATAGACGAACCAATTAAATCAAGATCTGGCCGCATTATAAATAAACCAAATCGTTTTAAATAAAAAGTATCGTTTCACTGGGGGAAGGATAATGTGGCGGTTAACCAATGCATTTTATAGTAGTAAAATTTCAGAATCAACTTTGTAGTAGTAGAGGTTCAAACCTGAATTGTGTCCTCGATTTTTCGTGTAGAATTGTGGATTGTGCAATACGGAGTATAGATAGAGCGTCATGAGTTTCTTTGTTCTCGACTATAAATACAATCCCAATATGCAATGCCGACGGAATTCCATTTACATTCGCTTTCTAAAACCACACTGCTTCTATGGAAAGAACCATGTGTATCACGCGGAAATTCGTACTCCCCGCCAAAGAAAAGTGTCACAAAAATTCCGGTGTCGGTGTGAATCCCAACTAAAAAGAGAAAAAACACAGAAACAAAAAGCACGTGTTTGTATATATTTTCCAATTGGAATAAATAATATTTCTTATTTGAAATAAAACAAAATTTTCCATTTATAATAAAATAAATATTAATTTTTTATTAGCACAAAATACACAATTTTATTTTATAACACAAATTTTATAAATTAAATTTTAAGCACGTTCACCACGTTCACCATACGTCTTGTTTGTTCACCATACGCGCATCCAATTGAACATCCCAACAAGCACAACCGATCTTGAAAAGAAAAAAATGCATTGAAAATTTATAACGTAAATGTATTTCGCGACGACGCCATTGTGAGACAGATTTCTATTACCTTTTTAGTCAAAATTTGTACATCGCGATCACCAAATAACTTAATAATTATTATTTTATACTTAAATTTAAAACTATTTACTTTAACATATAGAAAAACATTATAATGAAACAACACTTTAAAGAAAAAAAAATTTAATTATGGAGTGCAACCGTGCACGTCGACTTGTCAGAAGAAACTGAAAATAAAAGATACAATCGAAACTTATAAAACGAAAATAATATTACCGCGAAACAGAAAGAGAAAGAAATTTTTTTTCCCGAAAATCAATATTTTTTTGTCTTTGATATTTTATAGTACGGAATTTAGTACGACATTTGAGCATTTTTTTCCACACAGTGGAAAAATTGCATACTGGGAATAATATTACCGCGAAACAGAAAGAGAAAGATTTTTTTTTTGCCGAAAATCAATATTTTTTTGTCTTTGATATTTTATAGTACGGAATTTAGTACGACATTTGAGCAGTTTTTTCCACACAGTGGAAAAATTGCATACTGGGATGGAAAAAAATAAATAAAAGTTAGTATTTGGGATATAATTCGTGCTAAAAAAACCCAATAGAGTTCACTAAAGTAACTATAAATAAAATTCAGTGAACCAATTCTTATATTATATAAAATCATAATTAAATAATAAATTGTGTAATAATTAAATGATTACAAATAAAATATAAAATTATAATTGTGTGTAAAGGTGTAATATTCAATCAATTCATAGTTAGTTACCCTTTACCTCCACAAATGTGAACAACCTTTGATTTCAATAAGACTATATAAACCGATCGACCGACAATCGATCTATTGCGCGCCAAATTTGACTACCGAATAATCAGCTGTTTTGGAGATGTTAATTGGCCTCCGCAGAGCTGCGATCTGAACCCATTGGACTTTTTCTATGGGGATTCGTTAAATTTAGATGTTATGCGGAGACAATTCCAGCTTTAAAACACCAAATTGCGATAATTATTAGAAATAGGCGCCGAAATCATCGAATAATTCCTAAAAATTGAACTCACAGGATGGTTTACTGTAAGGCCGCAGATGGAGCCACATGCACAATTTTTTTTTCATTCTTAAATCGGAAACTCCAACCTACACAGTAAAAAAAAAATTTCCAAAAAATAAAGATGTATACTCATTTTATAGCGTTTTTGAAAACTATCTTTTAAATGGCCCATCCTATATTGACGATTGGAGCATCACGGGTTCCACCTACTGGATTTTCAATAAACTTCAAATAACTAGAAATGTTTACATTTATGCCTCATGCTACTTTAGCTTGGTTTAATTTTATTTAAAGTTTTAAATTAAAAAAATGTAAAAGTTATATTTAATTAGTGATAAGGTGGCATATATAGGGAAAAATATAAACTTGAATTAATCTATAAATATCCCTGATTTTGTCGGCATATCGATCACATGTCATTTTTTGTGTTAAGTTAGTTGCAACCTGATCCACCAGCGGCGATTTTCTAACTTTTACAATCGTCAATAAGGTAATTTTTGTTGTCTTGGATCTTTTGGGGTGATTTATCATTTGAACAGTAGTACAGGTTCGAGCCTTCATTAAAAGTAAGTGTGTCTATCATTAGCCACTAGGCGAAAAATATGCACTATCGAACAGCTCAAGTGGTTGAGAATTGATTCTTATACATATCACATTTGGTGGGGTAAACGTTGTGCTTTCATCATGACTTTACTGGGTTCTGGTATCTGAAGCTGGGAGATTAATTGTTTATTAGCTAGCTTTGGTAAAAGTTAGATAGAATGCGTTATCTAACACAGGTAACGACGACAATGTTGATCGCAGGTTTATAAATTCGTCTGAAGTTTCTACGGTATTCATACTACTTATTTTAGGGTAGTATTCCTTGAGAGCGGAAGTAATATCAGCTTTGCATCTATAATTCACATCCAAGTATTCAGTCTTTGTTAGGAAAGCGCTTGTATCGGAAAATTGCATATTGACATGATTTAATCTGACAATATATTGTATTCTATTTGCTTAAGGCGATGCCACATTACAATTTTTACGTACGTTTTCTGAAAACGTTTTTTTCATTTACGAATAAATAATTTAAATCAATGAGATTTATTATAAAATAACTTTATTTATTAGCCAAAATAATAAATTTATAATTATTGAACAATTTTAATTGAAAAATTTTCCTGAATGAAAAAAATACGTTTCTAGGAACGGCAAAATAGAAAAATGACTATTTTTCAATTAAAATTATTCAATAATTATAAATTTATTATTTTGGCTAATAAATAAAGTTATTTTATAATAAATGTCATTGATTTAAATAAAATATATGCAATAATTTATTCGTAAATGAAAAAAACGTTTTCAGAAAACGTACGTAAAAATTGTAATGTGGCATCGCCTTTATACCGAGGCAAACGTTTTGTAGTTTAATTTGATGTTATTAAAATCAATGTTTTCGTGCTCGTAACGAGATGTTACCTTTAATTTAATATGAGCAAGTCCTTTTTTTGTAGCACATAGAACAAGAACACTCCCCAGGTTATGGTTGTTTATAATCCAGGTTGATTTGCCCTTATATTTGAACAGACCAAGCTTATGATCCTATTCTTGTCGGCACCTCTAAAAGAGCTAACATCAGTTATGCTGGTGGAATGTCTCTTCGAGATCTTTAGTGTACTATGTACTGTTTTAACATCCTGTGTTTTGACTTTCAGCCGTATTTATCCAATTTTCTTTACTAGTGAATTTGTACGATTTGAAAAATAATTTGTACTAATATTTCAATTTGCGGTGAATGATTTACCCTACTTTTGGGTCTGCAGCCGAACTATTGAAATAATTTGGGGTTTGGATCCGGGTCAATTCTAAAATAACTGACAAATCTACTTTTCTATCTTGTTGTGTATAAAAAGATCTGCGTCACACGACTCAATCATTTTCTAATGTTCTTTTAATAGATACATACATGTTTTGCGTCTCATAGAATCTTGCTTTGGTTCTTAGATTATTTAATGTACTGAATGTTCTGTTGGTTCAAATGTTCTTCGCCCAGATCACTAATTTTATAAATAAATGTACTTACCTCTTTTATCTTTTATAACTTCTGCAATCAATACACAAATCCAAATTACATTTATATTTATTATTATTTTGTAATTATTTTGCATTTTACATATTAATTCATATTTCTTATCAATTATATGTAATTAAATAAAATTTATGCAACAAAAAATAGAAAACAAAACAAAAAATAATAATCAGTCAGGGTTTTATAATTTGTTTAGTTGTGTTTTAATTTTAATTTCTAATTATAATCTAAAGACTACATAATTATATAAATTACACGGGTAATTATTTATATTCGTGGTGTAATACAGTATTTATTGTTTATTTCTATTTAGAATTTTGTAACGTTTGTGTGTATTATTTTCTAAACATTTTTTGTGCAAATTTTCTTTAATTTTTTTTTTTACTAATAATAATATCAGTTTTATCTAAAACATTTTTATCTTAATTATTAATTATTTTAAAAACTATGGAATGATTTGATTTGACTTTATAAATGAGATTTAATGTTTTGTCTGTAGCGAATTGTTTGTTGGTCTTTCGGCTGTATAAGAGAAATTCTTAAAGTAATCTATTTGTTTACCAAAATATTAAATTTCTTGATGAAATTTTATATGCAGAATGATCAAATGAAATTGCTTATAAAACAGTAAAAATCACCTTAAAAACTTGTTTCTATTGAAGATTACGTTATAACGATTTTAATAGAAATCGAAATATCTTATACACCCACATTTTATCGTTTTCTTAATTCGTACGATCGGTATTTAACCTGTCGACCTCAGGAAGCGGTCTCGCACTATTTACAAATATTTGTACGAGTACTGGGTAACTAGTACATATGTAGGTAAGGAGGTACAATTCTTGAAAATTATTTTGGCATCACTGATAATGAATCACTGTTCACGTGTTCAATATTTTTTGATATTTAAAATTTTACATAAATTTGTCGCAGTTTGTTGTTTTTTTTTTTTTTTTGGTTGATATTCATAAACTGAGGCTGTTTTATAACTATGCGCTCATATTAATACACTCTTGCAAATCTTATAATTTATTGGTCGCAAGAGCGTTTAAAAATTTAAATCGCTTAAAGAGGTAAATTCTAAAATCTATGTTCTATTTTGTATTTACAAAGGAATAAGTTTTAGGTTATAAAAATCTTTTACTATTTACAATATACTTTAGTTAATAAATAATTTATGAATATAATTTTAGTATACATAAAATACGTTTTATCTCTAAATTTACGGGTACATATCGACTCAAATGCAAATAGTTTTCTCACGGCATTTGAGTCGGTACCCATACGTACATTAGGTTTGTGTAGGTAGATCGATAAAATTGAAAATAGCAAAATCGTGAAATTTAAAATATTTTGACTTGAGATTTATGTTTAACGGTTTACGATAATAAAGAAATATGCAAATCTTAAAATGCGTTTAAAGGTGGATACAATAATACATATTTATATTTTATAAGCTCATTAACTTGAGTTTTATTTTAAAAACAAGATTGGATCTGTAAAATACGTAACTCCTAAAGGTATATTTTATGAAGTGGCAAAACGGTTTTATAGTGACCGGCTTACATGACTAAATTGTGTTAATTTTCAATGACTAGATGTGAGATCAATTTGTTAGCTTTTTTGTTCTCTAATCTTAACTAAATTTTATAATTCTTAATAAACATGTAGTGCAATGTTTTTTCCATTTGATTGACTATTCACTATATGGGTGGTTTTTAATAACCGATACTTTCTAGGTACTTACGAATAATGCGATTTATTATAGATATTTAGCTTCCATTAATAGCTAATCAATTTTCTGTTAAATTGAAATAAAAATGAAAAATATTCGTACTGATTACTATAACGTTAATTTTATGTTCTTAATTATATTGTAAAATTACCAGAGTTATAAAGTCGTCTTCATTTTGCAAAGTTTGTGTGTATTCTAAATCACTCATAAAAAATCCAGACCAAACGCAGTGAAATTAAGGATAAAATCGAACCGAAATTTTGTTCCAAAGACAATTCATTCAAAAAATATTTTCAAAATATCGTGCCAAAACGTTTCTCTATATGAACTGTACTCAATGTTAAAAATCTACTTGGCTTTGATACAAATTTGAAAATGTCCATAAAAACAGTTTGTAATATGAGAATTAATATTTACATATAATTCATCCAAAAAAAATTCATACTAAAAATCATTTAATTTAGAGATTTGTACCAATGTATTTTTTGTATGAATTCAAAGCTTCTCATACACAATTGTTGTGATTCGATAATTTATACAAAACTATTGATATACAACTAAAATAATTTAAATTCATCCAAAAAATATTTCACAAAAAAGAAATATTTCCGTTTTGCTATAGCGCAATACCAATCCAACTTTTTATGAATTCGGAGTTTCTCCCAAAAAATGTAGCCAATCGAAGCCCCAACTTTTGTAGCCATTCGAAGTTCGTGATACAAAAACGGATATTGCCAAAGGAAGCCGAATTCTTTCACACGAAAATAGGAAATTTAAGAGTAGAACTAACAGATGTCGATGATGAAAATTTAGATTTAATTTAAATATTGTGGCGTGTTCCAAGATGTTGTTTGGAGAGCTGATGTGAATGGGTTCCGATTGTAATTTACAAGAAATTTCGAGGTTTGTCATTTTAAATTAATAAAACGTTCTGTAACTTCATAACTACTCACTTGCTCGTTGATGCTCTTATCGCCATCTGTTTTGCCTTACTCCTAGATAACCACAGACGGACTTTCAGAGAGGTGTGTAATATCTAGAAATTTTAAAATATTTGGCCCTTAATAATAAAAATGTTCTATCACTTCAGAATTACCTAGTCATCGGTCCCACATAACCATTTCGCCAGATTTCTTATCCTAGGTAAGCCTAGACGAGGGCAGGGAATTTTCGAAGAGTATGTTGAGAACTAGAAATATCCAATTTTCAAGCCTAGATGGAGTTTGCGGCAAGTATGATGAGAATATGAAAGTCTATTTTTTTTTAAAATTCCGAAGCTAAGTTAATAATATGTTCTATAACTTTAGAACTACCCTATGGGTCGGTCCTCCTATGGCCGTCGTCTGATAGGCCCTAATTCTCTCTTAATTTAGTAATGCAGATAATATATCCAGTATTTCAGCACAAAATTAAAAATCGACCGTCACCTGATGTAGATAATGAAGTTTTAGATTTGATTTAAATATTGTCAAGCAGAAAACCGTCAATAGACGTTTTCCCCCGATAATCCCTAATAAGACCAGACGAAGAGAATAGGAGATGTAATTTACTAAAATTTGCAAAATTTTCGAAACTAAATTAATAAAATGTTTGTAACTTCAGAATAAAGCATTTGCTTATAAATGTTACTATGGCTATCTGATAGGCCCTAATCCTAGTTAAGCCCGAAGTTTGGGACATGATGTGTGAAGATTACTAAAAATTTCGCAATTTTCGAAACTAAGTTAATAAAATGTTCTGTTGGCTCATTTTAATAGGATTTACAATGGTATGTGACGTGCAATTTCAAATAAAACTACAAAATTGTAATTCATTCAGAGAACGTTCTGATTTACTTTGCTAGAGCGATTTGTACCAACTGAAAATTTATTCAAGATAACAATTCATCCAAAAAAACGTTTCATACAAAAAATGATTTACTTTGCTAAAGCTTTTCGTAACAATGAAACTTTTGTATGAATTGGAAAATCCGATACAAAAATGTTATGCAAAATATCATAGAAAATTGAAAAATACAATTCACCCAAATTGTGAAATACTTTTCATACAAAAAATTATTTACTTTGCGTTTCATAGCGGAGCAACTTTTGAAGGAATTCGAAGTTCGTAATACAAAAAGGGATATTGCTAAATGAATCCGAAATCTTCCAGTCGAAAATCGGAAATTTAAGAGTAGAACCAACAGATGTCGATGATGACAATTTAGATTTAATTAGTCTTCAGCAATAGATGGCCAATCGGCGTGTTGTTTGGAGAGCTGATGTGAATGGGTCCCGATTGTAATTTACAAGAAATTCCAAAGTTTGTCATTTTAATATCTAGAAATTTTAAAATATTTGGCCCTTTGGATAATAAAATTTTCCTATTACTTCAGAATTACTCAGTCATCGATCCCGCAGGACGATTTCGCAGATTTTTTATCGCAGGGCAAGGAATTTTCGAAGAGTATGTTTAGAACTAGAAATATCCAATTTTCTGAAACTAAATTAATTAAAGGTTCTGTAACATCAGAATTTCTGTAATGTAAATTATATCTTCGGTGTTCCAGTTGGAAATTAAAAATCGACAGCCGACAGATGTTGATAATGCGAAATTTTATCAATAACGTTTTAGAAGATGTTTTCCGAAGAGCTCATAAAAATTTGAGTAGAGCGAGATGATATTTTGAAAGTTGCAAGAAATTTCAAAATCGATTTTTTTAATTCTAGGTAAGTGTAGATGGAGTTTGGGGCAAGTCTGATGAGAATATGAGAATCTAATTTTTTAAAAATTCCGACACTGTTAATAACATGTTCTATAACTTAGGCCCTAATTCCCGCTTAATTTGGTATTGCAGATAGTATATCCAGTATTTCAGCAGAAAATTAAAAATGGACTGTCAACCGATGTAGATAATGAAGTTTTAGATTTGATTTAAATATTGTTAAGCAAAAAACCGCCAATAGATGTTTTCCCCCTGATAATCCCTAATAAGACCAGCAAAATTTTCGAAACAAAATTAATAAAATGTTTTGTAACTTCAGAATAAACCATTTGCTTACAAATGCTTATAAATGCTACTATGGCTATCTGATAGGCCCTAATCCTAGTTAAGCCCGAAGTTTGGGGTATGATAAGGATAAGGGGGTGAATATTAGTAAAAATTTCGAAATTGTCGAAGCTAGGTTAATAAAATGTTCTGTAACTTGATTGTTGGCTGATTTTAATAGGATCAAAAATGGTATGTGACGTGCGATTTTAAATAAAAATACAAAATTGTAATTCATCCAGAAAACGTTCTGATTTACTTTGCTAAAGCGATTTGTACCAACTGAAAATTTATTCAAGATAACAATTCATTCAAAAAACTTTTCATACAAAAAACGATTTGCTAGAGCTTTTAGTAACAATGAAACTTTTGTATGAATTAGAAAATCCGATAAATAAATGTGATGCAAAATTTCATAGACAATTGAAAAATATAATTCACCCAAAATACTTTTCATGGCAAAAATTATTTACTTTCTAGACTCGAAAGCGTTTGATAACAAAGTAAATTTTCGATTAATTGAAATTTCTCTTAGAAAAACGGTATCTATGTCGAAAATTAATGCAATAATCATTACAATTCGGCCAAAAAATGTTTCGTACAAAAAGTCATTTATTTTTGTAAAATGTTTCTAATTACCAATGTAACTTTTGTATGAATTAGAAATCCTTATGCAATTATGTTTTGTGACATGAAAATTCATAAAAAAATAGAAAATTACAATTCCTCTAAAAATGTTTCCAAATAAAGTTCTATCAAACATATACAAAATACAATTCATTTAAAACAATGTTAATAGTCTTTGGTAGGAATTCCAATCCCCATTCAAAAATTGTGTGTGATCAAAAAACTTTTCATATACAAACAGTCATATATTTTGCAAGAGTAGTTCGTACCGGCTCAACTTTGTCTGCGCCATATATATGGCATAAATATACGGGGTTCGAATCCCATTAAAGCAGGACGCATAAACGTAGGGTTCAGAACTCAGTGCCGGGCCATGTCAGAGGTTGGCCAGCCTGTATGAGGTTCCTGTAATTTTATCAAAAATTAGGCAGTTGTTAATTTTCTTACATTTTCGAACCCGGTGTAATTAATTTCTTTCAAGGGGATTGAAAATGTAGAGTTGTACATTTCCAAATACAAGCAAAATATTTTTCCAGGCACTAGTTTTCCTTCCGGAAAACAGAACCGTATTTCCTTCCAAGCAACTTAGTCTATTCTAAGAGTAAATATTTCTGGTAAGAAATGATCTAATTTCAGAGGCTAAATTTAGTCAAACCGGATTTCATAAAAATTCGTTAACGATTTTAGTTTTAAGTCCAATATGGAAATATTTCCAAATTGCCCTAAAACGATTTTTAAATATTAAAATCTCTCATCAATTTTGGAAATCGTAGTTTTTATTAATTCCCTTGAATATGGGTTCAATGGTGACAGATGAACCTATAGTTTCATTCCATGTGGCCATGTACACCTAAACCTAAACCTTATGAAAATAATTTTAAAAAATTATTCTTCTTCATTATCCGCTAAGACAGTACAAAGTCCGCCCAAATTGGCTATACTCTCTAGGTATTTTGCTTATTCCCTTAGATTTTTGAAATTCAATCCACAAGTAAGTAATAATTTCATTAATACTCGAGGCAATGAAGCATTAAAACGGCCAAATTTCGAATTTTTTTTAGAGCAAGATGGATCGGAATGCGGTTTTTTGCATTCGCTTCCAAAAATTATTTGTAAAAATCGCCCCCATTTTTTTTTTGAACAAACCGGAAATTGCATTAAAAATGCATTTTTTGAGACGGGTTTTGGAAGATTAGAGAACTTTGTAAATAAGAGTCAGAACTAACCCCACTCAAGTTCCCGGGGATTTCCAAGGTCGCTGATCACGATTATGATGTTCAAATTGGCCCACAGCCGACCTGTGGCTCAGGATCGCGCTGAACGTCATCTCCGTGGGACTCTCCCGAAAATCACGCGGGTAAGGAGAGAAACTCGGCGCGCGGGTTTTTTTTGGGTCGCTGAATCGAAATATGACGTCGCCGAGACCACCCTCCAGGCACCTGGTGCGCCCGAACCTGGACGCAGACGTCATCCCCGAGAATTTTCCTGACAATATCGGCAAACACAATCCGAAAATAATTGTGTGTTTTTTGGGGCGCTTAATTCAAATTTCACGTCGAAAACGATCCTCCGAACTCCTAGTGCACCGGAACCTGCGCCTGAACATCGTCTCCGAGGGTTTTCCTCACACGATCGCAAAATACTGACCGACAATCGTCTCATAATTTCACACATTCATTGATGTGTAACTCTCGCTTATGGCCCTATTCTGGTAATTCCCGGGGATTGGAAATTCTAAATTTTATAGCCTAAAATTTTTTATTTTTTTATTCCCTTTTCCCCAAAAGTGTATTCTGGCGTTTGGGGAAAAAAAAATTTGGGAAAAGAATTATTCCCCATTATAGCAGTTTTGACGTTTATTATTCCATACCTAAAATTTGTGAAGGCACAACTTGCACCAATACTGAAAGATATTCAGTTGAAAACGTTATTGCGGTAGAGAGAGAGAGAGAGAGGCCTTAGATGAGGAACATGTTCTATTTATGAATACATCAGTCGATGACGAAGAAAATGAGCAGACTATAGCGATGTGTCACTTGATCAAGAATTTGATATATAGTTACGTATCTAACCTACATAAATATTGACTTTCTATTCATTCGATTTCTTCCCTCCTCACATAATTTAAATATAATGAACAATTCCACCCACATATTGCAGTATTGATGTCCGTCTCTAAAACATCATGTTTGGTTGACATTCATGGAAATGACATCGATATCAAGATAAAGGTGCCAATGCACCAGGCAATGCCTCCTAAACTACAGGCCGCTTACACCAAATGATGACGACACGCTATGTCGACGTTTTTGTTGCTTTCTCTTGTTGTTTTGTTAGTGTAAATATCTTAACATTATTATTGCGCAGTCTCGGTTTAGACATAAATTGACGTCATGTGCGAAAAATGAGAGTAGTAAGAGGCCTGTAGTTTAGGAGGCATTGCACCAGGTGTTCAGGGGGTCGTTTTCGACGTTAAATTTGAATTAAGCGCCCCAAAAAACGCCCCCACAATGATTTTCGGATTATTTTTGCCGATATTGTCAGGAAAGTTCTCGGGGATAACCGCCCGCGTCCAGGTTCGGGCGCACCAGGTGTCCGGGGGGTTTTCGCCAATGCCATATTTGGATTCAACGACCCAAAAACCCCCGAGAGCCGAGTTTCTCTCCTTCCCCGCGTGAATTTTGGGAGAGTCCCACGGAGATGCCGTTCAGGGCCAGGTGTCGGTGCACCAGGTGTTCGGGGGGTCGTTTTTCCCAAAAAACGTCTCCACGATGATTTTAGGGCTGTTTTTGCCGATATTGTCAGGAAAATTCTCGGGAATGACGTCCGCGTCCAGGTTTGGGCGCACCAGGTGTCCGGAGGGTTCTCGCCGATACCATATTTGGATTTAGCGATCCAAAAAACCCCCGGGCGACGAGTTTCTCCTTCCCCGCGTGATTTTCGGGAGAGTTCCACGGATATGACGTTCACCGGCGTTCCTGAGCTCCAGGTCGGCTGTGGGTCAATTTGAACATCATAATCGTGATCAGCGACCTCGAAAACCCCCGTGAACCCGAGTGGGGCTAGTTCTGACTCTTATTTACAAAATTATCTAATCTTCCAAAACCCGTCTCAAAAAATTCATTTTTGGAATGCAGTTTTGGCTACAGCGATGCAATTTCCGGTTTGTTAAAAAAAAAAAAATAGGGGCGATTTTTACAAATAATTTTTGGAAGCGAATGCAAAAAAAAACCGCATTCCGATCCGTCTTGCTCTCAAAAATTTCTTAATTTCTTGCTTCATTGCCTCGACTATAATTCAAATGTACTTCAGAACCTCTTTTGAAATGTTTTTAAAGAAATAATGACTGGATGCTCGGCAATACGACCATTCAAGTTGAATTGAGACTTTTTCTGTTAATTGGTTGTGGGTTAAGGAGCTGGATACCGCATTGCACGGAAAACTTACAGTTTTAATATACTTTCTCACGATAACTTAGATTCTGGTTGAGCGGCGAGGGCTCGGAGTCAAAGAGCTACTAATTTCTTTTACACTAAATTTAGTATACTGGACGAAACTAAAGAGATGATGATCTGAAACTGAAAAGATGAAATTTGGATTTCGGATAGAGTCGAATTTGAGGATGGCCGCACCCGATTCAAATTTGTACGTAAAAACTAAGTTATTTTTTAATCTATTTTGATGCGCCGAATTTGTAACACTACCTCATGGAACTCAAACTTAAGCCATAGTAAAATATCGGAAATGGTTAATCTTTGGGATGAAGGAGTCTGTATGAGGGCCCTATAATTTTGTCAAAAATTACAGGGTTATCCAATTCGAGGTTGATAAAGTAAACTTAAAAAAAACACA
Source organism: Nephrotoma appendiculata (assembly GCA_947310385.1). Classification (NCBI taxonomy): domain Eukaryota; kingdom Metazoa; phylum Arthropoda; class Insecta; order Diptera; family Tipulidae; genus Nephrotoma; species Nephrotoma appendiculata. The sequence continues at coordinate 317,075,890 of OX371223.1, forward strand.
CAAAATATTCGGAATGTATTGTAATTTTTATTTCATTTTACAGATTGATCCTTGCCATTTTTAGTTAAACAAGATATCATTCAAATGTCCTCCACGGGACTTCTTACAGGCCTTGATTCTTTTGAGGTAATTTTCAATGACTTTTCGGCACATTTCGGGCGGTATCTCGGCCATTACCTTACGAATATTAGTTTTCAATTCGTCAAGAGTTTGAGGATTGTTTGCGTAAACACGATCTTTCGCGTAGCCCCACAAAAAGAAATCCAAAGGCGTTAAATCACAGGATCTTGGAGGCCAATTGACATCAGCCAATCGCGAAATCAAACGTCCAGGAAATTTCTCTTGCAAAAGATCTCGATTTGCTCGTGTTACGTGACTGGTTGCTCCATCCTGCTGGAACCACATATCGTCAAGATCATAATCTTCGATTTTCGTAAAAAAATAATCGGTTAACATGCGGCCATAGCGCTCAGAATTGACGGTAACGGTTCGTCCATGGTTGTTCTCAAAAAAATACGGCCCAATCACACCACCAGACCACAATGCGCACCAAACAGTGACTTTTTCCGGGTGTAATGGCTTCTCTACAATCAATTGTGTATTTTCTGAGACCCAAATTCTACAGTTTTGCTTATTAACGTATCCACCAAGCGAAAAATGAGCTTCATCACTGAAGAAAATTTTGTTCGAAAAATCAGCATCAGCAGATTTAATAATTTTAACGCGTTGGTCGATTGTTAAATGCTCCATATTCTTAAATGGCAGAATGTCAACTAAATAAATGACAGCGTACTTGACGTTTATCTTTGACAGATGTCGGTATACAGATTTCTACTTTATCAACCTCGAATTGGATAACCCTGTACAATTTCATATTTTTTAAATTGAAAATTGATAATTTTAATTTTAAACACATCTAATTTACGCTCTATTTAATGGTATTCCAAGTTGGACTACGGTTTGGGTGAGGAATAGTTTGTGCATCACCCCCGCAGACATAATTTTGAGAAAATTTACTCTCTTGCGCGTTCGGGATGCAGGCTATGCTTATCAGTCTGAGAACATTTTAACAGTTTTAAATTCACTTTTTTGGCGATTTTAAAGATAATTTCTCATCCTACTTGCATTAATTCGTCGAGTCAAAAAATAAATATCGTAGAGCGGTTAGACATTAATAGACCTTAGTGAGAACCAGCGTGGATGTTATAAATTTTGAACCATAAAACGATATCTGACTGTAGAATATCAGCCATGACTAAACATTTGCATAGTGAAGACGGACAATTATACCATCAACTGTGGTTCTGAATATATTTAAAAATATTTTATTAAATCAAATCTTCGGATTAAATGGCAAAACGTTATATTTGATTATTTCGGGTATATGGAATCTGTACGAATAAATAGCCTACAACTAAAATTTAATTTTAAAGCTAAATATCACATTTAAATATTATTTTACTTCTTATATTATATAAAATTGATTAATCTTTGGGCGCAATTAATTATTACGACAACCAATATGCATTGTTATTTGAGGTTTGAGCTTACACTATATAAAGCAAAATTAATGCCGAAATATTTTAAATTTAAAAAGCTCGCCCGGCGAATAATCAATCATTTGCAAATATTTTACAATTTTAATAAATTATGTATACATTTTTTTTTTTGGTAATTTTATGATCACTATTTGAGTATTTGTAAACTACTCGTGCGCTAAATGATCATCCTAGAATGTAATAGTATATAGTACTAATTTAATATTTTGCCAAGTGCCTACCTAAAATTACTAAAATAGCCAAACTACTATAGAATTATATTAATTTAATTAAAAACTAAATAAATTACGAGTATTAGTAAATTAAAATGAAAACTCGCCACTAATAGAGGCGACGATCGTGATTTCTCCGCTGTTAAATTTGATGTGCTACTATGTTCTGTTGTTGTCAAACGATAATTGCGATTATCGTTTGTCGTGCTCGTCGCCAGTGTTGTCCACAGGGGATCCGATAAATCGATATGATTTATATTTTCTGTATGAAAATCATCATTTACATTTATGTGCCGATTACGCGATGATACTGCATCATCATCGTGATCGGTGTCGCGTTCATTCTCGTCATCGTTTAAATGTAATAAACTCGTTTCACTCATGCCCGATGATTCCATGAAATCTTCGTCATCCGAATTTTGTATAAATTTTTTATGTAGTCCTCGAGGCTTCGGTAAAATTGTTTCGACAATTTTACCATTACATAAATCCATAGCACAATAGCAATATTTTACACCATTTGCTGTTTTACAATCATTTATCCTTAGGATGTCACATGTTCGCATGACATCGTTTCCTGCAAATAGAAATAAAATAAATAAAATTTTAAATAATTTTTAAAAATGATTAGTTTTCCATGTGGAAGGATTTTGCTGTGTATATACATATGATGTGTTTTGCAAGGGATCTCTTCAATTTATCAAATTTTGATGTTTAGATAATCAGTCAAGTGTTAGGGGGGAAATGAGTATATTCATTCGTTTGGAAAAATGCATACAACTAATTTGGGATGGCAATTTAAATTTATTGTTCTGCCATGTTGTTCCACGATACTGTTCATATTGTGCTTTATCTTTGGAAGAGAAAGTATATAGGATTTCTTTTGACCAAATACAACAATAAACTTAACAACTATAAAATTATATTTTATTCGATTTTTTGTGATTAAAATCTGTCATAAAGATACCGATTTTTTACACGACTCAAATTGTAATTTGGTTTAAAACAAAAAACATAAAATGTTATTTTCCCACTCAAAGTTGGATTAGAGAACTATATTACACGCGTATGTAGGCAACGAGTTGTGAATTTATCGCTTTCATTTAAATCCGAACTAATTATCATATCCAAAATCTCGTTTTCGGGTATTTCTGGGGCTGATCGCCATATGATCAATTCAATTATCATATGATTTATAACTTGTCCAACAGATTTTAAATAGTTTTCCGATTATGATTCGAAACGGATTTCAAATTATTCAGACTTTTAAAGAAATATGACAGATGATGAATTTTACGCCAGCATTAATCATTAGTTTTCATTACAGTAAACAAGATCAAAACAGATAAGTATTCGGCAAAAGCTACCAGGGTTCTAGTAAAAACGTATAAACAGGGCCACTTGGGCGTTTTCATCAGAGGGCCTAATGGAATCCTGTCTATGACGCATTGGCATCAACAATACTATAATACTTCCATTTTACGGGATCCAAATAATTTGATGTGATAATAGGAGACAATACATTCAAGGAAATCAGAGCAAACAATATGATAAATCATCGAATATAAAAATTCTAGTATGAAAATATCACTTTATATCAATAACAGGAAAGTCTTAGCCATCTTTTACAAGAAACATGAAAACAGCTTCAAGCAAAGTAGCGGTAATCGACTTCTTACATAAAATTCAACGATCTTTGTAGTCGAAAAGAAATTATATTCCTAACAAACGAAAAGATATTGGATGGTTATAGATTTAGAAAACCGGAATGCTATCACAACATTTGAATCATTTTCAAACATCCATTTAACGTCTGGGTTCCTAAAGATAATAATGACAGAAGCGGACGTACTTAAAACCTCGTTTTGTAGAAAGAACGGAAATATAAGTTTCGTCGGCTCCCGTTTGGAATATGTCATCTTTCTTTGCCTCGATTGATCACGTTTTGATGAAATCTTTTGATGAATTATGATACATCATAATATTTGGTCGAACAACAGAAGAGCAACTAGCGAAAGCCAATCGAACAGCCAATGGTCGAACCAATGACAAATATTTTAAGGGAAGATAACGTGCCAATAAAAGTAATCCAATCCAGAAAGGTATAAAGCGACATGAACAAAGAAGAAATCCAATTATTTGTACATATCAAGGAACTATTATTTCCGGTTTAATATGACCGTCCCGGACTTCAATAAACTGTTGCTTCTATCATTGAAGTATGACCTCAAGGCATATCAGTAGACATGCCTGTAACTTATATCTCTAGTTGACTGAATAAGACAAAAAATAATATTTTGCCAAGGAGGAAAAGATGTTGGCTATATTTTTGGCCTTAGCTGACCGTAGTAATTATACTTATTGGGGACAAAAAAATCAAAATAATGTCAGATTACCAACTATTAACGTTTGCAATAAGCAATGAAAACAACAACGTCAATAATGAGGCCTTGAAAGCCCCGCGAAATATGTGCAAGGCTAAAATGGGGAGCAAACATACCATCTATGGGACGGACAAATCACCGTGCTGAGAAGCACCAATCAATGTTTTTAGAAATCAACTTATTTACAAAAATTCAAGTAGTTTACGTACTTGAAGAACCCCACCCATCTTATCACAAACTTCACATCAACCTGCTAAAATTGAATAAGGTAACCCTCAAAATTCCTTCGTGAAAAGTTAAATATGAGTACACTTCTATGCCTGTGGTTTATATTCAAATCGTCTATGAAAGTAGTAACAAACATATCACGAATTACAAAATACTATAGAGATTTAATACAGATACCAGGGTGGATCAACAATTATCTGTGTTTGAAGACAGGTGGCGTTACTGACGAAAATTTATATTGCCATCGCGTACCGCTGTCACTCAAATGACGCCTTACAATTTTCAGAATGATTCATAGGCTAGTTTACAATTTGTAGTATACGTTTTTGTGTTTCTCGATATAATGGAAACAACAATATCGAACCCGCACCTGCGACAATGCACTTGCTTACTCATCCGGGATCGACGCGACGTTGCATCCACCATACTACCCTGATCTAGCGATTTCTTTCTATCCTCCAACATGAAAACGTGGCTAGCTGAGAAAAAATCATGTGCAACAAGGAGACGTTGGGAAAAGTGAATCATCCTAAAAGGCGATTCATTAAAAAGTAAAAAAACTTACGTCTTCATTCCTGAATTTCTGACTTATTGGTTCGCCGCTGGATATACAATGAGATAAATTATAAATAATTTCCGATTATAAAAGACACAAACTGGTAGACATAAGACAGAAAATATAAAACAAATCATGGAAAATATCATTTCCTTCGAATGGGTAACCTCACACAGAGCATACGAAAATCCGCTACAAAACGGGAGCACAATCAAAGCTCAAATATTTCACCTTTCAAAACAAATGTCACAATGGATCTCAGAACTCAAAATCGCTAGAATCATATTCGTCCGGAAGCGAGGTGAAATGGATCACAGGCTCACCTGGCACTACGAATTGGGATTATATAGTAAAAAGCCAGAACAAAATAATAATAACATCAATAGTATTAATGAACACAATTCAACAAGCGCTTTCAATAAAATTACTGAACATTTCAAAAGAAGAAATAAAAGAAAATATTCGAGCTGAAGTTAACAAAAGGCAAAATATTTACAAACAAAATAGAAGTCATGGAATACGTAGAATCAATGGTAATGGTCAAAAATATTACCTCTTGAACCCTTGTTGAAAATTTATTCGTTAATTTTTTTTGAATCTTTTCATTCTTGCCATTTTTTGTAAAAAAAATCCCTTCTCCCTTCGAAGCAGCAATTTCCGGTACACAGATTACCACCAAATTTTGAAAGGATCTCCCAGTTAATGGTAAAAGTTTAAGTGTGAAGTGAGAGTAGAACTGCCGTGTTGGTGGAATTTTGGAGAAATAAAGTTGTTTTTTTTTCATCAAAATTCGTCATTTTCGGTAAAATATAAAAAGCGATCTGAACTAATCAATATTTTCGTTTTTAATCTTTTTTTAATCTTCTTTTAAAAATTTGTATCGTTGTTTTTATTTGCAAAAATCGAAAAAGCTCCTATGGAAGCTGCCACTTGCGGTGGACCGGTTTTATTTGGCAAAAATCACTGGGACACCCCAATTTATGAAAATAGCTTAAGTGTGAAGTATCACTCCGAACAATCAGTCCATTTTGATTGTTTATGGTGTTAAATCGTCATTTCGGCTTAAATTTGGACAAACTGATCTGGACCAGTATTGTTGCAAATTTAATTTAAAATGTTTTAGTCCTTAGTTTAACTTCCTAGTGATTCCGTAGCCTTAAACCTCTACATATTTGTCGTAGAGAACATTTCAAGGCCTTCACACATTTCTGGAGTCTTCTTCTTTATTTCATTTTTCTGAGCCTTCTTTCATATTAGTTTTTCTCCAGCCATTGAACTGGGAGCAATATGAGCCCCTGTTGGTATTACCTCCTTTAACCCCTTCCAAATTCCTCTTTTAAAAATAAAAGCAATTTTATTAGCGCCAGGAGTAACAATAAATGGGAATCATTCTCAAACAACTCAAGGACTGTTATTTACAGTTATTCAGGGTTTTATTTTACTATATTACAAGCTTATGAATATGTAGCGTTAGAAGCCCCTCTACTATTGCTGACAGTTTATGGGTCCACATAAATCTGAGATCGGAGCTAGAAAAATTTGAAAAATTTTAAAATTACAGAAATTCGTTTTAGAGTGATTCAATAAATTATTGCTACCAGTGATCCCCGGACTGGGAGAAAAATTTCGGGCTAAACCTCACGTTTTCATCATTTTTTTTTATTGGTTTTGGGTCTGTAATTGAATTATCATGCAAACACGCCTCATAAAAAAGTATATTCGACATGGGGTTTCGGGCCAAATGAACTGACATAAATTATTACGTCCCTAAGGTTAGCCACATCCATCCTATGGAACAATATAAAATACTAAAAAAATTATAACCTAATTAAATTCTATGAAGAAATTTTGGGCTCCATCCATTCCAACTAAAATTATGAGTTCAATACAACCCATTAAAAATAAAGATTTCGTGCCGATGGCTAATTAAAAACAATTTTAGGCTAATTTCCGAAAACATTGTGGACTTTTCCTTTATAAGTTAGCAGAACCTAAATCGAAAATCAGACCATACACGTGAAAATCAGACCATACATATAAATAATTATAGACTCTTAATAGGCTTATCCGTTTTTCGACAAAATTTTGGCATCCACCGTTCCTAATAAAATATTGGGGTTTGCCTATTTTATAGATAGCAAAATCCAAATCGAAAGACTGGTCGAAAATTCATTTCAAAACTCAAAACAAAATTTACATACAAATGGTTCTGCTAATTAAAAAATGTATACTTCACTCGTTCTTAACAATGGGTTTTTTTCATTTAATGCTAGCAACACTCAAATCAAAAAGCGAAGCAATTCAAAATTTAGAGCTAAAACCATGATCTAGTGTCATGTGAATAATTAAACGCAGTCTTCGGGCTCTCAATAAATCATTGGGTTTTTTGACTTAAATAATTGGATCAGAACCAAATTTAGTTTTTAAAATATGATGTTTTATCAAACGTTTTATCAAAATCTAGGGGAGCCATAAGTTTTTTTAATGGAACATTTGAACTTCCTATGCGAGCGAAAGGTGATAATTATTTATGAGAGAGACAGAGCCTCATGTCACTTATTGAACATTTAACATAATATTCAGTCGAGCTATAGTAAAATATGAAGTATAAAATCATAAAAACTAGTTTTTGAGAAATCGATCACCTTTGGCAGTAGTTCTAAAATTTTCCGTCAGATGTCAGTTACTTTATGTTAAAAGGCACATATAGAGCTTTTAATTATTCAACTACACTTGGTTTTGATTCCGGGTTTCGATTTCGATTCTGCTAGCTTTAAATAAAAAAAAATACAATGCTCTGTCAAGAACGAGTGGAAACCAAAATGTTTCTTTTTCTATTAGTGTCGACTAAATCATGTTTTGCGCTCTAAAGAGGTTTTCGGATCGTTTTAGATTTGGGTTCTGGTAGGTTTCTAATGGAAACGCCTAAATTTTTAGTTTGAAAGGATGTGGCATTTTTGTAACCTATAATTTTCTAATTTTTCTACGATTGTAGGGACGTAAATTATCCGGCTATCCAAAATAGAACCGTCTCGGATTCTCTAGCAACCCATGATCATTAAATAAACATTTTTGGATAAGATCGGCACATAAACCGTAATAACCGTTGATGGTTGGCAACTCTAAAAGTCTCCTATAGCCACACCAAACATATCAGTAAATGGATGTTATTCTATTGGTTATAATGGTCAGAAAAACTTATAAGAAGTCGCTGAAGTTGGCACGAAATACGAGTTTGAACCGTCGCACATAAGGGTTTTAAGTAGTGTTTAGTCCCAAAAATGTCTAGAGCCTAGAAAAATGCACCAAATTGAGTATTTTTTTTTAAATACTCTTTATGAGAATCTTAAAACATCCCTCATGAGTATTTTGTCTGAAAATTTTTTGTATGCATAGAAATCAGTACATACTCAGATATTTGTTTAAAAATATCACTTTTTTTCTTAACCCTTATTTTTTTTTAAAATTTGGTACACATTGTTTTTTGCAGTCGCTATACGTTCAAATATGGAGTTAGTTTTTCGATATTGACAGTTGACAACTGTCAATTAGCAGTCAAATCACTTTCACTTGTTATAAATTTTGAATTTATTCTCATTTAGTACGTTTCTTGGGTCTGAGTATGTATTGATTTCTATGCATACAAACAAAATTTCAGACAATATACTCATGAGGGACCTTTTAAGTATCTCATAAAGAGTATTTAAAAAAAAATACTCAATTTGACGCATTTTTCTAGGCTCTAGACATTTTTGGGACTAAACACTACTTAAAACCCTTATGTGCGTCGTGAGGCGGGTTAGTGTTACCCTACTACCCTACTGATGAGTTGTTGTTGCGATAGCATTCCTGCGTATTACGAGAGGAAGCGCAGGTACGGACCAATGGATCAATACTTGTTCGAGAGAACAGTGTTATGGTGCAACGACCGTTGGATTATGTCTGAACGACTGTGTGTCCATCCGAAAGGTGTACAATATTTTTTGCCACCATTTTGGCTAATATTAATATTGACATTTCATACTTGACAGTCGTGAAGTACACATGTGGCAAAATAAACAAGGAGAAATATTCGATTGAACAACGCGTTTTAATAGTGAAAACCTTTTACACAAATCAACCATCAATTACATGAAAATTACGAAAATTACGTGAAAGTTTCGAAAGGAATTTGGTGCCTTCAAAGCCGATAATTTACCAGATTTTCAAAGAATTTGAAGAAAGAGAAACTGCTGCTGTACGTGAAAGTGTACGAAATAATCCAACGACATCAATCAGGCGCTATGCGCAAGGACTTGGATTTCGTAAGATCAACCAACACGAATCAATATTTTGCATAAAGACTTGGATTTATTCCCGTATAGAATTTAATTAACATGTCAATAATCCCTGAGAATCTTATTTTCAAATCATGCAGATCAAATTGCAGAAATTTTGAATTACATTTACATAGAGCACCATTTTTGAGAAATTCGTACATAGAGCGCATCTTTGAATTCTGGGAGCCAATCCTGGAGATAAATGGCACTAGTGGCAAATACGGGTAGTTAGGCCTTGCTCTTGTGAATAATCCCCAAAATTCTGGGATAAATAATTTATTTTTTGGTTTACATAGACTTTTACATAGAGCGACATTTTTGTGAAATTCGTACATATAGCGCAACCTTAAATTCTATGGAGCGAATCCTAGAGATAAATAACACTAGTGACAAAAACGGCTTTTTGGGAGATCTACTTTTTCATTTCCATAGTATTATAAAGGAGTACTCAAGTATGTTAATCATTTTATTCTCGATTTGAATGGCCAAAATCAGTCAATTACTCAAAATTTAACACATTCGCGAACACCCACTGCAATTGCAGTGTATTCATAGCTTTCCAAATGGTCATCACTGCTATTACAGTACAATTTTATTTTCTCTTTGTATTTTCATTATTTTGTTTTATAAGAAATTGACTTCTCTACGGATGATAGTCTTGATGATCCCGATTATATCGACAAAGGCAGTAGCAAAGGCAGTAGCAGTGGTAGTGGCAGTGGCAAAGAAAATAGTAACAATAGTAACACTGAGTTTGCCGGGTGTGAAAACGAGATAGATGAGGATACTGTTCTGCAAGAACCAGGCGAACATATAGAAGAGGAAAATATAGAAGAACTTTGGAAAACAACCGTAGCGGAGATACAAAATTTTGAGTTCAACGAAAATACGGTAGGTTGCTAAATAAGAGGAAATTCGCTGAGGGTTAGTTAGTTGTTGAAATTATTATTAGATTCAACTAATGCGTATGGCGAAAGACTGTGCAGTAAAGAGCGCAAGACTGGAGTTTCGTAAACTGCATAAGGACAATGGAAGCCACCGAAAATACGAAACTTTTTTTCAAGTCATCCATTATATCATCACCCGATTTTTCCAAACACCATGTCAGGACGCCGATTTGAGCAGATTTATTTAATCAAAAGTATCAGGAAGCAAATCAGCCGAACCAAAACCTTTCATTGGATGAGTCGTTGTTAACACATGGGCTGAAAAGTCCCGGGCTTAACAAAGTAAACACGTTTTTTTTGTTCAATTTTTTTTTTGTTCAGTTGGTAATAACCTTCAAAAGACAGCTGTCAAAATTTCATTATATTCTAATCATTAGTTTGTGAGTTATTGTGCTAAGAGTGACGCTACTTTTGTTAGTTTCAAAACAATAGACCAAAAACAATTTCGTGTTTTAATTTTACACTGCTTCTTGATGGGAAAAATACCGTTCAAACGAAGCAATGACTTGAAAAGTGTTATAGGGACTGCGCTTTATCTGAAACAACAATAAAACATTGGTTTGCTGACTTCAAACGTGGTCATGATTCTGTGTTGATGATTCTGACAATGGATGAAACATGGATCCATCACTTCACTCCGGAATCAAAACGATCGTCATCTGAGTGGACAGCAACTGGTGAAACAATTGGCTGGAAAGGTTATGGCCTTGATATTTTGGGATGTGTGTGGTGTAATATTCATCGACTATCTTGAGAAAGGAAAAACCATCAACAGTGAATATTATATAGCGTTATTGGAGGGTTTGAAGGCCGAAATTGCAAAAAACGACCGCATATGGCAAAGAAAAACAATTTGTTTCATCAAGACAACGCACCGAGTCACAAGTCAATCAAAACAATGGCAAAATTACATGAATTGAACTTCGAATTGCTCCCACATCCACCGTATTCGCCAGATTTGGCTCCCAGCGACTACTGGCTGTTCACAGCCCTTAAAAAAATGCTCTCCGGTAAGAAATTTTCCTCGAATCAAGAGGTTATCGCTGAAACTGAAGCCCCTATTTTGAGGCAAAAGATAAATCGTTCTACAAAAGTGGTATTGAAATGTTAGAGCGACGCTGCAATGATTGTGTTGCTGTTGATGAATAAAGCCAATTTTGAACAAAAAAAAAAACGTGTTTTCTTTGTTAGGCCCGGGACTTTTCAGCCCATGTGTTACTCTTTCTGGATAGATTACATTTTAAGCAGTATAAATTAAAAATAAAAAGCAAAGGAATCAAGTTTTATGAGTTTTGTGATCCAACTGGCTAGGTTTTCAATTTGGAAATATATGGCGGAAAACAAAATTTAAATCGTTTAGTTTCAAAACTTAATTCGCTAGTTTTACGTTTGATGGCTCCATATTTAGGTAAAGAACACATATTGTGCATGGACAACTATTATAACATTGTAACATTGTCCAACATTTTACTGTCTCATAGAACACCTACTTGTGGCACTCTACGTAGCAACCGAAAGGGGAACCCGAAAGAGCTAATCCAAAAGAAGCTTATATCTCATAAGCTGTTTATATCTCAAAATGGAAGGATACAAGGGAAGTCCTATGTATAAATACCGCAAATCACCCAGAAATGGTTACTACAACAAATAGTTATGGTAAAGAGCGGAAGAAGCCCGTCGAATTTGAGACATATAATCAAAATGTGTCTGAAGTCGGTAGACTGGATCAATTAGTGTCATATTACATGGTCCTCGAAGAACCGTAAGATGGTATAAAAAAAATTATATTTCATATAGTAGATATATCCGTATTTAATTCCTATTTTATTTACAAAAAAAAAAAAAAAAAAATTCAAAAATAACGTTCCTGCAATTTCGGTAATCACTTATATGTTCCCTCCTCAACATTGAAAATACGAGCAGCGGACACCGTCTTCCAACAAACCCAATTGTGGATTGTCCAATAATGTCAAAAAATACATTTCCATTCAGCCAACATTTTTGGAAAAAAATTCTTTACCGAGTAAATTAATGTATTTGCAGTGCTAAAGCAGTAGTGTCCTATAGATGGAAATAATTACCGTGGGGGTCACTACTGCGTTAACAGTACTCTGTTTGCAAAAAAAAGTTAGCAATTGCAGAAAATTAGTAAAAATATTTAAGACACGAGACTTCAACAGATTTAAAATATCATCAATAATACCGGAGTTATGGCATGTGGCATTCTGAGTAGTCGCCGTGTAAAATGGGTGTGCGCTAATGTTTAAAAAACCGTCCAGTTGATTAACCAAAAATGTTGCTGCAAATGTAAACCAAAATTTGCATTATTTATCCCCATGATTTGAAAATGAAATTCTCAAGGATTATTGACATGAGCAGGACCTAACTAGCCGTACTTGCCACTAGTGCCAATTTTGTTTAGCGTTTGTTCTGTACAATACATCAACATAAAGTATTTTATTTAAGTGTAAATGTACACTATAAATATTATTTTTTCGGGATGAGACTACACTCTAGCGAAGAAACATACGAAATAATTTCGGGATGGTATTTTGGGCCAACTTCAGCGACATACAAGAAGTGCGTTAAATGTAATAGAGAAAAGACCGTAAGGTGTTCATGATCATGGCATACTCAGTATAATATACGCGTACGGATCAACATCTCCGTTTAAAGATAAAAAAGTAACTCAGATCAATTTCGAGTGAGTGATGAATGTACTACGTACTTGAAATATGATAAATCGAGTATTGTTGTCTATTCTCATTAAAAACTATTATACGCGTATACCCAAAAATATTTATTACATTGCGCTATATGAAAACCATCAGTTTAATTAAATTAGACACACACATACTTTCGATTTTAGTTATCGTCTTTTTAAATTTTCTATTATCTAAATAATAATTAGTATCAATATACACTTTGTGGGTCATATAGACAGCTTAATGGATACCAAAATTCAACGAAACAAATACCAATATTTATTTTTATTAATGTTGTCTTATGTAACAATATATTATGATTTCATAACTTCTTGAATATATCATCATATTATTAACAATATTACAAGCATTCGATTTGTCTTAAGATAAAACCAATAAAATTATAATAACTGTTCGTTATAATTAAAACGTTAATAGATAGTGCGCCTAAGGTTGAGAAATAGTTTGATATAATTGAGATGCTTAATGTATATAAAACAAACATGGACCCATGGTTATATCCCATATTCAATATATCACCTTAGCTCTTAATCAAATGAACAAATTGTATAATCTGAACAACGGGAGGCTTTCCAAATTATTTACCTCGCTGTAACGTCTTATTGTTTCGTTTGTTTATAATATCTTGTTACATACGCAGCTTACCATTAAGATTAATTGATTTTTTATTAAAATGCAATTAAAAATTCATTTTCCAAAGTTTTTTTTTGTTAGTTCGTCTCAAATACGTGTAATTTGTGAAACAATTTATTAAGTGGGAATCGTGTTTATGATTTGGGATCACATTCCAGAATGATTAATGACAGATTTTTACTACATTTAAGGGACGATTATGGATGATGGTTTACCCTGTATTTAGAATAATAAATGATACACTTTCATCAAATAGGGATCAAAGAGTCTGATTACATTTACGTGATCGTTATACACCAGGTACTTTCACTGTGTGCCTTAATCGATTTCTTGAAAAATGAATTTTAAAACAAGAAACAACTCAGCATTTATCTTGATATAAAATCACAGTAATGCTAATGGCATGTACCAGAATATGGCTTTGAGCTTATAATTTTAATAATAGATTGCACAGGTATAATTAATTACACTTGATCTTAATACCGCTGGTCATTAAATTATTTGTTGTTTGCGTAAATTGCTCGTAATTCTGTTAAGAGTTTAGTTTACGTCTATATAACATAAATAGCGGTCTGTGAAATGCATGTGATATTTTAGCGGATAAGCTTAAATTAAAATATCAACAATAACAATTTGTTTAATTGAAATTTGATACTTTCCCGCTTAATTGCAATGAGTTTTGTAAAGTTAACGTGCAAAAATCCATAAATAATGAGACTTTACATAACATAATTTACGTTTTTATGGGTATCGCGCATACCATTAAGATTCTCTGATTGTTATTAAAAAAGTAACTTTCATCCGCCTTAATTGATAATAAGTTAACATTTATTTATGATTATCGTACATTATTCTTAATTATCTAACGTAATCAGTTTATATAGAGTTTATCGAACAACCATGACCTGCTCGAAGGGGATTGGGCCGGATTGTATTTTATTGTTAATCTGTTTGCATCTTTTAACGCTTAATAAACTAATAATTGCTTTTCTTTTCGTTACAAAGGATTCGGAAATTACGGCAGAAAAATAAAAGAACCAACCAAAAATGGCGGAGAAATAAATTTTTTAATACGGCAAGAAACACCGTTGAACGTTGTAAGGGGAATTATGTAGCCAGGAAAAAGAAGAACAAGGACGTGAAAAACTGAGAATGTTGTGTTATAACTGCTTTGACCGATGCTAAAATTGTCAAAGACAATCAAAGATGCTAAAGTTAATCTGTACACTTATTGAGAATCTTCATTAGATGATTTTAGAAACATTGCGAACCAGGCGAAAAGTTTTACTAAAGACACAAAGTAAATAAGTTTTTAGGTTTGAGAATGCGATAATAATAATCTGGTTATAGAAGCAAAATAAATTTGAAACATAAGAAAATTTTTGGTTCTATCTACGGTATCTATGGTATTGGCAACCGAAATCCTACGTTTAAGAGGTTATTGTGAGATCACTCAACAAAAAATTGTAAGACTAGAGTACAATTGGAAATTAACACGATTGTTCTACTCAAATTGGAGTATTGTTGGTGGCCTCTCACGTATGTTTGCGCTTCATATTTCATATATATATCATAGTGTAAAGCCTGATTCGTAAAATATAGAGAAATTTCGCGATTAGCTTGCTCGCATCATCTACTGTTATATTGCAAGTAGACGTGGTGTTGGCTGAACGAGATTAGTAATTTTTTAGTTTTCCTTTAGAGCATAAGCGTCCAGGTTAGCTAAACTCGACAAATTTCTCTAATCTCTACTTGATAAACGATGAGGTCGTTCCGTTCAACATTGTAACGTTTCTCGAGCTCTACGTTGCCAATATTGTTAAGGCTACCTACATAACGAAGACCAAACATTTTTCAACGGGATTTTTGAAACTTTCGTTTAGAAAGCCCGTATTGTCGTAAGTTACACTTGTCATGCCGTATACTAGAGTTGATTTTTTAAATTTAATTGATGGTTAATCCTGAGGCCGTTATGTGAACTATACCAGCGTAGAGTCCACGAGCAAACGGGAAATTATTCGATAATCTCAATTTTGATATATTTCTTCTTTGTTATATTTATTACATTTTTAATTTTATTCAACACGAAAATGCTCATTAAGAATAAATGAATAATGTTGGGAAATTTGAATAACCCGAACCATTTAAACTTGGCGCACGTGGCCTTTAAACTACATAGGAATTGTTTCTGAAGTGACTTCAACTCTAGTTACAGTTTGTGTTTCTGTTTTGTCGGATTGTGATGTATACTCGTATTTCGTATACAAGCATTACAATCCAGTAAATTTATATAAATGAATTTATGTATAAAACATAAAGGGTGTCCTAAAATTTACGCAAGATTTGAATTAAAGAAAATTAAATAATTTAGTGTTTACAACCTAAAAATGAAAACAGTTTGACAGCTAACAGTATAGGATTAGTAAACATGCAGCACTATACGAAAGAACAATGCGTTTTCATTGTTGAACAATATTTCAAAAATAATGAAAGTTTGAATGCTGATTTTTCGAGCAAAATCATCCTAAGCGATGAAGCTTATTTTCACCTTGATGGCTTCGTTAATCGCCAAAATTGACGCATTTGGGCTGAAGGCGTCATTGGGCCATACTTTTTTTTTTGAAAATGAGGCTGCTGGAGCAGTTACTATTACAGGTGCTCCTTATCGTGGCATGATAACCTATCGAGTCCAGTTGTTCCATAAATCAACAGAGATAAATTATTTTAGGTTTTGGCTTATCGATTAAAATTTTAAGGCGTGAAATAACATATTTTTTTAAATAAATGATAGCACAACAATTCACCGAAAACGAGAAGCAATTTACTGAAAAACACAGTTAAATGAAAAGTTTGCCGAAATAGCAATAAATTGAGTTTACCGAAAACAACAATTCATCGAAACCATTAATTAAAACGACAATTCACCGCAAAAGACAGTTCACCAATTCAAAGATTTTGTTAATTAAGCATTTTAGAATTTCAAAGTTTCAGAATTTATTTTGTTAGTATTTTGTCGCGATTTTTTATTTCAGTAAATTAATAACAACCCTTTAATTTGCGCTATCTGTTTTTTTCGGTGAATTGTTTTTCGGTGAATTATGGTTTTCGATGAATTGTCGTTTACGATGAATGGTCGTGTTCGGTGAATTTTTAGCTTGTGAGCTTCAGTGATGGGTGCGGAGTTTACCGTCCCACATTAGCCTTAGATTGAGAGGTATACCCTACTTGAGTGTTTTATAGTGTTTCAAGCTGAGATCAAAATTTTAATTTTTTGTTTGAGACTTCGAAATTGAACGTATAACAATCCAAATGATTGAATATGTTCACTAATTACTGGGGGTACTATATAATTGTTTAATCTATTAGTCGATTTGAAAGTTGTGAGCGAGTGTAAACTTCCTATCAATCAATTTACTGTGCCAGTGTAACATTGTCACGGCTTTGTTAACCATAGCTCACTGTGACATTGATTGAATGAAATTGCCGGTTTTGGCACCCAAAATTGGTTCACAGGCAAACTAATCGTCCCTGAACCTGATGTTTCAGGATCACATATACTCATAAGCGTTTATAGTAAGTACGTATGTAAGTGATAAGGCCGTAATAAAAAAAAATTTCAAGCTTTTTAAGGTAACAGTTTACAGTATTTTAGCTAAATAAGCTGATTTAAGCTCGAAAGATGCGAAAAGTTTATAAAATTTTGCAAACGATGAAATAGCGTGGCATACACCTAATTTCGATTACGTAGCTGTTAAGACTCTTGTAATATTTATACTCGCAATGTCGAGGATGTGGTATTCAAAAATTTAGACAGCATACAAATTTGGTAACCGATTAAGATAATAAAATGATATAATATTTCATTACCAAGTTTAAATAACATGTAAAGTTATTAATTTTCTAAATGTTAATGTTTAAATAAACATAAATTATTACACCACACACCTGAAATTTGTGTAATACAGCCCACGTATCCACTCGGGCATTCATAAATGAAATCTTCGTGCGACACACTTTTATCGAAAATGTCACAAGACGATGAAAAATTGTGATGTGTTGTAGCTGCTGCAGTACTTGCATTATTCCCATGCAGCACAATGCCATCATCGTCATCGATGTAATCACGATTCATTTTAAATGGTTCATCCGCTCCTTTACCGCATACATAACATTTTGCTGCCGCTTCCGAATATGTTGTTGCAACTGAAAATAGAACATAAAACATATATTCGATATGTGAATTCGAGTTATTTATTTATATATGAACTAAGTAAATAATGTGTAATTAAATTAATTAAAATATTTATTTAAGTTTTGGCGTCAGGTTTAATTAATTTAATTCTTTAGGAATTTTTTATGAATCATCCTCACACATCTCACTCTAATCATTTTCTCTTAATATTTTTATTTCTTTTTTCAAAGACGGATGTTAAATAAATAAATTGATTTTTTTTTGATTTCTTGGTTATCATACAAATTTTCTAGTCAGTCTATGCTGAGTGAAATAACTTTTCTAGATGTAAATTGCATTAATTATATATAATTGAAAACTAAAATTAATTTTTTTTAGTATCGATGCAGCCTCACATGTTGTTGTGGGCGATCGATTTTGTTTCATTCCCAATATTTTGATTGGGGCTTGAATAATTAATCCGGATTTATATTATTATTACTGTTGTGTTGTTGTTGTTGTTGTTATTGTGGGGGAAATCATTGAAATTAATGATAATTCATATTGTTATTAATTTTTGAGTATGTGCTCGATTCTGATTATAAACAGACAATAAATGAATGAATTATGTGGCATAGGGTTTTGTACGCTGGTTTTTATCACATCATTAACCACACCTTGATAAAAATAAGAAATAAAATTTTTAAAAACATATTTGATTTTAAATTACGATTTTTTATGTTATTGAAATATGTGTTTTATAGCCTATCATATAATGATTTTTTATTGTTATATTACAATATACTTCTGCTGTCTATTTTTTATGATTTAGTGCTTGTGGTTATGCGACGCTTGATGTTTCGATAGTTGCGGTAATCGGAGATACTGGTTTGAATTCACGATTTTCTCTAGTCATATTGTCTACCAGTCCTAATCACTTACGCTAAAAGCCCATTTTGCATTTCAGTCGCACAGTTGTAACCGAATTGTGATGGTAAAACTTTCCTAAGTTTCAGCAATAGACCGTAGTGTCAGCGACTTTGTCAAAACCCCGAACCATGTCAAAGAAAATTGCTGAGCAGATCCACTTTTCTTCAAGTGTTTTTCTATGATGTCTATTATAGCATGACTTGGTCTATTATTGAATGTCTTTCTCGAATTCCATATTGAGGTACAGGGATGAGTTCTTTACTTTTAATTAGCCATTTTATTCGTTTTAATAGGAGTCTCTAATAATTTTGACTGAATAGGTAATAGTGATATTGGCCTATATGTTATTTTGTTGAGTGGTTTTCATCGTTCTTTGGTACATATTTGATTGTGAAGACTGCGTTGATTAGGTAGAGTGGTTAATTTTGTATTGACGATTTTGGGAAGCTGTTTCTGAGATTTTCAGGTCAGAACCTGGCGCTCTTCTTGAATTTCTTTCTTTTATTTCTATGACCATTTCCGCAAGAGCGGTTTCGGTGATTTCTAAACCTTCAATTACTAATATTTCTTGTATTTGTTCGCTCTCCTGTACCTTATTAGGCTAAAATATACCCTCTAGCTAAGAGATCACCAAAGGCTGTTGCTTCATTGTTTCTTGCTCAACTTCCATTGCTTGTCCTTATAGGCGGAATCTAAATTATTGGGATTTTCATGCGTTTTGTTGTCTTCCACAATATATAGTCGTCATCTTTTTAACCATGGCTATGAGCTCTTTACTTTATGATCCTTTTGATTTCGCCTGTACGAGTATTATTCTATACTGACTCTTGTATGTTTATTAAGAACGGAACGGTTGGTTAGGGTATTATTTTATCGCTGAGAGTGATTACTGCAGATGGTATAGACGAGTGGTAAGAGCTTGAGTCGAAACTTTGCTAAACTTCCTTTTTTATCTTGATGTGGATGCTGGTTCATTGTATTTCTTTTGTTTCAAATTTTGCGCTTCGTAATGGTAAATTTTGTTTTTAAATAATATAGCACTTCCTCGCCGTGTAGTGTTATCTGGATGTAGAGTGTGATACACTTATTATTCTGTACATTTTATATGTGATTGTCAATTCTTTTTGTTACACAAGTTGTAAAATACAACTGGCACCCCTATTCTCTTATAGTCGTGTCACCTGTCGTTTCTTACGACAATCATTTTTTTCATATTCTTTTAGTCGATTGAAGCGACAATCGTCGATTGAAGTGACAACAATGGTATTCCGTTAGTCGTTTAAAAAGTATCATATCATCTGAGGTGAGTTTTGTAGTCGTGCGAGTTTTTTAGGCGATACAAGCATGGAGGGCGACAAAATGTAGGTTTAAGATTATTTATCTTGACACTATTTGATTTATTTTTGTCACGTCATTTCAGTCGACTAAGAGAATAATTTTATAGATGAAGTGACACGGCAATTGTCGCGTCGTATGAAACGACACGACTAAGAGAATAGGGGTGTAAGATACAGAATTTTACAAACAAACATGTTCATCGTTCTAATACAATCTAAACGAAGCTGTTATTCATTAGATAACGAGGTTTAAATCTAGTTTTCGCAAATATTTTAAGACGAAGTAACTTAGTTTGGATGCAGACAAATATAAATAATAATTCACCAGAGCCAAGTTAATGTAAAGATTTTGAGACTAGACTATTTCTTGAATTTCTGACCATGCAATATTTATTCTACAATATGTTTTCTAATCAGAAATCTTGGCATATATACAGGGTGACTGACACGAAGTGTTACCAACTTCAGACTGTCATTGCTGTCAAACTAGTGATGACAGAGCGCTCAAATTCACACTAATGGCATTTCATCCCATTGTTTACAAGCTTATAAAAGCATTTTAGTGGGAAATATTCAGAAAAAAGTTATCCGCAATGGAATTCAAGCGTAATAGTGAAATTGCTCTATATTTCGCTGGAAAACCACAGCCGCAGATTGTTAAAACATCTGCATGTGAATAAAATGTTTGTGTATCGCACCATAAATCGTTGTAACGATGCTGGCAGCATTGCAAAACGCCCTAGTGGTGGGCCGAAACGCACTGCAACATCGTCGGATATCATTCGGAAGGTGAAGGCCAAATTGGCTCGGAATCCGCGCCG
This sequence comes from Nephrotoma appendiculata, assembly GCA_947310385.1. Classification (NCBI taxonomy): domain Eukaryota; kingdom Metazoa; phylum Arthropoda; class Insecta; order Diptera; family Tipulidae; genus Nephrotoma; species Nephrotoma appendiculata. The sequence continues at coordinate 317,096,713 of OX371223.1, forward strand.
TAGCGGCAGAAAAATGGCTCGTGAGGCGAACATTTCGCTCGAACGGGTTCAGCACATATTGAAAGATCATCTTGAACTAAAGGCCTTGAAATTCCATAAAACGCATGGTCTCACCGATGCTCGGTAAAAACCGACGCTCCAAAAATTGGAAGAGCAAAGGAGTTGTTACGCTTGCACGAAAATGGCGATTTGCCGAATTTGGTTTTCTCCGATGAGTCACCGTTCGTTATTGAGCAACATGTGAACAAGCAAAACGACCGGATTTTTAAACATAGCGCCGCCGATGGTGATGGTTTGGGCCGCCGTAACGGCCGAAAGCCGTTCATCGCTCGTTCTTTTGGACCGTGGCATCAAGATAAATGCTCAAATTTATCGGGATCATCTGTTGGAGGGAGCGTTGAAGCCTTGGGCACAAAAACATTTCGGCCGCAGAGCCTGGACATTTCAACAGGACTCAGTACCGAGTCATAAAGTGCACATCAATCAAGATTGGCTGAGAAACAACGTTCCGCGGTTCATTTTCACTGCCTAATGGCCACCAAATTCACCGGATGCAAATCCGTTAGATTTCTTGTTTTGGGGTATTTTGAAGAGCAAGGTTGGGACAAAAAAAATACCAAAGTGTCGATCATCTCAAGGAAGCGCTTCGCCGGGAATCGGCCAAAATACCGCAGAGCCACTTTCGTGCTGCATGCAATAGCTTTGTCGGCCGTTTGAAGGCCATAATCGCGGCTAAGGGTGGCAAAATCGAAAACTGCTAATGCAATTCAAAAATTTAAATATTTGTGAACATTTTTTACTGTTTATTCAATAAAATACATCAAAAAATAAAAATTCTGTTGCGTTTTGTTTTGGTAACACTTCGTATCAGTCAGCCTGTAGATGAGCTGCCAAAAACAAATTTGAACTTTCCTGAACAAATTGAAAAGTAACGTGTTTTGAACTTTATGTTCAAAACTCATGAATCAAATTAGCAAAATTATCATCTAATCATAAAAAGCTATTTTACATTCTATAATTTTTTACTTCTATAATTAAAAATCACTTCCGTCTGAAAATTCGTGCTATGTTCATGATTTTCTACCTTAATTTATCATACTGTCTGTGGGTCCACACGTAAATCTCAATTACAAGTTTTTCATGATTGTACTCAGTGGCAACCCTTATTGTAGATGTTTTGAACACTGTATATTGGGGGAGATTGGAAACAATTCCCTATAATTTGCAATCTCTTCTAATTTTTTTCCTGGCACTATATCCCAGAGGTAGAGGTTAAGCCGTCTGGTGACAAGAACCCATGTACAATCCGAATTATCGTTTGAGATGAGTATGAAAAATCATAGATTTATAATTTTTGTATAGCTGTAGAGTAATATCTGGACTACTGGTGAAATAATTCGAATGGAAACGACGTCGGCACAATTTTCGCCTTGGAAGTCCAATCAACAACCTTTCTTGACCCCAGTAAAAATTTTAAATTTTCCTATCCAGCCAAAAATCACATTTAACCGAGTTCTTACGGTACCAAAGTATCTGATGGAGGTGTTCTTGTTGCAGTTAAGACATCGGTTTGTGTAAAACTATATCTAGGCAAATGTAACATGTTTTTAGTTTTAGCCTATATTCCACTCAATTCTACCTCCAAGAAATACATATACAAATTTCTGTAAAGTCATGAATGAGCTAAATAGTCTGAGTAGACCCTCATACATAATTTTAATTGCAGCTGTTTTTAATCTTCCTAAAGCTTCCTACTATTTTGACCTCGACCTCAATTATAATATTCCATTTAACGTAACGTCTGAAACTGAAACTTACTTCATTGATTCCATTTTAAATTTAATCTTGAACCAGATTAACAACACTCCCCACCTCCTCCTTCCATTGACTCAACCATTTTCGAAATAGTGAAGTCGATGGTACCATTCGTTTTAAATGGCGTCTACCACACAACGATGGAAATTTCCTTGAACATAGAAAAATTATCTTCCGGTTTGTATCGCGCCGATGCGGAAGCTCGTATCAACTTTAACAAGGGGGTATCGGAACTGAATAATTCTGTAAATAATATCCTGTGGGCTGAGGAACTTTCAAACGACTTGGAAGCGAACGTTGAAACATTTTATCAACTTAATCTTCGCTCGTTTGAAGATCATGTTCCTTTATCAAAAACTACGACGCTGAATCATCCTCCTTAGTATGACGCTACTCTGATTAATCTGAAAAATAGACAAAATAAAGCTTTCAAAATAATGAAAAACGCCGATCATTTCCATAAAGGATATATTACTAGCTCTAAATACATTCGGTAATGGCTGTGGTCCGGATAAGATATCTTCAACTATTCTGAAAACATACAGTACCGAACTAGTTGAACCACTGTGACTGCTCTTCAACCAGTCTCCGCAAACCGGAATTTTCCCATCCCAATGAAAAATAACCAAAATAAGTCCAAAATTTAAAGCGGGAAAAGGACTGACATTTCGTGTTACAGATTAATGTCATCTTTGTCTTTGAAATCAACCTCTACCAATTTGACCGAATTTACTAGTAAAACGATAAATCAATTGAACAGCGCTTTCAAGTGGATGCCATATATACCGATTTTAGTAAAGCATTTTAATCGATTTGCCACGACAGAGTAAAACATAGCTTACTAAACTTTGGGTTCTCAAGTCCATTAGTTAACTGGATTTCTTCGTACTTTTACCACAGCAATACATTAAAATTGGGGGTAACCAATTGGGACCTGGGAGTTATATTTGTTGGAAATATGACTTTTAATATGCATATCGACACAATCGTCGGGGGAAATAAACGAAATTAAGGCCCAAATCGACAAACGTAACTACAACTTTTAGATGTAGTCGCTGAATTTTCGAAATCGATTTTCGTGGTTCTCCTGGTGATTTTGTGGGGTGATTGCTGGCATTTTTATAAACTGCCTTGACAATCCCGCGAACACTCCTGACACCTCGTGTACGGTGATACAAGCGGTAGACTGCGTAACACCCATCAAAACTCGCGACACTGTTTGATAACAGCCTGTAGCATAATACCGCAAACCAATCATAACTTTTTATTTTACGGTTAACGGAAATCCTCTATTATCAACGTTAGTCAACTGCTTTGTCCGTGTAGTAATTATCGTCAGTTCATTCCTGGAAACTGCGTTCTGCATTATTTTTACCGATTTCCAAAAAATAATCAGAATCGTTAGACGACGCGGACGAAGAAATTAATAAATGGTTCATACCGAGTGATACAGATATAGAACCAAAACGATTTTATTTATCTTAAATAAAATTTATTATTACGGAAAAGCAACGCTAATAACACACAAACAAAATATTATTTGACAAGTGTTTTTGTCTTAAATAAAAACACAACAACAACAATCTATCCGCGAAATTCGAAATATAAATTCGGTATAAAACGTCAAATGTAACAACGACTTTAGCCATCAATATCGACGTCTACGTCATGATTACAACTTAAAGCAACGCTTCATTTTGTTATTTTAGCTTCGTTTAACAATATCAAAAGAGTGGAGACTTTAGTCGCAGATGCGTCTTTAGCATCGTCTGTCGATTTCGACCTAAATGTTTGCTCACAATTTATTTCGTCTATTTTCGATCTCAGCTTGAGTTTGCTGTTCCCGTATGGTCTCCCTATCATCTAGACCAAATTAAATTCACTGCAAGTGTCTAAAAATAATTTTTGTTAATACAGTGGTGTTCACTAAAATCGCACGGTTGCGAATTATTTTGGAAATTGTTAATAATAGACAAATGGTTATCAATTTTCTATGCTATTTTTTTATTTATAGATTGTGTATATATTAACGCAATTGATTGTGTATATATTAATTAAAGCTTCTGGTATTAAATAACCGGTATTTTTCCCTATTCTTCTAGTTTTAGGAAATTTCACAAGTTCTCGGTCGGATTTAGATCGGGTGACTGTGCTGGCCATTGCAAAACATCCACCACATTTTCACTAAACCAATTCGCTTTTCTCGAGGTATGCCATTATGTTGCTAAAAATCCATCCATGCGACATGGCATCTTCAACATATCCGGCTCACACGTCGTTCAATATTTGGACGTAAACATCCGCTGTCATACGATTTTTTATCCAATAAATTAGAGCTGTTCCGTACCACGAGAAAGCGCCCTTATACCATAATAAAACCGCCACCACGTTTAATTCTTTTTTTCGTGTACTGTGGCGAGAAACTTGTATTCGGTGGACGTCGTACATATAATGTCGGCTGTCAGAACCAAATAAATTGACTTTTGTTTCATCGGTCCATATTGTTATCCTCCATTTTTCGGCGTCTGCATTAGCTAAGTGATTTTTAGCAAAATTAATCCGGGCTCTTATATTTTTTTAAACACAGCGCAGCCCCTTAAATTATGTGCCAGCAGCCGTCGATGAATCGTGACTGTTGAGCAATTAAGGTTTAATTCCTTTCTTATAACGTTAGAGCTAATAAAAGGATTTTTTTTTTCGGTTTCGGACAATTAAAGCATCATCTGTTTTGGTTGTCTTGCGCCTACCACCACGATTTTTGACTGGGTTCTCCTGTTTTAATGCATTTAATACTATAGTTTACGTGATCTAGCAAGGGTTCTCGTAATTTCGGAAATTTATTTTCCCGCAGGCCCATTTCCGCAAATAACTAACTTTTTTTTCTATGTTTATACATTTAAATTTAAGTTTTAATCACTCGCCACCAAATTTATTTATTTTTTTAATTAATTATTTGATATGTTTCTCACAAAAATCAAACTAGTACCGATGTTCTATTTCATTGAACACGAAAAATGGTAATATGTTTGTTTTCGGCGATTTCCCTAAATGTATGAACAAATAAAATTTTCCCAATAGGCAGCTTCTTAGTAAGAAACATTGTTATTGTCCTCACCTTGCATAAAATTGGAAAATTTTGAAATAAAATTTTAAAAAGTTAAATGATAATGAAAAAAATATATAGTGTGCTATTTCATTGAACATCACTGTATATCACTCGTACAGACGACTGGAACTATGTTAATAGTATACCGTACCAAGCAAATCTTTCACGTTTTCCACCTTATACTAATCGCTGTCACAAATACAAAATCACAACCCCGAATAAAGCCGCAATTCCACTACTGCGGCTTTTTTTTGTGCAGAAAACCAGAAAGAGATGCAATCAAAAATCTCTATGTGTGTGAGCGGCGCAACAGGAAAATTTATTATACTTAAATTTTTTGTTGTTGTAGTGATTTGGTTGCCATAACTATAAACAAAAAATACAAATCGAAGTATTTTTTATGGCAACCAAAATGAAAAATACCCCCCACTCTCAGCAAATTTTAGTTTAGTAATATTTTTATGGTGAGCACTTGGCTCATACATTTTATATGTGTGGTGGAGTGTGATATAAATCGCGTTTTCATTATAAATTTGTATTAATGTTCAAACTAAAATATTTTACAATATTTAATTTTTATTATTTATTCCGCATTAAATAATTTTAATGCATGTGATATTTTTTAGGTTATGTTACAAACGCGGTCAAATATTCCCCTAACTTTTTTATAGGAAAGCGTTTTCTTAGTTTTTAATTATTGAAAGGAAATAATTAAAAAACTTAATAAAATGATGCCTACAAATAATATTTAGGTTTTTTAGTAATGTAGAGATATAAATGAAATTGATTTAACAATAATTTTCATTTTTCAACTAATTTTTGTTATAATTTCGTAGTTGTCAAATATGCCCCTTAAAATTTCGCTATAAAATAAAAATAGTCTGTCTCTGTCGGATTTTGAATATTATCTCTTTCTGGTTTTCTGCACAAAAACAAAAGCCGCAGTAATGGAATTCCGCCTTAATCGTGGAAAACAACTACAGTGTCTCACAGCTTATTTGATCCAGTCGCATTTTATGAACAAAATCGTAAATATCTCGCGATCTCTTATTTTTTTTTTGACAAGGAATTAATCAACAAATACTAATTTAGAAAATATAGGAACTTCGATTGCAGGGTGTTATCACATTAGAGTGTAATCGCATTACTGTGTTACCTCGCAATATCTTTGTAGCATCAAATTCGCTTGTGTATGACTAGGAATATGATGGAGGTTCGCACAACAATTTCTATAAATTGGAAGCATCGACTACCTATATCACCATTAGTATATTAAGCGACGGATGCTCAGAAACTTTCCTTTCATACTGTATGCAATTTGTTTAACTGTATCGTGAAACCAAAATTTGTTACTTTTGTTGTACTCGTAGTGGAAATATTTTTCTTGGGTTTTATTTTTGTTTTGTTTTACTACGTTTTTTTCCTATGCATTATATCGATACCAACAACAATAATGACGTAAAAACAGAATAATAACAAAAGTAATTTGACGAAATTTGATGGTATTAGTATGTTTGTGGCAGTGGATCATTTAAGCTGTGAGTTGGTTTTGAGTTGAAATAATGAACTTTTTAATGTAATTTTGATATGCATTAGAATTTTTATTTTATTTTTTGTGTTTTGTAATAAAAATAAATATAGCTTTCATATTACATTTAGTTTTTTTCAAAAAAAATAAGACATCGCGAGATATTTACAATTTTGTTCATAAAATGCGACTGGATCAAATAAGCTGTGAGTCACTGTAGGTGCTTCGATGTTACGAAATATTCTACTCGTCGGGCTGTTTTCCAAACACCGACTTATTTGTGGACGACGTCTTATTCGAATAAGTCACCTCACGAGAAGACTTATTTGGATAAGTACGTCTACACAGAAATGTCTCCAGAAATGTGTTTTAGTTTCAACGTCCAACATGTCAAGAAATTTATTTCCTTCCATATAATAGAAATTGCGTTTTGTTTTTTGTTTTTACGTCACAAATAAGTCTGTACCATGAATTGGAATGACTTGACCGACTTATTCAAGATGGCGTCAAATAAGTCAATAAGTCTGTAATAAGTCGATGTTTGGAAAAACACCCTCGGATATATAGGCTCATCTTATATCTTGGAAAACATTTCATTGCGGGTTCCAGTCAGAGCTACTTGACAGTCGAATTTAATCCAGCTAGAACACAACCGAACAGAGTATGTAATGAATCAATCAATCAGCCATATGGCACAAACATTTTCGTTTTTGTCCTGCGCTTCCTAATCGAAAGAAATTTTAATTAGAAAATTTTGGATTGTTTTTGGCTGGTATTCTCGGAGCCCATTTCGGCCATTCTAGACACTTGTATTTTCATTTATTTAATTTTAACATTTAAGCGATGTGAATTATTTTTGTGTATTTCAAAATTTATTCGGGTATACAGTCAGTCACAAAAGTCTACATACACCACTAAAATTTGTAAAATCGAGATAACATGAAACGAACTAAATATTGTAATATTAATTAAATAATATGTATATTTAATCAAAAAAAATTATTGGACAAAAAAAATAATTTCCAAAAAATTAAAAAAATTCATAAAATGTATATCACAAAAGTCTATATACAGCTGCACGTTTCTATATATTCTCGAATTATTGCAAAGTACCGTTATATTTTTTATATAAATACCTCCTAGGCACGTCTATCGACACTTTCAGTATTAACTTTGCATTCGTCTTGAGTGAGAAATATTTTTCGTTTTTGGCATTAAAAAATGGTGCATCGAAAGCAAGTGTCAATCGAAATACGAAATTTAATAATAAAGCTACGGAAACAGAATATGAGTTACTTGATATATTGAAATATCTAAAATTATTGCTAAATTCGAGCAACCATACAAACATTAGTGCGAAATTTCGATAACAGAGAAAGTATTCCAATTAAACAACGATCTGAGCGTCCTAAAAAACTTGACGCGCGGGATTTTCGAAGCATAACTAAAAAAGTGGCATCCAGTCCGAGGATTAGTGCTCCAAAAATAACGGTTAAAATTCGGAATAGCACTGGTAAGGATGTTCATCCCGAAACTGTTCGTCCAATTTTACAAAACGAAGGGCTTAATGGAAGAGTGCCAAGGAAAAAACCATTTATAAGCCTAGTAAATAAACAGAAAAGACTTGAGTTTGCAAAAAAATACGTTAATGAAGGCACTGAATTTTCGGGCACAGTGCTTTTCACTAACGAAAGTAAATTCAATATATTCGGATCCGATGGAGGGGGGAAAATTTGGCAAAAAATTAACCAAGATATGGCTCCAAAAAATTTGCCTCCCACCGTTAAATACGGCGGTGGCAATGTAATAGTTTGGGGATCCATGGCTGCAGCTGATATTGGAAAATTGGTATATTTATAGAAGGTAAAATGGATTACCGAATGTATTTGAACATATTGCGTAGATATTTACAACCGTCCGTCGAATGCTTAGGACTAGGCAACTATAGTGAATCTCGATGGCAATAAGACAATGGATTCTATATAATGTGCCGAAATAACTTCATCCGCCTTCATAGTCACCGGATCTGAATGCAATATAGCATATCTGATATGAAATGGAAGAAAGGGTCCGAAAATATAGGATTACCAAAAAAGTGCTGTTTCGAGTGCATGGGCTGAAATTTTATAAGCGGTTACTGAGAACCTGCTTTTATCAAAGCCCTGGCGGCTAAGCGCTGTTATTGAGTCTAATGGTGGCCCAACTAAATATTAGTTTTAGCTCTTAAGTGTATCTGAACATGATCCTTTTGGTTTTATTTACTGTATGTAGACTTTAGTGTTATAAATTTTATGAATTTTTTGAAAATTAAGAATTTTATTGTATTTTTCCGTTTTACACGGTTTTTCATACAAAAATCGTGTTTCGATAACGAAACCAATCTGCCATGTGACGGGTGAGGTCTTAACAAGTCTATCATACGTCGCTGAACATATTCTATATATTGTCATTTAATTGATATTGGCCCCTATTCCGGCGTATTAATTATGCGAATGCGCGGTTTCCAGAGACGGTACACGACTCGGCAATCTGGATGACATCGCAACTACGGAAATATTTTATCGATAATTTCTCAAATATTTCTAACCAAACAAATATCCTATTGGGTGATTTCGAGTTTCCACTGGAACCTTGGTTGCTTGTTCCTTGCAATAATCCGGAAAATGGAAGCAGGGAATTTCGATACAACGAGAAATTTATAAGGGAGAGGAACATTGTCGAGAAATGTTTTGGCCTCGTGAAATCGAGGTTCCGATGCCTACTACGGCATCGTATATTACATTACCACCCAACGGTTGCATGTAAAATTATATATGCAGTATTTGTGCTACATAATTTATGTTTGGACGATGAAATGGATGCAGGTGAAGTTTCAGAAGACAGTGATGTACCCGAAGAAGAAATAAACCCTGAAAATAATATAATAGGTGTCATGGATGAAATGGAACAAAATGGAACTTGGTATAATTTTGGTTGCAGATTACGGGAAACGTATATCAACAAATATTTTCATTAATGTTTTTTTTACTTCAAATAAATAAAGTATATATTTCATAAATTAAATAAAAAATACAAATAAAATTAATAATCACTGTAAAAATACTGTCACAATTTTTATCAAACTACATAAAATGGTTTCTTATTTTTCCCTCATTTCTATAAAGACGTCATCGGCGTTATTGAGACCCTCCGCTATCTCGTGCATAGCACGTGCGATTTTAGTAAACCCTTCCCTCATTACGTCTATTTTTTGTTGTTTGAGCTCCAAAAATTTATTTTTGAAGTCTTCTATAAAATTGAGGTTAGAATTAAATGTAATCATGCATGATTATTTCATACTATTACCCTGATTCCTTTTTCGGGACACTTTCGGTGGAGCCTTAGGTACCGCACAAGTAGGTGATGGTTACGGTTCTGGGGATAGTTGTTCAACAGCCGAAGTTGAACCAAACCCCGTTTCTATTGTTATAGCACCCTCGAACACAATCATCTCCAGGCACTAAGTGCACGCTCTACCAAATCGCTCAATTTCAATTGGCTTGTTCCCCGCCACCAGTTTGGTTTAAACTAACTATAATTTTTCTTTTTTTATGCCGCACAGCATTACGCCAGTTTTCAAAAATCTAAAAGTAAAAGTTGTATTATAAATATACATCAATATTTTTAATTTATACTATTGTATACTAAACCTTTTTCCATTGGTTTTTATTTCTTGTAGCCCCTACGGCTGCATTTAATAAATTAACCAATTCAGTCCATAATTCTTGCACTGAATCATCCGAATCTTTCTTCGCACACAACTCTGGATGATTCTGCATAAATGCCACGTATAAATCATATTGCTCGCGAGTTGTTTTAGCTTGGCGTGTAACTTTTTCTAAAATTAAATAAGTTTAAATTACACAAAATTACATTGAAACCTATAAATAACCAAAAAAATTCTGTACCAACCTTTAATTGATGACATTTTGTTTCTATGTATAAATATTTTTGACAACTACGTATAGAAACACAAGACAAAAAAACGTACTAGATTTTTTTATTCAATTGTACAAGAGCATGTTACAGTAAAAGTTAAAATAACATAACGTGCTTAGAATACAAAATTGAAAAAATGTTATGTTACCTCGTTTTTAAAAATTATAACATAAGAAAATAACATAAAATTTTGAAAACCCGGAATACGGGCCATTATCTTGTTATGCATGTTATCCATAAGACTGCAAAGGCGCATACCGCACATTTTCTCATCTTTATTAAAATTAAATAAAAATGTTAAATGTTTATATGAGTCTGGATAATAAAACTGTTTATGGTGCAAAGGTTAATTTTGGAACATTTTTGTCTACCAGATGTTGTATTCAAAATTCATTAATGTCAATCATTTTGTTCATTTTAATGTCCCTTTGTCCTTGGCTGTTAATTACATCATCGTCTTTAAGACGACTATTATTTTGTTTATAGATCCGTGCATTATTTTAAACGAGTGGGTGTAAAGCATGTTAAAATATTAAATTCAAAATCTTGTTATGTAAAAAAAAAACTTAAATTCCCAAAAACACCGTCGATTTAAATTTCGTTCTGGTTCTTTAATATAACTCTATTATTAAGATTGGTATTTCTTCCGCAAGTCATTCGTCTTTTGTATTCGATTTTGAACCACTAAAAAAGACTGATTGCATTTTTATGATTAGTCACTCCGAGGGATTCAATTAATTGAGATAAAATGGTTACATTTTTATTTGTTCACTATTTAATTCCAGACGATTTATTAAAATGTTACTCTACATTAAGTGTTGTGCCACCTTATACGTGTATCGTATGCATATGCATTTCTAAGTACATAGCGTTGAACGTCATAAATTTAAACCAATTAAAATTATGAACTTTATATAAATAACGCTAGCACAACCATCTGCTCGCCGAAGAAAATACAAATAAATTCTATTTTTCTATTGTGGTGCGTCTGTCTCTAATAAAATAATCGAGATTAGAAATGTTAGATAAGATATGCATTCGTTCAATTATTAATTGATTTATTAACAAATTTATTGACCCTTAGTACGCAACTACATCAATTTCTCTATATACAATGTCTCTGTGTCTGGTTAAATATTGTATAGCACAAACGCGAGGTACGTAATCTAAAGTCCAGGTGTAATCAAACCTCGCCGACAGAATTTTGTGTAATCAAACAAAACCGTAATACGTCAACTACAAATTAAGATAAAATCATGAATTTGCGTAAAATGTTGACTACCTAATTATTATCTTGAAATTTATGTAAATACTTTATTAATACAATTTGTCGCTGTTTTTAATTTAAATCTCGGTGAAAAGATAACATCACAGAGCTTAAAGTTGTATACGAATCACCGCGTTTTGGAAAACCAAATATTTCGAGAGGAAACAGTACATAACTCTTCGTGTAACACTTTATTAAGCTTAACCACGGCTTCGACCGATTGCCGTTGCCTTATATATTCAACAATTAATTTGACGTCCAATAATTTCCCACCAAATATTTAATTTAAATAATTTTAAATTAGATTAAAATATTTTGGAAAAAAAAAAATTAATTAATTGTGTTTTTGTTGTTGTTGTCGTTGCTAGTGTTTTGATCTTAGATATGAGACAAGAAAATATTACCAAAAATTTATTTTGATACACATCGTTGGGATAATTATTGTCTTGTACAGTCGGACGGTCAAATTATTATATTTCGTGGGGTTTTTGTAAAAATTACAGAGCTACCTGGTGCGTACTGTACTTTACTATAAAAAATAATATGCGACAGATGTTCCATTCAAAAAAGCCATATATTTTATAGCTACAAGCATTATGGTAATTAATTAATATTTTCTCTAGAAAGCTAAACGATTTTTGTGTTGGGAAAGCGTCACCCTTTTCCAATTCTTTTTTTTCTACCTGTCTGCAGTTTGTAAAACAATAAATTTTTGTTTTAAGGTGATTCTGTTATAGGTGGGTGACCTCCGCAGATGATTAATTTACGATTTAATTAAAAATAACAAAATGGTTTATGTTAATGTGTAAAGGTATTTATGCAAATCGTTAACGCAACACGTTGCATTCGCTTGCAACAAAGCAATATTGTTTCGGTACCTCTAATGTTAATCATATGGTAAATATAATACGCGTCGAAGTGCGACGAAAACGAATTAAACTTATTTTATTTATAGGGAGCTGAAATCGAATGTGTTCGGCCTTATTAGTGTGCTACAAGTATTAACCCACGTTTGCCTCAGCAGATAAAGCAAAATTCTTGCGAGCTACATAAGTATGTCGAAAGATTTGAAGTAGGACAGCCATAGGGCCCACGAACTCTAGTTGGAAACCAAGCTGAAATAAAGAATCTGCAGCTTGACACATCACCTAATGATAGATGATAGGATTTCAGCGAAAAGCCTAACCTTGCATTGTCCACTTAAATAATAAGTTTTTATTTTCTTCGTGAAAATTGACTGCAAACGTGCAACAAGTAATCGTAATAATCTAAAATTTGAAAGGTTACTCAAACAGCTCCTTGTAAAACCACTGAGAATGATTTACTGAAGTTAAGTCGGCAGTTTGTCATAGTGATCATATCAATTTCTGTTGTCAAGATCCAACATAGTCTGATGTGGTAACTAATCTTCTAAACAGAGTTATCGTTGTTATACGTTAGTTATCGTTGATATCGTTGATGATGTACCTTGTAAAGACAACTAAGTCTGTGTAAGAGGCGTTAAACATTTGTTTCGATAGTGCTAAATTTAATGAAGGGATTTGGCCGCCTCAATGAAGTTACATTATCTAGTTATTTTCAGACTAATGATTGATAAGTTCATTGAATCCGAGCCAGGTCCTAGTAATGCTGGAAGGGGCATAGTGCATATACTGTAATCAATTCTGATTCTGATCTGAGTTCCGAGATTCGAGTTTCGAGTAATGAGTTTCGAGTTCCATGTTTCGAGTTACGAGTTACAAGTTTCGAGTTTCAAGTTTCGTGTTTCGAGTTTCAGGCTCAGTTACCAGTTTCGAGTTCCGAGTTTCGAGTTCTGAGTTTTGAGTTACGAGTTACGAGTTTCTAGTTTCAAGTTACGAGATTCGAGTTGCGTGTTTCAAATTTCGGATGACCTGATTTGACTATGATCTGATCTCTGAGGGGTGGTGAGGGTAGGAGGGAATTATCTCTTGTCCTTGCATTTTACAAACATGTTTTTTGCTGTTCCCAGCGGTCACCCAAAGTTCCACTAACCCAGACAACGGTTACTTGACGTTGGTGGTAATGATATAATGCAAATACAATTATCTTGAAACTACCTCCCTACGATGTAAAGAGAGTGCTGGTTTAGATCTTTGATTGAAAGGACTGTGGCATAATTTACTGGCATCAATTACACAAAATAAATAAAATAAAAATGTTTAATAAAATTTAAATCAATACAAATCAATATTAAATCAATCAAAATAAATGAGAAATAAAATTCATAAATAAAAAATTGAAATGAAAATTAAAATGAAATTGAAATTAAGACTGGCAAAGTTTCCCGGATAATGTTGGACCTGACTCCACAGCCGTTTTACATATAACGATAGGGATGTGTAGGAAAAGTTCTTATTTAATATTTTTGGCACAAAAACGCCCGGTTTTAGATACCGCTCGATCTTGCGCGATAAGGCAACATGTGCGGTTTCGTTGTTCGTTACTCGTTTCTTTAACCAATTTAAGAGTTTTTTCTTAAATCCGTTTCGTAATTAATACTTTTTAACTTCCTAAAAGACTTTCAACAATATTTGCGCGTACTTGGCGAAACACCCTAACACTTAGTAAACACATTTTATTAAAACTTGATTTTTATTTCGCAAAAATTAAATTTTTGGATATTTTAATTAAAAAATTTGTCCAAAAAGTTTAAAACATCACTCGATCGATTCCAACTTCTTAGGTCATCATCTACTGAGCATCTACTAATTTGTAAAAATACAAATTTAGTTATATATAGTAGGAAAAGACAACAAAAAAAATAAGAAGGAGATACAATAACAATTAATCTATTAATCGTCCCAACCATCTGTTGTTCATACAGATTTTTTTTAAAAATCAATAAGAGGGATAGCAGGTAAGCGATTAGTTATTATCTCAGTAACAAATTTCATTTGTGTCCGAAAAGAATCAAACAGTAATAAAAATTGTCCCACACGAATGAAATTTAAATCGACTTGAAAGAAAGGCTGAGGGGCCTGAAAGTAGTACAAATTAACTTTATAATTTTAGCCAATTAAAACGCAATGAGCTGATTAATAAAACGTATTGTAACTTCATTGTAATCCCCATTACCAATCATAGTGATTACGGAAGCTGTAGCTACACTAATTACCGAAAAGTGTAGCGAAGAAGTGTAAATAACAAATTTTCACGAAAACGCTTCATCAAAAATATATTTATTTTTTAGGTGCAGGTAAGGGGAGGTCCAAATAATTTTGTTTTGGTGTGGTTAACTGTGATGAATAGCTCAAACCTTTCATTATTAGTGAACAAGTGCCCACACGTAGTAAAATCTCTTAAGATTCTTGTTATCGGCCAAAACTCCATGTGAGGCAACCTAAAACATTTTATTTTAATGTGGTTAACTGTTATTAACAGTTAAATTTGTATACTGTAAGAGGACAAATGCTCACTCTTGGGGTAACATTTATAAAAATTTCGAGGCATTTGTCATTTCAAACATCCAATCTAAATACAATACTTGCACACAAGGCATTATGTAAAGCTAATTAAGAATCCTGCCTGATCTAGCGTCACGTGGAACAACTCCTTTAGCCCTCGCTAGTAATAATTTATGGTGGAAGCGTGCAGATTTTAGTCATAATGGTTTAATGCTGGATTTCGATGCAACCATGCCATACAACATTTTTGTACGTCATTAAGATTGTTGTCTGGCATGGTTGCATCGAAATCCAAGAGCCAGAGGAATTAGAAGAAAACTCAATAATCAATTTGATTGGCGTAAAGAAAGTCAACACATTTTTACAATTATTTGAGCGACATTCAAGTTTCAATAAACTAAAATGCATTGTCGCGTATTGTATGCGATTTATCTACCATAAAATGATTACAGCTGATATGCCAAGAGTACCGTCTAAAATAATAAGTACAACATGCAGAAATTCCAATTCTCAAAATTATCCAGGTACAACTTGCTATAACTAGATTGACTGCATCCAATCCTCAAAGCACTTAGACAAAAAAAGCAGACTCATATCTCTGAAGCTGGTCTTAGATAACAATGGATTAGTAAGAGTGAATATGGTCGGCTGCAAAACTCCAATCTTACGCCTTCCTGCCAAAATCCAGTAATTTTGGACAAACAACATCATAACGGTGCGAATTATAGAAGATGTTCATCATATCACGGTGACATTCAATTGACTTGAGGTATAAATAATGAAAACATTAACAGCTGTCAGAGTACAACCAGAGACAGCATTTACCAAAACAGGAATCTGCATGTTGGCCCTATCCAATTGAGAACAACCAAAGGAAGGGAATACAAGTCGCACAAAAAGGATAAGGTAGAAAATACTGCATCTACAAGAATATAGAACATAAGAACATAAAGTACGATCAGCGCTAATAATCATTTTTGAAATGACTTAGGATTATTTGACGTGCTAAATCATTCCTTTCAAGGCATACTACATCTATCCATACGCACCAAGTCGCCTAGAAGAAGAGTTATAATTTATTAGATAAACGTGCCTGTAACCATTACTCTACCTGGACACAATATTCCCTACCTCTATCACGTGTAACGATGTCAGTCGAGGTCATTTGCGATTCCAAGGTTCAGTATTACATCATTTTAGACTGCGGTAAACTGAAAATCGAGGCCGGCTGCGCCCTTCGCGATTCTGATGTTCAAATAATTGCTATAGGTACAGCTCAACACAATATCAACAAATCTTGTCGCCATTTGGTACTAACGTCAATATTTTCGTATCATCATTGTGTGATTTACTGTTGCCCAAAACAAAATCAAAAAATAAGTTAGGTTAGGCAATGGCGTCCTGAAATGAATGAGTGATTCGAAATGAGAATACAAATATCCTCGAGCTTTATTAATGCCTCGTTGTATTTTTCCGGCGAAAAATCGATATTGGGATCTTGATCAGTGCTCCGAATACGATGCACAGTGTCATCGCTCATTGAGTCTTTATATTTGTAGAGAACAGAAGCTTGCGACGGAAAAGTTGTCGTCAACAATATGGCGAATTTGATGAGGAGAGGAACTCAGTACTGCATATGCAAGTGTGAGATCCCAAAGGTTGTCATCTTCTACCAAATACAATTCCCGACGTACATCGTGGTACGTGTCGTACAAAATACCATGGACTGTTAGAAAATAGTGGAAGAAAATCGGTCCAGGAACGTTAAGTAACAACAAACGCGAATAAAATTATTCACGTTGCTTCGGATGGACTGTCTATAATCGACCTAATGTATTTTCTATGAATATACTGTACCGTCGTATCGCTTGACTGGAATGCTTCGCTCTCGTGGGTAAGGCTCGCATTTGCCTAGCGAAGCATTCCAGTCAAACGATACGACTGTTTGTTCCACGTGAAAAATCATGACACATCAGTATTCATTAACGTCTTTGCGAATTGAGCGAAAATACCTGGACAGTTGCATAGTTCAAAAAAGTCATAGTACTTTTTGGGGCAGTTAATGCTTGTTGTATAGAGCCGTCTTTTCAGTGAAATAAATACGCTGCCCATTTTCAAGGTGCATGGTCAAATGCATAACAGCATTGATGGGAAACTCAACGTTTATGGGAAACTCAAAATGCGCCAAACTACTTAATTGCTGCTTAATCGGCCCCTTTGATAACGTGTTATTTCGTCGTTCTCTTTTAAATTTTGAATACCTAATATAGACTTCAGCGAACTACAGAACTCAACGTTTATGTGTGCTTTGTCGGTTTTGCATAGCAATGGCGAATGCGGAATCGCCCAGCGGTAGTCAATGTCAACCGTTCCATCATTTGACATGCGTAATTGATATGATTGGCAGAATAGATACGATTGGCAGAACAACGCCAGCAAGTGACCTGCGGATGCATTAATGCGTGCGTCAAGTACCACAGAATTTGACATCAGCGCCGCCTATGGTACACAAACATAACTACTTAAATGAATTATTCACAGAAGTTCAATTATTCATGAACTTCTCAGAAGGTTTTAACGGCAATTATTCTTTAACTTATGATTTTTTTCATTTATAAAGTATTTGGGGGTGGTGGGGGGGGGGGGGGGGGGGTGACATTTTGGTTTTATATTTTCTGATATGGGAAAATCTTAAAAAAAAAAAAAATTGTTAAAAAAAAACAATTGTTAAAAAACAAAAAAAAAATTGTTCAAAAAACAAAAAAAAATTCTTAGAACCTAATCGCACTGCCACCTACCGGGTCCAATTGTGAATCTAAACCACGTACAGAAGAATTGTATATATATATATATATATATATATAAAGATTGGGGATGGTGAGGTGGGTGGGGCGGGTGAAATTTTGAGGTTATATGTTCTGATATGCAAAAACTAAAAAATAAGTAATTATCGTACAGTTCTCACTCTGGTTATTTAACCCCACCACTGGCAATTTAAATAATCAGTATTCACCAAAATCAGAGCAGAGGCCTGATTGGTTGGTTTTCGTTTCTTCTTTTTCCTTTCTCGTAATATCATAATACCATTAATGTTAAGAATGCTCACATCGCTGCAGAAAATTTTTTTAGATTTGCCGGGTTCCGTTGGCGTTAGCAAAGTACTCGAAAATACTTCCAGCTATACTCACAACCACCCAATGAACAATTTTGTTTTACAATTTTGCGTATACCATTGAACATCTGCCCACAGTATTTGGAAGTACTTTGCTAACGCCAATGGAACCCTGCAATTATTGCAAGAAGTTTTCAGCCCAGCAAAATATTAACGTCGGGGCTTCTGCTGGAAACCGGATGGCAGCTATCTTTTGAGACTGACAAGTAGTTGATTGGTTTATAAGGCAAGGTGTCACTATCCATTACTTCTTTCTCCGCAACCCACGAATATAATAATATGCCCTCGTATACAAGATACTGCTACCAAAAAAAAAATACAGAGCCAGTTATCTTGTTATATTTTGATAATCGTGAGAAGATAAAATCTTTAGACGTTATAACTTATAACTAATGTGGTGTCCGCGCAATCGTCGACAATATTTAAATTAATGTCGCGTATATGAGTGCGCGTGTTACATCATCGACCATTCTCAAGCTGTACCTAAATAAAATGTTTGTGTCATTGAAGAACATTATATTGAGGCACACTACCACTTCAGAGTTAATTATAATAAATACAATTACTCACAGAGTACTTGCGCCATTATTTATTCTGTATTGATCGGCCACACGACTACAAATTTAAAATAAAACTCGTTCACGCAGAAGATCGCGACACCATCCATAAAATCATAAAAATGTTTGTTTAATTTAAAATAAAATTTATGAATCGCACGAAAATGAGAAATATCAAGGCTACACCGGCCACAAGAATCATTTCATCTAATAATAAACTGTGTCACATAGAATCATAAATAAATAACGAAGATTATTGTCACATCGTCTTATCTTACTTGTGTGCTTTTTATGTGATCTTCATATAGAAAATTATATTAAAAATAAATAAAAATGAAAAACTCTTTTGAGTTTGACCTTCATCAAACAACCGAAGAAATAATTACAGACGACATGGTGTTGATGTGCTATCATCACCATCCACTTGATAGATGCTATGCAACAAGGCTAAAAAAAAGTATGAAGTTCAATTGATTCATCGCTAATTCATTAGTTTGTTGTACTCTGCAACCTGTTATTTTTGGCAAACGAACGCTAAAATTATAAGGTAAGAAAGTAAAACGAAAACGAAGCGGAAACATAAAAAGATTTGTCAGACTGTCTGTCTTGGATATCTAACTCGAATGACTTTGACCTCAAAACCTCCGATGTTTTTGATGAACATGTGCGCATTACATTTCATGGAGATACTACTGTGAGTGTACCGACCCGGTTTGTGATTTATTGGATAGCAAATGATTTTAGTTTAAGTAAAACGTATTATTACGTTGAAAATGGGTTATAAAGCGTATATAAAGTAGCCGGATGTAACCTACATATATTTATAACACATATGCCTCTTAATTTCAAATATATTTCTTAAAGCGGTTTATAACTTATGAATGGGCAGCGTGTGATGAAATGAACACAACTATGACCCTCTGTTGGAGTGCTCTTATGGGCCGACCCATCAATATGCAATCTATTGGTTCTACAAAAATTGAATCTTTCTATAGCCGTGCTTCGGTTCCAGAACAGAATGCAAAGATAATAAAATAAAAAAGAAAAAACACCTAACCCCTCGGTATGCCATTTTGTCTAATGAAGTAGATCAACTAACCGATCAATCACTAATGCAAATTAAAAACTGATCTTCGCAACCTCATATAAGGCGGCCAAATCTCCTTAATAAAATTTATAAAAGTAGTAAAAATAAAAGTTGAAAAAATGTGATAAAATATTTGTAGCTGTTCCTGAACACATGAGACCAACAAATATTAATTTTTTGACACCCTGTTTAAAATAAACCAATTTGAAATTATGAATCTAATATTTTCATAATAAAGAAGTCGTTCGATTTAATAATACGAATTTTTAAATTACATAAACTATTGGAGAAATAATCTTATCTACAAAAAATTATACGTTAAACAAATAATACGGATTTATGAAGAAAACTTTACTAAGAGTAATTCTTTTTTCTTCACTGGCCTTTCAACTCATTAAGCGATTTAAGAGAGGTTAAGATGAGAAGTTTTCATTTCCGGATTAATGATTAATCAGTCCATTGAGTCCTAGCCAGCTCCGAGATCTGCGGCGGGGGTAACTTGTAGTAACTTTTGCAATGATTGCTTGACGCGGCAATGCTGATTTTTAAATATTTTGTCTTTAAAAAGAGCACGGGAATCAACTTGACCCGAGAGCAGCCGATGGCGCTTACTCAATGTTTGTAAATTAATTACTTTTAGAGAGTAACGTCTGGATACGTGTAGCGCGATACGTAGACATTAACGTTGCGTTGCTTCAATTCATAATGGGTTCCTCGTTATAAGGGGACCATGCTCGACTAGCTTACTCTAGCAGGGGTTGAACGAAGGCGGTATAAAGAGTTTTTATAACAAAAGGATCAAGGAGCTCCTTAGACCATCGTTTACCAAGTGCAGCGTTTGGTTTATTGACAATATCATGCCTTTATCCGAAATGAAATGTAAACACGCGTTTGAAGTGAAACTTAGACTAATCCTAAACCAGCGAAAATTTGTATTTTTTCGTTAAAAGTTATAAAAGAATGACATTCTGGCGAAATATTGAACTTCTGAACTAATTTCCTTTTCAATTTTTATTTATAAAAAGTAACTACAAGTTCAACATTTATTAAGGCGAGATCTAAGTATTTAAGATTTTTTTAAAATTCTAAATTCTTAGATTAGCAAAGTCTATAGTAAAAAATTAATTTTTCTAGTTAAAAATAATTAGCCATTTGAAAGATTTAAAATACTCTCGGAAATTAACACACATTGTTGATAAACATATAAGGTCTTGAAATGTTCAATTTCGTAAGAAAATCTTAAATTGTTTGGTTAGCTTCTCGAATTGGAATATATAGATAGACCTAAACTAGCCTTCAAAATAATAAAATATAATGATTAAAAATTGCAAAAGGCATTTTAAATAATCTCTTTGCCCTCTCTCCGAATAAAAAAACACGATATTAAGCTGTTAGTTAAGGATAAACTGTTCAGGTCTGTACGTTCAATTCATTAGAAGTTAAAATTTTGTTATAGATATTCATATCGTGGTGGATATTTCGATGTAGAAACGTAGAAGTTTTTTGTTGTTGAAGAACTTAACCTAGAAAACCAAAAGCTCTGAGTTTAAATATAATGATTTTATGGGAAACCCTGTCAAATGTCTTATTGAAACCGGTGATAACTGACTTGTATCCTATTTTTACGAAAATACCTCTTAAGTAACCGAACCAGGCTGTCAATACATTTTTTAAAAACTACTGCATATAAACAGATAAAAAGCCATCTGTGGCAATTTTGTTAACCACGGCATCAGAGTCGATGTGAACGGATGGGCCACAGTTGTTTGAGCGGAATTCATATATTAAATATATATCAAGCATAGAATCGATGCTAGAAAGAATCTAACTGAAGAAATTTTCGAGCAGCTTATTAAGAACACGGTCTCCGAAGAACACGGTTTCGAAGAACACAGATACCTATTTACTCAAATTACACGGTTTCAAATAACATGATTTTCGTTATTTTCTTTTCTTTTCTTTTTTGTATATCATAACAAAAAATAATAATAAAACAACATTTTTTCTTTTCTTTTTTGTAGTCTCGGACAACACGGTTTTAAAGAACACGGAACGAATTAATCGTGTTCTTGCAGGGTTTCCTGTATTTGTCAGATTCTAGAAATCATTACAAATATTTAGATAATTGTAGTAATCTGAATCCGTTTTAAATTTTAAAAACGTTTACCAGCGTCTATTTCTAAAGTTACGTAGTGAACGCCTTCATCTATTGTATCAGTAGCTTTGTCCGTGTAACGGATTGCCCAAGCCGTATACTATTGTTAAAAATGTAATTAAAATAAATGTTTGCCAATAATTCGATAGCTAAGCGTAGATGCAGAATCAACACTGTGACGACGTCGTTAATGTACTACGTAGTGTTGTCTGCCGAGGTTGTTCCTAACATCACTGATCTACAACAAACCAGATTTAAACTTCTTATTAGTGGATAAAATTTCTTTTACAGAACGTAAGTTTTTGGTGAAATAATTGGTATCATTCTCCAATCGTGACCACGTCAGCTAAGGAAGGGTAAAATCGTCAACAAAAAATCATCTTGAGTATTCATGCCGAACGTGTAAGAAGCTGGTAGGTTTTAACCTGCCAGCTCGATATTAGTGGTGGAAATACCAAGGTTCGAGCTTTCAAAGTCGGCATGCCTACTGCAAGAAGAACACTTCTTAAAATTCGGGATAATCCGGGTTAAAATATGTACTCGTTGTTGTTGAAAATTTTGGTTAGTTTTGCTTATGTTCAGGCAAAAACGTCAAATGGAAGAAGTTGTTGGGTTACCAACGAAACATTCCTGACTTTTGTGCGTAGTCTCCTTATGTTTATACGGAATTTAAGTTGTCATGACTTCGGGCACTTACATTTTAAATGAAACTTCAAATGAAAAATATTATCGTCCGTGGGAGTTGTAGAACTAGTAAGGCTCGAAACAAATTTGTTTCTTGGTTAAGGAACTGTTTTGTGGATTAGAACCATTGTTTCTTGATCTAAGACTTTATAAACATCGTGAAAATTATATTCTGATACAAATGAAAACGCTGAAATATCAAGTTTATAATAAAATTTTAATTATGTTTTTATTTAATTCTTAAATTAGACATAGTATTCAAAATTTATAATATTATCTTTGAATATTTTTCGAACAGATTCACACGTCGAGTGTAGAGGATTCCTTTGCAAAACAACTTTTTATTTGTGTAAATAATTTTTTTAAATTTTTTCGCAGACTTATCGATTTTGCAATTTTAATTCGCCTTTAATCTGGCCTAATTTATGTTAACTACGTCAACATTATCCAAAAAAATTTACTGCACTTTGAGAAATGAAATTAGCTGACATCTATCCTAACAATTACAAAGTATTTACAATTTTTTTTTAATTGGCACCTCTGAATCAAATTAAACATTTTTTAATTTAAAGGGGAACAAACAAATTGTAAAGGGGAAGATTATTTACCAAATAAAGTGTTTTGGTTGGTTGGTATTTAAACAGTCTCAGTCAAATTGGTCCGAAAAAATTAGACGCAGGTTAACATAAATTTGCCTTAACTATGTAACTGCCTTAACTTAACTTAACTTAACTGTCTAAAAATTTACAACCTATCGCTATATTGCCGAAGTTCAATAAAGTGCTTTTGGTAGTAATGATTTTTTGTATGCAGTATGTGCAACAAGTACACAAGTAGCCGTACACGCTAAAAAACTAAATAAAAATAAAACTACGATTTTTTTTTGATTTTATTATGAAAGTTTGTTATATTTTCTAGGGCGCTATCAACTAATCCATAGTAAAGTCACGATTACTGTTAATAATTGCCTGGTTTCCTTTTGTCCATACTATCAACCAATTTTTCTGCATACTGTGGTGATAAATTTGTCTATATCTTCCGGACAACTCGCGCTGGAGCATTCAAATTTTTTATGTGGTACATTTACAGCTTAATCTTCATGAGTGCCCGAAGTATTTCCATATGCGGAGCCATGTTCCGTAATTCTATTTCGTATGGTTGTTTTTGGTATAATAGTATTCTTTTTCGCCAATTTTTCCACAGCGTAAACGAAGAACTTTCAGCAAATAACTGTATGATGGCCTCATCGTCCTTTTTTTGTAGATTGTCAAATTTTATACATTGAATAATATGTAATCCTCTTCTATACAAATGATTTCGACTTTTTTATATATATTTTGCTGCACTTGCAACCGCCATTTTTGGTTCTTTCGGATGTGAACTTAAAAACACCGCTTCAAATCGTTTTTTATAAATCGCACTCATTTCTTTTGTGTTTGTTATCCGCTAAACAGTTGCAGTTAAACTAATGTTTATTTTAGAGTGCCCTAGAGGAATCAATATAAAACTGATGTAAGCCCCGCCCATATTTGTTCCTATAGTTTTAAGTACATTTATGCCGTATACGCTCTTGTTGAACGTATTGTATAACTGGTCCCATGCACATCAGAATTTTCGAGATAAACGATGGATTTAATAGCAATCTAAAATCACATTTATATCAAAATTAAAGAGAAAACGTGAGGAGAAACGAGATTTTATGAATCACCATGAAGAAACAATAATTACACTGTGCTTGAATTTCAAACTTTTTTTTTTGTGACAAGCTGGGCACCCACCCCTGGGTAAACCTAATTCGAGTACGCTGAATTCAACGGTGCTAGTCCCATTTCAAAGTTAGTCCCCATTTTTGAGATATAGCTTTCGACATGTTTTGGGTCTGAGTCCAAATATACCCTCATTTTCACAATGATAGCTCTTGAAACATTAAGATTTTCGTTAAGCTTTCTTCAGCAAAGTTGTTGCGCAAGCCAAGAGAAACAACTCTGCCAAACATTTTTGTTTTGCGTATCATTTCGACGAAAAACACTTTTTATTATCATTTTGTTGAATTTAAATTGATTGAAATCGATCGAATAAATATCGCATCGACAAATATAGATACAATAGAAACTATTTAAAAGAAAATTAATTTGATTCGATAATTTCAAGTCGTATTCATACAACGGATAAAAATCCGGGATTTTTCCATTCCATCATTTTAACCAATTACATCACGTAAATTATACAACAGACACGCCTCTTTTCATATAAAAAATTGAAAAAAATCTGGGATAGAAAAATCCGAGATTTTTATCCGTCGTATATGAATACGACTTCAGGCGTCGTACCATAATATTCGAACGATTTTGCAAGATTTCAATGTGATTAAATGGCGCAGTGACATTTGATGGTTGATGTATTGATACAAATGTTTCCCCAGTTTCAGCAGATTTAACATGTGTGACACTCAAGCATTTTTTCGACACTGCAATAGGTTGTCCATGTAGAGTGTATGACTATTACCCAAATACTCCTTCATAAGCTCTCTAACTACATCATATGAATGACCGTGATCGTTTGATACAGTCCTCTTCGGGTATAAACAATCATGTTTTTAACCCATCTGTAGTAAGCTCGTAAAACTTTATGATATATACTTGTGTGTATTCTTCATCCAAACACAAATTTTGTGGTGGTCTATAAATGAATCTTGTGTAATCGATTACAGTTATCATCATTTGTTTCATCATAAAAGCACATACTTGTTATCACATTTTCAAACCGTATTCGACTAATAGTTTGGCCAAAAATATTTTGAATATACAGGTGGCTTTTGCTCCAATAATTTCGTAAGGCGGATTTTTTATTAATTGGCATAAGTATGTATAAAGCAAGTACCTGCTTAATCTCGAGAGATGTTATGTTTTTTCACTGGTTAAAATTAGATTTTGCTCGTAGTTGCTTAGCAAAAATATTTTTAGCGCGCGCGTTAGTCCATGCTACTATTTTTGTCACTAAATCGTCATCCAAATTTTTTGAAACATATACTCAATTGGTTCTGCATTGGATGGTAGATCTAATAATACTTCTTCAGTGCCCGTAAATACAATATTTGCTGTGTTTTAATATTGGAGCACTATCCGGAGCCAAATGGCAATTTTCTATTGAAAGTGCAGCTATTATTCACTGGTGTCGCTGTACTTTAAAAATTAAAACTAAATTCATCAATAAAACAAACATTTATCACCTGAAATATATTAATTGACATTTATTTTGACATGACGTTATAAACAAAAATTCATTTTGCTGCGTTTTAATTTTTATTGTAAGATTTAGTTTCTAATGGTTTCAGGGGTTTACAAAATTAAAAGCCTTTTCAAATTTCCTATTGAAATGGATAGCGCTCCCGATAGCGGCTCCCGATAAATAAGTGAGCCGAGATATTTTTTTATCGATTTTTAATTAAAAAGTTGAATGAAAAATCTTAGTTTAGATTTAAATAAATTAATTAAATGCAATAATAGCGCGCTAAATATAAGTTTTCACATAGAAAATTGGCTGCTCCGGATACAGCTATCGGGCGCTAATAAAAAAACACAGCAATTATTATGTTCAGGCTCAACATCGATCCATACGTCTTTATCGTTTACTTCAACATTTGCAATATTTTGCAAATCCAATTCATATGAAAGTTCAGATGAGTCACTTTCAGTATCATATATACGAACTCTACTTCTAGAGTCTTCAAAATCAATCTCACTGCTGCCTGATGAATCTAATTCGACACAAAATGAAAAACCGTTTTACATTTATCCAAAATCATTTCGAGGATCCTAGAAAAATAAAAGTTACTCTATAAAAAAAACTCGTACGTAAAACCGCTCGACCCAGATACGTGTCATACACTCCTATAGGCTACCACGCAAAGTAAAAAGTCGCAACACAAACCACAACAGAGTTATACCAATTCAAAATTATAGCATTTTGAGTCACGTATTTGTGACGTGAGTTTCTGCGTAAACTATCGTGTCACATATAAGTGACGTTGAGTGGCGAACGTGTTAAATGTTGGTGGTAAATATTCTTCAGTTGGGTTTGATCATTCCGGAACAGAAATTTCATCTGAATGCGGCAGCGGTAGTTGAGCATTTGTCGTTGCAGTGTATGTCAAAGAACCAACTTTTTTCTGTTTGTACCGAGAATATGATTCATGCATGCATAATATTGAACTGGATCATGTCTTTGTGGATCGATCCATATCATCGGAAATGGAAAATGCATGCCATATAAACAAAAGACGGCGTCCAATTTACACTACTAATAACATTTTGTGAAAAGTATAGTCGATATAAATCAGAGGTTTCATCACTTATTTTATTTCACCAGTGCTGGGATGTTCTAACATCACATTTTGTGATATTTTATCGAAGTCTACGTCTCATTCAGCTAGAATTAATTTGACTTCTTTTTCAATTATCAATTATTTCTTCTTTATTGCTATCACAGCCTACTAGAATATATTTGAACAATTATTTCACTTATTTTTGTTCTACAATAGAAACACAGTAGAAACATCACAATGTTGCAATCTCGCAGGCTGGTAAATGATATAACAATTGAAACAGAGATAAATTTTATTCTATAGAAACGAGAAATAAACTTCGATAAATTATTGAAACACGTGGTGATGTTAGAACATCCCAGCCCAGATTTCACAAGCCGATTTTCATTTTATTTTTTGTGTTCTTTTGTTACTTTATATATTTAGATGAAAAACTTTTTATTTTAATTTTATATTGTAGTTTTTAGTTCGTACGTTCGTACGTTTTCAGTTTTTTTGTGATGTGCGAAACTTGATTTTATGTACATCTTTTTAAATTTGGTTGTGTCATTGAGATGTTCTTTGTATCTTATTTGAATTAAGCGTCTTGTTTGTCCTAAGCATGTCGACCTCAAGTTGTATTTAGATTTTGATTTTTACTTACCTGTGTATGCGGATCCAACAGGTGGACCCATGTTTTTTTAGAAGACAAGGTAGGAGCCGGAGTTTCTGTGAGAAGCTTTTGCCAAAACTGACAAGACCCTGCCTTTTTAGAGAACATACGAGAAGGCTGAGGGTACAGACGAATGACTTTGTAGAAGTTGCATGAACGAAGAAGAGGAAGAGACTTTAGATAAGTTCCTATGCTCGTGTCCAGCACTATCATACAGAAGGTATAGGTATTTGGGCGTGTACAGTATGGCCAGCCTTTCAGATCTCGCTGGTTTTGAACAGGGGTAAAGGAGAAATAGGTTCCTGTGGTATCACAACGGGCCACTACTGGTCTAGGTGTGCAGAAGCAGCCACTCCAACCTAACCTTAACCTAAGAAAAACACACATATATGGTGAATGTGGTTTTTCGGTCTTGATATGTTCGGCAAAGTTGTTGGTCTTGACTTGCGCAGCAACTTTGCTGAAGAAAGCATAACGAAAATCTTAATGGTTCAGGAGCTATCAACGTGAAAATGAGGGTATATTTGACTCAGAGCCAAAACATGTCGAAAGCGATATCTCAAAAATGGGGACTATCTTTGAATGAATTCAGCGTACTCGAATTAGGTTTACCCCCTGGCTGCCCAGCTTGCCGCATTTTTCAACTAGCACAGTGTTATTGTTCATATAATAAAATTTTTTCATCAAAATTTATTTACTGGAAATGTATACAACATCGTTGACATCGTTGATTTTCTTAATTAAATATTATTACAAAAAAAAACAAAACGTAGAAAACTTCAATATTATGCAATTGCAAAACCGAGCTTTCTGTAATTACAAAATCCGTTTACAGATGTCTGTAAAATATTCCTCATACATGTTTTTTCATACTCATTTTTTTATGTCAATCCAATTCGTTCGTGTTGCGTTATTCTCAGTTCCACGAGATCTCCATAATCTATTGAACCAGGCAGTATAACACAATAAATTGTTAAATTTTCTGTTAAAACATTTGGGTTTTTTTAATTTTTAGCGACATCTTTTGATTGGTTTAATAATTACGAAAAGCTTTATAAAATAATGTTTTTATTTTATAAAACTCTGTTTTGTATATACTACAGACAAAATGAAACAATATAGCCTGCGAATTTATTGCGATGACAACAAGTAACGAAAAAAGGTTTCGAAGTTCAACAATGTTGAAATAGAATCCAAAACGCAATAACCTTACCTTACCTTAACCTTTTATATACAAAAATGCTTCTAAAAATATTAAAATGCACTGGTTGATTTGAAAATTAACAAAACGTATCCCCTCTATGGAAAGCTCTTGAAAAAAATGGCGGAATCTTACGGCTCTTATATTTAGGAGGCTCTGCTTCTATCCGTCGAGCTTAGCAATTTTTAAATGAGTAATATTTATATTGTCTCACTTGTAATAGCCAAAATAAGAGTAGGAGCTGTATCTAGTTCGAGGATACATTAGGTAAGAGCGTTCTTTACTAAATTAAATTTGTTGTTGAACTTAACCTAAAAATTAAATTCCAGTGTGCTTATTTATAGATTTTTCCTTTACCATTCCAAACTACCTAATAGACAAACTTGGTATTTGCATACCAAACAATCTCTGGCCCTCTATCGGCAATTATCTGTGTTATTTCTCATAAGTTTTTAGAATTTATGGATAATCTGTGTTAATTTAATTTTTTTTTGTATAATATATTGTAATAAATAAATATTTAAACACAAACAAAACGGGTAGGCACGAGATTATGGATTAAACTTTATTATCGCGCAAAAAATTTGAGTCTATTGTTGTTATATATTCCGATGGAGCTTGTACAACTTCTCCAAGTTTAAGAGCTAATATCAATATATTAAAAGAGATTTCGAGAAAAGGAAAAACTAAGCCCTAGTTTTCTATAATAGCTATAAAATATCAAAACACTCTAGAAGAAAATGTTCCCACAGATGCTTATCGAACCTGCACTACCCTTATTTTAGTAATTACTCTAAGGTTGAAAAATGATCGAGTGTTCATTGTGCATAATCGGAATTTTTTAATTTTAAGGCCCAATATGTATTTCCCTAAACGTAACAATGCTCTAATGAAACATGTTATTTTTAATTAATTGACACGAAGGTAATGGTATCGTGGCACTTATAACTTGGCCCGTACATCATTCCCGGGTCTTCTGGAAACAATTTTTATTTCGAAACTAAACAATAATTTTTATGTTGTGATTTAGACAAACGAAAATATTTTGATCCACATTTGAGATCCTTGACTTAACCGCTGGATTAATTTACAAATTTTATTCAGATCGGACCCAAAAACAAAATATAATTTATGTGTGGTAGCGCAAGGCGTCATTATTCTTCTTTATTTTATTTTGCTTTCTTCATTTTTCTTACAATAATTTTTTTTTATGTTTTGTTTTTGGTTTAATTTAAAGACTCGCATAAGACATACATACATGATATGTATAAATAACAACAGCAACAAACCCAAACATAAAATATCATTAAAAAATACATAATTTTTTTTTTATGTTTTATGTTCCCGATGATGATGATATGTAATGTGTAACATAATAAGAAATGTGTATATGTAAAAGATGTTCTACTTCTAGTGGAAGTATAAAACTTTGGTCCATTACGAAGATTAAAATTATTTATGTTTATATCAAATCTGCTTCAAAAAGCGTTTATTAAGATTAAATTATATAAATAAATTTGGGATTACAAATATGCGTGTGTAGTGCGGTTGAAATAATATTTCAATGTCTCAGGATAATCCAGGTGTACGATTCAATCAATCAATCTTATGTAGGTATGAATACGAAAGAATTTTTGATTAGTATATGAAGATGTAATCGCTTCATGATTAATTTAATCGGTTAGCACCACATACAAATTAACTTAGTATAGTAAATATTATGATTCATGTACGAGTATGTTATGTATGTAAAATACCTACTAATTCATAAAACATCAAAGCGGATTAAATTTAACATTCCGTAATATAATTTTGGCAAACTAAACAGAAAAAAAAATTCTCATGTCTCATTGCGCCTGCAAACCATTGAACGCAAACGCAATTTTCCACCCTCTCGACTTTCTGCACCAAAACGTACAGCGACAAATCATAAATAGACGCGTTAAAGTAATAAAATTATAATTTTCCCTATAACACAGTGCGCGCATAAATTATACCGGAAATAACGCAATGCAAACAGAATATGTACTGTAGTATGTCGTGTATATAAGTAGGGAGGAAATTCTCGGTTTTCATTTTCAATTAAATGAAAGCGATAAAAGAAAATTTATTCATATGGCATACAGTTGCACTGTGCTACATTTGCATATTTGGGTCTGCACTGTATATCATGATTATTATTTTGTCCTGATTTTCCCCAAAACACATTAAATGATTCACCATGATGTTTATTTATTTTTCGGGGGTTTTTCTTGTTTTCGTTTTTATGAGTGTAGACAAAAGTGAAAGTCATCCCAATTAAACTACTGGGACACGATGGTAGACGCCAAATAAATATATTAGGATAGGGAGACAACAATCGAGAAAATTGCGTATTTGGAAAATTTGTGATTTGATTTTCTGTTTATCATATATTAATGTAATTGTAATGTCGTTTACATATCTATAATTAGGTTTCCGTACCATTTAAGGTAAAACAATTATTGTACAGGCGACGTACCCTTACGTCGCCATCGGGGGTGGTATAAGATGTTCCATTTCTCAGGTTTCTTGGAGGTAGTAGTGATAATTAAGTGACATCAAAACTTGGTGAAAATTACGGTTTAACGAAAAATACATTATCGAAAATATCAGTTGACAGAAAACGATAATTTGCCACACTACTGAAGTTAATTGAAAATTTAAACTGCATTATCGACATAGTCAAATAAATTAAAAGCTAGAAACATGTTTAATGGTTAAATGGACTGGGTGGAGTTAGACCAATTTATATGAAGACGAATCTATGGGTGGTGGTGCATGGTCGTTCTTAGTTCGTGAACGAACAAGATTCAAATTTCTTAACTAGATGCGGGCAGGGTATGACATTGAAACTTTGCAAACATTTTTGCATCATATAGGATGCTACATAAAATATGCCCTGATTTTTGGCACAGGTAATTACTGTTAGTGTGACAACTCAAC
Source organism: Nephrotoma appendiculata (assembly GCA_947310385.1). Taxonomy (NCBI): domain Eukaryota; kingdom Metazoa; phylum Arthropoda; class Insecta; order Diptera; family Tipulidae; genus Nephrotoma; species Nephrotoma appendiculata. The sequence goes on from OX371223.1 coordinate 317,128,628, forward strand.
TTCAATGCCCGCTATCACGACAAATTATGAAAATGGAAACCAGAAATTTACGAATCGGTCTAACTTCGCTCAATCCATATTACCATTAATCATCCTTTCAGCTTTTAATTTATTTGACTATGATAAAATATACATGATTTTTGGAACAGGTACTCATTGCTAGTATCACAACACAAATATTTTACGTCCTAACACGACAAATTATGAAAATGGGATCCAGCAATTTACCAACAATTGATCTACTTCAAGCAATATGTTGTGCACTCGTAATTCTTTTCAGAAAGTCAGATGGTAAATAATGAGATGGTAATATAACGAAAAAAAATTGTTCCGTGGCAAGTTCCCGAAAATGAACTCTCAGCTGGGAATTTCATTGATTTTTATATAATTTTTCCTCCTGCCCGATAAATTTAAAATTATTTCGCTAAAACTGAAAATGTCTCGAATCAGGGCTACATGATTTTCAAATGTATACACAGTGTTCATTTTCGGGAACTTGGCAAGGCACGATTTTCTTCTAGTTCAGCTTAGAATTTGCTACATTAGAATTTGCGTATATTTCAAAATCATGTAGCCCTGATCCGAGAAATTTTTATTTTTGGCGAAATAATTTTAAATTTATCGAGCGGGACGAAAAATTAAATAAAATTCAATGAAATTTCCAGCCCAGAGTTCATTTTTGGGAACTAGCCACGGAAATTTTTTTTCTTACAGTGTCTGTAATTTTCCATTACTTTATGCAACTCAAAATTTTACATTTTTTTTATACGTTAGAATTAATTTTTTTTATTATATGAAAAACAAATCGAATTTAATAAATTTGATAATTTTCCGTTTTTTCATTAAAATTGATAAAAATTCTGAGCTGGGCTAATCACACAAGTGCAAATTAGTTATTGGATATGTTATTGTTGCCTAATTATTTTTATTTCTTTTTTTATTTTCTGTGATAGAATTCTGGCACAACTGAACAACAACCGTATTCACTTGATACGGCTCCTGACTTCTTTCTCTTTCCAAAACTCAAATTACCACGACACCCGTTTTCAGTGGGTTGAAGACATAAAAGAGAATTCGCGGAAAGGGGGGGGGGGACTGGAAGGGGTCTACTTTGAAGGCGATACTTTTCATTGATCAATTCCTCTGTTACTTTTTTGACAGAATGTATGTATCAAATTGGATTCCAATATGAGTTCCGATTGTAGTTCTGCAAAAAACCTATTTCAAATGAACTATGTAGTTTCTAAATAGATTATGATTGAACTTTGTTCGTATGATAAAAATGTAATCGAGGGATTTTTGATTGCCAGGAAGCAAGTATGTAATTAATTGTAATGAATTCGGGTTTTGAGAAAATTCGTTTAAAGGGTCCCTATTAGACACACAAAATTAATATTATTGCTCATTGATGTAAATAATAATTAAATTTTATATTGACATCAAGTATGCTGATGAAGCTACAGAAAAACTCCCAACTCTCAAGTCGCCGTTTTCGAACAAAATTCGTATACTGGAATCGTTTGCGATGGTTCCAGATTTTTGGAAAATTGTCTCCTACGATTTTGATGAAAAACTTATAAAGGAGGCTCTCATGAGTCAGAGACCGATTATGTAGGGTCATGATTTCGGAAAAATTTGTTTGGGAAGTTCTTCAAGCCGCGTGGGACCGGGATTTATTAAAAAAAAGCTATACTGATTTACGATATTTATGATATTTAGTTCGATAAATAGTTCATCGGTATGGCTGGGTCACCTCTTTAATTATTGTCTTGATGTTATATCAACTTGCGTCATACAACAGTGCTGTATCATGTAGAGTCATATTGTACTTTATAACTTTTAAATATAACTTTGAAAATTTTATTTTTTGAGTGAGTAAAAGCTATTTCAAAATTGATTTGGATGGAGTTAGTTTGTATGAAGGAAACGGAAATCTTATATTGGATGTATGTTTCCGTAGCCCTAGAAAATTTCCTATTTGAATTTGACTTAGCTATTGCTCAACCGATTATGATGAAATTCGGTTTGTATTCCGGCTGTTTTTCTGTTCCCTACTTTCTATCTTAAAAATATGTTTATACATCATACCTCGCGACTACCAACACTCGCACTATTATATTTAAAATTCATGGCCGCCCATACGATCAATACTCAGGACTTAGTTGCCGAAAACAAAAACCCCAACAAAAAGTGAACATTTCTTCTCGAAAACTCTGGCAAACATAGTTGCATACTTACAAACATAGTTACACACCGTAGGTGTTCATTACATGGCTAGCCGATGTATTATCTTATGCTAATTGAGGATGTTGGATTTAATTCAGAATCCACGGGTATAGACATAATACGTACGCTTAAGATAAATAATAATAAAGCAATTTAAATCTAATCATTTTAAAAGGAAATAACAAATTTACCTTAACATCTATGAATACGCAACATTCTTCTTCATTGACGTAAGATGAAATAATTTTTCCATGCGAATTAGAACTTAAAATTACCACACAAGAAATAAATCTAAACACTACGGTAACTAAATCGATCTTAATCAATTAATCGGTTTTATGCCCTAAAGCGCATGGAAACCGCGAAATTTAAAATATTTTATTCGTACCGGATCAGTTGAGGTATACTTTATAATTAACAAAAATTACAAAACTCCCCGTTTCAAAAAAAAAAAAAAAAACCAAATGAGTAAGAATAATTTCACCTGTTAAAAGTTATGAAATTATATCTTACAGATTTATCTTAAAGTGATGATGACGATTTTTATATTTTGGTTATTTCGTTTTATCTTTTATCCAGCATCTTAATAAATTTTACTTGCCACCCATTTATCAAAAATGTATACGTGTATGCAAATTAGATGTAAATTAAATAACGTTTGTGATCGAGAGGATTTGATTTAGGTGAACGTCTATAATCTCTTATATTATATAAATGGTTTTAAGTCAATCGCAAGGTTCACTAGTTTTTTATACGCGGATTATCTTAAATGTTAAAAATATAGAAAAATAGATCTGCTCCTGTGTGTGCGCGCTACATTTTAATGAAAAACCATTTTTGCCAATAAATATAAATTTGGTTTTCATATTACGTTCGATCTATATAAGACGAGAATGAAAATTGAACTCGATTCCATGTTCATGTTATATTGGTATGATATTTTTGCATTTCGCGTACGATGGAAAATTGTAATAAAATTCTATTAAATTTTTGTTTTTGTTTGTGTTTGCAAAATAAGGGAGAACCTCACGTCGGTGTATGAGATATGTACTCGTAAGAAATATTTTTTTCGATTGAAATTTCATTTCATTTTCTGGAAAAAAAATGTTTTCTATTTTTATGTTAGACGAAGAGTTTATGTTAAAAACTCTTCAAACTTATTCTGCCGTATAGTTTTGGGGTTTCTAGACTAGATGTTTGATTTTCATTGTTCGTAGAGCTGATTTAATTCACTTTATTTGAAGGATGCACAAATATTGCAGATAAATGCTCTTACAAATTGTATCAACTTTGAGTAACGATATATTCTCATAAAATTTAGCTACCCTCCTCAGATCCTTATTTTCATTTCCCTTATTCCAACATTTCTCTACTTCAACTATATTACGTCCACTTTGGAGCTCTTCTTTCAAGCCTTATGTATCATCGTTATATTAATATCTCATCACCTTTCCTCTCAATTCCTCTTGCCAGTTGTTATGTAGTTCTCTTTGGGAATTGAGTTTTTTCATACAAGCATAATTTTGAAGTTGTCGACATTATCGGATGTAATTCAATAACTTGAAGCATTTGAAGCATCTCCGTTAACTTTGTACTTCACTTGGCTCTAAACTAAAACTGTTGTGCAGTGTCTGATATTGATATTCGTATTTTAGCTCTAGCTCTAAAATAAGCACCCTCAGGGTCCAGCACCCTTTCGGTCCCGCCCCTAACATTGTACTGTCCGCCGCTTGAAACTGAACATCTTAAATTTTTCGAATGGAGTGTCGCCATCGAATGCCGGGAGAAACTTTCTTTCGAGATTCCGATAACTAGATCTTTCGAAAAACTTTTTGCTTTGCTGACCTTCATCGTCATTTTGCGAGGAATTAGTTTCTAAAGGGATCTCCACTAGTATTTTAGTATTTTTGACTTTTGATTCAAGGTATTTCATCTCTCTTCTAGGTTCGTTCATTGCAAGCGCTCATCTGACCGCTTTGATATTGAAATTTATCTTTGATCTGTAAATTTGTATTCGCTATAATTTCACATCAGCAACTCTTTCGGCTTTCTCGGTCTTACTTTTGTTTTAAAAATTGACGTCGTCATTTATATTTGCTTTCATTATCAAATTATTGTTGTTGGTAAAATCCAATTCTCAATCAGTTGACTAGGGAATGTCTTAATAATGTTTGACAAATAATTGCCCAAATACTTGACCTTGATAAATATCTTTGTTGCAATTATAATGCTTTAACAATTTTTAGCAGGTGTTGAAATCACACTTCACTCTGTACTCTCTTTGCCTAATGCCCGGAAAGTAAGGGAAACATTTTATGAGATTCATTACTTATTTACCATAAATGTTACTATTTTAAGAAACTTGACCTGTTAGTAATTCATTGAGCTGCCTATTAAGTCAATTTCAGTCCATAAGTAGGAGTAAGTAATTGAATTCCTATTAAAACTGATATAAAATGACCTAAGTCTAAAATCATATGTTCCTGAGCCGCCTTTTAGGCTTAGAACTAAAATATTAAAATCTGCCCCGCGAGACAATCAAAATTTCGAAATTGAAAATTATCACTTAAATTTCCCGAAAAACGACTCAGTAAAAATCAATCTTAGAATTTGTAAAAATTTCAGGGCAGATTTAGAAGGGAAAAATTATTAGAATATTTTTCTTTATTCAGTTTTCATTTTCTGTAGTCAACACGTGGTCTGACCTTAGGATTAAAGCCAATTTATGGATGTAATGAGATATTTTTTTAGCAGCACCGAAACGCTAGATTTGTGGTTTAAAATACTTACAACAAATTTTTTGGTGGACATTTGCCAAGATTTTATTTTTATGTTCTAAAGTAGTTCAGTAACATTTTTGAAAATCTGTAACTCCTCAGGAATACGCGAAACACATATATTTTATTCTAAACGCGTAATTTACCTTCAGCGGCCACCCGGTACATTTATCAACTAAATTAATAAAAACGAAATTGTTACGTGTCCCTATACCTTTCAAACGATATGCCACATGACTATATCTGAATGGGAAAAATGTATCTGACTCCAGCGCCATACCGCTAGTTTTGGGTACTAGCACATTAGAGCTAACTTTATGACATTCTTCAAGACCTATTCAATGATATATTCTGTAATCAAATAATAATTTAGCACCAGCGTGAGAACGGTTGATTTTTGAATTAAAGTGTTATTGTTTAAAATGTTGTCTGATCGAACACCTTCCAAACGATATACTATACTCACATGGGTTCGTAAAAAATGATGTAATGCCGTATCGTGTTTTTTTGGCGATTTCCTAAGATATTAATGACCTTTTTAACCTATAGGTCTCAGAAGCATTTTAATTCTCCTAATCAAAAATATAAAAGGCTGGCGAATGGAATTCATTTCGTTTAATCCATTCTCGAGAGAAATATCATCAACACAGACATCTAGAGGAGCGTTCGGTTAAATGTTTTCTACTACAGAAGTAAAAATGCATCCGTCCGTCAGGATATCTGTCTGTCTGGTTGTTTGAATCTGATATTTTGTTCGCCAATTTTTTGCACGTCAACGTGGTCGAGTACCTGTCATAAAAAATCACCCAATACCACGATTGAAGATATGGCATCAGATTCTTTTTTTATTATTTCCACATACTCGTGTGGTATACGTTAAACTTTTGTTCATAAATCGACAGTTCTAACGCTTGTGGCAAATCATTCAGGTATTATATCATATATAAGTGTCGGATATGCCACAAACTTAATTGAAGCACCCTAGTATTCAAAACGGCTACTATGGCGCTAGAGGCAGATACAGTTTTTTATTGCAATGTAATCATGCGGCGTATTATTTGAAAGGCGTTGATGGTAAAATATTAGTCTTATTATAAAATCGCGTGTCGCATGTCACTGAGACGTTATTGCAAAATTTTCAAAAATTTAGCTGTCTAATGACGAATTCTTTTCAAAAAAAAATTATGGTCTTAGGTCAAAAAAATGACTGCCAATGCAATAAATTTTACTAATGCAAAATCATTGCAGTGCACATTTTTTGATCTGAGACCAAAAATTTTCAATAAACATAAATTGGCATTAGTAATTAAATATACCGCTATTGCACTTGAAGCTGGTGCATTTTTTCTACTTCCGATTATTGTGAGCAACTTAGTTTACAAAATCACCGTTTCGGCACTGTTGGTAAATTAATCGTTCTGTAGAGAATATTTACAAGTCATATATTTGTCAATGAATTGAAAATGTCGCAAAACCTATCGCCGTTTCTTTATGCAGAAATTGCCTTTAATTGTCAAAATCTACTTGTATTAAATTTTAAATTCCAAACACCGACTTATTTGTGGACTCCGACTTATTCAAATAAGTTATCTCGCGAGGAGACTTATTTGAATAAGGATGTCTACACAGAAATGTCTCCAAAAAGGTGTCTTGACTAAATGTAATCATCGAGCAATAAATATATAAGAGAAATCAAGTAGTGCAAATTTTGTAAGACAGTTTTTCCGAGGTTAATCTTATTTTATAGTTTTAATATATTTATATACACAAATTAATTTTTTTTTATATTTAATTCTTATATACAAATCTTATAAACATATCGGCATAGTTATTTTATAGTTCATTGTACTTGATAGGCTTATACAGATTGCCAATTGTAAAAATAGATTAAAATCGGAATCTCTACACGAGTCCGCTTATGTATATTTTTTGCTTTATGATGTAATACATGTAGTTATTTTTTTTTTTCAAATCTAGTAGCAACGACCAACATGTCAAGAAATTTTTTTCTTCCATATAATAGAAATTGCATTTTGTTTTTTGTTATTACGTCACAAATAAGTCGGTGCAATGAATTGGAATGACTTGACCGACTTATTCAAGATGGCGTCAAATAAGTATGTAATAAGTCGGTGTTTGGGAGAAGGCCATTGATCGGACAATTGTATCTATATATTTTTCTCACTTGATTGACGTCCAACTTGTTGGATTACTGAGTTGGGCTGGCATTCTGTAGTTGTTACGTTGAACGATTGTGTTGGGTAGTTTTGAGAAAATTTATCCTTCACTTCCAGTGAAGTAGAGTGTTGGCAAAAGTAGATATTCAGGCGAACTTTTATTATATCATTTCTAGGAGTGTGAAATATTTAAACTCGGTAATATGCTGGATTTCTTATACCCAAATGATATTTGATTTTATGAAAGTCATTCTCAGAAGTGATCAGGTTTCAATTTTGTATCAACTCCAGTTTTGTTGCCGAATTGCTTAGATGGTGTGGGGTTGTCCTTCGGCAGTTACATGATTTTCAAATGGGTCTGACAGGGTATTCCATGAGATTAAAAAACATTATTTTTGAATGAGTCTTAAGAACATTCCACTGCCATTCTCGATAGTTTGCTGGAGCTAAACATCAAGTTCAATTATGTTGCCGGACTGTCTAGACCCAAAGGAATGCCCGTAGTCAAATACATTATTTTATAATAGATGTGAAAGGTGCTCCATAAGATTAAAGAATATGATTTTTGAATGAAAGCCTTACTAAGTAGTTTCTAGGCATTTAACATCAATTTCAGATGTGTTGTCGAACTGCTTATACCAAAAAAAGTTCTCTCAGACAGTTACATTATTTTCAAATTGTTTTGATAGGGTGCTCTAAGATTAGTATTCTGCATTCCAAAATCATTCTAAGTATTTTTCAGGCATTTCGCATCAATTTCATTGTGTTGCCTGACTGCTTACACACGCTCTCCACCTTGCATGACTTGAAATTATACCTAGTTTTAAAATTTTTCACTTTTTAAAATGGCGATTTATATTTTTTTTGTTCAGTTTGTCAATTTTGTTAATTATCTAAATTTCGTCAATTTAAATTATTTTTTTTTTCAATAGAATTTTAAAAAAAAATTTGTGCAAAGACAATGTCCGATACACAAATGATTTTGAAGCGTCTGAAAATATTATTTTTAGAATTAATGTCAGGTCTCCGAGTAGTTATGTTAGACCCAAGGGAGTGCAGTTAAAGAATCACATGATTTTCTAATCGCTCTTACAGGGTGTTCCATATAATTAAAGAACATGTTTTTTGTTACCTGACCTGCTTAGACCCAAAGGAGTGTCTTTAGTCAAATAAATGATTTTATAATAGCTCTGAAGGGTGAAGTGTACCATTAGCATACCACTAGCATTTCAGTTTTGTTGCGAAACTGCTTAAACAAAACGGGGAATCCTTCGGTAGTAACACGATTTTAAAAGGGTCTGACAGGGTGTCCTATGAGATTCAAAAATATCAATTTTGATGAGCCTGAAGTACATTACAGGTTACGCCCAAAGGAATGCTCTTAGTTAAATACACAATTTTTTAAAGGATCTGATAGCGTGTTCCTTAAAATTATAGAACATGGTTTTTGAATGAATCTTCAGTACATTCCAAAGTCATTCTCAGCAATTTTCGGGAGTTAAGCACCAACTTCAGTTATGTTGCCGTACTGCTTAGATTCAAAGGAGTGCCCGTAGTCAAATAATGATTTTGAAAGAAAGTATTCTAAGCATTTTCCAGAGATTTATTATAAACTTCAGTTTTGTTGCCGAACTGCTTAGAGCTACTTAGGGCGTGTCCTTAGACAGTTATATGATTTTCAAATGTATCTGATAGGGGTATAAGTCTTAGGTACATTCCAAATTCATTACGTAACGTTATGTTGATTGACTGCTTAGACCCAAAAAAGTGCAGATAGTGAATCACAAATTTTATTTTCTCTATAACAGGGTGTTCCATAACATTAAAGAACACGATTTTGAGTCTTAGGTGCATTCCAAAGTCATTCAAAGTATTTTGCAGATTTTTAGCATCAACTACAGGTATGTTATCGGACAGCTTAGATACATTCGAGTGTCAATATGCAGTTATGTACATGACGTGGCCGTACAAACACACACAAAAGATAAAAATGTACTCAAAATCGTTTTGGAAACCCTTAAAGTGAAGTTGCGTGAAATAACTGACACCTTAAACATATCATTCGGCAAATTTGTCCATGAAAAAGGTGTGTTCAAAGTGGGTGCCGTATTTGCTCACATTGGACCAAACCAATAACGTGTCGATGATTCAAAACACTGTTTGAAACTTGTTCCGACTGCAGTCGGAGCCATCGATTATCGTGAGAGAGGAAACGCAACAACAGCGAATTTTACATAGCGTGATTGGTTTAAAGGAAGAAATTGCGAAAAAACGGCCTCAAATGCAAAAGAAAAAAGTGCTCTTTCACCAATACAATCTACTGTGCCACAAGTCGTTGGCTACGATGGCAAAATTGCAATTGTAAATATTATAAGATAAATTCGCCTGAATGTTTACTTTCATCAACCTTTTTATTACAGTAAATTTGTTGTTGTTGTAATGTTTTTTTGGATTTTGTAAAGGATTGTTTTATTGTTGCGTTATATGTTAAGGCCAGGGCGGATATGGGCGTATTTTGAAATTTCGAACTACACATACGAGTAGATCTGTCCTAGTTCTTACTCGCATAAATTTAGCTCATGTGGTGAATTGCGATTAAAAAATAGTGTCTTTTAAGTGCCGAGTGTTTTCCCTTTAAACAATTCTACCTGGAAGCTTGAAAGGAATAAATCTTATCAGTTGTGTATAGAGAGAATTTTTATAATATTTCCAGCGGGTGTGTAACGAACTCCCGGTTTTCAAAATCCCGGTTTGTCAAAATCCCGGTTTTTTTTATAAATCCCAGTTTTCAAAATCCCGGTTTTCAAAATCCTGGTTTTGTATAAAAAAATCCCTTTTTAGGAAATCCCGGTCTGAATTTTTAAAATTTGACATGTGGGAAAATGGGACTCTTAAATGATTTTTTACAAAATTCAGAAATGAGTTTGCGATAAAGTTCTAGAAAATGGCTAATATAGTTTTTTTATTTGTTTTAGGGAATATTTCGTAATTTTTTTTTATCAAATATTAATGAATTTGCTTGTTAAAATTTTCCTACACCAAAATGTATGAACACCGGGATTTTGAAAATCGGAATTTTGAAAACCGAAATTTTGAAAACGGGAATTTTGAAAACTGGGATTTTGAAAACCAGGATTTATTAAACCGGAATTTTGAAAAGCATGATTTTGAAAAACGGAATTTTGAAAACCGAGATTTTGAAAATCGGGATTTTGAAAACAGGAATTTTGAAAACCGGGATTTTGAAAATCGGAATTTTGAAAACCGGAATTTTGAAGACCGGGATTTTGAAAACCGGTATTCTAAAAACCGGGATTTTGAAAATCGGAATTTTGAAAACCGAAATTTTGAAAATTGGGATTTTGAAAACGGGAATTTTGAAAACCAGGATTTTGAAAACTGGGATTTTGAAAACCAGGATTTATTAAACCGGAATTTTGAAAAGCATGATTTTGAAAAACGGAATTTTGAAAACCGAGATTTTGAAAATCGAGATTTTGAAAACAGGAATTTTGAAAACCGGGATTTTGAAAATCGGAATTTTGAAAACCGGAATTTTGAAGACCGGGATTTTGAAAACCGGTATTCTAAAAACCGGGATTTTGAAAATCGGAATTTTTAAAACCGAAATTTTGAAAATTGGGAATTTGAAAACGGGAATTTTGAAAACCAGGATTTTGAAAACCGGGATTTTGAAAACCGGGATTTTGTAAACCGGGATTTTGAAAACCGGAATTTTGAAAACCAGGATTTTGAAAAACAGAATTTTGAAAACCGGGATTTTGAAAACCGAGATTTTGAAAATCGGGATTTAGAAAACGGGAATTTTGAAAACCGGGATTTTTAAAACCGGGATTTTGAAACCCGGGGTTTTGTAAACCGAGATTTTGAAAACCAGAATTTCAAAAACCAGGTTTGTGAAGAACGCAAAAACCAGGATTTTGAAAAACGAAATTTTGAAAAACGCAAAAACCAGGATTTTGAAAAACGGAATTTTGAAAAACGGGATTTTGAAAACCGGGATTTCGTAGCACACCCATTTCTAGCATCACAACAATATCACTTGAGGATGACACACTTTCGCCATAAGCTGCCTGGTGAAAGCCGTATTGAAACTCTGCTAGTCAACAATGCACTTGATTTAAATGATGTCTAAAACCACACTTGTTCCATAGGAATTGTGGAAGCTTTAGTATCGCGCATCCCATAAATTAACTCAGAAAATTATATTTATCTTTATAAACAGGAGTCATGGTGCACTAATAAATACTTTAACAACCTAAGACCAGTAAAAGCTCTGTTTTATAGATCACACTGTATAAAATGTGTTATGTAACATATAGGAACGCGCAGCTGGAGAAAACTCGATAAATTTTGGTATGCAAATTAGTTTTGAATGAAATTTATTCCTATGCTGAATGTACACAATAAATAGCAGCAGTCGTTTTGCTTGCAGGCACATAAATACTTATTTTGTCGATGTTCAGCTTATATCGGTATATACAAATTTGTTAAATGGCCAGATAAAAAAAAACATCTACTATGTGCATTATTTAGTGTGCATAAAATAAATTTATGCATATGAGCTTAGTCATAAACGGTCATTGTTCATATACATAAAATAGTTCGTTTCGAAAATTCCATACCGTGAAATTACTTTTTATTTATCCTCGACATTGAAAGAACAAGTAAAAGTTATGTGCACTTTAAGTTGTGATATCTTACGGTGATGCACAATACAAGTCGTAATTTAAAAGTCTTGTTACTTCAATATGCTTGACTTTTTTTTTATTAAAAATACTAAACTATAAATGACTTCAATCGATACACTATATTGATAAACTAAAACAACTACAAATTGTTCAGAACTTCCTGTGGGCTGAATTATTTTTTATTCCACCACCCACCACCACACGAAATCGATACACAACACTCTTAGTCTACAGTTGTTACTAGAGTAGAGGTTAGAGACTAGAGAGACGATAGAACGACAAAAAAATGTAACGTCTAAGAAAAATGAAAAAACTGTGCACCTCCTGCCTGCCATTCCTTATATTTACCCAGGAATAATAAACTTACAAGCGGAAAAGTTTTTTTTTTCGGTTATAAACAGGAATAGCTATAAGAGAATTGAGACGAAGACCGTAGAAGAAAAGCTTTCTTGTTTTATCATGAAAAAATATAAAATTTTGTTTCATTTTCATTACTTAAAAAAATAAAGAAAATTTTGTTGTCTAGAATTAAATTTATGTTAAGTTGGTTTATGGAATATTTAAGAGGCAAACAAGTATACGGTTTACGAGATTGAATGTAAATTTTAAATCTAACAGTATTTTTTTTGGTTTACTATAACTATGCGGTAAAGAGTGTTTGCTCATGTAATGCAATTACTGCATTACTGGTGATAGTGCAGGTTACAACGGTAGAAAAATATGTTTACGACCGTAATATAATTCAGAATATGTAATTAAGTTGAGATAATCATTTTAAAGTTTAGTTTCATAATTGGCTCAACTGTCTTCTTGACTGTTTTCATACGTTTGTTACTTAGTGATTCAGCAAACCAGTTTTTGGTTGGTCTAAATGGGACGATGTTCTGAAAGTTATAGCCTAATTTCATAACCTCGTTCAAAATCCAAGGTATAAACGACCAAGATCCATTTAGTCTGATTAACTTCCTATAATATTAATTTAAATTGTATGTGCGGCTTCAATATCATCAAAATTCCCACTACCACCCAAAATTCACACCACCTGCGTCATCGAAACTGAATATAAGGATTCCAATTCATTCCGGAAACGAATGTACTCGTAATCGTTTAGAAAGTTACGACAGCTATCTAATTTCTAGATTATCGTAAAATTCATAATTTGAGAGTTATTGGCTCATCACTAGACTTAATAACTTCGTTGATATCGAATTTACCACATGTCTAAAATTCATGTTAGAATTGACCCCATACATTTAACCATAATCAATTAAAATTGTTCGAGTTCTATTCAAATTGGTTAAATTCGAGAAATTTATTTCAAACTCATCCTACAAATCGAATTTGACCAGAAATAGGTTAAGCATTTTCATGGCCTGTTTAAGTTCAAGGCCCCTAATTTATGACTTTAGTAGGAAACACTGGCTTAATTAGGCCAAATTTCCATCCTGTGTAGACCTAACATATTCTTTTGAGACCTTCGAAGTTATAACAGAATATGGCTTGGTTCCAGTTGGTAGCATTCTTGTAGCACTTTCCATAACTAGTCGTATTCTTAGTCAGCCAAGGGATCCAGCCACATTTGGAGCATTGATATTCATTACACCGATTTTTTTACTTATTGTCATTTAAAAGATATAAGTGAAAAAATGGCAGACCCTGTTGCCGACCTTATAAACTTTCATAATTTGGCACATTACGACTTAGTCACCATTTCGAATTTAGTTCTTAACTTTGTCTCAGTGCAGCCTATATATTAAAAATACCAGAAAAATTACCATTAAAAAAAATGAGAGATGGTTTTGTCACTTCCACTTATGCTTTTATAGTTTTTAGGGATAGAAAAAGTTGCTCTGAAGGAAGAAAATTTGCTCGTTTTGCTATAAAAATGTTCATTGCTCCGTAGGCAATTTTTTTTGGCATGCTACTAAATTTTGTCTTAGATTTACTTCTCTGTGTAGAAACATATCATAAATTGGTTAATTTTAACCAACAGCCGCTGCTGTCATTTTGGCACAAATTTTGATTTTAATTTAGAATGTCATTATTTTTACACCCACTACTCATATTTAGAAAACAATAAATACGATTAACCAAGTAGACATCCGGCTATGTGTGACTAATTGTATATTTTACTTTCGAACCAAACAGACTCTCCTAAAATCCTGATCCTAATCGAGCAGTCCGAAATCTATCAACGGCCTCTAGCACCTTTATCTTACGACGATGCGCAACGTTATGTAGCAGATGCGAAGCAGAAGAGTCACTAATGAAGTTGAAACTTGACAAAAAATAGATAGGATAAAACTTAAAATTTATGGTTGCACTGGCTGAAACTGTACTCATCTGTATTACAATCGGAAAAGGTAATTTGTGTTCACGAATAAATCTTGTTAACATTTTCACAACACCATGTGCTTGCCGGCAACGTTTTCGGATTGTCTCTGGACGGCTTAGTCCGGCAATTATATAAGTGCCTAAATATCGCAAAGTAGAACTAACATGAAAGTTCAGACCACCTATTGCTACGGTCGTAATATTTTCATTATTTGGTCTTATGAGAATTTCAGATTTGCGTTCATTTACCTCTAATCCTATTGAGTGTAGTAGAGGGACAAGTTCTTCTAGAATAATAGACAAGATGTTTAAATCATCACTAACGAGTAACAAATCATCGGCATAGGCTAATATTAATGGTAATTTAATTACTTGATCTTGCGAAAGTTGTAAACCAGGAATGACTTCTGCGAGGGTTTGTAGAGCGGAATCCAATATTAAATTGAATAAGGTAGGGAAAAGGGATATCCTTGTTTGAACCTCATGCCACGTTGAAATGCCCTAGTTCTTTGTTTATACCATATGATTGATGATAATTCATGCATACAAGTTCGTATTATTCTATTAACAAGATGATGGGGAATTCCAATATGAGAGAGAACAATAGTTGCTTGGTTAAGATCAACTATATCAAAGGCCTGTTTTAGATCGAGTGATAGGATATAAATTGTTTTTCCTGTTTTCCATTCCTCATCGATAACACGACGTATAACAAACATATGGTCATCGGTCGACCGATTGCGGATAAATGCAGCCTGATATGATCCTATCTGAGTGTGTATCTCTTCAAACCTAGATAATAGGAATTTTGCATATACCCGATACCCAGTGTCTGAATGAGTTATTCGTCTATAATCTGTGATGATACTGGGTCGTTGTTTTTTTGATAAAGGAAATTGGACCGTTTCTAACCATTCACTTGGTGGGGTGTTTAATAGCCAAACCTGTTGTAAAACATATAGAAAGACCTCCATTCCCTCATCAGGTAAAGCTTGTAATAGTTCAAGTGAAATCTGATTTAAACCAGGAGCAGTCCCTCTTCTAATGGAAAATAGAATGGCTTCTATTTCTTCCTGGGTTGGAGGCAATCCTAATTGCCAATGATCCTTTTCAGTTATTAGAGGAACGGCAGAACCCGTGGTAGTTGATAATAATTGCTCCCATCCTGATAAAGGAATGTAGGTACTTGCCATCTTATTAGAATTTTGTCTATATGAACGAATAAATTGATAGGTTTGGCTCAGTTTACTAAAAGGATTTACATCGTTTAAATTTCGGAAAAATTCTCTACATTCTTCTGATTTGGATTTTCTAAATTCTTGTTGAACATTATATCGGCAATTTCTGTTCAGATGAGGATTACGTGGTGTCATTCTTAAAACAGTTTTAAAAGAATTTATTGCTACTTTCTGTCCCTTAGTCATAGTGGCTTGTTTGGTTAAAATTAAGTCTGATGAAGCCTTTATAGAATGCACTAAATCCCTCCAAACTATTTCAACTGTTGTTATCACTGGGAAAACTGGGAAATTAAGAGTATCATCTAATTTTAAACCTGCTCTAAACAGAAATTTTGTTATGTTGGATTGATACTGTTTTAAGGTAGTTGGATCTTTACAAAATCAACTCTCCATCTTCTAAAATTATGACTTTCGTAGTCTTCATGTGGATGCAATGAAATTCTAATCGGCTTCCGTGAGTCAGATTGCACTTTGATTACACGTCCAAATACTAATTTATGATCCGAAATAAATTTCTTTACTAGTCTACCTTTTTCCTTCGTTTGATTTTTTTTCCGAAAATGTGCCTTTTACAAGTTTTATCGCTAACAATGATTTTCCGGGATTGAACAATATATGATCTAATTGGGATGATGTTTTAGGTCCTTTCCAAGTAGTAAGGCAGGATCTACGACCAAAAGTGGTACAAATTGATAAATTATTCTGTAGTGCAATATATATGTACTATTTATGTGATAAGTTTAATTGGTCCAATCGTATATGAGCATTAAAATCGCCCAAAATGCAAACAGCTCGTGTTTTACTATACTTTCGTATAATTGTAAATATTCTACGAGTTAAGAGATGCGAAATTGTTGAATTGAACTCTGATTGGAAATGGGTACAAATTAGCAATATTTCACCTAATCCTTTGACATCTATGATTGCAAAACATAATCTTTCTGATATACCACTAAAATATCGAACTTTTAATCCACAATTTTGTTTCACTAATATTGCAACTCCGTTTTTAACTCCACGGTTCCGTACAGTGGGCATCACTCTTTTTCTATGACTCAAATACCAATTATAATGTAGAGTTTTGATTTGAAAGGTAACTGAATTTGTTTCCTGTATAGCTACAACCTCGAACATTCCATGTTCCTACATTAAAATTAGTACGCTTAGTTATTATGGGAGGTAGTTGATTGTTGGATTCGACTGGTTGTAACCGGAATGAACTAGAATCTTAGTCTGCACTTGTATGAGGTGACTAATTGAAGGTGGATGAATGAGAGGGTATTTTATAAAATCATTTCTACATAATCCATCATAATGATTGTTATTAATATAAAGTACTCGAAATATTTTTTGAATTGAATTACTAAAGATTATTGGAGCTGCATTGACTTGATATACTTCAATTTTGGCCTGATATATTTCTGATGTAGCTTGTAATATTTCCTCACCACCCCAAGTATTATCACGAGCAAGTCCAATAAGAAATAAATTGATTAATTGATCGCTAGCTTCTAATTCAGGCCATTTATCCTTGGCTGATTCGATTAAACCGGTTTTTATAATGATTAACATTACGGCGAATATGATTAACAGTCGTCTCTCTAAGATTTGTTGCTTGGTTCCTATATTAACTAGCCATTTATGATAGGATATTATTTGGGTTACTAGTGAGGAGAACAAGCAATTGCCATCGGGAGGCACTTGTATGATTAAATAATTTTAAAAAGTATTCATGGATCCGTAAAGAACAAAATACTTTTACAGAAATAAATTTACGATTATATTAGTTATTATTATGAAGTTATAAATATCTTCTAATAAAACTTACCCAAATAGTTGATAATTGAGAATATTTGGTTAATACCAATGATATTGATTATTTGATATGAATTTAATATTATATACTAAATATTTTAATTAATTTGTACACTTTAACAATGATAACTTTATAATAATATGTACGTTCAGGTTAACGTCAGAATTAAAATAGAAGGACGCTATTGAATCAAAATTTACAAATGGAGGATTTTATCATTTTATTAATGAATTTGGTGGTAGATGTCGCTTCGATGTGTGAATAGTTGCTCCATTCTTCCGCTAGGTGGGGTATTATACATAAAGAGACAAGTATCGAAATTAATTAAATGACTTCTAAACGTTCTAGAGTCGAGACATTTCTCGATTGTTTTGTTTTCCTTCGTTCCTTAATTTAAACAACTCTATAAATTGAAATTTTGTCGAAAGTCCTGACTTAAAACAATTAAGTTGTCGACAAATATAATCCAATTTATTTTATTATTATTATTATTATTAGTATTATTATTATTTAACGTTTTTAACATAACGGAAGGTCAGGGAAGATTGTGATTGCAACATTCTTGATCAGAGGTCTATTTAATTACTTACGCTTTGAGGATAAACTCAATACAATCTAATATGTTAACGATCCAAAACTTTTTGCTATGGAATGTTGTTTCTCGACGATCTTTCTGGTTGAATTCAGGTTATGTTTTAGTGAAGTGTGTGAATGTTAGATATAAATCAACCCTGCTTTTAGTTGGATGAATTTAAATATAGGTAGTTGAACGACAATACCGAATTTAAATTTAATTTTTTACAATTGCAACGGAATATTTAGGTCATCATAGGTATGATAATGCTGTCGAGTCATTACGAACGTGAAGTCGCTCGGTTAGAAGAAATAAGGTTACAAACAGCATATGATGAGATGACCCGTAGATGTGAATTAAATAACCTAACAAGTCTATTATGACTGATGCCGAATACATATAATGAATATTAGTATCCTTTACCTCAACCACAACTAACCCAAATTAATAAACTAACAAAATCTAATCAAGAGTGTGAATTTAATCGAGACTAACATTTTAATATATTTAAGTAGTTAGAAAACGACTTTGCTGCGGTTCGCCCTATAGTTGTTTCTGTGACTAACATCCTTTCCTAAATAACCTTATCTGTTAAGGATGCAGGCAGGGCCTGGGTCCGCATGATGTTGAAATATTATTCACATTCAGATATAATTTGTTATTTGATTGTTGATATTTCAGCATTATGGTAACGTACGCCGTTATGGCTGGCCTGTACGCCTCTATCATATCATATCATCATATCATATCACTGGCTGAAACTGAATATTCGATTTAAGAAGCACAAAATCGATCTAACTCTTAAAAAATAGATATAGTTTTATTAAAACGAAATCACGAATACTTTAGGAATATAAGGAAAATAAAACTTCGTGTGTGTGTTATCATTCTTTTCATCATACTAACCAATTTCATTCGATTCGATTCAGAAAATGCCATACATCCATTTAAATTGGCTATTGTTAAGAAGTACATCTGAGTCTCATATTGGAACCTCTACTTTATCATCTAAAATGAGTTTTAATCAAATTTGATGAGGAATCGAACCTAAGGCACAATATAAGAATTAACCAAAGGAGGCACAACAGTAACAATTCCTAAAAATCTACCTCTCACTGTAAGAATTCGTAAACATTCTCAAAAAGAAGACTCGCCGCAACCAATTTTTGCCAATGTCGTTTCAAACGCGAGAAATAAAACGATTTTGCCTCAGTGAACGACTTTTTTCCGAAACTAGCTCACGACCTCATTACCAACTCTAAAGTAACTATAGTTATTTGGCATACGTTAACGTAAGTTGCCGCTTTCAGAAAATTATAATTTTTTGTGAATTCTCGTTTTCAGCGAGGTGTCGCTTTCAACGAACTGCTTTTTCGTTGAAGTGCTGTTTAAGAAGAATTACCATTGCCATTTGGGGTGAACATTCATTTTCGGTGAGCTGTTTTTTGTTTTAGTTAAATGTTTTTCATTAAAATGTGCTAAGTCTAAATTCGACTCCTGGTAGTACTACATAGTAGTTTATAGATTTACCTAAGCAGAAATGTTCTAAGTGACGTAGTTTATTCTGGCCTGAAAAATGACGCTGAACTAATTCTAATATAGTAATAAAAATGAACTTGTCAAAATTGTTGAGAAGTGTATTTTAGGAAGGGTCCCTACTACTAAGTATTCAGTCAACTCTGGTTCAGGGATGGAAATTATAAAAAATAGAAATATTTAGTTAAAGTTAAATTCTGCACAACGTAAGATCAAATTTTTTCATTAGTTCCCGTTACAACGAACGAAAAATCGATAAATTAACAGGAGAAACGAAAAATACCACGTAAAACTAAATTACTTAATAAAGACATTTTTATTAATCACTTGTTTTTTGTTTCGCAGTTATTACAAAAAACAAGTGATTAATAAAAATGTCTTTATTAAGTATTAGTGTGTTTCGCCAAGTGCCTACGGCCAATAGCGTAAAAAGTAAAACTAAATTATTTAACAGAAACATTCTAACCGAATGCTAAGAAAATTTAGCTGATTAGCCTAATTTGCAAAATCATATCCACCTTATATCTAAATTTTGTATAAGACGTACTTTCTTCTTTGCACCGCATTAGGTCATGAAGTAGTTTTTCACAGGCTTCTCTTTTTTTTTGCATTACATAAAAATCTCAATCCTAACAATAGAACTTGTTTTACCAGAAAACCAGTAGTGTTTCGGGAGAATTGTCGCTTTTCCCTTGCTAAATCGCACATCAAATTATTTATCTGGTCGATGATGGTAACCGATGCTTCAATAATTTGGAAATCCGCCAACATTAACAAATGACCGTAGCCGGAATAATTCCCCCGGTTTCAGACATCGATCCAGTTCCAGATCGCGTTCGCAGGCAGCAGTTAAGGACGGAATTTGCTGTTATCATTATCGTTTTAATGATAAAGCAAAAAAGTGCGTGTCCACTTGTACATTTTAAGATGCCACCAAATTTGAAACAAAAAAATTAGAAAAGTCATCACACTTGGCGACGTGTCATGACGGAAACACACATTGTCGCCTAATAATATTTGATCGAACATCACAAAGCAAATATCTAATTGACACCGGAGCTGAAATTTCAGTACTTCCGGCTTCGCTAGAAGCTAGATCCAGAGGACAGTCCGATTTTTCGCTATACGCAGCAAATGCTTCCAAGGGTCAATACACATGGAACGAAAGTGGTTAAACAAGATTTGGGCCTCAGACGTTCATTTTCGCAAATATTTATTATTGATGACGTCACGGTGCCTATAATTGGGGCCGATTTTCTTAACAAATATTGCTTGTTGGTCGATATCAGACGCAAACGTCTATTGGATTCATTAACGTCGATTTCCTGTCTCGGTAAGATTTCTATGGTTTCAGTCAACACACTTACTTCCATTAACCATCAGTCGATATATGTCGGCAACATTCCGCTTTTAGGCGAGTTTAAGGAAATTACTCAAACATATGCGACAGAGCCAACAGAAATTAAACATTCAGTAACACATGCCATAGAAACTCGTGGACCAGCTGTAAGCGCTAAAACAAGAAAAATCTTCAGGTAAAAGATTCACATAGCAAAAAAAGAATTCGAATTCATGATGGCACAAGGTATTTGTAGACCTTCCGATAGCCCATGGTCAAGTCTGCTTCATCTTGTTATGAAAAAGAACGGCAAATGGAGACCTTGTGGGGACTACCGGGCTCTTAATAACGTAACACAACCTGATCAATACCCCATTCCTCACTTGCAAGATTTTGCTTATCAATTAGATACCACCCCATTCGGACTCTTCAAGTTCATGAGAATGACATTCGGTTTACGCAACGCTGCCCAATCCTTCCAGCGGTTTATGCAGTCCGTCCTCCGTGGGTTGACTTTCTGTTTTGTATACATAGACGACCTATTGATAGCATCACATACTCGTGAGGAACATTTAAACTATGTAAAAATTGGTTCCAGAGATTGAGGGATGCGGGGCTTATTATCAAAGTCGATAAATGTACCTTCGCAAAGAGCGAAAAAAATTTCCTGGGGCATACCATTATGGCACAGGGGGTTAAACCTACAAGAGAAAGAGTCGACACCATTACAAATTATGAGCAACCGAAGACTATTAAGCAGCTTAGATGTTATTTGGGTATGCTTAATTTTTATAGGCGATTCCTCCCGCACGCAGCGGGTAACCAAGCTTTGCTAAACGACTACCTTAAGGGGAGTAAGAAAAATGACAAACGAGCGGTTAATTGGACAGTAGAAGCATCAGAGGCATTTATTAACAGCAAGGAACAGTTGTGCGAAACTACCGTCCTGGTACATCCTATTCCGGATGCCAAACTCGCGATTATGGTCGACGCGTCGGATTTAGCACTGGGTGCCGTTGTTCAGCAGAGACTCATGTACTTGGCAGCCACTTGGTTTTTATTCAGTGAAGCTTAATGAGACACAACAACGATATAGCGCCTATGATCGTGAACTGTTGGCGGCCTATTCAGCCATTAAGCATTTTCGGCACTTACTCGAAGGAAGACCATTTACACTCTTCACGGATCATAAGCCACTAATATTTGCTTTTAAACAGAATCCAGCTAAAGCTTCTCCAAGACAGTTCCACTTGGATTTTATATGACAATTTAAAACCGATATACAGCATGTTCCCGGAATAGAGAACGTGGTAGCTGACACACTTCCACGTATAGAAGAAATCACAATACCGGCGACAATTGATTACGAAAAGATCGCGGAAGCACAACATAACGACGCTGAATTTAAAGAGCTAATGGAAAGCAAAGGACAGTTGAAATTCCAAGCAATGTCATTACCTAGCTCCAATAAGAATATTATCTGTGAGACCTCTCACGGGAATAAACCGGCCATACATACCGGAAGCGTTTCGAAGAACAGCCTTTGAGTCTATTCATAACTTGGCTCACCCAGAAATTTCCACTACAGCTAAAATGGTCGCACAGAAGTTTATCTGGATTGCAGTAAATAAAGACGCACGTAAATTGGCCCAAAATTGTTTAGGGTGTCAGAAATCGAAGGTGACAAGGCACACCAAGAGCGCTTTAGGAAGTTTTCCGCTGGTATCCCAGAGATTCAATCAGATTCATATTGATATTGTCCGACCTCTTCCGTCTTCTGACGGATATCGCTATTGTTTCACCATGATAGACCGATACACCCGTTGGCCAGAAGCTATTTCTATTGCATCGAGCGGAAACTGTGGCGTTCGCCTTACTAACTGGGTGGATTACTCGTTTCGGCGTCCCGGAATCAATTGTCACGGACCAGGGTTTCCAGTTTGAATCTTAACTGTTCGCAGAACTCTCGAAACTACTAGGATTCGAAAGACAAAGAATAACTAGTTATAACCCCAAAGCAAATGGTGTCATCGAAAGATGGCACAGGACGCTTAAAACCGCTTTTATGAGCCATAATAGATTGGATTGGACTCGTTCCCTTCCTACAATATTATTGGGACGGTTTTTTGCTAGGATTTCGGTACAACTTCGGCAGAGCTCGTCTATGGTACTACAATAAGTATTCCGGGGCAACTGGTTGAGGATACACCAGCTCTCAGGCTACAATCAGATTTCGTTTCTTCACTTTGGGATCATTTCAAAGAATTACGACCACATCCACCCACTCGGCATATTTCTGAGCAGAATGTATTCGTTTTTAAGACACTAAACACGTGATCTCATGTATTGTTGCGAACTGATGCCGTGCGTAAGTCGCTCTAGCCACCTTACGAAGCTCCGTATCCGGCTATTGAGCGATCTGAGAAGAATTTTGTGATCGGCATAAAGGGAAAACCAAGTAAAGTGGCAATAGACCGACTTAAGCCGTGTTTTGTCGAGAGTTCCGAAGTAACATCACATCAATCTAGTACAACGTACGATATGGATAGCCCAAATAATACCAACACTACATCACCTGGACGTTCGCTTGTGGCAATTGAAGCGAAAATAGTCAAACCACACAAAAAAATATTTACGAGGGTAAGTTTCAACCCTAACGATACATACACTCATAGTTCAACCGAAACCCGGTCTGGTCAGGTTCACCTGGACAGGTTCTCTAGTGGGGGAGTACTGTGGTCGTAGGGCGTGCACCACGCAACACATTTAAAATTGGTCGTAGGGCGTCCATCGGGTAACACCGAACGACGATGTTCGTAGTTTTTATTTTATATTAATGATAAAAGCAAGTTCGTTTCCGTTTTCCTTAGCGTACGCATGTCCGCAACAAAAAATAAAATAAAAAAAGGAAATGTGCTCACATTAAACAAGGTACTGTACAGAATATAAGAAAAGTAAAGTTCGCTCAGTTTCATGGCATTAAATTTATAAGTGAATTTAAAAAAATAAATATTATAGTAAAAAATAAATCAAAAGGTTTTGAGTATTCAATAATTGTCAGAACAAACATATATATGGAGAGGTCACATCCACACGATAATTACTGGTAACGTTCCATAATCAGCAGCCACCATAAAGCCCCCATATAGTATCGATAATACAGATTGTGCCTTTGCTATACAATCCAAAACAAACAAATCCGATTACGTTGATAAATGTAATTCAGCCGAATGTTTAACAATCCTGTACCTTTCAACTGAATAATTTGTATTTTTTAACGGAAAGTAATGAAAGTAATGATGAACTTGAGACGATTTTAGAATTCAAAATTTCAAATTATGAGTATATTCACTTTAAAATACAGGTAACCCACCAAGAACACGTGGTATTCGAAGAACACGGTTTCGAAGAGCACGAACACCCTTTCCCTCGAATAACACGGTTTCAAAGAACACTGAACGAATTAATCGTTTTCTTGGAGGGTTTCCTGTACAAACTTTTAAAAAAATAAAACATTTGAATATTAAAATCAGAATATTTCGACGAGATTTTGATAGTTTAATTTCTTGCAAATTCATTGAAAGATGGCGCGCTCTATAGATTAACCTAACCTCTAGATCCGCATTGATGCCGCTATGGCAATTTCATAGACCCTAGTTCGTGTTATCTCTAGCTCAATTGTGAATAAATCCTAATAGGGCTGTAGGGGTATAGTTTGGCAATATTTTGAAATGCCAGTACAGCCATTTGCTAACCCTTAATAATTGTTAGCTATAGCCTAATTCTGAAAAAAATTCTGATGTGACTAAGAGAGTGGAGTTTGACATGATTTAGAGAGATCAATTTCTTGCAAATTCTTTGATTGTTCTGGAGCTCTACGTTTACCTTAATCCGCATTGATCCCACTATAGCTTTTTGGTAGGTCTTAATGCCTGTTAACTCTATCCCAATTGCGAAGAAATTCTGATGGGGCTACAAAGGGTGTACATAATTTGAAAAGATTTAGATAGTTGAATTTTTTGCAAATTCAAAAATATTTTAAAATCAACGTATTAGGACAATTTCTAACCACCATAACTTACAACGATAAAGTTTTTTACTACAAGTCCTTTATTAAAATTCCAGGTGCTTTTAAACCTTGCTCTACACGATTATAATTGAATTATAAAAAGACTGCAGGTAAATATCTCGTGGTATTGCGTTGTTATTTAAGTTATTTCTTTGATAGGTCGATGACCCCTTTAAAATACAGGACCCTACAGTTTTTCAGTTCGAATGAATTGACAATAGAAGAAATTGAGGAAAAAACTCAAGTCGCCTAATCCATTCTTGAAATATCATCGGGATAGACAGATACTCCGAAGGGGAGCACTTTTTTTTGCTTTGTTGTATGAGAGACCTTCGAAACGTCTTGAAAAGTAATTTCGAATTAGAATCATTTTTAAAATCTTTCAATATTTCTTATTTTGATTTTAGTAAATCCTTTGTCTTTAGCAAAAACGTAGGTTTATGGACGACCTTTATGTTCGGTATTCTGCTTTCGATTAGTTTCATAACATAAGTGCAGAACGAAGGACTATCGGAAAATATATTACACCTAACTGCACAAAATGAGAAGTTTGTAACTTTTCAACTTTGAAGAGACCTTCAACAACTTTGAAGAAACCGAACAAGAGGTCTAACAAATATGATTTTTGGAAAGAGTTCCTGCTTAGTAAATTATCGATTATTCAATAGGTGAGGCCTTAATGACGTAGATCTTTATGATTGTAGTGCCTAACAATAACAAATAGATATTTAAAATAAATCATTCTTTTAGCAAATTCAATGTTTTTAGTAACGAGGTATCCCATGTTTTGTAGAGCTTGAAACATTTCGGTTATTCGAATATTCTTTTATGTTAGGATTATTTTCACGATCAAGAACCCTTTTTTCACGAATGAAAAAATTCTAATACTATTAATATTTCTAAATTTACCGTTAAACTACTTTCATTTGAGTAGGCCTTTAAAAATTTGCATTTTTGTGAAAACCTAAAAATGGCCTCACCCTATTCAAAACTACAGTATCGAAAAAAAACAAGGAGCGAGGTGAGAACAGAATCCGATTGTTTTCAAGTGGAATCGCTCGGGTTGACAAACGTTTATTTACCACCACATTTCATAATAATATAAAGTCTTTTCCGGGGAGTTATTTATCCATCGAGGGATTTATGGTTTTTCGAAAACTTCACCAATCGGTCGCATGAGTCAACACTGTTTTTCAGCTGAATGTTATTCAGATTTGGTTTGGAATTATAATCCTACTACACCGATTTAACATCTTCTGGTAGTCTCATATTGTGGGTACCATTTCATTTTGACATTGAGGGAAGTGAGATTGGTAACTCACCGATCAAAACGGATAGAATACTGGAGATGATTTCCGCTGAAACTACTACTCACTTGACATTTAGTAACATAAAGGAAGCTGTTAAAATTTAGATTGCTATAAAGTTGTTAGATTGCTACAAAATTGTTTCAATCTTTGTCTGGAAAAATATTTCACAGTGTGTGTTGAACAGTGTATTCGGGTGTGTGTGTGGGATATATATGTGTTCTGTGGAAAAGAGATTTTACCAACTACACTTTTAACATAAATTTCAAAATTAAAATATTTTACCCGACAATATCACCTGCATATAGTATATTCTCCAGGGCACACTGTAAATTATTCGTTTGCATATGATGAAGAGTGTACGATGCATACACAGAAAAAAATTTGCAAACATGCAGATATATAAAAAAGATTATCAATTATAAATAAATTAAAATAACTTTTATTATTATTATTATGATTTTAATTCACTTGTTTGTTTGTGGTGAAACGAGAAATGAAGTTGGCCATAAAGGCTGTTAAAAACAGATACAAGCTTAATTCGTTTGGACGTATTAATTGACAATAATTTTGCTCTCACTTTGTTGTTGTGGTTACGTTATTGTTGTTGTTGTCAATTTTAATATAGACTGTTGTATATTAATATTAATTTACATAAAAATGTTAAAATTAAAAAAATATTTATTTTTTGTCGCTAAGAGATTTTAATACACACGAATGTACATCGCGTATTCAAATTAATCAGCATTTTTTTTTTATATTATTCAACAGAGGCGAGGACGCACGGTGTAGGATATTATCAGTTTTCGACCGATGATTTGGAACGTGAACGACAACGAGAAGAATTGGATAAACTACGCGATGCCACGCTGGACGAACAAAAAAAGCGTGAGGAAGCGCGAAAAGCGAGAGAAAGAATTACTACTGAACGGGTTAGAGCTGCTAAAAATCGGCAACGTGCACGACAAGGTCTGCCACCTTTGGAAGAAGTGGTGGTGGTGAAAAATACAGAAGAACCTTTATACGATACAACCGAAGAACGAGAACGAAAAGAGTTAGAGGAACAAACTAAACGTCAACAAGAAAAGGAGGAGAAACAACGAGAACGGTCTCGAAAACAATACGTACGACCGTGGGATAAAGGAAAAGATAATGTCAAAACGTCTAGACTCGATGACAATACTGACGAAGATGAAGAGGATGGTGAATGGAAATATAAACCGGAGAGGGTACCTCTCAGTCAAGAACAATGGAACGAGAGAAAACGTGAGGAACGACCAAAAGAATTTGCTCCATCATACCATTCCGTACCAACACATTTCTCGGTTCCCGAACCAAAACAAAATCCAAAATCATTTTTTCAGCGTAATAAAAATATTGAAACACCAAGCGACGATGACTATATAGAAGAAGCTGGTACAAAATCATTATATTTTACTACTAAAAAACCACCAAAACCACAACCCATTCCAATTAATAATGAAATCGAAAATATTGCGGATGCTTATGATGAAGATCGTTTGCCTCAAGGTAATGAAATACCACCACCACCAACATTCGAGTACTATGGCCCGTCATCGAGTAAAAAAGCTCGAACGGAGAAACCGCCACGGGATCAATTAGCTTCATCGATCGAGGCAGGTTTAAAATTTTTGCGTGAGCAATCCGATAAAAATGCTAGTTCGGGCGGTAAACGGGTATGGACCAGTAAAGCCGACTATTAAAATTTGTTTTATTGCCAATATATTGAATATATATTTTTTTAACATTAATACTCGTAATTTATTTGAGATCTGAGAAACGTACATTTTTTATTTTAGGATAACTTTCCTCAGGTAAAGTAGTAGAGTAAAGTAGAGTAGCATATCAAAATTTACTATTTTTATTTTTATTGCTTATCTGTCTGGATTGAATTGCATGTGGGGTGGTTTTTATATTTCAAATTCCTTTATGTTGTGATTATGTACTTGTACACAGTTTTATGTGAACATCATATAGTTTTATGTTTTTCCAACCAGACTTAAATAATTGTATTTAATTGACTGTATAATTAATGTTGTATTTCTGGTGCATACCACTTGCAATTTATTATAAACTGTTGTCCCGTTTATATGACGACATTAATGCCTAGGCGAAGAATAGTTTAACTTGTTTTTGTTATTCGAAATTAACGATATGAACATTTTTTCTAGTTCTAGTAGGTTCAGATAGAATATCCCCTTAATACTCTATCTTAGTAACTGTTGAAGAGGCTTCATTGAATCAATCAAGAAAGGCATGACTAATGCATAATGAGATTTCATTAGAGTCTATCCAAGAGTTTCGGTCCACCGCGGTGACAAAATTGTGGGACTTGATTTAAGATACTCAGACCATTTCGCTGATGAAGGAAAATGAGCAAATTTTTTACTGGAAGCGTGATATTTCGACTGGACAAAACTGGTCAAAACATGTCATCGATTCAAATGTGGAATAAACCGAAATGACGCTCTGCCATGGTCTAATTTAAACGCAAGTGGTTATAGAATATATCCAATTATTTCGAAATCCATATTCCTAGATCTATGACAAACAATTTTGCATCATAAAAATCAGAAAAGCACAAATTTGAACAAAATCATTGAAAAATTATGGCGACAAAATAAGATAGAATTTAAGTTAGAATCGCTAGGAAGGAATAATGAGCAAATTTTGTACTGGAAGCGCGGTATTTCGGTTGGAACTTGAAACATGTCATCGATTCAAATGTCGATTAAACGCTATGCCACGGCCTAATTTAAACGCACATGCTTTAGAATGCTCAAGACGATATTTAAATTTCTCTTACGTCTGAATCAGATGGTTATAACTGTACCCATAGTAAACTATAATTTTAAAAAAGTCATGTTTAACCTGCTGATTAAACCGATATTCAAAACAAATTTATTTCACATAAAAATAAAAACAATTTCTTATTAAAATTACCTCCCTCCGCTGTGTGCTAACGTCCATGACTTTTAATTGGATCTGTTAAGATAATAAGATTTATTTATTTTAAAAGTAGTTCCATCTTCGATATAAACAAACTATACAACCAACAATTTTATTACATACAACTTACAGGTTCTTTGAAATTCTTCGGGTTGTTAAATTTTTTAAATGTTATCAAAACACTAAAATTGTTCATTCTGCTTTCTTAAGTCATTAAAACCAATAATATAAAATTAAAGAAGATTTTTATAAATGTGCGCGGCCTTCTTCCAAAAACTCACTAATAAATGCATTCCGATTGCGATGGACTAAAAACGAACACAAATTTGTGTTATTCTCGTTAATTAAATTTTGTAAGACGATTACATTTGCAATGTACATACGTACTGATATATGATTGAGAGATTTTAGGAATTTCTTGCAAACGTTTTAACATTATTATTAACTCAAGTGGTATCTGGATCGCAAAAAATCATTTTATACACTTCACCCCGAAAACGATTATAAGAACATGTGTAGTTGTATTATTAAGCACAAATACGCTAAGTATTTTTTTTTTGTAAGATGCGGATAAGAATACAAATAATCTTGGCTATACACGTAGAGAGAAATTCGTCAAGTCATTGAACATCAAATCAACATCTAAATTTGACTGGTTTTTCTTGAATTTAATTGTTGTTTTGGTCCAAACTCGCATAAAACAACAAACAGTGATTAATTGTATAATGGACAGTGGTATAACAAAAATTTTGGTACCTTTCAAGTTCCGTGTATGGCATTGGCAATATAAAGTCAACGTAAAATATTGAAAAATTACTTTAGGTGAAGGTCGTTTGCGATACACATATAATGTTTCTGGTTCGATAATCTACCGAATTTTATAAAAGGTCTCACCTTATCATGCGAAATGCATCGACCTCCGAGCCGCATGACCAATTAACACACAAACTATTTTGTTTTAAAATTCAACAACGATAAATTAAACGCCAACACATATACGATCATGACTTTCGTCAGTCCAATCCATCAAAATAATGTCAAAAACTATTTATTGTGTAACACGACATGTTTTCTGTTCGTTTCGCTTTTTTAATTCAAATTTAATTTAATTTAAAATTATGAATAAATTATTTTATACACAAAAAAGAAAACGTAACAAGCAACTTGGCTTTGCTGCGGTTTGTATATAATTTTGGTTTAACAACAATTTCCTTGCGCATTGTTTGACGTCGTAACAAGAAATACGTGAATGGTATGGATAAGAATGCGAAGAAGACGTTACGTAAATGATAAATACAACAAAGAATACATTTCAAACCAAATCGTAAATTTAATCGAAATCAATTTTTAAAAAGATGTTTATTGTTAAATTATTGGGTGGTGTAAGAAAATGATGATTATAAGTCGGGAATTGTGTAACTCTTAAGAAGTCACATTCACTTTAATATTGTGAGCTAGGCGTTCCGCACCTGTGCTCGATTTTGTTCCATGAGAAGAAATACCAAAAACAGAATCATTATTGTTTACATCTAAATGCAATTAAAAATATTTGTGACACTTTAAAGGCGACTGTTCAAATTTCGCCCAATTTTAAGCAAAATATTCGTACACGACCAACCTAATCATAAAAAAAATAAAATTATGAGCTACATTGTGTCCAATAAATGATTTTAAATATCCGCACAAAAATTCGCGCTTGAACAGTCGGCTTAAAGCGAAACAGCTATGTATTACTGGTAGCATAAGCCCAGAAAAAAATTATTTAGCTAACCTAATTTGAATGTTTCAAATGTGTTTCAGCCCCTCAACCGATCGACATGAAACTTTTACCATGCATTAGTTACATGTCTAGAACCAACCGACTCCGGGATTTTTCACATGAGTTTAAACTCATTCCATATAGATCATATGAAATTAATGACGTGTTCAAATATGAGGGTTCCAGCCACTGGATCAAGAGAACCCCTCTTTATACGTTCACACTATTCATCTAATCGGATTAAAACTGTGCAATACTCAATTTTCTAACATATAGATATTTTCATTTTTTTCTAATTAGTCACCGAAATTCTTTTGACCGGTGTGAAGTTTGTGAGCTAAGATTTAAATTATTGAACACTTTTAAAATTTTGAACGAGAAACTAATGTGAGTGTCCAAAATTCATTTTTTTTGATAAAATATAGAATTTAGATAGAGATTTATTTCTTAACAGTGTAGATATAAAAATAAATATTGTTTGTAACTCATAATTACATTGATAATCCAAAATAAACGAAACATTCGGAATCCGTGACTATAAATTTTATCCGCTCAAAAAAAGTGAGGCTAACACCATCACGTTTTTTCGCAAAAAACTGAAAACTTTTTTTTGTTGAAAATCCGATTCAAAATGATTATAGGTACAGTATACAAAACGTTGAGCACGAAACTACCGGTAGGATGATTAAGGAAAGCAGTGGTTATTGGAAGTTTCGTATTTTGAAATTGGGCCACATTGTGTTTCGAACCTGAATTGCAGGCGAACAAGGCAACATATTGAAGCAAACTAAACGTTGATCTACTCATAATTACATTGATAATCCAAAATAAACGAAACATTCGGAATCCGTGACTATAAATTTTATCCGCTCAAAAAAAGTAAGCCTAGCCATCACGTTTTTTCGCAAAAAACTGAAAACTTTTTTTTGTTGAAATTCCGATTCAAAATGATTATAGGTACAGTATACAACACGTTGAGCACGAAACTACCGGTAGGATGGTTAAGGAAAGCAGTGGTTATTGGAAGTTTCGTATTTTGAAATTGGGCCACATTGTGTTTCGAACCTGAATTGCAGACGAACGAGGCAACATATTGATAATTACATTGATAATCCAAAATAAACGAAACATTCAGAATCCGTGACTATAAATTGTATCCGCTCAAAAAAAGTAAGGCTAACAACCATCACGTTTTTTCGCAAAAAACTGAAAACTTTTTTTTGTTGAAAATCCGATTCAAAATGATTATAGGTACAGTATACAACACGTTGAGCACGAAACTACCGGTAGGATGATTAAGGAAAGCAGTGGTTATTGGAAGTTTCGTATTTTGAAATTGGGCCACATTGTGTTTCGAACCTGAATTGCAGACGAACGAGGCAACATATTGAAGCAAACTAAACGTTGATCTACTCATAATTACATTGATAATCCAAAATAAACGAAACATTCAGAATCCGTGACTATAAATTGTATCCGCTCAAAAAAAGTAAGGCTAACCATCACGTTTTTTCGCAAAAAACTGAAAACTTTTTTTTGTTGAAAATCCGATTCAAAATGATTATAGGTACAGTATACAACACGTTGAGCACGAAACTACCGGTAGGATGATTAAGGAAAGCAGTGGTTATTGGAAGTTTCGTATTTTGAAATTGGGCCACATTGTGTTTCGAACCTGAATTGCAGGCGAACGAGGCAACATATTGAAGCAAACTAAACGTTGATCTACTCATAATTACATTGATAATCCAAAATAAACGAAACATTCAGAATCCGTGACTATAAATTGTATCCGCTCAAAAAAAGTAAGGCTAACAACCATCACGTTTTTTCGCAAAAAACTGAAAACTTTTTTTTGTTGAAATTCCGATTCAAAATGATTATAGGTACAGTATACAACACGTTGAGCACGAAACTACCGGTAGGATGGTTAAGGAAAGCAGTGGTTATTGGAAGTTTCGTATTTTGAAATTGGGCCACATTGTGTTTCGAACCTGAATTGCAGGCGAACGAGGCAACATATTGAAGCAAACTAAACGTTGATCTACTCATAATTACATTGATAATCCAAAATAAACGAAACATTCGGAATCCGTGACTATAAATTTTATCCGCTCAAAAAAAGTAAGGCTAACCATCACGTTTTTTCGCAAAAAACTGAAAACTTTTTTTTGTTGAAAATCCGATTCAAAA
This sequence comes from Nephrotoma appendiculata, assembly GCA_947310385.1. Taxonomy (NCBI): domain Eukaryota; kingdom Metazoa; phylum Arthropoda; class Insecta; order Diptera; family Tipulidae; genus Nephrotoma; species Nephrotoma appendiculata. The sequence goes on from OX371223.1 coordinate 317,161,655, forward strand.
TGATTATAGGTACAGTATACAACACGTTGAGCACGAAACTACCGGTAGGATGATTAAGGAAAGCAGTGGTTATTGGAAGTTTCGTATTTTGAAATTGGGCCACATTGTGTTTCGAACCTGAATTGCAGACGAACGAGGCAACATATTGAAGCAAACTAAACGTTGATCTACTCATAATTACATTGATAATCCAAAATAAACGAAACATTCAGAATCCGTGACTATAAATTGTATCCGCTCAAAAAAATTAAGGCTAACAACCATCACGTTTTTTCGCAAAAAACTGAAAACTTTTTTTTGTTGAAATTCCGATTCAAAATGATTATAGGTACAGTATACAACACGTTGAGCATGAAACTACCGGTAGGATGATTAAGGAAAGCAGTGGTTATTGGAAGTTTCGTATTTTGAAATTGGGCCACATTGTGTTTCGAACCTGAATTGCAGGCGAACGAGGCAACATATTGAAGCAAACTAAACGTTGATCTACTCATAATTACATTGATAATCCAAAATAAACGAAACATTCAGAATCCGTGACTATAAATTGTATCCGCTCAAAAAAAGTAAGGCTAACCATCACGTTTTTTCGCAAAAAACTGAAAACTTTTTTTTGTTGAAAATCCGATTCAAAATGATTATAGGTACAGTATACAACACGTTGAGCACGAAACTACCGGTAGGATGGTTAAGGAAAGCAGTGGTTATTAGAAGTTTCGTATTTTGAAATTGGGCCACATTGTGTTTCGAACCTGAATTGCAGGCGAACGAGGCAACATATTGAAGCAAACTAAACGTTGATCTACTCATAATTACATTGATAATCCAAAATAAACGAAATATTCGGAATCCGTGACTATAAATTTTATCCGCTCAAAAAAAGTAAGGCTAACCATCACGTTTTTTCGCAAAAAACTGAAAACTTTTTTTTGTTGAAAATCCGATTCAAAATGATTATAGGTACAGTATACAACACGTTGAGCACGAAACTACCGGTAGGATGATTAAGGAAAGCAGTGGTTATTGGAAGTTTCGTATTTTGAAATTGGGCCACATTGTGTTTCGAACCTGAATTGCAGGCGAACGAGGCAACATATTGAAGCAAACTAAACGTTGATCTACTCATAATTACATTGATAATCCAAAATAAACGAAACATTCGGAATCCGTGACTATAAATTTTATCCGCTCAAAAAAATTAAGGCTAACAACCATCACGTTTTTTCGCAAAAAACTGAAAACTTTTTTTTGTTGAAATTCCGATTCAAAATGATTATAGGTACAGTATACAACACGTTGAGCATGAAACTACCGGTAGGATGATTAAGGAAAGCAGTGGTTATTGGAAGTTTCGTATTTTGAAATTGGGCCACATTGTGTTTCGAACCTGAATTGCAGGCGAACGAGGCAACATATTGAAGCAAACTAAACGTTGATCTACTCATAATTACATTGATAATCCAAAATAAACGAAACATTCAGAATCCGTGACTATAAATTGTATCCGCTCAAAAAAAGTAAGGCTAACAACCATCACGTTTTTTCGCAAAAAACTGAAAACTTTTTTTTGTTGAAATTCCGATTCAAAATGATTATAGGTACAGTATACAACACGTTGAGCATGAAACTACCGGTAGGATGATTAAGGAAAGCAGTGGTTATTGGAAGTTTCGTATTTTGAAATTGGGCCACATTGTGTTTCGAACCTGAATTGCAGGCGAACGAGGCAACATATTGAAGCAAACTAAACGTTGATCTACTCATAATTACATTGATAATCCAAAATAAACGAAACATTCAGAATCCGTGACTATAAATTGTATCCGCTCAAAAAAAGTAAGGCTAACAACCATCACGTTTTTTCGCAAAAAACTGAAAACTTTTTTTTGTTGAAAATCCGATTCAAAATGATTATAGGTACAGTATACAACACGTTGAGCACGAAACTACCGGTAGGATGGTTAAGGAAAGCAGTGGTTATTGGAGGTTTCGTATTTTGAAATTGGGCCACATTGTGTTTCGAACCTGAATTGCAGGCGAACGAGGCAACATATTGAAGCAAACTAAACGTTGATCTACTCATAATTACATTGATAATCCAAAATAAACGAAACATTCAGAATCCGTGACTATAAATTGTATCCGCTCAAAAAAAGTAAGGCTAACAACCATCACGTTTTTTCGCAAAAAACTGAAAACTTTTTTTTGTTGAAAATCCGATTCAAAATGATTATAGGTACAGTATACAACACGTTGAGCACGAAACTACCGGTAGGATGGTTAAGGAAAGCAGTGGTTATTGGAGGTTTCGTATTTTGAAATTGGGCCACATTGTGTTTCGAACCTGAATTGCAGGCGAACGAGGCAACATATTGAAGCAAACTAAACGTTGATCTACTCATAATTACATTGATAATCCAAAATAAACGAAACATTCGGAATCCGTGACTATAAATTTTATCCGCTCAAAAAAATTAAGGCTAACAACCATCACGTTTTTTCGCAAAAAACTGAAAACTTTTTTTTGTTGAAATTCCGATTCAAAATGATTATAGGTACAGTATACAACACGTTGAGCATGAAACTACCGGTAGGATGATTAAGGAAAGCAGTGGTTATTGGAAGTTTCGTATTTTGAAATTGGGCCACATTGTGTTTCGAACCTGAATTGCAGGCGAACGAGGCAACATATTGAAGCAAACTAAACGTTGATCTACTCATAATTACATTGATAATCCAAAATAAACGAAACATTCAGAATCCGTGACTATAAATTGTATCCGCTCAAAAAAAGTAAGGCTAACAACCATCACGTTTTTTCGCAAAAAACTGAAAACTTTTTTTTGTTGAAATTCCGATTCAAAATGATTATAGGTACAGTATACAACACGTTGAGCATGAAACTACCGGTAGGATGATTAAGGAAAGCAGTGGTTATTGGAAGTTTCGTATTTTGAAATTGGGCCACATTGTGTTTCGAACCTGAATTGCAGGCGAACGAGGCAACATATTGAAGCAAACTAAACGTTGATCTACTCATAATTACATTGATAATCCAAAATAAACGAAACATTCAGAATCCGTGACTATAAATTGTATCCGCTCAAAAAAAGTAAGGCTAACAACCATCACGTTTTTTCGCAAAAAACTGAAAACTTTTTTTTGTTGAAAATCCGATTCAAAATGATTATAGGTACAGTATACAACACGTTGAGCACGAAACTACCGGTAGGATGGTTAAGGAAAGCAGTGGTTATTGGAAGTTTCGTATTTTGAAATTGGGCCACATTGTGTTTCGAACCTGAATTGCAGGCGAACGAGGCAACATATTGAAGCAAACTAAACGTTGATCTACTCATAATTACATTGATAATCCAAAATAAACGAAACATTCAGAATCCGTGACTATAAATTGTATCCGCTCAAAAAAAGTAAGGCTAACCATCACGTTTTTTCGCAAAAAACTGAAAACTTTTTTTTGTTGAAAATCCGATTCAAAATGATTATAGGTACAGTATACAACACGTTGAGCACGAAACTACCGGTAGGATGGTTAAGGAAAGCAGTGGTTATTGGAAGTTTCGTATTTTGAAATTGGGCCACATTGTGTTTCGAACCTGAATTGCAGACGAACGAGGCAACATATTGAAGCAAACTAAACGTTGATCTACTCATAATTACATTGATAATCCAAAATAAACGAAACATTCAGAATCCGTGACTATAAATTGTATCCGCTCAAAAAAAGTAAGGCTCAACCATCACGTTTTTTCGCAAAAAACTGAAAACTTTTTTTTGTTGAAAATCCGATTCAAAATGATTATAGGTACAGTATACAACACGTTGAGCACGAAACTACCGGTAGGATGGTTAAGGAAAGCAGTGGTTATTGGAAGTTTCGTATTTTGAAATTGGGCCACATTGTGTTTCGAACCTGAATTGCAGACGAACGAGGCAACATATTGAAGCAAACTAAACGTTGATCTACTCATAATTACATTGATAATCCAAAATAAACGAAACATTCAGAATCCGTGACTATAAATTGTATCCGCTCAAAAAAAGTAAGGCTAACCATCACGTTTTTTCGCAAAAAACTGAAAACTTTTTTTTGTTGAAAATCCGATTCAAAATGATTATAGGTACAGTATACAACACGTTGAGCACGAAACTACCGGTAGGATGGTTAAGAAAAGCAGTGGTTATTGGAAGTTTCGTATTTTGAAATTGGGCCACATTGTGTTTCGAACCTGAATTGCAGACGAACGAGGCAACATATTGAAGCAAACTAAACGTTGATCTACTCATAATTACATTGATAATCCAAAATAAACGAAACATTCAGAATCCGTGACTATAAATTGTATCCGCTCAAAAAAAGTAAGGCTCAACCATCACGTTTTTTCGCAAAAAACTGAAAACTTTTTTTTGTTGAAAATCCGATTCAAAATGATTATAGGTACAGTATACAACACGTTGAGCACGAAACTACCGGTAGGATGGTTAAGGAAAGCAGTGGTTATTGGAAGTTTCGTATTTTGAAATTGGGCCACATTGTGTTTCGAACCTGAATTGCAGACGAACGAGGCAACATATTGAAGCAAACTAAACGTTGATCTACTCATAATTACATTGATAATCCAAAATAAACGAAACATTCAGAATCCGTGACTATAAATTGTATCCGCTCAAAAAAAGTAAGGCTCAACCATCACGTTTTTTCGCAAAAAACTGAAAACTTTTTTTTGTTGAAAATCCGATTCAAAATGATTATAGGTACAGTATACAACACGTTGAGCACGAAACTACCGGTAGGATGGTTAAGGAAAGCAGTGGTTATTGGAAGTTTCGTATTTTGAAATTGGGCCACATTGTGTTTCGAACCTGAATTGCAGACGAACGAGGCAACATATTGAAGCAAACTAAACGTTGATCTACTCATAATTACATTGATAATCCAAAATAAACGAAACATTCAGAATCCGTGACTATAAATTGTATCCGCTCAAAAAAAGTAAGGCTAACCATCACGTTTTTTCGCAAAAAACTGAAAACTTTTTTTTGTTGAAAATCCGATTCAAAATGATTATAGGTACAGTATACAACACGTTGAGCACGAAACTACCGGTAGGATGGTTAAGAAAAGCAGTGGTTATTGGAAGTTTCGTATTTTGAAATTGGGCCACATTGTGTTTCGAACCTGAATTGCAGACGAACGAGGCAACATATTGAAGCAAACTAAACGTTGATCTACTCATAATTACATTGATAATCCAAAATAAACGAAACATTCAGAATCCGTGACTATAAATTGTATCCGCTCAAAAAAAGTAAGGCTCAACCATCACGTTTTTTCGCAAAAAACTGAAAACTTTTTTTTGTTGAAATTCCGATTCAAAATGATTATAGGTACAGTATACAACACGTTGAGCACGAAACTACCGGTAGGATGGTTAAGGAAAGCAGTGGTTATTAGAAGTTTCGTATTTTGAATTTGGGCCACATTGTGTTTCGAACCTGAATTGCAGGCGAACGAGGCAACATATTGAAGCAAACTAAACGTTGATCTACTCATAATTACATTGATAATCCAAAATAAACGAAACATTCAGAATCCGTGACTATAAATTGTATCCGCTCAAAAAAAGTAAGGCTAACCATCACGTTTTTTCGCAAAAAACTGAAAACTTTTTTTTGTTGAAAATCCGATTCAAAATGATTATAGGTACAGTATACAACACGTTGAGCACGAAACTACCGGTAGGATGGTTAAGGAAAGCAGTGGTTATTGGAAGTTTCGTATTTTGAAATTGGGCCACATTGTGTTTCGAACCTGAATTGCAGGCGAACGAGGCAACATATTGAAGCAAACTAAACGTTGATCTACTCATAATTACATTGATAATCCAAAATAAACGAAACATTCAGAATCCGTGACTATAAATTGTATCCGCTCAAAAAAAGTAAGGCTAACCATCACGTTTTTTCGCAAAAAACTGAAAACTTTTTTTCGTTGAAAATCCGATTCAAAATGATTATAGGTACAGTATACAACACGTTGAGCACGAAACTACCGGTAGGATGATTAAGGAAAGCAGTGGTTATTGGAAGTTTCGTATTTTGAAATTGGGCCACATTGTGTTTCGAACCTGAATTGCAGGCGAACGAGGCAACATATTGAAGCAAACTAAACGTTGATCTACTCATAATTACATTGATAATCCAAAATAAACGAAACATTCAGAATCCGTGACTATAAATTGTATCCGCTCAAAAAAAGTAAGGCTAACAACCATCACGTTTTTTCGCAAAAAACTGAAAACTTTTTTTTGTTGAAATTCCGATTCAAAATGATTATAGGTACAGTATACAACACGTTGAGCACGAAACTACCGGTAGGATGGTTAAGGAAAGCAGTGGTTATTGGAAGTTTCGTATTTTGAAATTGGGCCACATTGTGTTTCGAACCTGAATTGCAGGCGAACGAGGCAACATATTGAAGCAAACTAAACGTTGATCTACTCATAATTACATTGATAATCCAAAATAAACGAAATATTCGGAATCCGTGACTATAAATTTTATCCACTCAAAAAAAGTAAGGCTAGCCATCACGTTTTTTCGCAAAAAACTGAAAACTTTTTTTTGTTGAAAATCCGATTCAAAATGATTATAGGTACAGTATAAAACACGTTGAGCACGAAACTACCGGTAGGATGGTTAAGGAAAGCAGTGGTTATTGGAAGTTTCGTATTTTGAAATTGGGCCACATTGTGTTTCGAACCTGAATTGCAGGCGAACGAGGCAACATATTGAAGCAAACTAAACGTTGATCTACTCATAATTACATTGATAATCCAAAATAAACGAAACATTCAGAATCCGTGACTATAAATTGTATCCGCTCAAAAAAAGTAAGGCTAACCATCACGTTTTTTCGCAAAAAACTGAAAACTTTTTTTTGTTGAAAATCCGATTCAAAATGATTATAGGTACAGTATACAACACGTTGAGCACGAAACTACCGGTAGGATGGTTAAGGAAAGCAGTGGTTATTGGAAGTTTCGTATTTTGAAATTGGGCCACATTGTGTTTCGAACCTGAATTGCAGGCGAACGAGGCAACATATTGAAGCAAACTAAACGTTGATCTACTCATAATTACATTGATAATCCAAAATAAACGAAACATTCAGAATCCGTGACTATAAATTGTATCCGCTCAAAAAAAGTAAGGCTCATCACGTTTTTTCGCAAAAAACTGAAAACTTTTTTTTGTTGAAAATCCGATTCAAAATGATTATAGGTACAGTATACAACACGTTGAGCACGAAACTACCGGTAGGATGGTTAAGGAAAGCAGTGGTTATTGGAAGTTTCGTATTTTGAAATTGGGCCACATTGTGTTTCGAACCTGAATTGCAGACGAACGAGGCAACATATTGAAGCAAACTAAACGTTGATCTACTCATAATTACATTGATAATCCAAAATAAACGAAACATTCAGAATCCGTGACTATAAATTGTATCCGCTCAAAAAAAGTAAGGCTCAACCATCACGTTTTTTCGCAAAAAACTGAAAACTTTTTTTTGTTGAAATTCCGATTCAAAATGATTATAGGTACAGTATACAACACGTTGAGCACGAAACTACCGGTAGGATGGTTAAGGAAAGCAGTGGTTATTGGAAGTTTCGTATTTTGAAATTGGGCCACATTGTGTTTCGAACCTGAATTGCAGGCGAACGAGGCAACATATTGAAGCAAACTAAACGTTGATCTACTCATAATTACATTGATAATCCAAAATAAACGAAACATTCAGAATCCGTGACTATAAATTGTATCCGCTCAAAAAAAGTAAGGCTAACCATCACGTTTTTTCGCAAAAAACTGAAAACTTTTTTTTGTTGAAAATCCGATTCAAAATGATTATAGGTACAGTATACAACACGTTGAGCACGAAACTACCGGTAGGATGGTTAAGGAAAGCAGTGGTTATTGGAAGTTTCGTATTTTGAAATTGGGCCACATTGTGTTTCGAACCTGAATTGCAGGCGAACGAGGCAACATATTGAAGCAAACTAAACGTTGATCTACTCATAATTACATTGATAATCCAAAATAAATGAAACATTCAGAATCCGTGACTATAAATTGTATCCGCTCAAAAAAAGTAACCATCACGTTTTTTCGCAAAAAACTGAAAACTTTTTTTTGTTGAAATTCCGATTCAAAATGATTATAGGTACAGTATACAACACGTTGAGCATGAAACTACCGGTAGGATGATTAAGGAAAGCAGTGGTTATTGGAAGTTTCGTATTTTGAAATTGGGCCACATTGTGTTTCGAACCTGAATTGCAGGCGAACGAGGCAACATATTGAAGCAAACTAAACGTTGATCTACTCATAATTACATTGATAATCCAAAATAAACGAAACATTCAGAATCCGTGACTATAAATTGTATCCGCTCAAAAAAAGTAAGGCTAACAACCATCACGTTTTTTCGCAAAAAACTGAAAACTTTTTTTGTTGAAATTCCGATTCAAAATGATTATAGGTACAGTATACAACACGTTGAGCACGAAACTACCGGTAGGATGGTTAAGGAAAGCAGTGGTTATTGGAAGTTTCGTATTTTGAAATTGGGCCACATTGTGTTTCGAACCTGAATTGCAGGCGAACGAGGCAACATATTGAAGCAAACTAAACGTTGATCTACTCATAATTACATTGATAATCCAAAATAAACGAAACATTCGGAATCCGTGACTATAAATTTTATCCGCTCAAAAAAAGTAAGTAACCATCACGTTTTTTCGCAAAAAACTGAAAACTTTTTTTTGTTGAAAATCCGATTCAAAATGATTATAGGTACAGTATACAACACGTTGAGCACGAAACTACCGGTAGGATGGTTAAGGAAAGCAGTGGTTATTGGAAGTTTCGTATTTTGAAATTGGGCCACATTGTGTTTCGAACCTGAATTGCAGGCGAACGAGGCAACATATTGAAGCAAACTAAACGTTGATCTACTCATAATTACATTGATAATCCAAAATAAACGAAACATTCGGAATCCGTGACTATAAATTTTATCCGCTCAAAAAAAGTAAGGCTAACCATCACGTTTTTTCGCAAAAAAGTGAAAACTTTTTTTTGTTGAAAATCCGATTCAAAATGATTATAGGTACAGTATACAACACGTTGAGCACGAAACTACCGGTAGGATGGTTAAGGAAAGCAGTGGTTATTGGAAGTTTCGTATTTTGAAATTGGGCCACATTGTGTTTCGAACCTGAATTGCAGGCGAACGAGGCAACATATTGAAGCAAACTAAACGTTGATCTACTCATAATTACATTGATAATCCAAAATAAACGAAACATTCAGAATCCGTGACTATAAATTGTATCCGCTCAAAAAAAGTAAGGCTTCACGTTTTTTCACAAAAAACTGAAAACTTTTTTTTGTTGAAAATCCGATTCAAAATGATTATAGGTACAGTATACAACACGTTGAGCACGAAACTACCGGTAGGATGGTTAAGGAAAGCAGTGGTTATTGGAAGTTTCGTATTTTGAAATTGGGCCACATTGTGTTTCGAACCTGAATTGCAGGCGAACGAGGCAACATATTGAAGCAAACTAAACGTTGATCTACTCATAATTACATTGATAATCCAAAATAAACGAAATATTCGGAATCCGTGACTATAAATTTTATCCGCTCAAAAAAAGTAAGGCTAACACCATCACGTTTTTTCGCAAAAAAGTGAAAACTTTTTTTTGTTGAAAATCCGATTCAAAATGATTATAGGTACAGTATACAACACGTTGAGCACGAAACTACCGGTAGGATGGTTAAGGAAAGCAGTGGTTATTGGAAGTTTCGTATTTTGAAATTGGGCCACATTGTGTTTCGAACCTGAATTGCAGGCGAACGAGGCAACATATTGAAGCAAACTAAACGTTGATCTACTCATAATTACATTGATAATCCAAAATAAACGAAACATTCGGAATCCGTGACTATAAATTTTATCCGCTCAAAAAAAGTAAGGCTCATCACGTTTTTTCGCAAAAAACTGAAAACTTTTTTTTGTTGAAAATCCGATTCAAAATGATTATAGGTACAGTATACAACACGTTGAGCACGAAACTACCGGTAGGATGATTAAGGAAAGCAGTGGTTATTGGAAGTTTCGTATTTTGAAATTGGGCCACATTGTGTTTCGAACCTGAATTGCAGGCGAACGAGGCAACATATTGAAGCAAACTAAACGTTGATCTACTCATAATTACATTGATAATCCAAAATAAACGAAACATTCGGAATCCGTGACTATAAATTTTATCCGCTCAAAAAAAGTAAGGCACCATCACGTTTTTTCGCAAAAAAGTGAAAACTTTTTTTTGTTGAAATTCCGATTCAAAATGATTTTAGGTACAGTATACAACACGTTGAGCACGAAACTACCGGTAGGATGATTAAGGAAAGCAGTGGTTATTGGAAGTTTCGTATTTTGAAATTGGGCCACATTGTGTTTCGAACCTGAATTGCAGGCGAACGAGGCAACATATTGAAGCAAACTAAACGTTGATCTACTCATAATTACATTGATAATCCAAAATAAACGAAACATTCGGAATCCGTGACTATAAATTTTATCCGCTCAAAAAAAGTAAGGCTAACCATCACGTTTTTTCGCAAAAAAGTGAAAACTTTTTTTTGTTGAAAATCCGATTCAAAATGATTACAGGTACAGTATACAACACGTTGAGCACGAAACTACCGGTAGGATGATTAAGGAAAGCAGTGGTTATTGGAAGTTTCGTATTTTGAAATTGGGCCACATTGTGTTTCGAACCTGAATTGCAGGCGAACGAGGCAACATATTGAAGCAAACTAAACGTTGATCTACTCATAATTACATTGATAATCCAAAATAAACGAAACATTCGGAATCCGTGACTATAAATTTTATCCGCTCAAAAAAAGTAAGGCTAGCCATCACGTTTTTTCGCAAAAAAGTGAAAACTTTTTTTTGTTGAAATTCCGATTCAAAATGATTACAGGTACAGTATACAACACGTTGAGCACGAAACTACCGGTAGGATGATTAAGGAAAGCAGTGGTTATTGGAAGTTTCGTATTTTGAAATTGGGCCACATTGTGTTTCGAACCTGAATTGCAGGCGAACGAGGCAACATATTGAAGCAAACTAAACGTTGATCTACTCATAATTACATTGATAATCCAAAATAAACGAAACATTCGGAATCCGTGACTATAAATTTTATCCGCTCAAAAAAAGTAAGGCTAGCCATCACGTTTTTTCGCAAAAAAGTGAAAACTTTTTTTTGTTGAAATTCCGATTCAAAATGATTATAGGTACAGTATACAACACGTTGAGCACGAAACTACAGGTAGGATGATTAAGGAAAGCAGTGGTTATTGGAAGTTTCGTATTTTGAAATTGGGCCACATTGTGTTTCGAACCTGAATTGCAGACGAACGAGGCAACATATTGAAGCAAACTAAACGTTGATCTACTCATAATTACATTGATAATCCAAAATAAACGAAACATTCGGAATCCGTGACTATAAATTTTATCCGCTCAAAAAAAGTAAGGCTAACCATCACGTTTTTTCGCAAAAAAGTGAAAACTTTTTTTTGTTGAAAATCCGATTCAAAATGATTACAGGTACAGTATACAACACGTTGAGCACGAAACTACCGGTAGGATGATTAAGGAAAGCAGTGGTTATTGGAAGTTTCGTATTTTGAAATTGGGCCACATTGTGTTTCGAACCTGAATTGCAGGCGAACGAGGCAACATATTGAAGCAAACTAAACGTTGATCTACTCATAATTACATTGATAATCCAAAATAAACGAAACATTCAGAATCCGTGACTATAAATTGTATCCGCTCAAAAAAAGTAAGGCTAACAACCATCACGTTTTTTCGCAAAAAACTGAAAACTTTTTTTTGTTGAAAATCCGATTCAAAATGATTATAGGTACAGTATACAACACGTTGAGCACGAAACTACCGGTAGGATGGTTAAGGAAAGCAGTGGTTATTGGAGGTTTCGTATTTTGAAATTGGGCCACATTGTGTTTCGAACCTGAATTGCAGGCGAACGAGGCAACATATTGAAGCAAACTAAACGTTGATCTACTCATAATTACATTGATAATCCAAAATAAACGAAACATTCAGAATCCGTGACTATAAATTGTATCCGCTCAAAAAAAGTAAGGCTAACAACCATCACATTTTTTCGCAAAAAACTGAAAACTTTTTTTTGTTGAAAATCCGATTCAAAATGATTATAGGTACAGTATACAACACGTTGAGCACGAAACTACCGGTAGGATGGTTAAGGAAAGCAGTGGTTATTAGAAGTTTCGTATTTTGAAATTGGGCCACATTGTGTTTCGAACCTGAATTGCAGGCGAACGAGGCAACATATTGAAGCAAACTAAACGTTGATCTACTCATAATTACATTGATAATCCAAAATAAACGAAACATTCAGAATCCGTGACTATAAATTGTATCCGCTCAAAAAAAGTAAGGCTAACCATCACGTTTTTTCGCAAAAAACTGAAAACTTTTTTTTGTTGAAAATCCGATTCAAAATGATTATAGGTACAGTATACAACACGTTGAGCACGAAACTACCGGTAGGATGGTTAAGGAAAGCAGTGGTTATTGGAAGTTTCGTATTTTGAAATTGGGCCACATTGTGTTTCGAACCTGAATTGCAGGCGAACGAGGCAACATATTGAAGCAAACTAAACGTTGATCTACTCATAATTACATTGATAATCCAAAATAAACGAAACATTCGGAATCCGTGACTATAAATTTTATCCGCTCAAAAAAAGTAAGGCTAACCATCACGTTTTTTCGCAAAAAACTGAAAACTTTTTTTTGTTGAAAATCCGATTCAAAATGATTATAGGTACAGTATACAACACGTTGAGCACGAAACTACCGGTAGGATGGTTAAGGAAAGCAGTGGTTATTAGAAGTTTCGTATTTTGAATTTGGGCCACATTGTGTTTCGAACCTGAATTGCAGGCGAACGAGGCAACATATTGAAGCAAACTAAACGTTGATCTACTCATAATTACATTGATAATCCAAAATAAACGAAACATTCAGAATCCGTGACTATAAATTGTATCCGCTCAAAAAAAGTAAGGCTAACCATCACGTTTTTTCGCAAAAAACTGAAAACTTTTTTTTGTTGAAAATCCGATTCAAAATGATTATAGGTACAGTATACAACACGTTGAGCACGAAACTACCGGTAGGATGGTTAAGGAAAGCAGTGGTTATTGGAAGTTTCGTATTTTGAAATTGGGCCACATTGTGTTTCGAACCTGAATTGCAGGCGAACGAGGCAACATATTGAAGCAAACTAAACGTTGATCTACTCATAATTACATTGATAATCCAAAATAAACGAAACATTCAGAATCCGTGACTATAAATTGTATCCGCTCAAAAAAAGTAAGGCTAACCATCACGTTTTTTCGCAAAAAACTGAAAACTTTTTTTTGTTGAAAATCCGATTCAAAATGATTATAGGTACAGTATACAACACGTTGAGCACGAAACTACCGGTAGGATGGTTAAGGAAAGCAGTGGTTATTGGAAGTTTCGTATTTTGAAATTGGGCCACATTGTGTTTCGAACCTGAATTGCAGACGAACGAGGCAACATATTGAAGCAAACTAAACGTTGATCTACTCATAATTACATTGATAATCCAAAATAAACGAAACATTCAGAATCCGTGACTATAAATTGTATCCGCTCAAAAAAAGTAAGGCTCAACCATCACGTTTTTTCGCAAAAAACTGAAAACTTTTTTTTGTTGAAAATCCGATTCAAAATGATTATAGGTACAGTATACAACACGTTGAGCACGAAACTACCGGTAGGATGGTTAAGGAAAGCAGTGGTTATTGGAAGTTTCGTATTTTGAAATTGGGCCACATTGTGTTTCGAACCTGAATTGCAGACGAACGAGGCAACATATTGAAGCAAACTAAACGTTGATCTACTCATAATTACATTGATAATCCAAAATAAACGAAACATTCAGAATCCGTGACTATAAATTGTATCCGCTCAAAAAAAGTAAGGCTAACCATCACGTTTTTTCGCAAAAAACTGAAAACTTTTTTTTGTTGAAAATCCGATTCAAAATGATTATAGGTACAGTATACAACACGTTGAGCACGAAACTACCGGTAGGATGGTTAAGAAAAGCAGTGGTTATTGGAAGTTTCGTATTTTGAAATTGGGCCACATTGTGTTTCGAACCTGAATTGCAGACGAACGAGGCAACATATTGAAGCAAACTAAACGTTGATCTACTCATAATTACATTGATAATCCAAAATAAACGAAACATTCAGAATCCGTGACTATAAATTGTATCCGCTCAAAAAAAGTAAGGCTCAACCATCACGTTTTTTCGCAAAAAACTGAAAACTTTTTTTTGTTGAAAATCCGATTCAAAATGATTATAGGTACAGTATACAACACGTTGAGCACGAAACTACCGGTAGGATGGTTAAGGAAAGCAGTGGTTATTGGAAGTTTCGTATTTTGAAATTGGGCCACATTGTGTTTCGAACCTGAATTGCAGACGAACGAGGCAACATATTGAAGCAAACTAAACGTTGATCTACTCATAATTACATTGATAATCCAAAATAAACGAAACATTCAGAATCCGTGACTATAAATTGTATCCGCTCAAAAAAAGTAAGGCTCAACCATCACGTTTTTTCGCAAAAAACTGAAAACTTTTTTTTGTTGAAAATCCGATTCAAAATGATTATAGGTACAGTATACAACACGTTGAGCACGAAACTACCGGTAGGATGGTTAAGGAAAGCAGTGGTTATTGGAAGTTTCGTATTTTGAAATTGGGCCACATTGTGTTTCGAACCTGAATTGCAGACGAACGAGGCAACATATTGAAGCAAACTAAACGTTGATCTACTCATAATTACATTGATAATCCAAAATAAACGAAACATTCAGAATCCGTGACTATAAATTGTATCCGCTCAAAAAAAGTAAGGCTAACCATCACGTTTTTTCGCAAAAAACTGAAAACTTTTTTTTGTTGAAAATCCGATTCAAAATGATTATAGGTACAGTATACAACACGTTGAGCACGAAACTACCGGTAGGATGGTTAAGAAAAGCAGTGGTTATTGGAAGTTTCGTATTTTGAAATTGGGCCACATTGTGTTTCGAACCTGAATTGCAGACGAACGAGGCAACATATTGAAGCAAACTAAACGTTGATCTACTCATAATTACATTGATAATCCAAAATAAACGAAACATTCAGAATCCGTGACTATAAATTGTATCCGCTCAAAAAAAGTAAGGCTCAACCATCACGTTTTTTCGCAAAAAACTGAAAACTTTTTTTTGTTGAAATTCCGATTCAAAATGATTATAGGTACAGTATACAACACGTTGAGCACGAAACTACCGGTAGGATGGTTAAGGAAAGCAGTGGTTATTAGAAGTTTCGTATTTTGAATTTGGGCCACATTGTGTTTCGAACCTGAATTGCAGGCGAACGAGGCAACATATTGAAGCAAACTAAACGTTGATCTACTCATAATTACATTGATAATCCAAAATAAACGAAACATTCAGAATCCGTGACTATAAATTGTATCCGCTCAAAAAAAGTAAGGCTAACCATCACGTTTTTTCGCAAAAAACTGAAAACTTTTTTTTGTTGAAAATCCGATTCAAAATGATTATAGGTACAGTATACAACACGTTGAGCACGAAACTACCGGTAGGATGGTTAAGGAAAGCAGTGGTTATTGGAAGTTTCGTATTTTGAAATTGGGCCACATTGTGTTTCGAACCTGAATTGCAGGCGAACGAGGCAACATATTGAAGCAAACTAAACGTTGATCTACTCATAATTACATTGATAATCCAAAATAAACGAAACATTCAGAATCCGTGACTATAAATTGTATCCGCTCAAAAAAAGTAAGGCTAACAACCATCACGTTTTTTCGCAAAAAACTGAAAACTTTTTTTTGTTGAAATTCCGATTCAAAATGATTATAGGTACAGTATACAACACGTTGAGCACGAAACTACCGGTAGGATGGTTAAGGAAAGCAGTGGTTATTGGAAGTTTCGTATTTTGAAATTGGGCCACATTGTGTTTCGAACCTGAATTGCAGGCGAACGAGGCAACATATTGAAGCAAACTAAACGTTGATCTACTCATAATTACATTGATAATCCAAAATAAACGAAATATTCGGAATCCGTGACTATAAATTTTATCCACTCAAAAAAAGTAAGGCTAGCCATCACGTTTTTTCGCAAAAAACTGAAAACTTTTTTTTGTTGAAAATCCGATTCAAAATGATTATAGGTACAGTATAAAACACGTTGAGCACGAAACTACCGGTAGGATGGTTAAGGAAAGCAGTGGTTATTGGAAGTTTCGTATTTTGAAATTGGGCCACATTGTGTTTCGAACCTGAATTGCAGGCGAACGAGGCAACATATTGAAGCAAACTAAACGTTGATCTACTCATAATTACATTGATAATCCAAAATAAACGAAACATTCAGAATCCGTGACTATAAATTGTATCCGCTCAAAAAAAGTAAGGCTAACCATCACGTTTTTTCGCAAAAAACTGAAAACTTTTTTTTGTTGAAAATCCGATTCAAAATGATTATAGGTACAGTATACAACACGTTGAGCACGAAACTACCGGTAGGATGGTTAAGGAAAGCAGTGGTTATTGGAAGTTTCGTATTTTGAAATTGGGCCACATTGTGTTTCGAACCTGAATTGCAGGCGAACGAGGCAACATATTGAAGCAAACTAAACGTTGATCTACTCATAATTACATTGATAATCCAAAATAAACGAAACATTCAGAATCCGTGACTATAAATTGTATCCGCTCAAAAAAAGTAAGGCTCATCACGTTTTTTCGCAAAAAACTGAAAACTTTTTTTTGTTGAAAATCCGATTCAAAATGATTATAGGTACAGTATACAACACGTTGAGCACGAAACTACCGGTAGGATGGTTAAGGAAAGCAGTGGTTATTGGAAGTTTCGTATTTTGAAATTGGGCCACATTGTGTTTCGAACCTGAATTGCAGACGAACGAGGCAACATATTGAAGCAAACTAAACGTTGATCTACTCATAATTACATTGATAATCCAAAATAAACGAAACATTCAGAATCCGTGACTATAAATTGTATCCGCTCAAAAAAAGTAAGGCTCAACCATCACGTTTTTTCGCAAAAAACTGAAAACTTTTTTTTGTTGAAATTCCGATTCAAAATGATTATAGGTACAGTATACAACACGTTGAGCACGAAACTACCGGTAGGATGGTTAAGGAAAGCAGTGGTTATTGGAAGTTTCGTATTTTGAAATTGGGCCACATTGTGTTTCGAACCTGAATTGCAGGCGAACGAGGCAACATATTGAAGCAAACTAAACGTTGATCTACTCATAATTACATTGATAATCCAAAATAAACGAAACATTCGGAATCCGTGACTATAAATTTTATCCGCTCAAAAAAAGTAACCATCACGTTTTTTCGCAAAAAACTGAAAACTTTTTTTTGTTGAAAATCCGATTCAAAATGATTATAGGTACAGTATACAACACGTTGAGCACGAAACTACCGGTAGGATGGTTAAGGAAAGCAGTGGTTATTGGAAGTTTCGTATTTTGAAATTGGGCCACATTGTGTTTCGAACCTGAATTGCAGGCGAACGAGGCAACATATTGAAGCAAACTAAACGTTGATCTACTCATAATTACATTGATAATCCAAAATAAACGAAACATTCGGAATCCGTGACTATAAATTTTATCCGCTCAAAAAAAGTAAGGCTAACCCATCACGTTTTTTCGCAAAAAACTGAAAACTTTTTTTTGTTGAAAATCCGATTCAAAATGATTATAGGTACAGTATACAACACGTTGAGCACGAAACTACCGGTAGGATGGTTAAGGAAAGCAGTGGTTATTGGAAGTTTCGTATTTTGAAATTGGGCCACATTGTGTTTCGAACCTGAATTGCAGGCGAACGAGGCAACATATTGAAGCAAACTAAACGTTGATCTACTCATAATTACATTGATAATCCAAAATAAACGAAACATTCAGAATCCGTGACTATAAATTGTATCCGCTCAAAAAAAGTAAGGCTAACCATCACGTTTTTTCGCAAAAAACTGAAAACTTTTTTTTGTTGAAAATCCGATTCAAAATGATTATAGGTACAGTATACAACACGTTGAGCACGAAACTACCGGTAGGATGGTTAAGGAAAGCAGTGGTTATTGGAAGTTTCGTATTTTGAAATTGGGCCACATTGTGTTTCGAACCTGAATTGCAGGCGAACGAGGCAACATATTGAAGCAAACTAAACGTTGATCTACTCATAATTACATTGATAATCCAAAATAAATGAAACATTCAGAATCCGTGACTATAAATTGTATCCGCTCAAAAAAAGTAACCATCACGTTTTTTCGCAAAAAACTGAAAACTTTTTTTTGTTGAAATTCCGATTCAAAATGATTATAGGTACAGTATACAACACGTTGAGCATGAAACTACCGGTAGGATGATTAAGGAAAGCAGTGGTTATTGGAAGTTTCGTATTTTGAAATTGGGCCACATTGTGTTTCGAACCTGAATTGCAGGCGAACGAGGCAACATATTGAAGCAAACTAAACGTTGATCTACTCATAATTACATTGATAATCCAAAATAAACGAAACATTCAGAATCCGTGACTATAAATTGTATCCGCTCAAAAAAAGTAAGGCTAACAACCATCACGTTTTTTCGCAAAAAACTGAAAACTTTTTTTGTTGAAATTCCGATTCAAAATGATTATAGGTACAGTATACAACACGTTGAGCACGAAACTACCGGTAGGATGGTTAAGGAAAGCAGTGGTTATTGGAAGTTTCGTATTTTGAAATTGGGCCACATTGTGTTTCGAACCTGAATTGCAGGCGAACGAGGCAACATATTGAAGCAAACTAAACGTTGATCTACTCATAATTACATTGATAATCCAAAATAAACGAAACATTCGGAATCCGTGACTATAAATTTTATCCGCTCAAAAAAAGTAAGTAACCATCACGTTTTTTCGCAAAAAACTGAAAACTTTTTTTTGTTGAAAATCCGATTCAAAATGATTATAGGTACAGTATACAACACGTTGAGCACGAAACTACCGGTAGGATGGTTAAGGAAAGCAGTGGTTATTGGAAGTTTCGTATTTTGAAATTGGGCCACATTGTGTTTCGAACCTGAATTGCAGGCGAACGAGGCAACATATTGAAGCAAACTAAACGTTGATCTACTCATAATTACATTGATAATCCAAAATAAACGAAACATTCGGAATCCGTGACTATAAATTTTATCCGCTCAAAAAAAGTAAGGCTAACCATCACGTTTTTTCGCAAAAAACTGAAAACTTTTTTTTGTTGAAAATCCGATTCAAAATGATTATAGGTACAGTATACAACACGTTGAGCACGAAACTACCGGTAGGATGGTTAAGGAAAGCAGTGGTTATTGGAAGTTTCGTATTTTGAAATTGGGCCACATTGTGTTTCGAACCTGAATTGCAGGCGAACGAGGCAACATATTGAAGCAAACTAAACGTTGATCTACTCATAATTACATTGATAATCCAAAATAAACGAAACATTCGGAATCCGTGACTATAAATTTTATCCGCTCAAAAAAAGTAAGGCTAACCATCACGTTTTTTCGCAAAAAAGTGAAAACTTTTTTTTGTTGAAAATCCGATTCAAAATGATTATAGGTACAGTATACAACACGTTGAGCACGAAACTACCGGTAGGATGGTTAAGGAAAGCAGTGGTTATTGGAAGTTTCGTATTTTGAAATTGGGCCACATTGTGTTTCGAACCTGAATTGCAGGCGAACGAGGCAACATATTGAAGCAAACTAAACGTTGATCTACTCATAATTACATTGATAATCCAAAATAAACGAAACATTCAGAATCCGTGACTATAAATTGTATCCGCTCAAAAAAAGTAAGGCTTCACGTTTTTTCACAAAAAACTGAAAACTTTTTTTTGTTGAAAATCCGATTCAAAATGATTATAGGTACAGTATACAACACGTTGAGCACGAAACTACCGGTAGGATGGTTAAGGAAAGCAGTGGTTATTGGAAGTTTCGTATTTTGAAATTGGGCCACATTGTGTTTCGAACCTGAATTGCAGGCGAACGAGGCAACATATTGAAGCAAACTAAACGTTGATCTACTCATAATTACATTGATAATCCAAAATAAACGAAATATTCGGAATCCGTGACTATAAATTTTATCCGCTCAAAAAAAGTAAGGCTAACACCATCACGTTTTTTCGCAAAAAAGTGAAAACTTTTTTTTGTTGAAAATCCGATTCAAAATGATTATAGGTACAGTATACAACACGTTGAGCACGAAACTACCGGTAGGATGGTTAAGGAAAGCAGTGGTTATTGGAAGTTTCGTATTTTGAAATTGGGCCACATTGTGTTTCGAACCTGAATTGCAGGCGAACGAGGCAACATATTGAAGCAAACTAAACGTTGATCTACTCATAATTACATTGATAATCCAAAATAAACGAAACATTCGGAATCCGTGACTATAAATTTTATCCGCTCAAAAAAAGTAAGGCTCATCACGTTTTTTCGCAAAAAACTGAAAACTTTTTTTTGTTGAAAATCCGATTCAAAATGATTATAGGTACAGTATACAACACGTTGAGCACGAAACTACCGGTAGGATGATTAAGGAAAGCAGTGGTTATTGGAAGTTTCGTATTTTGAAATTGGGCCACATTGTGTTTCGAACCTGAATTGCAGGCGAACGAGGCAACATATTGAAGCAAACTAAACGTTGATCTACTCATAATTACATTGATAATCCAAAATAAACGAAACATTCGGAATCCGTGACTATAAATTTTATCCGCTCAAAAAAAGTAAGGCACCATCACGTTTTTTCGCAAAAAAGTGAAAACTTTTTTTTGTTGAAATTCCGATTCAAAATGATTTTAGGTACAGTATACAACACGTTGAGCACGAAACTACCGGTAGGATGATTAAGGAAAGCAGTGGTTATTGGAAGTTTCGTATTTTGAAATTGGGCCACATTGTGTTTCGAACCTGAATTGCAGGCGAACGAGGCAACATATTGAAGCAAACTAAACGTTGATCTACTCATAATTACATTGATAATCCAAAATAAACGAAACATTCGGAATCCGTGACTATAAATTTTATCCGCTCAAAAAAAGTAAGGCTAACCATCACGTTTTTTCGCAAAAAAGTGAAAACTTTTTTTTGTTGAAAATCCGATTCAAAATGATTACAGGTACAGTATACAACACGTTGAGCACGAAACTACCGGTAGGATGATTAAGGAAAGCAGTGGTTATTGGAAGTTTCGTATTTTGAAATTGGGCCACATTGTGTTTCGAACCTGAATTGCAGGCGAACGAGGCAACATATTGAAGCAAACTAAACGTTGATCTACTCATAATTACATTGATAATCCAAAATAAACGAAACATTCGGAATCCGTGACTATAAATTTTATCCGCTCAAAAAAAGTAAGGCTAGCCATCACGTTTTTTCGCAAAAAAGTGAAAACTTTTTTTTGTTGAAATTCCGATTCAAAATGATTACAGGTACAGTATACAACACGTTGAGCACGAAACTACCGGTAGGATGATTAAGGAAAGCAGTGGTTATTGGAAGTTTCGTATTTTGAAATTGGGCCACATTGTGTTTCGAACCTGAATTGCAGGCGAACGAGGCAACATATTGAAGCAAACTAAACGTTGATCTACTCATAATTACATTGATAATCCAAAATAAACGAAACATTCGGAATCCGTGACTATAAATTTTATCCGCTCAAAAAAAGTAAGGCTAGCCATCACGTTTTTTCGCAAAAAAGTGAAAACTTTTTTTTGTTGAAATTCCGATTCAAAATGATTATAGGTACAGTATACAACACGTTGAGCACGAAACTACAGGTAGGATGATTAAGGAAAGCAGTGGTTATTGGAAGTTTCGTATTTTGAAATTGGGCCACATTGTGTTTCGAACCTGAATTGCAGACGAACGAGGCAACATATTGAAGCAAACTAAACGTTGATCTACTCATAATTACATTGATAATCCAAAATAAACGAAACATTCGGAATCCGTGACTATAAATTTTATCCGCTCAAAAAAAGTAAGGCTAACCATCACGTTTTTTCGCAAAAAAGTGAAAACTTTTTTTTGTTGAAAATCCGATTCAAAATGATTACAGGTACAGTATACAACACGTTGAGCACGAAACTACCGGTAGGATGATTAAGGAAAGCAGTGGTTATTGGAAGTTTCGTATTTTGAAATTGGGCCACATTGTGTTTCGAACCTGAATTGCAGGCGAACGAGGCAACATATTGAAGCAAACTAAACGTTGATCTACTCATAATTACATTGATAATCCAA
Organism: Nephrotoma appendiculata; assembly: GCA_947310385.1. NCBI lineage: Eukaryota > Metazoa > Arthropoda > Insecta > Diptera > Tipulidae > Nephrotoma > Nephrotoma appendiculata. Next base: position 317,184,292 of record OX371223.1, read on the forward strand.
AATAAACGAAACATTCGGAATCCGTGACTATAAATTTTATCCGCTCAAAAAAAGTAAGGCTAACCATCACGTTTTTTCTCATAAAAGTGAAAACTTTTTTTTGTTGAAATTCCGGTTCAAAATGATTATAGGTACAGTATAGAACACGTTGAGCACGAAACTACCGATAGGATGCTTAAGGAAAGAGGTGGTTATTGGAAGTATTTTTTTTTGATAAAATATAGAATTTAGACAGAGATTTATTTCTTAACAGTGTAGATATAAAAATAAATATTGTTTGTAATAAAGTTCAAATTTTAAAATTTCACACTCTCGTTTATACAGGTTATGGCAACCACACGAATGTCAGAGATTGGCTTCCATAGTGGGTGGCTATATAGGCTAGAAAGAGCATACATTGTGGAATTAAAATCGTCTAAATTAAAATTTTTGAAAATTAATGATATCCGCTATTTTTATATGAAATAGGCCTACGGACCATTACGAGATGGCATGAGGTGATTTTTTAATTCACGATGTATCTCCTTTCTAGCCTAAATAACCACTGCGGTAGTAAATCTCTGAGATTCGTGTAATTTGTCATAACCATAAGCCACGATGACTACTTTTCAGATAAAATTCGTGGATAGCGCGTTACTGCTCAAAAACTCTACACGAGAGCCCTTGCTTATTTCGAAATAGCGTTAGACGATTTAAAATGAATTTTGACGATCTCTACAATGTAAGCCATGTCTTACTTCTATAGCTAACTCAAAGAAAGCGACGTAATCCCAATACAAAAAAAACAATATTTTTTTTTTTACTTGGTAAATTACAATTTTTGAGAAGTTATTAGACGCTACACGTCATGTGGATTAGTTGAGCTTAGTTGAGATTGCAACTATGGTCAATTCGTTTGTCATTAGAATTGAAAATGGAAAGTTGAAACTCTTGGATCAAAATGGTAGCATAAGAATAATAACAGCAACTCGGGTTCTACTCCTACAGTAGTTAAAATATGCATCCATGTTAGCAAAATTGATTCTTGATTTTACATTTTCTGGAACAATTTGTTTAATCGTATGGGGACACAATTAATGCTGATTCTGTTAATGATGTATAGTAAGACAACCTCATAAAGTAAATGCTATATAGTTATAAAGAACTACATCCAACATTGGCATCGACAATTAGGTCATCGTCATCCAGAATCTATTCTCAAAGTGCATGGAAAGGATTGGTTTAAGATTTGGTAATTGTTGATTGTGGAATTAGGGAAACGTCTGACGCATGTATGAAAGGAAAACTAAAACTGGTTGGCCTAGACTTTTGTGTCGAGTGGTCACATTTTTTCCAATTTTTTTTTGTAAAATTATTGAATTTTAATTTTTAATAGCAAAGAGGATAGCAAGCAACCAGCAAACAACATTATCGTCTATTACGTTATTCTACCTCAGGATACAAATTATATAACTCGATGAGACAAATCTCCTTCTATGCATTTAAGGGATCCACGACAAACCAACCCACAACCCACAAAGAAAAGGTTTAATTAATTGGATTTTTTTATGACCTGCACATCATATTATAAATGAGCTTATAAGCTCAATATTTGGTGTGTGGATCATTACAAAATTATATTGTAAATACATAAATAAATAAATAACAAGATTAAACCGAAATGAACTTTTTAATGAAAAGTGTAGTAAACCTCTACTAAAAACGATCATCAAAAATGTATATTTGATGCAGATTTTGGGATCAAATTTTATCATAATAATTCCAAAGGTTGGCGTTATTAAAAAAATTAATTCTTTATGAATCTCAGAGATCAAAACCGTTAACCAAATTGAAATAAATAGTTTTGGGGTGGCTCCACGCAAGTTTTAGGATGCAAAATTTCATAAAAATTCAAATATTCTTAAAAATACTTGCTACACTATTGCACATTCCAGGAATCTCAGAGATAGGCATTAATCGCATAATAGTGAACGCATTCAGCATCACACAAGTTTTAAAGCCAAAATTTTTGTAAATTTCGAATATTTGCCAAAATACCTGCTACAATAAGACCGATTCCAAGAACCTCAGAGATGTTACCAAGTTTGTACATAATTCGTCTACACTTGGTAAGATTTCTGAGATTCCTGGAATCGGCCATAGTATAGCAAGTGTATTTTGACGAATATTTGAATTTTTCAAAAATTTCACGAATTATAACTTATGTGGAAACACCCCATATCGATTTTAAGGTGCTAACATGGTTGATTCCGTACGGCTGAATCCTTAAACTATTAAGCGATATATGCCCTAAGAATATTTGGATTTTTCAAAAATGTTGCACTTTAGAACTTGTATAGAGCCACCAAAAATCTTTTTATTTTAATGTGGTTAACGGTTTTGAACAGCTCAAGTCATCCACTATTAGACGATTGTTTGAGATTCTTTTATTTGGCCATAGTGTCGCATATGTCATTTCAAACTCTTAAAGAATTAATTTTTTAATAATCCCAATTCTTGGAATTATTATGATAAAATTTGACCCCAATGCATCGAATATACATTTTTAATGATTTTTTTAGTAAATGTTTACTATTTACACTTTTTAGTAGTTACACTTTTCCTTAATTTGTGTAGCTACGATTTTTGTTAAAAAGTTCACTTCGGTACAAGATTTCCATTTCCTAAACAATCTTTGACTTGATCATAAGCTCCATTGGATTTAATTTATAGCGACCTTTGCGATTTAGCAACAACCACATCCAATGGAAAGGGTTATTTGGTTACATTCAGCGACGACTATTCACGCTTCTCAACTATTTGTTTACTTCGGCGTAAATCAGAAGTTGAAATCAAGTTAAAAGAATTTGTTGAATTCGTAAAAACAAAATTTGAACGTAAACTAAAGATCATTCGATCGGTGGCGGTGAATGTATTGGGAAAGACGTTGAAGAATTCTTAAACTCGCAAAGTAAAGGCGATTCGAATTCAATCAATGGAAGTCAAATTGAGGAGGAGAATTTGCGACAACGTCAGGAGTTACGGGTTTCTCAACGGTCAAGCAAAAGAAAAAAACCGAGATGTTTAATTGAAGAAATGTTTGTTACAAAAGTAGTTTTCGAACCAACTATAACAAGACAATTTTATGTTAACATAGAAGAAATTGTGGTTAGAAGCTATTAAGGATAAAATGGATATAATGAAGAACAATAAAACATATGAATTATGTATGTGATTCACCTGATGATAGCAAAGCCTGATGATATAATAAAATAATATTTTTCATCTATTTTTAGTTTACAAGATGCAACGCCAATCGTTACTGTGATATAAAAAATGTGAAAAAGAAAATTGTGATAATTGTCAATATCAATATCTGTAGTTCCAATTTCAATTAAAGAATGAAATTTAGTAACTGCCAGAAAATGGATACATGTCCAACGAAACCACAGTCATTGTCATATGCGGTTCCCATATCCAAACTTACACCATTTTAGACTCCGGTATAGTAAAAATCAAGGCCGACTGCATGCTCATAGAATTGCAAATTTTTGCATTTGCTGTTGCAATTGCTTAACGTATTATTCCCATTACCTAAAATCATTTTGAACCGGATGTTCAACAATCAATTTTTTTGTGAAAATCCCTGACGAGTCTTCCCGATTTTAAACGGATAAAATTTGTTGTCACAGATTCTGTATGTTTTGATTATTTTGAGTTATTAATGCAATTTTGAGTAGAGTCGAGTTTAAGATGTTGCAAATTGCAATATGTGGTTTTATTTGTCAAAGTCGTGTAGGCCTCATCCATTTGAGAACAACCAAAGGAAGGGGATACAATTAACAATGGATGGAATCATCTTTCGGCTCTTATCAAAATTTAGACAACTATGGTCGATAACACCATCAATTTAGTGAAACATAACAAACCTTATCACGACATCGACAAACAACTTGATCAAGGATCAACATCGTCTACGGCAAAAAATAGTACAATTACAAAAATTTAGAACGTACGAAGACAGAGTTTACGATCAGCGCTAATGTGGATTTTTGAAATGACTCTATAGTACTAAAGAGCCTTCAAGCTACGCAACAACTACTTGTCGTGCTCTATCTATTGATGGCCATAATAAATCCCACTCACTCACACGACGTCAGCTAGAAAAGGAGTTACGATATTCGACAACACATACGTGCCTGTAGCCATTACTCCACCCTGGGCACAATATTTAAGACCTCCATCACGTGGGTCAAAGTATCAATATAATTGCCAATACCAATATCTGTAGTTTCAATTCCTAATATCAATTACGGAGGCACGAATTCACACATTATTAGTTCTACTGATTGTAGCAATGGACAATTGGCATGAACACCTTGCATTATTAACGAGAGAAGTGGTGAATCGATGGCAAGTAATCCAGTTTGTACACTTCTTATGGGAGAAATCACAATTACCAACACTTCAATGAATCACCCGCAAAGCGTAGTAGTGATTGTACAAAACAAGGAAGTCTTAGTTATTGTATGCAGCACTAGGACAATAACATTTATTAATGACCTTCACACTGCCAGAAATGGATACAAGTAGTAACGAAACCACAGCCGATGTCATATGTGGTTGGTATAGTAAAAACGAGGGCCGGCTGTGTGCTCATAAATACTGATGTTCAGGTAATTCAGTATCAATAAATATTTTCACCATTCAACTTTCAACTAATCTTTAAACCGTATGAAGAAACTGTACAAATTGTGATAAAAGAATGAGTTGTTAAATGAAAGTTAGGAAAAATTTCGAAAGGAGAGGTTTTCCAGATCAACATTTAGATCTAGTGTAATAATTGAAAATATATGGATGTGATTTCGGATATCGGAAACACTGGTCCAAAACTCTTGTGACATCTTTGCTTGCGGAATTGGATAATTATTTAATTATTCTATTAAATTTGAAAAGAATGTTTGAAACAGTTATACAACGAACATGAAATCGTCTATACTGGTACCAATGCTATAAAATAATTGATGGAATATATCTAGCGACAGTGAATATTGAACAATCTCTTTGGAGTCAATGAAGCCGGATTCAATGAATCTGTAAAATGAACCCGGAAAATATTCCTATATCTCAAGGTATTAAGTTGGCTATAAGTGAGAGGAGAAAAATAATTGTGTTTTCTGATTCCTAGAGTTGAGGATGAAAGTGATACTTGGAATATGAAATTTTGGGTTATTCTGGGCGCCAGCTAGATAGCACATCGAGGTTAGGTTACCAATCCAATGTCAGGTTGTAATTGCGTCAAAGTTTTCCGAAAAGTTTACCGCACCTTGAAATGAAGTTAGCTGACATTTTTGTTAACAATCATATTTGATTTAAACGAGGATTTAAGTAGGATTTAAACGGGTCATTATGGCCGACATTTTTAAAAGTAACGGACACTCAAAACAATATTTGACTTATGTAAAAAATCAAAAACTAATCCATAAATTTCAAAAAAATTATATATTATTTCAAAGTATTAGGCAAAATAAATAATTTAATATTCATGAGTTGGTACCTCTGCGTCAAAAATTGATGCGATTTAAACATTTTTTATTTTGCAGGGGAATAATTTTTTATTTTGCCTGGATATTATTGCTATATTTTAAGGTATTAAGTTGGCTATAAGTGAGAGGAAGAGAAAAATGATTGTGTTTTCTGATTCCTAGAGCTGGGGATGAAAGTAATACGTTGAATATGAAATTTTCACGATAACCAAGTGCTTAAAGGTTCCGATCAATCAACACCGAACGAAATATCGGGGTCAATCCGCAATATTTCTTTATATTTTTCTAGCTGTACCTAATTGTTACTATCTTTATGCACTAATAAATGAAGCGTGCAAATGTAGATAACTTTAAAATCAGAAGACGCGGGTCCCCTCGTCAGTTTTCAAGAATGTTAATGAGTAGGGAAGAAATAAAACTCCCTCGTGAACTAAACGCAAAGACCAATGCCATGTAAAACGTACCGAAAGGAAACATTATACCCCAGGCGAAAACGAGACTTTATTCTGAAAATTCTACCCTCTTCAAAAGGAGCTCCATTAGACGGAGATAGATTGAATAGAGAAGTCGCTTGAATGTTGCATAGAAATAAACGAGGAAAAAACCGAAAAATCAACACACAGCCAATTGTGGCTTCTGAACACAGCCATAATAGGGGAATCCCACCACTCTGATGAAACTCCTCAAAACACGGATAAAAGTAAAAAGATGTAACAAACAAAAGCGTTACCAGTAATTGTAACTAAAGTTGAAAAATATAAGGATATAGAAAATACTGATGCAATATCAAACAATATTACTGAACAGTAGAGATAAGGTGAATGTTTCAGACGTAGATAATTACAGAAAATTTACTTGTTCTCGTAATGATTAAGGTAATACAGGGGGTTCGTAATAAGAGAAAGAGCCGCGACTAATAAAAATATAGTCAAAAAGCAGCATAAGGGAAGTCTTATTTTCGAAAAATCTAAAAATGAAAAAAATTACACAAATTTTGAAGAGATGGATAAAACCTCTATCTCGAAGTTGGTAAAAGTGGAACACAAGTAAATAACGGCTCTGGCAGCTATAGTGAAATATTGCAAAACAATTTGACAAAGCTATTGATCATTTATTTAAAGACTTACAAAACTAGAAGACAGCGTCAAGATAGCTCCTGCAATAAAAGCATAAAAATAAATGAAATTACAATGTTAACATGGAATCCCAATGGGTTATTGCAACATCAACAGGAATTGCAAATGCTTGACACACTTTATACTTAACACAGAGGAAGTGCTATAATAGCTAAACACAAAACTTAACATTACGAAGCGCAAAAACATGAAACAAAAGAAACACAATCGACCAGCAGCATCAGCATCAAAACAAAAAATCATTCATTAATCGTTACTGCATTTTATTGTCCCCTGCAATACAATCTAAATAAAAGTGACTTCATAAACTTCCTAACAAATGTAGCAGAAAAGATCATTATTGAATGAGACTTCGATATCAAACATATGCCACACACACTATTTATTATATCCAGCCTTCTTAAATCAAATATGTATTAAAGATATGGAAGCGGAAGTTATTTTGATTCCAAAGCCAGACATACCTAATAAAAAGAGACACTTCAATAAAAAAAAGACCTGCTCAGCAGTTTTACCAGACGCAGCCCTTACTTTGATAATGTGTGACACGTTAGCCTATAGGAAAATTTTACTACCATAATTTTGTCACCTTCTTCAATTAATACAGGAAGACACTTTCATGTTAAACAAGAACAGTCATACTCACAAAATAAAAGGTTGAGCAACACAACGGAGTGAGTTAGGATCAGCTCTATACCTTCTGTTCATAAGCGATATTCCACTAATTCGAAGCGATGACGCATCACATTTTATGTTGATGACTCTGATCTTTGACAATAGATGACAGTATAATCAAATAAATGATATAATTTTTTGTACAATGGGCGCTTTCAGGCCCCTTATCATGATTAGTAAAATCATCGCCAATTTGATTTAAAAATTTCATAGTGCTAAACATTTTCATAGTGTTGGCCGTGATTTTACTCCACATGTTGCCAACTGTTGGGTGCCCTGAAAGTGCCCAATGATATAATTTTTTGTCATTTGTAGTGATAGCAGTCGCAAGGAGATATTTATAGAGCAGCATACTAAGATTTAAACAATAGCCAAAACGACTTTGTTGAACAATTATTTTGTAAGTTTCGATTTAATGACTTAGTAACCAAGAAGATGAGTAGTCACACTCCAATTGAAGTGATGCTAGTAGGGGAATAGGGGTGCAATGCAAGTTAACTTTAAGCACGGACAAGTATTCAATTAACTATTTACGTTGCTGGTGCTAATAAAATTTTGTTATTTCATAAATAAGTGTTTTGTTTCTAAATTTATTCTTAGTTAAAATGTATTTCGCCTTTTCAATATTTGTATTTTCGGTATTTTTTCTTATTTTTACATTTTTGTTTCGGCGTGTGGTGCAAAGTGCAAACGATCCACCAGTTTCCCTATTATCGACGAATGAGTCAGACTTGACAGCGGCATCAAGCGACAAGCAGTGGTACAACAGGGTAGTCCAAAATTTCGTTAACGCCCGCTCAGCTGGTTGGACTTATTAATGATGTTGTTGTGAGGGCTGTTTCACAAATGGCTTTCAAACCCCCACAATCACTGCACTCTCAGAATCCTAATGTGTGGTTTTAGATGCTGGAGCTGCAGTTTACATTGGCAGGGGTTATTATCGAGTAAATATGCTCACGCATATTTATAAAGTAAATATACTAGTACGAAGGGAAATATACCTTATTCTACATTCCAGGCTGAACTAGTTCGGGTACTTGGTGAATCAGAAAAGAAGTAAGCTTAATAATCTGATGAATGGCTTGACACTTAGGAACAGGAAACCATCACAATTGTTGAGTTTAATGAAACTGAATGCTGGTGAAAATATTAACGAAGCGACACATGGTCAAATTTGGATGAAGGGGTCAGTCAGCTCAAATGGTACAATTCGAAAACGACGTCTCCCTTGTCAGTCCTTGTAGAACGGGCTGACAATGTGTATGAGACTATGACCCAGGCGTAATTAAATTCTATTGAGACAATAAATTTTCGGAATTTAAAAAAACATTGTTATCGGTGATTTCTAAAATTTTTAATCAAAATAAAAGATCACGATCTAGTTTAAATTCACGTAGTCGTTTCAATTCGCGATCAAATTCTAGAAATAATTACCCAATTTATGGTGAAACTTCGGCTGAGAATAATTTCATTTGCTTTTATCATCATCATTTCGGCACTAAGGCGTTAAAATGTAAACCAAATTGCAAATTCGTATCAAATAACTCCGATAACAATGTTTCAAAAAATAAATGGTCATTCACAATTTGCGGTGTACAATGACATAACTAAAACTAGCTACACAATTTTTCTTCAGGCATATTTTTTAATAGATACAGATGTCTAAAACTTGCCAGCCCATTTTGTTCAGAATCCAAGGGTTGCCCATCATTCAGGTTGTTCGCAGTGAACGGTTCTTTGGGAAATGCGTACGGGTCTAAATTTTTTGGACTTGATATCGGACTGCGCCGCGAATTTTCCTGAGAGTTCATAGTTGCTGCTGGATTGTTAGTGGATATACAGTGACAGAGGCTCATAGATCCTCTGTGATCACGATGATGCTACTGTATCTGGGATCAACAGGTCAACAATGGATCCAGAAGATTTCAACGTGATATCAAAATTTTTAACAGTCATTCACGACAACAATAACATTGACAATACTAGACATCATGTGACTCACAAAATTGAAACGAACGGACTACCGGTTGCATGCAAACCACGACGACTTGCACCGGAAAAATTCATCATCGCGAAGACAGAACGAGAAAACATGATGAACATCGGGATTTACCGACCTAGTAGCAGTCCTTGACCCAGCCCGCTACACTTAGTACCCAAAAATGGAACTTGGAGACCGCGTGGAGACTTTCGTGCACTAAATAAAGTCACAACACCAGACAGGTATCCGATTCCACATATTCAAGACTTTATACAACGACTCGAGGGCTGCATTATTTTCACAACGATAGACCTTGTCCATGCTTACCACCGAATTCCTATTGAACCGACGGATCCAAGAACAACAATTTCAACACCTTTGTATGTTTGGACGCTCATTGCCTCTCGAAATTATGACGAACATCTCGAACATATTAAAATTATTTTTTCTAAATTAAAACAACAAGGACTTATTGTAAATGTGGTCAAATTAATTTTCGCCAAAGCCGAAATTATTTTTTTAGGCCATTTGGTAATTGGACAAGGTATATTACCGTCGCATGAGCGGGTTCAAGTAATCAAAAATTTCGAACGGCCATATACTTTTAAACAACTGAAACGCTTTTTAGGCATGATAAACTTTTATCGACGCATCATTACGGATGCCGCTGCTAACCAGGAATTGTTGAACAACTATCTAAACGGTCATCAGCACCTCTGGCCATCATGACTCCATCAGACACTTGGCAACCACTTGGTTTCTTTTCTGTACGTCTCAGTGATACGCACAAAAAATACAGTGCTTATGATCGTGAACTTCTCGCGGCTTATCTTCTCGTAGGTCGTTTATTCACGCTTTATACCGATCATAATCCACTTGTCTACGCTTTTAATCAGAAACCAGAACCACTAAACAGGGATGGAACCCCGCAGAGTATCAAGGTAAACAGAGCAATAGAGTTCGTTATTGAGTAACAAACTTCGATAATTTACTATTAATTAGGCAATTTTTTGTGTATGTAGTTCCGGCGTATATAAAGTAAGCGTTATCAGATCTGTACGAATCACGATTTGACCACATAATGATTCGTGTGTACTATTTGGTCATCACACGTAATGTCAATGTTATTTTATTAACCTTGTATAAAATCAATAAATTATTAAATTGACTCCCGTACACGTTGATGACGTCTATAAAAAATGATCGAAATATTATTTATTATACAGTTTTGTATTAATTTATGCTGATCGAATTTCGAGATTATTTCTAAACAATAATTCCAACATGGATTTAGTTCGTTTTGATCGATTTATGTTGTTCACTATATTAACAAACATTTTATGAGAGTAGGCACTCATATGGAGAACTAAAAACCTTGTTCATTTGAAATTTAGATTTTTTAATAAATTGCTTTATTAATAAACGATCGTTTGAATTAAGCTGTACGCTTCCCTGAAACTTAATATTCACAAACCGTACCAATTATGTAAAAAAAAATCGGCTTTATATATTTTACGCACAGAAGAACTCGCATAGTGAACATTTCTTTGTGTACTGAGAGGTTTTATGAGCTTAGGACGCCAATATTTCATAAATCAAAAAGAGTTAAATATTTTTTATATATTGAAATTGAAACATAAATATTTATGACCGGAAGTTCTCTATGTATAATAATTTTATGTATGAAATTTTTATATATTTTATGATCGATAGAAACGACACCTTACCATTTGACTGTTCGAGTAACTAAACAATTTTTTAAATATTTGCACATTAGAACACTATGATTAATATGACGTTTTGGCATTTCCTAATTGGACCGCATAACAAATAAATCAATAATTGATTTATTGTCACGAAACGTGGTTCGCGCATCCTGCATAAAAGACGCATAGACACCAATACTAACGAGCTCAATGTACATAATTTAATTGTAATTCAAAACCAAAATTGTTTTTATGTTTGTTAATCTCTACTGCTAATCAAATAAACGAAATCGTAAAATTCTCTTATCTGTTCGTACATTTACAATTTGATTTGAAATCTAGATATCGGCATGCTAGGCACGATCCAATTTATTACAAACAATAAACGTAAAACTAATTACTTCACTTACTTGGTAGGTATACCTTTTCTTATATACCTATTTGCCTAATGCCAGCAAGTAGCCAATGAAAATAATTTTTTTATGAATACCTTTGGGTGACCTAAAATTTCTATTAACTCGATAATTGTTATTCTACGTCCAATCACATAATCTATTGGTAATCAAATATCGTAATTTTACTATACTGGGTGGTTTTTTAAGCTGAAACTTTCATTTGTTTCGGAAAATAGGCACTCTACGAAAAAAATGTCCATTATCAAAATTTATCATTCCGGAGGGTACATACATTAATGCTAAAATTAGTATCCCTCCTCCCCTCTTTGCATGTGGGGCGGGGGGTAACTTTGAAATTAAAATAGGAACCCCTATTTTTTATTGCAGATTCACATTCTACGGCTTAAAGTACCTAGGATTTAACAAATAATACGAGTTCCTATTTTAATTTCAAAGTTACCCCCTGCCCCACATACGAGTTTGCTCGTGGATTTGTATGGTGAGAATGCTCTTGCAAAAACACAGTGCTTTGAGTGGTTTAGTCGCTTCAAAAGTGGTGATTTTGACATCAAGGACAAAGAGCGTCCTGGTCAGCCGAAAATGTTTGAGGATGAAGAATTGGAGGCATTACTTGATCAAGATTCATGTCAAACGCAAGAAGAACTTGCAGGATTATTGGGAGTTGATCAAGAAACAATTTTCAGACGTCTGAAAACATTGGGATTCATCCAAAAGATAGGAAATTGGGTGCCATACGAGTTGAAGCCAAGAGACGTGGAAAGACAATTTTGCATGTCCGAGATGCTGCTCGAGCGCCGCAAGAAGAACTCGTTTTTGCATCGTATTGTCACTGGCGATGAAAAATGGATCCATTACGATAATTCCAAGTGCAAAAAAGCGTATGTCAAGAAAGGCGAGGCCGCCCTATCGACACCAAAGCTGAATATTCACGGGGCCAAGGTCATGCTGTGCATTTGGTGGGACCAAAAATCGTCAACAATTAATTCGATTGAAGCAGAAAATCCAGGCAGAGCGGCTAAGGTATGCGACCAGACACGAGTCAATCATTTACCACCACGATAACGCTCAGCCACATATTGCGGCGTCGGTCAAAAATTACCTGGAGAATAACGGATGGGAAATTCTGCCTCACCCGCCTTATAGCCCTGACCTTGCTCCATCCAACTACCACCTATTTCGATCCATGCAGAATGCCCTATCAGGAATACGCTTCACTTCAGTTCAAGGTATCGAAAATTGGATCGATTCGTTTTTGGCCGCCAAGCCGGCGCAGTTTTTCAGGGATGGAATCCATCAATTGCCAGAAAGATGGAAAAAAGTAGTGGGTAGCGATGGGAAATACTTTGAATAAAAAATCTTGTAACATTTTTCCACAATAAAGGCTCAAATTTCATAAAAAATTCCGGTTTTTAATGCATGCACCCATAGATGTTTTTCCACATCTTTTAAAATTACGCAGCAACATACTAACAATATAGAAACAAATTTAATGCTCAGTGAACTCATTTCGCAAAAGATGTCACTATTATCGTAGTGGACCTCAAATTTGCAATCCCTACCACTTGTAGGTTAATTTCTATTTTAATATTTTTTTTAATGCAAAGCACATAGAATTTAATTTATCTTTAAATCAATATGGCGCGTAAAAATTTCATATCTGCGGTCGCTAGGGTGACACATAGTTTGTCCATGAAAAATGAAATTTTTTAGTCAATCAATAGATGGCGTTAAAAAGTCTTCGATAATTTTATATTGTGACAAGTCAATATAAAAAGCTAAATTAAATTGTAAACAACATTATAAACGACTTTTCGAACTGATATTTCATCACATAATATTGAGAGCTTCGGAGACCGCCTTAAGTAGACCGCATTGCTAGTAAATTTATAAATTTATCCTCACAGACGCGTGACGAATATTTTGACACATAAAAATGTCAGTTGCAAATATAATTTACGGATCGTTACTATCTATACATTTTCGTGAGCATAAACTCTTTAAATTTTTAATCCTAGCGTTCACTCAGTCGGACAAAAATGATAAAATGTATGACGAAATTCCTTATCAACTTTTGCCATAAAACGCACTCATTTATCACAAAATGAAAACCAAAAATATTTTTGATTCTGACTGTCAAAATTTATGTAAATTTTATTGATAGTTTTTTGTGTTATGCCTTTATGATTTGTGTTAATTATATTCTCAAGAAGATAGTTAGGTTATGTTAGGTTGTAGTGGTTGTCCTAAAAGAATGCGTAGACACATTTAAGTTGGATATTCTGATCTCGAATTATTAATAATGTAATTAATTTTGGTAGTAAGACCAAGTTATTAAAGTCCTGATGAAAGTGGTAAAAAACGCCTTTGATCAAAAACCACTTTCCGCGATGGTCTATCCCTTTTCCCACCAAACCAAAAAAAAAAAAATTGGCTCAAATAAAGTTTGAACTACACAAATGTGTGAATAAAGAAAAATAGTATGTAATGGCGTTTTTGATAAAAAATTTCGCTTGATTTGAAGTACAACCAACACAATTGTGTGTATAGTTATAGTGTTTTTTTTCGGACGAAAAGAATTTTGAAAGAGATTCACAAATGTGTAAGTTGGTTAAAACACATACAAAAATAAATGTTTGATATGATTCTTTTGCCTTACCCACAGAATTGTGTGGGCAGGCAGGAATAGGGCTATAAAGGTCCTTGATCCCAAAAATATAAATGCCATCCCTCTTATGTTTTTAATTTGTACAATTGTGACGCTTTTGTGACCAGTACCTTAAGGTGGTCGGATACCTTTAATAGAAAATCACTTAAAACCACCTGCAACCACGATCTTGATTCACAATATTCTCATATACTCGTATGGTATACAGCTTCGATCGGAAAGAAATTTTGCCAAACTCACATAAGTTCATAAATCCACCGTTTTGATGCTGTTGGAAAATTATTTGTTTATTATAAAATATGTACTTGTCCATATCATTAAAAAGAGAAGAATGCCACAAATTTAGCTGGAAGGACTTAGTACTCAAAACTACCGTTGTAGCGCTGGAATCAGTTTCATCCAGGAATAGGGATAGGATACTTAAGGAAAGCAGTGGTTACTGGATGTTTCGTATTTTAAAATTCGGCCACATTGTGTTTCGAAAATGGATTGCAGGCGAACGAGGCGGCATATTGAAGCAAACTAAACGTTGTTCTACTCATAATTACATTGATAATCCAAAATCAACGAAACATTCCAAATCCGTGACTATAAATTTTATCCGTTCAAAAAAAGTAAGGCTAACAACCATCACGTTTTTTCGCAAAAAACTGAAAACTTTTTTTTGTTGAAATTCCGGTTCAAAATGATTATAGGTACAGTATAGAACACGTTGAGCACGAAACTACCGGTAGGATGCTTGAGGAAAGCAGTGGTTACTGGATGTTTCGTATTTTAAAATTCGGCCACATTGTGTTTCGAAAATGAATTGCAGGCGAACGGGCGGCATATTGAAGCAAACTAAACGTTGTTCTACTCATAATTACATTGATAATCCAAAATCAACGAAACATTCCAAATCCGTGACTATAAATTTTATCCGTTCAAAAAAAGTAAGGCTAACAACCATCACGTTTTTTCGCAAAAAACTGAAAACTTTTTTTTGTTGAAATTCCGGTTCAAAATGATTATAGGTACAGTATAGAACACGTTGAGCACGAAACTACCGGTAGGATGCTTGAGGAAAGCAGTGGTTACTGGATGTTTCGTATTTTAAAATTCGGCCACATTGTGTTTCGAAAATGAATTGCAGGCGAACGGGCGGCATATTGAAGCAAACTAAACGTTGTTCTACTCATAATTACATTGATAATCCAAAATCAACGAAACATTCCAAATCCGTGACTATAAATTTTATCCGTTCAAAAAAAGTAAGGCTAACAACCATCACGTTTTTTCGCAAAAAACTGAAAACTTTTTTTTGTTGAAATTCCGGTTCAAAATGATTATAGGTACAGTATAGAACACGTTGAGCACGAAACTACCGGTAGGATGCTTGAGGAAAGCAGTGGTTACTGGATGTTTCGTATTTTAAAATTCGGCCACATTGTGTTTCGAAAATGAATTGCAGGCGAACGGGCGGCATATTGAAGCAAACTAAACGTTGTTCTACTCATAATTACATTGATAATCCAAAATCAACGAAACATTCCAAATCCGTGACTATAAATTTTATCCGTTCAAAAAAAGTAAGGCTAACAACCATCACGTTTTTTCGCAAAAAACTGAAAACTTTTTTTTGTTGAAATTCCGGTTCAAAATGATTATAGGTACAGTATAGAACACGTTGAGCACGAAACTACCGGTAGGATGCTTGAGGAAAGCAGTGGTTACTGGATGTTTCGTATTTTAAAATTCGGCCACATTGTGTTTCGAAAATGAATTGCAGGCGAACGAGGCGACATGATTGTGAATACCCCATGGTACATTAGGAACGACAACCTTCATAGAGACTTGAACATGGAATACGCCAATCTTGAAAAAAAAAACAATTTTGTTATCAGTAATTTAGTTCACAACTCCACGTTTCGACACTGGTGGTCAACTGTTCCTTTATTATAGAACATATACGTTTTGAAGAATGGCTCCTATTTACTCATGTCCGATAGTATTCCAATAATCCGTTGTGACGCTGGTAGCAGTTGTGTTTTGCCTTATTCCTATATAATCAAGCATTTTTCTTAGTGGTAGAAAAACCGCTGCCAAGTACTAAGCGCACTTTTGAGTTGTTCTGGATCAAAACTAACAGATAAACACCGTTCCATAGAAAAATCTAGGGGCCCTATTTTCTATGGAATGGTGCTGATCTGTTAGTTTTTGTCCAGGACAACTCAAAAGTGTTCTTAGTATTTGGTATAGCGGTTTTTCTAAAAATAGGAAAAATGCTCATAGAATTTGGTAGTAGGTTTTTTTTAATTAGGAAAAATGCTTACGGGAAAATGTTTGACAATACATAGTTTGTTATTTACTTAAAATATGTTTTTTTTATTACATTAAAAAAATAAAACAATTATGATAAAGAATCTCCACTTAAAGAAGATAATCCAGTACTTTCTTAAAATCGTACCACTATTTTTTTTTGATATGTTGTGGGCACCACCTGACTTTATTTTACCCTGAATGTACGTGAATCAAAGGACGTAGTACAAAGAACTTGTCTAAATTTAACACTACAAAGATTTTTTTAACTTTCTTGACTTTCGTATTTAGTTGGTTTATAGAATGGTAAAAAGGAACCAAGATATCATTTTTCAGTTAGTCGATATCCTCCAAAATCATTGTACCATTTGTTCACCGCTATGTATGTAAACATTTCAAATTTTTTTAGAACCCATCTGGTGTAGTCGGCATTTCTCTCAAATCGTGATTTCCACAAAGTTTAAAAAAAATTAAGAGAATTCATTTTGTTGTAAACTTAATTTAGAAACCATTTGTTCTTAATCGATTTTTTCGTAAATGCTTGACTTTTTAAAATAATTTTTAAAAAATTAATAGTTCCTATGAAACTTGCCACTTCCGGTATAACGGTTCTCGTAAAATTGCACTGGAGTCACTTCACACAAGCTTAAATTTTGAGAGAAAATGAGCTAGATCAATTTTGTTGCAAATTAAATTTAAAAATTAATTAATTAATAATTAATTTTAATTCAAAATACTTTAAATTTATTTTTTGTGAATCGGTTTTATCATAAACCATGCTATTTCTCTCTCTCTCTCTCTTTCTCTCTCTCATAGCCATCACAGTCCACGTCCTGTTGCAATGCGGGCTTTTATATCTTCTGCCTGAACAGCATTTCTTGATGTTATATCCGACCCAAGATATTTAAATCCTTCCACGTTATCAAAGTTATGTTACTCCTTGGTGGTGATAGACATTCAGATTTATTGCAGCTCTTCACCAGGAGGATAAGCGGTTATTAATTTTCCTTGATATGACTTGACAGGGTCCCTGACCTTGAGGTGACCGGCCAAGAAGCATGATATCATCTGCATTTTATAACCATACGTGTTCGAGCGCCAGATTAAACTGTTCAGGCGCGAGCACATTTCCCTGTCGTACAACTGAAGTTATCTAAATTTAATTTCCATCTATTCTAAATTTAATTTCCATCAATTGCACCACCCCATTTTTCAAAATTCGAGCGGGACTGGCGATTATAACCAAAAACTGTGGTTTTAAACAAATTTGACCTTTTTACAGTAAACAGGTTTAAATTTCATAGTTAAACCGTTCCCAAAAAATAGGAAATTCCACAGTAACTTTGCGAAAACCGGCGTACCGGAAAGTTCCATAGTGCCTTTTGATTAACTTACAAATTTAAAAAGTAAGCCTTTACGAAAAAATCGATTAAGATCATATGGTTTCTAAACTAGATTTACAACAAAATTAATTCATTTAATTTTTCTAAAATTTTAGTATGCGTCTATTTATTATTAATTTAATTTTTGCTGGGGCAACGGGAGTAGATCTGCGGTTATCTTCGGATCAATATGTGATTTGTCTATTAAATCCATAGGCAGGTTCCAGAGCTGCTTGAAGGAACATTGCTACGGCTTGATCGCGTTTCCATGCGGTTACCTAAGATTGTATACTAACTCAAGCAACGGCTGCTTGACGTTGATGGTGTAGTTGTTGTCGCATTATTTCCGTCTATGTATCTGTTCCTGTCATGCGACTCCTAGTGTAAGTTGTACAAAATTTTATTTGTGTCTATAAAATTCAACTAGTAAAATGGGTCGTCGCGTGAGAGTTTTTATGGGCTGTAAATCACAGTTGATTTTCTGCTTAAATTACAATATAAGCATAAATTAAAAAAAATTGTTGTCCTTAGGAATAAAATCATAAAATTTATTGTTAATTACCCTAATTACATGGTAAGTATTTTCTGCTTGGTGAACTACTTATTGTAACGAGAAGTAAACTCGACGACTCTTACATAAAAATATCGATATACGGAACACGCTATAATTACCTGTCTTCTCTGGTATTTCCTATTAATGCAACTATTAGTCTAATGTAGCGTAACTACAAAATCTTTAGTCACACCTATATCGCGCCTATATCTTTCTAATTTATTCTTTCATGTAAAACTTCAAATACGTGGATATTTGGAAAATTAAATAATTTTCAGTCGTGTGAACAATGTTTTAGTACAAAATATCGTTTACCTAAGTACATACGTAAGATCTGCTATAGGTTTTGCACTTCAGATTAACGATGTTTCAAAGCATTTTGCCGATTATACAAATTATTTTCAAAATTTTATAATCAAGTTAAATTTTATAGAAAGCAAATTAACGTTCTTCAAAACTACTTTAAATTTTAACCAAAATAAATTAAAAAGTTAACACTAGCACCTTTGCTATGGTATCTACGCTAGATACCCAAGCCGGAGGTGGTCTAAGGGAGGTATACGACAACACCGTACAATGCACCCAAGTACTCAACAACTTATAGGCACTGTCTTAGTATAACAAAGCATATATTGCTACAATTTTCTCTACCTGATGTTGTTGATTGTAGCCCGAACGGAGTTACTATATAAATTTAATTTCCATCGCTATCAATTTTCTTATCTTCGTTGCCGCGACCAGTCAGTATATTCTCGCTGTCGAAACTGCTAACTGTAATTTGGCCCAAATATTGATTACAGAGGATTTCAACATTCTGCATTGAAGTTTTTTTCTTTTTCACCCTATACATCTGCCGCGTCGTTAGCAGTGACGTTACTTCGAGTTATTGGAGCAGGAGCCGAGTCGTATTTACACCCAAAGCCAGTATGTTTTCTATACCGATCCGAAGAGTTTTTGTTCCAACACTCTGTCGTCGAGAAATTATACAAAAGAACCGTTGACCGAATTATTATGGTTATGTTTTGTGTTTAATTCTACTGACAAATAGCATGATTACAGAGTTGGAAAGTTTAGATAGCATTCTCGAACGAATTTCGAATTTAGCTCCAGCTATCGGTGCGCATCGCTCACGTTTTGCTGGTGATCTTCTTATTGTTCCCGGTAACCATTAGAACGCCATACGAAAACTGACGCATCACGCTTTCTGCAGTATGGACTGTGGAGGATGATGTGGGCCTTCATGTACCATCTAAAACTAATTTCGCAACTTTTACTAAATGTATAACAAATTTTATAAGGACACCTTATTATTCTCACTGGAGTGGGTCCAGTCCGCGCTAACCCATAATTTCTGGTAATGTCGTAGATCCTTTGAGAAAAACGAAGAAAGGAGGGGCGGGTATATAACTAAAAATATTATATTAAAATTGCTAATTAACACATCTGTGGGTCGATTCTGTTTTCTTTAGGAAATGGGAGTTGTTTTCCTATTTAGGAAAAATTTTGATAGCAGTTTTTTCTTAAAAAATCTTTCATATGGTTTATTTTGGTACACCTAGAAATACATTTTTCCCAAATTCTTGATTAATTTGAGTATTGAAAACCATGACTCTGTAAGCGGTTTGAAATGTCAAACTTACATTAATTGGATCCATCCGTCTCAACCGATCAGATCGTTATGGCTACGTATGCGATAAACTTCAAAATTATTCTCCAGGGGATGTAAATTGTAGGCTATTATTACCCAAAGACCGCGTTTTGGACATCTCACTAACGTTTGTTTAATTTAAAATTGGTTTGAAGGAGACTGATTTTGACCTGCTTAACAATTCTGATGTTTGGCCTGCTGGTGCTATAATCCGCCCATTTACAAATTATTCACGCACATCAAGAAACCGGACTGTGGCCACGTTTCAACAGCCAAAGTAACTATTGCTTTAACCAATCAGTTTAATTTATTAACGACCGTCGCTTCATCTAATACCATCAACGTCTTCATTTCTATCTAGTATCACACTGCCTCCAGTATTCGAGGTAAAACCAAGGATTTCCGCTTATAGTCATACTTGACAATGACTTTGATGTTGTAATAATTAGCGAGACCTGGCTTACGCTCAATATGTTATCCGAAGAGTACTTTCCATCTGACTATGTCGTTCATAGAAAGGACAGATATTACTTTGATACCAGTTATAGAGGTGGTGGTGTTTTAATTGCCATAAAGAATTCAGTCTCCAATGATGTGATTTCAGTTCGTCCTTGTGGTATAAAGGTATTTATGTATATTATGCAATACCATGTGCTTTTGATTAGCTTCATGTGCAGAGGATCGTACCTTGCGATTTTAACTTACCTGATATAGCTTGGAACAATGCCGAAGGTGTGTTCTCTTCATCCTCAACTGATGAGAAAGCATTGATTATCATCGATTACTTCGTTTCCATATCAACAACGCAGCTTAACCTTTTCAGCAACAGTCGAGAGAAACTCCTGGGCCTCCTATTTTCATTTCACATATTCGATGAGCTTCTCGGGTGTGGTATCGAGAGACATGTTCCGCGGATTATCAATAATAAATCCGGCTTCCGTGAGCCATGGTATAATACCGAGTTGATAGTGATTGAGAAACGACGCAAAAGGTTTCATTCCCCGTACAGGCTTTACGGCGTAGAATACTATCCCGATTTTGTCAACGCCCGCAATGAACTTAAAACCTTTAATTGGTTCCTCTCTACAATAATTACGTAGTGGAAATCGAGCAAGATTTGACATCTAATCCCAAAAAATTTTGGAACTTCATTAACAGTAAGAAAAAAGTATCTAGTTTTCCGTCCAATATGTCTTACCACCGCTAGTCAGCCATAGAGGCAGCGGGTTATGACGGTCTTCCATCGATCCTATTCAAACATTGTGTTGTAAGTCTGTAAGTCATCCTCTTTGTCTTACCCAAACTGTTTGAGTCCATGGTTCACAGAGTATTGCACTTCCATACCAAAATACTTTCGATGTAATTGATCACTCTATTCTTATTAGCAAGTTGGTGAGTTTCGAGTGTCATTTCATTCCCATCGACTGGTTATATTCTTACCTCTCACACCGCTGGTAATCCGTTAGGATTCTGGATTCTCTCTCCCCATTATTTCGGGCGCCATCCGGCGTGCCTCAGAGTAGCATATCGGCTCACTGTTATATTCATTATTTATTAACGACCTTGTAAAATGTGCTGCCCGGTGGCAAAGTGGTCAGTATGCTTGCTCCAGCGACCGAAGGTCCCAGGTCGATTCCCGATGGTGGCAAGGAAAATATGTCACGGCTGGTTGATCAACGAATTAATCACTGATTATCCGAAATGAAAATATGATTATGAAAACTCATTTGAGAGCGAGAGAGAGAGAGAGAAAGAGAGAGAGAGAGAGAGAGAGAGAGTTGTAAAATGCTTTAAGTTTGCCAACTGCCTCTTCTTCGCGGATGACTGCGAAATGTTACAAGATCACTTACACCGCTTTTGCTGTTGGTCAATTAACAACATACTGGCTTTAAACGTGATTAAATGCAAAACTCTCTCTTTCTTCCATATTCGCTCTTTGAATCTGATGCTACATTTACCAGACATGTAACTCCATTATTTCAAAGTCGTACATTACGCTTGGCTTCATTAAACGAAACTACAACGACTTAATTGACGCGTTAACGTTGACATCATTATACGTCTGCTTTGTTCGGTCTATTTTGGAGTATGCATCCCCTGTTTGGTCACCCTCTTACTACTGTCATTCTGAGAGGATTGAACGAGTGTGAAGAAAATGCTAAACTTTTGCTAATTTCATTAATTGTGTTTGTGTTAGTGATATTACCTGGGCAAGACGGAAAATTCTCGAAAATTAGAGTTACACAACCTCAAGTATATGGGGTGTTAGTTGGGGACCATATCGATTAGAAAATATATTCAGATGCTCCCCATCCAGGGGAGGGGCAAGTTTATAAATTTTAGTATTATGACGAAATATAATAAACATCCTCAGGCTGACTGAGATATCCCTAGAGATCTAAACACAACTTCAGGTATATGGGGTGTTAGTTGGGGACCATATCAATTAGAAAATATATTCAGATGCTCTTCATCCATGGGAGGGGCAAGTTAATAAAATTTAGTATTATGACGAAATATAATAAACATCCTCAGGCTGACTGAAACATCCCTGCCCTGGATGGCGAGCACCTGAATAAATTTTCTAATTGATATGGTCCTCAACTAACACCCCATATACCTGAAGTCGTGTTTAGATCTCTAGGGATATCTCAGTCAGCCTGAGGTTTTCCCTTATATTCCGTCATAATACTAAATTTTATTACCTGCCCCTCCCCTGGATGGGGAGCATTTGAATAAATTTTCTAATTGATATGGTTCTAAACTAACACCCCATATACCTGAAGTTGTATATAGATCTCTAGCGATATCTCAGTCAGCCTGAGGATGTTTATTATATTTCATCGTAATACTAAATTTTAATAACTTGCCGCGCCCCTGGATGGGAATGTATAGAGTTCTAGGCATATCTCAGTTGATCTTACACTTCTTAATATATTTTTGGTTATAATACAAAATTCTATAAATTGATCTCATCCCTATAGATAAGGGTTTCCTCACTTTTTGTCTTACTAACGTGAGCCCCAACTAATAATTCATATTTCTCAGTTTGCATTTAGATCTCTATAGATATCTATTGTGGCCCTAAGAGCTTTCATTTTATTTGCTACCATTTCTAAAAATAGGAGTTCCCTGCCTTTGGAGCATGGTATTATTGTTTTAATTTTTCTATTATCCCACCCATTTTACCCTAGTAGTGTGGGTTATAATTTCTCTGGTTATCTCATTTAATTTTAATAATTCTTCCTTATGTAGTTCAGCGTGTAGTGTTTGTTACTAATCTGCCTCGGATACTAATTTTCTAGTTATTATTTTTTTACTTTTATTAACCGCAATATTCTTATTAGTGAATATTGATTAATGAAAAGGTAAATATGTATATTAAAATTTCTCTCGGGTTATTTTAAAGATAATTGCCAAATATTTAAAATAAAACTAATAAAAATACGTTAATTCCGCTTAATACAGGTATCATTTTGATATGCACCAACACATATAAACATTTAGCATAGATTTAGTACAAACTTCACACTGCTATACAAACACGTATTTTTTTTACTAGTAAAACTTTAGCAGTAACTTCACATGCATGAGGATTGAGAGTATCCAGAAACAGTTTATTTTATTCGCGCTATGACTTTACCATCCATGCGTGCTGTGGATTACGTTCTTCCACCTTATCAGAATCGATGTAATCTTTGAAACTGCAACGTCTAGTTAATCGCCAAGATGTAGTTTATATCATTCCCGGGTCGATTGTATCGAGTTACTAGTACGTACCAACTTGTATGCTCCCGAACGTCGAATGCGTCAACGCGATGGAGCTTTATTCATCGACCGAGCGGTAACGAACTACGGTCTTTCTGATCCAATTCCAAGGGTATCGCGGGCGTTTAACAAGGTCTATGAACCTTTTGACTATCACTTGTCGAGAGATTCATTCAAGGAAGCTTTATATAATCTTTTGTAGTCGTGCTTATGTTCCGTAACTTTTTACCAATTGAAGAAAAAATTCCTATAAGACCCACCAAACTAAGCTTACAGGAAAAAAAAATACAAAACTGCTACAAAAATTTTAAATTCTTTTCTATTTCCTATTCCCATAGGAAATCCAGAATCAACCCACTGCTATCTGGTCACTGGTGGCCAGTAATTATGTATAAAAGTTCAATTGCGACAGTAGTGTAATAGTAGTAGTAAAGCGTGGAACGCTCGTTGTGAGGGATCATCTATAAATATGTTCTTCCGATTAGAGAGTTGTGGATTCCCAGAGAACTTTAGAAATGACCTTTCTAAACCAAAGGGGATCTTATAGCTAAATCTGAATTACAATTAGAACTAATTCTGTTTTCTATACCATTTGCCATTGGGAAAGCAGCAATAAAAATTTATGTTTCGGGTTTACTTAGGCATGAATGATATAATAAGTAGTGACGTGGTACTACTTATCGTATCTAAGCGCAAGCCTGTCGCGCCAAGGACTCTTTAGAGAATAACTCAATGGGGTAGTCTCAGACCGCCTTATCTGACGTCTGGGTTTGTAGCTATTCTGATTTTGCCAGGATATCACTTTATTGCTTGGGATCGATTGCGGCCTATTCCTTGGTTCAGCATTGTAGAGTGCACTGATTCCCTTTGATAGCCGGTTTCAAAAAAGGAAATGTTACAAAAAGGTTAAATTAGCAGCTCAATATCATCAGTTGCGTGCGTAAATGCAGAAGGGAAACTTTCATATTTCAAAATTAAACTTTACGCCCAATCTGTGCTAATTATAGTCCCCACGGAGAAAAGAGCTGAGAAAATGGAACAGAAAATTTCAAATTTCGCCTCGAAGACGATACTCAAAAACCGATTTCTAGAGAAAACCAGAAACCATTTAAGCCCATCTTTAATATTTTGGAAAGATGACTAAATTGAGGAAATTTGTGCTTATCATAGAAATTTTATATACAAACTAGCTGACCCGGCGAACCTCGTCCCGCCCCAAATTACTTCGTCCGAGCAAATGGTTTTGTCCTTCATGAAAATTGATTTTGTTGAGAAAAAAAAATCAAACAACTCAACTCAATCCTCAATAAACGATTGAGTTGAGTGGACATTCTGAGTTTTTTTGGATTATATCTTTCAGTGGGGAGATGAATTCAAGTCAGGTGGAATTCAGAAGAATTCAATGTATTTATTTCAAATGGAATTAAATAGAATACATAGACGCAAAACAGTACAATGCATTGTGGGTAAACAATATTTTTCGTTTTGTTCTCCGGCGAGTAAATAAACAACGATGATGGTTTACCAACTTTCGAACACGTGACGTACAACTGACCATGAGGAAAATACGGGAATTCAAGATTTATTCCGCACACTTCCCACGATTGACCTTGCGATTTGTTAATCGTCATAGCGAACGCCAAGCGAACAGGGAGCTGAATGCGCTTAAAGTCGAACGGAATGTCAGTTGGAATCAGAACAATTCTCGGAATTGGAACATCCTCTCCTTTGAATTTGTCCTTGGTGATCGTCGCTTGAATCACATTGTTCAACAGTTTCATCACAGCCAATCGCGTCCCGCGTATTTCAGGCAAATCAAGCGCATTCAAAAACTTGGTCGTCTTGATTGATCACTCAATCAGCGGATTTGTAACAATGCATTTCCCCGCAGCGATTTGGTTTTTAATCAAGTAATCCCGACTGTCTACATCCTTGTTCTTCGCTGCCAACATCGCTCGTTTGCTGAGCCAATCGTGATTCATATAGTTTTGGAGGATGACCGGAAACACTTTCATGATAAGCTCTTCCTTCGACGTCGCCAACATGCAAAAATTCGATTGAAATGAAATCAATCCGATCGAAACATCAATAGGAATTTGACCATTGCCAAGCGCCAACAGTTGTTTGGAAAAGCAGCAGTTGATGAATCTTTCTGTAATGCGATTCTCATGTTCGTTGTCAACTGCAACTTCTTCACGTAGCGCCAACAACTCGATGATTTCAGGCATGCGTTGAGTTTCATCTGCAGCTGTCAATCTCGGAATGACAGGTATCTTTTGACGAAGATTGTCGGCCATCAGAATCATCGCTCCACTAAAACGTCTTGAGTCACTTCGTAAATCCTTCATTGTTCGATTGAACGCTTCCAATGATCGTTTGTGTGCCATTGTGCACCCGTCCCAGATGATGGTTTTGCATTCTTGTAATACCTTGGCGATCGCCGAGTTTTTGGCAATTGAGCACACTGGTTTGTCATTCGTGTGAATATTCATCGGCAACTTCAATGCAGAATGTGCCGTACGGGAGTTGTACAGCAATGTGGCTGCAATTCCCGATGATGCAACAGCTAACGCTATTTGAGATCTCGAGCAAATTGTGGCCAAAAGCTATGAAATCAGAAAGGTTTTGCCTGTTCCACCGGGAGCATCGAGAAAGAATATTCCGCCGTTTACTTCGTCAATGCGTCGTACACGTTCTTTTGCTGTGAATTCAAAAGTGGGACATTCGTTTGTACTATTTGGCTTAATGAATCTCGATCGCACACTTGCTCTCGTTGCAATTCACGATCAAATCCATCGTGCACCGAAAGAAATGGTGCTTTCGTCGTTCATTTCAAGCTCATAATTCAATATTGCAGTGCAAGCTCGATGCAAAATGTCGTCAGCCATCTCGGCTTTGTATATTTGTTCCACAATCCCAATGCGTTCGATGCATGACACGTCGCTGTAATGATCGTACGAATTTGATTTGAAGGCGCAGAAACAGTGGCATCGGCGAGTATTGAGTCCCAATGTGAGTCGAAATAGACACGTTGTCCATTCTAAAAGTGCACCCACAAATGTTGAACAGAGGGTTGACGTTCGTGTATTGCAAATGAGAAAATACGCGCTAAATCGGTTCATTGCAACTGACATAACGGCCCAATTGAAATTTTGGCACTTCGTCATTTGCATCCAGAGCAGCAATGTCGAACACTGCCAGGTCGCGAATGGTCCTTTGTTCACGTATTTGCAGACGTATTTGGATGCTTCAATTTCAATTTGGCGATTCCAAATCGATTAACTCCAATTTTAGAAACCATGTTTGAATTTCACAATTTTCTGAAATTTTTTAAGCTTTGCATCGACTTTTTACGCTTTACAGCGTCTAAAATCATCAAAACATGGAAAAAATTCAAAATTTCATAGAAAAAAAATCAATTTTCTTCCGGTTTTTTCAGAAGTTTTCGAGTTTTTTACTCGGATTTTCCAATTTTTCTCTTCTAAAACATCATCTGGATCGGATACGTGAGAAATCTCGTACAAAACATAATTTTTTCGATTTTCCGAATTTTCCGACTTTTCCTGGCAATTGTGAACACAACAAAAATACGTTAAGCCAAATCGGTTCAGCCGTTCTCAACTGATGCCCTTTTATACATTTTTGACACCATTTTTATACACAGTAAACCCCCCCCCCCCATAACACGGTAGATTGGGTCCGTGCTATAGGAAAACGCGAGAATGCTCGTACAACACGCTCGTATGTACCCCGTATGACGCGGTGTGTACAAATGTTTTACGTTTTATTTTGTTGTTCCCGCGTTATACGGGGGAAAAACGTGTTATACGAGGGACATGAAATCGCGTAATTTGACAACGCGTTATAAGAGTACCGTGCTATAGGGAGGTTTACTGTTTATAGATTGGGGAATTTGTGCTAATGAAACATTGACCCGATTGTATTTGACAACAAAAACCGTTGAATGAACGATTTTCTGACATAAAGTGTTCTAGAAACCAGTGAACTTGTCAATTCTGATTGCATATTCCTATCTTGCATGTTCATTGCCATCCGAATGATTTAGTGGCTGCATCTCTGCTATTCAATTATAAATGCAAAACAGTTAATTGGTGACATAGCAGCTCTAATTATAGTTAAGGTAAGAGAATTAGTAGAAATAGCGCACTCGAGGAAACCTTATTTACTCGAAAATTTGTGGAATAAGTGTAATTAAATGGATTGCGAACTATCATGCTTTCTAAAAGTAAAAGTTCAATTCAGAACAAATCCCAAAATTTGTTATCGTTGAGTCGAAGACATCTTAACAAGTACACAAAACTTTCATCGCAAACAGAATCTTAGAAATTCAGGGAAAATCAAATACAGTATAATGGCGGCATGGAAGCTCCGAGGAAAAATGTAGTGATTATGCCTGTACAGCAGTTCATTCACACAATAATGAAAAACCTTAATAAGAATGTAGTTAGAATGAAATCCACAGAGAAAGTAAACATTACTAAGATCAGCTGGAAAGGAACGATGCCAAGAATAATGTGGCTTAGTCTAGTGAACGCCATATGTTCCTATCGAAAGATCAAAAAACTAAATTTTTACTACAGAGCATTCAAATATGGCTTTATAAAACGAAATATTCTGGATAGTCAGCTTTCAGGTAAAATTAAAGTTCCAATAGAATATTAGAAGAGTACAAATGAATGAATCAGTCTCAGGGCACTAGAAAACGATAAGTGATTAGTTTGACTTGGAACTAAGCCATGTAAACTGAAGTGCAACAAATTGTAAAATCATGGCTCAGCCTAGTAAACGTCCGGACGTCCAAAATAAGCGCCCATACCAAAAAATTATTAATTCCATGCACACTTGCTTATTACTTACCTATAATCTTATTACCTATTAAAAAATCAAATTGTTTGTTTTATTATTTCATAAACACTAAATAGAGACTTAATTATTCCATTTCACTTGCCATTTAAAATTCCATTTTCGTCTCAATACAATTCAATACAACAGAATTGATCGATTTTATTAGGCGGCAGTAAGCAGTAATTGATCTTGTAATTTCCATTTTAATTTGGGCAATTTCAAAATGTTTTCGAAACACGATATGGATTCAAAGTGTAGTCGGTTTTGAATACCAATTTTAATAGTTTTAGGCGTAACAGACGGATTCTACACATAACTATAGCTATAAATAAAATTCATGAATACATTGAACATTTCTCAGACCTGAAATAATTTAATTAAATTCATTTACGGTTGCTAATATACTCGTATATTGTTAGGTAGTTTAATTTTTTATACATACATACGTTAGTACCAATAATAATTGTTCGTCCTACAATTGGTGAACGTTTCTTACCTAAAACGAAATAATAAAAAAAAAGTTTTGTTATACGATTTGTAACGTAAAATTCAGTGTGTCAAATTCTGCTGTAATAAGAAATAATTAAAATTTTCTAAATTTTTTAATGGTGACGCTGATCAGCCACAAAAATCGCGATCACATTCGTTCTTGCGTATATACACTCGAAATGATATACCTTCATTATATCTAAATTCTTAATTATAATCCCATCCTCTTTCATGAGATCATAATTTATATTTTTATGTGAACATGACAAAAATAAAATATAGATCAACATCAAATAACATATACGCAACAAAACACACACATATTAAAACTATCAACATCACATTTTTTTATCACTCTGGTACGAGATCGCGCGTACAACAAAAACACACAACGCGGTAATAACTTGATCGCATGTGTACAAATTAAAAACTGAATATCAAAACATTTGTCATCATGATCGTCCACAAAAAGTGTTTTTTTTTCCAAAGTGTCGTATTAGAACACGCCGTACACTGCAAACTCATGGTCAACTTGATCTTTAACGATCTTTAGGCAGTCAATTTTTTATGTTTTATGTGTCATTGTCATGTGTGTGAATTTATCTGCCTTTTTAATGTACGAATAGTCGGACATTTCTCGCATACGATAAAAATTTACATTTTATAGAGCAAAAATTATTAAATAGTCGTATCGCGTGATCGTGGGTGAGCAGCACCACAACTACGTTTTGTAAAATGTATGTTCGCCGTTTCGGTGATTTATGACTTCCGAATAGTTTTTGATAAGGAACAGAGCGGTTTCGATATGTGGCAATATTAATGATCTTGGTCGCATTTAATTTGATTTATTAACTGTTTTACCATGATATAATGATTACAAACCAGATTATTATGATCACAATCTTAAACAAACCTGGGATATAGGTATATAAGCCGCCATGGTTAAAAAAACGTTAAAACATTATTTAACATTAATTCCACCGCAGTATTCACCAGTGATGTAAAGGAATTGTTTATTTATTTTATTAGTTCAATTCGCAGAAAATCCGTACTCAGATGATTTATAACAAGTAATCCGAACAAGTCGAACCTCGCTCAGAATTCGACAGTTAATGCTAATTCGTAAACATGTCGTTCAGCTAGGAATTCGTCATATAGATTTTAAATTTTAAAATGATTCAAAACATTTTTTTCAACTTTCAGTACCATAAGCATTTTTTAATTTTATTTTTATTGTTTGGGAAGCCGAAAGGTGTTAATTTTTCAATTAAATTTAGGGAGATGTCCAGATGCATGTGAAATAATAATAATTTTTTTAGGTTGCTGTTTTAAAGAAGCAACTAGTGAAGATGAAAACCATTAGTAAGTGTCTATAGACATTTATGTCCTTATTAAGATAATCTGACCAAAATAAAATAATAATAAAAAAATAATAATAATTTTGGAGGAGAAGGAACATTTTTAAAATATCTGAAAGCACCTCACTCTTGGTTTTGGACCATACAGCACTACGGTTTTCGGTTTCACAGATGACTGGTATGTTTTAGTCGAGAAAAGAATTTGTCAACAAGCTGTTCAATTTATTTCACAATCTTTGTTTTGATCTCTTCATTTGGATTTCGACCGGAGGGATCATTTAATTTAATTTCATTGATACTCGGTCAAATTCCAATAACCGATGGGCTACCCAGATTAGGAAGGCCGATCATCCTTGCAAGGTTCTGTAAACTTTACAAAATTTGTGTGTGGGGCTCCTTCCTCTGGTTTATATATATCCCCTTGAGATTAACTTAATGTTTTACACTTGGGCTCCAAATTCAAGAACTTCGGTATAGGGAATTGTAGGATTTAAAATCTCCCATTTATTAACGAATTGTGATGAAATTTGGTTAGTAGAATTGGAAACTGGAAAGAACTGATGGCAACATAAATTCTAAAAATTACAGTGAAAATTTGAAACAATAAATTTTCCCCAAAAATTGGTAACTTGTGGTGGCCTTGCCGTGAAGCTGTCTGAGGCAAGTTGGCACTTGTGTCAGCTCTGTAACTTGCAGCTCCACAAGTGTTCGTTCTACCTCCACTTTGTAACCGCAAGGCGACTACCTCACTACGGTATTTCTGGTGTGCGTTACGCTAAGACACGGTGCAAACTGGGTCGGGTTAACGTTTGAATCGTACCGTGCTGATATCAACGTGCTCTGTGTACTAGGAATCTATGCATAGATGGGCGTTTCTTTCTCCGTTAATCGTGGGACAAAACATGGATGAAAGTAACAATAACACAAAAGAAGAGTCTGGCGTCATTAAAAACCTGATCTCTAAGGCATAGGTAATTAAGACGTACCGAAAAACGGGACTCAATCACGAACAAGTCTACTGGTTCCTCTAAAGCACTCTCTAGGTAAAAGAGCACAAACAAAGATGGTGCCTTTGTATCAACTTGCAAAAGCGGGAAAGTCTAAAAAGCTTCTGCAAAGCTCAATAAGATTCCGTTAGTGAAGAGAACGGCCACAGATATGGAAATGCTCTCCCGGGATAACAAGATTATTGAAATGAAGTAGGAGGGTTTGTCTGAAGGCCTCTTACCCAGAAGGCAGAGATCGCAGAAAGAATCACAGAAGAACAAAGAGAATTAGAATGCTGGAAACTGTAACTAGACCTTTCAATGATGTGCTAAATGAGTACTTAGTGCGGGTTGTCATTGGCAGAACCTACTAAGACTGATATATTTCATCCAGCAATTGTAAAAGTTATAGAAAAACTGAGCCGCCACTTCCCTAAAAAATTACGGAAAACCCTGGACCCACTCCGGCTTGTCGCGATGGAGAGTGAGACTGGAATCGAGTTAAGTTGGGAACTCGTGCAAAGGGCTGTAGAAAGTCCAGGTGAAACCAGGGGTCTAATTATTGAATTCGACGTTTATTTTTTGAAGGTTATCGTTTTCCTATAGTAGACAAACGAACGAAAAAGAAAAATGTATACAATTTTTACCATTCTTCTCTCTTTTGTTTCTACATAGGAAAATCGTCGGATAGCCGTCGAAAATGAACGTTGAATTCAATAGTTAGGCCCCTGTGATACTATTCTGGTAATTCCCCGGGAATAGGGAACTGGGGAAAGAATTTATATGTAATTTCTGTTCAAATATTTTTTTCCGGCATACTGAGGTAAAAAGCTAGTATTAAATTTTTTGAAAACAAAATTAAATTGTGAATAATTTTCCTTGCCAATTTAGATATGAAACATTTATTCCCAATTTATATTTACACTAAACTTTTCTCCTCAGTTGGCCGGGAAAAAAATTTGAACAGAAATTACATATAAATGCTTTCCTCAGTTCCCTATTCCCGAGGAATTAACAGAATAGAGCCAATGGCCTGGTGCTACAGACCTAGAGGTGGATGAGTTATTATCATATTAAATAGAGACTGCGCAGGTGAGAACTAATGGTTTAATTAGCTATGGTTTCGAGATGAACTAATGGTTTAATTAGCTATGGCGCAGCCCCATTCAAGTTTTATAAGAAAGATAAAGCTCACATATTGAGAGTACTGACACCGCGGTAGGGGCCCCAGCTGATAACCTGAACATCAAGGAAATGAGGAGATGTCCACTTTGATGGGATTACTTTTTCTCTGAAGGAATCACAGTCTCTGAAGGAATCGTGAGAGGAAGGCTCTGATGCAAGTGTGGAGGAGGTCAAATTCTTAGGAGCACATCCACTCAAGCAATGGATATTTTTTTTCATTTCACAAACCTAGGTATGCTTGTCAACTCCATCTCCATGAGGAACTGTAACAAGTCAGGACAGTAATCTATTCTAAGATACAGGAACATCCCAAATACTACCGACTATACCATCCCGTCATCACCTTTTGATCAGAAGTTTAGGACTGATATTTCCACAAGAGAGGACTGATTGAGAGAAGCATTTCTGAATACTTCAAGGTATTAATTTCTTCATTGATGGTTCAAAGAGGGGTGGGAAGGTTGGAAGTGGGGTTTTCTGTGAAGAATTAAATCAAATCTCTCTTTTCGTTTCCCGGATTACTGCAGTATTTTCCAGGTGATTTTGCAGGTCAACCTGGAACGCTTTCTTTTATACAAAAATCTATGTGATAGTGCTGCCTTTTTTGGCGAGTAGCATAAACTCGGGTAAATTTCCGTTTCTCCGTTTCATTTAACCGCGGTCTGTAAAGTTCCATTTCTCGACGTTTTGAGGGTCCCATATCCCAAAAATGAAAAACAGAATTTGCG
The DNA here is from genome assembly GCA_947310385.1 of Nephrotoma appendiculata. NCBI lineage: Eukaryota > Metazoa > Arthropoda > Insecta > Diptera > Tipulidae > Nephrotoma > Nephrotoma appendiculata. The sequence continues at coordinate 317,217,657 of OX371223.1, forward strand.
CATGCGTCTGAATCTCTGACATTCTGTATGGTTGGACGGATTAATGTCTCTACCGAAGATTTCTCAAAAACTACTCATGAGATTTGAATGTTTTCCCGCCAATCTTCTTTTATTTTTAATTCGGAAAACCGAAAAGATTATGGGCTCTCTACCTCAAGGAGTCGGGTATCTGCCACAGGAAATCACCCAAAGTATCACCAAATACTACGATATTACTTCACATTTTTGCCATATATTCGTGTAGTATACTGTTTGGAAGGTCTTGTATCGGACCATAATTTTGATACAACTTGAGTTAATTACTCCACCGTTTTGGCGCTGATAGCTAATTTTTCGTTCATTATAGAATATATACTGACTTCTATTGCTGAAAAAATCTAGAAGAATTTCGTACATTTTTCTGAACACCTTAATACGGTAGTTTTGACCGACCGTAGCAGCGGTGGCAGAAGTTATTTTCTGGTTCAGTGGTTGCTATCGCACACTTAGGCTAATTTTGGCCGATTGTGATACCTCTCATTCACGCCACATCATTAACCCATTCACTTACCACATTGCAAGCTCCATGTCAACCTGTACGTGGACGGTAGTTCGGCGCTGAATTCTACACACCATCAAAGGGTCTTAGTTGTATTTATTAACATCACCGATCGTAATTGATGGCGAAAATTCGATTTGCATCTGATGGGGTTCGAACCAAGTACCTCCCAGGCCAAGTGCCGAAGCTTTAACCTTTGCATCACTTATACGGTGCTGGCAGAAGTTAAAACTTTTATAATTCCTATGTATTTTGCAGCATATTATTTGAAAGATCTTAGAGAATGCAAGAATTTTTTAATGGAAATTTTTGATTTTAATTTTAAGTTAATTATCCAGGTACTGGTACAACGGTAATTATATTTTTAGAAACGTTTTTCTTCATATACATATATTTGTTACCAAATTTTAAGCAAGTCAGAACTGTTATAAATTGTTAAAACTGGCCTAATTTTCAAAATCAATGATAAGCATTATTGTTTTTGAAAATCAAACCAGTTTCATGTTTTCCTGAGTGATTTTGTGATCAATTTTCTTACTGAAAATTTGCGATGTTTCCCAATTTGGAGCGAAATTTTCAGGTTTGTCCCTAAACCGAGTTTCTTGACTTTATTGAGATCAAGTGATTTGAGAATTAGATTTCCGCTATCTTATACAGCATGTAACACATCAAGATAATACCAAAGGATCGTACAAGCTTACAAAACCTTGAACGATGCTCGTCCCTCGTAATTTGGCAAAATAATAATTAGTTATTAAATTAAATTAAATTAAATCATTAGCTCACCGATCCAGTCGAAACACAAATGAAGAAATAAACACAAAAAGTGTTAGATAAAAATTTCAAATTTGTCGCAATTTGCACGCAAACGTTCCTTCAAGAATATATCTATCAATTTCTAATTTTCAAAGTGTCAAATGCTGCCGCTCATTTCAGAAATTTTAAAATTTCTCTTACTTGAGGTTGTCACTTTGGAGATCAATAAATTGGTTTGAGAATTTAGGGAACACTTGTAAGATTTTAACAACATTTGTAAGCTGGAAATTTTTTTCGCCAAAAAGTACGACTGTATTTAAAATTACTGCTGAGAAATTATTTGTTTGTGATAGTGCTGCCTCCTGTGGCTGGCAAGTACCGTAACTTCTTATTTTCCTCTGGTAAATTTCCACTATCTTATACAGAATATGTATTACGCAAACAATCAATATGTTAAGGCATAAACTACCATTTTGTTACAGTTAATAATCCTCATATCTTGTGAATTGATGTTGTTAAGTCAAGATTTAAGGCACAATATTTCAATTTTATGAGCCAGTTTTCAAGATTTTGTATTAGAATTGTGAACCAAATTCTGCCAACCGTTAAATTGTGGTGATCGCTACCTTTGAGAAGTTTTGAAAACTGGCATGCGATTCTAAGGAATTAAACATACAGAGTACTGTGAGTAGCGTGTCCCTATAATTAGTACAAATCTTCTGTGAAAATTTGAAATATTTATAAAAAATTTATTACAAAACACTTAACTATGAATGTAACGAAAGCGATACTAAAATAGTATGCTTGACCTTCCTCATCCTGATTATTTATTGGTTAGCTGGACAGCTTATAATAGAATATTGATGTCTAGTACAATAAAAGCATAATTTCTGTACCATTTCAATATGAGATCATTTCTACCGATAATAAATATTGAAGTAACATAATTGCAGCTTAACAGCAGATATGCGGGTTTTGTGTAACATACTAATTCCCTTAACCTCAACTCTAATATCAATTACCAATGTTATAGTAGGATTATCACTTTATTAATTTATAATTGATCAGACATCTGATACTTTGAATGTTTTGGTGAAAGGGACTGTGACTCATCGATGATGCTTCATGGATGCAAAAGCTACTCATATACATATATTTCATGATCATTTAACATTATCAAGTAGTTTGAATACCGCATTTATACAATGCTGAAACTACCTGTGCTTGCCCTTAGAAATTAGGCACACTCAGTGCGGGTCGGAGCTAGTCCTCTAATTATAGTCCTACATAAATGGTTTAATAAAATGAGAAGGGATAGGTTTAATTATTTTTTAACTTCGGTTTGTTTTATTCAAAATTCACTCAATGTTAGAATTTTCTCTTCCCAGCTGGATCGGATGCAGCAAATTGAGTTGTTCTTTGGCACTTAACATCATTTGGCTATCGCTATCAACAGTATTTCTATAATGGCACTGTATAATGATGAACGCCAAACATGTTCACTGCTGTAGTTGATGCCCTTACTTTCCGTTTGTAATTTCTATTTGACTCACCAAACGCTTCAATATCTGAGTTGAGTTACGAATTTCGATTTGCTCAAATTTATTTTCCGGGTCCAGATCCCTACTACCTGTTTGAATGAATGTATCACTCTTGAAGGAAACTATGTTGATGGATAACGTCAAATTTTGCAATAAAAATGTTTTTTTAGTAGTTAATCTAGGGCCTTATTGACCGACGAGTTACTTCTATTTGACAAACTATAACATTTATTTATTTGACAACTTTGTTCTGCAGTTATTCTGTTTAGATTATGCTTTACGGACTTAGCGCCGTTTATCAATGACTTTGAGGTTGTTGAACACCTTGACAAGCTGTTGCACCAGCATTTCGGATAGTGTGTTAATGTTGCAGTTAGATCGTCCTCCATAAATTCTGAAATGCACTATAAAGTTTGAGCCAAGGTTGGTTTAGAGGTCCGATCAATGATCTCGACGTGCTGCTAAAGTTTTAAACGACGCTACAAAAGCTTCGGATAATCAATTGCTTACTACTTCTAACTTTCTAAGTGAACGGCTTTAATTTCAAAACATTGATAACACTGCTAAATAATCTTTATAGCTTTTGTTACCTCGACTTGCTAAATACCGCAGGTCTAGTTGGAGTTACTCTTGCTGTTGGAAGATTCTCCATCAATTGTATCAGAGTCCATGATTGTTGTTTATAGCAAATTACACTTGTATTGATTAAAGTTTTTAAATAATGACTCTTTATTATTTAATACTTTTGGCGGGTGAAAACTTGCGTGTGTCTAGTCTATCAGAAGGGTCCCACACATATAATTTTGGCATTAAACAGCCTTTCATTCATACGAAGTAAGCGGCCGTTGACTATTTTTGATTATGCGTGTACGAATGTTTAGTTCCGTCACTTTTCCAAGCTATTTGGCGAATGCTCCAAACAAATGTTCGCTGGTTGTCAGATAGCTTGGTGATAATTTAGCTGTTTTTATACTTTGGTAAAATTAGGAAAGAATGCAATACTCCTTACTCTTTTTTTAAACGATGAAACTGCTCTATCAATTTCAATATGATGTTTCCATATTTGTTTGTAGTAGTGAATGCGTATACTTCATTTCTTGACTCTTCTGTGGTTTCTTCAATTAGTGCTTGTTGCGCTTATTCAAAATAGTCTCTCAGCCACCTTGATCCATTCCACCAAGATGTACAAGCTGGTAGGATTGAAACCTCTCAACGCATTCTCTTAATTGTACGTTTCGCTCTAAATGTAAATGTTTTAATATTCGGTTCTTGTAACGGTTGTTTGGGGTTCCTGTTAGTTTTGATAGTAGTACAGAATTTGGCACATAATTTAAATCTAGGGATTGTTAATTTGGATTTTAACGACTTTTATTGTAGAAGTGGCTAAAATTATTTTATTTTAGTTGGTTGTAATATTAGATTTGAAGTAAATTACTGCTGCAAATGCGTCTTTTGATGTATAACAGAACCCGTGTAGTTCGCTAGTGTTGTCTGTATTGGGACTTAACCATCTTTGTAACTTTACTTTTTCCAATGTTTGCAATCAGGAAGCATATCAAATCCATTTTATTTCCTATTCAGTGGGTAGTCGTGTGTCCCAATCTAGGTCTGACTAGACCAAATAGTTGTAAAATTGGAAAATGAAATAATTGGAAATTGAGAAGTATCTTCTGCAAGATTCCATAAGATACCAAGAGTTTTGATAGTTTCGCTAAATTCGATTGAGTGGTAAAAAAGCTTTCACTTTTTTTAGTCTTATAGTCACGGATCCCGAATGTTTCGTTTATTTTGGATTATCAATGTAATTATGAGTAGATCAACGTTTAGTTTGCTTTAATATGTCACCTCGTTTGCCTGTAATCCAGGTTCGAAACACAATGTGGCTGAATTTCAAAATACGAAACTTCCAGTAACCACTGTTTTTGTTTGAATATTCCTGAGAAATTACTCCATTTCATGTAGTCTCTATAAAATGTGGGTATCTAGTTTTTTTCTAATGTTATACCATTGGTAGCTGATGTTTCTCCTATCGCAGTGCTCATTTGAACGGATGCGTACTCTTCTTTTAATGCACCATAATCCCTTCTTGCGAAGTACCCTAGTCTCTCATTGACATCGTCTGAGGCTTCGGCATAAAGTTCTTCGTGCCTAGCTGCTATTTCCTTCTATAATTCAATTTTAAAACCTTATCTTTGTATAGCAAGTAGTTGCGCGTACTGTTATTGCTTTGATCAGTATTTTGGTTTTATTAGACTTGTCTCTCTCTCTGGGGTATGAAATACCGGGTACATGGTCGTAGTGTCAGTTGTGGCTCATTATGTGGTTTATTCATGATTTTTGTTTATATTGGTGGAACAAGCTTGTATATTTGTTAATCCGTTTTTGCGAACTCTGGTGTATAGAGCTTTCAGGTGTTCTATCCCTTTATCAACCAAGAAAACAAAAAAATTGACTCAGTTTTAGTCCAACCCACACAAATGTGTGAGTAAAAAACCATAGTATGTAATGGCGTTGTTGATAAAAAATTTCGCTTTATTTGAAGTAAAACCAACACAATTGTGTGTATAGATATAGTGTTTTTTTTCGGACGAAAATAAGTTAAAAAGGAATTCACAAATGTGTAAGTTGGTTCAAAAAACATACAAAACTAAATTTTTAGGATGGTACTTTTGCCCTACCCGCACAATTGTGTTAGTAAATCACTAAAGGGCTATCTGTGTTTCCGAATACCTCTTCGTCTTGTGAGTTGGTGTATCTTTGAATTCTCGGATTGAGTTATTTTTCTGTTAATGTCCTGTAACCAAGTAGGGGTCATTCATTATGGCCGGTTGTTTTGTGTCTGATGATTGATGACACTGGATTTTACTGGTTACGAGACCCGACGGAGATTTGATCAACTGTTTAGCATTAAAGTATCAAACTACCACGGTTCAGAGCTACGTAGTCCACTATACGTTCGTTGAGCAGCGCTGATTTAAACATTTTATAGATCTTAAAAAAAAACCTTATTAAGTATATTTGACTATTTGTACATTAAACAATTTAATATCACACTACGCGTGTCTTTATAAATTTTTCAAGACGTCCATGTAGGTCTCCATTTCTTTAATTCAAACAATGACACGCATCGTCGTGTTGAAATTTTACATTCAATCTTTCGTTTACTTACTCGTTTATTGTGATGTGTACTTAGTTAATATTATCTTATGCGTAATTAGATAATGACGTTTATGAGCTTATTTGACAATGTACACTGTTACTAACGTTAAATTATTATCATCTTATCGCATACAAGATTATAAGAGGTTATGATAATTATATAGAGATTTCACTAACCACTTCATACCGCCTTTCATATCCACTTGATCTCAATAAGGATATAATTTTAACATCAAACTTGTATTAAGTCATTATAATTTTCTTGAAGAAGCGGAAACTGTGTCTTGTTCATCTTAATTCAACCGCAGTAATTCATTTTCATTTTTACAAACTTTAATTATGATATATAAGATGAGAAACGACCGTAATTACACGGCAAATACTTGTTGTTGTTTAAAAAGTAAACTTACGTTACATGTTTACTCAGCAAATGGTTGTATTATTATGGCTGCAGGTAGTTAAAGTTCGGGTGGTAAGATTAACTTTATTTACATAAATTATATATGCACATATATGTATCTAGATATATAGATCCGAAAGTACAGAGACACAAAACAAATTCGTGATGCATGAAATTTTCTATTTATAGACGTAGTAAATGCACCGTAATTACGTCAAGATAATTACATCAAGATAACATTTGCAAAGTACATACGGATAGCCAGCGAAACACACGCCGCTATAATTTAAGCATTTCCCCATAAAAAATTTCGGTTCAACGATCTTAAAATAGTAAGATGCATCTCGTTTAATGATACAATGATCATCGTAGCCATATACTAATCAAGACCAACATTCCTATAAACACACATCAGAATGTTATCTTATCGAAATTTATAATAAAACAGAAATAAATTTAAGATAAAACAAAAAATGTTTTTTTTCAGATATTCAGTCGATATTTTCATCTATTTTATTTCAACGGGGAAATAATAAATTTAAACTTAGAAAACCGAAAATTAATTTTAATATAATTTACCAAAAACCATATAAAACGCATTCCGAAATGGGTACAAGTGTAGAAAGATATTACGTTATTAACTCGTATACTTTATGGATAAAATTCTTACATTTTTTTATTTCTTCGGTATACGAGTGAATTGTATTTCGTTACGCAATCTTTTATCCAACTTTAGTTTACTATTTTCTTCCATTTATCTCCAATTTAGGAACATAGGGTGTCTACTTCGCTGGATCATCTAACTCGGTTAGGTGTTATTATTTTGATATCACCCGCGACTTGTCGGATTGTTCCGCTTCTGCTATATAGGATCGTTCGTTTCCACGTTACAGCTGGTCGTCCAACTTTCCTTTTCTCTTGTAAGTTTCACTCAAGAAATGTTTCAGTTACGTCGTGTGGTTACGCGGTTATTCAGTTACGTCGTTCTTCAGTATGTATGACCAATCCAGCTTGATTCGACTAATCGTAGACAACGTCGATAACCAATTCTAATTCCGCCAGAAGTGATTGAATGATCAACGCATATTTTTAGCTTATGTTAAGATATTTCCAAGTATAATGTATGCTGTGTACCGCATACCGTTCTTTTCGTTAATACTAGCTATGTTTCGTGGAATAACACAAAGACGCTTACTAGATTTCAAATCAAAATTTGTGAACTGAAACAAAATTTGGATCTAGTTTTTCATATAAAGTTTGAACTGATCCGGATCAATGAGTATCATGAAACACCAAAATATTCATGATATATACATCAAAACTTCAAACTTAGTTCAGACTTGTCAATAGCCGATTAAAAGTATTACCGAAATTAAAATCTTAATTAAGTTAGCAAATTTTAATTGAACCCCAGACACGATTTGTTTTGCGCCATTCTTGAAGGTCTAGTATAAACCTACCAATAGTTTTGTTAGTCGAAAGTTAGACAAAAAAATTGGCGTGACACACAGTCTAAATGACTTACTATTCTAATTAGTCGTTATTAGCTACTAGCTTTTCTAGTTCCTAATAATTCCTCCAGGAAATGGATGCTAAATAAATTTTTTTATTTGTGGATGAATTTTAAGTGTGTTCATCATACTGATCTTTGTCACGAGGATGTTGTCCAGGTTGACCATGTATACTCACTATAATGAACGTTTAACGACGATAGTTGTAAAATTTTGTTCTTTTACGCCCAATGAGAGTTAGTTTAGGCCAGTGCATGAGTCGGTGCATGACTAATAAATTATACCAACGTCGCTACTAACGTGTCATTTTACCATACTAACTAATAATTTACGTGTTTTAGTGCCAAATTTAAAACTTATTTTGCCCATTAGATAATAAGATGATTATCTTATAGCTAGTCAGCAAGTTTGTCAGACTAACTTAGGTTGTTGACGTTGTTTACATTGTCGATGTCAGAAACGCATAAAATTGATATGCACGAACATCTCTAGCTTATTGCTTGTCTTTTGTGTATATCCTTCCAGGTTTCGCAGCCGCACTCATATTGAATTCACAGAAGAACTGTACATTCTTGCTTGGCTTTTCGGGATAGAACAGATGTGTTCCAAACGTTGCGTAACCTTTACCTCTTCCTTCCTTTATTGGTGTGTTTAACTACATCGTCTTATTTACCTGATATTTATTTTAAGGCAAACCTCTTTAGCCAGATCTAATAGCTTTCGAAGGGCCGAATGTCGAAGGGCCGAATGGGTCGAAGGGCCGAATGTGTCGAAGGGCCGATTTTTTTTTTGATTTTTTTTTTGTTTTTAGAAATATATTTTTTTTATTTAATTTAATTATTTTTTTTATTTGGCGCATGACAAAAATTTTCTTTCACCAAAATGTATCGCTAAACGGATACGTGGAATTTCATAACTATTCAAAGAAAAAAATATTAAAATACATAAATTCACTTATGTTTAATAAAAAAAAAATTATAAAATATTCTATAAAAAAAATCAAAAAATCTTAAAATATTTTATTTTGTTATAAAACAACAAATTTAAAAAATTATATTTCTAAAAACAAAGAAAAATTCGGCCCTTCGACCCATTCGGCCCTTCGACATTCGGCCCTTCGACACATTCGGCCCTTCGACACATTCGGCCCTTCGACATTCGGCCCTTCGACATTCGGCCCTTCGACATTCGGCCCTTCGACATTCGGCCCTTCGACATTCGGCCCTTTGTACCTATTCCGTTGGGAGACGGGCTATCTGTCTCATGGCACTATCTAATACTACTAGGAACAGAAGTGGCGAAAGTAAGCATCCTTGTTTTACTCTTTAGCTGTTACAGTACTCACTTTGTTTGTATTGTACTCGATTATATGTTTCCCCATATTGCATTGCCAACTTCATTTTGGTATGATGCCGCCTTGGTCTTTCTTAGTTTTGAATTGATTATCGGTGAAATTCGATCCAGGATGATCACTACTAATATCTGAATGCTTGTGGCGATGTGAGATATACACCAACAATTTTTTCTAGATTTTTTTTTTCAAATCACCTTTCCGGTATTCCTTACTTCTGTTATTAAGAGTAAAGCTCTTGCAGTTGTGGATATGACTCCTTTGAATATTTTATACTGCTAAAGTACTAACTTCCCGGTCCGATGTAGATGGCTGTTGATGTTGAAGCTTTAACCGAAATCCTCCTTCTATTTATTTAATTGTGCTCCATCTGTTGTTAAAATTTGACCAGATGCATCCTGTAGTGGATAAATTATTTAAAATAATTTTCCGTACAAACGATATTTAAAAAAAAATTCAATAGTTGACCAATTGACCTTGCGCTATATTATTCGACGGCAGTGTACGGCTTTGGGCATATACGCATATGTTCGAAATCGTTACTCGCAGCGCTCGAGCGCCGAGCATACAACACTACGAATGACAGAAGTAAAATTAAAATAAAAAGGCATTACGATTTTTTCCTTTCACCCTTCACGCGAGTTCTTAGCCTTGGCGATGATATTAGTGATTCAAATAATTTTGTGATTTATATTGTCCAGTATTGATATGCAATAAGTGAATATCAGTTTTATTATTATTATAATGAATATACAACACCGATAAGTGGTGACCCTGCTATAGGTTACGTAGGTAATAAATGCACAAAAATTAATAAAAAAAATTTACGAGCAGGTGACCGCACTATGTGCGAGGCAGTGAAGTCGCAAAGTACCAGAACGGCAGTCAAAGGATGAACGATAATGATACCAACAAAATGGTTGATGAAGACGTTTAATCCAATTCGAAATGTAAATTTGAAAGACAAATACCGCTGCTGGTATCGGTAACATGACGTTCAATGTTAGCGGTACTGGCAGCGGTGAAGGTCAAACTTTTAAAACGAACCAGGTGAGCGATGCCTGAAAGCATTCTTAAGCGGACAGGACATCGGAGATCGACGGGCATCAGAAACACTGCATTATATTACAAACCTTATCTGCACGAATTCAGTCTCAAAATAATACGTTCACTAAGGCCGCGCGAGATGCTGGATTGAATCCGAATAGCTATCGCTGATCAGCCTGTTATACTGTTACATTGGATACGCTTGGTGGTATAGCTGATAAGATGTACGAAATCATCAAAAGAGAAAAAGGAAGTGTAAAAGCCATCGGGCACCAATATTGCCGAGCCAGGACAAGCACGTTTACACGACAGCGATCGCCATCAAGTTGGTTGATGGTTGAACCAATTTTCAAGGTTGCCGATTTTCACGTTCACAATTACGATCACGTAGTAAATCTAGACCCAAACACGAACGTGATATACTAGCGTCGAGATACCAGGCGCATGTTGGAATCACGAGATCATTAGAAACCAGCAAAGATGTCATCCACCTTGTAAATACAGCACATCATCGTCCTCCCAAACAATTACAAAAAATGACGAAGTGAACGGTCGCGTCGGCATGAATAATGCAATAACAAATGTTACAGGCTGGCTACTGCCAACCTGCAGATATTCACTAAGCGCATGCAGAGGCCTCCACGGTGATTTTTGCCGGCTACGTTCTCAGGGAGAAGTGCTAAGGTCGTGGGGTTTGAGGCTTGCATGACGCTCCTGGCTTACACCGTGATCATACAGAGAGTTAGGGGGACGCAAATAATAATAAAAACCGAGTTCCGCCGAAATTCGTCGGCCGGAACCTGAGGAACGAACAGCAGATAATCAAATAATAAATAGATAAAAAAAATGATAACGGAAGAGGTGCCTTGGTGCGCGCATCCATCCGAATTCAAACGGGGCCGAGCCCTGGTTACGGAATTGGATGCGGGCACCAAGGGACCGCAAACACTAAACCGACACAGAGGGAGTCTCCGCTCCCATCATACCATATCCGGAAAAATTAATATTTCATTTTATTTATTTTATATATTTTTTTTTTTAAAAGAAAACAAGAAAACACAACTTCCCGCAAAAAAAAAGAAAGGGAGAGATCGAGAGAGAAGCGAGAGAGAGAGCAATGCGTACCGAGCGCGCGACACGCAACCGCTGTGCGGCGTTCGATTAAAAAATATAAAAATTTAAATTTAATAAAAATTTAAGAAAAATAATGAAAATCAAAAATTAAAAATAAAAAAATTTCAAATAAAAAAAATTAAGTGTGCTTTAGACCACACTACTGAAGTAAAACTTCTAATATATATTTAATATTTATAATATAATATAGAAAAATTATAATATTGGAAAAAAAATTGGTCACCCTTTGCTTTCTCGAGTGTCACCTAGCCGTTTATGTCTAATGCCACAAGAGGTAACCTTGTAACTTGGTAACCTTTTCAAGGCCAACTAGTCGTAATAGACAATGTTTATGTATGTGTCACAAAATGGACAAAAAAACCATTTTTGAAATCTCTTCGCATAGTAAAAAATGGCCTTGAAATATTTTTTATTTCATTTATGTATAACCACAGTACATCATGTGGTTTCATCGAAAATATGTTTAAGTCGCATTAAAACCTGTATCATAGGCAATCGGGGAAAGAAACGAAGAAAGAATCGGGTTCTGTGATACCTCGTGTGAAATGGAGCTATAATATAGAAAAAATACATATATAAAATATATCACACGGACGAATTTTTTTTGGTCACCCTGTGCGTTCTGGAGTGAGTAAGTTAGTGAGTGACATAGATGTTATAATATAGAAAAAAAAATTTTTTTGATCACCCTGTGCGTTCTCGAGTGAGTCAGTCAGTGACATAGAAGTCTATATTATGACTTTCCAATTTTCCTGTTTTTCAATTTTCCAATTTACAAATTTTCCAATTTTCCAATTTACCAACTTTCAAAATTTCCTATTTTCATATTTTTTATTTTCCTATTTTGCAATTTTGCAATTTTTCAAATTTTCAATTTTCCAATTTTTCAATTGTCCAATTTTCCAATTTTCGAATTTTCGAATTTTTCAATTTTCCAATTTTCCAATTTACCAGTTTTCCAATTTACCAATTTTCCAATTTTCATATTTTCATATCATCATATTTTCATATTTTCATTTTTTTCTCGAGTGAGTCAGTCAGTGACATAGAAGTCTATATTATGACTTTCCAATTTTCCTGTTTTTCAATTTTCCAATTTACAAATTTTCCAATTTTTCAATTTACCAACTTTCAAAATTTCCTATTTTCATATTTTTTATTTTCCTATTTTGCAATTTTGCAATTTTTCAATTTTTAAATTTTTAAATTTTTCAATTTTTCAATTTTCCAATTTTCCAATTGTCCAATTTTCCAATTTTCGAATTTTCCAATTTTTCAATTTTCCAATTTACAAATTTACCAGTTTTCCAATTTACCAATTTTCCAATTTTCATATTTTCATATCATCATATTTTCATATTTTCATATTTTCATATTTTCATATTTTCATATTTTCATATTTTCATATTTTCATATTTTCATATTTTCATATTTTCATATTTTCATATTTTCATATTTTTATATTTTCATATTTTCATATTTTCATATTTTCATATTTTCATATTTTCATATTTTCATATTTTCATATTTTCATATTTTCATATTTTCATATTTTCATATTTTCATATTTTCATATTTTCATATTTTCATATTTTCATATTTTCATATTTTCATATTTTCATATTTTCATATTTTCATATTTTCATATTTTCATATTTTCATATTTTCATATTTTCATATTTTCATATTTTCATATTTTCATATTTTCATATTTTCATATTTTCATATTTTCATATTTTCATATTTTCATATTTTCATATTTTCATATTTTCCATTTACCTGTTTTCCAATTTTCTAATTTTCCAATTTTAAGATTTTCCAATTTACAAATTTTCAAATTTTCCAATTTTGCAAATTTCGAAATTTCCAATTTTCCAATTTTTCCAATTTTCCATTTACCAATTTTCTTATTATCCCATTTTTTTAACCAATGATTAAAATAAAATGGTATCAACTAATGTTCCACCTAGGGATTTATGAATTGTCATGGCACATCCTGATACTAAAGGAAAATGATTTCGTTTTGCGTCTATTGTTTCGTTCGCCTCGTTCGATTACACTTTTCGTAACGCATTTGCCAGCTTAGTCCCCAAGTCAAGCGTGCCTAAAGAAGTTTTACTTCAAAAATTTGTACCTTAATTATATCAATAAAATAAGTTGCGGCCTTGAGCGGCCGTCATGCTACAGGTGGCCTTGCCCCACCCGGACCGTTGCGGTGCCTTTCACCGATACCAATAAAAACGAGGTGCCGGTTGGCAACCCGTTACGTTGCGGGGCCTTTCCCCGATACCAAAAAATATGAAACGAGGTGCCGGTTGGCCACCCGTTACGTTGCGGGGCCTTTCTCCGATACCAAAAAATATGAAACGAGGTGCCGGTTGGCAACCCGTTACGTTGCGGGGCCTTTCCCCGATACCAAAAAATATGAAACGAGGTGCCGGTTGGCAACCCGTTTATAAGGCTGGCCTCAACTGGCCGAAGGAACCGCTGGGCGTTGGCTAGCCTTTATTATAACAATTTACCGTTGGGCGTTTACCCGCCTTGAACAGTAGTAGCCTCACCCGTAAAATTATTTGATTTGTGCGTTGTCCAGCCGCAATAATATTAGGCGTTGCCTCGCCTCATCTGTACCCCCACGAAATAACCTCACCCGGCAACCCGTTGGTTATCAATTGCAGGACGTAAATAATGTGGATGGCGAGGTAGCGCCGTTTAAAAAAAAAAAAAACGAAAAAACCTGAAGGTCCGTGTATCCGGCACTCGTTGAACTCGTCAGCCCACGTTAAATTTGTTACCTCGTTGACCAAGTTGGCGAACCGATGTTTCGTATAAATCCCGGACCGTTGTTGCGTATATTCGATATATTTGCCCGATTAGAATTTTTAAATTTCAACACCTTTTGTTTGGTTTAACAAAAACAAAATTAAACTGAGCCGATGTATACAAAATGGCAGTCTGTTTATCACTCAAACCCAAATCTTTTTTTCAAAATTAAAATTTTTTTTTATAAGAACCAAAACCAAATTTCTACTTTCCTTATTCCTTTTATTTATTTTTTAATATCGGTCAGTAGTCACATAATTTCTCTACATTTACACTCATCCAAAACACATCGAATGTTCACCACTCGATTCTTTCAAAAATCACAAAAATTTTTTTTTCTTAACTTGAAAATTTAAACTTGACTTTTATAAAACTCGACAGACTTTTTTTGTTTAACAATATAACTCCAAAAAAAAAGAAAAATCCAAACCAAATAGAACTCGAGCGTTCTTTATCAAAATCAAAACTCGAATAATCAAAAGCAAAAAAAATTCGAGCGCCGCACAACTCGTAAAACGTTCTAGAAGAAATTAATCTCTCTTCTCTGTCTCTCCTTTATATCAAATTTTCGTTGGTATAAAAGAGAGACATATAAGAAAAAAACATTTTTTCCAAAACGTTTTACTTTGCACACACTCGATGCGCATTGTTCTCTCTTTCCCCTATTCTTTCTCACCTCTGCGCCACCAACCGATGGGGCACAAAACCAAACGTCGAGAGTGCGTTCAGCACACATCTGAGGTGAATAAAAACCCAAGAAATGATGGTTGCGACCAACACCGTCGTAACACAAATATAAGCCGACGACTTCACATACATGACAACATGAATCACTTGTCTTTTCTAATAGATACGCGAGTTGATATTTCGAAGCTCCCTACCAGATATTTTTGTACGTTACATTTTTTGAATTTAAATTCGAAAGGTCTAGTTTTATTGTATCAATGATACAATCGAATTTCAGCATATGGTGTAATTATGGATTTGCCGCTCGCCCATCGGCATCTCCCGTCTTTTACCGAATTCAGTTGGTAAAAAAAAGATCTTGATTGGAGACCGTGTGGAGATTATCAGCGAATTAATTCGGTTACGGTATTGGATCGTTACACTCGATAGGCCATACTTAATCTTCCCAAATATTGATCTCATCAGAGCATATCATTTAACATCCGTCGCACCCGAATATGTACACAAAACGGCAATCACGACCATATCTGGTCTTCGAATTTACACGTATGCTATTGGGCCAAAGAAATTCCACATAAACGTTTTATTAACAAAGTCGTTCGAGACCTAAACTTCGTTTTCACGTACATCGACGACTCTGCTATAAAGAAGCCCAAGAAGCCCAAAAACTTCTCTTGGCATGACGAATGCCAAATCGCATTTAAAATTAAAAACTGGGTTAAATCGCGTTACTGCTCTTGAGATTCTGCTCAAATGCAAAAAGGAAATATTCTGCATTTTGACAGGGAATACCTTGCGATATATATGTGAAACATATTTCATCGAAGGTCTGGACTGTACCATTTACACCAACCATAAGCCTTTAACTAGAGCAGGGCATTTGGATTACATTAGTAAATTTACCACGGATATGTGACATGTGAACGATAAAGACAAACAGCACAACAGCACGAACAAATGACAATCCTATCAGTTGAAGTGAATTTCGACTCCTACACAATAACACAGGTACGACAAGCAGAATTTCAGAATTTACTTTCTGGTTCCGAATGTCGCACTTACTAGAGATTTTTATCTGGCTTTCTAATCTATTGCGAAACATCAGCCGTCGACAAAAAATCTTCCATACTTTACACAACCTTTCAAATCCTGGAATCCGCGCAACTTGTAAATTAATTGCTGCTCGATACTTCTTGCCTAGTTTAAAGAAAGACGTGAACCATGGACACAATCTTATATAGCCTGCCAATTCGATCAAAAGTTCAATGGCATACTGAGGGCCGCGACTGGACGATACGAAGTTCCACCGGGTCCATTCGAATATATTCATTTGGATAAAGTAAGCCCACTTCCACCATAAAATGGATCTATACTTTTCTCTGAACCTGCATACCGACCGATTCACCCGATGGGACCCGATGCACTGATATGTCAGAACAAACCATTGCCAAAACAATAATCTATAATTACGTATCGACGTTCCACCCAATATTACAACCGACCAAGCAAAGCAGATTTGGTCAAACTGTTCGCCGAATTAAAGAAACTTCTTAACACATATCGAATATGCTCGAAAACATATCATCCATCCACAAGGGAATGGCATATTCGAACGATTTCTTTGATAGCTTAATGTTGCGCTCAGGGCTCGAGTTGGTACAACACATTGGAGATCAAAAATTTCAATCTTTACTAGGAACTTGAGCAACGGTTAAAGTATTAGGTGTGCAAGTAGAAACTCAGCTCTGAAGTTGATTGCGTTAGAATATATTTGAACGTATCCGAATCATAAGTTTCAGACACTTACAAGCTGTCGTTCTGTGTGCATCATTTTTAAGAGAGTAGGCCATATATATATCCCTTTTTCAACCAAGAAAACAAAAAAATTGGCTCAGTTTTAGTCCAACCCACACAAATGTGTGAGTAAAAAACCATAGTATGTAATGGCGTTGTTGATAAAAAATTTCGCTTGATTTGAAGTAAAACCAACACAATTGTGTGTATAGATATAGTGTTTTTTTCGGACGAAATTACGTTAAAAAGGAGTTCACAAATGTGTAAGTTGGTTCAAAAACATACAAAACTAAATTTTTGACATGGTACTTTTGCCCTACCCGCACAATTGTGTTAGTAAATCACTAAAGGGATATACTCGTTGGAAAGGGGGATTCAAGTACTAAAAAATATTTTTTCCTTGTTTTGATTGATCGATTCAATTGTGTTATAGAGTATTAAGGATGGAGTTAAGCATAGAGAAATTTCGCTATATTTTACAATTTTTACGACACTGTCACACTGGAAGACCTATCATCAGAAATATCGGCAAAATCCTGGAAATTATGGAAGTAGACCTGCATGCGAGCTGTCGTATCATCGCTATGGAGGTGAAGAACGACCACGAAACAGTTTTAAACCGTTTGCATAAGTCCGGCTTAAAAAAACCTGAATATTTGGATGACGCACGAGCTGCGAATTCTTGGCCAAACGGAAGGAAGTCGAGCCATTTCTGAAGCGGATGTTGACTGGCGACGAGAAATAGATCATATACGACATTGTCAAGTAGAAAGGATCATGGTCGAAGGGCGACGAAGAGGCCCAAGCGTTGGCCAAACCCTGATTGTCAGCCAGGAAGATTTTACTGTGTGTTTGTTGCGATTGGAGGGGAATTATCTACTATGAGGTGCTGCCCAATGACAAAAATATCAGTAATCCAAAAGAGAGGCATGTGAAAACCGGCTGTCTCGTTTTGTAGCTAAAAGGGGCAAGATGTTTTGGAAAAGCGGCATAATGAAATTGTTTTCTAGATGGCATATAGTTATCCAAATAAAAGGCGCATATTTTAGCCAAAACGAATGATTGTAGCCATATTAAATAAAGAACTAAAATGAACGAAAAAATAATGGATTTCTTTATCCCCAACCTTATATTTTCAATAAAGTTGAATTTTAATAAAAACAGCAGAGTTTCTACTTGCACACGTAATAGATCATAAGTGCTCACCAGCAAAAATGGTGTATGGACAAACCAAAAACCTACTTGATGAAATCTTTATCGAAAATCCTCTTTCTCTTCTACCATCAACCGCAAGAGGTATCGACTAATTACGCAACACAATGCAAAATCCCCACGAATACACGCCAACCACGACAAAATGATATTTTTGTTCCAAAATCGGTCAATAATTGCAATTTTGCCTTTGTTAGAGTTGATAATGTTCTCAAGTAAAGTCGAAAAGTTCTCTGTGTGTGTGTGTGTCTGTGTGAGGTGCCACGAAGGCTTAATGAATGTGTCCTGCCCTAGACGGATTGATTGATCGGGATCAAACTTCATACATAAGTTTTTGCCCATAAATTGGGAGGGACCAGTGATGTTTGGCCCAAATCGGTCCACCGGAAGTGACTGCTTCCATAGAAGCTTTTTCATTTTTTGCAAATATTTTGAAAATTATGCAGCATTTAAGAAAAAAAAAAAACAATTAAACACAAAACGATTGTGAATTAAATTTTAAATAAAATTAGTTCGGATCATTTTTTAAATTTTTCTGAAAATGATGTCTCTACAGTCCACGACTATTCGGAAAACAACATCATACTTAAAGGGGGTTTAAATCGAATATTAAGAAAAACTATGTTATGAACGAAATATGTGCGTTTTATTATTAGTTCAGAAATATAACGTGGGAAACCCCTGCGTTATATGGGGGAAACACGTGTTATATGAGATGGAAAAGCTTTATAGTTTCTTGTAGCAGAATCTTTTAATCTGTCAGTGTTAAATTTCTTCCAATTTGTCTTGATACGCGCTTTATGGCTGGAAGCTTAATTTGAAACTGTTATATTACCAGTTGGTGTCACGATGAATGTCTGCATTTTCCATTCCTTTGACATTTTGTTATTATTAAGTGATGTAATGGTCACTTGTTCTGCCATCAAGCCTGATGTTCAGGTGTATTTGTGTATATTTTTGTGTGGAAATTTACTGCCTCCTGAATAGCTGGTTTATGAAGCAGAAGTCAATGAGTCCTTCTCCATTATTATTTCGCACAAAGAGACTATTGGTTGATTTTTCATGATGGTTGTCAGATCGGTGTTATCAGATCCAATTTTTACATTGAAATCTTTTTGTATTGATATTATTTCTGTATATTCTTCCTATTGCTGATTGCAGTTGTTCATAGAACTATTCTTTGGTTGCTTCATTATCGTCTTCTGTTGGGGCATACCAATGAATTGTAGTTGTGTTTCGTATTTTTGAATGAAATCTTGCTAAAAGTGTTTTTGTTTTACAGAGAATTTTACGTAATTCCATTAGATTGTGGCTACTTCGCCACTGTATTTCCGTTTCAAGTCACTGAGGTCGAGAATTTCAATTTTGAAACGTTTCATTTCTTTCTATAATTGTGCTAGGGTTAATACTTCTGTTAGAGCTCTGATGTTCCAATTTCCGAGTCGTGTGCTATAGCCGAGGGTCAATATTTGTGTGTGCCAGTTTGTATTATTTCTTCTAGTATTCGTTTATGTACTCTTCTTTGATTTCGGTTAATGAATAATTCTGTCGTGCTAAGATTAAAAGTCTCGTTTGCCTTTTTGTTATTTTGAGTAATAAGGGAAATGTGACTTTTTTAACACGCAGATAAACAGGTTTTTGTTTGCTGAATCCAAATATGTCTTTAACTAATTTTTCGATTTTTTGGCGTTTGTGCCTTTTTTCTTTACGACGCACATAAGGGTTTTAAGTAGTGTTTAGTCCCAAAAATGTCTAGAGCCTCGAAAAATGCACCAAATTGAGTATTTTTTTTTAATACTCTTTATGAGATTCTTAAAAGATCCCTCATGAGTATTTTGTCTGAATTTTTTTTGTATGCATAGAAATCACTCAGATATTTGTTTAAAAACATCACTGTTTTTCTTAACCCTTTGAAGCATACATTTTTTTGTTTAATATTTTTTTCTAAAATTTGGTACACATTGTTTTTTGCAGTCGCTACGTTCAAATATGGAGTTAGATTTTCGATATTGACAGTTGACAGCTGTCAATTAGCAGTCAAATCACTTTCACTTGTTATAAATCTTGAATTTATTCTCATTTAGTACGTTCCTTGGGTCTGAGTATGTACTGATTTCTATGCATACAAAAAATTTTCAGACAAAATTCTCATGAGGGATCTTTTAAGAATCTCATAAAGAGTATTTAAAAAAAAGTACTCAATTTGGTGCATTTTTCTAGGCTCTAGACATTTTTTGACTAAGCACTATTGTACACTAGCCAGCTCCTACGGCTAGTTAGTATGCATTCTGGCATGCTGGGGAGGACCATGAAATTACGTAAATCGCGATTGATTAATTACTTGTCTGTCGCTGTTCGAGATTATTCCATTTATTGTATCTGTCGATGTATGTTTATTTTACAATCCAACATACCACGTCATTTATTCTTATATCTTATGATTAACCCAGAGTAGTTACAGAGAAGTTTTTCTAACACTTTTGTTTAAAAACTGAAAACATTTCACATTAAAATGGCATTATGGAGTGGTACCAACGCATGCGATTTTTTGATTTACCATTTAATTGCATTTCGTTTTACATTATTATTCTGGTTTCTTTGATTTTGCAATCATATTTTAGTGTTTGGTGGCCTTGTTAAAGTAGGCCAAACTTCTGTACAATGAAGCAGCGAACCCTCTTATTGCCGCCCTGGTGGCAAAGTGGTCAACATGCTTGCTCCAGCGAACGGAGGTCCCGGGTTCGATTCCCGGTGGTGATAAGGAAAAAATTTCACTGCTGGTTTAGGATCAACGAATTAATCACTCATTATCCGAAATGAAAGTATGATTATCAAACCTCATTTTAGGCGGCCAAATCCCTTTATGGGATGTATAGTATTCCAGAGAGAGAGAGAAAAATTTAATTGCATTGTGATGGTTATGGTAGTTTCAGTATATTTTTAGAGTCTTTATATAAACGCAAACCGTGGTTTAAAGGAAAATTAACCTTTTTCATCTCAAATCGTTTAATTTAAACTGATATTTTCTCTTGAGTTTCGCCGAGTATATCGCTGAAACCTAAAAGTATTTTTTTGGCTCTCTCTCTCTGTGTTTGTGTGTCTTGTAAGGTGCCGTGCGGACTAAATATCTGTGTCCTCTCAAAACAGCCTAGACGGATTGAGTGATAGGGGTGAAACTTCATACTTAAGATTCTACCGTAAATGGGGATGTCCCAGTGATGTTTGGCGAAAATTGGTCCACCGGACTGTTTTTCCGTCATAGGACGCTCTTTTGTTTTTTCAAAATATTTTGAAAAGTATATAGCATTTACGAAAAAACAAAATTAGTTTGGATCATTTTTAAATTTTACCGGAAATGACAAGTTTTGAATAAAAAAATTATTTCCAAAATTCGGCATCTCAGTTTAGCTATTTAGGCCGACATCGTGAAAACAAGTTCTGTTAACTAAATTAAAAATCATGATTATTTGTATCGAATGTATGTATATATAAAAATGTTTTTAGTTTACATAAATTAATAATGAATTTATTACATGCAGTATAAATAAATTAAAAATTTACATACGTTATTTGTGTATTTATAAAGAAAATATTTTAAAAAATTTATTTATTTATTATTTTATTGATTTGATCGGATACGATTCTAGATAATTGTAAGAGTCTGTGACAAAAGAGTCATTGAATAAATCACGTCTACGCTCTTTTGTTGTGACTCGGAGATAATCGATGTTTATTAAATTATTTATGTGCATACGCATTTATGAGTGTGGGAATGTTATATAATTATAAATTAAGAAGAAGATTTTAAATCTACATAATGCATATGGTAGACACACATAACAACACACATTTAACGAGATTTTCGATAGCCGCTCGATTGGGATGACGAACGATTTTTTGTTAAATGGTTTTTGAAATAGTGATTTACCTATCCTCCAAATACTTAATCGAAATTATAATAACGGCCATCTTATACCCATATACATACTATACAAGTTTATTTACCACTAAACGTCGAATAAAAAACTATCTGGTAACTGATAAAGTAATGAAACTGTTATTTATTCAATAGAACAGAATTAAGCTCAATTGAAAATAATCCATTAAAATTTTCTTATCTCCCATCCAATCTTCCATATCACATTTTCGTTTATTTCTCTATTTTCTTTCTGTGTCTAACCGTCGAGTATCGTAAATTCGTAAGTTGTAGATGTTTGTTTAAATAAATATAACTTGAATTATTTTCTTCAACAAACACAGAATAAATAAATATATGTAGTTATATCGATACGAGTATATTTTTAAACACCATGATTGCCACGGCTAGTGTAACTTTTTTCTTCAAGTTTATTTTTATTTCTCTACCTAATCTCTTCCAAGCGCACTTTTAACCTAGAGAACTAAAAAAGTCGCTTGCGGGGTTACTTCTGGCGAGTAGGGAGGGTGGTCAAGCAGTTCAAACTATAATTCGTGAATTTTCAGCGTGATCATCAAATTGAATGCACTTGGGAGATTTTTAAGCAAAAAATACCATCATTAATCGTAATTGTTGCAGATGTGTGTGGTGCCGTTCAAACTAAATGTTGTTGACTGATCAGGAAGAATCTTTAGACTTAAGTTTTCTATATAAATTTGGAGATTCTAGCGATTTTTGGCCGAAATAGGTCCACCGGAAGTGACAACTTCCGTAGGAACTTTTTGGCTTTTGCAAATATTTTGAAAATTATATCATTTACAAGAAAAATGATTATGCATTAAACAACTTTAAATAAAATTTGCAACAATTCCTGTTCAGATCAGTTTTCCAAAAATTTAAGCGCAAAGATTTTTATTCCTGCTTTTTCGATTTATGCAAATATTTTGAAAAGTTTATCATTCGTAAATGAGAAGAGACGATTATGAACTATAAGATTTTGAATCAAATTTGAAACAATACCTGTCTAGATCAGTTTACTAAAATTTAAATAGAAATGACGATTGACGATGGTAAAAAGCTGTTGTTCAACAAAAAGTCGACCCTTGTACAGCCCAGATAGATTGATTATCATACTTACGCTTTTTCACAAATTAGGAGATCTCAGTGATTTTTGCTCGACATCGGTCCGCCGGAAGTGGCACTATCCATAGGAGCTATGTCTTTTTTCGCGAATATTTTTAAAAGTTTATAGTATTTACGAACACTTGATTAAAATCAAAAAGATTGTAAATTAAATTTCAAAAAAAATTTCAGATCATTATTTTAAATTTTCCCGGAAATGACGATTGTTAATTTGATAAACAAAACTTTATTTCATCTCAAATGTCCTTACCATAAATTGAGAGATCATTATTTGACCGAAATTTGGTGGACATTTGCGTACCGGAAGTGGCAGTAGTTTTGATTAAATAAGACAGTTTTTATCTGTAAATTTACATTTTTCCTTTATAAATCAAGTATGGTGCATTCGAGATCTACGAAAAGGATTGTGTGCATTCATGGTAAAAGAAAGTCTGGTGTTGGCCCCCAAAATATTCACCCAATCAAGTAAAAACGCCGTATATGTTATCATATATTATGTCAGCTACACCAATTATAAAATTTAACTTATTTTTAAAATAAAATCCAAGGCAGAATGTCGAGGAGACATTTATAAAATTCTAAAAAATGGTAGAGAAACATGAACAATCATATAAAGACCGTCCAAGAATTGGGCGTAAACGCAATGCAAGCACCCCACTAAATATTAAAGTCATCAGAGAGAGAGAGAGAGAGCTAGTTAAAATTGTGCTCGACCTGCAATTTGGTGCATAGGTGAGTAGTTCTAGTCTGTTCCTATTCTGCCTTCCTATCCTCATCCTTTGGTGGTACAGCATGCGTCCATTTAACTTCGAAACCGCCCACGCCAATCCCTGAGTCATAGCCGGCGAAGGAAATACCACCACGAAGCTCTGAATGGTCGAATCAATAACTTTTCAGTACGAATGGCATTACCGTATTTATTTTGGAATCGAACTCGATCGAAACTCAGTCATGCCACATCAAATTCGTTACAGATGGCAGACTTCTATCAAACAAATAATAAAAAGATGGGTACATCGGAAATGCAACAATGGGCTGCAGCAATAGAAAACTGTTTTCCAAATGAAAAATCGGTAAGGATTTTATTGTCTAACATTTTATGTGACGAAGCCGCTCACTATTTATTACTTGTTTAGTGTTAGTTGGGTGTAGGATGAATTTTTTTGACTGTTCTAATCTCTTGTGATTGTCAGAACTTCTGCATCTAACGCACGATTTTTCAAGTAAAGATTGATAGCTGCTTTTAAGTACATTTGTAATCTAATGAACTTTCAAAGTCATTTAGTTATTTCCTGTACTATGTCGCATTTCAAGACGACCTAAAATTCTTGAAATTGGTGAAAATTTGCTCACTTGGAATATAATTTGTTTTAGGATTTTGTAAATTAAATCAAATTTTTCGTCGGTTAATTTAACCATTTTTAAATTTTCTCGTCAAACTTTCTAATATTTATGTGAAAAATTCCGACTGGATAATTCCGATTGAGATTATTCGTTTAGTCGTTTAGTAGGGACAAAAATATTAGAAGAACCATGCGCCCAGCGTGACATTGAGTGCCGAAGCGGCTTGGGTTTAAAAACATTTTTTTTGTTACAAAATCCTACAGCGACTTAAAATTTGATTGAGGAAATTTCAAGAATAAGCGCTCAGGGGGCTACTTGCGAGTTTGATTCGAAAATGAGTGATAAAGATTTGTGTTTAATTTGATTTGATCGATTCTTATTTAAATTCAAAAAAATAAAAAAAAATTAAAAAAAATTAATTAATTTAAAATTAAATTAAATTAATCAACTAAATTTAATAAATTAATTAAGCATAAATAAAACAAATAAAATAGATGAAATTAATTTGTATATTAAATTAATAAAACTAATTAAATTATTTAATTTAATTTAATTTTTTAAATTAATCAAATTTATTGAATTAATTATATTAACTAAATCAACTACATTATTTAAATTGATAAAATTTATTAAGTAAATTACATAAATTAATTAAACTGACCAAATAAACTAATTTAACCAAATGAATTAACTAAAATAGATAAATTAAATGAATTAAAAAAAATCAAATTATTTAAATTATATAAATTAAATTAAAAATAATTAAATAAATCAAAATATACTTAAATAAATTAAATTCATTAAATTTACTAAATAAAATAAATTAATCAAATTTATTAAATTAACTAAATTGATAAAACTATTAAATATTTTATTTTACTAAATTAATAAAATTAAATGATATAATTAATTAAATTATTTAAATTAGTTAAGAAATTTAAATTAATTAAATTAACGAAATTAATTAATTAATTATTAAATTTAAATAAATTAAACCAATTAAATTAATTAATTATTTAATTCAATTTATTAAATTTATATAAATTAAACAAAGTAATTAAATTATATTATTTATCTTGTCATATTCTGATAATTTTTTTATCATTAAATTCGATTAGACAACATACTTTTTAGCGAGGCTGCCAGGCAAAACGAATCCATTGGGAAAGTTGCCGTCTAAGTGGAGCAATATTAGTGGAATGCAGTTACGTGGAAACATGGAATACGGTGAATCTAGTTCCAGTAGCAGGAAAACTATATCCTTGACTGCAGATAATGGTACATAACGGTCAAAAGGTAAAAACAATTCATATACAATTTTTATTATTTCTTTAGGTGAGCTCGAAGATATAAAGCTCTCGCTTTATAGCAACTTTTCCTCCCTGGGAAACAATTTGTGAAAATTGGAAAAAAACGATCCCACTCAGAATGGCAGTATTCCAAAATACTGAGAACTTGCTAAGTTTTCAAGAGCTTCTACTAGCTTGGCCAAGACTTAATGACGAAACAGGATAACAATTGGTAAAACCACTACATTTCATATATCATTCCAATTAGAATATTCGAGTTTAAGCAAGCTAGGTTGGGCATTTTTGGAAAATTATTTTTTTACTATTAAATTCATATAAATCCAAAAATGACCCGACCTAGCTTAAGATGTTTCCTATGCGAGTCTGAATTTACAACGGTTAACGAAATTATTTTTCATTTAAAAAAAACACGGTACTTAGGAAAAAACACGGATAATTTATAAAAATGTGATTTTAATTTGAAAGATGTTCAAAATTCTATTTTAAACTTTTCTTTGAAATTGCACAATCGAGTAGGATTTAGTCGTAAGGATGTTCTGGATATTCAAAATTCGATCACAGATTTAATCACAAAACCGCTAGTAAAATTACTTTCCTTATATGCAAATGATTGCTATACAAATCAATCCAATTTTAAATAAGTTCTAAATTATATAGCTCAACCGTTTATAGAAATTAATACAGAACATAAATTTAAAAAAAATCTTGACAATGAGTTACTGTACAAATCACCAAACACCTACTTAATTAGTAATAATTTATCTGAAGTTATAGTGCAGGATGTACCTTACACATAATAAAGTAGCAGGATGCTTGTTAGATATGAAATTCCAAATAACAAAATATTTCGAAAATAATACCGTCCTTTTAGAAACTTTGCAATGTATTGAAATTTTAGATCTCTAAATCTATAACCAATTTTGTTAATGACAATTATTGGAAAGGGCTAGCATTATCTAAAGAATTCATTACAATACCTTTTTTTATCTATCTTGATAACTTTGGAATCGATGATCCTTTAGGATCAAAATCCGGGCGTCATTCGGTGTGTGGCATTTATTATTCTTTTCCGGTCATTTTTGTAGCAGCCTTTATAAAGTCTAACGATTACAAAGAATTCATTAGAAGAAGAACATTAGTTATAATGGCCGAAGTCGAAGATTTTTCTTTTGAATGTACAAATTTTATTACGTTTGGAGGGGTAGATTATAAAAAAGAAAAGACCTTCAGAAAATACCAAAATACCGGAAGTTTTAGAAATCATAGATATTTTTTAAAAACATTCCAGAACATTTTTATATATGTACGATATAATTGAATTTGATGGCCCTCCAATACATTTTTATAAATTAGTAAATGGCCTAAAAGTTACTCCTTTAAAAAAATATTTTAATAGCTGAATTTTTATTTATGAATTATATAACTTAATTTATATTATATTATTCAAATAATCAATGGAAACTTATGTGTCTGAAATAAATTTTTTATTAATGAATTGATTTCATAATTAATTGATTTCGTAATAAACGTATTAAAAATCAAATAAACAATTATTTAAAATTTAAATATAATTATAATTATAATTAATATTTTTTTTTTAATAATATTCCCTTTGAAATTAAGTGACATTTTATTGATTTCTCAGGTCATTTCACGTAAAACTAAAAAGATTTCTTATGTATTTCAACGTGGAAAACTAATAAATTAAAAGGAAAACGTTTATTTTCCTCCTTTTAAAATAATGTGAACCTACGTTAAACTATTTACCAGTTTTCGCCTTAAATTTACTGGATAACGTTTTAAATAATTCTCTCTATAATTAACGTGACTTTTCACATAATTTTAACTTGTGGACGTGGTGCCTCTTGGATGAAAACCGTAGGGAAATCACGTAAATTTAATTCTAATTTACGTGACGATTTTTCTGTGTGTAGAACTTCATATGCAAGAAATAGATACCCATGAATTTATTACAACGCACCCACAAAAATCCATCAAAAAGTATCGAACTTCATTCCTATGAAAGAAATAGGAACCAATGATGAATCTATTACAACAGCCCACACCCACAAAAACGATCAGAATGTATCAAATTACCTTCCTATGCAAGAAATAGATACCCATGAATTTATTACAACAGCCCACACCCCCAAAAATTAATCAAAATGTAACGAACTTCCTACCTATGATAAAAATAGGAGACCAAGAATTTATTACAACAGCCCTCACCCACAAAAATCCATCAAAAAGTATAGAACTTTTTTCCTATATGCAAGAAATAAAACCCATGAATTAATGACAACAGCCCACACCCACAGAAAACGATCATAAAGCATAGAACTTCCTTATTATGCAAGAAACAGGAACCAATGATGAATTTATTACAACAGCCCACTCCCACAAAAATCGATCAAAATGTAACGAACTTTCTACCTATTTCTTGCATAGGAATGAAGTTCGATATTTTTTGATCGATTTTTGTGGAAGTGGGCTGTTGTAATAAATTCTAGGGTTCCTATTTCTTGTATAGGAATGAAGTTCTTTGCTTTTTGATGGATTTTTGTGGGTGTGGGCTGTTGTAATAAACTCATGGGTACCTGTTTCTTGCATAGAAAGATAGTTTCATGCTTTATGATCGATTTTTGTGGGTGTGGGCTGTTGTAATAAATTCAGGGATACCTATATCTTCCAGAGGAATGTAATTCAATGCAAATTATCGATATTTTTGGGCATACCCGCAGCTGTTGTAATAAATTCGTGGGTACCTATTTGAGGGGTATTACCTATACAGAGAAATATTGTTTTAAAGAGCTGCACTTTTTAGGGGAATTTTTGACAATTGAACTATTAATACATATATTGTAATTTATTTAGTAAAATCTTCTTGTATCAACCAGTACGATTCAATAATTTTAAACGGTTCCTCCCATTAAATTATGCCATTTTATTGTAAAAAGAGCAGCACTATACAACAAAAATTTACAGAAATTCAAAAGACAAATTTGTAAAAAATTACAATACCACCCCCAGTACGATGTAAGAAATATTAACTGAAATGCCAAAAGCATGGTTTAACCAAAAATATGGTTTTGAAGAATTTCACCCCTTAGGTAGTTTTTTGGGGGTTGAAAAATGCTGATACGTTGTTTGTTAAAAGTTCCAGTACCACCCCCACTACGATACAATAAATATTAACAAAAATACGAAAAGTGTAGTGTAGCTTTGTCAAACGCCAGCCCACGCACGAATTGCAGGATAACAGGATCTGTAAAAACCTGTCATAGGCTGCATTAAGCGTATTGCATTGGTAAAAGTGAAGTGAAGGATTTAGATTTGGATTTATAATTTTCCAAATCAACAGTCATTTTCGGATTTAGTTTTTGACTCCTAAGTAAAAATATTTTTTATCTATGTAAACTTGAACATTTCGTGATATTATTATTATTTAGCTTTATTTTAAAAACATAATAATATTTATGTCGATTTTGTTGTTTGAAATATCAGTTTTAATATTTTAGTACAAACCTTTAGTACTAAAAATTGGATTGGATTTACGTAAATCCATAATGTGAATTATAATTTTATTGATCAAAACGACAAATTGAACAGTTTTCTGGTTCGCAACATAAAGAGAAAGATATTCACACGAATCAAAGAGGGGTTTAAAAACAACAGTTTTCATAAAAAATATTTAATTTGTTCAGAATTTTTAAATATTTAAAACGATCGAACCTAACAAGTGTAACAACGACCGTAACAAGTGCTCATATTATAGTTTAGCCAGATGATAAATCGACTTCGAAACGAATCGACGTATACTCAAAGGTAATGTTGTAATTTGATTAATTTTTCAAGAAGATCATAAATATTCGGTGAGCGTGTGTGTAACCGAATTATTTTATTCAACTTGGGTGGTAATAACTCAATCACCAAAAACATTCTTACTATACTGGGGAATACATAGGTGGTACATGCTACATATACAATTTAAATCTCCCATCTGGTGCTGTTTAATGTTTGTAAGTTTTTATTAAAATAACTCAAAATTATGTTTTGGTTTAGTTTACGATCAATTATCACTCACTTTTTAGTTGTTTTGTTGGTGGCTCAGAATCAAACGGTGTGACACACATTTTTTTTTATTTATTTATGATTAACACAAATCATAAATTGTTTTTGTTATTTTTCAATAATAAATTACTTATATAAATGATAAAAATATTTTTAGTTTTATTTTACCCGTGTGTGACCTACCTGATACACGATATATCTTTCGAAACCAAAGTTTAATCTTAAATAATTTATCATTGGCCAATAAAGTTGATAATGTCGTGTGATATCATCCTAATACAATTCATATAACAGTTAGAGATCAAACCAAAATAGTTAAAAATGGCAGCGTAATTAAACTACTACATATCGTATATAGTTCGAGATATATCGACTAGAAAGTTATTTACAATAAATTGTTTTTGGTATTTTTCCGATATCTTGGTTGGTAACATCATAAGACTAATGTGATATTTAAGCATGTTGACATTTTAATTATCATAATTTAATAGTTTTATAATAGCATTACAATCGATATCTATTTTTAGTATACGCGCAAACAGCATCTCATTAGCGAATGGGCAAGTCTATAAATAGATCGCGATCGCGACTTTAAACAGATAAATATTTATTTCACAGTTTATCTATAAAATCATATGTTGCACCAAGTTTAATTTGATTTAGGTACAAATTTACAATGAAAGATCACACGCCGCGTATTTGTACATAGTTAAGTGCTGATCGTAGTTTAAATTTGCAATTAGCACGTTTGATTGGTTATTTGTATAAAGTCCCGCGCGATTAACGCATTACTGCAAATTGTGTATTAAAATACATAGTATATATGTAACATACAGTATTCTGACAATGATGGATCGATTTAACGCATTCAATCACAATTGAACCATGGGACAAACAACTTACAATATTTGTTGACTTGCAACACGAAATCCCAAAACAAATATACGAAGACAAACAAACAAAAAATTAAGATCAATTTAAAAAGTTATCTTAGATATGTAACTTCGGCATCGCTATCATTATACACAGCCTTATATAATTTTAGGTTGGGTGAAAGACTCACAAAAAAAAAAAAAAAAATAAAGTCTTGATGTCAATTTTCCAGTCATCATCCATCAAAATTATATAGGATTTGTTACAACCATTAAATGTTTGTTGAAAACGATGTTTCTATGCCAGCCGCGCTTGATATTTTTATGACAGTTTAAATTGGTTTTGATTACACATGAACGTTTCTAAATAACAGTTTATTTAACATAATTGGCTAATTATCGGCTTGTCACTAATATAATTTAATAGTTTTGTAATTGTATAATACGAATTTTTGAAATTCATATCACCAAATTCACACACAACTCATATTTTCAGGTCTTCGGGATGCCATCGTTTATCTTAACAACTTAAACGATTTATCGTTTAAATTATGCAAATGGACGGTATATTCGTAATTAAATTTGAATAAAAATACAATAAAAACCGAGAAACATAATTTACTATGCTATTTAGTTATGGTAATAGAATATCTGTAATTAATATGTGTAAAGGTATACGTTATGATGCTCTAATCGCTAATATTGATCAATTTCAATTGACTATAAGAAAATTTATTATCGTTACGACGGAAAAACTGTATATGATTTGTAATTTGCCGTTATGGACCAAAAGAGAAGATCAAAATTACGGAGTTCAAAGTATTTTAAATAAATATTTGTTTTGAAAATCTTGCATCCAAGAATACACAATGCACTTCGCGAAGACAGAAAATAGGGTGGTTTCGTACACGAAAAGACGAATTTACAGTTTTCCTACAATACCCCATCCAAAGGATTTGATACAAATGATGATCGGAATGGTTTGGTCATCGTTTCGTCAGGATTGTTCATTCATTAGTTTTCATCATTTAATCACTTACAATTAGGGATTGCAATCCCGGACCATTTTATGAATCCCGGGACTACGGGATTCATAAATTTCTAATCCCGGGATCCCGGGATTTGAATGTTGTAAGAAAACCCACAATAATTAAGAAAAAAACAAAAGCGTTCAATAAAAAACATACCATCATTTCATTCATATTCACGAATAAGAATATTGCGGTTAATAAAAGGTTTAAAAAATAGCTAGAAAATTGGTATTGACTGAGGCAGACTAGTAACAAACACTACACGCTGAACTATACATAAGGAAGAATTATTGAAATTAAATAAGATAACCGGAGAAATTATAATCCACACTCGGGTAAAATGGGTGGGATAATAGAAAAATAAAAAAAAAATAATACCAAGCTCCAAAGGCAGGGAACTCCTATTTTAAGAAATGGTAACAAATATAATGAGAGTTCTTAGTAAGAAAAATAGTGAGGACAGAATTTTGTATTATATAACCAAAAATATATTAAGAATTGTTAGATCAACTGAGATATGCCTAAAAATCTATTCACAAACTAAGGTATATGGACTGTTAGTTGAATATCAAGGTGAATTAGAGAAAAAATTATTAGGAGCTCACCATCCTGGAGTGACCACTATTTATAGAATTTTCTTTTATAACCAAATATAGTAAAAAATCAGTGCTTTAAGCCTGCACCGACCAAATTAGCCCGCCTCAATTAAACCCACACCATAATTTGTTACACATTTATTACAACAAATTCCGATTTCATTACAGTTACTTTTATTAAGGAACGAGTCGTCCGGTTCCGCTTACAATTAAACCTGCACCGCCAAAATTATAACTGTTATATAACTATAATATTGGCATCATATAATTGGTTCTTGGACCGAAATTTATTACAAAATATTGAGTTAGTTATTTCAAAATCACCCCTATACCTTGCACCCCAAACATTATTTATAACAAGAAAGTCATTTTGACCAACTTAAATTATTTATTACACAAGACTGCCACCAGATTTTGGACCAAATATTGCACTAGAAGTCTTGTCGAGGGTAAGTCAACCTTATCCAGGTGTGTAATAAAATATTTTTTTTGTTATATCAGACGGAATTGGCATCAGAAGATGTAGGTTTTAAATTACAATACAAATGTTGGTTATGCCACATTTAATAATTTATTATACGCTAGACCGCCACCAGATATTGGGTCAAATGTTACTTCATAAGCATCGTGAAGGTAATATCAACCTTATTCAGGTGGGTAATACATCATTTTTGTGTGAGGTTACCGGAACTTGCCCCAAATGGCGTAATTTACATTTAATTTAAAAGTCAATTTTACAACACTTAATAGTTTATTACGAAAGACCGCCACCGCCACTAGATATTGGATTATATGTTTCTCGATGGACCTTGTAAAGGGAAGATCAAACTAATTCAGATGTGTAATAAATTACTTTTGTGCCAGGTTACACGGAATTGGCTCAAAATGGTAAAGACTTCAAGTGTGTTATTTTAAAGGCCGCTTTTAGTACCTTTAATAATTTATTAAATCAGACCGTCACCAATATTAGGTCAAATATTCCTCCATGGACCTTGTGAAGGGCAGATCAATCTTATCCAGGCCTAAAATAAATTATTTATGTCTCATTGGATGTAACTCTGTGTAATTACATCCAATGAGAAACATTTCATTCAATATCGGGTAGCGGCCTGTGGCACTATTCTAAAATGTTTTTTTCTGGCATACTGAGGTAAAAAGCTAGTGTTAATTTTTTTGAAAACAAAGTTAAATTGGGAAAAATTTTCCCTACCAATTTAGATATGGAAAAATTAATCCCAATTTATAAATATTTACATCAAACTTTTTTCCTCAGTAGGCTGGAAAAAAACATTTTAAATAGAAATTACATATAAAATCTTTCCCCAATTCCCTATTCCCAGGGAATTACCAGAATAGTGCCACTGGTGTAATAAATTACTAAAGTGGTATAAAATCGACCTTTAAATTACACATTTGACGCCTTCACCGTACAGATCAAATTCCGTCTTCCCTGACTCGCAAAACTCTTTATTATAAACCTGAATATAGTTGACCTACCCTTAACAAGGTCAATTAAGAAAGATTTCATCCAATATCTGGAGTCTATCTTGTGTAATCTATATAAATAAAAATTAATTGCCGCATATAAGAAAGATTATCACTTGAGAACGGTTCGACCGTTTTGGCTGATTTTATATTTGTTGTGTTCGTAATTGTCGGGACAGGGTTTGTATGAAAGAAAATTTTGGGAAAATCCACCTATCACGTGAAGTAGATCGCAGCGCAATTGACTGACTAGAACGACCTATGTTAGCTATAGACATTGTATTGTAATGGAAGCTGTAAAACGAAACGGAATTATTTTCACTAAAGATATCCCTAGAATCTAAACACAACCTCAGGTATATGGGGTGTTAGTTGGGGAAAATTTCAGCAATAAAATATCTTTAGATGCTCCCCATTCAGGGGAGGGGCCTATTAATAAAATGTTGTATTATAACCAAATATAATAAAAATCCTCAAGCTAACTGAGATATTCCGAGAGATCTAAACTCAACTTCAAGCATATGGAGTGTTAGTTGGGGACCATCTCAGTTAGAAAATATATTCAGATATTCCCCATCCAGGGGAGGGGCCAGTTAATAAAATTTAGTATTACACAAAATATAATAAAATTTTTCAGGCTGACTGAGATATCCCTAGAGAACTAAACACATCCTCAGGTATATAGGGTGTTAGTTGGGGGCCATTTCAGTTAGAAAATATATTCAAATGCTCCTCATTCTTTGAAGGGGCAGTTATTAAAGTATTGAATTATGACTATCACCCCATACACCTGAGGTTGTGTTTAGATCTCTATGGATATTTCATTTAGCCTAAGTAATTTATTATATTTGATCGTAATACTAAATTTTATGATCTGGCCCCTCCCCTGGATGGGGAACATCTAAATATATTTTCTAACTGAAATGGTCCCCAACTAACATCACATATACCTGAGGTTCTGTTTAGATCTCTAGGGATACTCATTTTCGAGAATTCGTAATAAATATTTGTATCTACTATACTGTATAATTTGTTGTTTAGAATTATGAATGCGAGTTATTTTTACTGTCTGAATATGAGCATTTCTTTATCAATTATCATAACAAAATACTTTTTTAATTTTTTACTTGGCATTCCCTGAATTAAGGCAAAATTGTACAGTAAGTTTGATAATAATTAGAGTGTAATGCTCGTTTTCGAGAATTTTGAAGTAATATAATTTTGATGAGAAATAAAATTTTGAGTCAAACTAAACATCCATGTAACTAGTCGAGATAAAGTAGTTTTATATTATTTAGTTAATTTTAATAGAATTTAATAATTACATCCAAGAAAACTCTAATTTTCGATAATGTTCCGTCTTACCCAGGTAATATCACTAAAACGAAAACAATTAATAAAACTAGCAAAAGTTTAGAATTTTCTTCACACTCGTCTCTGTGACCGCTTTGTTCAACGATTCTCACTTTGCGATTACCAGTTTAATATTATTTGTAATTATTATTATTTGCAAAGCGGTTTTGAATGGGTATTAAGCTTGAAATAATATTACGTTGCAGTTCATCTTCCAAATTCTCTTCCTTGACTAAATCAATTGAAAAAACATCTTCATTGGTCTTTTCGTTATAATAATCCCTGCTCGATGATGCAACATTTTCATCCGTTTCACATTCTGCTTCTGCTGCTTCATGTAATCCTAAATAATCGCCAGTAAAAACTTTAATGCGGTTTCAACTTGGGACAGTAAATATGTCTGTATCATTAAAAGCAGCGTCACCGTAAATATTTTAATATTCCGGATGTTTGTACTCTTCTCACTTTTATGTGAGTTATTAAAGAATTTGTCAACTCGCGAGCTATTGGGTTACTTTGAAGTTCTAATTTACTCAGCACAAATAGAAGAGCGGCATCGCATGTAATTAGAATGGCATCTCTCCGCCAAATGGCTTCAACAGTTAATTTAAGAGACTGCAAAACTACCAACTTGAGGCCTGCTCAAATTCGTTCTCGGATATATTAATGTTCGTTTGTAATTTGTATCTATCAAAGATTTATGAATACGCGATTTCAGATCAACAAATCGTTCAATCATTTCTATCAGACTGTTCTAGTGTATTTTTGTGCCTAATATCAACATCTTATATTGCTTTCCATATTCTCTGACATACTTCTGCAAAACACTGTCATTTTTTGTTGGAGAACGTCGAAAAACTCGAACTATTTTTCGTATTTTGTCGATTATTGGTTTAATATCATTTGATACGTCAAAATCAGAAAATATTTGGTTTTCATTATCATTACTTGAAAAATTATTTAGTTCAATATCATTCTCATTATCATCATAATTCTCATCTTCCACTTTATTAGGAATTTGGCTTAACCGTTGATTTTTTTTTATAAAACACATAAAATTAACACGCTAAATTCCGTGAGTGAAACAAAGCTAATGGTAATTTGGTATTAACGACCCAACCTTTACCATATCACTTGCCTCATCCGTAGTCATGCACACAACGTCATTTTCTGAAGGAATGCCAAATTCATCTAGCTTATCTCTAAGAATGGCTACACATTTGTTTGCGGGCATGCTTCCAAAAATTTTTATCAGATATCTAAATTAGAAAACTTGGGATTGGCATCAGTTTCACTAACTGAATTGTAATGAATATTTACATTCATATAACGACGATTGCTTTTTGCGACGGTTCCTGCTTTCTTAATACTTTTGCACTCAGCTTTTATGTTGTCCTTTACTTGAGCGTAATATCCCAAAACTAAAGTTCTTACATGTATTTGGTGATTTTGGTATATTTTCAAACCCACGTGCTTTAAAACATTTACTTTAATCCAATGATGTGCAAAACGCTTTGAATGGAAATCCATCTAATGCTGTCATCCGTGCAAGAACTGCATGTAATGTGTTGTTAGTTTGAGTTTTTACCATGAAAGATGTAATTTTATTCAAAGAATTGTTGTTTTCATTAAACAATTTTTGATTTTTTCCTAAACCCCTTCCAATTTGCTTCCAGTTCGATGTTCTTTTTTGACAATTTATTTTATGAATTTGGTTCAGGTGTGTGTATAGTCCTTTAGTAGATCCTCCAGATATTTTTAAAATGCTCGGGCACAGTTTGCATTTAGCGGTTTTTGGACTACTACCTTGCTCACGTAAAAAGTATTTCCATATCGCCGATTCACAATCAATATATGTATTTTGTAGTTGATGACGCAATTTCATTTGGTAACGCCTATTTAATTTGTGAAATCTACAACTGGATATTTAATCGGTATTTTGTAATGTTGTTTTTAATCCGTTTTTATTAGCTATGTATTTTATAACGCTGAGTTCCTGTTCATATACATGTTTAGACAGTGGTACGTTATTCAATCTGTTTATCGTATCTGTTTATCATCCATCACAATTAAAAACGACAAAGCACACATTTAAAATATACAGAAAACTCAAAGAAACAGATCACACAATAAACAACTTCTCTCAGCATCCTTATTGACATAGAATATCAGCCTACAATCATATGAATAAGCAGAATTCAATGTTTTCATAGAATAAGCCTGGCAAATTTAGGATCCTGTAATCCCGAGATTACGGGATCATAAAAATTGCCGGGATTCCGGATTGCGAGAAAATCATACCGTTTTCATTACATTTCGTTAGGAATCATTAGGTCAAGAGAGGTCAACACATTTTGACGTTTGATTATCAATAGATAGTTTTTTATTGCGAAAAAATAAAATCAAAATTGTATTACTTCAATAAAATCAAGTTGGTCGCTGATTTAGGAATCGAATTTTTAAAAATTAACAACAAATCCAATTGGATTATACATATCGTCGGTTTGGTGCTACAGTGACACAACTCAAAATTTTTAATTTTTCAGTAGAGCGATTTGAAAAAATCACTCAAAATTGTTTAAAAACAATTACAATTTATGTAAAAACGGCGTTTTTCAAAAGTAAATAAAAAACGAGTGTGAAGTTTTTGTGGTGTAGCAATGCATTAATTTTAAGCTTTGAATTGTTTGAAAAATATTTAAAAAATAAAAAAAAAAAAAAAAAATTGTAAATTAAATAAAATTAATCTTTACATTAAAACTAAATACATAATCAGTGTTGTACTTTAAACGCGGGTTCACGTACGTGATCAAAAAAATTTGATCACAATATGAAGTTAGAAACAAAAGCTATTGCTCTAAATATTAAGCTATTTTACTTGACGTTTCATTTGTCATTTTCAACCATTTTAATTTGTGTGTGGCTGTGGTGACGACTGACAATTAAATAAAATAAAATAAAAACATTCATTTCATTTTCATCAACATTCTCGTTCAAGGTTGAGTTTGCTAAATCAGAAATCGAATGAATGAGTGATAAATTGATGAAAAGTTTTAAAGATGCCCGTAACAATACGTTTCAATTTCGGCATTTGCAGTTGTGTCACAATTTGGCGGATTTAAGTAAAGTTCCGAGCTCAAAGATCGTGTTAGCTTCTACTTCCGATATTGAATGTAGCTAAGCACGTGATTTGTTTGTACATTGAGCTTCAAATTCTAACAACAGCATTATTCTAACGAATCGTACCTCGCCTGGGAGTTTTGCTCGCGATTTATTAGAAAACGGTTTGAATGGGCGTAAAATTATTATACGAATAATATGCGATAGTATAAATATAAAATAAAATATGTATTTCATTTTTCATAAAATAAAGACAAAAGTGGAAAAAAAATTGATTTAATTCAGTCTTGTCCGATCTAATCAATCAAATTATTTATTACTCTACCCTTCACTCGTCTGCTTATTGTGGTAAGGGATTACAGTTGGCGCCGTGCATCGGTGTGATCATTTTATGGTGACTAGTTAAATTCATTTGTACCAGCTGGTTGTCTATATCTGCACCTTTCGAATCCTTCGTAGTACGTCCAAATCGCTTAAATTATTGCTGTAATATTCATTCAAAAGTTAAATGGAGATAATTTAGTGATTTAAACAAACGATCTACTCACATGACTACAGCCGTCAAACGCTTATTTAAAATTAAGTGTTCAAGCACATCTAATTTACGTTTATGATTATCCTGATTTACTGTAATATTAGCGATGTGGCACAGAATCTCTTGTAATGGTAAGTGATCGCATCGGCTGTCCTATTTCCTAATTTTTTTCAATGTAATAATTCCGCAATTACACAACATTTTAGTACACAAGATATTTTGAAAATACGTCGCACAAAATTACAAATTGTTTTCACAATTTTAAAACATCTATTAATATTAAAATTAATTAATTATGTAAATGCACGACAAAATTTAAAACACCAAATGCCAACAATGAAAATGGCGTGTGTTTTGTTTGTTTTTGATATTGACGTGAATCATATAGAAATGTCAGAAAAATAGCAAAATTATTTATCCCTTTCCCACGTACCCACACAATTGTGTGGGTAAGACCAAATTATCATGTTTTGTATGTGTTTTGAACCAAATTACACATTTGTACATTCCTTTCACACAATTGTGTTGATTGTACTTCAAATCAACCGAAATTTTTTATCAAAAAGCCATTACGTAGTTTTTTTACTTACACATTTGTGTGGTTTGGACTTAAATTTAGCGTATTTTTTTTTTTTTTTTTTGTAGAAAAAGGGATATAATGAGCGTCATTGTTGCTCATAATTTGTTTTTTGTTTTTTCTATGTTGGATGCTTGCGATCAAAAATTTGCCCAAAGATAAAAATATTTCATCTCAGGCGGGGAAATTCCAACGATTTGATTGGCTTGATTCGCGAATCATTTTTTGATCACGTACGTGAACCCGCGTTAAATCAGTGAACTCGGTGAACCAAATTCATTATACTAAAGTGTTAGACGTTATTTTACTTTACGTATACTTCGCGAAAATCAGGTAAGGAGTATCCATTTTGAAAATTTATAAATGCAGGATTGTTTATCAACAGTTTTTAGGAGGAGGAAGCTACATTTTTCCGGATAATTTTCTGAAATTCCGGAAAATTTTTCACTTTTTTATTTTTTCAACTAAGGTAAGATGTTAATTTTTAGATAATTTTGGCGTTAGGATTGTATATCTAAAATGTGTAGAAAGTACAAGCCAAATTTTCGAAGAAAATGCATTTATTTTATTAAAAATATTCGCTTCGTCAACTTTGCAGACACAGATCAAAGAGTTTTTATAGCTCTTATCGCTTCTTCTGATAGTGCCACAAATGTTAAAAAAATTAACTTTTGTAAATATAAAAGTTTTTTTAATGTAATTTTATTTCGTTGTATACCTTAGAGGATGGGGGCTACCGCCTCCAAAGCCCCGCTTTTCCAAAATTTATACAATTATACAAATAATACGCATTTTTTTTTGTGAAAGTGAAAATTTTCCCGGAAAATGGGGTAATTTTTCGGAAAAATTTAGCTGCCCCTCCTAAAAACTGTGGATAAACACCCCTGCATTTAAAAATTTTCAAAATTTATACTCTTTACCTGATTTTCTCGATGTATACGTAGAGTAAACTTTAGCCCTAACTTTAATTTAATTTTTGATATTTTTTACTACAAATATATACGAGTATGTGAAAATTGCAGTTAAAATTTTATAATATTTTCATATTTCATCTAAATTTACTAAATTATTTACTACATATAAAATTCAATATTACCTAATTAATAAAATAAAAAAATAATTATTCATTCATTAAATCGAAAAACAAATTATAAAGTCCAATACAATATTCATTCATAAAAAGTATTAATTTTTTTCGTGACCGTATAAAAATAACAGTGGCGTCGAATAGCGTATACAAACCATTTTTTTTAGAAACATATAATGAAATTTATTTTTGAATCTTTAAATATTTGTATGCTTAATATCGAGAAAGTATTACGAAGTGGTAGGATAATGAGCACTGCCTCTGATAGTGATTCAAATTCGGTTATTAATAAAAACAATTTTAAAAAAACGAACACGAAAGCAAAAATGTCTCATTCAATCGATAAAATGTGCAAAATAATTCCAAGTTTTAGTGGAAAAAGAATCGAATATCTTAATATCTCAGTTGTGGTGATTTAGTGTGGAAATTTCTTACAACGAAAGACAAAAAAATGCGACTTATGCAATTAATAAAGCTTAAATTAGATCGTCAAGCATTTGAAGTAGTACGATATAAAGATTTTGACGATTTTGAACATTTAAAGATAGCACTTGAAGCACAATTTTGCAAAAAAGATCTGCTGAAACTGTATCAAGTGAATAAGTCCGTCCAAGCCAAGGTCGTTTTGACAGTGCGCAGTCATTTGCTAATAAAATCGAATAATTAATGTTCGTACTTTACGAAATTTTTATAAACAAACAAGGACGCGAATCTGCTACAGTTATTCAATCCATGAACGAGGAAATGGCCTTAAATTCATTTCAAAATGGACTTATAGAATCATTAAGAACAATTGTTAAGGCTTATCATTTTGAAGTATTGTCAGATGCGATAACACAAGCAATTGAAGAAGAACTGTATAAACTTTCATCTAATTCTCAACTAAGAAAATTTTGTACGAATTGCAATAAACCAAACCGATATCAAGAATGTTTTAAGCATAAAATAAACGAAAATGAATCTCAATCGTCGCAATTATTGCGATAGTTGGAATTCTCCAACTATGTAAATCATGTATTCACAATTCAACAAAACTATTTAACTTTTCTGAGTTGAAAAATTTGAATCTCTTTAAACTCGCTCAACTAAACATTGATATTAACCAACGAAAAACCTCATTACTTCCTAGTACATACAGGGGCCGATGTTAGTGTAGTTAAAATAAAATTCAATTATATATGATACTGAGGTCTTTCCAAACTTAAAAATTCAAATTCGAGGTACAACAAATGAAAACTTAAGTACATTAGCTTTAATTAAATCAAATATTATTTTTGATTCTAATATAAAAATTCCACATTCATTTCATATAATTTCAGATGACTTTAGAATAGATTTCTCTGGAATTGTAGGCAAGGATTTTTTTTAAGCTTACCAATGCATTATAAATTACGAACAAAAATGCCTATCTATTCAATTTCAAAATTCTATTCATAACGTACCATTAATTAGCCATATCAATCAGATGAACATAAATAACGTAGTTGTTCCATCAAATTATCAACTATCGGTATGAAGAACAATGTTGATTATTACTGACGATCTCAAGAAGTGCTTCCTAAGATATTCTTAGCCAACTGTATAATTAAACCTCATAACGAATTCGCAACATTCAGTATATTAAACAATAATGAACATTCGATCACATTAAAAAACATTACATTTGAGTTTCACCAACTTGATCAATATGTTTCGTTTTAAATCGTTTTCTACAAATATTGCTAATCGAATGCAATTACTTGAATCAGAAGTAGACGTATCACATTTAAATGACGAAGAAAAATCGACAATTTTAGAAATATGTCGAGAGTATAATGACGTATTCTTTCTACCTGGAGATATATTGAACGCATCAACTAGTGAAATTTATCATGATATTGATACAGTTTCAAATAGTCTTCCAATCAATAAAAAACCTTATCGACTTCCAGAAGTACATAGCTAAAAACGAAATTAATTCTCAAGTTAAAAAAAAATGCTGGAAAATTCTATTATCGAACCAAGCATTTCACCGTGGAATTCACCATAATTAATTGTTCCAAAAAAATCATCGAGTATCTGAGACAAGCCAAGTATTTCTCTAATCTAGACTTAGCTGATGAATATCATCAAATTTTTATGAATCCTAATACCTACTACGTTTCAAAGGTACCTAATACGTTTCAAAGGCTAATGAATCACGTATTGAGTGGGCTAAATGGAGTAAAATGCTTCATTTATCTCGACGATGTTGATGTTTATGGTGTGAATCTCGAGGATCATAGTTCAAGGCTCAAAAGTGTATTATCGTGCTTTAGAAAATTTAATATGAAACTACAACCGCGCAAATGTAATTTTCTTAGAACGGAGGTGAAATATAATTTAGACCATATTATTACACGTGATGGAACCAAACCTGATCCAATATTAGTCGAAACAATTTTAAAATTTCCAACCCCAAAGCAAGCTTCATCATTTTTCGGACTATCTGGTTATTATCGTCAATTTATTCCTGAATATGCAAAGATTGTAGAACCATTCAGTTCTCTAAAACTGAAAAATGCAAAGTTCGAATGGAATGCATTTACCGACGAAGATTTTAATAAATTAAAGGA
This sequence comes from Nephrotoma appendiculata, assembly GCA_947310385.1. NCBI lineage: Eukaryota > Metazoa > Arthropoda > Insecta > Diptera > Tipulidae > Nephrotoma > Nephrotoma appendiculata. The sequence continues at coordinate 317,260,644 of OX371223.1, forward strand.
ATGTCTCTGCAATAACCCCATTTTACAATACCCAAATTTTAGTTCATCATCTTTTATATTGACCACTGATGCTACTGATAAAGCGCTAGGGGCTATTTTATCCCAAATGCATGATCCCAAAGATCTACCTATAGCATACGCTAGTAGAGTCTTGAATGTAGCAGAAAGGAATTATCCTACAATAAAAAAATAGTTACTACCTATTATTTGGGCAGTTCGTCATTTCCGACCATATTTGTATGGACAACAATTTATTATTCAATCTGACCATAAATCTCTTACCTATTTATATTCTGTTTCCAATTTTTCGTCAATATTGTTAAGGTGGCGATTAACACTCGAAGAGTACAACTTTTCCATAAAAGACAAACCAGTGGCCCTATTCTGGCTTTCCCTGGGAATAGGAAATTCGGAAAAACATTTTCATAGCATTTTTGTCAAAATTATATTTTTCTGGCCTACTACGGGAATAAGTTTAGTGTAAAATTTTTTAAAACAAAGTGAATTGGGAAACTTTTGTTCTGCAAAATTTTTATAGGGAAACATATTTTCCCATTTAACTTTGTTTCGAAAATATGTATTAACACCAAACATGTTCCCTTAGTAGGCCAGAAAAATACAATTTAGATAAAAATGCTATGAAAATATTTTTCCCAATAACCTATTCCCAGGGAAAGCCAGAATATGGCCACAGGCAAAACTAATTGTGGAGCTGATGCATTATCGCGAATCGAAATTCAGTCGAATGAAGTTCATGAATCTTATCCAATAAATGTAGTCACTCGATCCAATTCAAAAAAACAAAATCTTCCTCCAACTTCACATCAATCAAATCGAATTTCACCTATAATAAATCCAACTCTGATCAGTATCGATCAAAGTAACTTACAAAATAGTTCAAAATTAATCAATAATCATCATAAAACTTTAAGAAACAGTCCATCGTCGGATATTTCAGAAGCACACAACCACCGAAATTCCAATAATAGTTAAACTTGAGAACTCGTATGGTATTGAGCAAATCATTAAAAATTTCCATATTACACCTCCCGGAGCTCACCAAGGAATTTGCAGAACTTTAAGCCGAATTAAAAACTATTACGAGTTCCCTAACATGATTACAAAAGTAAAAGCAATAATAAAAAATTGTAGTTTTCGCCAAAAGAATAAATATGGTCGAGCAACCAATTAATCAATGAAAAAAAAAAAAAAAAAGTTATCAAAATACCTACGGAAATATTTTTGAAGAGCGAGGCCATATAAAAAGTAGACACAGTGAACTTAGATTTATACTTTAAAAACACAATCTGGGACGTTAAAATAAACAAGAACAGCGTTGATGTAAATGTAGACCATTTCCACACACTGCTCTGTAACGGAATAGATTATTTGTCCCCACCACTGTCAAAAAACTTCATATTTGATACGATGAAAAACTAATGAACATGAAAAATAAAAAAGACAAGGCACAAAGAGAAAATAGAATTTTCCTCAGAGGCTAGTAAACATAAATTTACCACATGCAACCAACTCCACAAATCTGCTACTAAACGAAGTTCAAAAGTTACATCTCTTGTATATTCAAAATAAAATAAGGACTGATTCAAAGTCCACTTTTGGACCTACTTTCAAACAAAGCGTATCACAATGTATCCATACAAATTCCTCAATCCGTTGGTCCGGTTGGTACTAGCCTCATTATTAAAAAAACTTCAAAAAATTGGTAAATCCTCTGCGCCATAGTACCAAGATACGTATCACTAAGCCAACATGGTTTTATCCCAAAAATATCAACTGCAACTAATCTTACGGAATACACCATCAGCACAATAAAAAAAATTGAAAATCACTAGCAGGTTGATGTAGTGTAAGCACAAACTTTGCTAAGGCCTTTGTCTTCATTAGTCATTAAAAAACCTTAGAACGCTTGTAGAGGTTTAGCACCCACGGCCCAATTGTAATCTGGTTAAAATTATACTTGAGCACCCGCTCTCAATACATCGAAATGGAGAACAAAAGGTTTGAATTAATTTCATCCACCTCCGGTGTGCCTCAAGACTCTATTGGCCTTTAGATCTTCACCACTTTTATTAATGGAATCACCGCGGTAATTTCTTATTCAAAGCATCTAATGCAAGACCTTAAAATGTTAAAAATCGCGGAGAAAATCAACGACACCCATGAATTACAATAAGATATTGGCAAACGAGTGACTTGATGCGATTCCAATCTGTTTAGTATCAACATCAATAAGAGTAACACCATATGTTTTCATCATACAACTAATCCTGTTGTCCATAAATGGTACCGCTCTACAAAGAATATATGAATTTATGTAAAGACTTAGGGGTTAGTTTCTTTGAAAGTATATGAGTTTCTATAATTACATTGGGCAGTGCATAGCTAGAGCTAACTCTATGTTTGGCTTTATTAAACAGTGGACTGGGGAAATTGATGATAAAGAGTCAATGGGTTGGGGTCCTTTGCCCGACTTTCAAAATCCCGAAATAAATATCCTGAAATATTTTTTCAAAATCCCGATTTTCAAAAGCCCGATTTTTTTTATGATTCAGGGCGCCCGCGGGCTTAAACTAAAAAAAATAAAAAATTAATTAAGGGCTTTTTAAAATCTTTTTGTAATGAGTGCAATGTAAATAGTAACGGGATTGGGTACGATTCGTCCAATCCAAAATTCGTAAAACGAAAATCCAATACCAAAATTCCAAAAAACCGAATTCCAGAAACCAAAATTCCCATAAAAACATTTCCAAAAAGTAAAATTCCAAAAAAACATAATTCCTTTACAAAATGCCAAATTTAAAATTCCAGTATACAAAATTCCAAAGAATTTCCATGGATATAAATTGGAATTTTTTTTGGGAATTTTATTATAATTTATAATTGGAAATCTTTAATTAAGGCTTATTCAAAGGTATATTGTAATTTACTAAAACTGTTACAGTACTTATTTTTTAATGACTGTACCATACAGAAGTTTGTTAGTGGGAATTATTAGTATTTTTGTAGGGGAAGGGTTCGGGAGTCCAAAAAGTTCAATTCTGTTTTCTAGAATCACAACAAGGGTTAATCAATTTGATAAACAATCCGCCGTCCCACACTGTGATTCTTTCGTCGTGATTCTTTCCTTGTTTCCTTCCCCTTCACCTACAAACTGTTATTGGTGAAGTGGACGGAAACGAGGGAAGAATCACGACGGAAGAATCTAAGTGTGGAAAGCCGGAATGGGGAACATATTTGAGTAATATATAGTTTCTAAGAACAATTAAATTAAATTTAATTAATTGAAAAATTATTTCAATTAATTAAATTTAATAATTATAATATAATAATAATTATTAAATTAATTGAAATAAATCAATTAGAATTTTTGCGAAACGCTGTAAATATTATAAACTAATCCGTATTATCCATACAGTCTATGGAGGTCCAATTGTGATAAAATAAATTTTATTATATCAGTAAAAAAGTGTTGTTTAGTAAAAAATTTTGGGTGAAATATTTTAATTTTTAAAACTATAAAAAAATATTTAATAAGCGGCCTATTAAAAATCAAAATAAAGCAAAAAAATAAAAAACAAATAAAAAATTATTAATAAAAGGTGCAAAATGAATATCTCATTGGTAAAACGAACAAAAATAAAGACAAGTTGATTATTAATGGTTACACTTATCATCTCGAAAAGATGAGCGAAAATCAAACTTATCGATGGTGTTGCAATCAACAGAAAACCCTATTGTGTAAAGCAAGAGCAACCACAACACTAGAAGAAGAAAAACATGAATTAAAAGAGGAACCATTACAACATAATGAAAAACATGTTTTAAGGCAAATTCAACTGTAAAAAGTTTGGCAGAAGTACCAGGGTTGCGACCTTTTCAAATAATAAGATAAAGTATTGTTGAACGTGACCACGATTGTAGATTATATTTGCCTTCAAACAAACGGAGTACAAAAACAAAAAATTACTCGAGTGAGGGCCGCAACACTGAAAGAGCCGGAAAGATTAAATTAAATTTCCATTACGGAGATATTAAATTTTACTGACGTGGAGCTCTTTGTATTATCGGAGAAAGATTTTGGAGAGAATAAAAATATTTTATTAGGGACAAAACATCTTTGATGCTGCTAGCAGAGGCTGAATGCTGGCTCATGGATGGTATATTCGAGGTTGTACTGTCTGTAATGAGACAGTTATTCTCGATCCATGGTAAAATTGGAGACCAGATCGTCCATTATTTTTTTTATAATGAGCTCAAAATCAACAGAAGCTTATTGGGAGATATTCTATGAGCTTTGTAAAATTGCTAGTGATTGGAACATCTCTTTAAATCCAAAGAGAATTGTGTCAGATTTTGAAAAAGCAAGCGTAGCTGCAGCTAAAACATACATTCCGTTAGCTGAATACAAAGATGCCTTTTCCATTTCGGCCAAATATTATGGAGAAAAGTAAAATCTGAACACCTTCAGGTTAAATTTGGAGACGATGAATCTTTTAACATGCAAATTCGGATCTTTAAAAGCTTAGCATCCGTACCTCCTGAAGAGGTTTCCGAGAATTTTGACGCGATCAAAAAAGAATTTGATCTAGACGCCAAGCGAATTGCCAAATGGTTCCAAACAAATTATATAAGGTGTGTGTGAAGACAGTTCAGAGTTCTGGACTATATTCCAGAACCATGGAGATAATTTCCTTTGAACACAAAACTCGGTTGAGACCTCATGTTAGGGTCTATAAGTTAATCGTAGAATTGGCAAAGGAGACGCATCCCACTAAAAAAAAAAATGTGGAAAGAAACAGCAAAATTTTAAATGCTGTTGTAAATAGCAACAATACTGATAAAGTTAACATATTTATACAAATCCAATCTTGTAAATTATATTTTACAATTATTGTAGTTCAATTGAGCAGGCCCAGTTCCAAAAATTCTAGAATAATTCACATTAAAATGCAAATTACTTCCAATAACCCAAATTTAACCAAGATCAACCAGAAAAATATAATCTTAATAAAAATGAAGATAAAAAAAAAGAAAATTTAATATTTTTTAAAAAGTCCCAATTTTTTAATGGGATTTTTAAGGTTTCAGCAAAATTGAGATTTCGAAAATCGGGATTTTGAAAATCGGTATTTTGAAAGTAGGGATTTTGAAAGTCGGGATTTCTTTTGTCGGAAGTTTGATAATTCGGTCTTTTGTAACTCGGGATTTCGTACCGACGCCTACATAAAAATTATAGCTTTCAAACCCATTTGAAGCAAGCACGCGAGAAGACACATGAAACGTATTGTAAAATTATACGTTGCATGTGTTTCTCGCGGTCATTTACAGTTACAGTGAACTGATTGTTACTAAAAACTGGAAACTTGGGTTTCCTGCTTTCACTTACTTTAACTATATGATGGCTTGTTAGTAAAAACTATTTTGTATGGTTGGGGGGTCATATGGAGTTATAAACCGATACCTCCCAATCAGTCGGCTATCGGAAAGTAGTTCATCAACTTTTGTTGCCAATAAATCATTAGTACACTTTTGCTTTAATCTAATTAAATTAAAATTTAATTAAAAACATTTAACATAAAACAATTTCTTCATGATATCTATAAAAAAAAATAATTTAAAAGAGGAAGATGTGAACGTAAACAGATCAATCAACTTAAAATGCGGAAAATCATGTTTCCACATACTCTTCTCGTATTCATTTTAACTTATGTAAATACACATCTGAAAATAATGTAAACACGCAGCAACAACAACAGCAACAACAACATAACATACAAATAATAAGAAGAAATTCGATCCAACTTGATCGTTTCCATCAAACGCGCAGACCAACAAAACGATCAATATATCAAATCGTACACATAAACAAGAGCACGCACAACCGAAAGCCTTTTGAATTTTCTACAACACAAAAATGTTTACATGATTTTCGGATATCAATCAATTTGAGAATATAAAGATCACTTTTTTATTTACAATTTCGTTAGGTGTGGTTTTATTGATGGAGCGAGTGCGCGCCGCATTTTTGTCGATCGATCGAGATCAAAATATTTAAAGTCGTTGTTGTTGTTGTCGTTATTAACGTAAAATAAAAAAAAAAATCAGACAAATTTATCATTTTATTGTGCCAACACACACAAAATTGTTTAATCTTTAATCAAATCATTCGGTCATATGTATACTGAAAGATCAGAACGAACCCCACACGCTATATATACACACACACACACACCCCATTTCAGAATAATTTTATTAATGAATGGAGAAATATTTAGTAGTCAGTTTTATTATACCAAAATTTATTGCATTAAGATCATTTAAAGACATAAATTTTATTAATTGGATAGTTTTAAAAAAGTTCACATACACACACGTAAGCGCTGCCTCACAGCCTCTCCGTGTTATAGCGATAAAAAAAAATTCCAATTTGTCTAGACGAGCAAAATTAAAACAAATTCGAATGCTTAATAAACTGAGAATTTTGCTGTCATAATTTCATTTTCATGACAATGAATATTGGAAGGATGGATATTTTAAGAAGTGATTTGTGTACTCAAGTGAGATAAATTTATAAAATGTTGTTGTTGTATTTGTTTGGGTTTGTAGTTTTGTATACAAATTTAAGTCAAAAAACTGTGATAATTTCACGGCCAAACTTATTATTGTTTTAAGTAATTAGCACGTTTAAGACGATTGCATGTTATGTAATTTAATTTTAGTAATTTGTAGTTTTTATATTTGTGATATATTTTACATTTTGTGACAGTAATAAATGTACGTTAATGAGTCTAATTTTGCCCATTTTAATATAATCCAATCAAAAACTTCATTCCTTGTTTTGTACCACCCGCATACACTAACACGGCGCATAACCATTGTGGACTACGAAAACTTAAAATAAATTTTCATAAATTAGACATTATTAAGTTATAGGCATTAGCTATATATGCAAATTACGACGAATGAACCATCCATGTATGAAAATCGAATAAATTACTTGTCACTTAATTTGAGTTAGTGTTTTGGATTTATGCATTATGTGTTTTACTTCTTTTGAGGTTGAGCACTGTGCAACAGCTTACAATTCATTTTTTATCTTATTTAAAATTTGCAGGAGGCTTACCTAAATTAACCTTTAACAATTTCTATAGGCATACCCTAATTTCTTGTTTTAAATTTACATCTCTTTTTAATTTCCTAATTTTTGCTTTTATTCCTTCTTCCGTAGTTGTCTCCATTCCCTCTATTTAGTGGTAACTGATAAATGAGTGCGGTTTTGAATTTTTATTTTTTTCGCATGCAAAACTGTTTCGCTTTACAGCGCAATGTATAGTAGGTAAATGATCCTACACAAATCACTAGCTAAATGTTTATCCAAGAACTTGCATGTTCGCCTGACATCTTGTAAATTTTTTTTTATACTATAGAAATAATTTTCTGTCTCCTCCCATCCTAATTTCTACTTTGCAAATTGAATTAAACAATTGAGCTCACTAGAAATTAGAAAGGAACATTTATTTCGTTAAGAAAAGTATGTCTGTAATTTTAACCTGAATAATATCCCAATAAAATGCGATGGCAACACTAAAATTCTAATATCATGACATTTTTCAATGTTATTCCGAAAAATTCGACGATATCACTAAACTTTTATATATCATCGTAATAGCTTTTTTACTGAGTGTCCGAAAAAAATATGCCACGACACAATGAGTTACCGGCTGAACTGGCTAAGACCAATTCCGTGATCAACTATTTAGTTTCAGAGCAGTCGCGCTGAAGGTTTAGAAGAACGACAACTTAAATGTGACAAATCGGAAGTTTATAACATGTTAACATTGTAATTAATCTGTTTTTATAATTTTCGTTTGGAACACAGTAGAAGAATAGCGGCTCGATGGGAACACCCTCATCCTCCTTTCCATTACTGCAAAGCAAACTCGCCTTCGTTCTTGTATTCTTGCTAAAAATAGTTAAATCTGGTTCGGCCAACATTGAGATGGACCATCAAAATCAATTAACTTTTTACAAAGTGGGTAAGATATTTCGCACCTGATATTATAGCAATCACATTCACGTAGGCTCAAGAGGAAAATTTGTAGCCATCCTGGGAATCGATGCAAATTCACATCATACAATCTGAGGTCGCACGAGGGGAACTCATGAGAGAGATGTCCCTCATCTTCTTGATTTCATTCTTAGTACAACCCTATGTTTATGTGACACTGACAGCAAGCCAACGTTTATAACTAGTAAAAGGACAGTGATTTTAAATATTACGCTTATAAAGGACGATTAAGAACCGGAAGGTTTCTGACGTATTTTTTGTTTCTGACGACCACTGCTTTTCTGATCTTTGTTAGCTCAATATGAAATGAATACTAAGCCCTTCGTAAATTTATCTTCAGGAACAGGTGGAATATTATCAAGGATACCTTCAGAGCTATTATATGGATTCCACTACCGGTATCTGTTCAAAAAAGGTATCGGACTCGTATAATAAAGCTAAGGTAGGTAAAAGTTGGTGAATAAACTTTGGGATAAAGTACTCCACGTCGCTCCACATCGCAAATAATAAACAGTAGTAAAATATTTGTAATTTCTAATGCCAGGTCGGCGAGACCGGCTGGCATCATCTCTGCGGATGTTTAACAGACCTCGGGCTTACCGTTACCGTGGCTGGAAGCTCTTTTTAAAGCCAGCCTGGATCTTTGTCACATTCCTAGGTAATGGACTGAAGTAAAGGTTATCCCTGTACCTATAAGATGGGGAAAAGTTCTTATTGCGATCCCACAGACCGTAGGCCAATAGCACATCCTCTTTTCTCCTGAAATGTTTCAAGACAAATAGAAGCTCACATCAGATGTTTGATTGAGCTACACAAGCCTAAGTTGGACCTTTTCTCTCTAAGAAGTACAAATTTCTCAACATTGAATCCGACTTTAAATGGTATCAGCTGGACCTTCACAGACAAAACGTGATATACTCTTAATACTGCAAACTAAGCAGGAAACCTAATATATTTTAACGAATGAAGAAAGCGCTTTATTGTTGTAAAAGTACCATTCGGAAACGGTGGGATTTGGAAGACCCATATCGTACACAGGCTCTCCACATCAACCGTTAGACCAATTGTATTATACGATTTACTATTTGGTGGCCGGCTTTACATTTTCAGCTAGCCTGTGCATCAGTGAGAAATCAGGAAAACTCTCACAAAAGCACTGTAGACCCTCTTCCATCTAACACTCTTGTATATTCTAGGTGAACAAATGCTAGTGGAGTCTTCTGTGACAAACACTGAAATTAAACCTCGCTTTCAGTCACCCCGACCAAGTTGAACTAACTGCGATAAGAAAGACTGAGGTATAATGTAATAAATTCAAATGTTCTTGCGTTGTCGTATTAACGAGGCAGCAGATGAGTTCAATATCCACATTATATGAAGGCATGTGACATTTCAATAGAACTAGAATAGAAATAACATACGTTTTAATACGCCTCTGGTGCCATAACTAGGTAGATCTGGCTAAGACAAGATCTACCAAGATCGAGATAGCTAATACATGCAAATAGACTGGGAGTCTCCTCGGAGGACGAGGAAACTGTACCCAATTTATTTTGCATCTATCTCTAGAGTCAAGCAAATATAATATAAATAGAGTGATGTATTTACATATTTATTAAAAAAAGAGGCATACAGCTTTCGCAAATCAAAAAAATAACTATTTTAAAAGTAAAATATTTATATTTATAACAAACTAGCTGACCCGGCGAACCTCGTTCCGCCCCAAATTACTTCGTCCGAGCAAATAGTTTTGTCCTTCACGAAAATCAAACAACTCAACTCAATTTTTAATAGACGATTAAATTGAGTGGACATTCCATTCAATTTTTCATCGAATTGAACAATAATGTATTGAAAAGAGAATGAAATGTCAATTAAAACTAAGGCATCTATCGAAAGTTTACTTGTTTTTTGGATTTTTTATCTCAGTGTGGAAATTAATTCAAGTCAGTTGGAATTCAAAAGAATTAAATGTATTTTATTGGAGTGAAATTAAATCGATTACAGGCGTAAACCAATAAAATGCATTGTGATAAACAATATTTTTCGTTTTGTTCTCCGGTGCGTAAATGAACCACGATGATGGTTTGCCAAATCTCGAACAAGCGACGTACAACTGACCATGAGAAAAATACGGAAATTCACATTTCTAACAATTTGTTAAATGTCATAGCGAATGCCAACCGAAAGGGGAACTGAATCCGCTTGAAGCCAAACGGTATGTCAGTTGGAATCAGAGGAATTCGCAGAATTAGAACATCCTCTCCTTTGAATTTACCCCTGATTGACCCCAATTGCGTCCCGTCACATAATCTCGGATGGTTCAGATTACGCAGCATGATTATAACAGATCCGACCTTCAGCATTAAGTTGTGTAAGTTATGTGGTGGTTTCTCCGGCAAATCAAGCGCATTCAAAAACTTGGTCGGATAGTTGGTTATCTCGTCTTGATTGGTCCCACAGTCATCGGATTTGTAACAATGCATTTCCCCAGCGATTTGGTTTTGAATCAAGTAATTCAAACTGTCTAAATCCTTCTTGTTTGCTGCCAAAATCTCTCGTCCGCTGAGTTGATCGTGATTCATATAATTTCAGCGGATGTTCGGAAACACTTTCGTGATCGCGAACAAAGCAAAGATTCGAGGGAAACGAAATCACTCCGGTGGAAACCTCAACAGGAATTTGTCCATTGCCAAGCGCCAACAGTTGTGTGGAAAATCAGCAATTGATGAATCGTTCTGTAACGCAACTCTCATGTTCGTGGTCATGTGCAACTTCTACACATTTCGCCAACAACTCGACGATTTAATGCTGAAGATATACTCGACGTTACTCAGAAGCTTTGAAATGTCAAAAAGGCGCTTACGAGTATACCCAAGATAAACTCAATATATGAATTCACGTTTTTGACATTTATTTAACTTTTGGCTTTCATTTTATTTATTTCATTTTTTGCGAAATAATAAAAGTTTAAAATATTAAAAGTTAGTAGTTGAAAGAAAAACGCGCAGTTGATTTTTCAAAAGGTCAAAATGGTAACAAAAATAAAATAAAATTGGTTAATTATTTCATAAAATTTCTGTAAGATATCACTTTAGTACTAAACAACAACAAAAAGTTAAAGTAAGTTAAATCAACTTTTTTTGTATCACGTCTGAATAACGTCGAGTATAATTGCTTTAGTATAAATTCTCATAGTTTAACTTTTTATTTTTACTTAGTCACGTCGGGCGCGTCGAGTATATCTCCAGGGTTAGACATGCGTTGAGGTCATCTGCAGCTGTCGATCTCGGAATGACTGGTAGTGTTTGACGAAAATCGCCGGCCAGAAGAATCATTGCTCCACCAAAACTTCTTGAATCACTTCGTAAATCTTTCATCGTTCGATTGAGCGCTTTTAATGATCGTTTGTGTGCCATTGTGCTGTGTGCACTCGTCCCAGATGTTGGATTTGCATTCTTGAAACACCTTGGCCATCGCCGAGTTCTTGGCAGTTGAGCACACTGATTTGTCATTCATGTGGATATTTATCGGCAACTTCAATGCAGAATGTGCCATCCAGCCGACGTTCAGCAATGTGGCTGCAATTCCCGATAATACAACAGCTAACACTATTTGAGATCTCAAGCGAATTGTGGTCAAAAGCTATGAAATCTGAAAGGTTTTGCCTGTTCCACCGCGAGCATCAAGAAATAATATTCCGCCGTTTCCTTTGTCAACAGCCTTCGTCAAGCACGCTCTTTTACTGTGTATTCAAAAGCGGGACTTTCGTTTGTACTATTTGGCTCATTGAATCTGGTTCGTACACTTGCACTCGTTGCAATTATTTACAATTAAATGCATTGTGAATCGAACGAATTGGTGCTGACACACGAATTTTCGACAAATATCTGCCGCACATAAACACGTACATGCCTTTCACCATGATCAAAGCTTCGTCGTTCATTTCAAGCTCATAATTGTATGTATGTTGCGCTATAGTGATCGCGAACAATGTACGAATGTGATTTGCCGGCGCAGAAATAGTGGTATCGGCGACTGTTGAGTTCCTATGTGAGTTAATAGACACATTGTCAATTCCCAATTAAGGCCCAGCAATGTCGATCACTGCCTGGTCGCTAACTTAGTTCACATATTTGGCTGCGCTTCACTTACCAAATCGATTAACTTCATATTTTGAATTTTATTTTGAATTTTAATATCAAAGCACGAATATGTTTGATTTTGTGAGATTTTTCAAACTTTGCATCGAGTTTTCGCGCTTTACAGAGTCTAAAATCATCAAAACATGCAAAAAATTCAAAATTTCATAGAGAAAAAAAATAAATTTTCTTCGGGTTTTTCCGGGAGTTTCCAAATTTTTGTAATTCCCCTCAGATTTTCTAATTTTTTCTTCTAAAAAACCAGCTGGATCGGAAAGGCGCGAAAGCTTGTACAAAACATCATGTTCCGATTTTCAATTTTTCGACTTTTCCGGTGGATTTTCTCAAACTTATGAACCATCTCTTGGTAATTGTGATCACAAAAACAAAAGAATGAGCCAAATCGGTTCAGCCGTTCTCAACTAATGCACGCACATACATTTTTTACACCATTTTAATATATTTAGATTTTCAACTTCCTTGATTATGAACGGCATTACTGCCTGTTACCATTCTCTCTAATTCTGATACATTCTCACTTTTCTCCATATATTTTTCTATATTTCTACTACTTTTATAGATATCCTTGACATTTTTCGGATCTTTCTCAGATACTTTCAAAATTTTCCCAACAATTTACGTTGTTTTTTTCCCATAAAAGTAAAACAAACATATGGGGAACTAATTCCAAGCGTGACAACGTCAATCAAGATGGTCGCAAACGTGAACAATTAATTAGAAAATTGATTTAGTTGCGACATTTTGTCATGAAATTTGTATTTCGTATTGTTGTTTCCACAGTTCCATATTTGATCATTGTTGATATAATCATCGGAATGGCTGTTAATTTAGAGAAAGAAACAATATAAAATACTAGCCCCTCATCTCCAGCTCCTTACTCTTCTCCTTGCAAAATCTAATTCTGAATCTTTGTTTTCATTATTCTCTTCCCTTTCTTGAAACATTTCTCAATTCAGTAACGATCAAATCATCAGAACATTTGCATACATTGACGGTAGTGACGTAATCAATGTACTAAGAATTCTTGGCTGTTAAATTTTATTTGTTGTAAATATAAATTTTCACGCATCAAAGTTATTTACGTACATAAATGTTCAGAGTACTCACCGACATATTCCTTATTTGTATATAAATAGTAACTGAATGACCTTTAAAATGAAGGGTTCTGGTTGGCTTACCTAGAAAAATAAAAAAACATGTGTTAGACATAACTAATTATAGTTTCTGAAAGCTCAAATATTGTGATTTTTCATCTGAAATTTGTTTCAGATTTTTCAGAAAAAAACAGCTTAACATTTCTTTTCGGATAAAGGCTTATCTAATCTTTCTGGTCGCTTCGATGTAATAAAAAACACTCCATATAATTATTCAACTTTAACACATTTTTGGACGAAATTTCAACAGTTTCAAATGGGAAACCAGTAAGGTAATCACCCCAAACCACATTTACTGAGGTATTAGTAGCATACATGGTAATTCGCTTGTTGTTCGATTTTTTAATTTGAATGAGCAAAGAGTTACTCTCGAAATCCCGAATTTCGAAATTCCGGAAATCAAAATCCCGGAAATAAAAGTCACGGACATAAAAATTCTTTGAAATCAAGATCCTGGATCATGAGAAAATCCCATATTTCGATATATCAATTTGAAGAGAGAACAAATTTTGGGTTTATAATTTTTGGATAATCAGAATAAAGTTTTGAAAAAAATCCTCTATTTTAATACTTCTGGTTTTGCAGGTAAAATTCTGAACAAGCTATGTTCAAACGTCAACAAACAATCACTTTGACAGATCATTTATAAGTGCCAAAAGAAGAATAGGATTACACAGACACTTGGGACATACCTTACTCGCGATGCTAAGTTGGTTAGAAACACTTAAACTATTTGTGTATTACTAATACCGCTCAGTGAGACACGAGAAGTCTAATCGACATGATCTTGTATCAAAATGAAATTTTTCGTCAGGTTTATAATCCGTCGGTCAATAATTTCTGAATCTGACACATACATGGCGCATTTAATGATAAAATCATAAGACTTTTAGGAAGTGCCAATCTTCAAATGATTTGTTTCACGATACATCAATCATTAGTTTACAGGTTACAGTTGTTTTAGTTAAACTACTTTTGTTCTTTGCAGAACAATGGAAAAAATTGAATTCTGTGTATTGATTAAGCACGATTTTTTGATGGGAAAAATACCGTTCAAGCAAAGCAATGGCTTGATACTTGTTATAAGTACTCAGCTTTTCTGAAAGCAATCGTCGATAGTTGATTAGGTGAAATTAAACGTAGCCGCACAAACACCGAGGATGCTGAACGCTCTGGTCCCCTGAATTCGGCAGTTATTCCAGAAAAAATAAAAAACGTGCACAAATTTTTTTTAAAGTACCGTAAAGTGAAGTTGCGTGAGATAGCTGACACCTTAAAGATATCAAAAGGCAGTGTAAACACTATTTTGTATGAACTTTTGTACATGAGAAAGTTTTGAACAATGTTGGTACCGTATAGATGATTCAGAGCGCTGATAATGGTGAAACATGGATCCAATACTGCACACCGGAATCAAATCGTCAATCACTGAATGGGCAGCAAGCGGCGTTCGAAGCGACCAAAAACGCAAATGTCGATCTATTTGTCGACTATTTTGAGAATGTTAACATTAACAGCGAATATTACATGGCGTTATTGGTGCGTTTGAATGACGAAGACGAATTGGAATTATTTTAGCATTTTTCCAGAATTTGGGAAATTTGGAATTGGTGATTATTACATTAAATATATTTAAAATGAATGCAGCAATTAATGGAAAAGTAATCTTTATAAATCGCAACGGTAGCCCATCGAGCCTATTTAATTGCATTTAATTGAAAACAATGCCCGAGCTAATTCTTCCATGTCAGTATTTATTAGTGAAGCCGGGTGGTTTTGTAATTTTAAGATGTATATAGTGTTTTCCAAGGAATACACTCTACAAAACAATCAATTGTTAATTTTTTGAAAGTATCGAATTTTATATTAATCGTATCAATTAAGTAGTGACACAGTTGTAGTCTAAAATTCTAGTAGTATTCAAATTATTACAATGTCTAAATATTGATGTGGCAGAGGGAGAGTTCCTAGAAGTAGCATAAAACCAATAGACCAAGTCGTTGACCGAACCATTTGAGAGTTTAGTAACGTTTCGGAAATACAAAATTGATTGAAATTCTAACCTCATTACAAAATGGAAGCGGCCGTGCTTTTGATTTCCGCTTTTGAATAGATTTGAATATATTTTTCACAAAAAACCCTGTAAATAATTAAAATCCTAAAAATGATCCTTAAATTGTCATATTTATTGTGACCCGGGCTAGGAATTTTAAAATCTTAAAACAATAACCGAAAACCGGTCATTTTTTAACCAATTATGATGAAACCTATATATGTAGTTTAAAGCTATAGTTGTACTAGATTGGGACTTGTTTATTGGTTTATAATGAAATTTTGATTTAGGAATTGGTGAATCCCCTTATAAAATTTAAAAGAGACGATTTACCAAGCAGAATCCCTCCAATTTTATTTTTTGTTATTGTTACCGAATTCGATTTTTGGTGAAAAATACCCTCAGGTAGGTAACCAATTCTACATAAAAAATCTTCTAAAAATTAGACCAGCAAATTAGCAATCTCCAAAGGGCGCCCAGCGTGGACAGATTTCAAAATATAGTTCAATACATTTTTAATCCTAAAACAAATACCCCCCTCCCCCTCGATCTCAATCTTGGCCCAAATCAAAACCCAATTTCATCAAATTGGTTATCAAATTACTAGATCCATGCAGCATAGACAATTACCAAACTTACGTCCAAATTTCATGTTAGAATCCCGATCCAATCCAACAATTCAAATTTCATTATCATTGGTTAGGGACAGAACAAATTACTGTCGAGAAAGCAGCGAGGATGAAAGGTTCAAAGTCATCAAGCGGTGAGCGCAGGGAAGAGGTTGAATCTGTTATCTAGTGCCTACCATGTTAAAAATCTGGTTTATAACCTTTAGAAAAATAAAAAAACTGTTTATAGTAAAAAAGGTAGAACATTAGGTAGTATAAGTCTACGTAACCTGCTAAGGTAGTGTGAAAATTAAAAATATCAAGTTGAGAGGTATTACTGTATCAGAAGGTAGAACATGATTAGTTACAAAAGTGTACCATCGTGATTATCAGAAAATTTCAGAAAACCACTAAACACTCTTCTATAGTTTTCATAATCACGTACTGCAATGAGTTTTCCACATTTCCAAGCTGAGTTTAATTACTATGTGGAAATTTATTCAATATGCTCATTGTAGGCTCACACAATTTGAATAATGACAAACGGCTCCTTTGACGTCCTTTACCTGAATAATTTCAGTATGTTCTTCTCCTCCATTGAAACAACATTAACTCGTCAACCCTACTCCAATTTGCAAGGAGTTTTTGACAACAAATTGAATTAAAATGTTTGGTCCGCGCAAATTATTAATATCTAGATCTCTAGATAATCAAAGAGCTCATTTCCGACAACAGCTTTATTTTTTCAGAACCATTTTTTTTGAACCAGTGATAAAAGTAGGAAATCGGCGTATGGGTAACTCTCTCTCTCTCTCTCTCTGGCACTATATCCCATCAAGGGATTTGGCCGCCTCGAATGAGGTTACATAATCATAGTTTCATTTCGGATAATGAGTGATTAATTTCCTAATTGTTGCTAAACCAGCCGTGAAATTTTTTCCTTGTCACCACCGGGAATCGAACCCGGGACCTCCGGTCGCTGGAGCAAGCATGCTGACCACTTTGCCACAGGGGCGTATGGGTAACTGCAGCAGGGAAACTTTCGTATTTCAAAATGGAACTTTGCATTTTGTGCTAATTAGTGCTCACGGAAAAAATTATTGCTAGGCCATAACCTGAAAAAAACAGGAAATGAAAATTTTAAATTTCGCCTGAAAGACGAAACAAATAAAACTTAATTTCTAGAAAAAAACAGAAATAATTTAAGCCTAATTTTAAAAATTTCCAAAAGCGGCTACACTGACGAAATTTGTGCTTATCATAGAAATATGATTTTCATAAATTTTGATTCATAAATTGAGGAAAACCAAACTAGCCCCTAAAAGATACTATATTAAACAAACAAAATACAGAGGTATACCATTCAATAATATTTTTATTGAACAACAAATTAAAAAATAGAAATAAAATGGATTTGTGCTAATCCATAATTTGCCCAATTCCAACAAAAATATTATTGAACGGTATAACCTCAGCATTTTATGTGTTTAATATAGTATCGTTTAGGGGCTAGTTTGTTTTTCCTCAATTTATGAATGAAAATTTATGAAAATCATATTTTTATGGTAAGCACAAATTACGTCAGTGTAGCCGCCTTTGGAAAATTTAAAATTAGGCTTAAATTATTTCTGGTTTTTTATAGAAATCGTGTTTTAATTGTTTCGTCTTTCTTCGGTGAGCATTAATTAGCACAAATTGTGCTTAATCAGTATGCAAAGTTTCATTTTGAAATTCGAAAATTTACTTGCTGCAGTTACCCACACCGGCAGATGATATACTACAAAGCTCTTATACTAAGTGTAGGAACTTTAGGAAGTTACTCTAATACCTTCTGACTGTACGGTTCTTTGAATCCAATCGGTTTAGGAATTAATACAGCCATGGCCGCAATATTGCGATTACTATATGAGATCACACAGAGTAGAGAGTTCACCATATAAAGTAATAGGAAAGCTGAACGATTTCCCAAAGTGTACTATTTACTTTACATTCCGCCTTGTCTACCGGAAATTTAGTTTTGAGTGAACAGAATAGTTTCAATATTCTGACTTGATTCGCCTTCTGCAGTTACTATCTACTAGATTCTTGTTTACCTTCTTACATAAGAGTAATTGTAGGAGCAACCACGTTTTGCCAGTAGCATTTGAATTTAACATTCGTCAACCTTGTGTTTGAAACATTCAGCATATTCTATTCAAATTCCAAACTTTAATAACTATTTTTTTTACAACCGTTAAATTAAACTGCTTACACATTCTGTAATTTGACACTACCAGTTGCGGATTATCTGCGTTAATTATTTTTCTGTTATATATGTAGTGTCATTCCACCAGTATGGCTCACACAATTTTGCAAAAACTTGTTTCAAATGCTAGTTCGGCATTGAACTGTGGTCATGTTTAAACACACATGTTTTGATTCAAAACTAATACCAAGACAGTTTGAAAGAAATATAAAAACCATTATAAAAACATGCTGTTTGTTTTGGAATATTTAATTAACAACAAAATGTTGATTCGTATGTTCATAAATACCAGAATACTGTTCATTGATTAGGTTAACACGGTTTAAAACCTTAATGACAATGAAAGTCGTAAAAAATTTTTGACACTATAAAAATCTAATAAATTTGAAAGATAAATAACCAACAATAATAATTAAAAATAGCCGCATGATTCTGACTACATCTTAACTCCATTCATCTCATCCGTTGAATGCACCACTGTGTCGATTAAAGTGTTATTTATGTAACGTAATTTTAATAAATTATAACCCTAAAATGTAAATAAACCCTACACACCAATTAGAAGTGTGGAAAAGTGTAATTCATACTTGTAGAAGCATGGAAGATAATCATCGGAAGCGCACATCCAGTAAATAATCACTTTGATCTATATACAGATACGGAATGCCTGCATAATAAAATTTTTATTCGTCACGCATCATTGCATCTCGCGTTGTGCTCATTTTTGTACACAGAAATTATACGCGCGGAAAATGGAAAACATCTGGGATGATTATGAAAATTTTTATTTTATACGCGGATTAACATTACCTCTCACACCAATTACTTATATATGTGTGTAAATTCGCAACATAACGAATATTGTGTATTCCGACGCAGCACGTGATTAAAATTTTTAGCACGTGACTGAAATAAAATATTTTGTAAATTTTCAATCAAAATATTTCATTTTAAATCGATCAAAATCGTGCAAACACATCACAACACAGTCAAAAGTGGTTGGGATTTTGGGATTAACGATGCCGGTGTAGCATAACAAAATATATATAATTTGGTTTTATGAATTATCTACTTTAGAAAATTCGCACCTATGTGATGGAATGCTTATCCAGCAATAATTATGTTTTTCTAGAGAATCCGCACAAAAAAAATAAAAATAAAGTTACGATATCTTCTCCAACGCATAACGCAATAAACACACAAATCGTTCAACCAAAACCGGAAATTCCAATTCCCGATTAAACAACAATGCACCAAAATTTTAATGTCTTTAATTCTTTATCTTTGCACCATATCATCTTGTTTATATCTCCTTCACATTTTTTTTTTTTTTGGATATTCTTTCATCACTTTATTATTGTTGTATAATCTTTACTGTTTTCTTAGTATTCTTCACCATTTATTTCGTCGATCATCTTAAATTGATCTTTAAAAAATAAATTTAGAATTTTTATTACTTTCTTAATAATAGAATTTAGAAAAAATGTTGTGAAGATTTTTTTTTGTGTTACTGAATTTTAATTAAGAAACATTTAAATAACGAAATACTAATTCGATTATGATAGGGAATGATAAATATGGCGGAAATGGATAATTTTTTTTGTATATAGCAATATGTTAAGTGAGTGGTTTGAGAACATGTTTATTGAAATATCGCGAGCCAAAATATTTTGTATGGTATTTGATATGCGAGGTTGGGTGGAGTGGATTTATTGGAATATATAGTACATTTTTTTTAAAGGAAGTATTAATTGTCCAGTCGGTTTAATGTTCTTTTGAAGGTCAATTGATATCCCCCTTTCATTCAGGCACATACCACCCCATTCACGCAATTACAATATACCACCTGCAAATTGCAAGCTCCATGTCGGTGGGTCGGCGCTGAATTCTGCACTAAAACAGAGGGTCTTATAGCTGTATTTATTAACACTTGCTTTCCATCCAACCTCTGATGGGATTCGAACCCTGTACCTCCCGGTCCAAGTGCCGAAGCTTTAACCACTGTACCACTTGTCCGGTAAAATAAATCCGGTTCGGAAAACTGACTTAGTATTCTCTTCTCGTGTCAATCATTGAGTTATAGAAACAAATTTGGTTCTCAGTACAATTGACTTGTATCATCCACACATTAACTGCGAGACTTCACCTAGTTTTAATTTCCGTAAGGCCTATTTTAAGAAGCATAATTAATTATTAGCTAACACTGATTTTGGAACCATTATCGATATTATAATCACAACCTGGAAACGTAAACTCTCAATTTTTATGCCATGATGGTTGAATGCTTTCAACAGTCCATTTCTTATACAGTACAAAGAAACAAACTGACTGTTCCACCATGGTACAACAGGGAATTGCGTTCACTGCATAATCAGAGAAATAAAAACTGGAAAAAATTGTTAAAGACGAGATTGGACTCGGATTACTTAAATTAGGTGAACGTTTGGTGACTGTACGGTCATAACCATTTTATCTTATACACCCTTTATCTTAGTCCATTGTAATCGGTTGGTTTGTGTCCTAACTTCATTTCATTGTAATCGGGTGATTGGTGTGTTGTCTAAAGCAGTGATTCTTAACAGGGGGGCCGCGGCCCCCTGGGGGTCCGTAATAAGTTTGCAGGGGGTCCGCCAAAGTTTGCAAAATTTCCTTCAGAATATAAAAAAAATAAAATTGATGTACAAGGTAAATGTACCAATTACCGACAGAATACATTGAATCTCGTTGATGTTTTGTTAAAATATTTTTTTCGGGTAAATTTTTTTTTATCTAATATGACGTATAAATATAGTTTATAACATGAATAATATTTTAAAAGTTAAATTTCAATGATTCTTTCATATTAATCATAAAAATTAAATAATTTCATTGCATAGTCTATGTTCTTATTATCGGAATATACGATTTAATTTTGATCTAATTTCCGACAGCTCTTGTTCGTATTATCAACACAATTTTACTAAACTTAATTAAAATTATTCTTTTGGAAAGCTTCGATTTCAGGAACGGCATAAATTTCTGTGACATTTAATAGAGCAGGTGGGCTGCACTACATACTTTTTCCTCTTTACAGCAAATAGCGTCGCCCTTGCTTGGCCATTTCCAGTTTTGACCACTCATTTGCATTGTTTAAATGTATGTTTCATTTTCTTCTACTTCCAGTACATAACTAAGGAAACACTCTTCTTCATATGCAACTATAATATAATCGACAGGACATGTTTTGTTAATTTCTTTTATACTCTTTTAAAGCTATTCTAGGTATAAAATTTAATATCCCCTTATTAATGAATAATCTTCGTCTTCCGGTACGCTCATAACTAATATTTGCTAAACAAAATAAACCAGAAGAACATAGCTCGTGAGCAATTATTAAAACATAAGCCATCCGCCATCTTTTTGAAAATTAGTTTAATGATCTTGGTTGAAATTTCGTTTTATTAACTGTCTTTTCTCTTTTGCTTCTTTCAGTTTTTTCTTGTCCTCTCTGTTTCTGGCCCGCGCTAATTTTTCAGATACTGCTTTTTGTTTATCCATTTCAATTCTTTTTAAGTGTTCAAAATATTAATGTGATGTAATTGCATCAGGAGTAATTTTCCTTTGGACAATTTTCTTCTTTTCATTTGGAGCCTCCGGATAATAAAAAGATTTTTTGAATGGGGTGGGAAAATCCTCTTTAAACGACAAATAAGAGCAACCCGGTTGCTGCTTTATGTTATTGTTTTGATCAGCAATATTTTTAAATGGCGTACTCATAACGACTGCACTGGATGTAATTTGGGATTAAGGAACATTGTTCAAATCAAGATCTTCGTAAAGAGGTACCGAGCCATCATTATCCACAATGCAATTCAACACTTGATTTTCCTGCCAAACATTTACGTTTAGCATTGTTTTATTGTCAATCAATGATTGAATTTTGCTTGTGTCTCTGCCTGCGAAATCTATTTTTTTTTTCAAATTTCGCCATAAAAAATAGATTTCCACCTTTTATATCACCAGCCCACACCTCACAACTTTCCTGATGATGATGATTAAGAGTATTTTATTCAAAGTATTACCCACCCATGTAGCAATTCTTAACCGAGGTTAGAATGTAACTTACCATTTTATCAACTTTTAAGTTATATGTGAGTTTTTGTCAAACCGGGATTCTCAAACCTATAAATTCAGTTGCAAAATCCTCCATATTTTACTTATTCGTTTAATGCAAACCAATTTTGAACTTTGCATAACCTAAGTTAAATTTAGGTTAATGTTTTCCTTTTGTATTTTCTTTTTTTTGGTTGAAATTAACCTCTAGTAAACCCATACCTTCGGAAGTTGCATTTGAGTTATTTTGGAGTTAGAAATTTACTTTTGGGTTTATTTTCAACCTTCATTTACTCGCTTATTAACGAAAATTGAATTTTGGATCCAAGCGAGGAATTCTATTGGTTTGAAATAAACCTTTACTTAATCCTTTTTACCTATAGTTAATTTGGAGTCAATAACTTACTTTTAAGTTTGATTTCAACTTCAGTTAGACCTTACTTCAACTGTAGTTGGATTTTGGATACAAGCGTGCGGGTACCTCTTAGTTTAAAATAAACCTTTTTTGAACTTTTTCGGTTCCAACCAGAGACATTCGTGTTAATTTAAGGTTAACAATTTATTTTTAGGTTTGATTTTTGACTTTAATTATTACTAAGTTCAACCAAAGTGGAATTTTAGTTGGAAAATAGTTTATGTTTGACTAACTGGTTATATACTATCACAATTTCAACTGTTCTTGTAACCAGTAAAGTTAACTTTTTTAAGTTTTTAACCATAGTACTTGTAAGTTTCTCACTGTGAAGTTAATTAAGTGCTAGTACTAAATTTAATTTACTAAAACGCGGAATAATTTGTTACTCGGGATACATTTAAAAGACGTGGCGCTCTTATTTGGCAAAAAATAAAACAGCAAATACAAATGTACTATAGATACACAATTAGTGTATCTACATTTGTATTTGCTGTTTTATTTTTTGGCAAATAATTAGGTTAATGTGATCCAGTGTTACACGAAATTAATAGTGTAAAAATAATTAAAAGTGATTTGAAGTCATAGGCAATAAATCAAAAGTGGCACATACTGTGTTAAATGATCTTGTGACTATTTTACTTAGGCACGATATGCCTGAAATACGCCATTTCAAATCTTCTTGGATTTTGAATACAATCGTTGATTCCTGTTGATTTGAAATAAACCTTTCTTGATCCCTGTTTCAACCAAAGATACATTCGTGTTAATTATGAGTTAACAATTTACTTTTACGTTTGATTTCAACCATTATTAAACCTAAGTTCAACCAAATTTAGACAGCGACCTAAGTAAGTTAAATTGAGCGTTCTCTCAATAGGGTTCATTTTTATATTTAGAATGTTTTATATTTTTAGAAACAAATCAAAACTTGACAAGGTTGTAACATCCACTAACGGAGGTAAACCGAATGCAGATCCGGCATAAATTGGGTGTATTATATGCTAACAATTATTTTTATATCACTTTTTTATATTTGATATATTCTCTTTTATTTGAATTGGTGAACATTTTTATTTTTATATTACAGAACTTTGTAACTATTCAACGTGAGACTCTGTGATTATGTTTTTATTTTAAATTTTATTTAATGAAATATAAATTATATACTTTTTGATGATAAATTTATTCAAAAATTGTTATTTTAATTTTTAGTTTTATTATTTACCCATTTTTAAAATCCAGCTCCTGGGTGTGCCAATTATGAATATGTACTTTATGTTGGCCAGCTGATTATTAAGCGAAAAATAGTAGAAAATAACTTAAAATCATTTCCTTTATGCTCCAATTTAGTAGTTGAAATAATCGACGATTTAGTATAAAATTAGATTAGAAATAGAATTAAATTTATTTCAAGCATACCATAAAAACTACTAATCGAACATTACACAGATTAAGCGGGGAAACGATTATTTCAACTACGGTACTGGAAGATAGGAAAATCTTGTTAAGATATTTTCGACTTATTTTTGAATCCGGATTCAGCTAATGAATTTATGGTATTCATAACTGGAACACCCTATTGCTCTGCAAAAGTTGGATTGCAACCGGTAAATAACGTTCAATTTAATTGTTAAAGCAACGGTTGCATAACCCGTAGATTCCAACTTATTAGTTGATTTCATGTACATCCCTAACTCGAAAAGTGAATAAATTCAATGTTGAATATGGGTTTAGGAAAAACCATGAATTATTTCCAACCCTACTATGCTTATGCGGTTAACGGTTAAACAATAACCTTTTTGAAACTAGTATGTTACACCCAAGTTGGTTGTAAACGGTTGTTCAACCATAGCAATGCAACTAAGGTTAACAATTACCTGTCAAAACGCCTGTCGATCGACGGTTAGTGAAACGTTAGATTAACGGAAAAAACCATTTTTAAACTTCTGCATTATTTCAACATAAGTTAAATTACGGTTTATGAACCGTTGTCGAACTCCAAATTGCTACATGGGCATTATCAGTTATACATTTTTCCCATTTTGCTGGTAGTGCTTGCATGGCACGCCAAAAAACTGTTCTTCTTCTGAGGCAAACTATAGTTATCGAGCCATTTTAATAAAGTGCTATTCAGCCATCCCGTGCCCAATCGATGCAAATAAGTGATATTCAGACGGAGACAACTCTGGCAAGTAAGCCGCATGTGAAAGTTTTTCCCAATTAAGAGGTTCCAACGTTTCCATGGCCGGTTTTGCTTTGTGTGATGGTGCATTTAGGTTTCAGTTGTTGACACTTAGACCATTTTTGGCCTATTGGGATACCACGCATTTACGCCACATCATAGTTGTGTTTATTAACATCACCGATTGTAATCGATGATGAAAATTCGATTTGCATCTAGCCTCTGATGGGATTCGAACCCAGTACCTCGCGGTCGAAGTGCCGAAACTTTAACCAGTGCACCACTTGTCCGGTGAGTGATGGTGCATTACCATGACGCAAAATCACTTTGTGTTGCCTTTTATCATATTCTGGTCGTTTTTCACGCAGAGATTGATTCAAGTTGATCATTTGTTGTTGGTAGCGTTCAATATTTACGGTTTCGAGAGGTTTTAGCAACTCAAAATAAATCACTCTTCTGATCCCACCAATAATATAAAGCATTGTATTCCGTCCGAAGCGGTTTGGGCTTGCAGTCGATGTCGATGGTCCTTGATCAACCCAAGACATTTTGCGCTTTGGATTCTCAAAATATATCTAGTTTTCATCGCCAGTTACAATTTGATGGAAAAATAATTTTATTTTGTATCTGGCGAGCAACATTTCGTGAGTGGTTTTTCTATTTTCCTCTGGCTTTTCATTCAGTTTTTTGGAACCCATTTTTCCAGCTTTTGGATCTTTCACATGGCTTTTACACGTATGGAGACGGCTTTTCGTGACACATTCAATTGATCCGCGAGCTGTTCTTGCCTGCCTTCAAACTTTTTGGTGGTCTTCTACGTTCTTCGTTTCTCACGCCAAAATCACCACTCTTGAATTTATTAAACCAAGAGCATGCTCACCGTAAGTGTTGATAAGCATTCTATGTGATTCTGCAGCAGTTTTCTTCAAATGATAACAAAAAATCAATGATGTCCCCAAACCGTAATATGTAGGCAAACAACCCGACATTTTTAACATGTAAGAAACATGCGTTGTTGTAATCAAACTTGTACGGTTAAAAATTGGATGTTGTGGACACATGTCAAAAGAAAACAATGGCACCGATGACGTGGTTGTCGAAAGGTACATTGATATAGGTTGTGCCATTTATTGGTAAATTCCGTTTTCATATTTCCACACCTGGTGTTATAGATAATTTAACAAATATAAATTATTATTAAAAAAAAATGGGGACCACAAAGAAATTATGAATTATTTAGTGGGTCGCGAGTAAAAAAAGGTTAAGAACCACTGGTCTAAAGTTACTTGTTGATCATTGTATTTTTGTACACCCTTTTGTTTGTTGGTGCAACGAAAGAGATATTGGAGCGAACCCAATGTGTGCCACGGATGATATTGCCGATACTATAGTACTTTTTTCGATACTCTGGCTGTATAAAAAATACCTAGATACTTTCGTGCCATTTTCAGTACTTTTGAGAAAATTCAAAAATTATCATTCGTAATTCGTTTATGGGACAACTTTTGTAAAAGAAAAGAATAACAAAATGCAATACTGTGGAAACGCTTACGTCATTCGTGTTATGATAGAAAATTAGTTTAATGTTTGACATTTACGAAATGGGTCGCTTTACGCTTGAACAAAATTGAGCAATATTAAAAACTTACTTTCAAAGTGGTGAAGACTCACCCAAACTGTAAGAAATTTGCGTGGAAAATTCAGTAGAAATGAAATGCATACAAGGCAATTTGTGAATCAATTTGTGAAGCGAGTTCGTGACACTGGATTGTTATTGGATAAACCAACACGAGCACGTGCATTACAGCGTGTACAGAACATTGCAGCTGTTGCGCAGAATATGTCTGAATGTGTCCATCAACATCAACTCGCCATCGTGCTCAAGAATTGAACATTTCACGCAGTTCTGTGAAGACCTCGGTATAAAGGTGCGCAATGTTCAATTAGTGCAAAACAAAATGACCACCCGCAACGTTCTCAGTTCGCTAATTAGGCTGTGGAGCGCTTGGAAGAAAATGATGTGATAGAGGCGTACAGGCCAACCATAACGGCGATCCTAGGTATGATACCATAATCCTGAAATACCAACAATCAAATAACAAATTATACCTGAATGCGAATAATATTTCAGCATCATGCGGGCCCAGCCCCTGCCTGCATCCTTAACAGATAAGGTTATTTAGAAAAGGATGTTAGTCACAGAAAAGACTAGGGCGAACCGCAGCAAAGTCATTTTGTAACTACTTAAATATGTTAAAATGTTAGCCACAATTAAATTCACACTCTAGATTAGATTTTGTTAGTTTATTAATTTGAGTTAGTTGTGATTGAGGTAAAGGATACTATTGTACATCATATGTATTTGGCATCAGTCGTAATAGACTGGTTAGGTTATCACATCGACGGGTCATCTCATCATATGCTGTTTGTAACCTTATTTTGCCCTATCTTCCCACCCAACACCATCTAACCGAGGGACTTCACGTTCGTAATGACTCGACAGCATTATCATACGTATGATGACCTAAATATTCCGTTGATATTGTACAAATTAAATTTGAATTCGGTATTGTCATTTAGCTACCTATATTTTAATTCATCCAACTAAAAGCAGAGTTGATTTATATCTAACATTCACACAACTACACTAAAACATAACCTGAATTCAAGCAGAAAGATCGTCGAAAAACAACACTCCATAGCAAAAGGTCTTTGTATCATTAACATATTTAATTATATTGAGTTTATTCTCAAAGCGAGGGTAATTAAATAGACCCCTGATCAAGAATGTTGTAATCACAATCTTCATTGACCTTCCGGTATGTTT
The DNA here is from genome assembly GCA_947310385.1 of Nephrotoma appendiculata. NCBI lineage: Eukaryota > Metazoa > Arthropoda > Insecta > Diptera > Tipulidae > Nephrotoma > Nephrotoma appendiculata. The sequence goes on from OX371223.1 coordinate 317,288,472, forward strand.
AAAAAATAACAAATAAACATAATAATAATAAAATAAATTGAATTATATTTGCCGACAACTTTATTATTTCTTTAAAGTCAGGACTTTCGACAAAATATCAATTTATAGAATTTCTTAAAACTTAAAATAAGAAACGAATTTAATTTAGCAACACAAAACGCAAAATATCTTGAGCCTAGAACGATAAGAAGTCATTTAATTACAAAAAAAAAAAAATAAATATATATACATATAAAAAAAAAAAAATCTGATCAGTTCTGGAATATTTTTACTATCGGGTTTAATACAACAGGAGGTACAAGGCTCCTGCCCATGCAAAATCCCACCTGGGGTTCTCTGGTATTTTACGTCATAATCAATTCGCTAGTAAATCGTTGGTCAAGCAATAAAACCAAAACTAAAGTTTTCAAAAAAGGAACAAAAATACATTTTGTGTAACAAATAATGTTAATAAAATCAACAACAAACGAAACGTAATACTCTCGTGTTATAAATTCTGTCGTCGTAATATTGAAACTCTCTTGCTTAACTTACCTTACGAAAAAAAACAATAATATGTATTACACATTGATAAATAAAGGAAACAAAATGTTTGGTTAACCTGAATAAATCAATTCTTTAAATTATATGCAAAACATTTCTAATAACCGTGACAAACCAAAAAAAAAAAATCTGTGTTTCTAAATATGTATCTATTTATGCCATTTACATAAATTCCTTTCATTATCATTAAACAATCGAATTATTCTTGTATTCCCCTCAAAACGCTTCTCCATATTATATATGAAAATGCCTGCGAGTGTGAACTCAAAATTAGCGGGTGATCTATAAAATTTAGTTTAGTAATTACCAGGGTTCCAAAATTTGCTCTACAAAATATATCCCAAAAAAAAAAAAAAAAAAAAAAAAAAAAATTGGTTCAACCTTAGTCCAAACCACACAAATGTGTGAGCAAAAAATCATAGCATGTTCATAGCGTTTTGATAAAAAAAAAAAAAAACAAAAAAACAACACAACACAATTGTGTGCACAATTACAGTGCTCTTCCTTCGGACGAAAATAAGTTTTAAAGGAATACACAAACGTGTAAGTTGGGTCAAAACACATACAAAAATAAATTTTTGACATGGTACCTTTGCCCTACCCGCACAATTGTGTTAGTAAAACCAGTGCCTTCTATAGTACTGGCCTGTGACAACATTCATTTTTTGCTGATGACGACAACGTAAGTCGACAACCAGATGTCAGCATAATTAAGTATAAATAATACACTTTGCCTCCTTATTACGACGGCAATAAGTTTCACAAACTTAACAAATAAAAATCTGAATTATTATACAATAAATTAATAAATTATGAACAATTTTAGTGTAATTGATTTTCTTAATTCATAAATTGAATTTTTCGATCCACATTCAAGAAGTTACTGAGAATTTAAAGAAATGCGCCTATTTAGATAACGTAATACAAAGTTCTAGTGTATTCCACAGTCCACTACAAAAATATAAATATGTTAAACCGTGAGAGCAGAGCATATTATGTGATCATTTTGTTTCTATTTTGTCATTTCATTTTTGTATTTTATTGTCATTTTCATTTAGTATCACATAATTAGTCGAAGTCGTATGGCACGATGCATTTTTTCTGTATTTTACATGATATCCGCACTTATTTTGCTATTTTTATTGAATCTACGTACCAATTACAACAATTTTGAATTAGATGATATTACAATTCGACTTATGTTGGATAAAAATGACAAAAAAATCGGTGTAATAATTGCAACTAAATATCTTTTGTGATGTAATTTTCCTTTTTAAAATGTATCTGCCATCTAGTTGAACCGTCGACTTAGCGTGTCGTCATCAGTTGGTGTAAGCGGACAGTAGTATAGAAGGGATTGTTTACACTAACAAAGCAACTAGAGAAAGCAACAACAACGTCGACTTAGCGTGTCGTCATCATTTGGTGTAAGCGGCCAGTAGTTTAGAAGGCATTGCAAGAATCTACCATACAAATAAATTTCATGAATATAATTAAAATATAATAAAATAAAATAAAACTTCTCTGATTATTGTGATTGTTTTAATATATAAATTCACAACATAATTAAACAATATCACTACACTTTGACCACTACTAAACTGCAATATATAATAAATAAATAAAAATAACATAAAATGAATAAATGAACCAAAAATAATTTTTATTTATTTATTTTCATTCTGCAGCGTATTATTCAACCGTCCTCGTTGACGGTCACACTTAAACTCCTGTGGAACGCTTGGAAGAAAATGAGCATTTTTTACCGAAAAATCATCTTTTTCAGACGAAGCTCATTTTTATCTCGGAGGCTACGTCAACCACCAAAATTGTCGCAACTGGGGCTCAGAAAATCCACACGTAACCATGGAGAAGCCTATGCATCTACGAGTAATTGTTAAGTTTGAATTTCGGACCAGCCATTTTGAACCATTGGTTCTATTTTTCAAAAATTAGCAAGGGGCCGCCCTTACAGTCAATGGGGGGAGCGTTACAAAGAATTAAAAGAATTAGAGAAAAATTAAATTGCAAACGTTAGATGGGCCACTGCCACTCTGTACTAGCTTCCGCTTAATATTTTGAGCCAAGCGCAACATTTTGTAAGCTTAAAAAGTTTTAAGTGTAAAATCAAAATAATAAATCCAAAATTGAAAATTATCTATTCTCGGCAAATTTGCTTTAAGATTAACTAATTAATTAAATACTTGTAATGCTTGAGGGTGGGGGTGAAATTTGCAAAAATGTTCCAATAAAAATGACTATCTCATTAAATATTTATTATTTAAATTCACATTTCAGTCTGTTGAATTGGGCTCGAAATCTATCTGGTACATTGGTCTGTACGATCACCGAATTTAGTGATTAAGATTATCCTTGTTTGCATTCTAGAGCAAACTCTAACCAAATTTTCACATTTAAGCGTTTAATTATTTTGGTTTCGCCACGTGGCGAAATTACAAAGAAATATCGACAATTTTCTAGTTTTCAGTTATCGCTAAAGTCGAATTTATGTTAGATGCGTCAGAACTCTCCGCAAATGTTTATTGCACTTTAAAGTGAAGTTGGCTGAGATTTGTCTTAACAATCACCAAGGTTTTACAATTCTTGTTTTGTGAATTGGCATCCCTGCGGCAAAGTTTGTCGAAAGAAACATATTTTAATTCAAAGTGGAATATGTTTCGTTCGAAGAGGAAGTTTGCTTCCAAACAAAACGTTTTGGTTGGCTAGTTTCACTCTCTTTCAATGCCCTCAGTCAGTTTTTTTTCGAGAAAAATTAGACGTGCTTAAAATCGAAATAAGCTGATTATCGTTATGTTTTTATTTCTCTAAAACGAACACACAAAACAAAATTTAAATTTTTGTAAAAAAATAGTATATATGCGCAGGGGAACATAAATCGTCTAAAGGGGTAGATTTGTTTGCAAGATAAGGTAGTTTGGCCCGGCTTGAAGTTATCCCAGACTTTCATCCCACGGTTAAAAAAAATACCACTAGCAGCAGCAGCGTTAAAAACTTATCCGAGACTGTTTAAACTTTATACGCATAATAAGTATTTCTTATCCTATACGATTTCCCCTCATCCCATACTCCCTTGACTTGCTCATCCCACACTTCCTATTCCCATTCAAAGTAATATTTTAGAGAGTAAGATTGTCTGCTGCACCCTTCTAATGGTCTCGACCTCCAAATAATAAACTCCGCAGATCGTGGGAATCACCACAATTCAAATAAATTTGACACAGGAAATGCACTTGTACCGTTGAAAAATAAAAAAAAAATATACCGCTCAAGAATTTTAAAGGTCTGCAAATCGAGTATGTGGACCCGCCTATCAGGGAAGTCCTAGCTTTGTAAATTTGACTGAGAGTTGTACGACATTCTACGAACTTGAGCAACGAAAACTTATTTGGGATGGATGGCCATGTTCTACTTAAAGGACCACCGATTTATCATTACCAATAGTTTAAGTACTTTGTTGGCCAATTTATGCCGGCCATACGTACTGAGTCCGTTCATGACGATTTGAACTCAGACTTCTCATTTCCTTCTATACCGTTTAAACAGGGATATATGAATATTTCGACAAATGCCGCGAGTTGGTGCTAGCCACCAGGATTATTAAATATATAGCCTCATTACCTCATCACTTGGATAGCCGTTACATATATATGGGTAGTTTTTATAGATGACCAACCCAAAAGAGGTTCTTATATAAATCAAAAAATCTGCGGACCGTTTAAACTCTTAGGCAGTAGAATTTTGCTATTTTTTTTACGGAACAAATACATTTTTCCATGTCACGTATATTCGAATAGTGAGAATTTTCACAATCAGTGGAACTACATGTTTCATCATAAATTGTCCAACAGTGTACAGAAACTACTGGGAATAACAATTCTGCGGATTCTTTAATAGAAGTACCCATCCCAGACTAAATTTCATAAACTCGTAAAATTTTGCATAACGAACATAGTCCAGAACTTATAAACATCAACAAATCTGCGGATCCTTTAATTCCTTTGGCGGTAGAATCCCTCAAAGGAAAAATACGATTTCCGTGTCACGCACATTTGAATTATGGATATTTCCACGACCAACGGAACCCATCACTTGAGCTCGAGACATCCATAAAAGTTCAGAACACAATCCTGCTGAAAATCAGTCAACTCTCTTTAGGTTTTAACAGTACAATTTAATAATAAAGACATTTTTATTAATCACTTGTTTTTTGTTTCGCAGTTATTTTGAATAATTTTCAAAAAGTTTAAAAAATCACTCGATCGATTTCGACTTGTTAGGTCATCATCAGGTATTGATAACTCTTCTTCTCCGACAAACTTTTCTTCTTCTGCTGCTTCTAATACTAACCTCAAAGTGATTGGTGCGATAAAGAAAAAACTACGTGACCATGACCTGATAGCGTGTAAAGCGGATAAAGGCAATACAATTACCGTGCTCACAAAAGTCGATTACTGCAATAAAATCTCTGATTTTATTACAGAAAGCAAAGCAATAGAGCTTGGCAGAGATCCAACTAAGTCTTTTAAGACTGCGGTTAGTAAGTGTATCAACCAATGCCAGAAGTTATTTGATGGAACTGGTTGGAAGTACTCTGTCATGAATCCGTCTGCCCCGATCCTTTATGGTTTACCAAAAATCCATAAGGAAGGCATTCCGATTAGACCAATAGTAGCGTATTGCAATGCTCCCGCCTACAAGCTATGTAAGGGTTTCATAAATTTTTTCAATTGTCATACTAATTTCTTTTCAGCTTACTCGGTTAAGAACTCGGTAGAATTGATTAACAAAATTCAAGACGTCGACATTCCTTTACATTCAAAACTAGTTTCATTTGACGTTGCCAGTCTTTTCACTTCTATTCCGATTAATACTTTGTCCCAAATAGTTTGTAATTACTTAGATAGGGATGTTGTAGATGAGAGCTTACGTCGTGAACTGAAGTTAGTTTTTGAGACTTGTATTAAACAAAATTATTTCTGTTTTGATAATACATATTTCAAATTCGCTGATGGTCTACCCATGGGCTCCCCTCTATCACCTTTGTTGGCTGAAATTTTCATGAATTTCTTCGAACAAATGATCATATCAAACAACAATCCTTATTTTCGTCATATAATCTTTTGGTATAGATATGTTGATGACATATTATGTCTATGGAATGGAACTGATAGACTGTTAGACTCTTTCCTAACTTGGTTAAATTCTCAATATCCCACCATTGATTTTACGTTAGAAAAAGAAGAAAATAAATGTATTAATTTTCTAGATATAACAATAACCAGGATTAATTCTACTTTAGACTTCAAAATTTATCGGAAACCCACGTATACAGACGCTGTTATCCCTAGTTCTTCAAACCATCCCCATAATATTAAAATGTCAGCTTTCCACTCACTCATAGATAGACTAATAAACATCCCTCTGTCAAATTCAAATTATAACACTGAGCTTAACATAATTCTTCAAATAGCAACGAATAACGGATATGCAACTAGGACTATATTAAAGTTATTGAATAAAAAGCTAAAGCGTAAAAACCTAACGGGTATTTATCCACCGGATAGTCCACCGCGGGAAAATTGGCGTCGCTTAGAGTATATAGGAAAAACGAGCCAACGGATTAGCAACATCGTGTCCAATTATACCAATATTAGTTTTGCTTTTTATAATAATAACACAATAAAGAAAATGATTTTTAACAATAAACCTAGAGTTGATCGCCTTTCCAAATCTGGTGTCTATAGGATCAATTGCAATGATTGTAGTTTCTCCTATATTGGTCAGACTGGGCGCAATTTTGGAGTTAGAGCTAAGGAACATTTATCTGGTTGCAACCAATCAACTTTCCATAATCATTTAACGTCGGAAAATCATACAGCTAGCTTGAACAATTTAGATATATTACATATACAACCCAAAGGCAGACGTTTAGATACCTTAGAATCTTACGAAATTAGAAAATCAATATTTCTTAACCAAAATATCCTTAACGAACAGAGAGAAATCCGGTTCTCACCAATTACAGATCCCGCCCTTTTCTATACTCACGTACGCAATAATATACCTTGAATTTTGTTACTCAGCCTATGACTCATCGCACACCTGCGCGATCCGTAGATTAATTTTTATTGCTTATTTTTAATTTTTTTTTGCCCTCCTTCTTTTATTTATATTTTGCTTTTATTGCTTATTTTTTATTTTTTGCCCTCCTTCTTTTATTTATATTTTGCTTTTTTCTACTATATAACAAAATTTTTTACTAACACAAATCAGTAGATACTCCTGATGATGACCTAACAAGTCGAAATCGATCGAGTGATTTTTTAAACTTTTTGAAAATTATTCAAAATAACTGCGAAACAAAAAACAAGTGATTAATAAAAATGTCTTTATTAAGTATTAGTGTGTTTCGCCAAGTGCCTACAGGCCAATAGCGTAAAAAGCAGTACAATTTGTTTGTTCCAAAGGAGTTCATTTATAAAAAATCAACGTATTCTATAAAAGTGAAAATTCTGGGATGAGCTTTTTAACACTTACGCTGCTAGGGGTATCCTTTTTCAAATCGAGGCATAAAAGCTTGTGATAACTTCAAGGTGCAGTGCGTCAAACCTGTGTCACCTGCATCAAATTTTAAAAAAATGCGTCAAATTTAAAGAAACTTACGGAGAATATTCAAGGAGAGTGGAACCAACTAGCCAAGTCGTTCCATTTGGTAAATAAACCTCATCTTTATATTTATTGTTCCTCTTTTTCAGATTTGACTGAACACTTATTTCGAAATGCTATGCGTGATTGTTAGAATAGACGTCGACTGGCTGAAGCAATGAAATGAATTTCGGGGTGCGGTAGCTTTTGCGGAATAATTTTGACGCACTTGACGGTGTAAGCTAACACGAAATTCGTAATATTTTGTATTCCTATTTCAAAAGCACCTACGCAAAAATTATAGAAATTACAGTTTAATGTGTTCAAAGCGTTTCAACAGTTACGTGGAACTTAACGAATTTTCCAGTTCTTTCCGAAGTTCCAGGCTTAGAAATATTAATGATGCTAATGGTAGAGATCCTTAGCGCGAAGCAACCTGCTTAATTTTAATTACTATCTAATAAACAGATGCAGTTCAATTTCTCAAATAAAATCGAGCGTTAGGATTGGTCATGCAGTTTTAGTACCATTAATATCCCACTAAGGATATGCTGATTAATTACTACTTTTCAAAAAGGATACTCCAAATAAATAAATAAATAGTATTATTTCAAAACGAATCGTTTTAAACTTTCTGTATATGTATAAAAACTTGATGAGCCCAGCTTTATATTGAAATAAACCAGTAGAAATTAAATTACCCACAAATACGAAAGAATTGCAAGATTTTTTTCTTTCAGCTCCTGCAAAATGCTATTTTGATTTGAGTCATAACAAACTGAATTGAATTTGTATTGAAATTTGCTTGTTTAGTTAGTCAATTATTGGTGAAGTATAGGTAAATGTGAGGAAAGTACTTTCAAATTAAATTTAGTACTCTGTTTTTTAAAATTCAGTACCTTTGATAACTTAACAATATCATCCCTGATGTGTGCCCTTGTGCATGCGTACGAGCAAATACGTTATGGATGAGTATTTTTTTTGCTGTGTTTTTTGTGTTGAGCGAGAGGGGCAGAAAAAAGATATTTTTTTTGTATTGTGTTGTGGTATGTGGTTCGAGAATTTTGGGTAGTCGGCGTTAGAATTTTGTTTCGAAAAGAAATATATAACGAGAAGTTTTTTTTGAATAAGTAATGTGAAAAAAAACTCGAAAGATTTTGTTTGGTCTTCAACCATTTTGGTTTACTATTTATTGTTTAGTGAAAATTAAAAATAAAAATTACAAAAATTTATTTTGGGAATTGTTTTGGTGTTTTTGTTTTGAAAAACTATTGTTTTGTTGAAGTGGAAGAATAAGACGATACTGCGTAGTGCTACATAGTAGGAAAATTCGATCCTTATTTTATTGTTGGCGGGCAGTAGCGGGAGAAGTGCATTTTAGGACGCTTGCAACCATAGGGAATAAGCAATAGCAACCGGTGCCACCACATAACGGGTACCGCAAAATCAACGTGTGCTGCGATTAATTAACGGGCGCCGCCTTTTTATTTGTACCCTAATTTCAAAGAATGAGACATATGCCATGTTTCTTGATGCTCATTGATCCGGATCAGTTCAAATTTTACATGGAAAACATGATCCAAATTTTGTTTTAGATCACAAATTTTGATTTTAAATCTAGCAAGCGGCTTTGTGTTGTTTTATGAAACATGAACTGAATTGGATCAGAACAAGCGTCATGAGTACCGTCACTTGTATATGAGTACCGTATTTATTACGGATGCCGTAGACACTTTACGGGTGGACAATTTTATCCGGGGTCACAATTTTCGACGAGGGGACATATATATATATATATATATATATATATATATATATATATATATATATATATATATATAAATATATATATATATATATATATATATATATATAAATATATATATATATATATATATATATATATATATATATATATATATATATATATATATATATATATATATATGGGGAATTCCACGTTAAATGAAACCAAAACCTTAATTTTAAAAATAGCTGTCGAATTTTCATGCTACCTTTTTTCCGACTCTAACATTCTTATTCAATTAATAAATGCAAATTAATTAAAAATTTTTTGGATTTATGAAAGTTAAATACAAAAATGTAAACCCCTTTTTCAGCAACTAATATATTCCAAAAAATTGATCAAGTTTTCACCGTTCATTTTTCGTTTTATGTTTGACTTGTCAAATAATAATTGGATCCAGGTTAGTCTAGAATTATATTTCAAATAGATACGGTAAGTTCCTTGCTTTTAAATTTAATTTTTTTTAATTTCTAATTCTTGTCCGGATGCCTAACAAAATATTACTATTTTTTGTATAATGATAATTGAAATATTTCAAATATTCTACAAACTAACGTAGCTTGCAATGAGCGACGATAACTTTCCTTTTTCACCAAATAAGTTTAAAATTAATAAAGGTAGGCAATAATTAAATGTTAGTCATTGGGACAAAATTTTCTGCAAGAGAATAAAAAATAAAAAATTGTAGCTTTGAAATGGCACGGAATCGTTCGCAAAAATGTTATTTAAAAAGAAAACAGGACGAAGATAAATATAAAATATATTTAGAAAAAAAAACGAAAACTTAATAAAAAATACCGCGCTCGAAAAGCAGAGAAAATTGCTAATAATTCGGAGTTATTGACTATTATCCGTAAAAACGAGAGGGAGAGAAAACAAAAATATCGGGAAAATTTAGAACAAAGGAAGCACAACGTTGTGGATTATCGAGAAGCTGATTACAAGTGTCCCCAAACTTTAGGCAAAGCACTTGCGAAAGTAAGAAAGGCTTTACCAGCTACACAGACTCAAAGGGAAAGTGTGATTTCAAAGATTGCTGCAGAAGTATTTCCAAACGGAGTTTCAAAACAGCAATCCGGTCGTAACACAGGCTTATATGCCCAAACTAATAAAATTGTGGTTGAATTTTATAACAAGAATGATATGAGTCGAGTGTCACCATCTAAAAACGACCTAAAGTCGGTAAAAGACAGCCAGGGAAACCGAATTCGTATACTTATCAGGCACATGATGTTTAGCATAAAAGAGGCATTCGAGTTATTTAAAGATGATAATCCGAATTGTGCAATTGGAATATCAAAGTTTTTCAAACTACGTCCTCCAGAGATATTTATTATATCTAAAATGCCTCATAACGTTTGTGTTTGTCCGACACATGCCAATGCAGAATTTATTTTGACGTCTTTAGGAAGAGTATTTAAAGATTTCCCAAAAACTCTGAAAAAACTTGTGTCTGAAATATGTTGCAATAATTATAACGAAAACTGCATATTGGGCGTTTGCGAAAAGTGTTTTATAATCGAGGATTTATTCCCAATTAAGTATACGGTTACTATAATGCTTCATGGAAACAGTGGAAACTTGTGGAAAAGCAAATGAAAATTGAGACTTGTTCTGGATCCACTGATGATTTGTTAAACATTTTAAAATGTAATCTTCCGAAATTTAAAAAACATTTTTATATTAAAACTGTACAATCGCTTCATTTCGATAAATTAAGAAATGATATAAAACCGTTTGAAGCACTTCTTCAGGAATCTTTGAGTATTACTTTTCTAAAATTTCTAAAATTCTGTACTTAAATCAACATAATTTATTTTCAGATCGACTTTGCCGAAAACTATAAAACAATATATCCAAATGAAATTCAAGCTGCTCACTTTAGTTATAACCAAATAACTTTATTTACAGCTTGTGTTTGGACAAAAACGGAAACAATTTCCTATGCAATAGTAAGTGACTGCTTATGTCACGATAAATTATCAGTATGGTCATTTATAAAACATATTATACAGTTGTTAAAACAACGTTTTCCACATCTATGCTATATTCACATTTTTTCTGACGGAGCAGTTCAACAATTTAAAAATAGATATAGTGTTTCTAATGTATTATTCGCTGAATCTGATTTTGGAGTACCCATCGATTGGAATTTTTTTGCAACCAGTCATGGTAAGGGAGCTGTAGATGGCATTGGAGCGACAGTAAAACGAAAAATAACATCTCTTGTTAAAGCGAATTCTTTTGAAATTTCTAACGCCACTGACTTTTATGAATGTGCATCGACAAATATTAAAGGAATTGATATTCACTTAATTACTGACAAAGAAATTAATCAAAATAAAATCCAGTTAGAGAAAAGGTGGAAGAAGCTTCCTCGAATTCCTAAATTACATTCACTACACTATTTTAAAAAGACAAGTGAAACGGAGATTTCGGTTTCCTTCACGGTACAATCGGAACAAACGTCTGTTAAAATAATTTAATTTTTATTTCTATTTTCCATAGTCTATGTTTTTGTCAAAATTAATGAAATATGTATGATGGAATTAAAATTTATATGAAGTTAATAAATTTAGTTTTAAAAACCATAAGTTCAGGTGTACCTATATGAGGTCAAATTAATTTCTTTTTGTAAGAAAATTCATACGTGTCCCAATGACTAACTTTTTTTGTCCCGATGACTAACATAATTATTTTTTGTTTTATTAAGCAAACTTTAGATAAAGTAGCATAATATATTTCAAACCTTGATTTGTTAATCAACACATATCTGTGCTAGCTAAAAGTTAAGTACTAATTTCATATTGGTTTCAAAAGATTTCGCAGAAAAATGATAAAATGTGAGTGGATGTCGAACTATTAAGATTTTACGGTTCCGATGACTAACAACAATTTGTACATAATAAATTATCATTTATTAAGTCAATATCGATATTTAAAACTTAACAACGTATCTAAACCGTGTACAATGCTGTAACCTGATTTACTGGCCAGACACTTTTGGAAAAAATAGGTGTTTCTGAGCTATTTTAACAAAAGAAAAAATTAAATTGTTTCTAAATGTCCCAATGACTAATTTGGTATTCGCCATATATATATATATATATATATATATATATATATATATATATATATATATATATATATATATATATATTGTATATATATATATATATATATATATATATATATATTGTATATATATATATATATATATATATATATATATATATATATATATATATATATATATATATATAACGGGTGAGGCAGTAGCACCTGTGCCGGTCGAGCACAGCAGCAGCGAATAAAGCAGTCACCTTCACGGGAAGCGTACCACGAGATAGTTAGTATTCAGTTGTTTGATATATTGGTGTATCAATACCTAACAGTAAAGATGGCTGATCGAGGCGAAATTCATTTTTATCGGCGGGAAGACGTCCAACGGTCCAGGTGGTGGACGCCTGCGGCATTTCAACCACTCAGGGTTGCCGAAATTTTTTTATTTGTTGGTTAAAGTACGTTTTTTTTGTTTTATTGTTTTATTTTTTTTATATATCATTTTTTTAAATTTATATTTAAATTTATTTCGCCAATTTTAGTTTTATTAAATTCTTAATGTAATCGAGCATCGAAGCACGGTGTTCATGCGCATGCTAGGAGAACGCATTGATTCGCTTCACCATTCATTTTCGTGATTATTTTTGTGGTTGAATTTTTTTTGACAGAATGAATTACTAAAAATTTTCGGTATGGTGTGATGTTTGGAGGGACTCATATTCTGTGTCGGTGCTATATTTTCGGTCCCTTGGTGCCCGCATCCAGAGTCGAAACCAGCGCTCGGCGCCGTTTGAATTCAAACGGATGCACGCACCAAGGCACCTCTCTCGGTTATAATTATCTCGTTTGGTTCCTCAAGTTTCGGCCGACCAATTAAGACGGAATTCGGGTTTATTATTATTTATGATTTGCGTTTTTTTTTTTTTACAAATATCTGTAATCACGGTGTAGGCCGGGAGCCACGCAAGCCTCAAACTTCACGACCATTAGCACTTCTCTCTGAGATGAAGCCGGCAAAATCAATATTTTTTCTCTTTTTCTTTAATTTTCAATTCTTATTTTTCCCATTTTTGTTTTTTTGTAATTTTCCTTTAAATATTTTTGTAATCAAGTGTCATCGCGGTTGTTTGACTCAGAGGAGAGGAAGGTGAGGAGAGGAAATTCCATTCTGTGACGGTTCTATAATTACTTGGCTTGGTGGCACTCCGGCAGTCTCAAGCTGCCGAAGTGTGAATTGTAGGAGATTGGTTAGAGGTCTCTCCGCGTAAAGAGAGGCATTTCTCGGTTGGGGGGTAATGTTTCTACTCTATTATGTTGCTTCGTTGTGGCTGGGCATCCGCCTCTAGTGGTCGATGAGTCATTCGAGGTAGTTTCTTCAGCCGACATTGTACTTGTCATTCGGGTAGATCCAGTAGTTCCTGGGTGGGCACACGCAGTTATTATTAAATTTATTACGTTTCCTCACGTTTTGTTCGGCGCATTCTGGTGTCATTTAATTTAAACAGGTTTTAAATTTGCTTTTTATTTTTATTGTTATTCTATTCACGGTGTAGGCTAGGAACACGCAAGCTTCAACTTGAGAGAGGTCACCTCCGCGTGTTTAGATGAAATCTACGGTTTGGCTTCATGCCACCCGTAACAACGTCAGAGTTCCCAGAATATTCACAGCATGTTTTCTTTAACTGCTCTTGCTTCAGTACAAATAGACAGGAGCTTATACGTATCCTTTATGCTGCCCCAAGATTATGCTTAAGTCCACAGGGTTATGTGTTCATCATTTGACTGCGGGAATTATGGGTTAACTGCTATTCGTCCTCCAGCATGATTTGCTTAATATGCAATTCCGCGCGGCTTTTGAAGTAGTGATACGAGATTATTTTAAGTGGATATGACTGTTGAAGGGTTCAATAATTCATCGTTCATAAAAAATTATTAGAAAACACTCGTTTTGAAAAGCTCTCTTTTTGACTTCGGCGATATAGTGGAAATTAAATCTGCGAACCTCAAGGTTGAAATTTTGAAAAGGAAATTTATAGAATTTTCGATAAAACGACATTGACTAAAAAAGTGATTTTTAAAAATCTCTGTGTGGGTATCTGTGTGTGGTGCCGTGCAAACTAAATGTTTTTGATTCTCTACAGCCCAGACGGATTGAGTGATGATCAGTGTGAAACTTCAAATTTAAGCTTTTTCCATAATTGGGAGAATCGAGTGATTTTTGGCCGACATCGGTCCAACGGTAATGGCATCTTCGGAAAACGATTTTGCACTAAAAGATTCTAAGTTGAGTTTTCTAAAATTTAAGCGGAAATGACGTTTTTTGCAAAAAAAAAACAGTTTTTCAACAAAAATCCGACAGTGTCACAAATTGCCCATACTGATTGATCGGAAATAAACCTCATACTTAAGCTTTTCCACAAATTGTTGATCCCATTGAATTTTGGTCGAACTCGGTCCACTGTAAGGGACACCTTCCATACGTGCTTTTTAGTTTCTTGCAAATATTTTAAAAACTATGTCATTTAAGAGAAAAACTATTATGCACTAAAGAATTCTAAATAAATTTTTCAACAATTTTGATTCAAATCAATTATCAAAATTTAAGCGGTAAGAATCATAAAAATTTTTTGTATGATGGAAAATTTTTTGCAAAAATTTGTCCAGATTATTTTTTTTAAATTTTACTGAAAATGACAAGTATTTTGAATAAAATAATGCTAACAATACCTTTTCAATTTGGGAGATCGCGAAATGTGGTGGACATCTGTGTACCGGAAGTAGCAGCTTTTCAAATTTTGCAAGGAAGATTAAATTTTCAACATGGGTCGAACTTGTTGGTTTTCTGAAATTTAAGCAGGAATAATGATTTTTTATTAGACCCCCTCCATGTTTTTGGATAATAAAATTGGGTTTTTACCAAAATGGTAAAAGAAAGTCAGGGTCCTTTTGTATAAGAACAGACTAGTCCACAAAAGAAGGAACTTGTAGTTCTGTGGTCTCAGTTCCACTCAAGGTTATTATGACAAAACATAACCAGACATAGCCAAAATTGCACGACTTGACCTAGAATAATGTAAACTATTCTGAAATTTTTAAATCTGACCTATTGGGTATTAGCCAATCTTTAAACACGCATACAATAAATTCATATAGATGCTTAAATTAATTTAAAACGTTTCAAATTTATTTTGTTAAAATCTTTATCATTAAAATAATCCAACGCATGTCAAATATTTTCGAAATTGTGTAATTTATATAGATTTGCGAAATAAAATTCTAAATGTTTTATTATTATTCTTGTTCAAATATTTGCGATCACCTTTTTTTTGTTAACTATATAATACGAGACAGTAGAATGATGTTCACGCCATTTGTTCGTTGTCACATTTATCACTGTTGACTGTATCACTATACAATTTACGACCGTTTTCCCTTTTCATTGTTAAATCTCGAGTCGGATTGCGATGCTAGAGTTCAACCCAAAAAAATAAAAATTACATGCAGTAATAATAAAAATCTTCTTGTTATAATAAATTAATTGTTCTTCTTCTTCTTCTTTAAATAAATATATATATATATATATATATATATATTTAGAGATAGACAACAAATCTGTCGGATGACATAATATAGGCGATGAACAAAACATTTGTAATGTCCCCCATCTGTCATTCCGAACACAGAAAAGTAAAATATTTAAAATATTTTTGTCTAAACAATTTTTTTTCACATTTCGACTTCGAGTAATAA
Source organism: Nephrotoma appendiculata (assembly GCA_947310385.1). Taxonomy (NCBI): domain Eukaryota; kingdom Metazoa; phylum Arthropoda; class Insecta; order Diptera; family Tipulidae; genus Nephrotoma; species Nephrotoma appendiculata. The sequence goes on from OX371223.1 coordinate 317,304,301, forward strand.
TGACCACACTACAATGGATCATTGCCATTGTTTAAATTTCAGCACTGAGTGATAAATTGAAAGGGCTCCTAATAGGTATCTTGTTTTTATAATGTGGATTTTAATTAACGCGAGATGAAAATCCAATTTGTTTGTTTTATACGTTGATCTGTCCAATTAAATTATTTGTTCCACGTCGTCGAGTGGTGGTGGTGGTACGCACATCAGGTTTTTCTAACGACGAAATTTGATCATCATCAGTTGATGCTGTTGTGCTTGTGTATGATGACAATTTTTATTCTTATAAAGCGGATATCGTTCTATGTTCGCTTCGTTGAAGATTTAAAAGATGCATCAATTATAAATCGAGGTTGGTTGTTATACGAGTTGTTATTGATTTCCAATTCGATTGCGCGTATTGTTTTTAAAAATATTGATGCTTTCGGTGAGATTAAAATTTTTACAGATTAATCAGATATTTGGATTCATTTTTTGTAAAGAAATAAACTGAGATCTTATATACACAGACGAAAACGATACAATTTAAAGATCGTTGACCAATGAATGTTAAAAGTGTGGAAAATTGATTATTAAGATTTTATCAAAATAAGTGTTTTCTTTTTTAACACCAATTATTTATTGACTTTGAAGTTGGTGTAGTGAAGACCGCAAGTAATTTATACCTATCGAGGGTAAATATAGGAACGATAGATTCTAAAGTTATTTTAACATAATTGACACAAACAGGTATTGAAGACTTAAGCATCATTCCAACAACCTGCTAAACAATAGGAAGAAATTGATTCAAAATCAATTAAATACAAGCCAAACTGGCCCAGTATACCCCTCCTGGCGAGGTAAGCCATACAAAAAACCTACAACAAGAAACACAATTAACTGCTTTGTACTTAATCAGCAATCGACAGGGTAACTACCAACTGCGGTGGCTATAATGGGGTAACTGGCACCAGTAAGTTTGTTACAATAAAAGCATTAGTGGACACAGAATAACTGGCGAAAATATCACAATTACTATTGGGACCAGTCTAGTTTCTCTTAATAGCCGACAACATAACATAATTAAAGGGGTTCAAACAATCCTTGGAAGTGTACACGGAATCCTAGGAGTTAATTATTTTTGACAAGACGGATCTAAACCAAATGGATTTAATTCAATTAAAAGCTACATCATGGCATAACTAAGCAAGATAGTAAAACAACCAAACTCTGAATAATGTTTGATGCCTTCTTCCAAAACAACAAGGAGATTTATATAACATCAATCTCCGATGGCGAAAAGCCTCAAACACATAATATGATCCAGATTGAACACCACCTAATACGGTACGCATAATTCAGTATTAATGTTGAGCTCTTCATGATTAACTTCGAGGATGTTTGAAGAGTTAGAACACAGACTAGTACATCATCGCCAAAATGAACTTAAATTTAGAATTACCCATATCGATTTCAACAGACGTCCGCACCACAACACCAAAGTTTGGTGCGCAGCGAGGAATGAACGCCATCGAATTGCCCTATGTGCCAGAAATCCATTGGTGACTTCTGCTTTACCAATTTCAACTAAAGTACGTTGGGCTGTTATAAAACGTTTGGATGCGCATTTAGAAAGAAATCTACTGTCCAACAATACAAGCTTTTACAGCAAGGTAGATAAATACTGCAATATAAGGTTAAATATGTTCTGCTCCTCGAGACCACGACCCTTCGTTGTACGGCAATTATGCACAACCTTACAGGTGAGCTATCTGCTATCCGCAGTTCAATACTTTACCGCGATTGATGTACTAGCAGACACATTCCGGAATGAAAACTATATTTATGGGTTGGCTTTTCTGGGACATAGTATTTCGATCCTGTGTCAAGCAATATTGGGGATTAGGATGTTTAATATTCTGGGAAAATTCTAGGAATCCAACATTCGAAAGGTTTCGACTAGGCTACAACAAACCGAGAAACACCTCAATTTTATCAAAATTAAGGTGTTTTTCGGGTTGCTGGGGCCTAGTAGAACATAGACATACAACTCATTTTTATGTTGGGTTACCATTCGATTTTCCCAGAAAATTTAGGAAAACTAATTTAGCTTCCAAAGTACTCTATTGTGTGAATTTTATTAGAATATAAGGATTTTTTTATGTTTAGGGCCTAGTAGCTCTCCAACAAAAAAGCCATTTTGGTAGCCGCGGTTTTCAAAGCAGTTTTCGATTTCGTTGAACTTAGTACAAAGTTTTTAAAAATTTTAGTTAGTAAATATTTTGGTCGAAAGTTTTGTTTTGCAACACCGTGGATGTCGCTGAACTAGCATTTTTTTATATTGGAATTTGAAGTAACTGAAGCGTTTACACTATGTGAACATTGGGTCCAATCATATCATATTTCTCTACAAAGGTGATTAACTCAGAGTAGTTTCCAGCGCATATTCCTCATTAATTAACCACAGATTTCTTGGTTCGAAAAATGAACCGATAACTTTAGACTTAGTCCATACTTTTCGACCCGCTCTCCATCGAGGCTGTTCTATAAAGATTGTGGTGAAATTTTAGAGTTGTTGTAATATGGGAAAAATATAAAAAAAATTTAAGAAATTTCGTCGAAAGCAAAAAAAATCCTAAAACCTGATCACAGTGCTACCTATACCGGGTCCAATTGTGAATATAAACCATCCAGAAAACCACTCAAACGCACACACAAATTTTCATTAAAATCAGTCCAGTTTAGGAGGAGTTCAGTCACATACACACGTATAGAAGAATTATATATATAAAGATAGCGGACCCATCAGATCTGCCCGAACGTTGGCTTGCCTGCTATAAGTGGGCAGCATCTTTTCATTTCGTCATTGTGTGATTTGCTGTTGCCCAAAGTAAAATAAAAAATGAGTGCAATTTCTCATTATTCTGCGCCGTTCAATTCTCGTGTCGCGGCCGGACGATATTTGGTGTTTTCGTGAGATTGGTGTTAAGTAGAATAATATGATTGCAAAAAAGATATTGCTGTTGTTGGATGTGTGTAAATGTCTGACGGTTGTGTTTTTCATATGTAATAGCTGTGTGGAGAAAAATGTGTGAAGCTCAGTTAGTCGGTGAGCTCAAATTGGATCTATAAAATGATTAAAGATGTGGCAACTCATGAAAATGGACGCGTCTACGCTGTGGATCCACTGACCCATATTGTACATATGGGTATGTACAAATTTGAACGATTTTCATTTTGATTAAATAATAGCAAATACAGAAAAAACTCAACAGTGAAGATGGATCGTTTTGCAGTTGGACAAGCATATTTATATGAAGGTGTAATGTATTTCCATTTCGCCATAGGTATGATTGTTTCAAACATCCGTGAACTGCGACCACACATGTAATGCGTAGAATGACCGGCAATGTCTGTCTGAAATCACCGGGCAGGCCAGCAACAGTAAAGCGTCACCGAAAAGTCGGGTATTATCGTTAAGATCTTTCATCAGTTTATCGAGAGCTTCAGGTGAATGTTTGTGAGTCATAGTCATGTTCTACATTGCGTCTGAATTTGTGTCAACGATCAATGGCAACTTAAGTGCTGAATGCGTGGCCCTTCTGCCATCAAGCAAACGCCAGATGAAGCAATTGTCAACGCAATATGATTTTGTGATCGAATGCACGCAAGTATCAGTGAGATGAGGAATGTTTTGCCAGTGTCGCTTAGTGTGTTCAAAAAAAAAAGAATCTGCGTTTTGTTCAGCAGTGAGCATTGTTCATTATCTGCAACAAAAGGGGCCACATCAAACTGTTGTTCACACGCTGGACATCACTGTAAGTGATGTCTGTTGCTGGAGGGTTGGGCGGTGGCATACCGAAATGAATGAGTGGCATATTCGAAATGAGAATGCAAATATCTTCAATTTTTATTAATGCCTCGTATATACTTCTGGCGAAAACTCGGTATTGGGATCTTGATCAGCGGTCCAAATGCGATGCAAAAGAATAGGTTAAGTACACTTCATTTATGATCTAACGTTATTTCAATACGTTTTGTCGATGAATAATACATTCAATATGCACACAAACAGAAATTGAAATATCAAAACAACGCCTGCTACGACGCAAGTGGCTTGCGCGTACGTCAAACACCACAGAATTCGACATCAGCGCCGCCTATGGAACATAAACATAGCTATTAATTATTCTCAGTAGGTCAATTGTTCAATATGTTTCTTTCATTTTATAAAATACTGGGGGCGGTGGGGAAGTGGGGGTCATGGTGAAATTTTGGGGTTATATGTGCTGATATGTAAAAAATCTTAAAAAATAAAATAAAAATTCCTAGAACCTGATAGCAGTGCCACGTACCGAGTCCAATTGTGAATTTAAACTATCCAGAAACACACAAAAACACACACACAAAATTTTCTTTAAAATCGGTCCACCCGTTTAGGAGGAGTTCAATCACAAACACACGTACAGAATATTTTGGGGTGGTGGGGGAGGGGGGGGGGGGGGTGGTATGGTGAAATTTTGGGGTTATGTGTTTTAATATGCGAAAAATCTTAAAAAGATAAAAAAAATGAAATTTTGTCAAAAATAAAAAAAATACTAGAACGCGATCGCCAAAATTTTGATCGCCACCTACCGGGTCCGATTGTGGATCTGAACCATCTAGGAATCCACCCAAACACACACCCAAAATTTCATTAATTGAAATCGATTCAGCCGTTTAGGAGGAGTTCAGTCACAAACACAAGTACAGAAAATTTTGGGGTTATGTGTTTTAATACGCAAAAAATCTCAAAAAGAGAAAAAAATAAAATTTTGTCACAAAACAAAAAAAAAAATCGTAGAACCCGATCGCAGTGCAACCTACCGGATGCAATTGTGTTTTTAAGGCATCCAGGAATCCTCTCAGACACACACACCCACAAAATTTCATTAAAATCGATTCAGCCGTTTAGAATTACAAAAAATCGTATATAAGAATTATATCTATAGTATAAAGATTGGGGGATAGTGGTGGGTGGTGAAATTTTGGAGTAATATGTTCTGATATGTGGAAAATACAAAAACTAAATAAAAAAATAGTCCAATTGTAAATCTAAACCATCCAGGGACCCACTCAAATACACACACAGAATTTCATTAAAATCGGTCCACCCGTTTAGGAAGAATTCAGTCACAAACACACGTACAGGGAATTTTGGGGTGGTGGGGGTGGTGAAATTTTGGGGTTATGTGTTTTAATATGCAAAAAAATCTTAAAAAAATAAAATTTTGTCAAAAAATAAACAAAGAAATCCTAGAACGGGTCGGTGTGCCACCTACCGGGTCAAATTATGAATCGAGACCATCGGTCCCTGGACCATCGGTCCCTGGACTCAAACGCACATACAAAATTTCATTAAAATCGCTTCAGCGGTTTAGGCGGAGTTCAGTCACATACACTCTTACATAAGAATTATAAACATATATAAAGATTGGGGGGTGGTAAAATGTTGGGGTTATATGTTCTAATATGCGAAAGTTCTAAAAAAAAAAAAATTTCTAGAACCTGATCGTAGTGATTACAAAGGAACTTTAAGCCCACTAGTTACCCTATTTATTCTGTACGTTTGCTTTTGAGCCCGTGCCTTAAAAGTTGACAATTTTTTTCGTAATTGCATGGTTGCTGTCGTTGGAGTGCATGTAAATGCGTAAGCCTGGCAATCCAGATTAAAAGCTTACTAATAGCAAAGTGTAACAAAGAAATTAGTGACATCCATGAACATGTTTCATCTCTCTCGTATTTTGAATCTCTGCCAAAATTTTGTAAACACTGTAATTCTAAAATGTTTGTGATAGTTGACAAATGTCTGAAAACAAAAAGAAAATATACGTACACTGTCATGGTCGATAAAATAAGCGATAAATATGTACGTCTATTTGATAAGAGATGGCGCGCATAGCAAATAATCTTTTAAGTTATTTTTATTATTAGTAGCTATTCCATTTTTGTGTAGATGTCTCTAGTTAATTAGAGATTTTAACTGTATTTAAAAACTTGTCGCAACGGTTAGAAATAGTTTTTGTGCGCAACTAGCTTTATTATTACTCCACTTAGTTTAGGTCAGGGTATGAGTAGACCCGTTTATTAACAAATAATTTATCTGAGTTAGTATCTAAATATAAATTTATTTGGCCCTTGGGATAATTAGACAATTACCTAATAGCTTTTTTATTGTCGACGTCAGGGACACAAAAAATCGTAAAAAGCGTAATGTACCTCGCACATACCTGAGTACCATAAATTGTCAATTCATGATTATAATTTATTAAGTCAGGAATTGAAATAATTAACTTAGTCTCGTATAATGTTTTAAGTTTAGTAATGCTTAAGATTTGGTCACCTTCTGAAACGAAGTTAGTACTATGAAAAACATGTTTAATATAAAATATTATAGAGCAGGTATAGGTGGCAGCAGAACAATTGGCAGCCAAGTGACAGTCGTATAGTCGAAATTTGTAAATCGGCTATATCTGGAGCTCGCATAAGCTGCTCTAGAAGCACTACAATGAAAACGAAATACAACTTACTAGATTCCGATCAGCAACCTCGGTGACTACACCACCCTATCAAACGTTATAATTTGGCAATTTCCTCCGATATATTAGTTAGTAAAATATAGAATTTGGTTGATAAACTAAACCAAATATTATTCTATATTTTTGTGGTGCATTAGATTCACCACCATTTTGGCCACTCATCACGAAAAAATATTACTCGCCGATTTTGATTTAAGTTCTCACTAAGAAAATTAGCAGTGCGGCTAGTGGTTTGTTGCGAATTGTTTAACTTATCTGTTTAACGAATTTGTAAACAATTACAATGTGCTATGTATGTGGCCATTCGTTTAATCATACCGCCGTACAAAACATAGTATTGTTATTTGACAAATAATAAGAAAACCTAAAATGATTAAATATTTAATGACAGGTGGGAAGGTAAACAAACTGCATGGTCGTCAGACAAATAAAGATAAAAGAAACAGGTGGACAATGGAAATAAGATGATTATTAAGTAATTCCAGATATCTAAGGTTATCTGTAAAGGTAATCGATGTCATCAACCGGCTACGAACAAATCGATAACAAACTTGGAAAACCTACAAACTGATATATTTTTTTTTAATATAAGTTTACCTCATAAACATCGTACCCGTATATACGTTTTATGTATACACAGTGATAAGATAGTCCCTATAATAGATTCCAACATTTAAAATTTAAAACTCATCAAATATCTTCAAAAATTCCATTGCACGATCGTTATGTGAAATCGGAAGTCATAAATGTTAAAATATACATCAAATGTAGGACGGATATTTACTCAATAAAATGAAAATAAGAATTATATTCAGTTTGAGGTTTACAGAAGAATTTAACGTTTTTTCGTTTTCAGTAGGTTGCGACTCGCTGTAAATTTAAACTCAATTTTATTTATTTATTTACTTTCGAAATAATTAAATAACAAATTGATACTGTACATAAGATGTATAGTATTATGCCAAAAATAAAACAACTCGTAAATCATATCGAAATTCAAAATTTCGTTGCTCGATTACTGCAATCCTCGCGGTTTTATGTACCGTGTCTATACATATTTTGGCGACCACAGCACATGGCAAATTTGGAATATCAATTAATTATGTGTGTTAGTGTATCGCACACATTTCTGTGTCTTGCTATAAAATGGCCATTGTCTTATAATTCGTGTGTAATTTAATTATGATGTTATGATTTGAAAAACATTTTTGAAATTCTTGTGGGTCAACAAAAATTGTTCATCAAAAGGTGTTTATACAAACATCATTCATTCGCCCGTTTATCGCACACAGTGATTTTTTTATGATTTTATGGTTTTTTGTGGGCCGAAAATAACAAATTTTATGTGAATTTTTGAACAAAAGTATCAAAACATTGTAATTATAGACAAAAATATTTACAACCGATAAAGTTTTAGATTTACGATATTTTTTGATCCCTTAACGGATTTTGGCTTTCTTGGGCTACTAGGGCTTACAAGGCCAGTGGTCATTTATTGATTATTGATTGCAATGTATGACCAGGCAATTTAGCGAAACTCCCGGATGACGCCGGGCCCGCCATACACCTTTATTACATTTAACAAGATGAAAGGATAGGATAGGTATGATAAATACGACAGAATTGATCCGGTTACAAACACCTTAGTAGGCAATAGTTAGTAAATTGTTAGTTGAAAATATAATTTACGGCGGTTAGAACAAGACAGCACAATTAAATTGATTTTGTTTTTGATGTAAATATTCAGCAAACATCCTAATGGTACATTTTGTGAAATAAAACGTCATTATTATGAGTTAAAGATCCATTATTTTGGACAATGTACGATATAATTAAATACTTGAATAAAATAAATGTAATATTAGTATTACATTTATTAGTATTAACTTAATTAATTTGGTTCTCTCAAAACAAATAAAATAAATCGAATCAAAATATTGTAGTATCAAAGCAGGAAAGGCTACGACCTTTCTATCTTCAATGGATTCAATCCTTGTAAGTCTGTTGATTTGATGGATTTATTTATAAAAAATAGTTAACTAAAAATCTATATAATGTGAAAGCCAATTTTCCTTGACATCCCTAATCTAACACAAATATGTTTATTTATAAAAATAAAATAGAAAATGACCAAACGAAATCGGTTCCAAAACAGCTAATCTGTATATCGATTTTGTCTCGTGAGTTACTCATTTAAAATGAGTGAAGCAAAAAAAATCGAATACGTACACAGTGTATAATACACAATTATGTCTTTGTATTTGTATTTTTCTTTTGTTCGTATTTGTGTCATTTGTATGATGAACAGCACCAAAATAACGCGATCCGGGCGAATCGGTTTAATTTTTATGGTGCTTACTTCCTTTTCTCAGCACATTACGTCTGCTCTCGAGCTGTGGAGTATCATTAACATTCCAATATATTTTATATTTTCTATTATCATAAATTAATTTTAAATCTAATAATAAAATTTTATAGGTAAATTTATTTTAAATTTCATAAATTTTAGAAATTATAAAAAAATCGAAAATACATAAACAACGCAAAAATATGGCGTTTACAATGGTTAACCCTTTGAGTGCCAAAAAGCGCAATCGTGTTCCTCAATACACTAGCCGAAATCATGTTTGCCCTCAAAGAGTTAATATGAATAAACAAAGAAAGAATGACACGTGACTTGCATATGCAGAAAAACAATCATATGCCCATGCCACACGTAAAAAAAAATGCCGCATTTTTCTTCATTTCTTTCCCCGTTTACCTATGATACAAGTTTTAATTGCGACTTAAACAAATTTTCTGTTCTACCACACAACTCAAACATAAATGAAATAAAAAATATTTCAAGGATATTTTTGACTCATTTTAGTTAAAATTTTATTTAAGAGAGAGCAGAACAAAACATTGGTAGAAAAAAAATGCCAAAATACAAAAAATGCTCGTGTGGCATGACTGATACGCACGAAACTAACACAACTACATTGGCTACTACTATATCATTCCGGTTGCACTCATTTCGTTTCACACATTTTGAGACAAAATCGGTATCCTGGAATCTATAAGGTAATTTATCAATATTAAATATTAGCACATCTTCACAGGCATATAGAGAATTGCGCCGACTTTTTAGTATATCTTATTGTCTCGAAATTTGATGCAGATACGAGGTCAATATGGAATGACCACTCACCAACCTCAACTATTTCTTCATATGATGTCGTCAAAAAATTCATCGTCAAATTGCAGAATCAGCCAACTATTCATTCTTTGAAAACATACCAACCACAATTAGTTTTCAATATGGCGATAGAGTAGACGTTTGAGTTTGTTGCGGAAGATTAATTTTTCTAAATTAGTGATTTAAAATATATCAATAAGTGGTAAATTACGATAACTATATAAAGTGCATTTTAAACTGTGTTTTGTTTTTTGTAAACTGAATAAAGTTGCAATATATTCAAATTTTATTTACAAAAAACATTTTTAAGAAATGAAAAAAAAATAATATCTCTGTTTTCTGTAAATAGTTGTTCGGTTTTTATTTTTGTTGGCGTAAACGATTACGGCATTGGACAGAAATTTACTCTGCTGGTACACTCAAATTAATCACAAATTAAATGCAGTGAAGATAATATTTTTTGCTAAATGTGTATAATTTAATTTTTGCCATATTGCCCGAGATACTGTATCATAGAGAAAGTGCATATTAATATACCTAATACTAATAACTAAATCGTATTATTGAATCAGTTTAATACCATAAAAACTAACTATAAACCTGTTATGATAGTTAATATCTGAAATAAATAGTCAATTTTTTGTTTGATTTTAATACATTTGTGTTAAGTTGATCAACGGTAAATTTTATTGTTTACTTCATACAACATACAAACAACATCAGCTGTTTTAATTTTACATAATAATCGTTCTTGTTATTAATCTAAATTATATAATAACAATATTCTGTCTAAAATGAGTCTTGGTGACATTCTAAAATTACAAAACCCAACCAACGCAAATATCATGTTTGCTGTTGGGAAACTTCTTGAACTCAACAACGATAGTCACAAACAAATCACCGAGAGCATTGCTGACTCTAAACAACTATTGAAGGATTCGATAGCAGAAATAAAATCCGATATGAAAAAGATGGACACTAGGATTGACCATGTTGCAGCAGACCTTGGTACTACATCTTCTGTTGTTGAAGCTTTGCTTCTAGAAGTTAATTTTTTAAAGCAGCAGCAGTTAAATCGAGACCTGCTGATTACTGGTCTTCCAAATAATACCAACAATTTGGATGATGTATTATCTCAATTAAATAAAATCTACAATTTTGGGCTAGAAAATATAGAGTCTAAGTTTCTCCGGACTTTCACAAATTCAACCAAAAGGAGTGCGCGTAGTGGAAGAGGGAATTATGTCCATTTAATTGTGAAATTCAAAACTATCGAAGCTAAGAACTTTCTAATGGATAAAATTCGTGAGAACGGGCCGATCTTCCTTAGGCAACTTTATTCAAACTTGGGAAATAACAAAGATATTATAAACATACGGGAAAGATTGACCCCCACAAACAACACTATAATGAAGGAGCTGATTGATTTAAAAAAAAAGAAAAAAATCATGCATTGTTGGTTCCGCCATAACAATATATATGTCAAGAAAACTGCCGATGACCAACCTGTAATTATAAAAAGTGTAAATGACGTCACTCCATTAAAATAAATCATTTGCTTATTAAGCAGATCATTCACATGTTAACTTATTTTAATTATGTATTTTTATTTTTGATTTATGAATTTGAATATATAACGATTTTTTTTTTTTTCTTTCTTTGCCTTTTTTTTTAGATAAGCAATATTCTAAATCACATTTAACTTACAATGTAATTAATACTAATTTTTCGCAACATACACGATATTTAATTTTGAAGAAAAAAGGACCGTACATTTTATAATATTGTGAAATATGTCGTTTGTGAGTAACAATAAGCATTACCTAAATTTATTTCAATTTTCGCAGGAAACTAAGAATCTGCTAACTTTGAATATCTTTTATATAAATATAAATAGATTGAGTAATAAACTTGATGCGCTAGAACTTTTTCTGTCATCATTGAAAGAACATATAGACATCATTATCCTAACTGAAACATTTCTCTATAAATCAGATTCCAGATTTCATAATTTAGACCTCTATAAGTCCTATCATAGTACTCGTGAAAATCGAGGCGGTGGCGGCATTACTATGTATGCTCACCAGGATCTAGATTTTTGCTTTTCGCAATCAGAAATTCTTGAAGAAAACGAATATTTGGTACTTTATTCTAAATTATTAAATTTACATATTACAGGATTTTACAAACCACCACATACATGTCACTCATCTTTTCTCAATATGCTCGAAAATATAACGTACAGTTTTAAAACCCAAATAATAGTTGGAGACTTCAATCAAAATTTACTTGATAATTCGGCTACTCAGGTTCTTAACTACCGGTTAAGCCTGTTAACGAATAATTATTTTATTATAAACCAAATTGATGAGAACTTTTCCACTCGTATTACCAGCAATTCTCGAACTGTGATTGATCATATTTTATCGAACTTTGAAGAACAATTTCATGTTTATTACGGTGATTGTGATTTAAGTGACCATCGGTTTTTCTTTATAAAGTTTATCCTAGCGAAGAAAACTACAAAAAAAACCATCCAGAAAACTAGAATCAACTACAACAAAATTACTACTACTGTTATGAATAAGTATCAAAACCAACAGAATCCAAAATTTAATTTATTCTATCAATTCCTAACAACCTCTATAACTGATAACACCACGAACTCTTCAGTAATTATTAAATGTTCCTCATATAATAAACCTTGGTTCAACCCCTCACTGCAAGTCAAAGATAAAACTCGAAATAAGTTCTTTAAGCTCAGTAAAAAGTATCCACAAAATGTTTTCTATCAGAAAATGCATGTTTTACTTAACAAGGAATTTATAAAGTTAATACGCAAAGCAAAAAAAAAATTATTACACGTCGAAATTTAATGAAAATGCTTCACATCCCAGAAAGATGTGGGGTTTAGTTAATGAAATCTTAACCAATAATAATGCCTCATCTAGAAAGTCTACTTCAACTACTGTGCTTCTGAAATATGACAATAGAGTTATTACTAATCAAAAAGAAATTGTAAACAAGTTTAATGAACATTTTATAGGGGTCGGGCTAATTTTGTCAGTGCAGAGCTCAGTTAATAATTATATTGTAACACGTATCCTAATTAGCCGATTCTTAACTAACTTTCAAAATATCACGACAGATGAGGTGACTAATTGTATTAATAACTTGAAGGGAAATTGTGCACCTGGTTATGATAAAGTTTCCGCTAATCTAGTTAAACTCTTAAATAATATCACTGCAAATTCTCTGACCGTAGCGATTAACTTTTGGATTGATCATTGTACATTTCCATCATTTCTGAAAAAAATCTTATGTTATTCCTATCTTCAAAACAGGTGACCCCTCCCTACTTACAAACTATCGACCCATTTCTATACTGCCAATTTTCAGTAAAATTTTCGAGATGATAATCCATAAATTTCTTTTAGAACATTTAAACTTCAACAAAATAATTGATAACAATCAGTACGGGTTCACTAAAAAATGCAGTACAGTTTCAGCTACCCTTAATCTAGTCGAAAATATCTATGAATCCATTGAAGCTAAAAATTACACCTCTTGTCTGTTCTTGGATATCCAAAAAGCGTTCGATTGCGTCAGTCATCGTATTCTCTTAGAAAAATTATCGATTTACGGGGTCTCTGGTAAAGCAATTAAATTAATTGAAAGTTACCTTATGGACAGAGAACAAACTGTGAGACTAAATAATTTTGAATCTAGGAGCATGCGAGTTCTTTCTGGGGTTCCACAAGGATCAATTCTTGGTCCTACATTATTTTTGGTTTATATTAATGATGTTTTCAGCTTACCACTAAAAGGTAAAATACAACTATTTGCCGATGACGCGGCTTTACTGTACAAATCCTCTTCATACATTGAACTGAAATGGGATATGGAACAGGACATTATAAAGCTAAATGATTATTTCTTACACAACAATCTTAGATTGAACTTTTCCAAAACCAATTACATGATGTTCTATCTAAAACATCCATCGGCAAACATATTTGATGAAATTTCTTGCAATGCTGTTAGTATAAAACGAGTTGATTCGACGCGCTACCTTGGTCTTAAATTGAGTAGTAATTTAGCTTGGACGGAACACATAACTGAAATAAAGAGCAAAATTTATCCGTTCATAGGAGTCTTAAGAAGAGTAGGATATCTCCTACCACTGAATCTGCGTACCAACCTATACTACGGCTATATTCATTCTAGTTTAACATATTTGATTCAGATTTGGGGAGCTGCCAGTTCGGACCATATTAAAGATTTACAAATAATACAAAATAAAGCTATTAAAGCTATTAAATGTCTTCCTTTACTTACTCCGACTAAATTGCTCTACGATGAGCGTATTCTTCCAGTTACACACCTAATCGATTATGAATATTTAATCACAATTTATAAAATCAGGCAAAACCTATTGAAATTTAATCTAGATATTCTACAAATTATTCCGTTACTGAAAGAATCACTCGAGGTTCATTAAATTATCGTCTTCCACAATATAGGTTGTCGTGTACTCAAAATAGCATATTTTATAGAGGTCTGAACTTATTTAATCGCCTGGATGATGTTAAAAAAAACATTAAAATTTCAGAGTTTATAGCTTATATCAAAAACAAGCTTTTCTTAAATTTTTTAAATAAGTATAATATTTCACATTTATAATAAATTATAATGTTATTCAAATTTTTCAGATTATTATTTTTTTTTTTGTACTCACATAATCGTATCTTCTCGCCTGAATTGCTTTGGCTAATGTTTTTGTTACGTACCAGCATTAGATGTAATAATATTATATCGTTTACAGTTTTTTTTTCTTCCATATAAGTTATTGAAAATTTGTATCAAAATAGTAAAATATTTTCCTATATAAAAGAATGTAAATTTTTTTTCTTGGAATAATAAATAAAAAAAAAAAAAAAAAAAAAAAAAAAAAAAAATCATCGGCAGCCAGTGAATTCTCAAATCATAATCAATCGCAATCATCAATGCATGGACGCAGACGCATAGACAAACTCAAAATGTCGTCACCAACCTGCACATTTTGCCACGCTAATATAGTCACTGCATATTTAAGTGCAAACTATACAAGGCGCTAGAAGTTCCCAAGACGCACGACCCGCGCAAGGCTGTTGAACAATAGAAATTATCTAATTATTATTAGATTGCCTACAAAAATCACATATAGACAGCAACAGGGACTTTAGTTTCATCAACCGTAACATTGCCATCACGAAGGTCGTCATACATCATACTTGCTACAGCTCTAGTCATTATGTATGATAAATTTGAAACTCCATTTATCGCCCGTGCTTTTTTGGACTCTGGGTCACAGTTAAATTTCACGACCACAGCACTATCATCTCCGGAATTGGTGCTACATCAGTACCAGCAAATCCCAGCTTAATAGTTCTCGTCAAATCTCGCACTAGCAATTTCTCAGCAAACCTCATTTGTATGATTTTGCCTAAAATAACAGATTATCAACCAAGCGTGCCAATGAGTAGATCTGTTATTAACATCCCTGCAAATCTTCAATTGGCTATCCGAAATTCGATACTCCACAGCAGATTGACCTTCTCATTGGCGCTTCAATGTACTTTGAGCTATTATCAGTAGATCAAATCAAATTTGGTAATCATCTTCCAGTCCTTCAAAATATGCAATTTGGTTGGATTTTCTCAGGAAAAATGCATAGTGCTCCAAGCTCATCTGACAGTTTGGTACTTACGGCATTATCGACTAAGGTTATCTACGACTAAATTGAAAAGTTTTGGAAGGTAGATGAAATACCAGAAGGTGCCAAGGCTATCACCACATATGGTCATTCCGTCGACAAATACTTTGCGGCCATACACACAAGAGACATACATTGATGGCAGATTTATTGTTCGCTTATCATTTACAGAAACTCCTGCGCCCCTTAGTAACTCATCAAACATGGTGAAATGTATCGTCAATTTATGGACGAATATCGCGCTCTCAACCACATGAAGCAAGTTCCGCAAGCCGAAATAAATCCAACCAACTATTATTTGTCACATCACTGTATGTTAAAGCCCGACAGTTCTACTACTAAATTGTGCGTTATAGTTTTCGATGGGTTAGCAAAATCATCAAATGGCAATTCACTCAACGATTGATTATCAATAGGGCCTGTAGTGCAAATCGATTTATTTTTTGTCGTTTCGGGTCTCACGCCTACGCTTTCAGTGCCGATATTGTCAAATTCTATAGACAAATTGGCGTGCAAGATGACGAGTGTTGCTATCAATATATCTATTGGCATGACGACCTAGCTCAGAGGCTGGAAACATACAAATTGAACCGTGTAACATATGGTACTTCATCCGGTTCCTTCTTGGCGACGTCATGTTTTCTTCAACTGGCATTGAAAAAATTTCCTTTGCGCGCCAGTAGGCTGCTCTGTCATACAACATGACTTTTATGTCGACGATTTGTTGAACGGCGCAAACTCAATTACACAGACTATACAAATGATATCCGAAATAGCTGCGATTCTTCACTGAGGTTCCATGACTCTTCGAAAATGCTCAAATGCGGTACTACATGACATTCCAGATTCAGAATGTGAAAAGGTACTCAATGGCGATGAAAATTCCTTCGTTAGAACCTTGGGATTATTATGGAAACCTGGGAAGGATGTCTTCAAATTTAACGTCCAAATTTCTTCAGACGAACGCATAACAAATCGTACTGTGCTTTCAGAAGTAGCACGCATCTTTGATTCAATCTGTCTTTTGTCTCCGGAACTTGTTCTTGAAAAATGATTAATTGAAAAATTGTGGCAACTAAAAGGCGATTCTAATTCGACCAATGGTCATTTATGAAAGGAAATTCTGGACTTCTAAAACAGCTATATATGTTGTTAGCCCAAATTCAATTGAAGACTGTAAATTAGAAATGTGTATTCTGTGGTGATTATGGAAGTTGGATGGTCAAAACCAATTTAATAACGACTCCAAGAATACTAATCAAACAGATTCAAGTAAAACAACAAACAGCTGGAGTAAATTTGACTTTGTTTTATTTAACGAAAACCTTTATGGTGGCCATTCATCAATTGTAGGTTCAAATTTACTTCAAACGAATACAATCATAATCAAAAGGGGACTGTGCTATAAGATATATAGTATGATATTACCTTATAACATCTTTGCACTGACTGAGACCTGGTTGAACGATAGTTTTTCTAATCAAAAGATTTTTGCGCTGGACTTTGAAGTATATCGGAGGGATGGTTATGATATTCTTGATGGAATAGTTGGAGTTGGAGTTCTGATCGCTATCCACTCATGCCTTGAAAAAAGTGAGTTTATAATTCCTAATACCAATGAACTTGAGATTATCTCTGTTCAAATTAAGAGAGTTTATGTTCTTTACATTTATCTCTCTTCGAACATTTCACAGCTAGACGAAGCTGACCACTGCCATACACTTGTTGCGGCAATTTTATTTGTGTCTGATTCCCTTGATGTTAACGATGACATAATTCTTCTGGGCGACTTTAACATATGACCAATAGTAAGGCTAAAGACGATAGCTACACAATAGCAACTGAAGAGTGAAGTTTCAATTACCTATATGAGCACCTTCTCATTGAATTCTTGTCAATTGGACAGTTTTTTTCATCGGTTGCTATAGCAACTCGTTTGTTGAACGATTAAAGCCGTCTATATGAATTGTAGATGATTGTCATCCACCATTGTCTATGACCTTTGTTTTTCATTATGATACTGATAATCATGGTCGAAGATTCTGTGAGGTTGTTCAGAAAAGCAAACTTCAATCTTCTAAAACAGCTCTTACTTAGACTTTCCATGTATCGCTGACGCTTCCGATATTGATACGTAAACAGGGTTATTCTTTTCAATATTCTAAGGTCTTTGAATGTTTTCACACTCCCATTTAAGTTGAAATCCAAACTACTTACGAGAACTACCTCTTGAACATTTTAGGTTGAACTTTTATCAAACTGATATTTTGAAGGATCCATGCCAATTCTTTGAATTCATCAATTTTAAGCGCACATCTGATGACTATCACTTCATTCTCCACTATCTCAATAATTCTTCAAACGACCATATAGTAATGTTGCAATACAGGGTGGCACAAAAAGACCGTTCTAGTATGATTATTTAATAACTGTTTTTTTATTTTGCTTTTCAGAATTTTGTAAAGAAGACTTGCGACATGTATAACGGATCAATGTGCGTTCTTTATAATCTAGACCAAAAATAAACCGTCTGGTTGCAAATTTCCGGCAACAATGTGCCATAAGGACCCTCCCAGGTTCAAAAAGACGACATGCAGCATAGCACGCACGGATGATAATATTCAACGTGTACTAGAGAGTGTATAGAACAGCCAAGATACCTCAACAAGCGGATATTCAACACAAATACGGGACAATCGCGAAGGTCCACAGTGATTTTGGCCACACCAAAAATGTTCCCCTATACAATTCAGCTTATGCAAAAATAAGGACAGACGGACTATCATAAAATCTCGGTTTCATTTACAATTCAGCGACAATTACACCAACTTAATAAGTGTACTGTTTGGTGCGGAGTTTTCTCTGAAACGATCCTGGATCCATATTTCTTCGAAAATGAAGTCGGCCTAGAGCTGTGGTTCCAACAAGATTGAACAACACCCATACTGCATCTTTGGCTTGCAAAAAATTTCGAAAAAAGCAATTTAAATTGGCCGCCGCGTTCACCAGATTTAACCGCTTAAGAAAGAGTGTACGCAAATAAATTAGCAACCATAACAAAACTACGAAACATACCATTCGAAATGAAATACTGGGGATAACAGCAGCCATTTGTGAGAAAAATTATGGAAAATGTGTTAGAAAGAACACGAACGTGTGAAGCAGATATCATTTTTCACCTTTAAGCAAAAATTTACATGATTTATGGTATGTATCTATTAAATCAAATAATAAACAAAAATGTTATTAAAGCGCTACCCTGTATATGGTCGCCTCACTTTAATTCGTTCACATTTCAAGGTAATAATTTCCCACTTTCTCCACCATTTTGAGTTCGGATAATGTCATTAATTATATTTATTGTTTAAAACACAACTTTGCAACAGGTCCTGACTACATTCCACCCAAAGTTTTATTGCGATGTAGCGAGACTGTCCCGATTCCCATCTGTGCGCTTTTAAGTTTACCTTTACAACGCGGTTCTTTTCCACAGTTCTGGAAAAAAATCACTTGAACGTGACATGGCTCTAGATGGATCAGCGCTATTGAGAATGGCAATCAATTTGATGCTAATTTTACAGATATAAGCAAGGCATTAGCTTAGAAAGCATAAAGCTATTGGTAACCGCTAACATCAAATACTTTTTCTGTCCGCCTTGTCCACAAGTTTTATAGCAACATCCAGTGTGCCACAGGGCTCTAATTTTGGTTCTTTTAATTTCATCGTGTTTACTATAATTGGTTATCAGAAATTCCTAAATACTATTCTTGACTACGCTTACACACAACTTACAAATAACGATACTAAGCGGTGGTCAAAGGAGTTTCTTGACCCTCACCTTTAAAAATACTGCACGCTGCTTCTGTTAAACCTATACCTTAGCTTACCACGGAATACACATAAGAAGGATCGAAGCAGTACAGAAACGATGTTTACGTTTCGCGCTTTATCACCTACTATGGTCAGACCCCATTTTTTTGCTGATGCAATCACTAGATAAACGCCGTGCTATTGCTGATATAATATTTATCCATTGTTGGATTTGTTGTAAAATTGTTTCCCAGACTCTATCTCAGAAGTTAACCTATCGTAGTAGCTAGCGCAATTTGAAATCAACTGAACTATTAGAAGTTACATTTCATCGTACGGATTATCGAAGGCTTGAACCAATCACAAGAAGGCTCCGAGTGGTTAACGCAAAATCGGCCAACTTTAAACATAATAAATCACACGTCGAAATGGCAATAAAGGAGGGTTTATTTTTTTTAATATATCTGTAGCAAAATACATTAAGATATCATCTTGGTCAGGCCATCGCCAATTAATTCCTCTCATAGTCATCGCTTTCACTACGTATTTAATTAGCTCCTCATTGTTCGTCACAATTCCGGGAAAATTTTGTCCCTCATATGTAATGACTACCTACTCTCCCACTAATATAGAAAGTGTGGATTTACTAGATGTTTTTGGGGGATATCTTATTTTCTTTCTGGTTGATATTCCGTTCAGTCTCTTTGCTTTTCGTTTTCAATTCTCATTCATCTCTCAATCTTTTTCAGTCTCATTTTTAACCTCATTTGATGTTGAAGTTTGTGGCCAAAAAAATGCATTTGTAAATGGAATTGGAAATTTTTATGCTTTCGAACCACTCGATTTTATGTTTTCCTAAGCTATTTGACTGGATACGGATACAACCGTGGTTTTCATATCCCCTGAAGAAGAAGGTACAGTTTTTGGACTGTTTTCAACAATCATTGACTCTTTCTTGTTCGTATTGTCCTCAATGTTTTCTAGAAGATCTGGTGTACCGTTTTTGCCTAATAACTCATCTACAATTATACAGTTTTCTATTGTGAAACCGATATTCAAGTCGAGTATGGCTTTGTTAGCTTTCGGAGTTGAATTCACTAGGCTTCCATTCTCTTATACTTCTAGATCGATAACTGTGACATTTTCTGACCAATCGATACTATTCATAAATGTTTCGGTACAATTTGCCTCCAATGTAGAATTACCAAAGTCGATTGATTTACGCTTTTCCAGAACTAATATAAATTCTCATCTTTTATATCTTCTACCCATTCATCGTCACAATTCAAAAATGTATTTAATTTGACATTTTCTAACCTTTTTTCTAATAAGTTTGCAAATTCGTATAAGTTCCCTTGGTTTAATTGTGGTCGCCCATTGTTATCTGCATTAGTGGAGGTGTTAGCACCTGAACATTCGTTTTTCGTAAATTTTAAAATTTGTGCATAATCTAGCGCGTTTGCATCGAACGGAAATAATCCACATTAAGGAAATCCATTTTGAATTAGTTCCGATTTAAGTGTTGATTCAATACCGTTCAAGTAGTGGGCATATTCTTCACGTTTTAAACGACGTCCACCAAGAACTCTTGAGACTGTGGAAAACAGTTAAATCCATGGGCTGCAATAGGTGGGTCGAATTTGGTAATAACGCTGTTAAAATAATTCCGTTATTTCTACAAAAGGTACTCAGAGGTAAAGATAAATGGGACGAATGGCCGATCAAAAGTAGAACTATAGGTTTCTTGATATTTTCTTTTATCGGACCTACTGATTGCCCATTTTTTTTTTTGGATATTTTGCAAGTATATGTTGTGAGATCCTTTTATACGGAAACAATGAAAATATAGAGGCATTAATTTGCCATCAGCAAGCAGACGCTCCGCATAGCGTGAGGCATTCTCTCTCATCGTTGCCTGACCTGCTATATACTTGGTTAGCACCCTTACTAAAACACCCTAACCTTTTAGACCAAGGAAAAATGCTGATTCATCGCAGTTAGAAATTGGCGAAGGCTCTTGGAGTTCTTCGAGGACATTTTTTCTTCTAGGTAGTTGTGAACTCTTTTAAACCATATTCTAATCTTTTTTTCATTAACAATAAGTCGTATCGTAGTCAATGTCTGTGTGACTCTTTGACATATGGTAGGTTTTCTATTTAAAAATCCTTCGTATCAATATCTACCTGGTAAGCCATTTTAAAACTTATTGGGACGATTTTTGTGTGTTACCGATCGATTTATATTATTATTTATTAGGTAATTCCCCGATTAACAAATAATTTAGTAAATCACCATAACGTCTAAATGGTCCAGAATTATGCGTTAGCACGTAATAGCATAAATAGAATTCCGTAATTACGGTCTATATCACGTGATTACAGAGAGAGTTACTTTGGTAAATCGAAGATGACCTCATTATTTTCAAAGCATCAGTTGTTACAACTCACAAAAATGTAAATTCTGTAAAAAAATCAAGGTATATAATTATGTCAGGCCTACCTTTATAGTACAAACATTATCCTAAAACCAACTAATCAAACAATTCAACAACTTATTACGACAGTTACGCTACGAACTTTATAGTATATACAGTAGTGGACAGATAAATGTTACCATACGAAAAAAATTCAAAGTTGTTCATACAAATGCATTTTTGTCGAACTGTTTCAAGGTTACCTTAGTTTTTTTTGTGTATACTTTGTTTTTTATAAATTTAGGAGTAACGGGATCAAAATTTTTTTTTTTGTTTTGCTCTGAAATTTCATCAGTTGTGATCAAAACTGCGCAAGTTGTAGTACGAAAACAATGAGAAAATTGAACTCTGAGCAAAAATCGTAATCTTAGCTCCGCGAGAGGATAATCTTTCTGCAAGATACATAGCAAATAAAGTGGGATGTAGTCACGTTTCGGTTTTGAAATGAATAAAAAATTTGCTATTACAAATACAACAGAAAGCGCCGGGGAACAGGAAAATCAAACAAAAAAACAACCCAGCGGATAGACAGAAAATTAAAAAATTGTGTTTGACAAACAGATTTTCTACTTCTAATAAATTAAGTAACGAGGTAAGAGAACGTTTAGCAATAAATATTAGCGCAAGAACAGTTCGTAGAAGTTTGCAACAAATGGGTCTCAACGGGCGAAGGCCAAGGAACAAACCGGTTTTAACAAAAAAAATGCAAATTGCGGAAGAGAGTAATTTTCTCAAATGAGGCTAAAATTAGTATAAACCAATCGGATGGTATCACATACGTGCGCCGAAAGGTAAATGAAGATTTACGCCAGGACACTATGGTAACGCGAAATAAATTTCCAACTAGTTTTATGGTCTGGGGATGCATCAGCTATACTATGGATGTGGAGACTTAGCGTTTATTAATGGAACATTAAACGCTTATGGGTATATTGACATCTTAAACTATTTTTTGGATCCCTCAATTGAAAGGCTGTTTCCAATAACCATTAACCCGATTTTCCAAGATGATTCTTCTCCGTGCCATCGAGCCAAAAAGGTAGTTATTTTTTTTAAATTTAGTGTATCGTATTGGCATTCGAATTGTATATTAATGGACGATGTATCTACTTCTACATTAAACAGGTGAATGAATATATCCAACAAATGGTTATGGAAAACAGAGCTGGCCTGGGAACAGTCCCGATTTGAACCCAATAGATTGTTGGGCAATTTTAAATAAGCGGGTCAATAGGAAAAACTCAACAACTAAATTAGAATTAAAGCAAGCACTAATTGAAGCTTGGGAAAACGAGATATCTGTGGAGTATTGCAGGAATCTTATTAACTCCATGTCCGATAGGGGGAAGGGGAGGATATATAGGATTTCAGTCGTTATTAAACCCCGGGGAAGGCACACCAAATATTAAAATACTTCTCAATGGTCATACTTGAAACTATTCGAAAGTTTTTAAAAATTGTTTCCATTTTTACTAATATTTATTGTAATGAATCACTTGATTGTGCTAACAAATAAAAACCTTTAATTTTAATTTAAATAAATATTTTTTGTTCAACATCCTTTTTTCCATAATTAGCTTCCTCTCCATTTTAGTAATTCACTATTCCATCTGTTATTACAGAAAATGGATTGAATATAAATGGTTAAAAATTGAATTTTTTTTTCGAAACATCAACATTTTTTGGATAATAACATTTATCTGACCACTACTGTATTCTCTAATTACGTTCTAAGGACGGAATAATGTACATGATCGAAATATTCTGAACATAATTCCTTGCGTTAACAAAATCAAGTTTTCATCAAACAAGCATAAAGAACCACATCAAGGCAATTAAGAATCAGGTAATATACGTGTATGCGAGACATTAAATTATGGACAGACGAGAAATTCCTGATATAATATCGTTGTTGTTTCACTCAACACCATCGTACGCGTACTAAAAGTTGGTGGCCAACGAACATATTATAGATTATAGATAAATGAAATCATATAAAATTTGTACTGATACTTCACATTCAGGATGCTCAAATACCAAATACATATTTGTCCTTAGGAATTAAGCAAGTTGCATTTAAGGTTTTCTTTTTTATGTACTAGCCCGTAAATTGGTACATTTACCTTAATGATGATTTTCCATTTTCCTCGTTTATGAATGGCATTACTGCCTTTTACCGTGCAGCTTCCCACCACCCATTCCCTCTTGTTTATCAACCTTCACTTTTCTCCATATCCTTTTCAATAGTTCGGATAGTTTTGATAGAATTCCTCAATATTTTTCGAGTGTTCCTCATACATTTTCATTTTTGCCATAAATTCCTTCTATTCCTTTCTCATAGAACTAAAACAAATGAACGGAACTAATCGAAAATGTGACGTTATCGATCAAGATCTAGATTTGTATTTTATAGTGGTTTCCACAGTTCCCTATTTCATTTTTGGTGACATGATAATCTCATTAGAACAATAACTAGGTAAAATTTCAAATTGAAATCGCCTTATTGGTTGTTGATTTAGAGAGAGAGAAGCAACATAAAATGTTAGCAAGCCCTATCTTCTTACTCTTCTTCTTGTACTATTTCGGAATCTCTTCGTACACTTTCTCTTCCCTTACTTGAAACTCACTCGATACTGTAGCAACCAAATCAACAGAACATTTGCACACGGCTGCGGGCCAATAGTCAGGTAAAAGTCAATTTTAAGTAAATTTTTCGGTAAATTCATTTATTTTTCAAAAACTCTATGACAAACTGATCTAAAAATCTGTTCTAAATCCGATTTTTACCATAGTAAACGATTTACCCAAGTATTGGCCCGCAGCCATTGTCAGCAGTGATGCAATAAATTTACTGATAATTCTTTGCGCTGTTACAATTTTGGTTGTCGTAAATATAAATTTTGACATATCAAAGTTATAAATGTAACAGAGTACTCACCGAACATATACTTTATTTGTAGTATCTGAAAGACCTTTAAAATGAAGGGTTCTGGTTGGCTTACCTAGAAAAATAAAAAAATATCGTATTAGACTGGTGCGGTTCGGTTATACACAAGTTTGTTTCGATAAAACAATTTTTTTTAACATCATTACTCTCTTGCTAATTGTGATCTTAAAGGAAAAATCGAGAAAAGCTAATTCGCATTTATTTAATCACATTTTGTGCGGTCTGCGAGGGCTCTTTCACTCGGATGAACTAAAGATTGGAAAAAAGGCAATCTTAATTATGTGAAGATTCTTAAAAGTACGAAGAGTAAGCAAACCTAGATAAAATATATAGAATAATGAAGCAGCCTCTGATGGGATTCGAATCCAGTACCTCTCGGTTCAAGTGCCGAAGCTTTAACCACTGCACCACTTGTCCGGTTTAAATACGATTTCTGGATCAGATGATCACAAGAATATCTACAACAACGAGCAAAATGCAGGGAAACTGAACAAACCCTAGCATCAGGTCAGTTAGTCTTAATCCGAGATGAACGTAAAATCCAACCCGAAATACGAATACAAAATTTTGTAAATTAATCTCTAGGCAAAAGCGGGACTATATAAATACCACAATATTATCCCTAATGGTTCCGAGAACAACCGCTTTCACCATAAATATAACCCATTTTTCTTCCATCTACATAGTTGGATGAATTTGGGACAACTAAATTTTCTTTGGAGAGAACGGAATTTAATAATATATTTTGACTTAACCTACTCTCGGCTTGAAATAAATCAAATACTTAAAGCCAACAAGGAGCTAATATTGAGCTACGACTTAAAATGTTTGTTTCTCAAACATATATATTAAAAACATCTCTGAGAGAGCTAATACCTATCTCAAAGGTCAAGTTCCACAAGTGTATCGAGGATTGTAAAAAGCGGTTGTATAGTTATAAAATATCTAATGGGGAAGGTAGTAGACAAATGAATCTAGCTTGTTTGTCTTAATTGTATTTTCTGGCCTATTGATAGTATTAGATTGGTGTAAATAGTTTCAAAAGAAAGTTAAATTATTTTTTGGAACAAAAGTTTCCCAATCAACTTTGTTTCGTAAATTTTTACACCAATCTGGATGCCAGAATAGTGACACTGGATTTTTATTCTACGATTTCTTAGACTTCTAGATTGTTTGATTTTATTTAACACTAAATAATTTTTTCGTGATAGGCTTACCGAAATGTTGAAAAGCGTCAGAGACCACAATTATATCAACAGAGTTTAATCATAAATGCTTATTGATACCTAAGAAATGAGACGCACAAATACAATATACTACCTCACGTTTCATTTATCGCCTTCATAGGGCTTTGTTCACTGGTGAATTACCAGTTACCTTCATAAACTTTAGGGATTCACAATCCCGCACGCTCTGTGTGATAATAAGATCTGATGCTGCGGTCGTATGGTTTGGCCAGATTAGCTAAATAAATAGGTACAACAAGGAAATGCTTTCTCGTCGTTGTAGCGATCATTTTTCCGCTTGAAATGATAAATCACTCGGTCCATAAAATAAAAGCTCTTCGCATTAGAATGCTACCGGTCGTAAAAATAGTTATCCATTTCGAAATGTTCCATAAAATCTGTAGCTTTGAATTGAAATTTGGTTTTCTATAGTTCTACAGATCCTAAACATTGAGTTTTCCTTATCCATCACAGTCGGGTGCCAGGAAACTATACTGTCTGATATAATTTTTGCACACTAAGAATGAAGTAAGAAACCCTAGAATGTGAAACAATTATAGGATTTTTTACTTTTGTGTAAAATATGAATTGTGACGTTAGAAGAGTCACGCTCGTTTTAATTCAACAACCAGAAAACAAATTTTCTACTTTTTAGCTCGATAGGCACTTAAAAATTTCTTAAGAGAAACTACAAAATAATAAATTGAAAAAAACTAAAAACAGTTTGAAATAAATTTCTAGCCAAACACTTAATAATTTGGTACAAAAGTAATTACAATTTTAAAACTAACTAATTGATTAAAATTTTCAAAGTCAATAATTGATTTATAATTTGAGCTAAATCAATAGAACTAATTTCAATAATCTTGGGAATTCAAACAATTAAAAAATTAATTTGGAATTATTTTAAAAATATAAATAATAGTTTAAAACCAATCTCTCCATTTCACATTCCAAATAAATTCCCAAGCATTAGAATAAGTGATTTTACATTTTAGTATTTTTTGAAGATAAAATCTATTTCGGATGTTTCCAAGTTATTTGTCTTGATCGATGAGTTATGAGAAATACATAAATTTCCCGAAATTCTCGATTTAGACTCAGTATGACCTTTGCTATTAGAAAACAACCGTACTTATTTATTGGTTACCTGTGGGATTTTTTGAGGTATAGGCCAGAAACTGAAAAGAACTTTTATGGCCGCCGAAACTTAAAAATTTACAGAGCAAATTCTAAACAAAGATTTGTTCTACATTTCCCAGGTAAAGTGAGAATGACGCTAGCAGTTTCCGCACTCAATGCCACTCTGGGCCTATGATGCAAACCAAGGATTCCATCATAACACGCAAATGCGCTCGGTCGCTCTGGTAAATTATATAAGCGTCCCACCTGATCTACATTGAGAGATTTTTAGTGAAGAAACCGGGACTGAGCTATCTCGAAAGCTGCACAACCACAAAAAAATTGAATGTTGTCATTGTCCTTTTCAAGGCAGCCGCCACACAAGGAATGTTGAAAAAGCCCTTTTCGTTGTAAATGGGGTTGACAAGGGCTGTGATCGCGACCAAAAATCTTAACTGGTCTATCTTCAAAGATAAAACGTACTTTCTAAACCTAAGATTAGGTTTACAAAAGAAATATTTTGCCTCTCAGCAGGTAGTGTAAGCATGCCAATTACACCTAGCCTATTAATGTAGTTCTTAATCGCTTTCTTACCATAATTAAAGGTCAAGGGTGCCCGGGTCAGGTCAAAAAAATCCAGAAGTGAGCATAGCGTAATCATCCTATCTCATTTCCCTCAATATCACAATGAGAAGGAACCCATATAACCCTGACAATATTGCTACAGCAAAGACTGCTATCGAGGTAGGGTCTCAATGTTACACGATGTTACTATTGATGGACACAGATTATACCTGCAACAGTGTGATACTAAGAGCATGTACATTCATAGGCTTCAGACGCTCTCAGAAGGGAGGCAACCTAAAATTGTCTACCCAAGGACTTCCGCGGCAGCGCATTTGGAAGCCAAGCACACAGTTTGCTCTGTTAATTATATTGCCAATATGCTTACTAAAATTAAATTTACTACCACATATAACACCCGATGCTCCTGCAATAACATCAATGTCGGTGGAATAATCTCTATAAGTATGTTGAGAGGGTAAGCACTGTCAAGAATTTATGACATTTATGACAATAAATCAGCTCGAGATGATTCTTTGCGCACCAGATTGCAAAGCGGTTGGTGTGTAAAAGATTCGCGTCTTCGTTTGTTGAAATATTTTTATAAATTTTCATATCGTCTTCGTATTCAGAGACAAATGAGTTTTTAATAAAGCGCTCAGCCTGGGGTACGCCACAATTTGCGATAAAAGGATCGAATGTGGATAATCTGAATGATGGCTCTATTTTAATCTGTTGTGATGACATGGAAATCCTTCCCCTCCTCCATGGTATATGGTATAGAGAACAGAGGTCTCTAGTGAAAGTACAGTATATCATACATAACACTCTGAAATAGCTTGGGAAGCCATTGAGTCAAATGGTCAACACATCTTTTTACAACAACTGCCGGAAAACAGTCTGGACCGAACAAAAAAATCGCCAATTAGTTAGCCGTATTTAAATCGTAGTCAATTGACACCAAGTGCAAGCAACCTCCCAAACATTTAAAATAATTCACGTTATAGGCTCAGAATTACTGCGATCTTCATATTTTAAAGCAGAAGGGTACCCATCAGATTTCTTCTTAAGATTAACAAATTGGAAGCATTGTAAAGTTCGGTGACCAATCTCTTGGATTCAATGTAGGTCATCGAGTAATTAGACCAGTCATCTTTGGACTGATGTTTCAAAAATTTCTGTCATCGATTTATTTCTGAGATTTCGGACAGCACGTACTTCGCTATACATTACCATGGCGGCGATGATAAACTGTTTTCCTGGTCAATATAAGGTACAACCTTCGCATGGCACTTAGAAATTGCAAAGTAAAAGCATGCTGTTAGTATCCAAATGTTGTTGCTGCTGGGATATGTTATTTCTGAAAAGGATGTTAAATATTGATTTTTATGTCAAGTAGATCATTCAGTTTGGTAAAGTCAGCCTTGCGAAACTTGAAACGTTGGGCATGGCCATATTCTGATAACAAAAAGTGATTGAAAATGGTGGATGGCAAGAATCAATATTTGTAGGGATTTGGTTAATTTCTGTGGCAGTGCATTTATTAGCATCAGATGAAAAAACCAGATTAAGTGGCCTGTTCAAGCTATTCTTGTTACTATTGATTTGGAACAAACCAGAGTTCAAAATATTATCTGTAAATAAAACTTCCTTGAATATAGTTGAGATACAGGCATTACGTATGCAATTCTACTATAGGAATGAAAAATTCAAAACATTCGAAGTTCTGCAATGAAAACTCATCGTCCACATCACGATCTGTACAGAAACATGAAACTCAGCGGGGGATTTTAGAAATACCTCACGAGTTTCAATACAGAGTCTCCTTACATGATGGTTATAAATGGAGACGGTGTTTAGTTTATCCACAAACTATTGTATAAACATTCAGTTAGGCCACAAGATCGGAGACATGATTAATTCGAACATAAAGTCAGGAATCGTAATTTTCAAAGGCTCTGCATTGCCATTTGATCGTGACGGATTTCTGCATTTAATAAAATTCAGATCATCATGAATATTGTATAAGTTTAAGGTTGATTTTATCTGATCGAGAATATAATCCTTGTGTGTTGTAGTCCCTAGCCTTGTGTCACGAGCCTTGAAACAAAAATGTGTTGTGGAATGGTATCTGCTATAAGGAAGAAAGGCTAGTGTAAGTTCGCTTTATGTTATAATTTTGTTTCATTTCTTTCTCAAATTGTGCTAGCCTTGATGCTACTGTTATAAGTTCCGATCTTCCAAATTTCGAATCGTATTCGTTTACGATAACCGAGAGTCCTACTTAAATTTACACTACTGAAGAAATGTTTGCTTAACATTGAGGATGAAGTTTTGGTGGTTATAGAGCTCCACCAAGCTTTAATAGGTATCAGTCTGATACACGTATGACAAAACAAATTATTAATTATCACTTAACTATTAAACAATATTTTGGCTTTTATTTTTTAATATAATATATTTATTTTGACTATTATTTATTAGTCCGTATATATCTTTTTAGAAAAAACATAAAAACTGAACTAACTTTTATTTTTCAAAGCTAGCTTAACAAAAAAACAAAAACTACAATATTTTTAGTTGGATACCCAACTAACCATTTCAGTGCCAATCAATTTAAAATATTTTTACATTATAGATTTAGAAACAAGGTGTGAAAACGCCACAATACTTCCCCCCCAGAGAGATCGAAGATCTATCGAAAATCTAAGAATCTGGTAGGAGTCCTGGACACACGACCCGATCTTGTAGTGGATTTAGTACTTGACGAAACATCAAAACGAACCTTTTTGCAAACTTTTGGTTCCTCAGTAAGTAATTTAGATCCGTCAGCCGAAATACTGAGTTCTGGTTCGTGAGTCGGTAAAAGTAATCCAGTTTGTATAATTGGTGCGTCCGTAGCTTTTGATTGGTAGTCAGAGTAACATGGTTTGAGTCGGTCGATGGATATCTTGACGTGTCGTCCGTTCAGTTCCAAAGTATAAAATTTGTCTGTACGGTCGATTACCATAAACGGTCCAGTATATGGTGGTTGCAGTGATCTGCGTACTGCGTCCGTCCGTAAGAAAACGTGCGAGCAAGTAAGCAGATCTTTACTGAAAAAAATTTTGTCCGTAGAATGTCGAGAAGCCGGTACAGGTCGAATTTCATCAAAATGTCATCTTAAGTTAGTAATAACGTCCGATTGTAAAATTTGAGCGTTCGTAGTATCTAAAAATGTTCCAGGAACTCGAGTTGTACATCCGTAAACCTGTACATCCGTTCAGCTGGAGTAGCTTTTAGTTCGTCACTGTAAGTCGTTCGTAGTCCTACTAGGATTGCAGGAAGAACACTAGTCCAATCAGATCGATCATAGCACATAATGACAGATTTGATGACCCGATGCCATCTCTCGATCATGCCATTACATTTGGGATTGTAACTAGTTGTTCTCCTACGTTCAAAACCAAGTAAATTAGCCAGTTCAAGAAATAGTTGTGATTCGAATTGCATGCCTTGGTCCGTGACAATGAACTCTGGCACACTAAAACGAGCTATCCAATGAGAGTAGACAGCGAAAGCAACAGTTGCAGCAGTAATATCTGGAACTGGAACGGCCTCGGTCCAGCGAGTGTATCTATCAATCAGTGTAACGCAATACCGCTGATTATCAGAAACTGGTAAAGGACCAATA
Organism: Nephrotoma appendiculata; assembly: GCA_947310385.1. Lineage (NCBI taxonomy): Eukaryota > Metazoa > Arthropoda > Insecta > Diptera > Tipulidae > Nephrotoma > Nephrotoma appendiculata. The sequence goes on from OX371223.1 coordinate 317,335,604, forward strand.
ATATCGAGGTGAATAGTGGAAAAGCGTTGAGAAGTTAATTTATAGTTTCCAAGTGGAGATTTTGTATGTCGAGAGATTTTAGCCTTTTGGCAAGCTACACAACTTTGAGCCATTTTCTGAACGTCTTTATTAATCGATGACCAGATGACATTCTGAGTCAAAAGTTTGATGGAAGCTTTGACGCCAGTGGCCCTATTCTGGCTTTCCCTGGGAATAGGGAATTGGGAAAAATATTTTCATAGCATTTTTGTCTAAATTGTATTTTTCTGGCCTACTGAGGGAACATGATTGGTGTTAATAATTTCGAAACAAAGTTAAATGGGAAAATATTTTTCCCTATAAAAATTTTGTGGAACAAAAGTTTCCCAAATCACTTTGTTTTGAATATTTTTGCACTAAACTTATTCGTTCAGTAGGCCAGAAAAGTACAAATTTAAATAAAATGCTATGAAAATATTTTTCCCAATTCCCTATTCCCAGAGAAAGCCAGAATAGGGCCACAGGATGTGAAAGGTTATGAAAAGCCTCGAAAACTTGTTTTCGGAAATTAAGGGGAATGAATGGCCTAGGTGTAGTAGTAGAAATATCGCAATAAATTAATTTTTTAGAATTGAAAGAAACAGGTAATCTCTCAAATTTGAGAACAGAGTTACTCCTTAAAATTTCTTGAAGTTCCTCGTCATCGGTCTGAGCATCTACGATGATAGCATAATCAACACTTTCGGGAATAGAAATTTGATTAATGCATGAGAGAATCTGCGACAACGTTATCCAGACCAGCAATGTGCTGAATATCAGTCGTGAATTGACCAATGAAATCGAAGTGTCGAAATTGACGAGGAGATGCTTTTTCAGGTTTCTGATTAAAAGCGTAGACAAGTGGCTTATGATCAGTATACAGCGTGAATAAACGACCTTCGAGAAGATATCGAAAATGTTTAATTCTCGAATAAGCCGCGAGAAGTTCACGATCATAAGCACTGTATCTTTTTTGCGTATCACTGAGACGTACTGAAAAGAAACCGAGTGGTTGCCATGTGTCTGATACAAACTGCTGAACCACTGCTCCGATCGCCGTATCGGAAGCGTCAACCATGATGGCCAGAGGTACTGATGATGATGGATGAATAAGTAAAGTAGCGTCCGTAAGTTTATTTTTACAATTATCGAACGATTCGATAGCCACTGCTGACCATTGGATTGGAACTCGACTGTTCTTAGTGTAACCTCTTAGGTAATCATTCAACAATTCCTGGTCAGCAGCAGCACCCGGAATGAAGATACATGAATCAACATACCTAAAAAGCGTTTCAGTTGTTTTACAGTCTGTGGTCGTTCGAAATTTTTGATGACTTGAACCCGTTCATGCGACGGTAATATACCTTGTCCAATTACCAAATGGCCTAAAAATATAATTTTATTTTTTGCGAAAACGCATTTGTTCACATTAACCACAAGTCCATGTTCTTCTAATTTAGAAAAAATGATTTTAATATGCCCGAGATGTTCGTCATAATTTCGAGAGGCAATGAGCACATCGTCCAAATATACAAAGCAGAAGTCAAGTCCGCGTAGTACTGAGTGCATAAGACGTTGGATCGACTGTGCTGCATTCCTAAGGCCGAAAGTCATTCTACAAAATAGTCCGAAAGGTGTCGAAATTGCTGTCTTTGGAATGTCCGTCGGTTCAATAGGAATTTGGTGGTAAGCCTGGACAAGGTCTATCGTTGTGAATATAGTGCAGCCCTCGAGTCGTTGTGTAAAATCTTGGATATTTGGAATCGGATACCTGTCAGGAATCGTGACTTTATTCAGTGCCCGAAAGTCTTCACAAGGTCTCCGAGACCCATTCTTTTTGGGCACTAAATGTAACGGACTAGACCAAGGACTGCTACTAGGTCGGCAAATCCCTAGTTTCATCATATTTTCGAATTCTGTCCTCGCGATGATGAATTTGTCCGGTGCTAGTCGTCGTGGTTTGCATGCAACCGGCAGTCCGTTCGTCTCAATTTTGTGAGTCACACTATGTCTAGTATTGTCAATGTTAATATTACCGTGAATGACTGTAAAAAATTTTGATATTACGTTTAAAACTCCTGGATCAATTGCTGACTTGTCGATCCAAGAATCAGTATTATCATCATAGGAGGAAGAGGTACCATTTGAAAACAGAGAGGTTAACGGATCTATGAGCCTCTGTTTCTGTATATCCACTAGCATACCAGTTTTCCTCAAAAAATCCGCGCCGATGTTAGGCATCGACACGTCAGCAACTATGAATTCCCAGGAGAATTCGCGGCGCAGTCCGATGTCAAGTTTTAAGAATTTAGTCACGTAAGCATTTACCGAAGAATCATTTGCTGCAAACAATCTGAATGATGGATCAACCGTTAGATTCCGAACAAAACGGGCTGGCAAAACCGAGACATCTGCACCTGTATCTATTAAAAAATGTGTTTGAAGAAAAATTTCGTAAATTAAAAGGCGACTAGTTTTAGACTCGTCATTACACACCGCCAATTGTGAATGACTATCTATTTTTTTGGAACATTATTATCGGAGTTGTTTAATTCGAACCTACAATTAGGTTTACATTTTAATGACTTTGTGCCGAAATGATGATGATAAAAACACGTAAAATTATTTTCAGCCGAAGGATTACCGTAAAAAGGATTGAATGATTTTCGAAAATTTGGAGAGTTATTACGAGAATAATTATTGCCTGAATTTGACCGTGAAAAATTAGGACCGCGTGAATTGGATTTAGATCGTGATCTAGAATTTCGACTAAAAATTTCCGAAATCTACGATAATAATGTTTTTTTAAATTCCGAAAGTTTATTATCAATAGAGAAAGCTAAATTTGGACCGAAACAACCAGATGCAGATGCCTCAATGGAATTTATTTGTGCCTGAGTCATCGTCTCATGCACGTTGTCAGCCCGTTCCGCAAGGACTGACAGAGAGACGTCATTTTCGAACGGTGTAAGCACCATTTGCACTGTCTGATGCAACCTCTTCATCTAGAATTGACGAAGTGTTGCTTCATTAAAATTGTCACCAGCATTTAATTTCATAAGACTCAATAATTGTGACGGCTTCCTGTCTCCAAGAGTCAAGCCATGCATCAGATTATTGAGTTTCGTTTTTTCTGATTCGCCAAGTACCCGAATCACTTCTGCCTTAAACGAAGAATAAGGAGTGTTACCCTTCGGGCTTGTTATAATATAAGCAAACGTGTCGTGTAGTCGTGCATCCAGAGCTCCTACCGCATGAGCATATTTCGTGAACTCGACCGTAACCTCTGCCAATGCGAACTGCTGCTCAAGAATCTTAAACCGTACTATTGGATTTTGCGAGTGCAATGGCTGTGGAGGTTTGAAAGCCACTCGAGCAACAAGTCCAGCACCGGCAGAAAAATTTACATTTGCTCGCGAAGTCTCTGGAATTCCATTTGAATTAATATTTAAATGTGAGACAGCCCTGGCAACGGCATCATTAACAAGACCAGCCAGCTCAATGGAAGTCAACGTGATGCTAGACTCCCTTGTTGAATCGCTGTTTGATGCTGCTGCCAAGTCTGACTCAATCGTCACTGGTAGGGAATAATGTGGATCATTCACACTTTGAACAATACGCCGAAACAAAAAAGAAAAAATCAGAAAAAATACCGAAAACGCGAAAACAAACAACGAAAAAGCAAAAGTGAAACACATTTTAATAAACGAAAATAATTGAAAAAGAAACAAATATGAATTTATTTTCGAAAATAAATAATTTATTCATTTTAGCACCAAAAATGATTAGTTGAGTACTTACAGTTATTTAGTTTTTTAATTTTTTCTTTCGTTGCAGAGACACGCTATTTACAGTGTCACCTCGGTCTCTGAATGATGTAAATGTTGACAGTGATAATGAAATATCACTGATATTGCTGCCGGTGCTCCGAATTTTCTGATAAAATCGATCGAATTTGGATTTGGCCGTAATTGAAAGCGGCCGCACTTTAATTAATTCTACTTGTCCAACGGTTGATGAAATGAGCGGCTTTTTATGTAATTTTGTTGTAAGCAGCGTGATTTTTGATTTAATTTTGTTGTTGTCCCGATCACGTCGGGGGTACCAGTTTTGGTGGTTATAGAGCTCCACCAAGCTTTAATAGGGATCAGTCTGATACACGTATGACAACACAAATTATTAATTATCACTTAACTATTAAACAATATTTTGGCTTTTATTTTTTAATATAATATATTTATTTTGACTATTATTTATTAGTCCGTATATATCTTTTTAGAAAAAACATAAAAACTGAACTAACTTTTATTTTTCAAAACTAGCTTAACAAAAACTACAATATTTTTAGTTGGATACCCAACTAACCATTTCAGTGCCAATCAATTTAAAATAATTTTATATTATAGATTTAGAAACAAGGTGTGAAAACGCCACAAAGTTATTGTCGTCTTATCTTATATCTCTTATATTTGAGGTGAATTGAATTATTTTTCTGTGAACTGCTGTTTTTGGTGAATTATCGTGCTACCAACCTCAAATTTCCGCAGTTTCAAATAAAACGTTTACCTCTACCTAACTATATGTATTATCTTTACTTGTAATTATTATGAATTGTTTAAAACCACTTGTCGCTTGTCTTTCTCCTAAGAATTGACGTCCGGAATTTTGTTTAACTTGAATAAAATTTCTTCCATCAAACAAACTTTTAAATAAATAAATTATTTATTTGTTTATTTTATTTTTTGTTGAAATAAAAAAAAATAGAAAAATCTATTACTTATATTTCAAACAAAATCTAATCCAATTAATGTCAGTCAACACTCTCCAGACAGCATACATAAATGTGAATGTTGTTTTGGTTTTGATTATACATTCATAAGTTTATTCAACCCAATAATGGGTTGAAATTTATGTTATAAATTTCCGATGATTTAAAGGGTTACATTTTTCGGTGCAGCATGATATCTAATTTTATTGCGTAAAGCACTAGAATTTATTCGTACACTACTAATTAGTTGTATGACAAATAGAAATAACTAATTAAATTAACATTATTCAATGTCAATAAAACGAATTAATAAAATAACGTTGTTCTGACAAGTCCGAATTTTCTAAGAAATCAAAATATAGAAACCGATAAATTATGAATTTATATCGCGCTTAATTGGAATTCATCACGTAATTCTTAAAATTTATGTATGCTAATCAAACTTAGCTATACGTTGGTATTGGTAACGGTGTAACCGCCACACTCATATAATTTATACGCCTGACGAATATTTACCAGTGCATAAAAAACCGATTTATTCACACTTTCACTTCTAAAATATCTCGAAACCGCACATCGTAAAATATTGATATAATCAGTTTACTAAATCAGCCCCTAATGTGCATAAATCTTGGGAGTATTTTCAATGTCATCAAGTAACATTTAGATGTTTAAACCATTTACCCATCTTTTAAGTAAATTCTTTAATTTGAAAACACAGTTAAAGCTTAAAAACTTTGCTCTATGTTTGTCCTTGAACTTGTTCGAAAAAGTCGTCGTGCCTAAAACCCGTTATACACGTTATCAATCTTCTACATGCTATCTGAAGTCAATAATTGACTTTTATTTTAAACCGTCAACATGCGCAGTTGGTTAAACTAAGCGCAGTGGCTGTATATTTACGCTCTGTCATTTGCTAATCTGTGATCTTTTTTTTTGTATATGTGACACTGAAAACAAATGCTGTCACATATGTAAAAAATGAAGAATCCGTAATTTAGTAAATTGATTCCGATCACTTTATATCTCCTTTGTAAAGGTTATTGCTTTCATGTTGCATTTGGGAACCGCTTTTCCCAAAATCGCATGGTTGCACAAAGTGTTATGGAGACATTTGAAACAGTTATAGAAGTTATTTAAACAGGCTGGTATTCATCCGGTGCCAAAAAAATAATATCTGGCACATAAAAACGAATAAATTGGCGTTATTTATTGACGATGATCATGAGTGGCGCATAGCGGAAAAATTTGAAACAACGAGCTATGCCAATTTGAAAATACGCGTGTTTTGTGTTATTACAAAATGTCATTGCGAACGATAGCTAATGTAATTTATATTTTTTCCGCTGACTGCGTTTTCCAACTTTTACATTCGTCAATTGACCACCAAATAAACAAATTTATGGCATCAAATAATTTTTTTTTTCTGACAAAATATAAAATATTGGCGACGGTAATAATTTTTCAGGACAGCTCGTGGATATCACGTCACCACAAAATGTTAGCTTTCTTCGCTTTAATAATTATTATATACGAGTAATCTTTTTGGTTTCAATTTTTCAAACCGCTCAAACGAAAAAGGTCGCACGAGGCCATGAAAAGCGAATCTGGAGGCTAGGCATCATTACATTTTCGGTTTTGGCGAAAAATTCAATAACAAGCATTTTTGTGCTCGTCATTTTCAATGTCTGGACGGCCGTCTTAGAAAATCATTGAAAGCCTTCAGAGTTCTTGATGATGTTCTGTGCAAGCGACCATCAAGCCATTCTGTGTGTACTTTATCGATCGTATCCTAGGAGCAATCTTATTTTGAAGAAATGGAAGACAAACATGTTTGACGAGGTCATTCACAGGTTCATGCTTCACAACACCAACCTGCGGGCCATCGCTAATTTTGACGTCTGACATCCACCGGCCTATACTATAGTGGAATGAGGAATTGCATTCTTGTAGATGCTACACCCACCGTCCAAGAAATAGTCACTCTTCTTCTATTCTACAAGAAACATACAGAGAGAGATACGGTCTTTGAGGCAGGCTGTACAAGTGTAGCACTAATATGTCCTATCCTGATGGATAGTCTACTTTGTTGCCTATGTATCCGATGTTTTAGAAAAATTTATAATTTTCAAGCTCCAGAGCTGGACTATCTAACATCGCAATAGAAGAGAAAATCTAAAAGTTTTTTGAGGTGTAGAACTCCTTAAAACTCGTCTAAATAAGGCACATTACCTGATATTTGGGAAATGGTTTCCTAAAGGTTAAATACTTACTGCTATTCAGCTCGTTGCCAGTGTGGTTAAAAATGTCATTAGTGGTAGGAGATGGAAACGAGCTCGTAAACAATTCCGTCACGTTAGACATTGAAAATGCATTCAACACATGCAAAATGGAAACATATTATGAGCCTCCTTCTAAACAGGAACGTGCCTTGCATATTTTGCAATACTGTAGAGAAAAAGGTTGCAAGGAACACAGAGTTACACGTGGGGTTGTACTCTTTGAAATATTAAGTCCATTATGTCCGAAATGTTTCGAAAGTGGCAACTTGCATCATTGCGGAAACCAAAAAAGTTGTACGAAAATAGTCATGGAGGAATGCTTCAAACACCATTTAACACTACAATGGCACCAGTTAACAATACAAGAGGATATTCTCTCCAGATAGAAATAGCGTTAGAATCAACCGGAAAAGCGCCCGTGGACTAGGCGACTTATTCTAGAAAAAGTCATCTTTTCAACTATTAAATGTTTTTCTGAAAGTTTTTTCGACCAATCATATTGCTCGAAAATGACGATTTTTTTCTTCTGGATTTTTCCACTAGAGAAGATTGGTCGAAAAATGACCAAACGAAAGAACGAATGCAACCATAAACCTGCCCTAAACTCCCAATTTATGGAAAAGACTTAAGAAGTTTCACCTCGATCATTCAATCTCTGGGCTGTAAGAGAACACAAACTTTTAGTCTGCACGGCACCACAAACAGATTTTTTAAAAACAACTTTTTTATCTCGGCGATAAAGTGAATGGACGCATTCATTTCGAAAAGTTAGAAGCTACTAGTATTTAAACTAGCAGAAAAATTCAGCAGGAAAGAAATTTCAAATCATCAGCAGACATTTTATGTTATTTTTATTTATTTTTCTACGCTTTCGTAGTTGTCGGGAAATAGCATAAAAACACTGCAAAAAGCGGAGAAATACTGCAAAAACAAGCACATACCTCCATACTCCTAGATATCAGCAAATGTTTTCCCTGTAACAGTGGTACGCGACACCATAATAAAATAGCGGAATAGAACGAAATATTGCTTTAAACGTCCCTCAGTCATTTATTACTAAAGATGATTTATTTTGATGAAGCGTACTATCCAACAGTAAATAGCAGCAAGGTGCCAATAGGAACCTCCCAGAGTCCGGAAGACGGCGTACGGCACGTCATACATCGTGTGATGGAGAGTGTACAGAATAGTCAAGAACTGTCAAAAAGGACACGTTCAACACAACTAAGACTATGACGAAGGTCTGTGCACAGAATTTTGTTCACATTAAGATTGTTTCCATATAAAATTCGGCCTGTGCAAGAATTAAAACCGACGAACGGAATCAAGAACGGCTTGAACTTGCTATTTCGCTACGAGGAAAAGTTGAAAAAAAAAACCGATTTCAGTCACAATTTAATAATGGGCGATGAAACCCATTTTCAGTTAAATGGCGCCGTAAACAAGCAAAACAGTAGGTTTAAGGCAACAAAAAAAATCCAAGGTCATTTCATCAGCGACAATTGCAGCCACTTAAGTTTATTGTTCGGTGCGGAGAATATCGCATGAAAAAATCGTTGGTCCATATTTCTTCGAAAATGAAGTCAGCGCAACTCAACGGTGGACAATATCGGACGATGTTGAAAATTTTTTATTCAATGGCTCTCTTACGAGACATCTTTAGCGAGAGAGTACGTCAATAAAGCAGCGACCATATACCAGAACTAAAAAACAACATTCAAAAATAAAATCCTGATCGTAATACCTGAAATTTGGAGAAAAGTTATGGAAAATGTTTTAGAAAGGAAATGTGTTAATGGCCATCACTTGCGAGATATCATTTTTCACGTTTAAGCCAAAAAAAAATTTAAAAATGTATTGTATTTAAAAAAAAAAAAATTAAATCAAATAATAAATAAAAAACATATTTATTTACACGAGAAAGGTTTTTTGTGCCACCCTGTATTTGAGTTAACAGCATCTATAACTTCCACAAACTTCGTGCGTCGGAAACGGCGATTTCCTTATGTTTTGTGGTGTTACGTGTTAGGGTGAGTACTGATCAAGTGGTTAGCATCAGCAGTATGGTTAAATTTGAGTAATTGATCAAGTACCAGAATCCCAAGTGATGTTAAATAAATATTTGTATCTCTTAAGAAGATCCTCGAAACAAAAATGGATTATTGTGTTTTGGGTAAGTAATGCGGTAAGAGCAAACTATGGTATGCACCCCAGCGGGGTAGCAAATTTTTAAGAGATACAAATGTTATTCAACTTCACTTGAGATTCTGGAAGTTTGACATTTTCTTAAATTTGAACATACTTCTGGCGCTGGCCAATTGATTGAGATTTTGATTACTAATAATTTTTCTAATTCCGGTTTGATGCAGATCAGTACCATCAAGAATAATCTCAACAGGCAACTTGACTTAGTATTCTCTTCCGGCTTAAATAATTGCAGAGTCTTGGAAACAAATCTGGTTCTCTGTACAATTGACTTGTATCATCCGCCTCTTTTAATTTCATTTTCCAGTGAACTATGTAGAGTTAACGATAACTGCGAAACTTCACCCAGTTTTAATTTCCGTAAAGCCGATTTTAAGAAGCTCAATGAATTATTAGCTAGTGTCGATTTTAACATCATTCTCGATAATAATCACAACCTGGAAACCCAAACTCTCAATTTTTATGCCGCGATAGTTGAATGCTTTCAACAGTCCATTCCTATACAGTACGAAGACACAAACGGATAGTTCCACCCTGGTATAACAGCGAATTGCGATCACTGCGTAATCAAAGAAACAAAAACTGGAAAAAAATTGTAAAGACGAGATTGGACTCGGATTACTTAAATTACGTGAACGTTTACAATGCATTTTCGATCATGTCTAATGAACTTTATAATGGTTACATCAGTAGTATGCTGTCAGAAATAATTGTTGATCCAAAGCGCTTTTGGCAATTCGTGAACTATAAGAAGAAATCAGATGGATATCCTTCCACGATGAAATTTGGCGATCATAGCTCTGATGACCCCAAAACCATTGCTGGCTTTTTTGCAAATTTTTTTAATAGCGCCCACTCCAATAACGATATCGAGCCTGATGCGGCTTACTTCAGTTACATAAATAACTGCGCTCTAGCGTCTCCGGTCTCTATTCAAATCGATCTTCAAACTGTGGTAAGGGGCATCAACAAGCTAAATGATGATTTCTCCGCCGGCCCTGATGGATTGCCTTCTATAGTTTTAAAAAACTGTGTTAGTAGCTTAGCACAGCCGCTTACAACGCTGTTCCAAAAGTCGATTTCCTACGGAATATTCCCATCAATATGGAAAGACTCCTTTATAGTTCCAACCCATAAAAAGGGATGTAAATTAGACGTCTCTAACTATAGGCCAATTGCGAAACTGTCCTGCATCCCCAAGTTATTCGAGAGTATTGTGTACGATTCTCTTTACTTCCAATGTAAAACATTGTTTTCAATGAATCAGCATGGCTTCCTTAGAGGACGATCTACCACAACCAATCTAACTGTTTTTGCTTCCGACACTTTGAACGTCATGGAAGTTGGAAAGGAAGTTGATGTTATTACCACCGATTTCAGCAAGGCGTTTGATAGGGTTTCCCATAAGATAATTTTGTTTAAACTCAGGGCTCTCGGTTTCGGACCTCAATTCTTACTGTGGGTAGACTCTTATCTGAGGAATCGTAGTTACCAGGTGATCTTTAGGTCATCCATATCTGCTCCTTTTAAAGCTACTTCCGGAGTACCGCAAGGCAGTCATCTTGGGCCTATTTTTTTCATTTTATCAATTAACGATGTCGATTTCATTATCAAAAACTCGTCAATTTCCATTTATGCGGACGATATGAAAATTTACAGACAAATTTCAAGTTCCATCGATGTTAACTTATTGCAGAACGATCTCAATAACTTCTCAACTTGGTGTACTAAAAATAATCTTGATCTGAATGTGAGTAAATGCCAATTCATAACATATTCAAGAAAACGCGCAAATTCCATTAGTCGAGAGTATACCATCAACAGCGCTGTTGTTGTAAACGTTTTAACCATACGGGACTTAGGGGTAGTTTGTGACCACGAACTTAACTTTAGGGATCACATCGATTTTATTGTCAACAGAGCAAACTCATCGCTTGGATTTGTGAAACGTTGGTCTAAAGAATTTTTGAACCCTTATGTTACGAGGGCTCTATATATGACATTTGTTCGACCACTGTTCGAGTAGGCCAGTCAGGTTTGGTCCCCTTACCATGGAGTACACATACGCAGAATTGAAGTGGTTCAACGTATATTTTTGCGCTTTGCTCTGCGTGGACTACCTTGGATGGACGTTTATAATTTGCCTCCTTATCTCGACCGCCTGGAGCTTATTGGCTTGAAGCCACTAAGTAAGCGACGATCTGTTGCCGACATCGTTTTCATACATCAACTCTTATCTGGCGGTGTAGATTCTTCAGCTCTGCTCGATAAGGTGAATCTTAATGTAAATGCTCGCGGTTTGAGAACGACACCAGCTTTTAGAATTGCCCCTCACAGAACGACCTACGGCCAGAACGAGCCTATGACAAGAATGCTGCGTGAGACTAATAAATATTTCGAACTTTTCGATTACCACATTAGCAAAGTCGCTATTAAGAGATTACTGTTTTCCACCGATCGATAAGGCAATTTTTATTTTATTTTATTTTATTTTTAGATTAATTTTATTTCTTTTATCTATTTGACTTAAATACTCTATCGAGTATTTATAATTTCTAACATTTGCTTTTTTTTATTTGGGTCTCTTTTAATTTTATTTTTGCTTAACTTTGTTTTTCTTTTTTTTCTTTTTCTTTTTTTTATTTTCTCTATTTTCCGCTTTTTTCCTTAGTTTTAAATTTACTTGCTCTAAGCAAACCAGCGGTTGGCCAATTGGTTAGTATTTGGAAGCTATAAACGATTATGGAAGATTATGCCAATCCTAAAGTAAGGCTGGCACTGGGGAGTTCACTATAGGTGTCGCTTAATATTTTTAACTTAAATTATGACGAGTTCGATGTCGAACTTAAAATATCTATTTACCGGGTGAGTTGTTTAAGCTGAAACTTTCAAATATCTCGAAAAATAAGCCCTCTACGATAAAAATGACCATTATAAAAATTAGATCATTCTGGAGGGGAAATACATTAGTGCTAAAATTAGGACAACATTTTTTTCGATTCCTGATAGATGACGCTTTAATACGCGCTTTAAATTTTTTTTGGTTTCCCCTACTGAGAACATTATGCCTACGATTCTGCAATATGTTTGCATTAAAATTCACACGTTTTCAATGTAAATACTTGAAATTAGTTTTAAACAAATTGTATTTCTTAAATTAAAAAAAAACTACTTTTAGCATAACCCAGGAACAACGACGCGGACATCATCTTTTAATTAAAATAAGTGCTCAAAATGATGGCCTTCGACTTCAATGCACTTATTAATCCGCATTTCAAATGAATGTACACAACTTAGAAGCGTGTATGCTGGAATTTTGGCACACGCATTTCTTATTCGCTCATTCATATTCTCACGTGTTGTTGGTACTTGTTGGTATACTTTGTCTTTGAGATAGCCCCACAAAAAGAAATCTGGTGAAGTAAGATCTGGTGATCTGGCAAGCCAATTTACCGGACCAGCTCTACCAATCCAGCGACCATTGAAATCAGGGTGGCTGAGACCAAGTGTTACCAAATGAAAACGCTGTATTTTTTTTAATTTTGGTTATTTTCTATTGAAATTTCATGGAATATGTTGAAAACATATTACATTTTATGAAAAACATGTTACTGCTTGATATGACCTCCTTCGGCTCTGATTATTTGATTCAGTCTTCCATAGAAAGCATTGCATGCTGACCGAACGTGGGCTTGCGGAATTTTATTCCATTCTCGAACAAGAGCTGACTTCAATGCATCAACACTTTCGTATTTTTTGGTGGACACCTTACTCTCCAAAATGGACCATATGAAGAAATCCAAGGGATTCAAGTCTGGTGAATATGGTGGCCATTCTTTCGACGAAATCAGCCTCGGAACGCAATTTTGTAAAAATTGCTGTGTCGCTCGAGCTTTGTGTGACGGTGCCGAGTTCTGTTGGAATGTCCAACGGTTCGTACCAAAGTGTTTACGTGCCCAAGGTAGCAAAGCATCGTTTAGGATCTTTTGGCGGTACACCTCTTGGTTTACCTTGACTTCATGTTCGATGAAAACTAGAGGAGTGCGTCCATCTGCAGTCACTGCAGCCCAAACCATAACATAAGCTGGTGAATGCTTGCGCATGGCAACTCTTGTGTCCAAATTATCATTGGACTTGTGCTCTAACCAAACACGATCAATTTGTTTATTCACCTTCTCATCAGAAAAGACAATTTTTGGAATCTCATCACGTTCGGCCAAGGCCTTTTCGAATTAATCTTTGAACTGAATCGATATTTTTCAAACAAAAAATATCATTTATTTGAAAACAAATTTAGTCGCATGTTCCTATGCAAAATCATCGCCGTCGTTGTTCCTGGGGTACGCTAAAAGTAGTTTTTGTTTTTTTAATTTAAGAAATACAATCTGTTTAAAACTAATATCAAGTATTTACATTGAAAACGTGTTAATTTTAATGCAAACATATTGCAGAATCGTAGGCATAATGTTCTCAGTAGGAGAGACAGCGTCATCTATCATGAATCGAAAACAATGTGTCAAGGAAATCCTACGTACTTTCAGCCGTAGAATCCGAATCTGCAATAAAAAATAGGGGTTCCTATGTTAGTTTCCAAGTTGCCTCCACCCCCTTACAAACAGGGGCGGGGGTCCTAATTATAGCACTAATGTATTTCCCCTCCAGAATGATTTAATTTTTATTATGGTCATTTTTATCGTAGGCGGCTTATTTTCCGAGATATTTGAAAGTTTCAACTTAAAAAACTCACCCGGTATATAAAGAAGAAAAGTATGTACTATATGTAACTATGTTTGTTCCGCAAAAACTTTTGAACCACAAAAGAAATTGCTCCCAAATTTTGCACCAATACTTTTTAGCAGCCGAGAAAAAACATAGGAGGTTTAATGATCAAAAAACGTTTCCTCTTCCCCATGCTCACCTTAAGAAGGAATTTACATATATATGCAAACTTTTGATCCACTATAGCGAGTGCTTACAAATTTAGCACGAATTCATTTTGGCAGCCGAGAAAAACCGTGGGAGTTTTGACAAATATTTTATATGTATCAATATTTGTTGTATATCAACCGTAATTATTACACAATGAAGCCACCTGGAATGCCTTTTCATATCTGGAAATTGAAGAAAGGATCATCAGTAATGCTTCTGCGGAATCTGGGCCCGCCAAAACAATGAAATGGAACATGGCTCCATGTCGAAAGTCTTTTGCCGAGGACGTATTCATACCTCGCATACCATTGATACCAACCGACCGGCCATTCAGCTTCAAATGAGTCAAGTTCCTAGTTAGACTCGCATTTGCCATAACCATCAACAAAGCTCACGGACAATCCCTAAAATTTGTAGGCGTGAATCTGGAAAGTCCTTGCGTCTTTCATGGCCAACAAATAATAATTTTTGTATAACCCGGGCAATGCCTGGTACTTGAGCTAGTATACATATACTATGTATATAATGATTGGAACGTTTTTGTTTTAATTTGTTGTTGTGTGGGATGGGACAGAATAGTTTCGTGGAAATAAAAAGAAAGTTCCTGGGTGAAAAACTTCAACTTCATATGATTTTCAAATTTGCTAAACCTAAAAAAATTTATAAATATTTATGTTTTACCGTTTACTCCCACGCCCTACTCGACGCTTTGAGCTTGTACAAAATAATATTAAATGGATAGATTACTTCACGTAATCGAATTCAGAACTATATAATTAGGTTCAATCATATACAGCAGCTACTTAGAATAAAATTTGTAATCGGAGTTTAATTCAATTAAGTTTTATTCTGAAAACTCAGTATGAACACTGTACTGAATTAACAAGGCGTACGACCAAGCATTTTAATTTGCATTCCACAGAAATAAAAATTATGTCTCATATTGAATTCCAGGAAATTTTAGTTTTTACAAATAACATCATCATCGTCATTAAGATTAGTTAACTGTACGAGTATGTGTACTCACGATTATGTACAACGCTATATTTGATAAATTGGATCGACCGAAAAGATGAGAAAATTTATTATTTATTATTGTCTGCTGAATCAAGAAACGAGAAAATGTAAACAGCACAAGATAAAGCAGAGGCTTAGCAATAAAAGGAATCTCACTAACAGTTTATATAGCTGTAAGAATGTTTTTGCATAAACAAACTGTTTACCATTTTTAATGAAATATTTGCAGTTTTTTTCAAATGGTAAACATGTGTTAAATGCTTCGTTTGGACCTTGTTGTGACACTAAAAATATTATGTTTGATTTTATGCTAATAAATGTCGGGTGAACAAGACAGATGATATTTTTTTTAGTAATGAAACTGATTCACTCAATGCATAGTCATGAAATTATTATTATTGCAGTGGTTCTTAAATTATACTCTCTGAGCCACTAGTGAACCTCGGTAATTTTATCATGGAGCCGTCAGTATATACATTCACTGTACTGTTCAAAGAGTTTATTTGACAGTTTTGCTGCCATTGTTCTTGACAAAAAAAATCGTAAAGGGCTTTTTATTGGATATGCGTTTGCCGATCTGTCAGAAATCGATCTGAAGATAATCTTCAGTAAATGTTGTTTGGTAAACCAATAGATAATTTATAATACTAAAAGTATTGAGATAACACATTTGTAGATAACTTGAGGCTTTATTTCTAAAAAAAAAACGGTACACATGGATTTTTATTATTTTTAAATCCCCTTTTCATTAAGGTTCTTGGTTTATGAGACATATAAACATACCAGTAAATTGACTCGTTCCACGAACGGGAAAGTAATATGATTGGGTGTAGGGTTACTTCAAAATTGTAATTAAAAATTGATGTTTTGAACGCAACATCAAAAACACGCTCAATGAATTTTTTTTAAAGCGAAAATTCGACACATTTTTGTGTCGAAGGGCACTCATCATTATTCACCCGGATGTTCTTTACCACGCCCAATATTCTATAAATTTAAATAACTTCTGTGTACTTATTCTCCCTGCTCTTCATTCTCTTTGACTGTAACTTTGCTACTTTGAAATGTTTTCACCCGTGAAAAGGCAGTGTATAATTGAGTCCATGAGCAAATACTGGTTGTGGCAAATACAGTCCCACTTTCTCAAGAGTCTGTCCTTGAGCTTTATTAATAGTAAGGCAAAAGAAGTCGCTGAAGTTAGCCCGAACCCGAAATTTTTTGGTTGTTGTCTTAGATAAGTGTAGTCATCCCGAAAAACTGTAAAGAGTAAAAAAAATGTAGCCTCATCCCGAAAGAAAATTGAGAAATGAAAAATTAAAGAAATTTAAAAAAATATATATTATTGTGTAAAATAATAATTTTTCGAAAGCAGAAAACAATAATATAGATTTTAAATAAAACCATAAAGTAAAAACGATAAATCTAACCGAATCAATTCTTTGTGTAGTCACCATGGGTACACATTAAATTCTGTACTGAAATACCTAGAGATATAGCCACCCAATGGCGTATACAGCCAGATAGACCAATGTACTAACTAAGATGTAGAAACTACCATATGCCCATATCAGGTGGAAATAACCTTTTTTTTGATTTGTTTGTGTAATCGAAAATCAATTTTTTGTGTAGTCACCATGGGTCCACATTAAATTCTGTACTGAAATACCTAGAGATATAGCCACCCAATGGCGTATACAGCCAGATAGACCAATGTACTAACTAAGATGTAGAAACTACCATATGCCCATATCAGGTGGAAATAACCTTTTTTTTGATTTGTTTGTGTAATCGAAAATCAATTTTTTGTGTAGTCACCATGGGTCCACATTAAATTCTGTACTGAAATACCTAGCGATTAATATTTTACATCAAAACAACTATTAAAAACTGTCATTTAATTGCTGAATTTGACATTTATGTAACTTTTAATGTTTTCCACTATTTTATTAATTAACAAATTTGTCAAACAACATAGTTTTTTTAATTTGCACGACAAAATTTAAAGTAATATTGTAATACATATTGAGAACCTATACCTATTCATTAAATCCAAAACGAAAAAAAACATCCACGATACTAAAGGGTGATTTTTTTGTGGTTAGGATTTTCATGCATTAGTATTTGACAGATCACGCGGGATTTCAGACAAGGTGTCAAAGAGAAAGATGCTCAGTATGCTTTGACATTTCATAATGAATAGACTTACTAACGAGCAACGCTTGCAAATAATTGAATTATATTACAAAAATCAGTGTTCGGTTCGAAAAGTGTTTCGCGATTTACGTCCGATTTATGGTCTACATAATCGACCAAGTGAGCAAACAATTAATGCGATTGTGACCAAGTTTCGCACTCAGTTTACTTTATTGGACATTAAACCCACCACACGAATGCGTACAGTGCGTACAGAAGAGAATATTGCGTCTGTTTCTGAGAGTGTTGCTGAAGACCGTGAAATGTCGATTCGTCGCCGTTCGCAGCAATTGGGTTTGTGTTATTCGACGACATGGAAGATTTTACGCAAAGATCTTGGTGTAAAACCGTATAAAATACAGCTCCTGCAAGAACTGAAGCCGAACGATCTGCCACAACGTCGAATTTTCAGTGAATGGGCCCTAGAAAAGTTGGCAGAAAATCCGCTTTTTTATCGACAAATTTTGTTCAGCGATGAGGCTCATTTCTGGTTGAATGGCTACGTAAATAAGCAAAATTGCCGCATTTGGAGTGAAGAGCAACCAGAAGCCGTTCAAGAACTGCCCATGCATCCCGAAAAATGCACTGTTTGGTGTGGTTTGTACGCTGGTGGAATCATTGGACCGTATTTTTTCAAAGATGCTGTTGGACGCAACGTTACGGTGAATGGCGATCGCTATCGTTCGATGCTAACAAACTTTTTGTTGCCAAAAATGGAAGAACTGAACTTAGTTGACATGTGGTTTCAACAAGATGGCGCTACATGCCACACAGCTCGCGATTCTATGGCCATTTTGAGGGAAAACTTCGGAGAACAATTCATCTCAAGAAATGGCCCGGTAAGTTGGCCACCAAGATCATGCGATTTGACGCCTTTAGACTATTTTTTGTGGGGCTACGTCAAGTTTAAAGTCTACAGAAATAAGCCAGCAACTATTCCAGTTTTGGAAGACAACATTTCCGAAGAAATTCGGGCTATTCCGGCCGAAATGCTCGAAAAAGTTGCCCAAAATTGGACTTTCCGAATGGACCACCTAAGACGCAGCCGCGGTCAACATTTAAATGAAATTATCTTCAAAAAGTAAATGTCATGGACCAATCTAACGTTTCAAATAAAGAACCGATGAGATTTTGCAAATTTTATGCGTTTTTTTTTAAAAAAAAAGTTCTCAAGCTCTTAAAAAATCACCCGTTATATAAAGAAAATTTTTTTCTGTTATTCTTTCATTACTTTCGCGCTGTTCATAGTGTATTGTTGAATATTTCTTTCTGTGTTACAGTGTTTTTTTTAAAACTTTATAGTTACGTTACCCTGAGTAATCTTTTGACCAGTTTATTTTTGAGTAAACTTTTATTTCAGTTAATAATCGACTGTCATTTCTTGTTTGTTGTTGCATGCATATGATTGAAAAGCTTGGAATTTAATTTTTTTTTTATTTGGATTAAAATTTTATTTAAATATTTTAAGTTTATTCAAACATTTAAGAAAATGATGAAACGTTATAATAATAGAAGAAAACGTTTTAATGTCACTGCTGAAGACATTGAAAAAGTGTTACGAACCATCAAATGTACTAATATAAATTTAAGCAAGTCTGACACGAAACTGATGAAATTATTATTCCAAAAACTTAATGCCAAATATAATAAAGCAAATCGAAAAATAGTATACAATATTTGGTACCACAAGTTACGAAAATCACCAAATTGTTTTGATTCGTATAATAAAGGTGTAGAGTGTATTAACGATACAGTTGATCACGGAGTTTTAGATGACAATCAAGTTAGTAAATTTGATTTATCTCATACAACAAAATTCAATCAAAATAACATTATCGATGATTTGACAACAGCAGTACCAATTTTTGCCAATAATGAGATCGAAGGGAATGTAGTATTATCTGACTACAAAATAGGGTCAATAAATTCAGTACAAATTTTAGATATCCAAGTTTTGAAGCCACCTTACACAATAATTGATTTGGTAACAAATGAGAAATGTGTACTTACCGATATTATTAGAGGAGAAAACGAGACTCAAGAGACCCCTTTAGAGGCAGGTATAAGTAACAAGCTACCGAACAATTATATTGAAACTGAGTTGAGACCAGATTCCTTCAACTTGGAAGTACCTGATAACACCGATTACGAACAAGATGATTTGGAAAAAGAATTTCAAATTCACAATTATAAAACTTCCAAAATTAAAAGCGCTGTTTCGAAAACTAAATATTTCCAGTCTAAAAATAGTTTTTACAAATTAATGAATTATGAAATTGATATTTCTCAAGAAACCTGGAAACAAATTTTTGATCTGAAAGAAAAAAAATTCGATTCATATCACTACACGTTCCACATTTCGACTCAGTTGGTTCGTTTATCTGGATGTCTAATTAATATAAAGGGATATGATATAGCGCGTCATCATATCACTATTAGAGCCTATTGTGGACATAAAACTGGTAACAAACCCTGCCGTTTGTTTAAACTTATAAACGAAAATATGAAATTCGGAATTTTTAAAGTATACAGCACGGATTATACTACTGTTCATCTGTCTGAAGATAGTGTCTGAAAATTTAACGAACGAAGAAGATTTAAATTTTTTTTCGGAAACGAACACTGCAACAGTATTAAAAGACATACGGGTATTGAATAAAATTCGGTCGGAAGCTATGTTATCTAATGATAACCATTCGGATGATATCGAAGATATCCATTTGGAAAAAGAGAAAACGGATTTGAATTTGGAGGAATCTTATATCCAACAAGTTGGTAAAAATCCATTTTGTATAACAACATGCTCCAAAGCGCAATGTTTAATGCTTAAAATTTTAACTAAGAAAATTCACTATAATGATCTTACAGTGTATTTAGATGCGACAGGCGGGCTTGTTCGTAAGCCGTATAAATCCTGTAAGTCAGTAATGTATTACGCTCTTGTTGTACCTGTTAAATCGCAAGAAAAAGATACTGCCACTCCGTACCCGTTAGCTGATATGATAAGCTCAAGTCATAACACACGAACTATCGTGAACTGGCTACGAGAATATCGCCTGCTTGTCCAAGAAAATGTGAAAAAATGGCCAGTATTTGGCACGGTAGTCGTAGATTTTTGCTATGCTGAAATTCATTCGGTTCTGGATGCGTTCAATAGAATGGATTTAATCGAATATTTGAATTTATGTCATATGTGGGCTACGAAGGAACAACATACGAAGATGCAGGAAGAAATCGTTAAAGTACATTTGTGTTGTTCACACATATCACACAATATTGCCAAAGAAGTGCATATACATTATAATAAATATCCAAATTCATACAAATTTGTAAGAGAGATAATGAGTTCCATTATAGTGGCGAAGAATTATGAGGAGGTAAAAGAGATTTGGCGGGAATTTGTAGTATTACTCACGTCAAAATATATTACACCTGCAGTTGTCAACTCGTTCGATCGTTTAGTTGGAATGGTTGCATTACACGATAAATTAACATACGACGATATATTTAAGTCGAATTCTAATAAATGCAACAGTGTTGATGAAGGCTTTACTAAGAAGGACTATTCGTGCCCAATTTTTAAACAAAGTTTATTTTATATTGACTTAAATGAAATTAGTCGAAACATTCAATTAGCTAATGCCGATGTTTCTGATGAAGAAGCAGTGAATAATTTTTATTGTTTAAACTTCCACGGACTATTTCTTAAGAAGTACGCCAGTATTTTACCTTTATTTACGGGAATTCTCCATAGCGGCGAACGATTTAGTAATGGGCATGTGGAGAACTATTTTGCCACCTTAAAACGAAGATTCTCAGCAACACACCGTACCCAAGAATTAGGTAAAATACCTCTTAAAGTTGGTCGATTTGTTAAAGAACTGAATAATCGAAATAATACAATTTTAAAACAAGTGCAATTTTCAGTCCCTAAGTTTTCTCGAACGAAGTCAGACAATTATCATCCGTCCAGTAATTCACCCAACAATAGCCTTTTGGACGTGCAAAATAGCGCTTCGGTATGGAAGAGAAAGAATACGTATTCAACTCCTACTAACTGCAAGAAGAAAAAAGCAGCTTTGATTTTTCTGTTGTAAAACGTATACACAATCTATCATCGAGTGAACGTGACATTGCTACGACGGGTGTATTAACTCACAATATAATGGATACTCCAAAACGGCCTAAATCTATTTGTAAACCAATCAATAATGTAGCTTTACCCCTCATTCGGAATGGTATTGACACATGCAGCTTTTATAAAAACACCTGTGCTTTCGATTCGGTTTTTCAAGCGATCGCGGTGTCGATTGTTAAGGACAATAAATTTTTAGACAATTTGGAAAATCACAGAATAAAGCAGCTTTTGGAATCGTTAATGGAGTATAAATTGCCAAAAGTATACGAGATACGAAAAGAAATTTTAGTTGAAAGTTCAGGATTTGTATCAGACTGTACCACCGAATGTTTTAACGTTGCTAAGAATATATTTGAAAACTTTCCAAGCATCGAAGTAACTTTAGAATGCTCTAACAACGAATGCTCTAATATAGAAATAGAAATGAGACCACTTATTTATTTAGATTTAGTTTTGTTGGAAGAACTGGGAATTTCAAATATTTCATCTTGTTTCCAGCAAATTCCTCAAAAGTCGTGTACAAACTGTTCCCGAGCAATGTATCCTACATTACAAAAATACGGACGATTAGTATGTGTATATGCTGAAACAGTCAGCAATAGTTGTGTGTCGTTGTCTAAAATACAGAATACGATAAAAATAAATGACGAGGAATACCTTTTAGCATCGATTGTTAGTTTTTCAAGCGGCAATAAACTTTCTAAAAATTTCAAAAATTCACACGGCCATTACATATGTTTTGGGAAAAGAAACGAGGTACGGGAAAAGTATGACGATTTAAATACTTACGTACCAAAAATTCGTAGCGCTAATTTAGTGAACGTGCGACCGCAAATTATAAATTATAAGAAAATTAATGACTAAATCTATGTAAATATTTTGTTAGATACCTGTTGGTCTCCACCGCTAAAGGACTAATGATGATCTTGAATTCTTTTATTTTTTTTAATTTTGAAATGTTTTTTCTATGATTTTCATTTTATAGTTTTATTTTTTTTAGTTAAGTTAAGGGTAGCAAAGACCTGATTTATCCTCCACGTGGTGCTACCTGGGTAACGCAAATTAAATCAGGCATACATAATAATCTAATGATAACGTTACGAAAAACAGTTTGGTATTTCATGCTGAACACCTCAACTTCATCAACACCTCAGGTTCCGCCTGATATGGGCATATGGCAGTTTCTACATCTTAGTTAGTACATTGGTCTATCTGGCTGTATACGCCATTGGGTGGCTATATCTCTAGGTATTTCAGTACAGAATTTAATGTGGACCCATGGTGACTACACAAAGAATTGATTCGGTTAGATTTATCGTTTTTACTTTATGATTTTATTTAAAATCTATATTATTGTTTTCTGCTTTCGAAAAATTATTATTTTACACAATAATATATATTTTTTTAAATTTCTTTAATTTTTCATTTCTCAATTTTCTTTCGGGATGAGGCTACATTTTTTTACTCTTTACACTTTTTCGGGATGACTACACTTATCTAAGACAACAACCAAAAAATTTCGGGTTCGGGCTAACTTCAGCGACTTGGCAAAAGCCACTCTTACAGGAAATTGCTTTCTGTGTAACTCAGAGGGGAAAGGAGTTTCAGAAGGTGTTAGTGCCATTCTTGGAAAGAACACAATTTCACCCTTTCACTTGCCATCGGAAATTTAGAAAAAATCAAATTGTTTAAGAACCTTGTACCGTTACAAAGATCACGTTTCCAATTCTAATTTCGGAGCAACATTATTATTGCTCCTACTTTAAGAGTTAATTTATGGATACATTTAGAGTGTTTAAAAACTCTACTGTAAAGTGCATTCTTTCTTCTTCATCGTCGGTGACGATAAACTGCTTACACTTTCGTAAGCTGTTTCATCCTGAGGTTTATCTTCAGGTGCAACTAAACGACTCAAAAATTGGTCATTAATAGCGAAAGTGTCCTCACTTAAAGGACATAGAATTGCTGTCAGGGCATATGTTTTTGCCTCCGTCAGAGAAAAGGAATCAAGGAATATTGCATCCACTAATGAGTCATTGGAAATACACTATTGAGGTATTTCAATGATATCCTGACCGAGACTTTGATCAATGGTGAGTGTGCCATTACCGAGGGATATTAGCCACTCAGCATATTGATAGTTATTCCAGTAGTTACAGCCTCTTGTTGACGATATTACAAAATGGTCTATAACCATTTGACACATCAACAGCTCTTCTGATTTCTTTCAAATGTCTGTCAACACCTGACATAGCTTTCACAGGAGTTATTTCAAACAGCTTCATCCCAAACGATAAGTTTGGTATTCTTGACTTTAACAGCGTCGTCTGACGTCTGCTTTACGTTAGATACCGAGTCCGTTTTTGTTGGGACTGCAATCCCTCCTTCACAAAGAGTGGCTGCATTTCCAGTGGAAGCAACTGGTAACACAATGTCACTGCGACCTCTCAATGTACAGAGAAGTGTATTGTACAGGAACATTTGTCCACTTCATGCAGCCCGCTCCATCAACGAAAAAGCACCTAACTCTTTCTTTTGGATCATCGACAGCTTTCATGGCCATGTCATGACCTTCTTTTTGTCTAACATTCAGCTTAAACAAAAAGACAAGTCCTTTTTTGAGAAACAGCTGAGAAACAGGGTCATATTCAGATGGAATATCACCATGAATTGCATTAGGAGTAGGCAATTTTAACCCACTCCAATCAGTTCCACGAAAACGGAGTGAAGTGTCCATTATAACGTATAATGCCCGACTTTCTAGATCGCACAACCTTGCGTGAACAAAATCTTCTGTTAGTGCACCTTTATGGGTAGGAAATATCCTCCATTCCTCCACGTTATGTGGGGAAGGTATATTGATGCGATATTTCCGTATATATAAATACTGCCAAGCGTTAGAATCTCTCTGATTCAATTTAAACCAAGCTGTTAACGTGGTTTTCTTTTCTGCAGCTCTTTGCAGAGCTGCTAATTCCTGTCCAGGTTGGAAAATCAAAGGTTGACATTTCTTTAAATGTCGGCACGTCTTTGGTACTTGGGATAGTCGTTTTTATTTTGTCGAGTTACCTCTTCAAAATCTTTGGGAAACTCTTTGCCACATTTTCCATATTTCAAACATCTATTGTTTCAACATCCTTGTGTCTGTCCATGTGCTTTGTGACATGTTCAAAAAGAACTGGGTCTTTTTCCTTATTGGGGATTTCGGCCCAAACCAATTTGTCAAGTGCCTTGGTTGTTCGAAGTTTGTCTTCATTATGAAGCGTTAGCAACATTTAGGTGAAATAATATTTCTTTGAAATATTAATTGGATGGTTCAGAAGCCAAACCGATTAATTCCATTTTTTGGATTTTTTTAAAATTTAATATCAACGCTCTTGATTGGCTTCTAACTATATATACATATTCAAAACAAAATTCTGTAATATTAAGTGTTAACACCACTAAATTACAAAGTTAAAACTAACTAAAGTTGATATTACAAGAAATTCTCATTTTTTCTTATTTTTCACACCTTCTTATTTTATGGCGTTAATCGTTTTGGCTAATGAAGCATCTAATAGTTGATTGTGTAGATTAGAATTGTGTTGTCAATGTTACTAACTATCGACTTTATCTAGGTGTCTGTACCGGGCTGATTCAACCAATCAATTTCGTTTACGAAACCGAAAAGCATTAATTTTGAATTAAATTTCAGTAAATTTCCAGATGGGGATTCTCAGGTTGCTGATTTATAGAAGCAATTGTTGAAGACCAATACCATCGTTATCCATTAAACCTCTTAAGCCTTTATCCTTCCTCTAGTAGATTAGAAGTAGATTAGATTGTATTGTGCCGTACGATCGCTAGGTGTCTGAAACTGGATCGTTCTGTCCCAAAAAAAAAACCATTCCTATCCTTCCTATTGTTATGTGTAAACAGGCTGTAGGAATAAGCCCGGCGTTATCCGGGACACTTGTCAAGTACTTGGTCTTACAGTCCAATCAATCAATCAATCAATTATGAAGCGTTAGCAACATATGTAAATGTGGAAGTCCATGTTTTTAAAATTCGATTACATACACGTATGCAATAACACTAGCCAAGGCATGGAGAAGGACATTAGCCACTCAGCATATTGATAATTATTACAGTAGTTACAACTTCTTGTTCTCCGTCAATTTGACCTGAGTAATATGACGCCATATTGGAAACCTCTTAAGAGTGTCTTCCACGATTTGTTCTCGACCTCCGCCGATTACAATTGGCAATGTCTGCCGAAAATCGCCTCCAAAAAGAATGACCATATTACCAAATGGCCTATAACCATTTGACACATCAACAGCTCTTCTGATTTCTTTCAAACGTCTGTCAACATATGTCAGGACCAGTTCCCTGAAGTCATTCCAGCTTCATCCCAAACGATAAGTTTGGTATTCCTGACTTTCACAGCGGCGTCTGACGCCTGCTTTATGTTAGAAACCGAGTCCGTTTTTGTTGAGTAACGAAGAGATCTGGTTTCTCAAACTTTCTTACAATTCCCATTGCATCCTGGATATTTTAGAGATGACTCCTTCATCCTCCACTAAAATAAGACAGCAAAATAAGCGTCCGTCAAGCCAAGTTGTTGTCCATTTCCTTTTTCAAAATGGTGCAGCTGGTCGAACGGCGTAATTATCAACTTTTATTGAAGTTGATGCGTTTTTATTTATGTAATGCAACCGATTGGTTTCGGTTTTGCAGCATGCATCAACAATACATTGTTGAGTTAATTTCCCTACAGAAAGAAAATGGTGAAATTCATTTCTTACAGCCAATAAATTACTGTAATAATGCATCTGGGTAATTCTTTTCCCAGTAGTGACGTCTTTTAAATCGATTCCATCCGCTAACTCTCCTGGGAAATAAAAATGGATACACCATGGGATCACATTTTTCATCAAGAAAAAAGAGCTGTTTTGTCTCACTCAATCTTTAGTTGTAGACTCTTAGGTCTCTATTATACGGTGGATCACCATCCGCATTTGCTTCAAATACAAAGGCAATCTCATTAGCTGTTGGGAGATTATATCGCCTCTGATCATTCAGGCTCTCTTTATAATTCCCTCATCATTTTATATGACTCGGCGAGGACATTTCTCTGGCCAATGTAGGTAGATAAATCTACCATAGTACCTTAATTGCACTTTTCATTCAATGAATTACTCATTCATGCATCTGCAGCCAATTGTGCCATGTCCATCATGTACAGTTGGGCATACGCGGCTACTTTACCATCTACAGGATAGGCAGCCATAGAAGTCACATGGTGTATTCCACCTTGGACTCTAAAGCAAAGAAGGAGCTCTAGGACCAGGATGAGCAATGTTGCCAGATGTATATTTGTCTCCTATAGAGGCAAATGATAAGCGTAATTATAATTGCGAATATAGTTCATGCAGTTCCATTTAACTTCTGCGGTGACTGGAGGAACATCATCGCCGACATCGACAATGTACTTCTTTATTGCATTGGAAAATTCAGCGCGTTCGAAATTAAGTTTTCCTCTCCATATGCCACAAATTCCAATGCAATCGTAACCATTGGTGAGGAACCTAAACAAGAACAATTTGTGTTTACCACGAATACAAAGATGTCCTTATAAAGTAAATTTCTTTAGTGATTGGTGGGTAGACCATCCCATTGAATAGGTGTGAAACGAAATTATTTAAATTTTCGGTAATTTGAATATCGCGGCCACTATCCGAATTTCAAAATTAAGGCGACAGCCTGAAAATCTTGGCTATTGAAGCATTTGATAAATATTCATATTGATTCATTCAAGATGGACAATGTAGGGAGGTGTAATGATGCATCATACATTTCTTCTTTCGATTAAAGATAAGTCTCATTACAATCAAAACTGCTGAAATTGAAAATGGGTCAATTGACTTTTTCCCTTGATATCTGAACATCTGCATGAATTTTTTCAAACGTGTGCCTACACTTTGCCTACTGTATTGTGTGTATGCACTGGTGGAGCGTGGAATTTTATTTTGAGGCGCATTTTAATGTTTCGTCAACGTTAAAATTGGCAAATATAACATATAGAGAATCTTTTGGTACTTTTAAAAATATGGCATTGACTAGTACAAAGAAGCAGATTAAGCTGTGATCCAAAATTATACTAGCTTACGTCCGGATTTAAACACTTTGTAATCTTCTTCAAAAATAATTATGTTGACGTCCTACCTTCCAACACTAAAACTACTTTAGTTAACGTCTTCATTAACTTTAAGTATCTAAACATGATTCAAGGTGTCTGAATACTGTATTTTTGCTATTTAATAAAAATCTACCTAAGTATAGTCACGTGTCAATATTTGTATAACTTTTTAACAATGTGGTGGTTCAATCGTAAAACCACAAATATTCATTCCAAAAACATAAACAATAAAAAAATCAATAATAAACGTTTGAATTTTATTCCAAAAACTATTATCATTCAATGGATGAATGGGCACCGGCCACCGATGAATATTTAATGCTTTTAAAATTTTACTAAAATCGTTAAAAGTGTTTATCTTGTTGACATTGGATGTAGATTAGTATGGATCATATGAATGGTCACACAATCAGCAATCACTAATCCGTGAATTATTTTATTTAAATTCTGTAGTTCTTGGTACTAAAAAATATTAAATTTACATTAGTAATATTTTATTGTTGTATTCATGCAGCCGACATTGAAGATTGAAGGAGCAATAACACCGACACTTTTACTAAGCTTAATGTGGTTATGGTCGTAAACTCCTCCACCAAGTGCATATTATTATGTTAACACGCGAAATTAGTTTGTAAACAGAGTCACACATAAATTATTTAGTGATGGACGTTTACTCGTATGCATTACAATGAGGTATGTATGAGATGCTGATGATGTATTTTATATGGTCACAGCCAGACCAGCAAGACAATACAACACATCACCTATAGAAGAATAACCGCTAAAGACTACAAAAGAAATTTACTTAAGAATTTTTTTTTTTAAATCTATAGCTTTTGCTTTTTATATCGTTATCAAAGTGGCATACAATACTCTCAAAATAATTGGAAACTGAAGGATAATCTTCTACTGGAATATATAATAAATCATAATCTAGGACTTTACTTTGATGAAGCACAAAGTATGAGTTCAGTGGTATTAAATCAGTTATTCTTGTTCTTTAGGCCCTGTCATTTGCATGATCTACATAAAGTCAGTTAAAAAACTAGAACTCACTGGTCACGGTAGAGCGGGCTTCGTCGTTCTCATTATATAATATACATATACAACTGAATGTATTTACTATTGTTGCTGTATCAAATCACTATGCAAGATCCTTCGACTATTTGAATTGAACAAATTGATTATTTAATACTCTTATTGCTAACATAAACCTACAATGATCACGTATAATACCTCAAACAATTTATTTACGTAAATCCCATTTCCAATGTTGCCATCTCAATATTGTAATGATTGACGTTTTATTTTTATTTTTAATTGTTAACTATGCAATCTGTTTTGAAGCTCAAGGCTCACCCTGCTGTTCCGCGGTTATGCTTTTTACGTCCATACTTTACGCCTCTCTGCCAACTCGAGGACGTACGGCTATAGGATATGGAAGATCGGTCGGCCCATGGGTTTTGAACACCGACAGGGCCGACCCATCTTCCATGCCAGTATAGGCTGGCATGGAGCTTGCAATGTGCAGATGGTCTTAAATCGGTCCTATAGCCGTACATCCTCGTGTTGGTATATATGTGTAGTTAGCTTAAGATATCCTTAACAATTAAAAATTATCCCCATTTGAATACGATAGGGTGGACCCATTTGTTATTGACTCCGAACTTGATCAATATTTGCAAATTTGAAATAAATGGAATTTACACATTCACTGTATCGAGGATTGGCCAGTACCCAGAGATTTCCAACGGACATGCTATATATGTGTAGTTAGCTTGAGATATACTTAACAAATAAAAATTATCCCCATTTTATTACGATGGGGTGCACCCATTTTTTATTGACCCCGAACTTGATCAATATTTGCAAATTTGAAATAAATGGAATTTACACATTCATTGTATCGATGATTGGCCAGTACCCAGAGATTTCCAACGGACATGCTATATATGTGTAGTTAGCTTGAGATATCCTTAACAAATAAAAATTATCCCCATTTTATTACGATGGGGTGCACCCATTTTTTATTGACTCCGAACTTGATCAATATTTGCAAATTTGAAACAAATGGAATTTACACATTCATTGTATCGATGATTGGCCAGTACCCAGAGATTTCCAACGGGCATGCTATATATGTCTAGATAGCTTGAAATATCCTTAACAAATAAAAACTATCCCCATTTTATTACGATGGGGTGGAATTTACACATTCACTGTATCGAGGATTGGCCAGTACCCAGAGATTTCCAACGGACATGCTATATATGTGTAGTTAGCTTGGGATATCCTTAACAAATTACAAATATCCCTAATTTATTAAGATAAGGTAGACCCATTTGTTATTGACTCCGAACTTGATCAATATTTGCAAATTTGAAATAAATGGAATTTACACATTCACTGTATCGAGGATTGGCCAGTACTCAGAGATTTCCAACGGACATGCTATATATGTGTAGTAAGCTTGAGATATCCTTAACAAACAAAAATTATCCCCATTTTAATACGATGGGGTGGACCGATTTGTTATTGACCCCATTTGTTATTGATGATTGACGTTGTTCCCATATGCTCGCTGAATTCAAATTATCGGAAATATTAAAAATCACACAGCTTAAATTCTCCTAGAAACTAAATCATATTTGTAAATCTGGCAACATTGTAATGCAATAATTACCAAAATGTTCCTGGCCAATGAATCCTAAAACACAAAAACAAATGAAGATTGATCCATCATTGAGTGGACAAATCAATTACATAAATCGGCCAATTTAACAAATTCAATAAGGCAAACAACCATTCCAAAGTTCCTGTCACAATGAACTTTAGAAACAGTAGAGGAAACAGTTACTATATAGAAATTTAGGAAGAGAATGATAAATGCACACAACTTGAACGAAAAAGAGGATATCGCGGCACTTGAAGATGTAGAAGAAACAGATGATAATGCAGAATTAATTTGGTTGCCGCAATAAAAATTTCTTCGAACCAGAATTAGCTCGAATCAAAAGTATCAGAATTAAAACAGCCATAGAATTGTCGAGTTCTACCCGAACTAAAAACGTTCGACGAAATAATTGATGACGACTTATTGCAGAAAATTGGTGCCATTATTGATCAAAAAACAACATCTTTGTCTCACATTTTAAAATACCACTTTACCAAAAGCAAGTATTTCTGGTAAATAACCTAGGAATTTGTGATACTCACCTCTCCTCGGGATTGAAAGAAAATTTCAAAATAATGATATAAAAATGCAAAACACACAGTACTCAAAATTACCATTCTGTCACTTTGTCACATCATGATGTGATATAATCATTTCAAAGGTCTTGGTGAAAGTAACAATTTTTTTTTTTTTTTTTTTTTTGAATTGATTTTGACCGATTGAATCGGCTAAGGGTTGCTAGAAGCTGCATACAGCTGCTGGATGAGACATACTGGCATGCCGCGGGAGGGGAGGAGGGAAATGATCTCATTTTCATGCTGTATAAGATAGCGGAAATTTGACAGCGGAAATTAAGAGATTACGCTACTCGCCACAAGTGGCAGCACTGTGACTAAAGATAATCAATTTTTTATGTAATTACCAGCGGAAATTTTTATTCATTTTTTTCTTCTATTTTTTCACTAAACAAAATATCTCAGCGGAACAAAATACTAAAAGTGATCCTTAAAATGATAAATTGATTGATCTCCGAAGTAAAGGAACTCGGTAAATGAAATCTTGAAATTTAACAATATTCCAACTTTTTCCGCCATTTCTTAACGAATTACGATGAAATTTGGATAGTAAGTATTGATCAGGGATTTTAATGTAAGTTTCAGACAAGGATCCGTTCATGCTGGCCTAAACTTGGCCATTTCATAACCAATCCTTATGAAAAATGGTATCAGTACATTCTACACAATATAAATAAATTTTAAAATGGAGGGAATTCGCCTATTTCTTAATTAATAATTGTAAAATTTGTATTGCACACAGGGATAATTCGGAAAAAATTTATGGATTAGAATTTTCAATGTAATTTTACGATTTTCTGCGGCCATACACGTTAATTAGTTTTCAGAAAATGGCACAGTGGTTAAAGCTTTGGCGTTTGGATTAGGATGTACCGGATTCGAATCCTGATAGGGGCAGGATGCAACAGGAAATTTTCATCAACAGATTACGATCTGTGATTAAAAAGAACCACAACTATAACCCCCCTATCGGCATACAAAATTCATGCGACCTATCTTCCATGAGGCTGGCATGGAGCTACTCATATGCAATATGCAGATGATAACTTAAAATCGGTGCTATAGCCGTACTTTTTCTATTTGGCATAACTGCGTAAAGAAGGACGGGAAAAAGTTCCGCGGAAGAGCAGGGAGTGCCGTGGCCCCAAAACAGATGGCATGGATAAAAAAAAAATTATATGGCCCCAGAAAATCAAAAAACTATAGTGAAAATTATAATCCATAAATTTTTTCCAAATTGTCCCTACATGCAATGCAAATTTTTCAAAATTTAATTAAGAAATAGCCCAGTTCCCCTCAGTTTAATATTCATTTATGTCGTGTAAAATGTACAGATACCATTTTTCATAAGGACTGGTTATGAAATGGCAGTTTAGTCCAGCACGAATAGATCCTAAAATTTTGTCCAAAACTTGCTTTAAAATCCCTGATCAATACTATACTATCCAAATTTCATCGTAATTCGCTCAGAAATGGCGGAAATACAGAATATGTTGTTAAATTTCAAGATTTAATATACCGAGTTCTTTTACTTCGGAGATCAATCAATTTGTCATTTTAAGGATCACTTTTAGTATTTTGTACCGCTGAGATATTTTATTTAGTGAAAAAAGAGATACAAAATGAAGAAAAATGAATGGCATAGGGCCACCAATAAAAAATATCAGCTGGTAATTACATAGGGCCATCAAAATGTATTATAAGAAAACAAAAGTCCAAAGATGATAAAAATTTGCACCAAACATCGAGATTGTGACCAACTTCATGTACTAGCCGGAAAAAAATCAAAATCTCCAGAAATTTTTATAGGAACAGATAATATGATAAGGCAAAAATCTGAAGTGGTGCATTATTAGCACTAGGTGGTTTTATTTAGGTGACTCCTGACAGCTGTTAAGTAAATCTGATCTGAATTATGGCCTCTGGAAATGGCCAATAATGGCCATTTAAATTTGAGGTGACATCACCCAGAATAACTCAAAGTTTCAAATTTAAGTTTGTGTTATAAGGACATCAGCGTTAGATGGTTTTAGTTATGTGACTCAATAACGAACTTTATGTACTACCCAGATCTGAATCATGATTCTCGAGAATGACCAATATTAGCACTAGGTCAGTTTCGTTTGGTGACTTAATGATCTGCTTCGCGTATTACCGAGACTGGAATCACTATATTCATAAATGATAGCCATCAAAATATAGTATAAAAGACTCCTACTATAGGTGATTCTGATCTGAATCACGATCTCCGGGAATGATCAACAAGGGTCATCATTCAAATTTATTGAAGTGGCTAATTTCTCGTAATAAACCATAATTTCATATCTAAATTTGAATAATAAAGACATCAGTACAGTTTAAGTATTGAAGGCATTCCAACTAAGTTTTGAAAGTGGTTTTGGTTAGATGACTCAATGATTAACTTTATGTTAATCATTGAGTCATCTCGTCTCTTGAGTCTCTCTGCTGTGACCGCTGTATGCGCAAATGACCTATAGAAGAACAAAATTCTTAGCTTGAAATCCGAAGTCGTCCATTATTAGTACTAAAGTGGCTCAATGACTTCATATACTAGGCCGCTCTGAATCCCGACGTTCGGGAATGGCTGCTAATGGCCAACCAAATTTGAGCTTTAAAGACATCAGTACACCTATAGATGATCAAAATTCGAAGCGGAATATCTGAAGTCGTGCACTATTAATTCTAGATGGCTTTCGTTACGTGACTCAGTGGCCAACTTCAGATACTAGCCACACATCTAAATGTAAGCTTAAGTTGCAACAATAAGTAGGTGTATACAAAGAAGATCCATATCATGGAATCCGTAATCATGCATTTTAGCACTAGGTAGTTTTAGTTAGGTAACTCAATGACCAACTTGATGAGTAGGCAGATCTGAATCACGATTTCTGGGAATGGCCGATAGTGGCCATCTAATGGTGGTCTGGCTTGTACATAACATTAGCAATTGAGTGTTTCTCTCTCTAGATTTTACATCCCATAAATCGATTTTGCCGCCTCACTTTATTTATCATGTTTTAGTGTGGGGACCTAGCAACATATATGAACTCAATATTCGTTATTTACAAAATTGTACCAAATATGAACGAATGTACTTTCTTTCAAATGAAAATAACAATTTACAGTCATTAGCGGTCGCTTCCAAAAGCCAGCGCAGGTCTTATATAAGTGCTTTATAAAGTGCGAACTTGCACGACTGCGAAAGATGTTTTGATCGCAAACCTTGATTGGGCACAGAAACTGGGTGTGCGGAAGCAATTTGGGTATATATATATAAACACCCAGGCCTATCTAAATTGGGATTTGTTGTTCCAACAAAATGGTTTAGACTCATCTAACGATTTTCTAGAAATCGAATAAATACTTATAACAGAAATGCAAATGGGGTGGCTCACACATCATACCACTTAACAAAACTGTTAGTGATTTGTAGTCATAACTTCTAGTATATGTATAAACAGGGAACAGCTTGCTAATTATATATACTAGTGGTTATGTCTGCACAACGCTGAGATTTTAGCTATTTAGCTACTTCACACCGGTATTTTAGTACCTTATAGCTTTTGATTCCTTATCTAATATTCGAGCCTCTTCATTACCAGCTTCTCTTATCCTATTACGTTTTGGGCAAGTAACTTTAGATGATAAGTTTAGATTGTAGATATATGGAATCTACGATTACGACATATTTAATAAAAAATTAATAATTTATGGCCTTTGACGTCAGACAAAAAACTTAACAAACAATATCATGTAATTAAGTTCAGTATTTCCCACACTATTTAATTCAAGTACAAGGTAGTCGCACTCAACAATCTTGGGTGTGTGTGTAATAATCAAATAAAACGGCTTTGGTGAGTTGTAGATCGATAAGCAAATATTTATATTTTATAAAAGCTGCCGATCAATTTTAATTTGCATAATTAAAACAAATGGATTCCCATATACAAGTCCACACAATTAATTATGCGATTAAAACAATGCATTATAAATTTGATGACTGTTGATAGTTTGCTTAATTATAAGCAGAATTTGTTGTGTCATTAACATAATAAGTAATGTATGTATTGGCATCATCGTTCATATTTTCGGTATGTTCATCAGCATCATCATCATTAAAAATATGTTATAAAATATTTATGACATAATTTGTCTTAACCCCTTCTTTTACATTACACAGTAGTTTTATCTTACAAATAATTTATGAACATGTAACAAAGACCATCCAAAATACATAAGTTTTGTAATTGTCAAAATTTGGTATGTAAGAACATATCGCCGGCAACCATTACTTCATTTATCTTAAATCGCTTAACGCTGTACTTATAAAGAAGAAACACTTTACCCAAATTTTTTGCAACTTAATTTTCATATTTACGTGCTCATGTGTATGTGCGGGTTCTAATCTCAAACATATGTTCCAAAACTATAATTACTTGTATATGTTGTTATTAAAATAATGTACAAGGCAACATAATTAGCATACATAGTTATGTTATAATGATTTTATGATTTATATGGCCTCCATACGATATTGAAAAATTATGGCAGAATTTTTATGATGAGAAAATTGAAGGAAAACATAACGTAATTGGAGCGTATACAAAAACCATAATGATTGAAAAGTCAGTGCATTGACTCAGTTTTATGATGAAATGATGAGATCATTCAACTTTGAAGCGTAAATCGTCAAAATATTTTATATCTTCCATAGACGAGTATATTAGGTTTCTAGAAAAATTTTGGGAATTTTCTTTGGAAATGATATTATAACTCAATCATGAATCACATTTGTATGTGTGTGTTAAGTTCACAATATCATAAATTAACACAAATTTAATTTAATTAGCAAAAACATGATAATTAGTTGTTGTGGGGCCAATATCAATGTTATATGGTGTTTGTCGTAATATAATATAGCGAATTTTTGGAGAATGATGTAAACTGGAGGATTTCAAAAGTCCAAATATTTTAATTATTTAGAATAAACTTTATGAACCGATATACAACAAAATGTTGCGTGTTATTTTTTACGTGATCACAATTTTTACGTGATTGCGTCGACAACGTCAACTACTCGTAGACAACGTCGACAAATTATACTATAGTAATCTAAAAATAGAATTTTTTGGTCAACTTACGGAGATGAATGCTATATAAGAAGCGAAAATTTGCCAGCGGAAAATAAGAGAGATTCCGCTACTCGCCACAAGTGGAAGCACTAGGACAAAAGAGAATTTTTGCTAGATAATGACCAGCGGAAATTTTTTAATCATTTTGTATTTCTTTTTTTACTAAATAAAACATACTAGCGGAATAAAATATAGTTACGAGTCTCCAAAATAAAAGAACTCGTTATATGAAATCTCGAAATTTAACAATATTCCGTTATCTCTTAACGAATTACGATAAAATTTAATTAATAGTATTGGTTAGGAATTATAAAGCGAGTTTTGAACAAAATTCTAGGACCCGATCATGCTTGACTAAGCTGGCTGTTAACGCTTCGAAATTGCTTCCAAATTGTTAAATATTTTTTTGTTACTTTAATTCCGTGGTTTGTAGATTCACATGATTAGTTTGGGTTACCACGGGTGAGGCCCAAACTAAAGCGCAAGTGAAGACACAGAAAGAAGTAAGTAAGCCCTTGTATGTATGTCTACTGCCTTTTTATTTTATTAAAAGTTCTATTTTATACAATTTTTCAAGTTTAAAATTAGTATAATTACATATACCTGTGGTGCCATCTATCATGGAAACATTTTGCGGTTTACTTTTATTGTTTATGGGGCATGAAGTCTCTTCCATTATGTTTCGACAATCATTTACACAAAAGAACAAAAGTATGATATTTTGTTCTTTCGTGTTCGTCCACTAATGAAACTACACGCGAATACAAAAATAATAAAATAAATAAAAAAACATATTTGAATTTAATTTTGTGCGTTTATATTTCAAAATACACTCCCCACATACATACTAACTAATCACCACAATTTACATGTCAATATATTGTGGAAATGACAATAATTTTAATATTACAAAGAATGCATTAAATGCAATTTAACACGATCCAATTTATTAAGTTATGTTGAACATTATGATGATGCATCAACATTCTCCCCTACTTTGACAAGAGTTGTTGTCAAACTACTATGTCAGAACGTCTATGTATACTTGGTACAGGAAGGGCCGCTGGACGTTGATTTCGTTGGTTTTTTCTCTACCACAATATAATACTTAAAACTGCGAGATTGACATAGGATATACTGTAATGATGGTGGCGGTTAGGGTCTGCATTCCAGTGAAGATCATTATTATGTTCTGCGATTAATGTTTCCAGTTGGTGATCAAATTTTTTATAATGTATATTCATATTTTTCAAATTCTCTGAGATCATAGTAGATGATTATGTTCCAGTTGGAGGCAAGTAGGTTTATTTCAGCATGTTTTTCAAAATATAATCCTGGTTGGTGGTTAAGGTATTCAATGCTATATTTTGTTTCATTTGCCGTCTCTGCACTTGATGCGCTGAATAATAGGCCATAATGCAGACCGAATAAAGGATAAGATTGGCACAAGATAGTTTCGCGGATTGACTTCGTGTTCTCCGTTCAATTGGTTCAGGAACTTTCTCTCGAGATGAACCTTCCGTCGGCTTATTGTTGTTTGTTATAAATTGTTGCCCTTCGGAATCTTCAATAATTGGTTTGGAATTTCGCCCAGGAAAAAAAAATTCATCGGGTAACACTAAAATTGCAATGATATTACAGCCCAGAATTTTTTTTTCAAATTTTAAATATTTAAATCAAAATAAAAAATTAATATTTATTATCTCTGATAAACTAAGACATACCAGAACGAGACATACCCCTTTGGATATTATATGAACTCGGTACTATACTGACCCAAATCATCATAGCATTATTCACAACATGCAAATCGGTTTGAAGTTAAAACAAAAACTAACAACTAACTGTGAAACCTTGTTTGGAATATAATGCTTTTCGCTACTAGTTACCGATATATCTAGACAGATCCGGCTAAGCTTTTTGATTCCTTTCTATACTGGAGCTTATGTATACGGTTCAGCGTCGCATAGATTACATTCAGCCTATTGCCTTTTATTGATCATGTTTTTATAGCACAACAAATGGCTCTTCGTTATTCAATAAAATCCGAGAATTGTAATTTTTAATTAATTTTTTATTTTGATTTAAATATTTAAAATTTGAAAAAAAAATTCTGGGCTAGAATAAAATTTCGACATTGAACGAAATTACTATAATAAATTCTGGGCTGGAATATCATTGCAATTTTAGTGTTACCCGATGAATTTTTTTTATTTTCCTGGGATGAAATTCTGGGCTAACTTCACATACATTTGTGACTCAATGGTGTAGTGTGTTGGTAAGTGGCTAATCTTAGCTATGGACCGTTTTTGAGTATTCTCTCCTGAATTTTCAAGGTAACAGCACTGGTTAATTTGTCATGTCCTGAATGAGTTTCTAATACTCTTCCCATTATAGCCACTTGGTGGGTGGTAAATGTTCGTCTCTTAGAGGAACTTATTGGTTTTCCTTTATATTTGGTTGTTGTTTTGTCCATTTCATTCGGTGCTGCATACTATGGAGGTAATTTTTGCTCCACATTTTCCAGAAGTGTCCATGCATTCTCTCGATTTGCTGCCATCTTGTCAATTGATTTTGGTTCGGGTAAATGGTTTCATCATTAGGCGGGGCGAGCAAGGAATCGCCAATTAAAAAATGCCCGGGTGTTAAACATTCAAGTTCATTAGGATCCTCTGATAATGGACATAGCGGTCTAGAATTTAATGTTCCTTCAACCTGACACAACAGAGTTGTTAATTCCTCATATGTTAGCAGTACAGATGCTGCGGCTTTTTTCAAGTGCTGCTTTACCAATTTCACTCCTGCTTCCCATATGCCGCCGAAATGTCGTGAGCCTGGGGGAATGAAATGCCATTAGGTCCCTTAGTTTGTTACTTCGTTTAAAATATTGAATGAATGATGAATATATTGCAAATATTTATTTGCAGCCACAAAATTCGTTGCGTTGTCACTATACAATTTTTCAACGTGACCCCTTCGGGCTATGAAACGTTTGAGGGCAGCGAGAAATCCTTGTGTTGTTAAACCACTAACCAATTCTATATGCATCGCTTTCGTTGTTAAACAGATGAACATGGCGATGTACCCCTTCCGATTCATTGTTCCGCGGCCCTTGGACATTCGAAAATTGATGGGCACATCATAGTCTATTCCCCTATGGGTAAATGCTTCCCATCATTTGAGTTGCTCTGTTAGCATTCAACCTAAAACACTTGTGGCATTGGCGATTGTGTTGTTTTGTTGCTCTTTTGCCTTGGAAGATCCAAAATTGCTTCCTTATAAATGCGATCGTTAAATTCAAACC
This sequence comes from Nephrotoma appendiculata, assembly GCA_947310385.1. Taxonomy (NCBI): domain Eukaryota; kingdom Metazoa; phylum Arthropoda; class Insecta; order Diptera; family Tipulidae; genus Nephrotoma; species Nephrotoma appendiculata. The sequence goes on from OX371223.1 coordinate 317,375,044, forward strand.
TCCATGCTGAGTACTTGTAAACTTGTTAGATGACTCTTATGTGGTAGGATGATCGGATGTTTTTCCTTATAATTGAAAAATCATTATTGCAATCGTCCTCCTATTCGAAGTACTCCGTTCGTGTCCAGAAATGGATGGAAGGAGAGAATCTTTGGAGCCCGACCTTTTTTTCTTTAATTATCTTATATCGTCTTTAAATGAAGAAGCTTGTGACATCTTTACAATCCTTATTTTAGCTGCTTCTAATTCTTTCACTGTTGCGCCCTCTTCCGATTTTCACCTTTATGGTGGCTATTCCAATAGAAATGCCGAATATATGCGAGTACTCGAATTGTTTTTGTGAGAGAGGAAAACGTTTTTAATATTTTCAATTCTGTTGTAGTTGTTCTTATGCTGCAGAGAGTATCTTGCCGTTTTATTTTTAACTCCGTCTTCGTTATAACGTTACTCAATGATGGCTCGATACTACTCCAAAGCCAATCCGGGCCGGACCACCATAATTTATTATCACCTAGCTTATCAGGATTTACGCCACGAGTTGCACAATCCACGGGATTTTCTTTTAATTTTACATGTTTCCATTGTGCAGGGCTGAGGATAGCATGAATATGCGATGTTCTATTTGCTACGAAAGTTTTCCACTTACTAGGGTGTCCTTAAAGCCAGGCCAGAACAATTGTCGTGTCAGTCCAGGCTTGCATTTTGACGTTTGGGATTCCCATGGCCTCTGAAATTGTCTCAGTAGTTTCGCTAACAGCACTGCTTCACAAAGTTCTAATCTTGGAAGACTTAATTTCTGACTTAATGTGGCCATCTTAGTTTTCCCGGATATAAGTGTAATTGTTAATTTTCCTGCATCTGTCACCTTGCAATAAACTACTGTAGCGTAAGCTAATTCCAATGCATCACAAAACCCAAGTAGCTCTAAATTTTCGCTTTTGTCAGTGGTATGAGCCCATCGTGGAATCCTAATTTTTTGCAGCTCGCTGAACTTAGTTTTATACTGTATCCATTTTTTCTTAATTTCCTCAGGTAATTCTTCATATCCCATGATAGTCCCCTTATCCATGACTGCTGAAATAACAGTTCTCCTATAATAATTGTTGGAGAAAATCATTCTAGCGGATCGAATATTTTAGATACCTCCGAGATAAGGGATCGTTGTGTTTTAAAGCCGTAAATCGTGCTGTCGGTAAGGTTCCCATTAATTGAGTACTAGTAGCTGCTCTTTTTCGCACGCTTACTTGACATTTGGGTGCGTCTGGTCATGCCTCTGCCATTTACAATCCATCTTTGAAGGGCGATAGTGCCGACAACTTTTGTTTTCATGATAAAGATCCCGATTTCGCTAGATTTGCCATGATTTCTGCGTAATATTCCATTTGGCACCATGATATAAAAGCTGGCTCGACTAATTGTAATTTTCTAACCGTAAGAGTATACCATAATAATGGTTTGCGTGGAAATCTCCTGTAGTACCGCTTGTCCTATTATTGAGAAAGTTCTAGGTTGAATTTGTCCAGTTGTCAGATATGTACTTGAACAGCGTCATGTTGAGAATAGTATAACCTTCATCTCCGACATTAATCTATATGGCACACTGACCTATTTCAAACCACACAGGAACTGGTACAGGAGTATTCGGGGCTAGCTTTCATATAATCTCGAAAAAGGTGAAGAATTATTGCTAGCCCTAACAGGTGTCTTTACAATAATTTAATATGGAGCTCCTACTGAATTTTTAATTAACTGGAAAATACTTCAAAAGAGGCGTGGAACAGCTTGAAAAAGGCATTAACAGTTTAATCAGACGTATCCGGCTGTTGCGTGTTTTGATAACGACGACGCTTTGCAGCGGTTCAGTGGAAGAATATGTGAACATGGCAGTTACGTCTGCGCATAAATTGGAGTCAGTTGGAATGCAAGTGAGTGACGAGTGGGTTGGTGTTTTGTTGTCGACTAGCTTGCCTTAACAGTATAACCCCATGATAATGGGAATAGAAAGCAGTGGTGTAAAAATAACAGCTAATCCTATTAAAAATTATTTCAGGATGTATGGAAAGAAACCACCAAATCATCTGCGATGTTTAGTCAAAACGCTTTGCTGCATAAGGCGGGTCAAAATTATCAAAATTCGAAAAACCAGAAGCATGGTGATAAGAAAAGACCGAAGTGCTACAATTGCAGCAAATAAGACCATATAAAACGGCATTGTAAACAGGACTAGTCAACGAAAACCGGGCAAACAATGTATTCATCGTTTTTGGCGAATCACATTAATGAGAGTGATTGGTATTTTGGCTTCGGTGCCTCAGCACATATGGTAAAGAGCTCTAATAACTAAAAAAATATCTCGACACTACCGTTTACACAAGTTGTCACGGCAGACAATGGAAAGTTGGAAGTTGGCGTAATGAAAAACCTTGCGTTGGATATTGTCGTCGGGCGGAAAAGTTCATTTGAAAATGTCAAGGACGTATTGTGTATACCAATTATTTGTGTTAATTTATTGCCTGTGAGCAACATCACAAGTCACGGAAATGTAGTGATTTTTAATCGTGACGAATGCAAAGTGATTGATTCTGCTGATAGTGTTATTGTTACAGGGAAGGAAAGTAAAAACTGTCATGTCCATTGCAGTAGACACGAAAAATGATGAGTTTGTTTGGAGCATTTCAACTATGAAACTTTAAAGAAAGCTAAACATATGGTAAATGAAGTGAACTTTTGCACGCGTAAAATTAATGCTTGTGAAGTTTGTTTGAAAGGAAAGCAAACAAGGCAATCATTTCCAAAGAGTGTCAATAAATCGAAAAGCGCCTTGCAAAGTATATGTTGGAATTCGTATGATTTTTCTCCGAAAGTGTTTGTTTACATAATGAAAGCTGAGGTGAAAGAGCATTTGAGGCATTTTAAGAGCCTTGTTGAGAATCAGACAAAGCGGAAAATTCTGCGAACGAACAATGGCTCTGAGTATGTGAACAAAGATTTGCTTAGTTTTTTAAGAACATGCGGAATACGACATCAAACAACTGCGCCCTATTCACCCGAATAAAATGGCATCGCGGAAAGGATGAATAGAACTCTTGTTGAGAAAGCTCGGAAGCAATCTCAACAGCAGCGTATTTAACAAATCGGACACCAAATCGAGCAGTGAAAGATCAGATTCCAGAGGCCATTTGAAATTTTTTGGAAGTAATTGTATGGTGCATATTCCGAAGGAGAAACGCAAGAAGTTTGATGCCAAATCGGAAGAATGCGTAATGCTTGCATATTATGACTACTTTAAAGCTTATCGCCTGTATCATCCTGCCAAGAAAACAATCGTGAAGAGTCGAGATCCTCTGTTTAAGTGGAAGAGGAACGAATTCAAGTGACTGAAGATAATAGTGTTCTAGGCTATTTTGATTCATTCGCAAAAATGCAATCGAAGCCTGCTGAATCGTTGAATAAGAGTGTGTTTTCGATGCAAGAATTGAGCTTGGATTCGATTGTTACCAACAACAACATTTCTGAAAGGGTCGAACATCTTAACGATAACTGGGTCGAAGCGGATAACGCTAACGAGAATCGGTATGTTGTATAGGATGTTGATGACGATGAATACGTCCCAGAAACTGAAATGGATGGATCATTGGGGCCATTAAAAAATCATGCAGAATTCCGAAACCGAAATGATCCCCCCCCCCCCCCCAACTTGGGAATTGATAAACTTGCCTTCTCAGACTAAACGGAACTAAAGAGATGACGGAGGTCGAATTAAGCGTCATAAGTCTCGATTAGTAATAAAAGGATACGCGCAGAAGAAAGGCATTGATTATGAGGAAATGTATATTCACCGCAGTTGTGAGATACAGCTCGGTACGTTTTTTAATGGCTTTGGCAGTGAAATTTGATCGTGGCGTAGATAAGCTGGATGCTGTGATGGCATTTCTACAAGGTGTGTTAATAAATCACATGTTAATACATATGTTGCAGCCAGAGGGGTACATATCAACGGCGAGCGAAAAAGTCTGCAAGTTAAATAAGTCAAAACATGGATTAAAGCATTTGAAATCGTGCCTGATGAAGTTACTTAAAGTCAAAAGCTGTGTTGCTTTCGCAAAATTACAGGAACAATTGCATTGTATATAGCCCCGAATTGCCTTTAATGTAAGCGCAAACATTTTTAAGTTTAGGTTAAATGACATTTTGCGTTTGTTTTGACAGCAAAATACCGAATTTAATTTGTTCTATTTCGTAAAATAAAAAAAATAAAATAAATATTAATAAAATGAACCAAACCGAAGAATCTAAAATACGAAGAATCTAAAGCCAAAAGATTTTGCTTTCAGATTCAAAAGCTAAGCTAAGTGGGATTTGCGAAAGCAACACAGCTAAAGATATGGGTGAAGCTAAACATATCTTGAAGATACGAATAACACGTGATAGAGCTCAAGGAAAGCTTTAGTTAGACTAGGAGGCCTATGTGAATCAAGTAATGAAAAGATTCAATATGCAGGACTGTAACTCGGTTTCTACACCTTCAGACCTAAATCAAAAGTTGAAAAAAGTTATGTCACCACAAAACGAATCGCAGAGTAATGAAATGAAGGATATACCATATTAAGAGGCGGTTGGACGTTTGATGTTTGCAGCACAGGTAACGAGGGCCCGACATTTGTCATGCAGCCGGTGTGCTCAGTAGTTCTCAATAGTAATCTGGGAAAGGCGCACTGGACAGCACCAAAACGTGTCCTCAGGTATCTAAAGGCAATTATTGATGCTAAGCTGGAGTTTAGTAGTGATGATTTGGTTGTGAGGTATGCTGATTCACACTGGGCAGGAGACTTGGAAGATGGACTACTGGTTACGTGCGTTCAAGATACGAGGAGGAACAATAACGTGGAACTCCAGGAAACAACAAGTTGTTGCTTTGTCTATAATGGAAGTTGAGTATTTCAGTTTGTCGTCAACAGTTCAAGAGTTCTTGTGGCTTGAAAATCTGGAAATGGAATTATTATCTTCAAATAAGAATAATACAATCAACGCTGTTCAATCGATATTTAGGCAGCAGGTCACAAAAACAATTTTAACAGTGTAAAATATAATCACACCACTTAGAGTATAAGCGTTAGCATTGGGTATATTTTTTAACTCATCCCGAGCAGGCAGTGCGCTGACAAAAAATACTCCGTATTTTTTTATTCAACCAGGGAGTCAATTCGCGTTCCGTGAAATAATGAAAATGAAAAGTTTTTTTCGTTGGCAATCTAAAAGCTTGAATTATTCGCACGTAAATTTTACATTTTACTGTGTGAAATCAACATTTTTTATGGGGAATCCAAACCTACTCGATTGTTAATGAAAAAAACTTTTCATTTTTATTATTCCACGGAACGCGCATTGACTCCCAGTACCTCAATTTTGTTGCCTTTTCGAGACTACGAGACTACGAGAACAAAAATTACCGGAAAATAATAATATTAGTGAATGCGAGTGTAATAGTGCGCATGCGCTCTTCGTTTTGTTTATGTTTTTTTTCTTTTGTGTTGATAATTTGACATATTTCTCTCTCTCTCTCTAGCTTCACATCCCATGAAGGGATTTTGCCGCCCACATTATGGTCCTCCAGCCGTCTCGGTCCATCGCTCTCGACCTCCAGTTTCGACATCCTAGTGCCTGTAGATCTTGTTCGACGTCGTCACGCCAGCGCAGTCGGGGTCTTCCTCTACGACGCACACCGGCTGGTTGTTGATGGAACACTTTATTGGTCATCCGTTGTTGTGGAGACCTTGGATTTGATGAATCCGATAATATCGCAACCTCCAAGAATTTGCTTTATCTCGTGGTTCATGCGAATCCGATATTCATTGTTCGCGACTTTAATAGGACCAAAGATGGAGCGAATGACCTTCCTTTCGAAGGTAGATAATAATCTACAATCGTTAGTGGTCATGGTCCAGCTCTCGCTTCCGAAAGCCAGCACAGGTCTTATGAGTGCTTTATAAAGTGCGAGCTTGCACGACTGCGATAGATGTCTAGATCGCAATAATTTTGATTGGGCGTAGAAAACTCGATGTGCGGCAGCGATTCGGGCTTTTATATCTGCCTGCATGTCATTTGATGATGTTATAACTGACCCGAGGTATTTGAAGTTTTCAACGCGATCAAAGTTATGGTCGCCAATTCCGAGATTTGCCATGGAGATGTTCCTGGGTGTTGATACAAATTTGGTTTTGTTACTGTTCACCTTCAAACCAAGTCTTCTTGCGCAGCGATCGAGCGGCACGAAACTGTCTTTGATATCGCTAGGTCTTCGGCCAAGAAGCACGATATCATCTGCATATCCAAGAATTTGGCCTGATTTATTAAATATACAGCGCGAAGTTTCGATGTTGCTTTTCCTCACTACGTACTCAAGCGCCAAATTGAACAGCACAGGCGCGAGTGCATCTCCCTGTCGAACACCAGATGTTATTTCAAAGGAGTCTGACACAGTTCCTTCGATTACAATTCTACATACAGACCCAGACGTTGTTAATTTGCACAGAGAAACGAGTTTCTCTGGAATTCCTAGGCATATGAGCGAGGCCCAAAGGTTATCGCGGTTTATAATGTCATATGCCTGACGGAAGTCTATATATAATTGATGTATGGTTATGTTGTACTCCCAACATTTTTCCAAGATCATCCTCATGGTGAAACACTGGTCAGTGGTCGATCGGTTGGGACGAAAACCACACTGATAGTCGCCAATGATGTTTTCGGCGAGAGGGATGAGTCTGGCAAGTACAACATTAGCCAACACTTTGTAAGCAGTGTTCAATAGAGCTATACCACGATAGTTTTCACATTTAAGACGGTCGCCTTTTTTATGCAATGGACATATGAGTGCGGTCTTCCAATTCTCCGGCAACTCTTCTTGGTCCCAAATACATACGATGAGATCGTATAGACTTGTTGCAAGAGTAGCGCCTCCGAGTTTTATTAATTCTGCGGGGATTCCATCGAGACCGGGTGCCTTGCCGTTTTTCAATCGACTAATAGCTGCGTCTACTTCCTCCACTGTGGGATATTCGATGAAGACCTCATCACCTGGAGGAGCTATTGCTCTAATGGGGGTCACGTCGTCATTCCGATTTAGTAGATTTTGAAAGTAGGTTTGCCATACTGAGAGAACATCAGCCACGTTTGTTCTCAATTCTCCATTCCCGTCTTTGATGGCTGTACTTCTTGGGTGGAAGTCTTTAGTGAGATTCCTGGCATTGGCAAAACAGTCCCTTGAATTTCCTACTTCCGCTTGGAAGCTGATGTTTTCGATGCATAATCTCATATGATCGCGTTTCTTTTGACGAAGGTATTTAGTCGTGGCTTTCCTGGCGCGGAGATATTCTGCATGTGTGCTTCTAGTGTTGCGAGCCAACCATTTTTCACGAAGCTTTTGGTTATTTGCGACGATCAGGCGACATTGATCATCGAACCAATCATTGCGGGGTCTCGGAGGTCTTCTTCCGATAGTGTTTTGCGCCGCGGTGGTAATGGCTGACTGTATTGTGTGCCACTGCTCCTGGATGGTAGAAGGAGCTTCTTCGTTGTTGCTAGGCCACTCTAGATAGTTAGTGACAGCTGATTGGTAACTCTGCAGTGACGTTTGGTCTTTTAGAGCATCCACATTCCATCGAACGGTTTTTTGTGCTTGTCTGTTGAACGTAGATGACAGTTTGCACTTATATTTAAATACGACAAGCATATGATCGCTGTCCATATCTGCACTCCTGTAGGATCTAACGTCAGATATACTGGTCGAGTGTCTCTTAGACACCATGACGTGATCAATTTGGTTTTCCGTTCTTCCATCATTCGATCTCCACGTTACTTTCTGGATTCTCTTATGTGGGAAAAACGTACTTGATACAACTAAGTTGTACATTAATGCCAGGTCGGTGACGCGTTGGCCGTTGTTGTTACTAGTTAGATGCAGACTGTTGGGACCAATGTGCGATGTATTTTCTGCACTCCTACCGATTTTTGCATTAAAGTCGCCCACGATGATTTTAATGTCGTGGTGCGGTATGTTATTGATGACTTCCTCCAGCTCCACAAAGAAGAGATCTTTGATGTCATCAGATTTATCTTCGGTGGGTGCATGTACATTAACGATCGCGATGTTAAACTTATTAGTGCGAAGTCTGACCGTGCATATCCGCATGTTGATAGGGCGGAAATCGATGATGTGGTGCTTCACGCGTCGATGGATGAGGAAGCCAACTCCAAATTCTCCTCCGTTCTGATGGCCGCTGTAATGAAGAGTGTAACCATTGGTGGTGTCATGGATCCCACTCCCGGACCATCTAAGCTCTTGTAGTGCAAGTACGTCTAATGTGAAACTCTTTGCTTGGTTCGAAAGGTTCTGGAGATCTCCAGGTCTTAAGAGGCTAAGCACGTTCCATGTTCCCATTTTTAAAGCGTTGTCCGTGTACAATTTCCGAGGTCGAGTTTGTAATGAATCCGATATGGTAACCCGAGGCCTTTGTTCAGGGTTCATAACTTAAATGGTTTTTATGAGGGAAGGTTGTTGGCCTGCCGCTCAACCCGCTTTTTACGTGTGTGGGTCACGTACTGGTGAAAATCTTAAGGCACCCAGTCCTACCTTGAACACATTTATATAGCGAGCCGCTTGATACAAGACAGACGCCCGCTTCAGCCGCTCCTAACATGGAGAACAGACGCAGGTTTTGGTATTGGTTTTAGGGCGCCAATAACCCGCCCTGACATGTAGTGTCCATGACTATAAACAGGATTTAGTCTGCTCGTTGACATATTGCCAATACGAAACTATTTTATTGGGTATTTCTTTTATATATAAAACTCAAATTAATAAAATAAATAAAATCATACAATTATGCTTCAATTAAATTATAATTTTTTTAATTTCAAATAATTTTAATGTCATTTGTGTTATGTGTTTAAATTTGAATTTCAGTTCTCCATCAAATTACAACGAGACAAATGGATGTAAACACCAAAAATTTTACCGATTTAAACCGATTCGACAATTTTTCATGCTTATCGTTATACTCTCTACAATAATACACATAAAAAAAATTAAACCACACAGTAACACAAATTAATACTATACACAGTGTACGTATACAAAATATTTCATAGTCCCGTAGTCTCGAAAAGGCAACAAAATTGAGGTACTGGGTAATTTTACTACACTGTAATTTTACGCACACTGCGTTTTTATTTGAGAACTGTGCTTACACCGCGCTTACTCGGTTCGTCAAATTTTACTCTGAAATTAATGTCAGTGTACGAAGAGTGTGCAAAGTAAAAAATCAATTTTTTACTCTATGCACACCGGACAATTTTACCCAGTACAACCTTTGCTCGGTGTACACTACCCGGGGTAAGCCTGCTTGCTCGGGCTTAATTAAAAAATAGACCCATTATCAAAATACCAAAATTTGGTTTCATAATTTGTCGGTCACATGTACATTGTTGTTACAGTACAATAGAAAATGAAAAACACTAATTTTAATTTAATTCAAATTAATCTGTTTGTGTACGCAACTCTACACTCTGGAATTTTCAATAAAATGTAATTAATTTCAATTTTTTATGAAATAAATTCTTGCAATGCAACAAAATAATTAATTACATTTTGGTTTCGGTTATAAAAATAGAAATTTGTTTTTTGTTGTTGTTATATTTTTTAATTATAATTGGCCTTTTGGCTTATTTTCTATACCACCACCACAAACAAACAGAAAATTAAATTGTAGCATAATGTGATGGTGCAATTTTCATTTTCATTAATTTTTCTTCCGTTTTTTGTTTGTTTTTCTTATTCTATCTCGTTTTAATTGGTTTTGAGAATAAAAAAATTAAATTCAAGAAAATTAATTTTATTGGCTATTATCCAAAATTGTGATTGATTTATGATGAGTTATGATAATTAACATTAAACCGTTGTTTTACTATCCGGCCACAGAAGTCAAGTTTTTTTTTGTTTCGTTTTTTTTAAATGGTTTATATGCCAAACATAGTATTCAAAGAATTTTGTGTGGTTCTTAAGAATTGGATGGAGTGGATTTCAGTATAAATGCATCTCTATCTTAGTCGGAGCCTTCTCAAATTGTTTGAATGAATTACTGAAAATCAAATTTTTGGAAAACTCAAGTTATTAAAGAGTGTACATTGAAAGGTTCTTATAGTTGAATTAATAACTTTAGAGGTCATTAAACAACTTTCGTAAAAATAAATTCTTCGGTAAATAAATATTAATCTTATTAAATATTTAACGTTTAAAAGCTCTTTATTGAATTGAAACGTTTCGTTCATAAAATGTTAACATAAAATTTTTACGCATTTCCTTATGACGTCAAAATTTATGTATTTTTTGCTGTGAGCTTCATCAGATATTTTTTTTAAATTTCCAACTAACTAAATTGATGATTATGCTAAGCTAGTAATTGTTTGATGCCACTTACATGCCCAATTACATCCCCACACCAAGGTGTGCTGGATATTTACTTCTAACACTTATTTTCATCAATCACCAATTAGAAGGAATTTGACGATTTTATTTTAAGTACAAGTTTTTATTAGAAATAAAACATGGAATATTTGATGCCATCTATGAATGAATGACATAAGCACATAAATAAATAAATAAATGTCCATACATTTACTAACCAATCTAATCCAAAAGTAAATCCTTGGGAAGCGTGAACTTACCTGTAATGAAAAAAGATAAAAATAAAAATTATAATTTAATTATAAACAATGTTTTTTGTAAAATAGAAAACCACAGTTTACAGCAAAAATTGGTCACTACAAATTTCTGTTATTTACAAATCTTTCCAAAATTTTATTTGTTATGAACCTTGAGAAAATTCTGGAAAATAGCGTTCACCACAATGAAGAAACGGATTACCAGATTAATCTTATAGATTTCTTTCTAACATGAATCGTGATTCGGATGCGCATTAGAGTGGACAACTCAATCATGCGAGGTACTCTCAGAGAACTTCTCTGGATACCATCTTGTTAAAACACTAAAAAAACTATGATCTATACATGGTCTAATGTTGTGTACTTGAAAAGATAAAACTAAATGTTCACTACGCGGGGAAAGAGAAGCAAATTTATGAGGTTATTGTGGTGTTAGATTTAAGTATAAAATTCGCTCCGGATTCCACGCAATTCGATCTTTTCAGTTTGATTTAATGTGTTTTTTTTTTGTTCCTCTCTTGTTTGATCGATAAAGAGAGCTTCAATTTAAGACGTTTCTGATATGATTGAATTAGTATTTTTGGTGTAAGCGCAATTTTCTAAATTTATTATCTCAGCAACGGATTACAAGATTTTCCATAATTCTGCGTTGAAGTAGCTGCGTCTTGTTTAGCCTCAGTTAAAAGTTAGTCATCTTCGTTACTGATTTTGTTACAAAACCTGTCATATTACAAATGAACGGTTCGAATCGTTTTAAAAAATGGCGCTAAAATTATTTAAACTATTTTTCAAACGTTTCAAGTCATGTTCAGTACCGTCGATTTTGCCTACAATATTTCGCTGGTTTGCGGTTCAAAAAAAATATTTAAATATCCTTATGATTCGGCGGTAAGACCACATTAGTTTTATATCTATTTTTAAATGACACTATTTCAGCAATAAATCGTTAGTTAAACCTCCGCTGGTGATTTCTGCGTCAGAATTAGGTGTCCGTCGCGCCAGCCGAAACCGAACCAACTCAGCAGAAACCATATAAAGCCAAACGGAACCATACCCCACAAAACCAAACCAAATATGGCACAAGAAGCAAAATTTATTGTTCAACATTGAGCACTGTCTAATTTTTCAAACGGAACCAATAATAAGCCACCCGGAACCATTTAAAGCAAGCCGGAAGTTGAGCTTTATCAGATGGAATCATTAAGAGTTTTCACAATGAGCATTTCACAATGTTTTAAAATATATAATGTTTCAGGCGGAACCATTAAAATGTCATCTGAAATCATGGCAGCCGAAACCATATAAAACTAGTCGCCACCATGCCAGGCAAAACCAAACCAACTATGACACAAGTAGTACAATGCATTTTTGCATCATTGTGCACTATCTGAATTTTCAGCCGGAACCAATATTAAGCCACCTGAGACCATTTAAAGCCAGATGGAACCCCAGTTTTATCAGCAGAAACCATTAAGAAATTGTACAATGCACCCAAAAAAATAAAGTGGTTAATCTGAATAAAATGTCAGTCAATTTGAAGAAATAGCGTTCAATGTAGCGTCAACGAAGAGGGGTAATCAATTTGATTACTTTTTATTCAAATTAAAAATTAAAGAGTATTTTTTTTAATTTAACGAAATTTATTCGAACTGAATAAATTGATTGAAGAAATGCAATTGATAAATTGACAAAATTTATTCAATTCAATTAAGATCTAGCTATCGAAATGAATAAAATTTCGTCAAATTAAAGAATGTTTTACTGCTGGTTTAAATAAAAAATTCGTTGATTTGAATAAATTTTTTCATATTAATTCATTGAATTCAATGAAAGGATTGTTGAAACGAATAAAACTATCGTCAATTTGAATAAAATATTTGACAATTCAAAGAAAAATTATTTAAAATATGATTATATATATATATATATATATATATATATATATATATATATATATATATATATATATATATATATATATAATTAATACATAGGTATTATATATATATAATTATATATAGTATAGTTATATACATATAATATACTATATACATATTATATATAGTATAGTTATATACATATAGTATAGTTATATACATATATATAGTTACATAGTTATATATATAATTAATACATAGGTATTTACCTGGATAAATTCAAATTGTAATGAGGATATTTCATAAAGAGATAAATGAAAGGTAAACAATTAAATAATACTATTAATGAAATAGTCTTTATTGGAAATTCACTTGTATAGTACAAAAATAAAATATATCACTTCATTTAACTTTTTATCTTGTTAACTGATATTATTTTAGTGCTGAAATTAGGCATTATACCTGCACATTATGCTTATCACATTTTCTTATAATATTAAAAAAATATTTTTCAATGAACCTCCACATTAAGTGGGATGCTTATGGATATTCCAAATTAAAAATATTAAATATTTTAAAACAAATATTCACCGCCTCAATAAATGAGTTCGAAATGTATTTCACACCATCGAAATACACAATAAACTCTGTTGGGCCTAAAATATTCAGCGGCTGAATACGAAATTTATTTGCATTTCAGCGCATAATTTCCTCTTTACACTCTTGGATAGTTCGCCCCAAAATCAAAAAACTTCCTTGGGAATCAGTTATTGATATTTAGTTCTGGCCCTTTTTTGTTTGCTCCTTCTATAACGCTGGTATAGTTGGAACCAGTACAGTGTGAAGTAAATGGAAAATCGCGCAACATCGACCATCTAAATAAAAATAAATTATTAAATTGTTGTAATTTAATAAATTTAGAATTTTATTAACTTACTAGGAGTGATATGTTTCATTTGTTGCAAGTCTTCAACAAGTTATTTTGATGACGGATCGGGCAATATTTTAAAAGCAAATGCATCAAAGCTTAAAATAAAACTCGACGAATTTAAATATTAATAAAAATCAATATTCACCATCATTTATGAAGTAAAAAGTAATTATGTATTTAAATGTATTTATGAAAGGATTTACATGAATAGCAAAAAACAAGATTTTACTCGTACATTCCACACGAAGTTCCCAAATCTGAAAATCCATTTCGTTATTTTGACATCTCTGAGTTGTTTTCCTGCTTGTTAACACAATTACCATTAGTTCAACAGATAGAGGTTGGATAAATACTTCAGAGGTGTCAGAAATGTTGAACCCCTTATTTTGATTCATCTTTTAACGCTATGACACGTACTCCAGTATTCAATTAAGCACACTAAATATAAATTCAGTTAAAAAATTCGGTATTTCTCGAAAGCTATGATAGATTTTGGAAAAGCATGTTATGCGAGAGCTATAATTCATTTGGTAGTTTTAAGAAATGTTACTAATCTGTTAGCTGAACAATGCCTCTAAAAATAATTCAATGAAATCAAAAAATCTAAATGCTTCTTTCCTATCTACCATAGTGTTTGCAAGAAGAACCGATTTTTTCTACAGACTCGTAATGATATTTCAAAAAGTGTGTGTTTATTATATACATACCAACTTCAACATCCCATTGGCTTCTTATACTGCTTCCATTTATTGAATATTTCAATAGTAGAATTAACAGTTTGGATTTAGGGCACTCTAAAATTTTTGGTTGCTTGCCAGTGGTGTTCTAATTCTGTCCAAGAGCAATTGTCGAGCTTCCAGTTGCTCGTTGATGTTTGACTCTGGAGATTCTAATTTTGAGATGCATGCAGAACTATTAAAACAAAATTAATTATTACCAGTGTATTTTCCGTAATGTAGTTTATATAAAACACAAACACTTTTTTTATTAAAATTAACAACACAAAAACAACGCCAAACCATAATTTGTCCCCTCAAAAAAAAAATTAAGCTGCAAATTATAACAAAGAAGATTGAATCACAATTACGCAAATGTTTGCTTACCAATTTATTGTTATATTATTCACTATGTTAACTCATATGTTATTCACAAAAATATTAATTTTTATTGAAAATTTATAACTCTATTTTAACACACGTATTAAATGATTCCGAATAAACAATGCGCATTGAAATGACTTAAAAGAAGTTTTCCTCGTGGTTTAAAATAATATAACTAAACTTTCGTCAATTTAAAGAAATTTCTTCAAAATTACGCTTTTTGTTCCTAGAGGTGGTTAACAATTTTGTTAAATTGAATAAATTTATTTGATTCAACGAAATTTAGTAGAATTTTATGAAATATAAATTCTTCAACGTAAACACTACATCTTCAAAATGAAGAAATTTAATCAAATGTATTATTAATGAAATACTAATCAAATTTGAAGAAATCTCTCATTAAATTGAATAATTTTTTATTTTTTTGCAATTAATTGAATATTTCATAATCAAATCAGTAGCAATTACCATCAAATTGAATAAATCGGTTCTTCAAAGTTCAACGAAATCGATTATTCAATTTCACCTACGAGATTTTTTTGAGTGTGAGTGGAATGCATTTAAATAGTTGAGAAATATATATGCTTTCAGCCGGATCCATTTGGTCAGCTGAAGCCAAACCAATTATGAAACAAGTAGCACAATGCGTTGCACAACATTGTGCACTGTCTGATTTTGGCTGGAACCAAAGTTTTGTCACAAACCGATAACCGATAGCCGTAGCATTAACGTGTTTCCGACAATAACGCTAAATAAATTGTTTTCCTTAAATATAAAATGTTTTAAGTTTTTTTATTTATCTTATTTGTTGTTTTTTGACAAATTCAGGTGTGGGGTCACCAATAAAATAAAATCGCGTAAAATAGAATCGCAATTCCTCCGTAAATTAATAAAAAAATTCAACTTTCTGTGTTGTGAAAATAAAAAATAAATACCGAATTTCAAACACTTAAAAGTTGAAACATTAAGAAAAAAAAAATGTAAAAATGCTGGACTGCCTACAACCGGTAACAGAAACGAGTTAATCTAGCGACTAGAAAAATTTTATAGTAAGTAATGAGAATTACGAAAATGTCGTTAACAAACCAATGGCTGAGCGAATATTCGAGTTAGAAACGGAAATTTCACATTTGAGAACGATAGAACAAAAAGGGGATCCCGTAAATATATCGCAATCTCAGCCATCAATTACGTCATCGCCATGTATTAACACGATTCCGAACTCTCAGTTAAGTTCATTTGAACCACCACCACACATACAAGTTTCATCACATCCGGTTGAGTTTGTAACGTTATCACAATTTTCGCCTTTTACCACTCCGATGCAACAAATTGGTTGGAGTTTACCCACTCAGCAGTTTGTAAATAGCAATACAACATCGATCAATGCGAACATGGTCAATCAATTAAATCAAGGTACCGGCAGGGCAACAACGAGTGGTGCATCTACGCATTATATCACGAATACGCCCGGTAGACTGATTTCGTCTAATTATACAGAACAACAATTTGTGCCGAATGTTGGGTCGGTTGGGATTGGTATCCCATATTACCAACCTGGATCGCAGCCCGTTCATAGTTTCCCGTACGGATTAACATATCAACCGATGCCAACGAACGATTTTAATCTAAATACGATCTCACCCATGTATGGGAACGTATACCAAACATTGGGTTGTCAAACGTTTATCATAGCAATCCATTCAGTAACGTGAATGATGTTATGTCAATCCTTCCGGATTTTAACCTGTCATCGTCATTGTCAATGAGTTCAGACGGTCACATTGAAATGATGGAAACAAAACGTAAATTTCACGAAACCGTTTTCCGAGCAGTATTATTATAAAATGTTGTCTCTGGGAAGAAACGGTGAACTCTCGGACAATTGCATTATTAAATATACAATTAATGGGATTAACCACAACGATATGAAAAAAGAGATATCCAAACCATTCTCGAATTGTAACGAGTTGCTGACCGCCATCAAAGGATTCGTTAACTATAATCCTATAATCCAAAGAACATCAACATTCGCACCGAAACCATTTATTCGTACGTCGAAAACTAAATCATTCACTCCGCCCTTGAAACCTCAATATTCGAATCTATCCGTGTCATCAAATTATTTAAAACCGCCGATACAAAAAAATGAAGATTCCAATTCCGTGATATGCTACAATTGCTTCAAACAAGAACATTAGTCAATAAAATGCCCAGCGCAACAAAAGGAGAGAACGTTTCATGATTTGCCTTCGAACGACACACCAAACCACTGCGTGCCCAGAGAAACGAAAAATAAGTGGCGAATCGAAAACGTTTGCCAAGCCGAATGTCCTTAAAATTGAGGAAAAATCGTTACCAAGCGTCGCCATCGACGATTTCATTTCAAAAGAATTCAAAATAAATGGTAAAGAGACTTCTTCATTTGTGGACCCTGGTAGCCCCATTTTGTGTAAAGGTACGCATTTTGTGTAAAGAAGCAAACCGACTTTTGATCGAAGGGGACCGCTGTACAATTGAGATTACGGAAAATTTTGACATGGGTAAGGACTTAAGCGAAACTGAACAAAGTCAAGTAAAAGCTTTGCTGTCGTCACATTCCGATGTTTTCGCTTTAACAGTATCAGAGTTAGGCAAGTGTGCCCTAACAAAGATGGTAATTAAACTAACCACCGATACACCGATCAATACAATACATATCGTATTGCTTTCGCAAAAAGACCGATTGTCAAGAATATTGTGGAAGAATTGTTACAGAACGGCGTTTTTCGACCTTCTAGCATGTCTGTCCGGAAATAAATATTTTAAAAACGTACTAAAACTGTCAAAAAGGGATTGACACGACTCTACAAGTTCTTCAATGTTGTGCGACAAGCCGGATTGGCTCTTCGTCTGGATAAGTGTAAATTTCTTGCAACCGAAATCGCTTTTTTGGGGCACGAAATCAGTGAAAAAGAAATGTTACCCGGAGAAGGTAAAGTTTGTGCCGTCAAAAATTTTTCGCAGCCGTTGACAGTCACCGAAGTCCGACGATTTTTGGGTCTCACCGGATTTTTCCATAAGTTTATTAAGAATTATTCGTTAATTTTGAAGCCGCTCACCAATTTGGTATACGTAAGTCCGAAGATAAAAATTTTAATTGGGGAAAACCGCATCAACAGGCCTTTTTGAATCTAAGCGAGTTTCTTTGTGACAAACCGTGTCTCACACTTTACGATCTCGCCGCTCAACACGAACTGCACGAGCTGCATTACAATCGGTGGAGGGAAAGACATGGAAACCGGTTATATATAATAGTCGTCATTCAAAAGTACCACAGCTACGAATTAGAGGTTCTCGCCGTTGTGGAATGTCTGATCGATTTCGAGTCGATCTTCTTGGAAAAAGATTGAGTCTCGTCACCGACTGCTCTGCCATCGCACAAATAAAAGAGAAAACTGAGATGGTACCGAGAATCGCAAGATGGTGGATGCGACTACTCGAATATGTTTTTGAGACAATTCACCGACCAGGGGATCGCATAGCTCATGTCGATGCGTTAAGTTGATCTCCAAACGAATCGCCGAGAGAAATGAAGACTGCCGGTTCCATAACGAAAATTGGGAATGATCTAAACGACTGGCTTCTTACCATGCAACTCCAGGACTAAAAATTTGAAGAGAACCATCGCCGTACTCGACGGATTTCAGAAGTTCGACGATGAAAAGCATTTGAGAGAAGAATTTCGACTGAAAGATTATTATATGTTCCGAAAGGAAGGTGACGAAATAAAATTCGTTGTGCCAAAAGCAGTTTGATTTCGAGTGATACAACATTTTCACGATAACATGGTGCACTCTGGTATCGAAAAGACAATCGAACGAATTAAAGAAAATTTGTGGTTTCCGAAAATGCGTCGATATTTGAAATCTTACATTACTGCATGCGTCGAATGTTGTAATCCAAAAGAGGAACCGATACCATTTCTAGTGATGCATATCGACCACCTCGGACCATTTGTAAAGAGTAAACATGGAATATCATTGCGATATTTGAGGCTTTTAGTAAGTTTTTAATTGTGAGAGCCATCCGAAATACAAAAACAGCGCCAGTAACTAAATTTTTGAACGAGCTTACCGTCTATTTTGGACTGCCGAATCGTATCATTAGTGATAGAGTTGCGTCTTTTACATCTAACACCTTCGATAAATATTTTGAGTGTACCAATATTCAGCAAATCTTCGCGCAAACCGATAAGTGGAAAGAGCGAACCATTGGGAAGAAAAACACTTCGAGATTGTTACGACTGCGTTGACTTAACAAGACCAAATGTTCATTTGTAAATTTTTGTGTTTCTCTTCGCCTCGGGTTTTTGCGTCCGGGTTTTTTGATGTCTAAACGCGGTTAGTGGTGGATGGATTCCTGTGTTTTTTTTTGTTTTGTTGGTTCCACTGCACGAGAATGGGAGAGAGCGAGACCAGTGCGCGCCGAGTGTGTACAAGGTAAAACGTTTTAGAAAAATGTTTTTCTTATATGCTTCTCGTTTATATCAATGCAAATTGATATAAACGAAAAACAGAGAAGAGAGATTATTCTTCTAGAACGTTTTGCGCGTTGTTGCGGCGCAAGAATTTTTTTTCTGGTCATCATTCGAGTTTTGGTTGTTTTTGGTGAAAGTCGAGTTGTGATTTTGTCGAGTTTATTTTTTTTGGAATTTAATACGGTCGAGTTTTTTTTGGTAAAAAAATAAAACAAACAACTCGAGTTGGTTTTCAACCATATTTGTTTTGGTAAAATTAAAAAATTTAAATAAAAATTACGTTTGGATAAATTAAGTTCAGTTTGTTCTTTAAAATAAAATGTATGCTGTTGTTAATATGTAAAATGATTTCTAAAATAATATAAGTCGTATTTTTGTGAGTGATAAAACAAAAAAATTTATGATAAAATCAATATTGTGGCTGGTGACATATTGGTCTAACTTTGCACATAGAAGAATCGAGAAAAGTGAATCGGGAAGAGAAGAAAAATTTAAAACTAAATAACCTTCGGATTTTGTTGTCGCTGTGGTGGTCTGATAAAGCCAAATCGAGATTCCACGGACGCCGCCATAATTTACGTACGCAAATTTCCTGGGGCGGCGCGAATTATAACGGGTGACACAGCCTTACACCGCATTTTTTTTTGCAACGGTTACCCAACAAGGCAAAATTTTGGGTGTAACATTGAAAATATACCGAAACGGGTGGCCCATCGAGGCCTTGCAATAATATATCCGCACAAGGTCACTACGAACGGGTGGCCAGCCGACCAGTTGTTTTTGGTTTACGGGGAGAGGCCCCGCAACGGTTTGAGTGGCCAACCAGCTATTTGTTTGGATATCGGGGAGAGGCCCCGCAACGAGGGGTAGCCAACCAACCGGTTGCCCGACTCTTGGTATCGGGGAAAGGCCCCGCAACGGTCCGGGTGGGGCAAGAGGCCACCTGTGGCATGACGGCACCAAGGCCGCACCAGTAATTTTTTATATATATTTAAGGTACGATTTTTTTTTTTGTTTATTTTATTTTATATTCTTGACACTGTTTGAGTTCGGAAGGATGCGCGCACCAAGGCACCTCTTCCGTTATTTTTTTTTATTATTTGATTATCTGGTTCGTTCCTCAAGTTCCGTCCGACGAATTTCGGCGGAACTCCGGTTTTTTTTTATTATTTGCGTTTTTATTTTATTTCAATTTCTGTATGATCACGGTGTAAGCCAGGAGCGTCATGCAAGCCTCAAACCCCACGACCTTAGCACTTCTCCCTGAGAACGTAGCCGGCAAAAAATCACTGTGGAGGCCTCTGCATGCGCTTAGTGAAAATCTGCAGGTTGGCAGTAGCCAGCCTGTAACAAAATTTACAATGGACCGTCAAATCTCAAAAGAACTCAGCGACAGTCCAAATGAACTCGTGTTTGATTTTAAGTTAAACGACATCATACACAACAGCTTGGTTGCCGCTTTCAACGAAAATCGCGAATTTATTTTATTCGACCGACAGCATTCCGAAACAAAGAAGTACATTGAAGGAGTTTTAATCGTCATCGAAAAAGAAAAGTCCTCAACCGGTGAATCACGAAAGTTAGATCCGAAATTCCGTGGACCTTACGTAGTGTTAAAAGTTCCTGGAAACGACTGCTATGTGGTGAAGGACATCAAGGGATTAAATCTCGAAAATTTAGTTCTATTTACTCATCCGACAAAATGGAAACTTGGTGCAGTTCATCGCCTGAATTGGATGGTATGGAAGAAGATAATTTTTATAGCGATGACGAGTGGATCGAGGTCGAACCAGTATCAGTGGCGGCCGAACTATCACAAACCGATAACATAGCAATCGCGGACGACGAAAAATAAAAGAGAACAATCGGGGAGAACTAATTAATTGATTTGACAGTTTTATCAACCGAAACAATTAGAAGTTTGCAAAATGAGCAAAATACACTTAGATCGTTGTGAAACCAATAAGCTGTCAGCCGGAATAATGGCAGGGTCAACCGGAACCACTACAATATCATTGAAAATCATATAATGCCAGCCGGAATCATATAAAGCCAATCCGAACCATGCCAGCTGGATCCAAACCAACTATGGCACAAGTAGCATAATGCATTTTGTATCATTGCACACTACTTCGTTTTTCAGCCGGAACCATATAATGCCTGCTGGAACCATATAAAGACAGCCGGAAGCAAACAAACTATCAATGAATTGCATATCATTGTACACTATCTGACTTATCAGTTGGAACCACTATAAAACCAGCCGCAACCAACTAACGCCAGCCAAAACCAGAGTTTTATCAGCCGGAAACACATATGAACCGGCAAATGGCCACTAACCTCAAGAGAGGCTAATTTTTATTGGTATAGTGGAAATTTAAAAAAGTGCACATCAACCAAAAACGATATATGAGCAACCGACTGATATTGTAATGATTTTCAGCCATTGTATTTATTGTGCAAACTCCTAATGACTCCGGCTGGTTTTAATTAGCTCAGCTAACTTAATATTGGTTCCAGCTGAAAAATCAGCTAGAGCTCAAGTACTGATATTGTAGTGTTTCCGGATGACTTTGTTATAGTTCCGGCTGAAACCATATCACAACCATTTAAATGCATTTATACTCATTGTGCAATCTCCTAATGGTTCCGGCTGACAACACTCTGGTGTTGGTGGCTTTAAATGGTTCCGGTTGGCATAATATTGGTTCCAGCTGGAAAAATTACATATTACACGGCTGATACGGTTCAGGCCGGTTTATGTGCCGATCTGTCCTGACTATGGGTTGATTCTGTGGTAACCGGAATATTTTTAGAATAAATTATAAATTAAGCCAGAGTAGCGACATTCAGTGATGTCATTCGCATTTTTGCGCACCCAACTCCATTACGGCACAGGGTTTCCGGTTGTGCAATTGATTCAAGGAAAGCAAATTCACAATTCAAATTAAAATTCTAAGTATGTATATCAAAGTTAAATTTTTGCTCCAGATTGGGATGAAACCACACAATCATCAGTATAATTTAATTAAAATACTTTTACGAGTAATGCACATATCTGAAGTCTTAAGTAAATCCAATTTATGTAACACATAGATAATTAATTAATTAAAATGACATCAAACGATTTTTCATCGTTCGGCTGCATCAGATTTCTGTTGAAGTTTTATTTTTATTTTTTTATTATTTTTCATTTAAACATCATATTGATTGATCATTACTTTTATTGTCCTCGTCTGTATCTCAACACACGGTGTCATCATAAATCATTTGAATTTTATTGGATGCATCGCGCACTGCAGAGAGATGAAAATTTTGTCTTAACAAAACAGAAAACAAAAATTTCTTTGAAGCGATAACATAACAATAAAATGTCGGGGAACAACATAAACTATTCGAAATCGAAACAATAAAATTTTGGTTGAATAGAAAATGAGATGGCCTTTCGTAATTACGGCACATTTAAGATCAAAAAATTTAAGATCGAAATCGATATTTGTGTACGATATAAGTTTGATTTTAAAATTTTTTTATTTGACAAAGTTGACGAGTCACTAGAGACAAGTAATTCGAGTAAATCGTGAGTAAAATTATTCAATGCGTGACTTGCAATGTAAGATACTTCAAAATGTATAAAGGTACATGATGATTTTGGTCGTCTTAAAGTTGAGTGGTTCAAATTTTTGTGACTTAATTTTAATTATGGCTATCAATTGTTAAGATATTGACTAATGATTATAAACGATTGTGAAACTCCGCTGTTGTCAGCCGAAATCTATATGAATCAGACGAAGAGATTCTGCTTATAGTGATGGACGACACTACATGTCACGGCCAGTCATTGGAGCCCAAAAACCAATACCAAATCTGCGTTTGTTATCCTGGTTAGGGACGGCTGGAGCAGGGGTCTGTCTTCTATTAAACAGCTCGCTATATAAACGTGTTCAAAGTACCACTGGATGCCACAAAGTTCTTTATCAGTTTTATATTGGGTCTACAAATAAATTTCCGATCTTTTTTACTGAAATAAAAAACATTAGATTTTGTAGAGAATGAAAGAATGTTTTATTCAAAGTATGCTCTTTCGGAAGCTATAACCTTTGCCCATCGTTCAGGCAATAAACGGATTCCCCGAAGGAAGAAGTCTGGTGGTTTCGAGGCGATCCAGTCATCGACCCATTTTTTGACGTTTTCATATGAAGTGAAATGCTGCTGTGCCAGGGCTGATTGCATCGACCGAAACAAGTGGTAATGAGAGAGAGCAATGTCTGGTGAATACAGTGAGTGGGGTAGAATTTCACAGTTCTGCCTGTACAAGTAATTTTTGACAGATATAGCAACATGTGGCCTAGCGTTTTCATGTTGCAAAATAATCTTATTGTGCCTTTTGTCCCATTCCGGTCGTTTTTCAGCGAGAGCTTGCTTTAAAGACATCAGTTGTCGTCGATAAACTTGTCCCGTAATGGTTTCACGCTTTTTCAGCAGCTCATAATAGACGACACCCTTCATATCCCACCAAATACAAAGCATCGCCTTCGAACCATGGATATTTGCTTTTGGAGTCAACGGGCCTGGTTCACCTGGCTTGACCCACGCTGGTTTGCGCTTTGGATTGTCATAATGGATCCATTTTCCATCCCCAGTGATGATCCGATGCAAAACCCCTTCCTTTGTTGTCGTTAAAGCAACAGTTCGAACATGGTTTTAAGACATTCCATGTCCCTTTCTTTCAATTTGTGTGGCACCCAATTTCCCAGCTTCTGAACCAATCCCATTGCATGTATACGTTGCGAAACACATTGTTGGTCGTCACATTCAACTTTTTTGCCAATTGTTTTTCAGTCTGACAAGGGTCCACATCAAGTAATTCTTCCAATTCTGAATCTTCAAATTTTCTTGGTCTGCCTTCACGTTCTTTGTCTCTTACGTCAAAATCACCAACTTTGAATCGTTGAAACCACTCTTTGAATGTTGTTTTTGATGACGCATGTTCACCGTAAACTTCCACAAGCAAACGATTTGTTTCCGCTGCACTTTTCTTCAACAAAAAATAATGAAGTAAAACTTCCCGCAAATGTTGTTTTTTGGCACAAAATTCGATATCTTCAATTACATGAAAATAATTGTTGTTAACGCTTTGAACAAATGTCACTAGTAATTATTCAAGCTTGACATCTAACCTCCAAAAAACATGTATTGCTCGATTGAATAATATGCAAGCAGTGATACTAACGACACCTATCTAAAAAGGTCGGAAATTTATTTGTACACCCAATACATCATCACAAATTAAGACCAAAGAGCTTGCACCTCACCTGTAACAATAACAATCAACGCATCATCGAACGTTCTATGACGTACAATATAGGTTGTATGAAGAACGTTTTCACTTCAAAAGGGGATCCATAAAGTAACGTAGATATCGAATGATGGAAGAACGGAAAATAAAGTCGACACGTCATAATCTATAAGAGACATTTCTCATTCCGCGAAAAGGTTTCAGCACAATATAAGATAAGCATACATTAACTATACGTAGTCTAAAAAGCACGCATTTGACAGTATCAACCGCGAGAACCTTTCAGAAGGGGGATATCTGGACTTTGACCTCTAACGACTGTAGAAGATATTCTACGTTTGACAAGATTGCAACAACAATTCCATTTGGTTAAAGCAAAACTTCATACATTTGTGTCTTTAGATTTCATCAAAAAAATTTCGTTCTCGTCGAAAATTTTGTAGGTTCATGTATTTCTGCCTTTAGATTTTTCGTCGACGTAATTCATCAACAAAATTTGGTTCTTTTCGAAAATTTTGTAGCTTCATACGTTTCTGTCTTTGATTTTTCGTTGACGTAGCTCATCAAGATAATTTCGTTCTCGTCGAAAATTTTGTAGCTTCATGCGTTTCTGTCTTTCGATTTTTCGTCGACGTAGTTCATCAAGAAAATTTCGTTCTCCTCGAAAATTTTGTAGCTTCATGCGTTTCTGTCTTTCGATTTTTCGTCGACGTAGTTCATCAAGAAAATTTCGTTCTCCTCGAAAATTTTATAGCTTCATGCATTTCTGTCTTCGGATTTTTCGTCGACGTAGTTCATCAAGAAAATTTCGTTCTCCTTGAAAATTTTGTAGCTTCATTCATTTCTGTCTTTAGATTTTTCGTCGACGTAGTTCATCAACAAAATTTCGTTCTCAAGGAGAAAATTTTGTAGATTCATGCATTTCTGTTCAATTCAACATATCCATCCCAGTACGAAAATACCGGGTTTTCTCAAATCTGTATTCAGACTATCCATCAATTTGAAAACCAAAATTTGTTCTCTTTTTAAATTGATATTTCCGGGATTTTCTCATAAAATTTTGAATTTCGATTTTTTGTGATTTTGAAATTCAGGATTTAGGAAGGGGTAATCCAATGTGAATAATACTGACTGAATAAGGAAATACTAGGAAACTTAATCACTTAGCACCTAGCCGCTTTAAGAATGATGAAGCTTGAGCTTCGCTTCACGATATGCCTATATAGTAGTCATAGCTCTTCGAATATTATTTTGGTGATGGTTGTGGCACGAGGATATCGAGGGCAAATATTTTCTATGGTACGAATTTTAGGGTACGGAGAATTACGACTCGATGATAGGCTGTTTGTGCAGGAATCCGGAAATTTACTTAAGATACTGTGATGGAGGAGTTTGGGACCAATGCGAACCTATATATTTTTGCCATTTGCCGGTAGTTGTGTTATGTCATATATCGAAAATAAAACGAAGTTGATGGTGAGGCAGTGAACAGGTTCGGTCATGCGGGTTATTTAAACCGTGAAGCGCTTTTTCTAAACGGATCTTGTATTCTGCTCAGTATGGAGCATTTCTGGAAACCGACGTTTCATATGCTCTAACCGAAGGATTGTATGTATCTTCTTATACACTTTCCAAGTTGTCATCGAATGCAGGAAGATTATGTATCGTACTAGGTTGCACTTTAATTCATTGTGAGTTGGTTTTTCAAATTGAAAAGCGTCCCCGTGCACTATGGTCTTGTAAGAAGTGTTGAATAAGTTCGGAAGAAAATTATAAATTCAACTATTGAATACGACAAGGGGCTCAGATTTCTTCAAAATCACACTGGATCACATTGTCATTTGCAGCACAAATTTTCTAAGATAACGTGTGAGGGTGTTTAGTGACAACTATATACAACTTGTTAAAAATGCTGTTGATCGTAATGATTACTCATGTGATGACTGGGGTTTTATACAATGCTCCAGCTGATTTGGGTTTCAGCAAGGGTACGATTCAAAATTTCTGAAGGTGGCTATTAAAATTGACTATTAAAATCTTGTGAATTCTTGATAGTGAATATTTGACTCTGCACGGTACAAGCAGACAGTAATAAAGCATTTCTCCTTAGCTTGAGCAACCTTTTCATATTACTTACAATTTCCTGATCACCGCACTCATTCTTGACCGAGTCTTGGGCTTCCCAAAATTTTCAGTAGCGTAATTCGACGTGATTGATCTGCGCCTGGGCGAATGATTGCTGCAAAACGATTTTCAATTCCAATACGCTTCGAATCGACGTGATTTCCAAACACAAAATATGTCACCTCGGTTGAACATTAATTGCTAATAAAATATTTGTGCTGTCTTGTTCTAACCGTCTTCGATACGATATCGATATCAATATTGATAATCAGTATTTATGTAAGCAACTTTTGACATAGTGTGGGGCAAGGGCGATTGAATTGCATGCAACAAGCGTTAAAGAAGATCAAGCGCCAGTGTAAAACAAAAAGCCTGTTCCAACTAATGAAGACTTTTGGGCGGACTCTTCAAATTATTATAACGAGTCTTCTGATATAACTGAACATAATTTATTGACATATTGGAAAGTGATAATCCACTCATTTACAAATTTATTGTTGGTGTATGGAATATATTAAATACAAGATTAATTAATACACACACACACGCACACATACGTTTATAGTGAATGTATAGACGATTTATCTTAAATTGAAAGTAAACTTTTCTACACATGATGATGATGATCAACCAGTTTTCCATTTAAATGTATATACTTTGCATCTGTAAAATTATCGACCGACATTTATCGTTTTGATATTCGATTACAGAGTAACGAATTTTCTTATCAGTTTCGTTAAATTTAATTGGAATGTTTATTTACATGTATATAAGGCCCCTAGTGGTTGGGGGGGGCTTGCGGTCGTTTACAATATCAGAACCTCTCGGATACTATAAAATAAAGGCTCTCGTAAAGTGCAAACGAAATTAAAAGCCCGTTAGTCCAGATTCATCATACCGTAAGGGCCAACAGTGGCTTTTAAAAACTGTTGTGTTTATCGAATATTTGTATGATAAATTTTCATTTTTTTAATTTTTTGATTGATAATCTCAAGAAATATTACAAGCCGTTAAACAAGTTTATACTCGTATTTACAATTTTACAAGTTTATGAATAAATTTTCAAGAAATATTGAAACAAACAAAAAGTTCTTTTATCAAAAATTAATTATTCGCGATTTATTCGTATCCGACATCATTTCAGTATTTTTATAAAAATGAATGGTAAATATTTCACGATATTGGGAATCAAGTTTTTAGTTTTGCTATGTATTCACAAATTTGTGTGGTCGTTAATTGGGTACCAAGATTGTGAATGTGACACCTGTGTATTATTTGCAGTTTCTTCATTTGCAACTTAATTCGCCCATTAGCATTCCATTCGGGGAGGATTAAATCTTAAAGTGTTATGAAATATTTTCGAGTACAAAAAATAATAAGAATATAAAATATAATCGAATTATTAATCTTATCAATAAAATAAAAGAGCAACGACAACAAAAAATTTACAAGAAAATCAATAACATGTCCACTCCACACAGAAAACATAATTTTTATCAATACAGATTTTTTATTGTTATAATGTTAAGATACAATTTATTGAAACAAACACAAAATCACGTTTATGTCTTGGACTTTGATGGCAATACGAAATCAAAATTGAGTTGTTATCCGTGACGAATTACAATTTAACATGTGACAGGATAAATCGATATTTCTGGGTCGGTTAAGAAGGATACAATTTCGCATGGATCAATTTCAATATAAATTAAGGATTGGTCATCATTCTCCACTATCTATGAACAAACGAGTATGTATGTGGCTAAACAATTTAGTTTATGAATATTAATTATGCTGTGGCTTTTGTGGGCATCATAAAAAATATTTTCGTAATTAAATTTCATAGAATCGATAAAATAAAATGATAAGATACAAAGCAAATTAATACTTTTTTGATGATTTAATTATTTTATAAATTATGCTCAAGTTGGTTTTGGTTGTGCGACAACTTTGTGTACTGGGCGACATAAAATTTTAAGTATGCTCTTCACACGTGATTGCGTATGACATTTATGTTAAATTTAATACTGTTTTTCAGTAATATTTAAGGAATCACAAATAAATCATGTTGGGATTGTTGATTCACTCTCTCTTCGTCTGCCAAGACAAACAATTATGGGTCCCATCCCTTCCAACTAAAACGATTGGTTCTGCAAGCTTTAAAATAATTGGAAAAATAAGAGTTAATTTTAAGACTATTAAATGCCCGATTAACATTATTTTTATTCTACTCCTTCGAGAAAAAGGAAAAGCATTAGGCTTTATCACTTAAAAGCTAGTAGACAGCAAATCAAAAATAATACACAAATAATTTTAGGCTCATCATGGCCTGATCAAATGGCCTGAGTGGAGCCCAACATTTTCTAATGGTGCGCATTTGAGCAGGTTATAATGACCCTAAAATTATTTGTATCTCAATTGATCTTGACATGCATCCTAATTTTGGTTTTGGTTCGATTTTTGATTTGGGTTCTACTATACCTTTAAATTAACTGATCTACAGCTCAGTCAAGAACGAGTGGAGCCCCAAATTTTATAATGGGGCATTAGATTAGGCCATCATGAGCGTAAAATTAATTGTATGTCGATTGGTCTTGTTTTGCGGTCTAATTTCAGTTTTGGTTCAATTTTTGATTTAGATTCTGCTATAGAGTTTTAAATTAAATGATCTGGAGAATGAGTGGAGCCCAAAATTTTGTAATGTAGTATTTTATTAGGCCATAATCAGCCTAAAATTAATTGTGTGTCGGTTGATCTTGATATGCATTCTAATTTCGGTTTTGGTTCGATTTTTGAATTGGGTTCTGCTAGCTTTAAATTAAATAAACTTAATTAACTTAGTTAGCTTAGTTCCGATTTCGGAAGAGAATTCCGATCGGTAAGTATCGCACTACATCGAATCATGTGGCATATGTAAAGGAGGGAATGCTTCCAATTGCTCTTCTGGCAGAGAAGTGACAAAAAGATATATCATAATTGAGGCCAAGGGATTAAGATAATAGCCGGGGAGAATCGTACTCTTATAAGACCTGAGGTAATACTGAATGGCAACAACAATTAAGACCATCAGAGAAGTGTGGTTTAACTGGCCACATGGTGAAGCTAATTTTTATTTAACACAGCTGTTGACGAGGCACGGATGCATACTTGCACAAGTTCGGACAAGACGATTATTCATTTTAATTTAATCTTAAACGTGTTAATAAAAATCGAGTTTTCTTATATTCACCTAAAAATCATTTAGTGAAGAAACATAATGCAATAATGCATAATGCTAATAATACACGACTTTGGGTTTATTTCTACGAATTTTGATATTATCGGTGTACCGATATCATTTTTACTCAAATTTGGATGGCCATTGGCCATTCCCAGAGATCGTGATTCAGATCTAGTTAGTACAAAAAGTTGGTCATTGAGTCATCTAATACATCACGAATAAAAATGTCGAGGCAAAATACAGTACCAAGTTAAGAAGTCTTGACTCTTATAACGAGAATGTATAACAAAAATGTATTTCTTTGAAGATTCAGACCATTTTTTTCTGAATTGTTTTGGCCACTTTTAACTTAATCCGAATGGCACACACTTCTACTTAAACTGGAGAGCTGTTTTGACAGGCATTTCAACAGAATTTTTTTTTAACAAAATATAAGACTATTTAGAATAAATTTCACTAAAAATAGAAAAACACTTTAATACTAATAAAATTGACACCACAGGGT
This sequence comes from Nephrotoma appendiculata, assembly GCA_947310385.1. Lineage (NCBI taxonomy): Eukaryota > Metazoa > Arthropoda > Insecta > Diptera > Tipulidae > Nephrotoma > Nephrotoma appendiculata. The sequence goes on from OX371223.1 coordinate 317,405,341, forward strand.
ATTTAGAAAAATGTCATAAATTTTCTGCTGGTTTCCAAAAATACCTTAAGATAGTACTCTCTAGCGGCGAATAACCAAAGCGGTTGTTGAATTTTCCTACTGAATTAAGGTGCCTTCTCATTCTAGTTCTCGTTCCATTCCATTCCTGAATCTTGTGGAATGAAAAATCTCAAACTTAAGGCAACAGGTGACATCCAGTAAGCAGAATTTTAAACAGCGGTTGTAGAAGTTCTAGGTCAATATTAGAGATCTGGATAAAATAACTGCTGAAGAAGAAGTTAACCAATGATATAACTATAGGCAATTGGTAGTTACCGCAGTGAACTAGAAATTTTTGGTGTCTCAGACCGGCGCAGAGTGAAAATAAACTGTAATAAGATAAAAGACGTTTGAATACAGACACTTGAGGCGGTCGTGCCAAACTAATAAGAATTACTCTGTGTTATAGTGTACAGAAAGATCAATAGCATAAACTTGCGCCGACAGTCCACATTGTGTTATTTGTCAAGTTACAAAAGGCAGTTAATTCAAATAAATTTCAGCCACTTCGAAACGATATACGAAAAAAATACAACCATTGCCATTATAAGCGACATAGATATGAGCGGAACATGGATAATACTGTGTGGTCAAAGAACTAGGATATCTGTAGTAATATAAATATCCGAGTATTACGTTTTTGAAAGTTTTTGATCCGTTTGGTAAAAAATGCATAAGGGGGTAACCCTTTCATTATAACTGGCGATCTTAAAGCGTTGGTTATTAATCTTCACAAAAATGTTAAAGGGGAAGTATTATGTACTATGATCTTTCCAGGGTTAGACTCCTAAGGGCGTCATTAAACGTAGACGCTTTAGTCTTAAGAATAGGATAGAATAATAAAGTTGGTTCCACCAAAATTATAATAATTAACGAAGACAGATCAACACAGATTATTTGTAATATTCTTGCAGACAAGCAGTACAAGCTTGTTTTCTGAAAAAATATAAATAATTTAGGATGGTGATCAAATTATAGTGCCTATTGTGTAAAAATAGCTTCCATGAAACTTAGATTGGACTATATACTTGCATATACTCGTCTACAAAAATAATAATGATCAGTCCGATAAAAGCTCTTCGATAGACGTTCACTTTCAGTCTCGAAAAGATCATTGTTGTATTTCTGACATAAATGTGTAAAAATCTGTAGAGAGAGAAAGTCAAAAATTATTTCCACTGAAGGCCGACGTCGGCCGTTGGCAATATGGCTGAGACACCAAAAGACCCACGATGCAACCACATTGCTACCGTTGCTCCCTAACAAAAATAACATCAAGATCTTTCACCAGATCATTAAAAAATACATTCTTACAACCTATACATCATCAGTATTATGGGGACCAGCACAACAGAATAAAAATCAAATCTTCTTGAGGGTAACTATGGCTGAAGGCCAAAAATGGTAAGCGTCAGAAAATTTCAGTTCAAAGCATTTTCAGTTCAAAGCATGTGGCTGTGAAGGGGAAATTCAATGATTAATTCCTCTCTTATGTAAATATCAATTATCTTTCCGACGATTTATAGAAAAATCGAAGAAAACGAAATTTCTTTATAATTTTTAGTATTGAAGACGAATTTACAAGCTTTACAACAAATACTACGTCTCTTAAGCTAGCAGAACTCATATAGCAGAACATTACAAGATAGTATGGATAATTATAGGCTAATTAAGTGCCGCATTAAAAAAATTTGGGCTCCACTCCTTCCAACTAAAACGCGGGTTCTGCTAGCCTTAGAAAAAGTTAGCAGAACCCATATCAAAAAACGATTTAAAACAATTGGAAAAATAAAGGTTAAGTTTAGGCTAATTAAATGTCCTAATTCAATTTTTTTATTCTGCTTGTCCACAGATTACCCCACACTGAGCCTAAAATTATTTGTTTGTCAATAGACCTTGTTTTGAGTTCGAATTTCGGTTTTGGTCCTATTTTCGATTTGGGTTCTGCTAGCTTTAAATTAAATGACCTGAAGTCTGGTCAAAAACGGGTGAAGCCTAAAAAATTTTAATGGGGCATTTGATTAGCTCATAGTGAGCCTAAAATCATTTATTTGTCAATAGATCTTGTTTTGCATTCTAGTTTCGGTTTTTGGTCCGATTTCCAATTTGGGGTCTGCTAGGTTTGAAATGATAAAGCCTTTTGCATTTTCTAGATCGAGCAGAATAAAAAAGTTTAAATAGGACATTTATTTAGCCTTAAATTAACCTTTAATTTCCCAATTATTTTTAAATCATATTTTGATATGGGTTCTGCTAACTTTTCCTAAGGCTAGCAGAACCCGCGTTTTAGTTGGAAGGGATGAAGCCCAACATTTTTCAATGCGGAATTTAATTAGCCTATTATTAGCCTATAACTATCAATACTATCTTGTAATGTTCATGCTTTATGGGTTCTGCTAGCTTAAGAGACGTCAAATTCTAGTCATTTCGGGATTAAAACCACCCACACCATGCTGTATAAGATAGCGGATATAGATTACGCTACTCGCCGAAGTGGCAGCACTATCACTAAAGAGAGTTTATTTTTTATGTACATAATTACCACCAATCATCATTACTAATTACCACCAACAATCAATTCATTCATTAACATTCAATGACAAATTGATTGATCTCCGAAGTAAAGAAACTCGGTATATAAAGTCTTAAAATTTAACAATATTCCGTCTTTCAGCCATTTTTTAACGAATTACGATGAAATTTGGATAGTAGCATTGACCAGCGACTGTAAAGACAAGACAAAATTCTAGTGTCATTTCGTGATGGACTAAACTGGCCATTTCATAATGAAAAATACTATCTGTACATTTAACACGAGATAAATAAATTTTAAACTGGAGGGAACTCGGCAGTTTCTTAATTAAATTTTGTAAAATTTGCATCGCATATAGGGACAATTCGAAAACAATTTATGGATTAGAATTTTCACTATAATTTTTTTGATTTTCGGCGGCCATATAAGTTATTTTCAGTTTTTGGCCAATATCTCAAAAACTTCCACTAGTAACAAATACTTTCGGTTGTTTTTCTAATAGCGTACGTCATAAAATAAATTCTCTCTAGTGGTAGTGCTGCTACCTGCGGTGAGTAGCGTAATCTCTTATTTTCCGCTGTCAAATTGCCGCTATCTTATACAGCATAGCCACACTTGGATATTTGTATGGTGCAGTTATGATGTATGAATGCTGGAGTAATTTTGAAGAGACAACGTCTTCTGAAACATATCTTAGTCAGTTTTCCTAATATTTCCTATTTTTTTTTTATGTTTTAATCTATGCAACCTGTTCTTTCGCGGTTGGCTTTTCACGTCCTACTTTAAACATTGCTTGCCAAATCGAGGCATAGCTCTATGTCAGCCTATACTGGCATGGGAGATGGGTCGGCCCATGAGTTTTGCACTTCGACAAGGGGTCAATATTTCTATTTGTTTCCCACAAATCGATCATAATATACAATAAAAATTCAATAGGTTTATGGATCGCGACGAGTTTTGGTGCTGAGTAATTTTATTACAACAAAAAATTATAGTTGAACACTCCACATCTTCCGCATGAAAGTAGGCAGAAAGTTAATTAACTCGATTTCGAGGTCAGGACTACTAAAAGTCTCTATGTTATTTTCTTCCATTATTATTGGGCAGCTTTCTTAAATATTCTGAGGAAATGAAAGGAACCCAAAACTGAAAATAACTCCCCACCAGCCCGAATCGCTCATAAAAACCTTTATTTCAACCCTAATTTCAACCGATCTCTTCCTAAAAATTGTGTCTGGGTGATTTCTGGATATCTCACCTTTTATTAAAGAAATCACTTAAACAAGTTGAAATGAAAATTCTGATCAAATTTCATGATTGTGCCTACTCCCCATCAGCCAGAATCACTCGTAGGAATCCCCAATTTCAATATTGGGCGTATTGCTGGTTACGTGGTGATTATGATTTTCTTCGCTTCTTCCTGAGTGCTAAAAATTTGATGTTTTGATGATGGCAGATTCATGCCTTGAAACAATTTGGGCCCAGACCATCAGAGGCCGTTGTGTTGTATTTCTTTAGGCGTAAGGCCTTGGGAAGCTACGTCAGTGGGGTAATCTTTTTATTTGAGGTAAAACCAATAGGCTGCACTGATATTGTTTTGCATTTGTTTGAAGGCCCTTGAATCCATGCAAGAGTAATGAATGGTTGAATCTGTATAAGCATATATTGATGTTGGTGAGTTTAACATCTCCGGATCTTAAAATTACCCTGATGTATATGACAGCAGCGTATGCCGCATCCGAAGTATCACGAAACCCATGTAACTCAACGACATTGTGAGAAGAATTAATCCACCTAGGAATTATAATTGTGTTTACAAGCTGTAACTGTTGTTGAAATTTTATCCAATTCCAGTTGATCAGATAATTTTTCGTCTCATCGATTGTTTGTTTCCCATAGCTTTCGTATCAACATTTTGGTGGTTATAGTTATGGGACATAGGACATTTCGGTTGGTGTTAACCTTTTGTGCAGTTAGGATGGTTGGCACCTTAAAGCTAAATTCGTCTCAGGCTCCCAGTATATACCTAATGTTTTTACATTTTGATCTTCTGTGATTTAAAATTTCATAAATCCTCGATTATCCTCCGGAATTGATTGGTAGTACCTTCCTTGAATTGCTGCATCATATTCTAAGGTTGAAACCTCCACGTTCCATCAATTTAATTAGCTCGTTCCGCAGGATCAATATTTCGTCTAACGAATGAATGAATTTCGTTTGCAGTGTCAGCTGATGTAATGTCCCTATGGTTAGGTATGGTGCTGAGGCAGTGTCAAACGTGACTGTTGTTAATTTGTTCCTATGCAATGGCTTATTTGGATCATTTCACTAGACTATTGTATGCAAATCCTAATGTTCCTCAGAGACCTGTATTTACCGAAAGATTTTGATCCTTCGAGCCGGATAAGATAAATAAGATCTGCCATTTCCTATCAAACAATTGCGTGTTTGGTGCCAAGGAAGTAATATCTGTCGTTTTCTATCAACCAAACACATTGCCGCCTACAACGTTACACATGTTCGTTGGTTTTGTTGTATTTCACTTTATGCATGTTTATGATGTTTAAACAAACGGGTTTCTATTGCCAAATCTGGCTGATATGGAGTATGATCACTGATACCGGTTCTTATCGAATTATATACATTTAGTTTAAAAAATGTGACTAGAAAACTACGATATTTGTTACATAGTTGGATCTACTTCAACAGATTTTGTACATAACGCATGTAAATAGGCAGATATAGCAGTTTTAAAAAAAATCCTGATCAATTCTGGAGGAAACTAAATTGTTTTCACTAAATTATAAAATACAAACACCATTAAAATACGTTATGCACAAGTTTTACAAGTTAGACGCACAAAATTGCATAACAAATACTACTCGACAAAATAAGAAATTCTTAGGATTTCCAAAATGTGATTTCTATCGTGACTCACGCGTTTTTTTACATACGAAGTGCTCAAGAAAACCTACAACAAACTTCGCTTGGCAGACAAGTGACGGAGTTTGTGTTACTAAACGGAGATAAACACATAACAATTACAGCCCATAAAAAACGTGTACAGCTACAACCTACAACATGGTGAATACCTGAATAGTCAAACATCGTAATTCTTGTAATCAATATTTATTTCTAAAATCGATTTCGTTTGAAAAATTTGAAATTATATTCAAATAGTAAAGTAAATTTTATCATCAACAATTAAATAATTTTTGGTACGATAAAGTTTATCGTTAAATAAAGTACATCGACTTTTTTGTGTCAGTCACCTAAACATATTATAACAACATAAATCATTTTTTATAATCGAAAAAAATGTTACACATAACGAAACGTCTGTTGTATACGATAATTTTAATACTTTTTAATAAAACATTTCAGTTTATTGTGAATAGTAGGGAAACCCATTAAAAGCAATTATCAATACTGACAAAGGCTTATTAAATTATCACCCAAATTTTTGAAAAACTATATAAACGCCTTTTGACACTTAATTACTATACCACACACTCGTTATATCTTTTCACTTAATACTACATCTGATTTTATCATCACATTCATAAATTTACATATTATATAGAAAACATTTATTTTCCCGCTTTAGAAAATTCATTTTCACTATTCGATCAACATATGGATAAAAAAGAAATTTTACTTTACCATAAACAAATAAAATAAGATTAAATATTAATCTCTTGATCATCATCATGGCTGGTGTGGTGTGTAGATTCCTCTGCTATTAATCCAAATTCAATAAATACAATAATATTTTCGATGTACCGGGATTTTCCACACAATAAAAAATCACCAAACCTATTTTTAAAGATTTTTCCACTTCACTTTAAACCATATACTACCGCATAAAAGAATTTTCTCACAAGATTTTCTTTTCTTTTTATTTTATTTTTTCATTCATCTATGAAACCACACACACACACACACACACACTTTTTTATATTTTATTTTTCTTTAAAACCACCTTGAGGTAACCAGAGATCACTCCTCAGCACACAAAACAATATAAATCACTTCAAAAACTTATAACAATAAATAATTAAACCTCACTCGAAAAGCACTTTAATTATTCTTATCACTTTACACATACACTCGACGTTTGAACGTAAGAAAAGCCGCGCGAAATCAATTAATGTCGAGCGCAGTGCTCAACCCAGAATTTTTATGATTCGCTTACAAAACACTTTGCTCAAATAATAATGACACTCGAAATTATTTTGGTTCCGATATTACGACAAATAAAAATTTTTAACCGGCCAATTTCGACTATACAGTAACACGGATACGTATTAACGCGTCTGCAGTTAAAAACAGACTGAAGTGAAAAAATAAAAAAATTGAAAACGAAAAAAGTTGAGTCTACTTTCAAATCAATGAATGAATGAATGAAGGAAATGCTGAATAAAACAAAAAATACAAATTTTGTTTTTTTGTGTATTTTTATCTCAGACTGTTGTTGTTGTACGTATCAGAGGAAAGATGAACGTACAGGAGGTAAATAAATTGTTCTGTGCTTTTGATCGGCTGATGGTATGATAGTAAACAATTTGTTTTCGATTTGGCTCGTTTTTATTAGGTGTGCAAGTAGAAACTCTGCTTTTCTGGACAAATTCAACTTTATTTTTTTTAATGGTGCCAATGGGTTTATTCTTGAATCTTTCTGCATAAGAAACTAACAAGAAGTGTTCAAATCTTAAGCTAATTACATTTTTTTAGTTTTAACCAATTTTAATGATTTAATGATTTTACGGGTTCATTAGTCCGAGTGGATCTGTTCTTCTCAATTGTTTAAATCGCGGCTGTTTTAGTATATCCCGGGCCAATTCGTTAGGAAGTCCCTGAGTAGTATTTCGAACTGAATTTTTTGATTGTTTCTTTAACGGTTTTAATACCACGGTCGTCGTGTATGTTAGTATTTCGGATATACCATGGAGCATTAACAATACATCGGAGTATTTTCCATTGAGTTCGTTGCAGGAGTTCTCTATTTAATGCACTGGTGCATCCCCATAACTGAATATGTTCATACTGGCTTGATTAACGCTTCCCTAGTGGAAAAAATCAAATATTTATACCAAAAAATTATACTGAGGAATACCAAAATCAATTTATTTTTGTATAAATGATTAATTTAAATACAAAATATACTTTAAATTGGTTAAAGTTTAATACATTTCTAGACCAAAATACTACTTAAATTATACATTTCAAAAACTATACAAATTTAAGTATGAATTATGTATATACAAATATTTAAATTAAGTCAAAATTAAACATAAATATACATAAAATATGATTTTAAATATTATACACATATAAGTGTTAATTTTAACCTAAAATTAACTTTTAAATTCAAATTTTAAACTAAATTAAGTATATTTGGGATAAATACTTAATACGGTAGTTTTATAGTTTAATAATGGTTAAATATTTTATACAAATTTAAGTATGATTTTTGTAAATATAAATATTTAAATTTACTCAAAATTAAACATGAATATACATAAAATATTTTAACCTAAAATTGTCTCTTAAAATCAAATTTTAAACTAAATTAAGTATATTTGAGATAAATACTTAATACGGAGGTTTAATAGTTTAATTATGGTTAAATATTTTATAAAAATTTAAATATTAATTTTGTATATAAAAATATTTAAATTTAGTCAAAATTAAACAAAAATTTAAAAAATTCTTTTAAGCGAATTATTGGAATCGAAAATTGTGTATTACACATTTTAGAAAAATAATTTTTTTTAATCATCACTTTTCATCCCATACTAGAGATGAAATTCCCGCAAAAAGGAAAATTTCCCACGAACTGGCAACACTGATGTGCATCAATACTATCGTGCTGAAAAAATATATTTAGTTGTAATCGTATTTCCCAGTCTTTTGTATATTGGTGTGCTGGACGCTGGTGTAGTTTGCAACAAATGAAATAAACCAAATTAAGTATATTTTAAGTTTAATTGTGTATTTAAATATATTGATTTTATATTGTTAGGAATTAAATTCTACATAGTTATTGCTTTGGTGGTGCAATGGTTAAGGTGTACACCGCTAAGTGTTATTATTACAAAAGTCGCCGGTTCGAGTTCAGCCGGAGTCCAAAATTTAAGCGATTAGTATTCTAATTAGGCAACGATGTTATCGGATCAAGTATTTACTACACTGATTGAGAATTGACTGAAAATACTAGAATTAACAATTGGCGTGAAATAATCAATGGAAAGGAATTGATGACGTGGCATCTCCGCGAATACAAACAAACACATGGTGGAAATGATTTAAAATTATAATACGCATACATCGGCAGTCACAATGAATGAAATATTTTCATTATATTCTATCTCTAGTATAATTTGTGTTTAATTTTAAAAGTTATACTAAAATTATATTGCCATAACCTACTAAAATTATACAAAAATTATTATTAAATTTCTATGAAATCGTAAGTTTATTTTTAGTATAAAAAATTTCATTTTTTCCACTAGGGTTTGCATAGTAAGACCTTATTGTCCAATGATAACTTGGATTTTCTTCCTATCAGCCAATACATTTTCGGAAATGGTTATTTTTATTTTGGTTATTTTTATTTGGGTGCGCTTTGCTTCAATATGTTCTTTCCACGTTAGCCGTCTATCCAGGTGTAAGCCTAGGTATTTGACCTTGGTTTGTTGAGGAATATATACACCGTTTAATTGTTCTTGTGAGCAGGAGTTGTTTACCGTGAATGTAACGTCAGTTGATTTTTTTCGCTTACTTTTATTCGCCAGATCTTGAGCAAATCCTCAATTTTTCTCAGATGACTTTGCAGTTTTCTTCAGGCTGTTTTCGGGTTTTCGTGTGATACCAGGATGGCTGTATCATCGGCAAATGTTGATATTATTACATTGTCGGTAACAGGGAAGCCTGCCCGTGTACAACAAATATAAAATAAGTCCCAGAACGCTTCCTTAAGAGACTCCTGCGCTTATATCATTTAGGAAAGTTGTTGCACCATTTTGTTGGACCATGTATTTCCTTTGGAGGAGATAGTTTTCTAGAACTGAGTGAATATTTTTCGGCAGGAGCGTTTTAAGTTTGTATGTTAGTCCATCGTGCCAAACTTTGTCAAATACTTGCGCTATATCTATGAAGACAGCAGAACAGTATTGTTTGTCTGATTGCCTTTACAATTCTATGCACTTGCTCTATGGTACCATGTTGGTTTCGGGCTCCTTCTAATACTTATTGGATGATAAGGCGAGATTTGAGTTTCGTTTTTCCCAGGCTTATGTATCATTGTGATCAGAGATATCTTCCACGTTGGAGGAATATGACTAGTTCGAATGATCGCATTAAAAATGTTATTAGTTTTATGCATTAGTCTGGTAATTTTATTGTCATTTTTCCAGTAATAAGGTCAAATCCTGGCACCTTATGTGGCACCGGATTATGTTCTTAACTATCTTCCATTCAAACATTATAGGTTTAAAGGTTGGATCATCATCCATCTGGCGAGGCAACACGATATTATTAGTTCCTTCGTGTGGTGGAAACACCGTCTTTAAATGTACAGCAAAAGCATTGCGGATTTTTCTTCTGCGCTTCTTGCCCAATATCCAGTTTGTAGTCTAATTGGTAGATTCGACTTTGTAGGCCGTTTTAGGTTTTTGTTGCCTTCCACAAAGAATAATATCAGTCTTCTCTATTGCCGAGCACGAGAGTTCACATTAATAATTCTGGACATATTGGTTTTCTTCTTCCTGTAGTGCAAATTTCAGGGTTTTGATAGCTCGATTTAATTTGCATTTCAACAATGGTGATGTTGTTTGTTGCCATTGCCGCCGAATTTTCTGCTTTTCCTCGATTAGTGACTGGATATTATGTGATAATTTATTAATTTTTTCAATATTGTTGATGATTGGTGAAGCCTTTTCAGCTGGTATTTCTAGTGTCTCTTTTAGCTTTTCTGCAGCCACATCAATATCTGCTGGTATTTTTAGCGGGATATCAAGATGACAATTTTGTTCGACTAGTCTACTTCATTAATTCCAATCAGATCGTTTGTTTTTCAGATGTTTCGGCGTTTCTGTAGCTTTAACATAGGTACGCGCAATGCCTTTGGCTACGCAGAAATCAATTAGATTAGATACTTTCTTTTTATCCGTGGGTCATAAAGATGTTTTTTGCCTTTAGGCGTTGTTAGTCTTGAATCCTATTGAGTATGTTTGGCGTTGAAATCAACGCCCTGCATCAAACTTTGGCGTTCTCTGGGAAGTTGCAAAAGATAGTTGGAGAACAAATTCAAACATTTGAAGAATTATCAACTGTAGTTGCACAAATCGAAGCATGTATAAATTTCCGGCCGTTAAGCCCAATCTCAAACGATCTAACAGACTTCTAACAAAATGGAAATTATCTAACAAGATGGAAATTAGTACAAAAATTGAAACACGATTTTTGGAACAGATGGTCAAAAGACTATCTTCTATAACTACAACAACGAGCAAAATAGAAAGATGCACAACAAAACCTACAATCACGCCAGTTAGTACTAATCCGAGATGAAAATTACCACCAACCAGATGGCTAATGGCACGGATTACTGAAGTACATCCAGGCAATGATAATAAGATCCGCGTAGCAACAGTTCGGGCGCCGGACAGAGCTCTCTTTTAGAGACCAATATCCAAATTATATCCTTTGCCAATTCATACGAAAGCAAAACAAGTTCATCAACACCTGCAAAAACAACCATAACAAAACCAAAATCATCCTCAACATTACCAATGAATCTTAATATGATTACACCTCCAACAAGAATTTTAGGAAAACATGAAAATAATATTCAAACAGAAGAAAGAAGTGCAATAACACCAACTCACGACTGGATGAGAAGGAATGTCAATCCAGTAGTGACCCAAAAAGCTGAAGAACTACACAAAAAGCTGAAAAAAGCTGAAAAACCTCGCCAACATCAAAAGACCAAAATTACACCCTGGATGAAAGCCATGCTATATACCACTACTATATACTATGTTTCCTATCCTCAACATCAACTACAACGATTAACGTCAAAAAATCTCTGATTGGAATTGAAAATGATTCTAATCAGGGATTTTTTTTTTGATGAAATTGGAAGAGCCAATATACTAAGAAGCGAATGAAAGCTAATCATGTACATATTATGATTTAACGAACTATTGGTTCGAGTTCAATGAATTACAAGAAGCAAAAAATCAACTGTCGGCGAGGTGCAAACAAAATTCGACATTCCTGAAAAATAAGGAAGTCTGCTTCATAATCTCCAACCAAGTAAGTAATTTGTTAAGTGAAGTGGAAAATAGAAACCAAATATTGGACACCAGTAAACTACAATAACAATCAGACAAAAGAGGTTTCCATTCAATATTATTGGCAATATCGCAAACGAGCTATTTGGTGTACTCGATCAAAGAATAAAAATATGATAATTATTATTAAGACAACAAATGTCTTTCGCCGAAATAACCACTTCCAAACATGTCAAATTATTGAAAACGCTCACCATGTGTGATTTGAATAAAAAGTTACAAAATGATAAGTCTAAGAACGGTCGCTGCAAAGTAGGACTACTACATCATGAACCTGTCATTCCAAAAAGCTATGCCATCCATTCAACATCACCAAGTAGGGTCTTTTTACAACTTCATCGTCAAACAGAAGCAACATCTCGCACACTACCATCACTCCAATAACAATTTCATCGATGATACCGACATTAATAATTTAGAAAACTCAATAAGGGCTCTTAAAGAGTCCAGGCACCTATAATGAGTTGAACAACCACGATATTCATCACGAAGCCAAGACATACTACTGTGGGCAAAAAAACGTAAGACTTTGTTCATAATTTTAAAATTCTTTATTTATTCTCCAAATCTAGTTTTTTGTCCCCCTCAAAGTAATACCCCCCCCCCCCCCCCCCCCCCCGTCGGCTTCAATACACTTGTGCCAACGTTTTTTCCAATCCTCGAAACAGTTGTTAAAGTCAATTTCCGGAATAACCTCCAATCAGACGAATACGGTGGTTGCGGAACGATATGGGTGGAATTTTTGGCGAAAAAATCATGTAAAACCAATGCAGTATGAGAAGGCGCATTATCGTGGTGCAAAAACCAAGAGTAGTCAACCCATAATTCCGGCCTCTTTTTACGAATAGCTTCCCGCAAACGATGCACAACACTCAAATAGTATTCCTTGTTGACAGTTTGGCCGGTCGGAAGGAATTCGGAGTGCACCACACCTCGATAATCGAAGAAAACTGTCAACATCACCTTGATTTTTGACTTGCTTTGACGTGGTTTGGTACCGAACAAAAACACTTGCTCGCGACATACAATTATCACCGAAGGCCTTTTGCAACATTCTGAACGTTTCGGCACCACAAAATTGATTCCGCACACAAAATTTAATGGAACTTCTTTGTTGAATAATTTCACTCATTGTAAAAATCGCCGAATGCACTTTTTGTACTTCAAAAAGACAAACATATACTAAACACTAATAATTATTTTGATGTGACATTTGGCACAGATGTCACTGACAGTCATACCAAATAGAAAAAAAAAAATCGACGAATGGTTTTCCGCGCGAAAGTTAAATTAAAAAATCTTACGTTTTTTCCCCACAGTATTATATATATATATATATATATATATATATATATATATATATATATATATATATATATATATATATATATATATATATATATATTATATAGCATGTACACCAGTTGCCGAATGAAATTTGTTAAAATTGGTTTTATATCACCATAATCGAATTAGGTATTGAATAGAAATAAACTGCACATTTAACAAATTGTTTACCCGATATACATTCCATTATGAGATAGAATAAAAACTAATTGTAATTTATCGGTTAAATAATATGCAAATCGCATATACACGAAAACATCAAAAACTAACCAGCCCCAATTACTTCCGTATTCATGTATATCCCCCTGGTATTTTACATGAGACACGACGATGATGAAGCACTAAATTAATAATTGGCCAAATTTTGTTTTATATTGACATCAAATTGCAACAAAAATGTTTGCAAAAATCGATTGTAATGATGATGTTGTCAATCTTGTGTCCCAAAACTGCTTTTGATGAAATAACCGTGTGAAATTTTGGGTGCGCGAAAGAACAAACCAGTAAAATAATTTTGTTGTGATTAATTGTTTAAAGGATTTTTCACATTTTCCACACTAGACATATGTATGTTTACTGTACAGATAGATCAACGAATCATGGGCGAAAAAATCAAAATAGTTTTATAGGAATTGGGTGTACTGTTGAGCTATACCGTTGTACGTATAAATTATATGTTGTAATAGTTGCGTAATTTTCTTATAGGTGATATACATAAAGAACATAATATTATGATTTATAATTGAACACACGTGGGAGGAAGAGGAACCAATTAAAGTAAATGTTTACCACTATTTTAAAGATCTTTAAATCTGAAAAGCCATATGTGTTTACTGGTTGGAAATCCCCTAAATTTGATGAGTGGTAAATTACAGCGGGCAGATAACATAAATTAGATTTTTACAATACACAGAAAATTTAAGTCCAATTACATTACACACTCATACTTAGTACATTTCTTGTTATTTCTTATTGTGCTTCACAAATCGTCATGATTTTCGCCACAGAAAAAGAACTTTTGTTAACTGGAAAATCATCATCTGATCGTCATGATATTTCCACGACATTTAAAACGACATGTTTTTGGAGAGACACACGCACACATCATTGGATTGAAATATGCACATATGTATTTCTATTTGGGTGATCGAAAAAGTCACACTAGATTATTTTGGCCAAGTCAACCAGATGTTAACATTTGTCCAGAAGTCGTGACCAAAACATGATTCATGGTCCATGTGGCTTACTCAACAAAAATCCATCATGCATGTCTGATGGGAAATCAGTAGGAAACAATGATGTTGAAGTTGGTAGTCGTTGGGTTGAACCGTATTCATCGTTAATCTCGAAAACGTACAAATCATACATGGAAAAAATGCACGTGCAAGCAAGCATTGTCACTACCGCTATCAACGTTAGAAAAAATACGCTACTTTACTCGAAAGTTCCAACATTCGAGTACAACCAGAGCGTCCTAAATATAAGAGCCGTAAGATTCCGCCATTTTGTTTCAAAAGCGTTCCATAGAGGGGAAGCTTTTTGTTCTTTTTTATATCAATCAATGTATTTTCATATTTTTTAGACGCTTTCATATTTTTTTAGACCTATGTTTTAGAAACATAAATGCTTTGTTTGAAATTTCAATTTGAATGGTTATATATTATAGTTTAAAATTGAGTCATATTATGCCGAGTTAACGCCAAAAGCATTTAAATTAGTCTAACGTAATTTTGAAGAATGAATAAATGAAAAAACTTCGAAAACTATTTTTTCGCTACTTAGTTGAATTTTCAACGCAACAAATTCGCAGGTTATACTGTTTCATCCTGTAGTATTATCAAAACAGAGCTACATAAAATAAAAATATTGTAATTTGATAAAACTTTTCGCAATTCCTAAACCAATCAAAAGATGTCGCTAAATATAAATCACGCTAAAAATAAAGCGGAAAAATTGAATATTTTAAAACATAAATGTTTCATTAGAAAATTAAACAATTTATGTTGTACACTGCCTGGTTCGATAGATTATGGACCTGTCTGGAACTGATAATAACGCAACACAAGCGAATTGGATTGAAATAAAAAAAACAAAAATTTTGAAAAATTGTGACCAAATAAATAAAAATAATGCCTTGCGGTAAACACCATCATAACCATAAAATGATTTTATTTCCAATAATTCTAAAAAAAATTTTTCTTAACATTAAAGACAATCGGCTTTAATACAATGCAATTGTTTGGTTAATCTTTTGAAAGCAACACAGCTATTATTATTAGTGAATTGCTATTGTATGATTATAACGCGATAATTTCCCCTACTCTACTAGTGTTCTCATACTCATACTATTGTAAGTAAAAACGAATTGTCATTTTTATAATTCACTTCACTTCTTGATTTATCGATCATTAGTAATGATCATATTTAATATACAAAGGTTAATTAAAATAAAATTGAATAACGTTTGTGAGTTGCAGTGTTTTATTATTAACGATGCAATTCACCTCCTGGTTAAGTCTTAACAATCTGAATCTTTTTGGCGACGAAGATTATTAAATTACATCCATTGTGTGAAAGTTAACATATCCAAAATTGATTAAGGCGGAATTAGAACCATAACACCATCAGCGGATAATATTGTTACACAAGCGATTCCAGTATTTCATCCGTTCGAAAAGGAAAAATTAGCATGGTCGAATTATGTTCTACAATTAGAACAGCATTTTGAAGGTAACAATGTAATGGTGGATAGTCAAAAATGAGTATGTTTTTTTTATCGTGGATAGGCAACAAAACACTTGAATTTTTACAAAAATTGTTTTCGGATAATCTGGTGAGTAAAACGTTTAAAGAATTAACTAAAAAATTAAGTGAACATTTTTTGTGAAAAAACATGAGCTTCCGGCTCTATGCCAGTTTAATAAGTTTAATAAGACTGTTCGGGATTATTTATTTGGTTGCTAGAAAGCTTAATGTAACACTTCGTATGCTGATTTTGAAATTCGTGATATAATAGTCAAGCATACACCACACGATCAAGTCCGTAAAAAAGTCAAAAAAGAACCAGCCACGTTCGCAACGGCTGATGTTAATCAAATAAAATCAACTAAAAACGGAAAAAAGCGTCATCGTTATCAATCATTCCAATCACAGTCGATCACGTCACACAACCCGCAACAATCGTGCATTGTCATCGCAGCGACGATATACGGGTAATCAATCATGCCCAGGATGCAATATTAATCATTTGCGTCATCCTCGTGCACATTTGACCATCATCTAGAACAAATTTCAATAGTGGAAATATGTAGAAGTCGTAACCGAAATAATAATAACGGAGAATCGATTCAACAAAAAGAGAGAAGTAATTCAATTAGTTCATTCCATCATATAAATTCATTGAATAAAATTGGAAAAGATCCATTTTTATATGCGTTTTCGTGGCTTTTGTCACAAACTATATTTTATTAACACTATTTAAAAATATTTTATTTTAACATATAACGTAAAAACTTTTTCTACAACATTTTAAAATAAATTATGATTTTAAGGTTTTTATATAGTAAAATACTTATTATCTTTATGTGACAATATTGTTATTTTTGTTTTGTTTGAGACCGGTTTCGGAGTTCCTCCTTCTTCAGTCAACGTTTTTTACTATTAATCATTATAATAGTAAAAAACGTTGACTGAAGAAGGAGGAACTCCGAAACCGGTCTCAAACAAAACAAAAATAACAATATTGTCACATAAAGATAATAAGTATTTTACTATATAAAAACCTTAAAATCATAATTTATTTTAAAATGTTGTAGAAAAAGTTTTTACGTTATATGTTAAAATAAAATATTTTTAAATAGTGTTAATAAAATATATAAATTCAGTTGAATCCAATGTCCAATGTCAACTCATCAATTATGAATGAGTCATCCGGTAAAATCGTCGTGGATCTTCTTGTTAACGTCGTTGCAATGACTTTTTAAGTCGACACGGGTGCTTCGTGTTCATTGATTGGACTGGATGGATACAGGAAGTTAGGGTAGTCACGATGCCATCCTACAAACAAATCTTTAACATCATACCGATGTGAAGTTTATACTAAATTTATCCTAAAAATCAAAATAATTTTTTTTTGCGTTGGTATGTGTAATGTCATCATTTAGGCGCTTCATTAAAATTTAAGAAAATATAATGCATATAAATTTTAATATACCGAAGATGTATAGTATAAAAAGACTTTGCTCAAAAATAAAATTTAACCATATTTCAAATATACTGAATACAAATTGGAAAAATTGACGAAGCAAAAAGCAGAAAAAAATTAAATCAAATAACGAGCTAGGGAAAATAAATTATCACCAGTATGGCAATGGTTTTATTAATTATAACAAAAACTAACAGACCATAAAATTATATGTTAAGTAAGTTTCATAAAGTTCTAATGAATTCTACTTACTCTAATGGTGCCTGGAGTGCATACCGCTCTATAATTCTTTAAGCCGATCGATTAGACGGTTACCACGTAATACTAAATGATGTTGCAAGATTTTGGCATCGGTTTCCTTGATAATGGAAGCGTATCTAGGCTAAGACTATCTACTCAGCAAGTTTCATACAGTTCTAATGAATTCTAACTACCCTAATGGTGCCTGGAGTGCATACCGCTCCATAATTCTTTAATCTGTTCGGTTAGACGGTTACCACTTAATACTAAATGAGGTTGCAGGATTTTGGCATCGGTTTCCTTGATAATAGAAGCGTATCTAGGCTAAGACTATGCACTCCAGGCACCATTATAGTAGGTAGAAATCATTAGAACTTTATGAAACTTGCTGAGTAGATAGTTTTAACGCTTCCATTGTCAAGGAAACCGATGCCAAAATCCTGCAACCCCATTTAGTATTACGTAGTAACCGTCTAACCGGACGGCTTAAAGAAATATGGAGCGCTATGCACTCCAGGCACCATTAGGGTAGTTAGAATTCATTAGAACTGTATGAAACTTGCTGAGTACTGACATATTCATAAATGTAAAATAATAAAACCCAAAACACCTAAATGATGGCAATTCACTAACACATGCTCAAATATTTTATTATTTTAGGAATAAAATAGTATAAACTTCATGTCACTTAATAGATGTGTGAAGTTTTTCCTAAGTTAATCCTAACTTTTAATTTTTTTTTTGTTTTAGGATAAATTTAGTATAAACTTCACATGCATAACATCATACGATGGAACTTTTCTTGAATTGAAAGCAGTCACTGAATTCTTTATTTCAATAGCTGATAAATCATTCGAAGGCAATCTCTTAATTGTTAATAATAACGAGGAGCATATCGTAAATCTAACCGAAATGTTTAATCGATTTGAAAAATTAGGATTAAGATGTAAACTAAATAAATGTCAGCTAGTGGCTGAACATATTGAATATATTGGGCATGTGAACAATGCGGAGGATATCTTACCTTGTGAAAAGCAACTAGACGCACTCAAACTGATGTCACTGCTAACAAACTTGAAGGAAGTGGAAGCATTTATCGGGAAAATAAATTATTATAGTAAATTTATTCAAAATGTTTCATCTGTTGCCGCAACGCACGCAAGAAACAAACTTCGACACAAGAACGTGCCATTTGTTTGGAGTGAGCGTCAGGAAGAATCGTTTCAAGCTTTGAAAAATGTGATTATCAATGCTTTGCGCCTATAGTACATTATAATAATAAATATCCAGTAATTTTAGCTACAGATGCTAGAGCGATTGGAGTTGATGCTGTTATTTCTCATCGGTATCCAGATGGCTCAGAAAACCCAATTGCATTTGCATCTAAAAATCTCGATTGAAATCAACGTCCCTATAGCCAAATTGAAACAGAGGCTTTATCAATTGTCTACGGAGTGACGAAATTTCACCAGTACTTGTCAGGGCGAAAATTTGAACTTTTCACCGATCATCAACCATTAACCGTCACTTTTTATCCGAACAAAAAGTTGCCTGTCATGACCTTACATCGCCTTCAGAGGTGGGCTATTCTTCTGCAAGGATGTGTACATATACCATTAAATACAAAAATACCAAACAGTATGCTACCGCTGATGCACTTTCACGATTACCAATGGGTAAAATTATTATACATTACTATAAACACAAAATTGATCGAAAAATATACATCAGAAGATCGACTATTATCAAAAATTTCTTATTTTATTCAGAACGGGTGGCCTGAGAAACTTAAAAAGCCAAAATTGATTTTAAACCATATTTTGACCGTAAATTTGCATTTTTATTACAGAATAAAATGGTTTTACTTCAAAAAGATTACACCAGGGTTGTCATACCATGGTATGACAACCCTGGTGTAATCTGTTTGAAGTAAAACGATTTTATTCTGTAATAAAAATGCAAATTTACGGTCAAAATATGGTTTAAAATCAATTTTGGCTTTTTAAGTTTAAAAGTAATTAAAGTAAGTCAGGTAAAACAAGTAAGTCAAGTAAGACAAGTAAGTCAAGTAAGTCAAGTAAGTCAAACAAGCGAAGTAAGTCAAGTAAATCAAATATCTCAAATAACTTGACTTGCTTGACTTACTTGATTTACTTGACTTACTTGACTTACTTGACTTACTTGACTTACTTGACATACTTGAATTACTTGACTTACATGACTTACTTGACTTACTTGACTTTCTTCACTTACTTCAATTACTTCACTTACTTGACTTACTTGACTTACTTGACTTACTTGGCTTACTTGACTTGCTTGACCTACTTTACTTACTAGACTTATTTTACTCATATGACTTACTTGAATTTCTTGAGTCAAGTAAGTGAAGTATGTCAAATATTTCTCGTAAGTCAAGTATGAAGTCATATATGTCAAGTAAGTCAAGTATGTCGTATGTCAAGTAAGTCACGTAAGTCAAGTATGTCAAGTAAGTCATGTAAGTCAAGTAAGTCAATTATGTCAAGTGAGTCAAGTAAATTAAGTAAGTCAAGTAAGTCAAAATCAAGTAATTCAATTAAGTCAACTAATCCAACTTTGTAAAGTAAGTCGAGTCCATTAAGTCAACTAACTAAGCCAATCAAGTTACTTGGCTTACTTTATATAACTTTACTTACTTGACTTATTTGATTTAGTTGATTTAGTTGACTTACTTGACTTACATGACATACTTGACTAACTTGAATTACTTGACTTACTTGATTTACTTAACTTACTTGAGTTACTTCACTAAATTGACTTATCTGATTTACATGACTTACTTGCCTTATTTGACATAATTGACTCACTTGACTTACTTGACTTACTTGAATTACTTGACTTACTTGATTAACTTGACTTACTTGACTTATTTAAACTACTTGATTAAGTTGACATTCTTGGCATAGTTGACGTAATTAGGTCAAATAAGTCAAGTAAGTCAAGTAGGTCAAGTTAGTCAATTTAGTCAAGTAAGTCAAGACAGTCAAGTAAGTCAAGTAAGTCAAGTAAGTCAAGTAAGTCAAGTAAGTCAAGTAAGTCAAGTAAGACAAGTAAGTCAAGTAAGTCAAGTAAGTCAAGTAAGTTAAGTAAGTCAAGTAATTTAAGTAAGTGAAGTAAGTCTAGTAAGTCAAGTAAGTCAAGTAATTGAAGTAAGTCAATTAAGTCAAGTAAGTCAAGTAAGTCAAGTAAGTCAAGTAAGTCAAGTAATTGAAGTAAGTCAATTAAGTCAAGTAAGTCAAGTAAGTGAAGTAAGTCAAATAAGTCAAGTAAGTCAAGTAAGTCAAGTAAGTCAAGTAAATCAAGTAAGTCAAGTAAGTCAAGTGAGTCAATTATGTCAAATAAGGCAAGTAAGTCATGTAAATCAGATAAGTCAATTTAGTCAAGTAAATCAAGTAAGAAGTCAAGTAAGTCAACTAAGTAAAATAAGTCAAATTAGTCAATTAAGTCAAGTAAGTCAAGCCTTGGTGCACCAAGGACTCCAACAAACCATACTACAAATGTTGCACGAAGGACATTAACAAACTACGACAAAAACATTGAACAAGTAGTTAAAAGATATGAAACATGCCAGGTTGCCTCCAGTAATCCGAAGGGGAATTTTTCCTGTTGGCCGGTCGCTAAAAAACCTTAGGAAAGAATACATTTAGATTTTGCTGGACCATTTTTAATAAAATGTAACAACAACCATTCTGGCTTTACAAAAAATCTTTTCAATAGACGGATTTCCTGAAACAATTGTATCGGATAATGGACCTCAACTCGAATCCAGTAAGTACGAAGAATTTTGTAAGCTAAATTCAATTTTGCATCTAAAAACCGCACCGTTTCATTTAGCGTCAAACGGTCAAGCTGAGCGTTTTGTTAGAACTTTTAAAATGTCGTTTGGCCTCAGTCAGTTGGCGTTGCTGAAATTTTTATCAACGTATCGTTCAATACCTGATCCAATATCACAAAAGTCACCAGCGGAACCACTTCACGGTAGACAACCTCGAAATCTACTCTCGGTTCTGTTACCAAACAAGCAACATAGATTCAGTGATAATCATGAAAGCATGCTGAGTACTCGAACTAAATAAAACGTTTGCTGATCGCATCTGTGAGGTTTGTTACAAGCGTTGCTACGCCAATAAAGCAACCATTTGCCGATTCGAGGGACGTTCTCTAGATTATCCCCCGCTTGATCTTTTCAAGATCAACTGCTTCTGTATTATCGCTGCAAGACACTGTACAACATTGAAGAAGACAATGAATCCGTCGATGGATTATCGAAAAAATATCGATCAAGGTCTGACTCCTCGTTACATTGCAGTTATCACTCCATCGTACATGACATCGTGCATCTTCGGCCACTACGGCTTCAAAGGACAATAAAATCTCTCCACACAATTCGACTTCGAGGTCACCACCAAAACAACCCGCTGTATGAAGGCGTAAATAATATCACGACAAGGACCTCAGTTTGATGTCACTGACTTTATCAGAGTTCAGTCGTTTCCAGCACCACTTCCAAGTCGAATTTCCATCAATGAATATTCAACGATAATCCGCGGTTAGTGGAACCAGAGAAAGGCGATGTTTGTGAACAACGCAGGCAAACAGTGCCATTCAGCCACCTTCACTGTGGGATTCCAACACTATCAATCGTAACTGGATCGAATCTGATCGACTTTACGAGACGGTTCGTTTGTTTGAGCGACTATTTTTTGAGAATGAATTTAATGTCGTTCGCAGCGACTTTATAAATTGTGTCGAATTTTCGATTAGCTATTGTTAACCTCTTCCGAAACGCTCATCTGCAGTAAACGTAAACCGTCGAGCACGTGTCATCCAGTGCAACAGATTCGATCTAAACAAGAGCTATTTTTCCAAAGTTCTTGCGGTCAACAACTTAAAGACATAAAATTAAACTTGTAAAAAAATAATTAAATTTAAAACAAAAAAATCAAAATTCAATGACATTAAACTAATAAAATACCAAAAATACAAGATAAACATAACATTTAAACATAAAACATAGGGCAAAACTGGTCCCAATGTCCATGTTACTGAAAAATAATTTTATTAACAAGCAAAAAACACTATTTTCCAGTAACATCATTAAATGTCTGTCTTCTTGACTCTTGAAAATCGATAAAAATAAATAACAAAACCAAAAATACAAAGGAGGAACAAACCTGAACCAAACCACACACACACTGGGAGTACACCACAAATACCAATCATGATCAAAATGTTTAGGTATAGAGATGGAAATTGGAAACGATAGCTTAGGTATAAATCACTGGCGGTGTTCTTTTATCTATACTAAAACATCATAGCGGTATAAAGCACAACACAAAATTTTTTAAAAGGATTAAGGTCAATAGCAAAGATATATGGAATAGTATCCGTGCTGAAATAATTTGTTCGTTGGATCAAATGCAAATATAATTGACGGTGAACATTTTTTTCGTTCGACAATGTTTTTCAGGCTAAATTTTCTCCTAAAGGTCAATCGTGATCAATACCGACATTTTAAACCAACTCAAACGGATAACTTTTGGGCTTTGGTTAATCGCATGCATTTTTTGGGTTTGTTGATCAAAACAAAAGTTAAAATTTTAAGTTTAGGGAATATTTTGAGTGGAGTGTTTTGTTGTTTGATAAGAAAACTCTGTCAACATTAATACGCTTGTTCCAGTGATCTTCTAATTTATGGAGTGCAGCCCTGAAGTGAAAAGCTGGAAGACGTTCGAAATACGCTTACACGGCTGCTATATTACCTCTTCATTCGATGAAAATCGTGTCCCACGTATGCATTTTTTTAGATGTGAGAACAGCCAGAAGTCAGAAGGAGCTAAATCTGGCGAATAGGGTGGATGTTGCAACAATTCGTATAGTTTCATTCCCTGATTTTCGCCATGATTTTTGAGCTGTGTGAGAGGGTGGTTTGTCGTAAAGAAAAATTATTTTGTACTTCTGCAAACCAGATCTTTTCTCATCAATTTTTATATACAGCGGGTGCAAAAGGTTACAATAATAATCTGAGTTTATTGTTTTACCATGTTTGGAGGTAATCCACATACAAAATCCTTTTGGATCCCAAAAAAAACTGATGCTCACACCTTCTTGGGCATTTCCAATACCTAACTCGCTTCGGAGCTGAAGTACCGACTTCACACCACTGAGTTATTTTGATTCAGGATCTTGGCGGTAGACCCAAGTCTCATAAGAACCAAGTCGCGTAAGAGATGGAGGAAGTATTCAAAAACTTATATTGTTTATTCGAAGAAATGTTATATCAGGGCCCCTAATATTAAAGGGACTAATCAGTTTCCAAATCCACCAATTATAATAGGTATTACTATAAAAAAAATTATAATAAAAGCATGGGCAGTTACAATAACATTATAAATTTGGTCATTACCAATTAATATAGTGATGAAAACGCTCCAAATGTTGCTGAGAAAGCCGCATTCGAATGTGTTTTGTTTCATTGTTAGCGAATGCGGCACCCATTGTGCACAGCTTTCTGAAACCCAGAATTTCAGTCAAAACATTGCTCACACTGCCTAATGAGATCCGATAATCTTCTACTAAATCTTTCTCGGATAATCAACCATCTTCAAAAAACAAATTTTTGTCACGATTTTTAGTGTTGATGCACTTTTTTTACGTCCTTCACGTGGACCATCGTCAAGACTTCTACGACCTCGGTCAAATTCCGCAATCCATCTTTCTACTGTTCTAATTGAAGGGGAAGAGTCCTTATACACTTTTAACAATCGTTCACGAATTAGCTTTGGTGCTATACCTAACGAAAATAACAATTTCATCACTGCACGATATTAAATTGTTTCCATTGTAAAAAAATATTGAGGCACGTCACGTGTTGTTGGCAGATATACATGAAACTTCACACGTGTTCATAAAGAAGTAGGGAAATTTAAAAAAAATAAAACGACGAACCTAATAGTACTATCTCTTTCTTATCGAGCAACAAACGTACTGAACAAGCTTTTATCATTGAGTGTAATACAAAAGTAATAATACAAGAATTCCGAGTATGTGGCTAAACACGATTGGTTTCTTACATCAAATGCTAATTGAGAACCAATTCGATCACCTCTGAGCGTGACGGCCGAGTTAAATAATTTCAAAAGGACGTGTTTTGGTAAATGCCACTCTACAATTTACTATAATGCCCTTCGCTGTAATGCTCCACAAACTAAGTGCTGTTTAATGCACAGGGTTCTGAATGTCATGACGATCTCTTGGTCACGAGCACAACTTTTGAGGAATTCTTATGTTACTGACGCACGTAACAGAGTGGTCGCGGAAAGCCAATCTAACAACCAATGCGGAGAAAAGTAAATATGATGTTAAAACAGTTGAAATACCTAGGTTATATGATTGGGGAAGGTTGCTTGTGTGTGAACCGATACAAGGTTGTATCCATTCAACAGTTTCCAGTTCCAAAGAGAGTAAAGCAACTACGTAGGTTTCTTGGACATTCTGGTTGGTAACACAGGTTGCCGACTTTATGAAAACCAAATTTAAAGTTGCTTGGATTAATGAAGCGGATTATTCTTTCTCTCTTTTAAAGGAACGCCCTGCTTCTGCATCCATCATATCTATTCATCTACGCGTTACCCTTCTATATTCAAGTTGACATATTTTCTAGAGGGGTAGGAGGAGTTCCAGAAAATCGGTGATTCGGAACGTCACGTAGTACAGTGTTACGAAGTCTAGACATTATGAAGAATGCAGCGAGGCGACTAGTCATGTGGAGCCCGAGTGTCGTAAGATCAATTGAACCCTACTTCGTGCCTTCTGTGACACTCTGTGCGACTAACCGGATTCTACGAGGGCTGCCTTTTATATTTCGGGATTAGAGAACAAAAACAAATATTAATCATCGAAAATCGCTTTATTGTTTTTCAAAATATTCCCCATGAAGATCTATACACTTTTGCATGCGTTTGAACCAATTGTCGAAGCACTTTTTCCACTCTGATTGGGGTATCTCCAAAACATGCATTCTGAACGCACCAACCGCTTCTTCAGGTGTCGAAAAACGTTGACCTCACAGTTTGTTTTTTACATACGGGAATAAAAAGAAGTCATTTGGTGACAAGTCAGGACTATACGGCGGATGACTCATCAAATCGATGTTTTGAGTGCTCAAAAATGCAGTTGTTTGAGCCGATGTGTGAGAGCTCGCATTGTCGTGGTAAAGAGTGATCCGTCTTCGGCAGTTGGTTTTTCTGATTTCTAGGAAGACAACTGGCAAACAAATGGTTGTGTACCACTCAGAATTGACTGTTCTGCGTTGTTCTAGTGGTACGGTTGCGACATGTCCATTTTTTCCGAAAAAACAGGCGATCATTTGCTTGCAAGTGCTTCGTGCGCGAACAATTTTTGTTGGATTCGGCTCATCTTGAAACACCCATACAGTCGACTGCTGTTTACTTTTGGGCTCATACGCGTAAATCCACGATTCATCACTTGTCACTATGTCATAAATGTGTTTTGAAGCACCGCGATCGTATTTTTTGAGCTTTTCTTTCGACCAATTGACACGAGCCTTTTTTGAGCGATTGACAAATTGTGTGGGATCCAACGCGAACAAATTTTTTTGACATTCAAATGTGTATGCAATATTGAATGTATGCTGGTCCCACTAATGCCTAAGGTTGTCTCAATCTCACGATAGGTCACATGACGATCTTGCAATATCAGTTCGCGCACAGCATCAATGTTTTCCGGAACAACAACTGATTCTGGACGACCTTCACAAAATTCGTCTTGGAGTGAACTACGACCTCGATTGAATTCACCATACCATCGATAAACACTGGTCCTTGATGGA
This sequence comes from Nephrotoma appendiculata, assembly GCA_947310385.1. Lineage (NCBI taxonomy): Eukaryota > Metazoa > Arthropoda > Insecta > Diptera > Tipulidae > Nephrotoma > Nephrotoma appendiculata. The sequence continues at coordinate 317,431,953 of OX371223.1, forward strand.
GCTTCATCGCCAAAAATTGAATTAAGTTCATCCATGCACTTTTGCTGCCTTAATCCACGTCGAAATTTGTAAAAAATAATCGCACGAAAGTGTTCACGATTTAATTCCATTTTTTCGCCGAGATATTGAGTTAATGAGTACTGCCCAAGTAGCATTTTGCGACTAATTGTGTCTTGTGTCATTTGCGACTACATTATTTCATCGTCGTTACTCAAAAATAATCCTTAGGCTGTGTGCCAAACTTAAGGTAAATCATTTACTACGGCAAAAACTGGTTTTAAGACAGATTTTTCGATCAGTTTGCCATAGAGTTTTTGAAAAATAATTGAATTTACTGAAAAATTTACTTAAAATTGACACTTTTACCTTAAGTTTGGCACACAGCCTTAATAGGAATATTTTGCACGCTCACTGAGTAACAATTCCTTTTTAGGAATATGACCATTTAGAAATAAACAAAACATACAATGTGGTATTTGCGTCAAATATGATTCTAAAGTAACCCATTGTGAACACACTTACTTATATGTGACCTGTAAATGTTTTAAGAACACAAATCCCAAACGCCCACAAGGTTCTGTGTTATGTTACAATCAATGACGAAATTGTGTTCGATTAAGTCGCAACTTAAAATTTATATGACATTTGCGAAAATTTGAACAAGCCAGATAATATTTTAACCATGGAGCGGCCTTTTAAAACAATAAACTCATTTTATCGAAAAGTTAAAAAAGAAATCTCATTGCAAAAGTTGAGAAACATTGGAAATATATCTACTATAAATCTAAATGCGTTAAGAGAATCAGAAAACGGAATTTCTTTTCTCCAAGAGCAGTCTCTTGTGAATAATTACCCGGTAAGAATATACCCGGTAAGCATTGGAATTAAGCGATTTTAAATGTTATAGGTTTTACTATTCAACTACAAATTGTCTTATAAATTAGTACTACACGCATACACAAACGTTCTAACTTTCCAAATTTTAGCCCATCATATCTGACACATCCTCCTTATTTTGCGAGCCGTGAATTTCAAGCTGTGTCTAAATCATCAGATAACGAAAATAGATTTTTTGATGGTAGTTTGTCTATTGCGACAATTTTAGAAACTGAAGAACCAGATACTAATACCACCGATGATGATGACGATGAACACGAACAAACACAAGAAAAGCTGATCTTGATTGATGATTTAAAAATATGGGCACTAAAACATCGCATAACACATCTAGCTGTTAACGATCTTCTTAGCATATTTCGATCAACATGCAATATCAAATATTTGCCCAGAGATAGAAGAACTTTAATGGCCACTCCAGTTGAAGTAAATATTGTGAAAATGGGAAATGGCAGCCATTATGTTATGCTTCTGAGTTGGCATTTCAAAATTTAATATGACTTTGACAGTTCTGTATATACAATCAAAGCATATACTTACACGGCCAACTCAACACAAAAAAAATCGAGTTTAAATTTTTTAACGCAAAGTACATATCTGACATCTGGTGTAATATTTTAAATATCAATTGTTTTGTACTAATAACATAAAATATATAGTAAAATATAGAAACATAATTTAATAATTAAAAGTAGATTGAGACTAAAAATAAACCGATTTTTTGAGAAAATTGTTCATCCAATTTTTGTTACTGAGCAAATTGTTGTTATATTTCCGTAATTTTTAGTAAACTATACAAATTTAAGTATTTTTAATGGTAACAAAAGAAAAATTACTTGTACTCCTTTTAATTTTATGTCACATATATAAATATGACCAATTTACATTCTCCGATTTTCTGCAGATGCAGATATCATCAAAAACATTAAATATTTTACGAACCAACCGATAAACTTGGGAAAAAATGATCCATAATGCCATAATATTGTGTATTCTACTTTGCGAGATATATAAATAAATAAAATAACAACAAAAAAATTAACAAAATATTTCTATTATTTGTTTTATAGGTTAGCAAACTCCATAAAAAATGAAGTGGCCGTCTACATATAGGGGCGTTAATATTATATACATATATAAAAAAATATTCCCATTTAGGAATTGTTTTTTACGCAAATTAGACGCAATAATCACACATTTTTGCCACAAAATAGTCACAATATAACTATAAATAGGAATTATATGAAACTAATTTGCACATAATTCCTAAATATAGCCTTTTTTAACGCAAAATAAACACAATTCCTAATTAGAAATTGAATGACACACAAATGATACAATATTCCTAAATAGAATGTTTCTTTTTAAACGCAATTGGATTTTTTTCGCGGACATATTTATCGCATAATAAAAATGGCGTATATAAAATTGAAAACTTATTTAAGGATTTTAATGCATTTTACCAAACTAAACAAGCTTTTAAATGTCAATTTGAGCATATTTTATTCAGAAAAATCTTTAAAATTTAATCTTTACAATTTGTTTTTCGGAAATTAAATTTACAAAATTTTGAATTTATTATTATAATTGTTAATTATAACATATTTTTAAGGGCAATCGTGTTTTTCGAAGTAAAACAATATATTTCACTGACAAAATACTATTTCCCATAGAATTGAAGGTTATAATTTTCTATTTTCGTACTATAAAGTTAGACATTATCCTATTCACAATTTTATATGTATTCATTATTAATATAAATATAATATCTAGATGTATCTTATAGCATATAGTAAATTAACTTCACGATTAGTACGATTTGTTCGTAATATGTACATCGTTTTATACGATCAAAATATTTATTATAAAAAGTAATAATTTCTTATTTGTGTTGACAATTACTAAAACAAACAAACATTTTTGACGCAGAGACGTCATTGTGTCGTAACAAGGAATTAATTGCGCCACTAAAATATGTACAAGAAGGCACTAATTTAGTCACTGTGTATATTAAATGTGTTTGTAAGTTACAATAGTCGAAACAGTGTCAAACACAATTACCACTTAGCGTTGCTCCACTTTCGTAATCGGGAAGACACATAGGCGCGTCTTTTGACTGTGTGACGTTGCCACGGCAAAAAAAAAATAGCAAAATGCTAGTTGGGTGTAAACAACACAAATAGCGCTCGAATGTCAAAACGTTCTGAGTACGTATAATCTCAAAAATGTCAAATTTCACGATAGAGCTGTCAGTTGCCAGATTCCAACACTAGGGTTGTCCAATCCCGAAATATAACAGACAACCCTCGTAACGATGACACTGAAGGTAGACCAGAATTCTACAGCATTCAATGATAATGAATATGATTTTTTGAATTTTTGACTCATATATGAACATTTTTTCCAATATATGGAACAATCACAATAAAGCCATTACAATGAAAGTTAATTGAGTTAATTCGTAGGTATCAAAACCTTGGTAATTTCAAAACTAATTTCAATATCGAAAATGGAAAATTACTTATTTCCCAATCTTATGGTATACGCTGTTTGGATAGGGATATACAAAACTTGAAACTGAATAAAACTAAAAATTACGTTCCACGTATTCTGGAATCTGCACTTGTTTCTCTAATTCACATGTGTGTATAAATATAAAACATTAGAGCGACTTCGTACTATTCTTTTTTGGTTTGGAATGGAGGAGGATGCTCGCCGGTTCTTTAAAAATTACATCCAGTATAAAATGTCAAAGCTGCCAATTATATCACACGGCCACCGATGGGACATCTTTCTACGTCCATTTCAGAAAATCTACATAGATTGTCTAGAGCTATACCCATGTTTCAAGGTCGGTAGCACTTGTGTATTAACCGTCTTAAAGACCTTCTATAAATTTTTCGACTTTCAAACCTTCTTCGCATTTCGAGATACCATACTTCCCCGATGTTATGTGATTATCTTGAAAAGGAAATCTTCCTTGTAGTTATTTCCACATCCAGAAATGCTTCCGTTCAATCTTTTTTCGAATTTCCCAAAAGCAATGCTTCGGAGAGAACCGATCGAACTATTCTGCAGACAATCCAATCATATTTAGAGCAAATTGTTTCAACCCTCAGGAATGTTGTTCATTCGGCAAGTACGGTATATGACCAACACAGGATAAGGCATGATTCGGGCTATCAACTTAAACGTTTGAATTTACTGGGTTGGTTAAAGAATCAGAGTTGGATGAAGAATTTGCAGGTATGTATTTCTATTGAAGAGTTAGAATTTGGGATTTTGTTATTTAAATTTGAATTAGAGCAAATGGATTTAGAACAACTATTGTCTTGGTACGAATGAGAAATGAAATTTGAATTTGAATTATTTGATTAGGGAAGGTTTTAAAAGTGGAAGAGTTAGTTGAAAAAAGATTAGGAACTGGTGAAGGTAATTTATGTAGTTTCGGTGAATTAATCATGGAAAGTTTGGATTCAAAAGCAGGTCAATTACGTTGTGGTCAATTACGAAGTTATATTCGTCAAGTAGCAATCTCCATCGAATTAGTCTTAAAGATGGATTGGTAATGCTATTTAACCAAACCAAAGGTTTATGATCAGTAATGATCTTACATTGTCTTCCATAGACGTAAGGTTTAAAGTACTGAATTGACCAAAAAAATGAAAGTAACTCTTTTTCGATAACTGAGTAATTTTTCTGCTTTATTTAGAGTTCGACTAGCGTATACTACGGGAAGTTACAATAAATGCTCGCTTGGCGGTGTGACTAGACAATGTTGTTAATATTTGAAAGATTCATCCCAAAACGGAGTCCACTCGAATACACTATCCTTTTTTAGGAAATTATTCAGAGGTTTGGCAATGTTAGCAAAAATTTTGATGAAGCGAAGGTGAAACCTAAGAATGATTTTATATCACGAAGTGTTTTTGGGCTAGGATACTCTAATACTGTTTTTGTTTTTAGAGGATCTGGTTTAAGTCCTTCACGAGTAATTAAGTGGCCTAGATAGGTTATTTCCTTCTGAAGGAATTGCCATTTATCGGGATTAATTTTCAAAGCGTATGAACGTAAGCAATCGAAAATTTACGATTATGGTCGTAGCTTACGGTTATGGTCGTCTTATACCATAAATAACCACGTCATATAAGTAAACAAAACACTTGAATCCGTTGAGTCTTGACCATATAAAGTGATGAATGCGGTTTTCTCCTTATCGGAATCTTTCATTTTGGCTTAATGGTAACCATGGGTTAGATCTACGGTACTGAAATAAGATGAATGGCCTAATTGAACAAGGATAAAATGACTAATTGGTAACGGAAAAACTCGAGCGACAGTGGCGTTATTGAGATGGCGGAAATCTACCATTACTCTCCATTTTCGTTCGTTATCAGTACTCTTTTTTGGTACTGCGAGAAGTAGGAAGTTCCATGGACTATCGCTTGGTTGTTGTTGTTTATCAATCTCGACCTTGGTCGATTTGGGTAATCAATATGGCCGTTGATAAATTGGAACCGAGTTTGGTAAAAGAGGGATGGAATGAGAGGTCGCATTAGTAGCTGTTAGAATATCACCATCTATAGATAAAGCTTCTTCTCTATTAAGGATTTTTAAATGATGTTTGGTTTTGAGAAAATGTAAACGATCTTCTACTATATTGTTCCAAAAATTCAGCTGAAAATGTCATAATAAGGTAACTCATCTAACGAAACATCGTTGATGTCTATTTCCACAGGAGACAAAGTTGAATTAATTAATGCAATTATTGCTAAAGAATCTTGTACTTTTATTACTGAGTTTCCAACGAATACACCAGTAACAATTTCTTTCGATAGTCACAAATATTCTTGACTTATAACATTGGCTGGAATGTAAATCTTGGAAGGTGTGGATATGAGATCGAGAATAACAGTACATTCTTTAAATGGAATTCCTAAAGTTTTATTTTTAAATCGATCTTACAATTGTATGCTTCTAAAAAATGTTTATCGAGGATACCACTACAAGGAATAGGAAAAGAGTTATCAAAGACATGAAGGATATGAGGAAATCGGAAGGTGTCTGAAATAATTACGGTACTAGGAAGCAAACTAATTGTTGTTGCATTTCCATTTGTGATACCTTTTATTTGACAACTAGTTTTATTTAGTAGAAGATAGTTAGGATATTAACATTCACTTTTTACGAGACTAATATCGGCTCACTCATTTTCACTGGAAATCTAAAGTGCATAGTAAAATGTTCTTATTTACGAATAGTTTTGTTAGGTTGGTTATCGGTTGTAACTTTTCTAGCATATGCATACTTCTTTTTGCGGCATTCGCTTATTTTATGACCCAGGATGTTTGCAGTAAGCGTAAGTCAACGAACTTTGATTTATTGAAATAAAGCTGGGAATAATTCTGGGTTGGTTTGAATGAGAATTAGGGATGTTCTTAGTCGGTTTTGGGAAATTCGTTGAATTAGATTGTTTGAAATGACAATCTCGAGAAATATAGCCTATTCTTTTGCATAAATGACACCTTATAGCAGATCTTGGGATAGGTGCTGAAGGAAAGGATTTTTTCGATTTGAAAATGATCTTTCCTTCTAGAAAAACGCTTCCTTGAAACGCGCGAAGAGCTGTTTTGTTGTTCATAGCCAAAATTACATCAATCTTGGTTTTGTCCTGTCCTTCGGTACTGACCATATTTAAATCGGGGAACAATTTTTCTATGGGATTTGAGTAGTCTTGAGTGCTCTCATATCGAAGCTGAGTGGTTGAATATATATTGAATTTGTATTAATAAGTGCTTTCCTTAGAGCTGTCCATCTATCAAGGGTTTGATATCTCATTAAATCATATACTTGTGTAAATTGGCTGGAGCTCCGTCGAAATCAGGTATTATTTTTAGAAAAATCTCAGTATTTAGTTTTACCATTTCGTTAGAATTATTTTCAGGAATTAGATCACAAAAGCCCAGAAAATCACTTTGATTACTAAAGGAATCTTCTAGCTTTACTTGAATGTCGGAATCAGAGTCAGAGGATCAAAATATTTTCAATATATAATTAGATTCAAGAAAATTCAGGTTTTTATTACTCATCAAATTACGAAATATTACAAATATTTGGTCTTAAAACTTAGTAAATAAATCATTAGCTGAATTTATTTGAAATATCACGGTTTAATTAGGTTAGGTTAGGTTAGGTTAGAGTGGCTGCTATCGCACACTTAAGCCAATAGTGGCCCATTGTGATACCACAGGATCCTATCTCCCCTTTACTCCCGCTGAAACCATCCAGAGCTACTTATGTAGCGTAAAATATCTCATACTCCACAGGCCGCGAGTTCAGAAAGGCTGTCCATACAGTACACACCTAAATACTTATACCTTCTGCATGATAGTGTCGCACACGAGCTTAGGAAGTGATCTAACGTCTCTTTCTCCTCTTCGTCCAAACAACTTCTATAAAAGTCATTCGTCTGTAGACCCAGCCTTCTCGCATATTCCCGAAAAAGGCAGTGTCCTGTCAGTATCCCTACGACCAATCCTACCTCTCATAAGGATATATTAAGAAAATTTTTGGAAACAATTACACCCGACGCTGCTAAATTTCAGAAGAATTGGAAAAATAAAGAGCAGATTCTCGAAAAATATTACCTCCCACAGCAGCAAGTTTAAATAAAAAATACCCAAAGGCACCCAAACAAGCGTAAACTAAAAGGAAACGCTAATACTGACGTACGGATCGATCGGTTCCATACACTTGCGAGACAAAATAATTAAAATATTGCACTAGTTCACATTCCGAAAAATGTTAATGATGGATAACGAACCAAGTTTCATAAGTCCCATCATAACAAACTATATAAAAACAATCGGGATAAAGGTGTACTTAACGCCAACAAATAAAATTGAAGTAAACGATACAGTCGAAGTAGTCCACTCAACCATCATCGAAATACTGGGATGTATCAAATCTGAATAGAACGATTTTACCATAGAAAAATAAACGAAGACTTTCTAGAACGGATAAGAAATAGCCAAAAACTCAAAATATAAACAGAGAACGTGAAGAAGAGTGAGCCGTAATCATACAAAGTTGGAGAAGCAATATTTACCGCCATAAACAAATCCAAGGCAAAAATAAACCAAAATTCAGAAAGGAAACTGTAGCAAAAGACAATAAAGTTACAGTGACTACCAACTCCAGAAGCAGAATACACATTGAGGGGTGTAATGAGTAACATTGCGGTGAGTTAGGCGATGTGAATCGCAGATATATGTTAACAATATCACAGAAAAAATTGTTTATGAAAGAAGGATCGGAGCATTTTGACCGAATATTTATTCAAACTGTCCTAAAAAGTTTATGTTAACGAAGGTCAAAACTCGTTGGACATCGGAACAAATAATTTTTATGAGGAATTTAAAATTTTGGAAAATCTTTGAAAGTTTAAAAACCCTGGCTATCAAAGAGCTAAGTAACGATAATTCGATGATTTTAATCAGTGTGGCCGCCCACAAGATGTTAATCAAACTCTTTCTGAAAAAATATCAACTTTAAGTGTAATGATATTGGATTCACTTAAAATGCGACATAATGAGTACTACAATAAAGAGTTTGCATCCATAATGCGATATTTGCCAAACTAAATTGAAATATATCAGAAAGTGGGGATAGCGTAAAATATTAATTTTAAAAACATAATAAGAAGAATGAAATTTCTGAACGTATCTGTGATCGATCCATCCTGCTATTGAAAAAACCGATGACAACGTTACTGCCCAGTTGTAAAAATCTTTAATATAGATGATTTCACTACAACACAAGAACCGGGGTTCTGGTGTATTATCAGAATACCAAAAATGTTTCAAATTTAAAGCAGATGGAGTTCGAACATCAAACGTTTTTTAAAAACAATTCGATCAACTTGGACATGTAGCGAAACGACATTTTCCGTTGCTGCAAATGTTAAACAGCTACGCAGGCATTCGTTTTATGAAATGAACTAAAAAAAATTTTAGGAAAGCGATAAATTGAGTTTTGAAATGTTTTTATCGTTTTTCCAACGATTTGGTTAACTTTTTAAAATGTTAATATCGGTAACCATTAATATTCCGATAACTGATATTTAAATAGTCTGGTATTTTGGAAACTCTAATTAAATACAATTGAAGATATTACAAATTTATTGAAATATTTTCCAATTTATTATTCGAAATATCATCTGTTTTAGTCATTAATAAACTTATAGTGTTAAAGGACAAATGGGTTATTTTTGAAAAAAGTCGGTAGATAAAAAACTGCACCTGTTTTAATTACTGCAATTTATAATTTTCGCTAATAGTAGATTATCTTAACTGGAGCCTATAAATAAATCTATCGGCTTAGATCTGTTTAGAATTTTTAACATTTTCTTATTTGCCCAATCCTCAATATCTTTTGGTTTCACAAGCACAACTTCAAGCAATCGTTTACGTTCGATGTTGAGCACCTGTACATGATACTATATAAAAAAATTTATAGGATCACTTGTTTAAAAATTTGATCATGCCCATGGATTGTGCACTTTAAAAAAGCTGAAATAATCACCGTTGACGTGATTAAAATTGGCGAACATCAATTTAGTGCATTCTCTTAACTCAACCGTTGAAATTCCAGAATTGTATTAAGTCAATGCAGTACTATATAAATTAAAACTTTTCTCAAGCATAATCTACCGGCTTCGGAGTATACTGTTAAAAATTACGATTTTTTTCTTTTCCATGAACAAATTTGACCTTTATATTTACCATGCGCTATATCGTATAGTGATTTTTGGCTGAAAGATAATCCCAGTGATTTTTGGCTAAAATCGAACACTCAAAGTGGCAACTTTCATTAAAGGCTTACACCTTTTTCTTACCGCAATTATTTTGAAAAATAAATCATTTAGAAGAAAAACGATTAGGAACTAAATGATGCTAAATTAATTTTGCAATAACATTGGTCGAGATTAGTTTTCCTAAATCCGCTTTGACAAAATACTGACTTTTAACAACAATACGGTTCCTGCACAGCCCAAATGGATTGATTGATCGGCATAAAACTTCATACTTAAACCTTTTTCATATATTTGCTTCCCAGAAGTAGTAGCATCCATAGGTGTTTTCTCGTTTTTTGCTAATACATATTTTGGGAAGTATGTAGCATTTACGACAAAACGACTGAAATGACAAGTTTTGATAAAAAAATCTTTATTTCATCAAAATTCGACATTTTTGCAGGCCAGGTAGATTAACTATTCGGAATGAAAACTTTTTCATAATTTGGGAGATTGTTACGAAATTTGGTGAAAATTTGTATACCGGAAGTGGCAATTCATTATTAGGTTTTTAAATTCTTGCATTGATGAAATGTATAGCATTTTCAAAAACCGATAAAGATGTTAAACATTCTAAAGAAATTGCCTTGATGACCTTGTTGGTTTTCAGAAATAATGTTTTTTGATTATATCTGTGGCAATTCAACAAAACCACTTATCTATTTTTAGCTACTTTTCAGAGGACCAAATTTAAATTTTAAATTAATTTGTGAAAAATTTTTGGGACATAACTAAACTATTTTTGGATCCATGGTATCAGAGTTTGTAAACTACGTTTATTGACACCTTCGAGAACTTGTTACCTGCTCTGGGTCGACGGGAAATTTCCAAAAATTTTAATTAGTATTTAGAAAAAACGCTTATACCGATTTAAGTAAATACCAACCGCAAAATTAAATTCAAAATAAAAATTTATTTCAAGATAAGTGTTTATTCTAAATTTATTTCTGATTTTACAAATAAAACTAAATTGTTTTAAATGTCACTTATTCATGCTATAATATCAAAAATTATCAATCAAGTGGTTCTTAATAAATGCCAAACACCTATAACAAACATAAGTGGTTTTGTTTTTTGCTCGGATTTTGATGAAAAATTGAAGGGAAAGAGAAAACGGGAAATATTGTCGATTAGAATATGGTTCAACATAACCACTTATCTCGACTTACGTGGTTATGTTAAATTGCCACAGATATAAAGACAGCTTCTACCAAAAGTCCGGTAACTTTAATTTTTCACTTTAGAAATCAATTATGGTATATTCGAGTGTAGTATACATTCGCGGTACACATAGGGTTTGAGCTACAACATATCACCCCTCATTTTTTTTAACCTACAATTTTATCATGCGCACTGCGGTTATTTGTGTGAACTGTGCGTATACCCTCTATACTCTGTCCGTAAACACATAATAGTTCATGATTGAGTATATCAAAATGGAATATTGGAAATGACAGGATGAATCTTCATCAACAAGGAGATAAAAAAAATATCATACAAGGAGGGGTGAAGCTTAACTTGGAGTACCTACACAATTGACATCAAAAGAACATAGGTCTACTAGTCTTGTGCAGTAAAAATTGTTGCGCGAAATTACTTGTCCAAGATCTAACCAAGTTTTGCATATTATCGGTGTTGTGCGCTAGTGTATAATTATAATCAGACGTGGAGGATGCGGCCTACAGATGTCAGATCATGTATAGATACATAGATACATACTATCGGAAAAACGGTAACCATGGGTAATCTCCGTGGGTATTTAATTTTATTTTCAATCGTTTCGAGGGATGACAACATACAAGGTTCTCCGGGACACCGGAAGCGCGGTTAGATCGGGGTTGTTTGGACTACCGTGTAGGGGTGGTGTATAATGTTGCGGCATGAGGAAGACTGCGACACCAACCCAGAGTTCAGATTCGCTTAACCCATTCTTGTTACAAGTTTCAAAATAACTACCATATCATGGATTGACCACTAACTAACCCAATGTAATTCTTTAGAAAGGTATGGCGCGGCTGACTAATTTGATAACTATTTACCTAACTGCAATTAAGTTCTTCTATTGACTGTCACGCATTCATATGTTCAATGCAGATGATTTTTTAGTCCTTCGAAAATAAGTGAAAATACAAAAAAAACCTATTGATACGATTTTCTATTGTTTTGTTTCCGTTTATTGCGTTTTTCCAAGCACAAAAAATTCATGAGTATGTAGATTCTACTATACTACATAACACGATGATGGTAATAATGATAACAGTGTTTTATACTAGTTTACATACCATATACCTGTATACCTACCACCTATCTACATACGTATGTTCATGTAGGTACCTAGCAGTTTTAGCAGTTCTTTTGTCAACGATAGAAAATACTTTGCATTCAACGGAAAATAAACGGAATAGTTACAAAAAACAAACTTTCAATGAATAATTTTAACAAAAGCAAAAAAGCTCTCTTTCGTTGTATTTTGTTGCTAACTTCAAATTAGTAATACTAAAAAGGAATAAGAGACACTTTTGATTATTACATTGAAATATATGCACGAGTAGAATATGTGTTTATGCAATTCCGTTTTAGTGTTGCTTTTATGTAATAAACAGGGTGGTTCGGATTTAATTCTAAACAGTTCAGAAAGAATGTTAGATGTATCGTATGTTACATGGACTTACCCTCGATGAATGCTAGACCCCAAGAAGTACAGTGTTGTTAAAGCAAAGTTGGATGTAAAACTGAAATAGAAACATCCTGTTTACGATAAACTTTAAATTGTATCAAATTGCAGTTGGAAGTATAAAAAGTACTTTAGTAATATTTCATTTAAAAGTCCCCTTTAATATTGACGTAGTTTTTGATTACATTATTAATCTACTTTTGTGCAAACATTGTGCTTTTCTATCAGTTAAGCAAACTTAGAAAAATCTTTACGTTACAGTTAGCATCATTGTAAATGCAATCTAAAGATTATTTTCCTCTTTTAGTTTTACAATTATTTTAATACAATAATAAGTAAAATCTTTGTATTCGTTGTATACGTCATTTTAATGAACAGACGACAAAATATTATCCCTTCTAGCAATAACCTGTCTGATTTAATATTTTTGTTTTTAATAGAGAATTGTCCATTATTTGTGTGATACCAGTATCCGTTTTCTTGAATTTCTCCGACAAATTTGTTGTGCATTTTTATATTTGAGAATTTATCCCGAAATGAATCCCGCTTTCCGTTTCTAATTGTACAAACTGTCCTTTATCATTATCAAAATCACCATAAGGTATATAAAAAATGATATTGAATGATATGTTTGTTTGTGTTTGACTAACAGATCCAAGGCAGCGAATGGGCTGCACAGGCTTCATGATTGACGCGATCTACTAGACCTTAGAGCCCCTTCTTGTTCCTTTAGTTGTTTCTCTATGTGGTTATTATCTATGTCCGGATAACTACTGCCGTCAATAAATGTCTTTCGTTGTTGAAGTATTTCATTTCCTATGGAAAGTTACTGTAAAATTTAATCTCAAAATCTAATATTCACCACTTGTACCACAACTTTTACTGACTATAACGTCACGACCCTTCGTTTCTGTTAATCATCTTAAGGGGAAATTTTTATTTTACTTTTGGCGCTTAGTTGAATCCAAAAGATTACATCATTAATCTTCTTATGGCCCTGAATTCATATATCGTTTTTAAAATCTATTTTGTCTTGAGGATAACTATGGATACCTGTATAGATTTCAATCTGTATCACATCAAACCTGCATCGGCAAATCAGCGATAAGTTTGGAGTCTCGAACCTCTTTAGATATAGAGGAGGAGCGGAGTTCCACGTAAAAATTAACAACATTAGGGTGGTATGAGGAATTTCACCTGTTTCTGTGTATGGTAGTGTTCAATAAATAAAAAAGTAACAAGAAGGATGGAAAAGCACTACCGACTCAAAGGAGGAGAACTTAAGAATGTGCAAAATAGAATTAAAAGACGTTTTGGAGATATTTTTTATGGTCTCTCAGTCTGTTTGCCTTAGGAAGATTATCTCTACAAATCTAACCACTCAGTTAATTTATTTAGCACGACATCTCATGGACAGTCAAGTGGAGTATCGCTGGAGTATATTAACGAAATTCACTTTGAAGGCCGGATGCAGCTCAGAACTTATGGTGAAACCCACTAATTAAGCACAAGAACGTTAAAAATAGCCGAGTTTCAATCAATACGACCAGATTTCAGTTAACAATTTGTGTTCGAATACTAATCCCACTCAAGAATTCTCAGTTTCATTAAGTAGTATCATATCCTAGAACCTTACAATTCTTATTGAACTCCTACATTCTATATATAATCTCAATCCTGACCGTATACACAGATAATTTAACTTTATTTAAGAATTAAACAAGTTCGAGTCAACAAGTTCGCCCGCACTACCAGAATTTTATTCAAAATTGAGAAAAAAAAATCGGGTTTTACGCTATAATGCAAATTTGGTTAAGCATGGCGAAATTTCTATTATCACGGAGAAATCCCAGAACTCCCCCAAAATTCATATTATATTCCTAAACCAACCCTATTCCAAGAATATTGTAATGTGGTAAAATAACACACAGCTAAAAAAGAGTAGATAGTCTACGGGTACATAAAACTGTGGAATTACACCACGGACTTGGATGGAAGGTCGCAATATTCATTAAATAAACAGATTAAGTGAACCTCGAAACCATATGAGTATTTAAGCATCCTTCAACAGGACCACAATAATGGTGACGAGGATTTTGAGATCCGCATATGCATTGACATTGGTCTGTTATATTGAATCTCTCTAAGTAAGCTTTGAACTTACCGTGTCCAGAGATTTCTTGGCTCTTCAAGGTCGTAAGTGGTGTTTTTCATTTTGAGCCTTTCTATGATGACAGGAATGAAATCAAATGTGCGCCTACCATAGACCGCTTCATTTCACCATCTTTACCATAGGTGAATCGCAATTGCCTCTATTTCCGTTTTCTGCAACATGTCCAAGATTACCTAAATCGTTTGAATCACTTCTTCTAAGGTGATACAAACGCGCTATCTCATCGGCATCTTTAGAAACTGTTCGGTAACCCTTTGTTACTCGTAGTAGGCAATTCGGGCACTTGTTAGTTTAGTCTATCATACCATTCCGCCACGGCATTTGTGAAAAGCGCCTCCCCCACGTTTGTTAATTATTACTAGTGGGTAACGAATCAAACCCTATCCCTTCTTTGACAGCTGGCAACATTATAGGTCTGCAAGATTTCGAAGAAAATGAATCCCTTTCACCAGGTTTCCTGATAACAATCATTTCACCTAATTCCCACACCTTAGAAAAGTAACAAAATTTCAAGCAGTGGTTTAATAATTTTATTATGGTGGGTCAAGTTGTAAAGTCCTCTAGTGACTTGTTCGTCTAAAGCATTTTAGAGCACTAGAGACTTCTTTGCATGTGAATGGGGGGTCTCCAGCAACCGTGGATGTACAACAGTGTTTCATCTGGTATTTCGACCGGTATGAAGCAAGTTAAATATCTCCAAGCGTGTGTCGTGCCACGTATCTGAGAGGACTCTATTTGTCCTTCTAATGGTGTTTAAAACTTCTGCAGGTCTTGATTTGCCGGCAACAAATTTATGTACAAGACCCCATTGGAAACTATTTTGCTACGCTTTGCTACGCCCCATGAATTATTATGGAAGTACTTGTTTCTAGCCCCAATCTTTTCGGGGCATTAAGGCGTATCCAAGAGTACGATTCTCGACTTAAGCTCGCAAAGTATCCGTTTGATTAGAAAGAGTTGGAGTGGTCCACATTGTCGACGGAAACGGCTAACGACCAAATCCCCAGATAATCGAGATGCTGAGGCTAATTCCTGCAACGAGAAACATCGAACAATTGTAAGCATTCCACGGAGCAATTGCATGTGGTGCGTCAACGATGTAAAACTTAAGTGACAACCGACCCATCGTCATTTACGAAGATCAAGAAAAACTACCTGCAGATCCAGCGAGTGGCTTTGTCATTGCCGTTCGCTCTAAAAAAGTTTCTTCGATACATCTACGGTTGTTAGTTCGAGCTTCAGACCCATCATAAACCTCTGTTGGCGATTTTTGGATGGAAAATGCATTCCGGTGTACATGGCTAGCCGCTTGCAGCGATACGCATTTTCCTCACTTACGAATTCACCATTAAATACGGGGACTCGAACAGCTTTGCGTACGCAGATTTCATTTCACAATTAATTGCCGGAGTTTGGATAACTGTATAAGTGTATATGGACAGGTGTTTCGCAATTGATACAGCAAAACAGCTGCTATTAACATTTCGAGCCCTGCAATATTAAACCAGTAAGTGCGAAACCTTGATAGGAGCCTCTGGTCTCGTCGAGAACATTTGATCGATTTTTCGTTCGACGAGGAGAACTAATGTACATTCAAGGTAGCGTATTTTATAGCGATCGCACCAAAGCCACCCGTAATCGCCCGCCCTAGTTAGAAATTGTGGGCATGAATCAAGGGAAGATCGATCAACGCTGGCATCGAAAAACTGTTCTCTGTGGAAATTGCGGTACAAACACCAATCAAGTGCACGTTGCAGCCATGGCCAGTGACAAAAAATCCGTGGTTAAGAGCGCGCATCGATCTCGTGGGACTCATAAATGGTTGTTGGTACCTGGTAGTTATTGACGTGTTTTGTAAATGGCCAGAAGTTTGAAAAATGCAATCAACAACGACAGAAAATCCATTGACCGCTTGAAAGACGCTGTTTCCCGTGAGGGACTCTGCGATATCATCGTTTCCGATAATGGTCCCCAATTTGTATCGTTCTGCAGTGAAAACGGCATCGAGCACATCAGAAAGGCGCCACAGTCGAATGGATAGGCTAAAAAATGTTTCTTCCCGTTGAAGACCGGATTCAAGAAACTATAGAAGAGGAAGGTAAAACCGATCAAATCCAAAGGAGATTCTAAAGAAGAGATACCACAACCACGTTGCATGACTCGAGCTAATGTAGGAAGAGTCCTGTAGCGCTATGATGACTACGACATTAGACTTTTTTTTTCGATATATTGAGTTCCCTTTTTTTGTTGTTGTTATTATGAATAGTTGATTTTTTTTTTAATACAGGAGGAGTGTTGTGATGTGGTAACACTAATATGTTGTGAGTTGAAAGCACAGGTAGAAAATAGCAGGTCGTCTGCGAGTACATACAAACAGTGGAGATACACCACGGAATTTGGGTCGGAATAATCATTAAATAAACAGATAAATCGAATATCGAAACTGCCAAGCTACGTTTAGTATGGTCGTATTCTAGAACTTCAACCCAAATTTACAAAATTCATTCTAAATTCGGGATTTAACCACCACTAGAAATACATAGTTCAGTTTTGCTCAGCATGGATGAATTCCAGAATTTTGACCAAAATAAATGTTAGTGCCGTTATCACATCTTAGATCGAAGTTCCATTCTAAAAAATCAAATTCCTTGAACTTCAACCGGAATTCACGCTACAACCAAAATCTTGTACTAAACACCGAATTGAACCAAAATCGATGAAGAAAAACGAGTAGTCGAGTGGTTAGAATACAAAATACCAAGCCCATTCCACTGTTTGTCATGAATTTTTGATCGTAAATTGTAATGAGTTAAAGCAGCACAACAAGATTTTAAAGACACCGGATTTACAAGCATCAGTATTTTAAAACCAGAATTTGATGATATTTTAAAATTTATATCTGGAAATTCGAATTTCAATTCTGAGATCCGTTGATTTTGAATTCCATTTTTTTTATTCCCTTTCGGCATTTTGAAATTCCGGATTTCAAGGAAAACTTCTATAAATACAACATTTGAATTTTTTGACTTATAGATGGCTAATGTGTAAGAATCACAACAATCAGTTTCGAACAGACGAGATTAATGATTTGAAAAAATCAGTCTTCTCATCATGTCGCGACGACTGATGTTGTTTATTACATTGAAATATTGTCTATATATTGTATATAGAGCAATACCATGTAGTTGTACTACTAGCGAATTACTGCGTAGCGTACGAAATTTTTGATTCTTTCACATTTCCATCTATATTCTATTTTAACAATTAACTTTTCGAATTCACGAATTTTTTATATTTTAATTTTTATATTTTTTATATTTAATATACGGAACAATCACAATACACCATTACAATTGATAAAAACCAAAGTAAAATACAACATTTGGCCAGATTTTATAAAATCCGATCAAAATTTAACATCATTGGTTTATAAATTACTAATTTCTATTCAGCATAACAAAATTCTAGAACTTCCTTAAAACAATAATGATAAAATTTCAATCAATTTAAAGAAATCTTTTGAGATTTAACTGTGCTGGAAGATTTCTGTTTTGAAAAAATAAATGAAGGAGAAAATCTCTTTTACCATAGTGTTGCCTCTGGCGATAACTGGAATAAACTACTAAACTAAGCTTTCCACTGGAAAATTTCCTCAATAGCACGCTTTATTTAAAATTATTCCATTAATTTGTTTCACAGATTAATTCACTCCATACTCCTGTCGGCTCGATGATGAGACCAAATATTTACCAATCGACAAATATTTGAATAATGCAAAGGATGCAATTATAATGTATTCGATTGCTTCAGCCGAATCTAAATGGTACCAGCCTTTGTAAGGATAGCGATTAATCTCTAAAATATGATTTGCACTCTGAACGGTGTTGTGAATGTTAAACCTGTCCTCACAGTGGCATACTATGATATCTGTAAATTTGGTAACTGGAGAAGGCTTCAAACAAATACCCTTATCAATAATTCTTTTAAAGCCTGTTATAAACAAGTTAACAGTTCCTAACGATAAAATAAGCATCAAATATAATAATATTGGTTGATTTATTACAAAACTGTTTGATATTGCATGTTCATGTCTGCAGGTACATTAGGTCAAGATGTTGTTTTATACAGGGTGGGCTAAAAGTCACCATGGGGCTTAAAAATTAATAGGTAACTTTTTCGTTTTTATATTTTTTTTTCAGATTATATAAATAACACTTGGAGAATATAAATGGAGAGATTCACAACTGAACAAAGAACCAGAATAATATACATTTATTATTTAAATCAGTGATCAATTATTTTACCGCAAAGAGCATATCGTCGCCATTTTAATGTCAGAATTTCGCCCTGAATAATCTGTTGCTTAGTTGATCGTCACCACCAACATGGCACCGTAAGAGATTTGCCTCGAAGCAGTAGACTACGTTTAATTCGCACTGCGGAAAATATTGAACGTGTAGAGCAAAGTGTTAACGAAACACCAGAAACATCTACTAGAAGGCATTCTGCTCAGCTAGGAATGTCTCGCACATCACTACGGCGCATTTTAAAAAATTGTTTCTGTTATTCCCATATAAGGTGCAATTGGTGCAAGAATTAAAATCTGGAGATCATCGGCAACGTCTAAATTTTGCAGTTGAATTTTAACAGTTGGCCAGAAATGAAATCAACTTTATTGAAAATCTGATGAGTGATGAAGCTCTGAAGGGGTTCTGGGGCTCGGAAAATCCAAGAGCCATTCAAAAACGCCAATTGCACCAAATCAGGTGTACAGTATGCGGTGTGACATTACATGTGAAAATATCATTGGGCCTTACTTCTTCGAAAATGAAGATGGAAGTGCTGTAACCGTAAATGGAGAGCGGTATCGGTTTATGATAGAACATTTTTTACGTCCTGCTCTTAAAAACAGATCTGTGATGTGGTTTCAGTAGGCAAATGGCACTTTTGAGGCAAATTTTTGGAGAGCGAATAATTTCCCGAAATTCGGAAATTAATTGGCCAGCGCCGTTCGCCAGATTTGTCAGCAACCGACTATTTTCTTTGGGGTTATTTGAAGGAGCGAGTATATTTGTGAACAAGTCCAAGACAATCCTTGAACTCAAGGCCAACATCATCATTTAAGTGACATCATTTAAGTGAGATCATTTAAGTGAAATTATTTTATTTTAATTATACTTAGTGTAAAAAATTTTCAATTTTCTATATAATTTAAAAAAAAATTAAAAATAAAAAAATATATAAACGAAAAAGTTATTAAACTTTTAAACCCCATGGTGACTTTTGGCCCACCCTGTACATCTTAACCTAACGTACCTGCACACATGAACATGCAAAATCAAACAGTTTTGTAATAAATCAACCAAAATTGAAATAGGAAATTGCTAACATTAAAAAATTTAAAACAATATACTCTAATGTGAAAATTGATGTCAAGTCATAAGATGAATTATGCATCACTTATACTTGACACACGAAGTATAGTTTATAATAGTTTTAAATTCCGGTTTATTTTCTTATCATGTTTAATGTGGATTTATTGTCCGTTCTAATAATCTAAAATTCTGAACTCACGTGCAGCTGCATTTTTTCTAATTTTAGTGATTTGAACTTGTAAAGTTTTAATAGATAACAAGTGAGGGAAATCCACAATTTACTTAAAGACCAGATAACCATGCTCAATATCAAATATAATTGTTAGAAGACGTTTCGACTAGAAAAAATGAAAATTATTACTTGTTTATGGTTTTCGTACTACGTTGCACCATATACTCGTACATAATTGAGGTTTACAGTTTTCTTTGTTTGCTACACATACATACCTAGTTAGATTCATACACGGAGTATAAAAGTTAAATTGAATCTAACCAAAGAGGAAAATTTAATTGAATTGAAAATGTTCATAAAATTAATATGGAAGGAAAGTTAAATATAAGAAAAGACAATTTTTACTTTATTTGTGGGCAATTTACTACAGCTACGTACTACAGAAATAACTAAAATATAATTTGATTGAATAATTGAAATCGAATTTATGTAAGTTTGTACCATAAATTAATTATTTTTAAAAAATTTAAACAAAAGGCTTTAGTTTTCCAAGAGCCTAAGGCGTAGGTACCAAACCAAACCTATTATATTTATTTTGTAAGTACGACTTAACGTACAACTCGGTCACCCCAACGTATTTTAATACAATAATTAAGATATAATTGCGGTTGTCCGGGAACCGCAGGCACAGTTTTGTCACTGGTCACTTGTATACCCCATTCTGGCATCTTAGTGTAACGACTAAAACTCGATCGTCAGCTAACGAATGCGTATCGATGATTCTCCCGAGTGACCATTTCGAAGGTGGTATGCTTTCCACTTTGATGAGGACTAATTGACCGATAGTGAGGTTATCGTTGACTCTTATCCACTTTGATAGTTGCTGTAGGCGGGAACGGTATTCAATGGTTTCACGGTTAAATGATGGTGTGTGTACAATTTATGGAGAATTAAAAAATGGTGTCGGTAATGCAGAGCATGTAAAAAATATGTCATTATATGAAAATGCGTTACTAATTAAGCTCGGAAAACGGAATAATTAGAAAAATAGTAATTTCTTGTATGGTTTTAGGAGAATTTCGAAGAAATATTAAAACGACAAATACTAGTTGTAAAAAGTAAACCTTTAAACAATTATGTTTTAAACCAGACACAGAGAGTTGTTGAACTGTTTGTTACTACAATAAATAATACCAAACTACATAGTAAAGCGCGTAAAATCATCTAATCCTAATAATCCCGAAAATTTGACCAAAGCCTTGCAGGATATACCAGTGAATTAACTTTAGTGAAAAAAATGAAAATGTTGAATCTCTCAGGGTATAGTATACGTTTTTGTGATACGTCCCGGCTTCTGCTAACGTTGTACGAGCATACACCATCGTTGCGTATGCTTTCTCAGAGGCGTCGTTGAACCCGTGAACTTGAAGACGATTGTGATTTGTCCAATGTAACGTTTGAAAACTGAACGAAAACAGTAATACAAACCAGCATGTTCAATATCGAAATTTGTGCTGGCTTCAATCAGGGTAGAAAACAAAGTATCGAAAGGCGCATACGCATTATCCATAACCCTTTCCTGACCCGCATACACAATTGTGTATGTAAATTTCGATTACGACAAACGAAGATATCAAACATAGAATTAGGTGGTAATTGAAGACCAGTGTACACATTTGTGTAAACCACTTAAGTTTTTTGTTTTCGTCCGAAAAATAACAGTAACTATAATAATGATAAAATAATTAATATGTTATCAAAAACTAATCAATAATATGTTATATAGTTAATTTGTTATCAAATTATTATGCTTTTTTCAAAAAGAATTCCGATTTAATTAAGATCCGTTAAAATACGGAAGACATTACAACCTGTCATTATTTACATACACATTTGTGTATGGTGAACTTAACTTGAAGCAAAAAAAAATTTTGAACTCGAAAGGGATAATCTAGTACCAATTTCGTGTAGATCAGTCTAATTCACCTACTCTGTAAGCGTGCTGCTAGCTACTGTTCACATAATCCAATCTGTCAGCTTTATATTAAAACAACTTTATTATTGATCAAAGATCGGAAAAGCATCAAAAGCTTGGACGAATTAAAGTAAGTGAAGCCGAATGAAAGGAAATCCATGTTGTTCATTCAGCTGCCATATACGATGTAATGAAGAATAAACACCAAGGTAAGATATCGATCGTAAGAAGCATGCGTGCTAATTTTAAATCGAGTGGTTCTACAGAAGCGTTAGGTTGCTCGGATGTAATCAGTATGCAATAACTCTGCAAATGGATGTGGCCAACCTGCCATTAGGAAATTGCAATGTGTTCATTTTTAACCAGAGAAAAGAATAATTTTAACCAGAGACCTATCAATTCTAGGTAGTTATTATATTCATTTTATATTTCATCGGAACAATTCGAAATTGATTTTCTTATTACGGTAAGATTTAAAAGATGATCTTTTAAGGTTTAGAATTAACAAAAGTTGGCTCACAGTAAGAATTCAAATTAATGTTAACCAACAACTAGCACCAATTTTTAATATTCGTAGTGGTTATTGTTGCGCCTGCTTTGCAAAATAACACTAGTAAACTCTACCGAAGGAGTACGATAACCAGACTAATGAAAAAGAATCATTCAAAGAAAATGAATCTAGCACAGAAATCAACAAGTTTTGGTTCCTAAATAAGACATTCTATTTTTGCTTCTACTTATTTGAATACCAGTCTAAGTGAATCGCAATGACTTTTCTGTTCATATTAAACGAAGTAGCAGTTCTAGCCATTTAGAATTTAGATCTGCTGTGAGAGTGAAACGTACCAGTGCAATTATCTGCAAACCTACCATCCCGTCAAAAACGTTTTATAACTTAAAATAAAAAACCGAATACATTTTTATCACAACATTTCTTTATTGAAATAGTTTAATTTAATAATCTGGATCCATTTAGTAATAGTAATTGAATTAAATTTCAACAACTACACAAATATATGAAATGTAATGTGTAACGTGTAAATTAAGTGTAAGTGCAACAATTTTACATATTTTAAATTCTGGTGTTTCACGTGTATGAACAATTTTATTCTATTGGCACTAAAAGCTATTTTTGATTGAACCAATTCCTATATGTATATTTAAACGGCCCATGCAAACAGGCGCGTATCAGTGTAGTATAGAATTTAAAAAATAAATAAAGCGTATTCTATTGGTTTGTAACATAAAAGAGGATTATTTTTGTATTTATAATTTTGTCTGTAAATTTTGTATTTAATTAAATTAAATTTTCCTTTGGAATGAAATTAGATATTATTTTTTTTATTCTTTTTTTTACAAATTATTATTAGGTATTTTTATTATTCTAATTATACTTGCATTTTGAGTGAAGTAGAGTTACTAAATTTAATTATTTACTATTCATATAGGTTTAGTATTTGGTTAAAAATAATTTAATACAAAAAGTTGATATAAAAAGAAAATAATAAATTGCAAAATGTAAAATTATTATTTTATTGACATAAATTTGAGCTTTTCAATTTTGATTTAAAAACAAAACAAAAATAATTAATGAAAAATGACAAATCCGAAAAACTCAAGAAGGAAAAAAAAAATTAAAAACTATAAAACAAAAGGCAATAAAAAAAATAATAGTTTCAATGATTCATTAAATTTAAATTATATTGCTAGACCAAACACAGAAACAATGCAATACATCGTTTTGTTTTCCCAGCGCACTGTACACGAACCGTCCGTTTCGTTATTCCAAAAGCAAGAAGACGCTGTATGCAGTCCGGCACCATTTTTCTGCATTATCATACACGTGACTGAAACGAAAGAAATTAATTATTTATAAAATCTTAATTGTAAAAGATGTAAAGTTTCAAGTACAGAGTACATCTTTAAGTACAGGTTAGACGAACCTAATTAAAATTTATGTCTGCAGTAAATTATAGCTTTTTAAAAATCCAGCCTACGAAATCACTTTTATTATTTTTTCATTATGATCGCGCGATTGACAGTGTAATGTCTCAGTTCACAGTTGCTGTGCTGTCATGTTTACCTATATTATATAAAAGGTACAATCATCGTGCCGAACACCACGTAACCATTTAGGATTTTTTTTAAATTCAACTCTCAGTGATATAACACTTGGTGGTCGAGTGGTTAAGGTGTACACCAACGAGTGTTATCAACAGAAAAGTCACTGGTTCGACCAACCGAACGTAATAACTATTCAGTTTTTATTCTAATTTTGCGACGATTTACTATTTTAAAAAAAACATTGTAACTTTAACGCTGTTTTATTTGCAAAATCCAGAACGAATCCGTATCGAACGCCCGAAATTCGTAACAGTATTATTTTTATTGTGTTGGTTAGCTCTGTCTTTATTTGGTAAATTGATGGCAAACTGTACAAAAAAAAATTGTTTGTATTTCGTTAGGGTTCTAAACCAAATATGGATCAAAAGGCGACGAGGCTCAACTAAATGAGGGTTTTCAAAATGGTTTAAAGGTGAAACGAGTATTAAGCTTTTAAAGGGACATTTCAAAATGAGATTTGTAAAATTTCGTCAAAAAAATTTTTAAAATAGTTTTTGGATGCAGATTTGAAATCTGACTTACTAAAATGAAACTATACGATTTATCAGCCGATTTTGATGAAATTCAGAATCAAAAATATTTGTTAAAATTACTACGACATATTATTTACGATTGACACATTGAGCAATTGTAGCGGTGACAGAGCGGTTTGTTCATCCCTTTGAAATGACAACATGATTTGAAAATATGCATTATCTTAAAAAGTAACCTTTCAGTAAATATGATAAAACTTGGTTAAGCTAAAACCGGACTTTTCCCCGACTACCGAATTACATCAAAATCGGTTAGGCAATGGCGTAGTCCTGCGCTCACTGATCATATTCCAGACCACGAAAACATTTTAAAATTCAATAGTATTCGGAACCAATCCAATAACTTAGGAAACAATCAAAATTAACTGAAAACCCGTTCAACCCGTACAACTTCCTTGTAAATTAGTCATTAGTACCAATTGACTTTTGTGTTTTTTGTTTTAGTAGCGCGATTTGACTTCATCGGTCTTTGTTAGCAGGCTCAAAGACGTAGTTAAAACTAAGCCAATTTAAATGTTCGATTTTGCCCTCAGAATTGAAATTGCTGTTCCGTAACTTGGTCTACATCTGTAACTCCAATTGCTTTATTATATGCTGTTACAGACCTACATTCTTTATGGTGATTAAACGAAATTAACGGTTCTCACAAAGAATCTTATGATAAATATTTGACAATACAAGCAAGAACACCGAACAAACTTCAAACTAAATCTAACGTTGAGATTGGTGGAGTTAGAAGTTTACAATATCAGGATCCAAGATTTGAAAACCCCACTACATTGGACCACGAGACAGAATTATCCACAATTGTGAAAGATAGCACTTTCAACCTTATTATCATGAGATTTTGGATATATGTACTCGTACATTTGAATATCGATGCTAAATGTCATTTTAGATATGAATACGGCCGGACCTAATTGAATGTACAATGTACAATACGAAAAAGTACTTTCAGTCGATTTAAACTTCGCTCCTCAAAAATTAGGGACGTTGATTTTTGTCAATATTCTCCATCGCCAGACTTTTTTCAGAACACATGAATTATATCCTTTAGAAGCTCGGCAGTTTTCTATCTAAAAAAAAGGAGAACAATAACCGGGAAGTGTAAAAAAACATCAAATAAAAGTTGTTTATCGTAGATTTGGATTTGATGAGATCTACTAACCAGAGTAAAATATTCCCGATTTTCTACCTTTAAATTGCATAAACAAGAAACATCAGCCTTGGTATTTGAGAGGAAACAGTGAATGGTTTCAATGTAACACGAGGATTATAAAATCTCCCCTGAACAAAGCAACTCACTTTATTTCTACTTCATTTCCTAAGAATGATTTCCCGGTTATCGCCCGGAGCAATTGTTTTGTAGCTCCGATTTTCAATAATGCTTAATTTTCAATAAAACGTGTAAAGGGAAAACACCTAAAATCACTTAAACACTGACAGACGCCGATTCACACTTTATTGATCCAACGATGTCGGAAGGCCATGCTTGAAATGTTTCGAATAGATTTCTAAACAGTGCTACGAAGTAAGAAGTAGTCTTATGACCCTTCTGCGATGAAACCTCAAGTTTCGTTTACTTTTACAATAGGACACACAGCCCACTTAATTCTTTGTATTTCAGCTAGTTCGAATGACGGCCAATAAGACTGTGGCATAAATTGCCCTAAAGGCGGTCATACAATTTGTCAATGAAACAATAGTAACTTATCAGTGCTGCGGGATTTCATTTAAATAAAAATAATACAGTACAAGAAATTAAAACGCGGCCGGCGGCACCAATTATTATATATTTCGAATACCGATCTAATGCCATTAATATCACCATTTTGGTGAGGAACGTACTAATCAAATTGCAATCCTTCAGATTTTCATAATTTCTAGAAAAGAGCTCTGTCCACCATGCTTCCATAACTAACGTCATTTCTATTTTTGAAAGGAAGGCCATTCGATCCATTTATGGGGCCGATAGTTGCAAACGAGTGACCGATTCGGGAGGACCTAGAATACAAGTTCTTCGAATAGCTTATCGAAACTAGTGGGAGCGTGCGTTGAATCGTGACATTTGGTAAGGCCATGCAGGCGACAGAATCCTTTCAAAGCTGGAGAGAGTGATGTGGCAGGATTTTGCAGTTTTGTTTTAAACCCTAAAAGAAAATATATAGTGGAGTATGTACAATACAAAAATTCTCAGAAGCTAGAATAGACCCCTAACCAGTAAATAGGAAAAGTTTATTGATTATTTTATGGTTTGCGTAAGAACTCGTAGGTAGTACCCGATATTATTGAAATAAGACATTTAGAAGTCGGAACTGTTTTGTGAGTACCAATCTTCAACTTATACTTCATACATAGTTTTTTAAACTTAAACGTCTACTTAACTAGAATGCCCATCATGGATACGAATAATCTTTTAATAAACGAATAATTCTAAAATTCCATATTTTGTGTTTCTAGCCCCATGGGTGTGGTAATATTTGTCTATGTACTTTATGTGACATAATTTTTTCGAGCAAATGTTCTTATAAAATATGTTTTTGGCCTGAAGGGATTTTAAATTTATGTTTTAAGTAAAATAGCGTTCGAATAGTAGATATACGAGTTTATTCCGGTATGGCAACAAACATCAAGCACTATCTACAATATGCTTATCAGGCACGTTACATTAGGTTGGTGGTCAGACTAAGAGTATTTTGGGTTTGTTAATCTTGACAGCTCGAAATATCTACATTAGACAGGTTAAATAATTCAAAATTATTTGAGCTTCATAACAGCGCACATATTCCACAAATTTAGGCATACATATTAAATAAATATGCAGAATACGCAGTTACCAAAATTACTTAGTCATATAAAAATTATTTCTGATTAAATGTTTTTTTTAGATGTTTGTTCATCGCAATCGGGCTTACGGTTCACCGTATTCTTTTGTGATTAACTTTCTAACGTAATTGCCGAACAATCAGTGCCTTAAACTTGTTTATTGCTATTTATCATTAATCATGTTTTCTCAGAATGGATGGTGAACTGTAAGTGAGTAACTTAAGTTTCCCCCCTAAGTATTCAGGCATAAATTTTACACAAGCCCTAACCCAATTGTCTAAAGATTTTATTACTTACCAATATATTTATAAGGCTTTTGTAATTTTGTTAAAACACCTAAACAAGTTTCAACTACTTGTCCAGTCCAATTGTTTACTTTATCATGTTGATATGCATTACCCCCAATTGTTGTTTCAATCGCCTCTTTAATTATTTTACTAACATCGTCAACAACAAATTGATTCTGTAATTAAAAGAAATTTTAATATATTAAAAGTAGGAATAGTAGTTTTGTCGAAAACAATGCAAACAACTTTATGTTTTGTACATGAAAACCGACAAAACTAGAAATTATCCAAATTTGTTTTCAAGGTCATGCGAGACCCTCAAATCGATCAAATATTTATTTTGATAAGGCCATCGTACGTAATATCCATATTGCAAATAGATAAAAATTTAAATGTTGTCAATAGCCACCGCGGCCAATACACATTACATATAAACTGTGTGTAATCAAATGAATGCTGTACACCACAAATTCCATTAAAATGACGCCAAAAACACGTAATCAAAACACCCAAACGAAACGAAAAAAAAATTTAATGCTCAACTTACTTCGTCTTTATCCTCCATGGTAATTCTTTTCTATACGTCTGTTTCTAATTATCACAATCAATTTAAATAAATTCGTATACAAAAAATGTTTATATTTTTGGATTATTATTATTTATTAAACTAAGAAACAATGATGTATTTTTAATTGTAATTAAAAAATAGAAATTTAATATTTTTTTTGCTTTCGATAGCGCTATCTTCGATTTTAACCTAAAACTGATTTTTTGACAGTTGGTTAATTGCGTGAAACAAACGCCACAAAAAAAATATAAAACGCTGCCAACTGAATGAAAAAAAAAATAAATTAGCTTTATACTATTTCGTCAATGCGCTTTATACGATTTGGAGATTTGAACGAGGAAAATGTTCATATTTGAAATTTTAAAATTGTTCCGGTCGTTGATTTACAGTTAACACGTCTGAAACGTGTCTGGTTGTGAAAAATATAATTAAATCAGAATTGTTTAGTTATTAATACGAACTAATAGTTAAAATAGTGCGAAAAAATTGTGCAAGAGATTATAAAAAAAAAGATTAAAGTCAAAATGTGGAAATAAAATCGAAAAAACTGAATTTTTAAACAAGGATTATACCGCAAACGCTGATCAATATTACGATCGTATATATAAGGTAATGGAAATATGGCTCACATTGATAATACTTATAAATTAATCGGGTTATTATTATTTTATAAAATGTACAGTTTGCGAACACCATTTTTTTTTTATTTTTTTTTATTGTTAACTATGCGATCTGTTTTGGGGCCCAAGGCTCACCCTGCTCTTACGCAGTTATGCCTTTTACGTCCTTACTATAACCTCCCGACCAACTCGAGGACGTACGGCTATAGGACCGATTTAAGACCATCTGGACATTGCAAGCTCCATGCCAGCATCTATACTGGCATGGAAGATGGGTTGGCCCATTGGTCTTGCACGCCGACAGGGGGTCATAGATGTGTTACATTTCACCACAGATCGTAATCTGTTGATGAAATTTCTTTTTGCATCCTGCCCCGATCCAAAGGCCACAACTTTAACAACTGTGCCCTTTGGTGGGTTGCCCATGTAAAAAAATTGTAAAAAAATTATTTATCGGCGACATATCAAATATCGTAAGCTAGAAAGGATCGGGTGAGGATGACATTACATTCAAATGATCAAGATACTGTTGTACCGTCCACGTTAAAATACAATATTCAATGATTTGGTTCAGAGAACATCTCAGTTTCTAAAACTATACTAAACTAACCACAACAGCCCAGAAATAGTGTTGGACTTAATAATGGACTGAATTAAGTGGAAGAATATTGATGAAAGACCTAAATCACTTTAAGAGATTTATCAGTATTTATCAGTATTTACCAAGTCTGATAATTAAGCTTTGCCACAAACTTATTGGCTCAGATTTGGGAGATATTCGCATAATTCACATTAAGATTCAGTTTCTCTGCTCTGTTTTGGTCTCATAATTGTTTGGTATATTATAAAAGCGCCACAGTATTACACGAGTACGTAGTTTGTGGTTTAAAGCTCGTGGTTTTATTTGTTCTTGATTTAGTAACAAAATAATTACTCGTATAGTTTTGATCAAATAATCGTGTAATCTCAGCCACAGCTTCCACAGATTCTCATTTCATCGTTTTTTTCTCATAACATTTGTATTGATTTTTCTGTAACATTGTGTCTATTAACATTCTCTTAACATTGTGTCATGTTGAGCTGTTAGCAGTTTCAAGAAACTTCATCCTATAGATAAATCTTGAAAACTATTTTCACTCTTATTTAATGATAAATTTTATATTTATAGTAAAAAAAAACGCAAAAACTTTTGTTACAAAATACAAATTGAATAATTTTATTTAATAATCTTTAAATTCTAATATAGTAAAGATGTTCTCTGCAATTAAAAAAGATTATTTTAGAATATATTATTGAAGATAACAAATTAATTATATAAAACTTACTCTACCGTACTCAAGTGGTAAAACATTTTCAACAAATTGAGGGACAAAGCCGTTCCGTCTATTTACTGGATAATATGGACGTGGAGCAGGGCGTCGCATACGATTACTAAATGGTGTTCCTCGTCCAATATACGGGTTGTCGCCAAATGGTGAACCTCGTCCTGGATTATTAAATTGCGGCGCACCGCCAAAGTTTCGTGGTCGACCAAGTCCATCACCACCGGGGTAACGATTATTTGGAGGAGTTTGTGGCATAAAATTTGCTTGCGGATTATAATTATTCATTGGCTCGAGGCCAGCTTTCCCAGGTAGTGATGCACCGACACCACCGCCACCAATGCCAATGCTGCTGCTACCCGCACCTCCTGATAAACCTGAGCCTAGACCACCTACACCACCAAGTCCACTTGTAAGACCCCCACCGAGTCCACTTCCAAGACCTCCACTACCAGCTACACCACCAAGTTTCCCGCCTAACCCGCCTCCCAGACCATCAGCAAGTCCAGTTGCTGGGATACCACTTCCACCTTTACCTCCGATTCCACCTCCTAATCCACCGCCTAATCCACTGCCTAATCCGCTGCCCAAACCGCCTAATCCACCGCCTAATCCGCCGCCTAAACTGCCTAAACCGCCTAATCCACCCAATCCGCCTCCAATTTTCTTGTTTCCTCCACGCCCTTTGCCATCATCATCTTCATCTCCGCCGGTTCCTCCTCCTAATCCTGCACGTGAGAGTCCTCCAAGACCCCCTCCTCCCCCTCCAGATCTCCCACCTGAACCACCACTTCCTACATCTCCAACTCCCATGCCACCACCTCCCATAGCGCCCCCTCCCATACCGCCACCTCCTATACCTCCACCTGCCAAACCACTGCCACCAATACGTCGACCTCCTCCACCACCACCTTGTCCGCCATCACCTTGTCCACCACTACCTTGTTCACCACCATGTCCACTACTACCTTGTCCACCACCATTTTGTCCGCCACCACCTTGTCCTCCACCACCTTGTCCACCACCTTGTCCAAAACCACCTTGTCTTCCACCACCTTGTCCACCACCACCTTGTCCACCACCACGTTGTCCACCACTACCTTGCCCACCACCACCTTGTCCACCAACACCTTGACCAAAACCACCACCTTGTCCTCCATCGCCTTGTCCACCACCACCTTGTCCAAAACCACCTTGTCTTCCACCACCTTGTCCACCACCACCTTGTCCACCACCACCTTGTCCACCACCACCTTGCCCACCACCACCTTGTCCACCACCACCTTGTCCAAAACCACCACCTTGTCCACTACCACCTTGTCCACCACCACTTGGCCAACCACCACCTTGCCCACCACCAATTTGTCCACCAACCCCTGAACCTCCACTTTGATGATTTCCAGCAGGATAACCACTTTGTTGATTTCCTCCTCGACCCATACCTTGTTGACCTACTCCTCCATAACCACCCATTTGGCTACCACCTAAATTTCCACCACCTTGCTGATTGGATCCCGGATACCCCATACCAATTCCACCTTGTTGATTTCCTCCACCTGGATATCCCATGTTCGTTCCACCTTGTTGATATCCTCCTGGATATCCCATACCGTTCCCACCTTGTTGAACTCCTCCAGGATATCCCATACCCATTCCGCCTTGCTGATAACCACCACCTTGGCCACCATAACCATTTTGACCACCATATCCACCTTGACCACTGTATCCTCCTTGGCCACCATATCCACCAGACATCCTTGGTTGTGATCCTCGTTGACTTCCTCCAGATCCTCCACTTCTACCACTTTGTTGGGATCGAGTTCCACCACCACCACTACGCCCACCTCCTCCACCACCTCCACCGCCACCACCACCTCCACGTCCACCACCACCTCTTTGTCCTGCCATTGGATTTACAGGCTTAAATGGTTTCATCTGCATAGGTCTAAATCCCTGCGACATCGGTTTACGCTCCTTCGGTGTTGAACTTTCTGGAGTTCTTTCCGTTACATCACTTTGATCTTCTTGATCGTAGTCATTTTGATCTGGATCTAATCCTAATTGTTCCGGATAATTTTCTTCGTTATACAAATCCGCTTGCTCATCATTTTCACTAACATCTCGAGTAGTTCTGGTTTTAGTTTGGTCAGCATTACCAGCCAAAAATAAAACACCAAACAGAATTAGTTTGAGCACTAATAATTTTACGACCATTTTAACGTACACTTTAATTTAAAATAAACTAAACAATTTAAAATTTCGCTTCTTATAAAGATTTTATAAAATCACGGATGCGATTAAACGTACTGGTGGGAGAAAAAACGTATAAAATTCATTTTAAAAGTACGATTTAAAGCGAGGAACATCGAGGCCAGTTCTCATCGAACCAAAAACAATAAATTATTATTATTGGAAAATAGCGCCGATTACCGTAATTAATTAGAAAATTACTGATTTTGTATACGATTTTCCGCGAATCTCGATCACAACTTCACGACTACTGAGTACTGCCCATTTTAAACGAATTACTCCCCCCAAACGGTTTAAACACAACAAATTGTTTAATTGATATCATTTATCAATGGATGAATGAGATAATTTGAAAATTGCAATGTTGAATGATGTACGAAGATGATAAGTGTAGTTTACGCTGTCGATTATTAGAAAATTATATGTTATTGAAAATTATTTAGTCGTGATGTTATCAATGCAAAAAATTAGTTTTTATTTGAATTTTTTTTATGATTTTGGTACATCCATCAAATTGGTGTAATATACATATTATGATTCACATGAGCTTGACCGACGTCTACCACTGTAACCTGCGTCCTCTATTACCGAGATCTATGTCACCAATTTACCAACGCATGCTAGAACAATGCACCCATATTTACCACACATGTACCAGAATTTAAACAAAGTAATCAACAATTGGTCTGCATGGAAAGCGATTGTGATGCATTAGAGTACACTCTAGAATCCTGCATCGGGTAATATTTGCGGATATCTTCAATTATCCACTATTTCCGGATTAAAGGGGATACATCCGCAATATCTTTTGAATCGAATGCTAATTTAGTTATCTCATCCGCACGTTGCCTGCAACCTATCGCCGTATTTGACTAATATGTATGGTGGGTTGGTACTTTCTGTAACAAATATGTTATTTAATAGCAACAAAAAGCAAATTCATGAAAAGGTGATATTGCGGATGTGGTTTCTAAATTTTTTCGATAGTGCGGATGCGGACAAATTTCGTTTCTTTTCGGTAGATCCGGATACGAAAAAACAAATTTGCGCAGTTCTTTATAGAGTACAATTTGGCTGTAACGAAGTGTTAGACTACAAAATACAGAATACAGGAAAATCTGTACCGATCAGACGACTTAATCTTTAAAAACATATGACGATAAACATGAAATGAATCTACAGAAATGGATTGGGTGAAATTTCACATCATTAAATCTGTTTCGTCCAGTCGCCCACTTACCATATTTCATAAAGGTAACTATTCCTTGAATGAACGCTTTTATATAATTGTGATGAATAGTGATTTTATACGATTGATAAGAAACACTGTCTTCCTAACCTGTTAAGCTAACGAACTAGAAATTGTAAATTTCGCTTCTATAGTGTTTTATATACTTGCAAAGACGCTATTGAGGAAATTGGAGCTCCATATCATACTTTGTCTGTATACCGCTACTATTAAACCCATTATTTTATACAGGGTGTTTGGTAGGTGGACCTACATTTTTATTTTTGGCAGATTGGAGGGTCATTTGGAAGCTTTCATCCCATGGAACTGATGTCCTAAGTATCACGGAAACTGAGATATGATAATTTTAAGTTTTTTTAAATCACCCAAAACCTCACCTTTAAATGATATGAAATAACTTTTATTGTATTCAGCATTGTGGTTTTACTCTAAATAAATCATTATCTAATACAATTGGTTTAAGAAAAATGAATTATGGGCTTCCAACTCCTAAAAAATATGTGAAAGTATGAAAAAGCATTAAAAAAACTAGAGGTTGTTTTGAAATTACCTTTATTTTAAAACTTCTCTAGTTTATGCCCTTTCCAACGGTATGCTTTTAAGTTTTTGATAAATTTTTAATCAACTTCATTTATTAGATTTTGTACAAAATGACCTCTTCCACTTCGTATGCATGCAAGGTATCTTTTTCTTATCCCCACGGTTGTTGTGTGAAGTCGCACTTCATTTTTCATTTTTCAAAATGCGGCACTTATCATTTTAATTAAAAAATTGGCCCCAACACCCTGTATATAGGGAGACTGTTTGGTGGTGAGCTTTAAATATTCTATTAAAAGTTGTCAATGGAAGTTCAACGAATATCCGCTTTGATATAAGTTTTGAGCAATTAGTTAAACATATCCATTCAAGCTCTGTATATTCTTTTCCCTCTCTCACCCTTACATATTCTAAGTAAACCATCGTCACCATCTATTGAAGAGATTTTCGCCATAAGTGAACCCGCTGACTAGTTGCTATAGTAAGAAACCAACGAAATCAAACAACTAATGGGTCCAAATACATCCACTTATGGTTCTAGAATCGAATACCATAACAATATCAATATGGAAATGAAAAATATCGTCAAAATAAAACTCATTTGGAGGCCTTGACGCCGATTTTTGTTTTCCGACTAACTATATTATGGTTAGTTCGTATCAGTTATTGATAGATGTCTCTCATGTATACATACGTAAACCAAATACAAAACCAATAGCCGATACTTTTGTAGTTTGATAAATTTTAACTTATCTAGTAAATTTTCACCTATGAGCGGCTGGACCTTTGATTTAGTTAGTTGGAAATTTAGTCAAACAGGAATTGAGAAATTTACCTAACTAGTCGTTTTTCTTCACGCCCCAGGTATTGTGTCATATTTGTGTCTGGTTATATAATCGCGAAATCTAAAATTTTTCAGGATTACTGTAGGGGCTACGCTCTCGACAACATGTTGCCGAATTTGATTTTGGTATAGCACTTTATTTATTTATCCATCGAAAGATTTCCGATTTTTCAATAACTAACCGCAGCTGTATGAGTCGGTATAGCTTTTTCCTGACAACTCTTTTTTAAAATTTGGCATGGAAACTAGGAAAATATACTATTCTTGTTTTGCGGAGGGGATTTATTCATCCTATAGTTGTTTCAGACAGTATTGATAGCGGTCACACGTAATGTGATTAATCCATCAAAACTTTGGTGAGGAATCCTGTGAGCTCTTTCAATCTGGTGAAATATTGCATGTATTTTATGAAACTTCTTGCTCAATGTAATATGTAGTACAATCAGATTGCCAGCTTCTTGATTAGTTCCGGCTCTTGACGAAAGCTAACTTTTCCTTAAACTGCTATTTGTCTTAAGATAAAATATTTTATCGCTGAGTCAAATCTAAGGGTTTTGGACACGATTTTCTCTAGTAATAACCGTTTCTACATTCATCTGCATCACAAGAGGTTATATATGTATATTTGGGTTGAGTAAAGATATTCCTATCTCGGTCTAGATTTTTTGGCCAGTCAGCTGAATTGGTACAAACTACAAGATCTCTGCTTTTTACAAATCGGGCTATCATTTGTCAATGCCTAAACCTTAATAAAACGAAAACGGCTTAATATATTGCCAAATGTATTTTTTTGTTTGAAAGTACAATCCTCCTGATTATTTATGGAAAATGACTTCATTTAAATTGAAGCCGTGGCTGGCCTTGGCGTACTCCATTCGGTCGGTCCAATTTCTGAGCACATTTTGTATTGTGTGCGGATCTATTTCGGCAATGGTTGCGTCAATATTTGCTTTCAAATGCTCAATTGTTTGTGGACTGTCCGTATAACACTTGTCCTTCACGGCACCCCACAAATAAAAATCCAAATTCATCAAATTACAGCTCCTTGCCGACCAATTCACGTGATCATTTCGACTGATAATGCAGCCGTCGAATTTTGGGCGCAATTTCACTATTGTAACCTTTCGTTTCGCTATGGCGCACCATCTTGCTGGAACCAAAGGTCGTCCAGACCACCCGTGATCATTTTCTTTACCAGTATATAATTCTAAATTATACACAAAACCGGAAATTCCACATAAAACGAAAATTTTTAATCCCCATTTATGAGGTTTAACAGGCATATAATGCTTCAAGAATGATCGAGTTTTTGTTGAACACATTTGTTCATCTATACCGATAAACATTCTTTAAAAGGCACTTCTAATTAACTTGTTGAGCAGTGGTTCCTTATTTTGTACAATTGGTCGTGATCTGGGTGAGTTCTAGGAAGCATTTTCTCATTATTATTAAAATGAATATTTTGTGTAATTGCCTCAAATTTTCTTAATGGCATCGTTTCTGGGACCATGGCATTGCCCAATTTCGGACGTTTTGGCATTGTTCAGATTTTTCTGAAATGTCTGACGCCAGTTACGGTGAACCGATTTCAGCAAAAAATAACTGTGATCTCCCAATTTATGGAAATACCTTAAGTTTCACCCCTATTAGTCCGTCCGTTTGGGCAGTATAGAACGAACAACATTTAGTTTACACGACACGCCCGCATCACAGATAGTACAACCAGCAGTTTTTTAAAAAAACTTTCAACCATAATCGAATTTCAACACAAGACTGTTTTGACCGCCATTGTGTACAATTTTCCAAACCTTTACTAACTTTTTTCTAACACTTCTGGCCTAACTTCTGCTTATGCCTAACATCTACACTCATACTAACAGGGTTGAGAGCTTATGAGTTTGTATCTGCGTGCCACATAATATGCTAATATTTACATAGCGTTCTATAACTATCTGCAATTAAAACCAATCCGTGTGGAATGCATTGTTAACTCGTATTTTTCTGAATGAGGAAACCGAGTGGTTGAACATAAGACATGTTGACGAAGCTTTGACTGCGGGATTTTGACTGCAAAAACGACATGCCATGGTGATTTAACTAAACGTCCCCAGCTTGAGTAACAGTTTCTCGAAGAATTAATTGAGTTCATTTATTTACAATCTTTGAGAGATTGTCATACTTAGTTCTAATTCTGCCAAATATAACACATGATCTATTATTATCCTAGGAATCTATTTCGACTTAAACTAATAGTTTCACAAGCCAAGCTACTCCTTGAATCCGGGTAATATGATGCCACATACACTCGATGGATCAAACTCGTGTTGCAGATCTAGGTGAAATCAATGCTAGCGAATGTCTTGGTTTGGAAATATTATGCAAAAACCTCGAATGGCGCAAGTGGGAAAACGGATGTGGATTCTTAACCATGTTTAGTCGTCTGGTCTCGTGGATGCACTTCGTTCAGCCTAGACAACTAGTTCAAAGCTCTCGCTAGTGCTTTCATCCATACAATTCCTCGGGCGAGCGCAGTTAGTAGGGCGATCACAATATGAGAACGGTGACATGGTGGGGCATCCGTTTAGGGGTTTTATTTTTCTAGGTCTGCACAATGGCTGGTAATCTTCGTCTGGTTTATGTCCTGGCCGGCCACTTATGGACCACTAAAGAAAATGTGAAAAACTGCGTTCGAGATGAACTATTAGGTTAAATGAACCCCGTTCCAATTATTATCGATTAAATTATGTAGAATTGAAAGTTTACTAAAACCATATTCTGTCTTTTTCACGTCGTTTCCAGCAAAATAGTGAGTTAAAACTATTGGCATTAAAGAAAGTATTCCGTCGGGTCAAACTCGGCAAAGTAAACTGCAGAATTGGGACGCCTATGTAAAAATGAAACGTATGGTGCGATTTAATAAAAAATTCTCCCTAAAACTGAAATTCACCAACCAAAAGGCACAGTGGTTACAGCTTTGGCGTTTGGATCGGGTGATCTCGGGAGGATGCAAAAGCAAATTTTCATCATCAGATTACGATCTATGATGAAAAGAAACAACTATGATTCCGTGTCGGAGTGCAGAACTCGGGCCGACCTATCTTCCATGCCAGTACTTTACACCGTATATTCTCGAATTGGCTGGAAACGGCGTAAAAGTAGGACGTGAAAGGAATCGCGAAAGAGTTGGGAAAGCCTCGGTAGCAGAACAGATTAGAAAGATAATAATAAAAAAAAATCCGAAACTCCCCATATAACTGAAAAAGCCGATGTGATAGGATGACGGTTCCATTTCGCAAGTAGAAGTTTCGCTTACTGGCAGCAATCCATACTTATGCTAAATGGCATTAGATCATTGTTTAACAACAAATCATCTTTTAGTGTATTAAAACTACGCTGTTGAGGGACTGACCCTTTCGAAAGAGAAAGAATTTGGATAGTTAAGGGTGCAAAGTTTCTGCAAATGTCATACACGTATTCAAATTGATGATGCGGTATTAATCCTGAATCCACTGACATAAGTGTTTTTACTGTGGGAAATTACTTCACTGTGGGATTGCACACAGATTTCCTAACATTTATTAACTTATGTTTCAATAGTTATTCTTTGTGGCGCTTATCATACGTAGTATCTTCACCAAAAATACTATATATGCATGGGCTGTTCATATCAGGAGCTGAAAGTTTTGTGTTGGTCGTTGGTTTTACTTGCGTGTTTTTGTCGTTCCATACTTCTAAATTTAATAAAGTTTTAAACTGTTTTCGGCACGAATACTTATTTGTGGAACCTAACTTATTCAAATAATCGTAGCTGCAATTTGCAGACACGCGAAGACACGTGAAGTTATTTAAAAGTATTTTGAAAGAATATTTCATGTTCCATGTTGGTGTAAAATTATGCTGATATGAATCGGGTGCCTATAGTATCTCAAAATTGGTAGTACTCATAATTCCAAACTAATAATACGAAACAATTTAAAAGCCAATCATAATATTTATTGATTTGCTATAGACTTTGTATAATCAAATATTTCATTTGATATAAAATATCTTTATTAATAATTTTTAAATTATAAAATCGTCATCATCAGTTTTTATAAACTCACAAAAATTCTCAATCTCATCAAACACCTGCCGATTAAATCGTTTCTTTTCATTTCGTCCCCGTTTCATGTAGTACTGCTCTTTGATTTTTGAAAACTTCGCGCACTCTACATACAATTCCAGTAGCTCATTATGTTCAATAGCATGAAACAATTTTTGAACATGCTCATCAGCTTCAATATCTTCAATATCCATGGGCTCATCAATTATGTCGTCATGGTAGGCAAAATGTACACTGGTATATGGATGGTCATTTAAATAGTCGGGTGATACTTTTCTTCGATCTTGTGGATCTTGTGATCGGGTCCTTTTGTAGATTTTCAAATTTGTTTCCAGATTATTTTGTTCGAGAATTTGACGAATATTGGTTTTGATATTTTTTTCCATGACATCATTGTTAAGGGATTGGTCGTATTCTACTAAATCCGGATGTTCATCGTATGTGAAGTGGTCGAATACGTAGTCACTTGGATTTAATGAATGCTAGAAATAAAAAAAAATATGTTTTAATTTGATTTGAAAGGACATATTTTTAAGAGGGATGGAAATATTAAGTTATACCGAGCAATGGACAATAATTGCCTAATTCGAATTCAAATCTGTATCTCACGGGTATATAATCGGATTTTATCTTCATATCCAACAATAATTTCAGTTTATTGAAAGTTCAGTTGTTTGAAAGGATCTATACCCGAACACGAGGGTCAACTGGCTCTAGCATCTTAAATATTAAAATTAGTAGAAGTTCCATTCTGTTATATAGTTCATGTATCGAAAACGATAAAGTTTTGCTTCTTTTAAAATTAAAAGTAAAACTATTTAATATTTACAGAAGCAATACAAAATGCTAAATTGAATGAGATGCTTTGAAGACAGAAGGAGATGTTTTGACCAATTTGAATTTTTTCAACCGCCTACAAAATATCGAATCGTCAGTTAGCTGTAAGTAGAACGACTCAGTTAAACAGAGTCTTAGTTGTGTTTATTAACATCTCCGATTGTAATCGATGATGAAAATTCGATTTGCATTCAACCTCTGATGGGATTCGAACCCAGTACCTCGCGGTCCACGTGCCGAAGTTTTAACCAATGCACCACTTGTCCGGTTTAAAGTATATAAGGTAGTCTGATTATTTACAACTGTGATCTCGCTTTGCATCCCAAGGTTTAAAATGTGAGATTGAAGATTCCTACACTGCAACTTGATGCACTGGCTGCCAGGTGATTCTAAATGTTTTGATCGAATACCTTGATTGATGAAGTTTGTTTGTAGTTATGGCCATGTAGGTCTTAGTCCAGTGTGACATTAAAGATAATGCGATGACCAACTATCTGTAATTAATATTGGCTTTTGCTCCTTAAGGAAGCAAATGATTAACTTTTCCTAGCTAGAAACAATTCATTAATAAACCTAATTTTGATTGCGCTAAATACGCTTTTATGTTAAAAAAAGATAATTTAAGAATCCTCAATGCGAATCAGACTGGGCACGCCTTTTTTAAAGAATATCTCAGACGTGTATCTCGAACTGCACGCAGTTAATTCTAACTAGATTAATGATGATCAGTTTGCCTAGTTTACTAGTACAGACCAGGTCATAGCAGTATCTTGCCCAAACTAAATTTAGTAACTAAATTTGTTCAATTATTGAACTGGGCGATAAAACCAACGAGTGTTCAGAAAAAATTCTCGATCAAAAATCCCGAATGGAACTATAAGTTGAGAATATTATATCCTCTCTTCCCTGTCATGTATCAATATGGTACACTGATGGATCAAATATAGCTACGGGCACTGGTGCTGTAGTAATCGAGCCTCACACTCCGCATATAGGGGAGGATGGGTACAAACGTAACAATTTGTGAATTTTTGACCATAAAATGAAAAGTTTTGTTCTTCCAGGAATAAAAGTGACCTACATGAAAAACACACATTTTCATTATCTAAAACCATATAAATGCCATTTACCACGTTTTGTACATTAAAGCAAATTAAAAAAGGAACATAGGTACATATTGCAAAGAAACAATTAATCGCATATAAAATAATAAGGAGTTATCCCGAATCGCAGTTGCGGCATTGAATAAAAATATTGATGGACTTTTACCCCGCACATTTTTCATGGCCTAAACTGGACATGACGTATATTCTATCCATTTATCGTTTGGATTGGATTCGAAATGCTTTCTAGTTTCCACAACCGTATGTGCAAATTCACTCTTCTTCCTCTTCCTTGACTTAGAGAAAATACTTCATCACCAAAATTATAAGGATTAACTGGTTAAATTCCAGAAGCCCTAAATCCTGATATTATATTTTTCGATTTGGCAGCTTGCTCTAATGCAATTTTTGCCAAATCGGGAATGTCGTTTACCTATTTCGTATCGTTTACTTATTTAAAGAAATCATATAAGTGTTGAGTGACCAACGTTTAGCTTGTTGTTACTATCTGCATTTGTTTTCATCCAATTCGCTGAAGCACGATTATTGAAGGTTTTCATTGAACCAAACAGACCACGATCCAATGGTTGCTGCTTATGAGAGCAGTGAGGAGGAAATGTTAAAATGATAACGCCATTTGCTTTACAAGATTTAACCACTGGAAGGGAAATGAGGGACTGGTGGTTGTCTAGAACAATACATTTTTTATTGCTCTGAGTTGCATTTGTGTGTCTTACAAAATGTTGCATAATTTGTAAAAATTCCATCTGCATCCAGCCAGACTTATTTGCGGCCCCAATGCAACCCACCGATCCCATTTGGTGGAAGAACATAATAAAAAGTACGATTACAAATGCTTTGACGAAAAATCTATATAAAAATACATCTAAACCTAGAAGCACATAGCTGCATGAGAATTGTATAGCTTTAATTCTAGCAAAGTGTAGGAACACAATACCTCTCTCAACCAACAAAGTAGTCGCATAACGACTACATGGTCGCGAGGAATACGAATGGAATAAACTACAAATGCATCAAATCGATTCTGCAAACTTAAGGGACAGGTACAGTTCAATAAAATAAATCGCAACTGACTTCTATCCACGCAGTAACGGTATTCGCAACGAATCGGCGTTATCCTCAAACGATGAACCAACATTATTGCAATTGTCTGACATAAATATAGAAATGACACCACCACCCGCTCCATCTTACGATAAAGTGAGTAGCGCATTATGAAATTTGAAAAATGTAAGGCATCTGGTGCCGATGGCATCTGAAACAAAATGCTCAAAAACGACGACGATTATCTCTTCTACCGTGTCTTTGGCACGAAGAGAAAATCTCAAACGAGTGGAAGATAGCACTCACTACATAAAAAAAAGAAACCTGTTGTATTGTAACAATTGTTCCGGAATAGCTTCGCTCAATACCGACTACAACGTCTGGCGAACTTCAACAGCACATTTTGGGTGACTATTCT
The DNA here is from genome assembly GCA_947310385.1 of Nephrotoma appendiculata. Lineage (NCBI taxonomy): Eukaryota > Metazoa > Arthropoda > Insecta > Diptera > Tipulidae > Nephrotoma > Nephrotoma appendiculata. The sequence continues at coordinate 317,474,758 of OX371223.1, forward strand.
GGCTTTCCTTGGGAATAGGGAATTAAGAAAAAAAATTTCATAGCATGTTTGTCTAAACTGTATTTTTCTGGCCTACTGAGGGATTAAGTTTGGTGTAAATATTTTCGAAACAAAGTTAAATGGCAAAATATTTTTCCTATAAAAATTTAGTGGAACAAAAGTTTGACTATTAACTTTTTTTTTTGAAAATTTTTGCACTAAACTTATTCCTTCAGTAGGCCAGCAAAGTCTAATTTGCACAAAAAAGCCATGAAAAAATTTCCAGTTCCCTATTCCCATAGGTAAAGCCACAATAGTGCCACAGGTAGGTCGACAACCGATCAAACTTTTTTCCGACATCCCTATGTACATCTTCTATTTGCAGATGTTTTTGGTGGATTAAATTAAATAACAATTATTCTAACCATTTGATTAAGACAGTTACATTGGGTTTCCGCACAGAACTTTTGAATGTTAAATTTCACCATTTGCATTGAAAACTACAATAGACGGGGGTAGCTCTAAGTAAAATAAGTTGGCAACAGATTTAAACATTTTCAATATCATAATTATTTTAATTCTATTTACAAATTGATTATCAAAAATGTTTATAATTACATGTAGATTAGAAAATTATTAAGCACATTCGCGTCGTTTTGGCAAATCTTCTGTTGTGCCCCCAAAAAATGATTTATTTAATAAATTCTTACCGCACTTGAAAGTGGGACCACTGCGAACAAAACGGCTGAAAAAATTACTGTATAACGGTACACTACTCTCATCTTGACACAACACTTTTATGTAAATTTTCTGTACTAAATGAAGTCGGCAAAACTTTTTCTCAATTCAAATTGATAGTGTTGCATATTTTTTATTATTTACTTGATTGAGAAAATATTTTTTGTATTTTTGACATTAATGAACTTTTCATTTTCTTTATATGCACTGATTGAGATATTTTTCCATCAAAGTGATTACAGTGGTTCAAATTAAGGAGTACAGTATCGATGAAAAATTGTTTGTATTATATAGTTGGGCTACTGTATATTTGGCCTTATGCATCATTATAATCTAATTACTAACTCGCAATTTGCAATACCGTGTCAAAAATATTGATTAGAGATGACAAAATATTTCTAATCAAATCAATCATACGATGAGATGATTTAATCTGCCATAATATTAATGATTTCATCAAAATGATTAGATTTTTGTTTCAAATAGAAAGCCCGTATCAACATTGTTTTGATACGTTGTATTGCGTTTTTTTATTTTAATAAATATACAAAAAATCGACTAAACATATTTTAATCAGATTTATTGTCGATGAGCCGATTTTAATTAGTCAGCATCCCTATATGGCTTTATAGATAACAATGTGGGGTGTGTGGTTTTTAAAAACCACAAAATTATTTCACATCTTCTCTGTTTTTAACAGTTATAAGTTTACATGATAAACAAAAATTAGTAGAGCACTATTGAAATAATACATTTGCTCTATTTGATGTGGTTTCTCGAGTCAGAATCTCTAAGGTAATTCCTCTCTCATGCTGCGTTTGTACCACAGCTAAATTAGCAAGGCTATATACAAACGCTAGTTACCCAATCTAGGTTGGGTATTTTTCTGTGTGTACCTGACACAACCCAACTTAGGTAAATGAAAAATGTGATGTAAATTACGCTGACCTATAGAGTGTTTTACATTATGAAATAAATATTGGTAGTGGCATTGACTTTAACAAAACATATCGACATAAAATTTAGTTATACATTTATTAACCGTTTGAGTTCCAGGAGGTATTGAAAAACTACTGTCGAAGGATACCGAACAGCGTTGTCGCGCTTTCTCTAAATGAGAGAGGTAAGATGAAATGAATGAGACGTAAAGGCAATCTATTGAGACAAACCTATTGTAAAATGTACTATTTACATTAAAAGCAGCTGTTTAATGTACTTGCTTATTGTTCGAAATGTGCTGGGTTTTTTCGACATAAAATTTCAACAGCGCGATCGCGCTGCTTGGGACTCAAATGGTTAAATTAGTCGAATTTAAAACTAAATGATTTTAATTTCGAAAATATTAATGGAATCATTTATGAGGAAAATATGAATTGCGATAGAACATATGCAATACTTTTAGTAAAGGGTCTTTCAAAGTTACGCCTAGAAGTCAGTAGTAAATAATTGTAAAGTAGACAGATGTATAATTTTAACGATGGATGCTTACACGCTAGAAGAATGCATTAATGTTATTCAAACTTATTGTGAAAATCATCGACCTTTAAAAAATACGTATCGTGCAATTTTTGATTTTTTAGTGTAAATAATCGTCCAAATGAGTCAACTATTCAAAGGTAAGTGAACAAATTTAAAGAGACTGGTTCTATCGAAGATCGAAAAAGGTCTTGCACACCAAAAAGTGGACGTTCTAGTGAGAACATTGCTGCTGTAGCCTAAAGTGTCGCGGAGGGTCCTTCAACATCGATATCTTTACGTTCTCTGGAATTAGGTATTCATCTGTCGGTTGTTTCGCGAATTTTACATAAAGATTTGCAGCATTATTACAAAATTCAATTAACACAAAAATTGACACACAACACGTGAAAACATCCAACTATTGCGGTCTAAGTTTCCAGGTCGATTAATTTCACGTAATGGTGACATAAACTGGTCTCCTAGATCATGCGATTTAACGCCATTATATAACTTTCTGTAGGGTGTCTTGAAAAGTAAAGTTTATGTGAATAGACCAGCAACAATTGCACAGGTGAAAAACAACATTCGGAGCGAAATTGATGAACTTAATGCGGTAATGAATGAGCGAGTTCTTAAAAATTTAGATTTTCGTTTAGAAGCCTGTAGACGTGCCCGTGGTGGACATTTAAATAATGTAATTTTTCACATATATTGCGAAAAGCCATATTTTTACAAAAAATAAGAAACATCAGAAAAAATCTAAGTATTTAAAAAAAAAACATCTAAGGATGACTTTTAAAAGACCGTCTTCTCTGCAGTTCAAACGGATTGGCTTATCCCGATGAAAGTTCATTCTTAAACTTTTTCAATAAATTTGGAGGTCTCTTTAAAAGTTAATGGAAATCGTTAAATGGAGGAGCTTCCATACAGGAAGGAGGTTTCTCGTTTTTTGCAAATATTTTGAAAAGAACACCTTTTACGAAAAGTTATAAGTAACAAAAAGATTGTAAATTAATTTTGTCTGTTGTTTTTTTGAGTAACTTTTTCGTTAAAGGGGAGTTGGGAAGGTGAATCTTTGGGAAGTTTTTTCTCATTTAATGTTTAACTGTCAAAGTGAAAAGACACATACGTATACATAAATCTTAATTTGGTTATATATTGAAATATAACAAGGCGGAAAGTGTAAAACAAATTCTTGGAATATTTTTGTCTCTGGGTTATTGTTAAGTGACGTTGTTGTGTGATAGTTAAACTAGAACCTAAGAGATTTTACTCGTATTGTTTATTATTCCGACATAGTGAAGCGTTATTATTTTTAAATTGATTCACTATTAACAGCCCCAGCTGGAGAATATGCTGATTTTAAAGAATCTACAACATTTTTTATAGCTAGTTCGGTGATGGTCTTATACAATATATAAAGCGGTTTATGATTTTATCCCTGCACTACGAATTAGATCTTATTTGCCTCAGTGAACGTTGATTATTACGTTTTTTTGAAAATTTACCTTTGGAACTGATTATGTGTCAAAAAGATTCACTTTCAGCGTTCCATACTTCTACTCATTCGGTTCCCTGTACCTCCGACGTGTGGTGTCGATGAGTTTCCTCATTTAAATGAAGCTTAACGAATCTGTTATTTAATTATTTTTATTAACGAAATAAACGAGCGATGTTCGTATTTTTTCGTGAATAAGGTCGCGTTCCTTTTACACTATTTTATTCAACAGAATGTTTGTAATTTTATTCCAAAAATTGTCTACCTTCGAAAACGATATTTATTCGTGTACATAGTTTTTGGTGTACGGTATCATCATCAACCGTTTATCAATGCAGAAGAACATCTAGAGAATGCTCAAATAGTGCAGATGGCTGGGAAGTAACCTACCTTAACGGTATTTAAATAAATTTTCAGACACAGAATTTAGATGTTGGCCGCTAAATAATATTTGGCCGCATTACCTAAACTCTCACCAAAGATGAAATAAGGACACTGAAAATAAATCGCTCATACCACAATCAATCGAAACACACCTCAAATTAAGCTTAAAGCAGATTATATTCAATGGCGGCTGTATGCCTGCTGGCTGAGCTAGAAAATTTGTTTATTCACTTATTTGATGTTAACGGGACACTCGGGAGTTTGTCAACGTAATACGTAGGATAAAGGTTATGTTCAGTAGGGACAAATACATTTCGCTACATTTACATACACGCTGTTGGTATTTACTTGCTCATCAGAATTGTGTCGATAGACTTGTGATGGATTTGGTTAATTACGAATGTTGGTAATGATTTGTGTACATTAAGCATATTATGTGAGCTATTTACTAATTACATTAATCAGGTTTAAAATTCTGTTAGGACCATTTAATCGGACATTTGACTCAAAATATAAATTACCATGGCATCTATGAAGAGACATTCAGTTTCCAAAGACTGATTAATATGTAAAATTTCACTAATATGTTATAACGCCAATCGTAGGTCCAACATTTTTGCTACTTCTTAATGGTCCAAATGGCACCGTATCGTTTAGTATCTGAAAATTAGCTTCATAAAATTTAAAATTCAAAATACTTTTGTGGGTTGAGAGACCTTTCTAAGGTAAGAGTTAAAATTAATCTAAAAAATGTTTTAATTTCACTGCAAGACAAATCCAATTGGAATTACTTTTAAATTTAATAGTGTAAATTTTTAGTAATTCTCGGGTGGGGGGGGGGAGAGGGGGGAGGACGATCTCATTGTTCTACCACTTTACACTTACTTTATATGTTGTAACGGTTGCTTGATGTTGATTTTTTGACGCATCTCTTTCTCTCTCTCTCTTTCTCTCTCTCTCTCTCTCTCTTACTTTGTCATGGTGTGAGAACTCATGGCAAAATGAATGTAGAATAGAGAGACCTATACCAAAGTGTATTTTTGTATGAGTATCTTCAATCTTTTAGGGCTGAGGACATTCTTTGATCGATAACATTAAACCGGCCGATTGAATGTAATGAAAGAGCAACTTGCTTCAAAACAGGGTTGTATGATTGAGAATGTAACTGAATATGAATTCATGGGTGCAAAAGATGTGGCAGAAGAGATTTGTTAAAAAATATAAAGTGGATCCAAGAAGTATTTTCAGTTAGTTAGGCTAGTTATTTAAAGTAGACTCTAGAATGATACGAATGATGAAATGTGTAAGATTGAATTATGAAAAGTGGAAAGAATGTTTAAAAAACGCAATTTGGTTGAGAGTGAATTAGACGAACGATGTGTAAAAGGTGAATAACGGATATAAAATTGTATAGCTTGTAAATTTTGAAACTTGACGATTTACGACAAGCATATATAGAAACGATTAATTTTCAAACAGCACCAAACGGTAACTTTGTAAACTAAGGTGGTATTTTATTTCGTTGTTGACCCAAACCATGTTTGTTTGACCAAAACTATACAAACTATATACTGCACGAGTATATGGAAATAATACTGAATTTGTAAAGCCATTTTAACCGTCGGAACTGCAGGTCTCTTGATGTACAGGCCCCAAAAGCATCCATCATTTCTGTGGAAACAACTAAAAACCACTTATGTACGAAATGTTGAATTTTCAGTAGAGCAAAAACAAACTGTTATATCATTTTTTAAATATTATTTTGAACTAAAAGAAAGGTTAATATTATTAACCGTTTCTTTTAGTTCAAAATAATATTTAAAAAATGATATAACAGTTTGTTTTTGCTCTACTGAAAATTCAACATTTCGTACATAAGTGGTTTTTAGTTGTTTCCACAGAATAGCCTATTTTTATTTTCATTGGTTGTAAATTCAATTTTTCGATTGATTTCGTTAACCGTTCCATCTATGTTTAGTTAATTGAAATGCAGAGTCGATATATCTAAGACATTTTTAGTATACCGACAAAGTCGATAAAGGTAATGCAGATTTATGCACAATTTAAAATCATTTGATGCAGATTTCGTTTATCTAAGACACTTTTTAGTACACTATTGCCATGTAAATTTCATTTGCTTTGAGTGTCATCTATTAACAGTGATATCAATTAGGCAACCGCAACAATCTCATTTTAAATACTGTTAAAGTTAGCCGAAAGATTCCAGCCGAAAGATAATGCAGATAGTGTCTTGAATACAGCAAAAATCAGTCATAAACTAGAATTTAGGATGAATTTAGGATCGGATTATATCCTTCGGGTGAAGGAGAAATTATTTCAGTTTATAGGAATTTAAAAATCGATAGGAGCGAGAGTATAAAGAGAGTTTAACTTTCTGTTGAAATAGTCAAGACACTATCTGCATTATCTTTCGGCTGGCAACTTTCGGCTAACTTTAACAAGGTCATTTTAAACATTTTAGTTTAGTAAAAATTTAGCAATTTTGCCTTAATAGATTTTTTTTTGTGGAAATAGCGGACAAATTGTTGTGTACTGCCGTTCAATTATCAAGACTATTCTAAAATGAAGATTTACAATAGCTACCACATTTCAATATTTTGTGCGCCGATTCAATATCTTAAGCTTACATCTTCCGCGGATAGCCATAAGCCATAGAAAAATCATCAACCAAAGAAACAACGTTTATTAGGCCAATGTCATTAATACCATCGAGCAATAAATATATAAGAGAAATCAAGTAGTGCAAATTTTATAAGCAGGTTTTTCCGAGGTTAATCTTATTTTATAGTTTTAATACACTTATATACACAAATTTAATTTTTTTCTATATTTAATCCCTATATACGAATCTTATAAACATATCGGGATAGTTATTTTATAGATTATTGTTCTTGTTAGGCTTATACAGGTTGCCAAAAGTAAAATAGATTAACTTCGGAATCTCTACATGAGTTCTCTTATGTATATTTTGCTTTATGTTAATACCCACCATGTGAATATTATTTGAGATACACTTAGTAAAACGAATGAAGTCATTATAATTGAAAGTAAAGAAATATGAATTATAAAAGGATAATATACTACCAAGAAAACGAACTTGAGCCAAAGAGGATTTGCTCACAAGTTTTATTTGGTATTGCACAGGCTTTTGACAAAGTTTGATGAAAGGTTATATTTCTCAAGCTTAGGAAACTTTTACTATCACAATTCTGCCACCATCTACACGTTCGTGTTAAATACGAATAATATTTAGATTAAAGCTGGAGAGCCACAAGCGAGCGTCCTAAGCTCAATGGCAGTGTAATCATGATAGTTGATGACACGATAGAGTGAATATATTAAACGGCAATGGAAGGTACATATCCAGAAGGAATATATAAGTTTATCTCAAACAAAGTGAAATTGATTGGCTTGTGGGAAAGAACTCCAAATTCAAATTATCAACACACAGTAAATATTATTAAATAAATAAAATAAATATTAATAACAAAATCAGATAAACTGATTAAACCATTGATTGATTCGTTTTTAAGTACTAATAATTTGGGAAATAAATAGAAAAAGGCAACAACAATTAAATAAATTTTAATGAAATATTTATTAAGCTTAATAATATTTCATCCCAGTTAAATTAAGACAAAATTATAGTTTTTGTGTCAGGATAGCCAAATTTGCCTTGGAGTACTACAAATCCAGCGTACAATTTTCTGAATTTTACCGGGAATCTCCTATAAACCAGCACGCGAAGTGATCTATATAGTGAGATGCTGTTAGGTCCTATCTAACAGAAAAATACGTTTGTTTTGTTAAAATTGGGGGTTTAGGGTGTTTAGTACAACCAAATTTGCCGTGGAGTAGGTACTACACATCGTTCGTACAATTTTTAGATTTTTCTCGGGAATCTCCTTTTAACCAGCACACGGAGTGACCTATATAATGAGATTAGAGCATTCATTTATTCGACATTTCCGAATATCAAATAACTGTTTCTTTACATATTCGAATATTCGGTTAATATTCGAATTGTAAAAGAAGTACATAGAACCATGATTAATCGGTAATACAACATAAAAATATACAGGTTTCGTTTAACAAATTATACCGGGTTTTAAATTTGGGACTTGACCCTTTGAAGATTCACTGTGAACTCACCATTAAACAAATAACCAAACTATCAGTGTCAAAACATTCAGTAAAGACAACATTTTCACCATGGTGAAGTACACGAACGAACAACTTTTACAAATAATTAAAATGTACTACAAAAATTCCGAGTCGGTGGTCGTAATTATCGTCCCAGTAGATAAGCAATTCATAGCCTAGTGAAAAAATTTGAGTCGAAATATTTGCTTCTGGATGTTCTCGTGCCAGTGAGACAACGGGTTGGTCGAAGTGCCGAGAATATTGCTGCCGTTCAAGTATCCGTCACAAAAGAATCAAAACAGTATATTCCACCGCGTTCTCAAGAATTGGGCATCGCTCAGACCACACTTTAGCGAATTTTGCGAAAGGATCTTGGATTGCACTCTTATAAGATCAAGTTAACACAAGAACTAAAGCCACTCGATCATATGAAGTGACATACTTTGTCGGATTGGGCTCTGGAAATGTTGGAAGAAGGTGACCAATTTCACCGTAAAATCATCTTCAGTGATGGAACCGCATTTTTGGCTAAACGGTTTCGTCATCAAACTGCAGAATATGCGTTATTGGTCAGGTGAAAACCCTCGATGGTTGGGGAAATGAAGAGTCTTTTCGTTGCGTAATCAAAATTTTCGCTCGATCGTGTTATAGTTCCTGTTTCAAGATATACCATTAAGCTGGTTAAGGTTTTGTTTGGTCTGATGGATTATTTACTTAATTTCGTTGAGTAAGGTTTTACTTAAATCACTGTTGATTTTCATTAGAGAGTTAATATAATTGTATAAACGCCCTCGGCTGTCACAAGTGTTGAATCTCCTTTGCTAAGTTCTGTGACTGTAATTTCAATCGGAGTCAATACCTAGATCAACTATAGTGCATGATTAACGCAATCTATAAGGCGAAAAAATCTTGGCACCATCGTAGTTATCGAATTCCATCTTGTTTTTACGTCGATAAGAAGGCCAATTGGTCAAAAAATATGTGATCAAGAAGGAAAATAAAAAACTTAAGTTTTTTATTTTCCTTCTTGATCACATATTTTTGTAGTTTAATATTTTAAGATGGAGACTTATGGAATTTTTTTTTACTATTTTCCGTACCTTCTGTAGAATAGAAGAAATATCCACGTTGAGCTCCAGTAGACAGGATTCTTCCGTAGGCCAAAGAAAATTATCATTATCATTCTCGAATGGAAAGTTTGTATCAAGATAAATTGACTCGGTGTCAATGGTATTATCATCTCCGTTAGGGAAATCATCTTCGATTTCACTATATTCCGATTCGCTGTCAAATACAAATAAAATACAAAATACAGTTGTTGCACAAGTTATAAATGGCAAGGATTTGCATGAAATATAGAAATTTCGAAGTTCAAAACAGGAATGAAGGGATAGGGAGTTAAAAAAATATTCGCATATTCGCTTATAAATATTCAAAATGTCAAAGACCTATAGAGGAAATAAATGCTACAATAAATACATAATTTGTATTTTTGTTGATTTTACTGAAGACCCTTTAAAAGAATGATTGATAATTCCAAAGCTGAAAGCAGTTCTTTAGTTCTTCTTCAATTTTTTAGAGTTGTCGGTAGGAAGGCTAAATGCTTGGAGTTTAACAAGCATTTGATCCTCCTACCGCTAACACCGAAGAATTAGAAATCTCAACTTAGTTCCCTTTGTTTGTTCTCTTGAGCAGCCATTGTTTGCAGCACAATAAAATTGTATTACAGCATTGAACTAATTTTTAATAAAATGCCACAAAACAATATTCTCTTTCGGCAAATCTATTTCTGCCAACCATAAATATGTATGTACATATAAATCATATATAGGCATCTATTCATACATATATAAGGGAATTTAAATTCAATTCCATCCATTTTCCCTGCGCCTATATACCATATCGAGATTTTTTTTTTTTTACAAATACACAAAAGTTTTAGAACAAACCATGTTTTCATAAAATATTAAACCACATTTTTTATTGCATTCCTCTTTACAAGTTTTTCAATAAATATGGTCGGGTGAGTACATTCGCTTAAGATAAAATGAAAATTGAAAACCAGAGAAAAACCATGAACATTGTTGTGTCGAATTACTCGCAAAATACACAAGCAGAAATTTCAATTCGTATAAACGTTTTATTATCACGTGTGTTCGTATTATTTATGGTTAATTTCCGTTTTACTTCGTAAATCTTAACCGCCACATATTATCGTTGAGTATTCGAATTTTTCCGTTTAAATTCTTTGTTGATTACATAGAGATTTGATTTATTTACGGAAGCATCCCGAAAATATATTCGGTTGATGTTTAAGTTGTTCTCGATACGATATCGACATATCGTAATAGAAATTGTTCATCCATTAGATAATGATTTATTTTTGGTGTACATATGTGTGTATACGTGTGGGAACAAGCATGTAAGAAAATAAATATTTTCTTTGGTAATCTACTTCAATTTGGCTAAAAAAATTGAAGCAATAACAATAACAACAGCAAAGTTTTCCCATTTTTCATTTTCTATACGCGCGGCTATGGTTAAAAATTATTTATCATAATTTATTTTACATTATTTAATTTACATAAAGTATGTACAAATATGTTTTGAATTTAAAACAAAATGCATTACATATAGGCTGAGGATGCGTGCATAGTACAAGCCAAACGTCTTAGATACAGAAACAACAATTTTTTCTATTGTGATTTATATTTGGTTTAGCAGAACTAACAAATCAAACGCACGTTTTGGATTTTCTTGATTTCTGGTGGCCACTTTATACATAAATTTACCTTTGGTCGAATTGTTTAGGTACAAAATCAGATATCTCGACGTTTTGAAGTTCCCTGAGTTCAGAAGAGGTAAAAAACCCAGGGGTGAAATATCACGAGGTACCTATAGTTATGTTCGAAAATTTTCAAGCCGCGAAAGCTATGGAAATTGCGGTAACGTTGCGAAATTCACTGGCCATCCTCACGTAAGCTCGCCAAACTACAGGCCGAACTTTTACCGACGCAGAACAAGGTCGAGATTTTCATCCCTGAAACCAATAACTTCACTGTTTCTACTTCGAACGGTTTGTTTCGCTGTCTTTTCATTCTAGATCATGAAAATCACTTACTTGTTTCTGATTGATTCGGGAGCTGACGTATCAGTGATATCCATCAACAGGTTTCTCCGACATGCAAAAGACACCGTTTACATATTCTTACTATAGCGAACGGATCCCCGATATCAACTTACGGTTCAAAGCTTCTGATGGTTAATTTCAGTCTCAGAAAATTAATTTCAGTTTATGAAAGACATCGGAATCTGCTGCTCCTCATCATCATCAACTTGTTAACCATTACATATGCAAAAGAGAGACAAGAACTGGCACCCTTGTGGATACTATCGACAGTTAAACATATACTGGTCACAGTCTCAGATAGATATCGTATTCCTACATACGTTCCGAGATGCAACACAGAACGTCTTGAGTCAGGATTTAAACTTCTCTCCACATTTGGATTTAATATTAAAGCTTCGAAATGCATTTTTGGCGTGCAGAGCCATACAATTTCGAAATATGGCATCCTTCCGTCGAAAGACAAAATTAAAGTCATTTCAAACTTTCCATAGCCAGCATCAATTCGTCAAATACAGCAGTTCCTCGGTATGGTGAACTATTATCACCGCTGTATATTACAATAATGCAACAAAGGATGTTGTCAACTATTAGCGTTGTTTTCAAAAAATCTCTTCCTTGCGGAAATTAAATACTCTACTTTCGATAGAGAACTTCTTGCTATATATATAAACAGCCAAAAGTTGCCGTTTCGTCGACGGCCGACATTTTTTCGTATTTACCGACCATAAACCCTTCAGAACAGCTATTGCGTCAATATCAGAACGTAGTATCCGGGAATTACGACATCTTGACTATATTGGTGAATTCACTACCGACATTCATCACATTAAACACTTCTCACAAAACGTAACATACAAAGAACGTAAAATAAATCGCTATGTAAATCTGCAACGATCCGACTTACCAGACAAGCAGCAAATTTAATGTGAAACTTCTACACGCAAATATCGACCTTCGTACCCCCTAGATATACTCCTGGCCACGAATGAACACTGATACAAGCAACCCATTTCAAAAATCCCAAGAGAAGAAGTTGCGCGGTATCCAGTCAGTAGCCTCGGTGGTAAATTCTGATCCCCATTTCTTGAAATTACAAAACCTGAAAGTTTTAGTAGCAATTCAATTGTTTTGGTACAGAGTGATCCAAATAATAATATCTCGTAAAATATTAGCTTCTGTTCAAGCGAGGAACATTATTCCGCAATTGCTGGGATGTTATACCTGTCTAACAGTATCATTATTATTGCAATTGCGCCGGCGACGACTCATCCAAATGACTTGAATATTTTTAATTCCAAACTTTTGAATTTAAAACCCAGTGTTCCCCTAGTTTTTTTTCCAGAAAAGTCACGTTTTTAGTTCGATTGGATCTAGTACAAAGTGAAAACACCTATCCCAAAAGTTGTGATCTCTTAGAAGTATTTTAGGACAATCATTATAACTTCGATTATTCAACTACAATATCATTTCAATTTATTGCCGTATGATATTGTTTAAGGATAAATCTTAAGTTAGGACAAATTTCAAGTCCGTAATTTTTGTCGCAAATAATGCAAAACTTACCAGAGGGATAGGCTAGATTACAAAAACATTTAACATTTTTCTGTTAGCGGTGCGTGCATCACCACATTAAATTGAAGGTTCCGAAAACGATTCAGAATGGTCATGTATTCCGCCTAGAGCAACTAATTTTGGTGGATTTTGGGAGGCTTCGATGAAAATGCCAATTGTCTTATCATGCCTGTTATTGATTCTACACATGGATGTTTCTGTCGATGAACTACAAGCAGTTATTCGTTAAGATGGGACAATCGTATATTCTGGTCCTATTAGTCCGAAATCTGCTGATCGCAATTATTTGGAGCATTTGACACTAGGCAATTTTATATATGGAGTTATAAGAAGGTGCCAGAAGCTCTGACATAAATGGCTTTTGCGTAAGAAAACATTAACCGCGTGAATATATTTTAACGAATAAATACCGAATACTTAATTAACAACTTAGAGCCTCGGATAAACCAGAAACAAAAATATCGAAATCGGTGCAAAGGTTCTTGTCAAGGATGATACTTTGCCTCCACATTAAAGTGTTGTTTATAAAACGGTAATGCATTGATAAAGGTTGGTTCAGCAACAAGACCATAGAAACAGAATTGATCGTTGTAAAATCTTGGAATGTTACAAAAAAAATTGATGATTACCGCGAGAATTGTAACGAAAATCGATTCTCATTATTTGTTGGCCACATCGATTAAAAATACGCTCAGTACCTTATAATACAATACATACAAGTGTTTTAACGGAAAAATATTGGTGATAATGAATAAATTCCAAAATGATTCAGATCTTGGTTAGCTTTAGAAATATTCTGAAAAACATTTTCTGTTTAACATATAAAGGCTACAAAGTAGCTACGTAATAACCACGCCAGCACGCCAAACCATATTTTAATTTAGCTAGTGCATGGTAAGAAATTTTTAACCCAAGAGTAGGAAAATACTAGCTATCGCGAACTCTACTCGATTGTTTAAAAAAAAAAACGCAGCTTTTATTTGTCATGGTATCCTTTTCCTGACCTGCATACACAATTGTGTATGTAAATTTAGATTACGACAAACGAAGATGTCAAACATAGAATTAGGTGGTAATTAAAGACCAACGTATACATTTGTGTATACCACGTAATTTTGTTTTTGTCCGAAAAATAACAGTTTCTATAATAATGATAAAATAGTTAATATGTTATCAAAAACAAATAATAAATATGTTATATAATTAATTTGTTATCAAATTATTATGCTTTTTCAAAAATAATTCCGATTTAACTAAGATCCGTTAAAATACTGAAGACATTACAATCTGTCATTATATGCATACACATTTGTGTATACTCAATTTAAATTGAAGTAAAAAAAATAAAAAAAATTTGAACTCGAAAGGGGTAATATGCACTCAACGGTAAGAGGTATGCACAAATGTGTATGTTGGTCCATATCACATACAAAAATGATCCATATCACATACAAAATTTTTGACATGATTCGTTTTCGTTACCCACACAGTTGTGATGGCCAGCAGAAAAAGGGATATAACCTTGCCCGGCCAGTATACACAATTGAGTACATTTTGATTACGAGAAACAAATGTGTCAGAATAGAATTATGTTTAAATTGAAGACCAATATACACATTTGTGCATACTATTTAATTTTGTATTGTTCAGAAAAATAACACTATAACGATAATAATAATAAAATAATTAATGTTATCAAAAACAAATAATTAATATGTTATATAATTTATGTATTATCAAATTATTACGCTCTTTTTTAAGAATTCCCATTTAACTAAGATCCGTTAAAATACAGAAGACGTTACAACCTGTCATTATTTACATACACATTTGTGTATGTTGAACTTAAATTGAAGCAAACAAATTTTTTGAACTCAACAGGAATAACTCAAAAAGTAAGCGGCATCTATCATTGTATCACAGCACTAATTGACATTGTCCTATTTATAAATTTTAACCTTCATTGTTAAATGGCGCTCTCGCTAAACCCATTTTATGCGATAAACTTCAAAATATTGAGAGATTAGTGCAATAAACCGGTTTAGTTACTAAACCTAAAACAAAACCCGTTTAGCTAATCTCGAAGTTGACGCATTAAGAGATAAACTCGAAAAAACGACTAAACACGTTTAGCTAATCGCTAATCTGTCAAGGGTATTACACTCTTAAGAGGTTCCACGTTTTCAGCTAAAATTGATTTTTTTATATCACCGACGTCAAAGGCGGATTCAGTGTTACGTTCGTTCGTTCCTTCCTTCCTTCTGAATTTTTTTTTAAATCAATTTAAGTTACTGAAAAAAATTCACAAGAAAAAAATGTCATTTTTAACGAATGAAATTGGTTTAAAAAATTTCAGAAAGAAGAAAGGAACGAACGAACGCAGCACTGAATCCGTCCTAATTGAAAAATGCTCGGAATAATAGATTTCTTTTTCTTTTTTGATATTGTCATTAATTATGGCGCAGTATAGCTTTCGCGAAGTACCGAACTACCAGGAAGCTTATTTAACTCGAGTCGCAGTTAATTCATTTTATTGATAAATCGCACGAAGTTAAAGGAACTCCAAAGTTGTAGACCTTTGATTTAGACGAGCAATATGCTTTCTAAAATAGTCGAAATATTATCCAAAAATTCATCAAGAGCTAGTGATGAATTGTCGGTGTTAATAATAGACTGGCAGTCCATATGCGATTCGGAACTTCGTATAACAATAACAAATTGAGCTTCTTCGTGGGAAAATTGTTCAAATTAGAGCCTGATAACAGTACCTGAAGAACTTTACACACTATTTTTAGGTCCAAAGCCAACGCTGTTACAGCTAAGCCTGATAAAGAAAGAATTGTCCAGATGTTGATCATTCGTACAATCCGGCTATTTCTAGAGTAAAATTTTACCGATTGAGAAAGAAAACGAACACGATGGATTAACTGTCACACACTGTTGAAGGCGAGAATAACGTTAGTAGAAATTTGATCTAACTTCCATCGGAATGAAAAAAAGTATCTGTCCAGGACCTCGCGGTAGTTTGTAAAACATTTCAAGAATTTTGTGAACTAAATTGGTTTAGCCAAAATATCTTCCAAACGATTTACTATGCGATTGTAGAAAATGCAATAAGGAAGGCTGCTTCTGAAAATATAAAATTATGAAATTATAAATTTTGAGAATAATGCAAAGGGCGAATATTACCTTTGGGCGAATATTATTGAGGATGCAAATAAGTTTTGAGTTTTTTTTTATAACTTCGAAGCTTTATTCAGAGAAATTCGCTAAGACTTTTTTCCATCTTTCAGACAGCATACGAATTCCACGTCGAAAAAATGTCTCGTATTTTGAGACCATCCAAAAATCGACCCAATCTATGGCTTCTTCGTAAACAGTGAAGTGCTGGTCGGCCAGGCCATGAGTCATCTTCCGAAACAAGTGATAGTTGAAAGGGGTAATGTCTGGTGTATACGGCGGATGGGGTAGGACCTCCCATTAAAGCGCCTCCAAAGTTTTCTTGACGACTCATGCAACATGTGGCCGAGCGTTGTCGTGCTGAAAGATCACTTTTCATTTCTTTTGGCATATTGATGGGGGTTTGAGCTACAATGCTCGGCTTAATTGTATCAATTGTTGTTGCAAACATTCTCACATCATAGATGCACGGCTTTTCTTTCTTGCTATGAATATTCGGTTTGATCCTCGTCACAATTCGATGCAAATAACCTTTCTGATTATATCTTTGGAGCAGTTGTTGGCACGTGAAAAACAGCATTCGACGTCTTTTGGCTTGAGTTACTATTGAGTTTGGCATGAAACTTGGTACAAATGCCTTCAATTCACCGTCTTCAAACTTTACTGGTGTCCCTTCGCGTTCTTTGTCCCTGGTGCTAAAATCTCTCTCTCTCTCTCTCTCTCTCTCTGGCCTTCACATCCCATGAAGGGATTTCGCCGCCTGCACTAAGGCCCTCAATCCATCTCGATCCACCGCTCTCGTCCTCCAGTTTCGACATCCTAATGTTCGTAGATCTTGTTCGATGTCGTCGCGCCAGCGTAGTCGGGGTCTTCCTCTACGACGTACTCTGGCTGGTTGTTGGTGGAACACTTTATTTATCATCCGTTATTGGGGAGACCTTGTAACGTGGCCGAGCCATCTCACTCGATTGGATTTGATGAATCCGATAATATCGCTGCCTCCGAGGAGTTGCTTTATTTCGTGATTCATACGAATCCGATATTCGTTGTTCGCAACTTTAATTGGACCAAAGATTGAACGGGCAACCCTCCTTTCGAAGGTAGATAATAATCTACAATCGTTAGTGGTCATGGTCCAGCTCTCGCTTCCGAAAGCCAGCACAGGTCTTATAAGTGCTTTATAAAGTGCGAGCTTGCACGACTGCGATAGATGTTTCGATCGCAATAATTTTGATTTGGCGTAGAAAACTCGTTGTCCGGCAGCGATTCGGGCTTTTATTTCTGCCTGCATATCATTCGACGATGTTATAACTGACCCGAAGTATTTAAAGTTTTCGACGCTATCAAAATTGTGGTCGCCAATTCCGAGATTTCCGTAGAGATGTTCCTAGGTGTTACTAAATATTTGGTTTTACTGCTGTTCACCTCCAAACCAAGTCTTCTTGCGCAGCGATCGAGCGGTATGAAACTGTCTTTGATATCGCTAGGTCTTCGGCCAAGAAGCACGATATCATCTGCATATCCAAGAATTTGGCCTGACTTATTAAATATACAGCGCGAGGTTTTGATGTTGCTTTTCCTCACTACGTACTCAAGCGCCAGATTGAACAGCAAAGGCGCGAGTGCATCACCCTGTCGAACACCAGATGTTATTTCAAAGGGGTCTGACACAGATCCTTCAATTACGATTCTACATACAGATCCGGATGTTGTTAATTTACACAGAGAAACGAGTTTCTCTGGGATTCCCAGGCATATGAGCGCGGCTCATAGGTTGTCGCGGTTTATACTGTCATACGCCTGTCTGAAGTCTATATATAGCTGATGTATGGTTATGTTGTACTCCCAACATTTTTCCAAGGTCATCCTCATGGTGAAACACGAAAACCACACTGATAGTCGCCAATGATGTTTTCGGCGAAAGGGATGAGTCTGGCAAGTACAACATTAGCCAACACTTTGTAAGCAGTGTTCAATAGAGCTATGCCACGAAAGTTTTCACATTTAAGACGGTCGCCTTTTTTATGCAACGGACATATGAGTGCGGTCTTCCAATTCTCCGACAACTCTTCTTGGTCCCAAATATACAAACGACGAGATCGTATAAACTAGTTGCAAGAGTAGCGCCTCCGAGTTTAATTAGTTCTGCGGGGGTTCCATCGAGACCGGGTGCCTTGCCGTTTTTCAATCGACTAATAGCTGCATCTACTTCCTCTACTGTGGGATATTCGACAAAGAACTCTTCACCTGGCGGAGCTATTGCTCTAATGGGGGTAACTTCGTCATTCCGATTTAGCGGATTTTGAAAGTAGGTTTGCCATACTGAGAGAACATCAGCCACGTTTGTTCTCAGCTCTCCATTCCCGTCTTTGATGGCTGTACTTCTTGGGTGGAAATCTTTAGTGAGATTCCTGGCGTTGGCAAAACAGTCCCTTGAGTTTCCTACTTCCGCTTGGAAGCTGATGTTTTCGATGCATAATCTCATATGTTCGCGCTTCTTTTGTCGAAGGAATATAATAGTGGCTTTCCTAGCGCGGAGATATTCTGCTAGAGTGCTTCTGGTATTGCGAGCCAACCATTTTTCACGAAGCGTTCGTTTATTTTCGACGACCCTTCGGCATTGATCATCGAACCAATCGTTGCGGGGCCTCGGAGGTCTTCTTCCGATGGTATTTTGCGCCGCGGTTGTTATGGCTGACTGTATAGCGTGCCACTGCTCCTGGATGTTAGGAGGAGCTTCTTCATTGTTATGGGGCCGGTCTGAATAATTAGTGACAGCTGATTGGTAACTCTGCAGTGACGCTTGGTCTTTTAGAGCATCGATATTCCATCGAACTGTCTTTTGTGCTTGTCTGTTAAACGTAGATGACAGTTTGCACTTATACTTAAATATGACAAGCATGTGATTGCTGTCCATGTCTGCACCTCTGTAGGATCTAACGTCAGATATGCTGGTGGAGTGTCTCTTGGACACCATGACGTGATCGATTTGGTTTTCAGTTCTTCCATCATTCGATCTCCACGTTACTTTGTGGATTCTCTTATGTGGGAAAAACGTACTTGATACAACTAAGTTGTACGTTATTGCCAGGTCGGTGACGCGTTGGCCGTTGTTATTACTAGTTAGATGCAGGCTGTTGGGACCGATGTGCGATGTATTTTCTGCACTCCTACCGATTTTTGCATTAAAGTCGCCCACGATGATTTTAATGTCGTGGTGCGGTATGTTATTGATGACTTCCTCGAGCTCGACAAAGAAGAGATCTTTGATGTCATCAGATTTATCTTCGGTGGGTGCATGCACATTAACGATCGTGATGTTAAATTTCTTAGTGCGAAGTCTGACCGTGCATATCCGCATGTTGATAGGGCGGAAATCGATGATATGATGCTTCACGCGCCGATGGATGAGGAGACCAACTCCAAATTCTCCTCCGTTCTCATGGCCACTGTAAGGAAGAGTGTAACCATTGGTGGTGCCATGGGTCCCACTCTCAGACCATCTAAGAAGCTCTTGCAGTGCAAATACATCTAATGTGTAACTCTTTGCTTGGTTCGAAAGGTTCTGGAGATCTCCAGGTCTTAAGAGGCTAAGTACGTTCCATGTTTCCATTTTGAAAGTGTTGTCCGTGTACAATTTCCGAGGTCGAGTTTGTAATGAATCCGATATGGTAATCCGAGGCCTTTGATTAGGGGTCATAACTTAATTGTTTTTATGAGGGAAGGTTGTTGGCCTGCTGCTCAACCCGCTTGATACGTGTTTGGGTCCGGTACTGGTGAGAATCTTAAGGCATCCAGTCCTACCTTGAAACACAATTATATAGTGAGCCGCTTGATACAAGACAGACGCCCACTTCAGCCGCTCCTGCCAACCTGGAGAACAGACGCTGGTTTGGTATTGGTTTTGAGGTGCCCAATGGTTCGCCCTGACATGTAGTATCCATGATTATAAACAGGATTTCCCCTGCTCGTCTCCATTACACCGCCTGATTTATTTAGAGTTACCCAGGGAGCACCGGCGAGGAGGGATGAACCTAGGACTTCGCCCTCCCCCACAAGTTACTCTTCCATTTAATCACTTATATAAACATTGCGTACAAGAGGTGGGTGTTTTAATTATGAAAATTACGTGACGTGGCTCTGATAACACGGAATACAAAGTGCTTGCTAATATTGTACTTGCTATGATTGTTGTTTTCGCCTTAACTGATGAAGCACCGTTCA
Source organism: Nephrotoma appendiculata (assembly GCA_947310385.1). Classification (NCBI taxonomy): domain Eukaryota; kingdom Metazoa; phylum Arthropoda; class Insecta; order Diptera; family Tipulidae; genus Nephrotoma; species Nephrotoma appendiculata. The sequence goes on from OX371223.1 coordinate 317,495,085, forward strand.
GTGTTTCAGGCTATGGATGATTTCTGAGAAACGTAAAGTGTACAACCTTACCATTCACCAATTCCATAGATTTTTAGCAGGCATATGATAACATAAATCTTGGGGTTCTTTGGGCTGCGCTCATATGTCTAGGAATGCCATAGAAACTCTCTCTGTGTAGAATTGTAATGGGATGAACAGCATATGACCTGAGTATGAACTCAGTCCAACTTCTTGGATACGCAGATGATATTATGGGGTCGAATACCAAATGGTTAACCAGTCATACAGAGTTTATGTTATGTAAACGAAAGAAAGTGTTTACCTTGTGAAAGTTATGAGAAAAATGTTACGTAGTAACGTTGAGCTCGCATGCAAAAAGCACATACAATTTGTTTTAGAAGCGTAATAAGGTAAAATATCAGTTAACTGTTTAACCAAACCTGACGTAGAAAATCATAATAGAAAAGAAATTGTTGGGGAGGGGATTGCATAATTATCGTCAGTTAATCACATAAATACTTTCAGCAAACCCTACTTTGAACCATATACTAAAAACGTAGATAAAACAACATGAATCAGGATCTGTAAAAGTTGATTTATCATCAACATATTGAAGAAAATTAACGAGATCCGTTAATTTCTGTTCCATACAACGAATAGGAATGCTGATGGAAATTAGCAACCGAAAAATACCTTACATAGTGTTCATATCCGAAATTAAACAATTATCGTTTCAAATTTATCAAAACAAACAAATTTCATTCAACCAAATCAAGCTTATTATAATTTACGAAACTTACGTTTCGACCAATTAATCTATCATTTTAAAATGCATTTCAAACATATAAACGGGTACTTGTTCGAACTGAATCATGTCAGGAGATACATTAGTAAATAAGTTTACATTTTCATTTCTGCAGCCCATTTTGGAATTTGCAACATCTCCTTCATATTTGATTTGAATCGTATACTGCATATTCGGTAGCAAACGTATCGATTCACCTAAATTAATTATATGGCTGAACCACCGTTCGCTGCCAGCAACATTCATGATTAATTTCTCTGTTTCATTGGAGCTCAAACATCTTTGTGAAATAATTAATTTGAAATCTGTTTTAGGTCTTCCACCACACCATAGACCAGTTAACAACATCTCGCATGATACCGTAAATATTGTGGCTACATCTTCTTTAACCTTTTTCCAAGAGTATGGCAATTGAAATGGTTTTCTTTTACTTTTATTTTCTTTGATGCATGTTAAATTTTCGAATCGTTTGTAAAAAGCCAATCGATCATTATCGTTAAATAGATGAGGATGTTTTGAAGTACACTGAAAAAGTTCATCGCTAGTCATATCCGAAAACCGAATCAGCCGAGTTAAATGGTTGTAGTGATCTCTTTTCTGGTGAATTTCTATTTTATTATTTTTACTGTTTTCATCTATCCATCGAGTGAGTGCCCTATACAATTCCACCTCTGATGCACGTAACTCTTCTGATTTAAAGATGTCTTCGACTACGGCTGAATCAACTTTGATAAAATGATCAGAAGTAAGAAACAATCCAGTGTTACGTAGTACTACATATTTAGCCCGACGTAGATGTAGTTCATCATTTTTGAGCAAGCAATATTCATACAAGCTTAAATCAAACTGGACTCTTTTGCTCACTCGAATTATTTCATTTTCCAATTTAATGACCTTGTATTGTCTGGCCAATTTGAATAGTTCGAATGCATTTGAATTATCAATTTTACATTCGTCCGTGTACAGAAATTGTACAAATTGATAAAAATTATCATAGCTCACGTCGCTGATTGGTATAAATTTATTATCACCCAATGTTGAAATTAGTTGCTTTTGGAACACAATGCTTCGCTTCATTAGCTCAAGGGTATGAGCGTAAATTATTTTGCCAGCTACTTGGAATTGCACATCCGATAAAAAATTTCGATTGAACAGCATTCGCGTTATTTCAGCCATGGTCAGCTCCGGTGAATAATTTAGAATAAATTCCATTTTAAATCTGCACACTCGTTTTCAAATTTGTATAATAGCACTCGACTCACTGTTAATACTGTACTGATTAAAATGTGGAGTAGAAATATTGGTTATCATTATCAATAAAATTCACATTAGAGAGATATAACAGGGTATGGATATACAGGGTGTTCTAAACTTGGCAGATCAAATGAAGCATGGTGATAGGGGAGCTCATTTCCTACAATAACATCCAAGCAAATTATTATATTTATAGAAAAGTGCAAAGGAAAGGTACACTCCTCTAGATCGTATTAAAAAAGAAAGTTAAATAAAAGAGCTTTTGGCTTTTTTTAAATTAGTTTTTTGCGGGGTGCGCATGCGATTTCACTAAAAATCAACAAGTCGAAAAAACTTTGGTTGACTGTTTTTTTGAAAATGAGCTCCTATCACCGTGCTTCATTTGATCTTCCAATCTTGAGACACCCTGTAAAAGTTACGAATTTCAATTCAGAGAGATTCAATTTTTGTTTTTTTATTTTAATCTTTATTGTTACAATCCAAATTAAAACTAAACCTAAATCTAACAATATTTTCTGTCTTCGTTATTTTGTTTATTATACAAAAATTTATAAATTTATATTTCTCATGAAAAAACTGTAGAGTCCGCACTTTTTATAATTGTGTCGGATTCTCGGGTAATTTTAGAATTAATAATTTTGCTGATTTGTCACCCGTGTCATGTTGTAGAATTCTCGAGACGTTCTTTAGAGTCAGCATTTTTAAGATTGAACCGGGTGCTCCTAGTCGTCAACTTATATACTACGTAATACGTCCAGTGAATATACAGAGGTGGTGAAACTAGAAATTTGTTTGAAACTGGGCACAGTCTCAGCATGCGTACCATAAGGGTAAGTCCGTGGATACGGCATTACATACCCTGGTTTGGAGAATTGAGTAGTCACTGGATTTTCAGGAATTCTCATTGGTGGCGTTTCTCGATATCGAGAGGGATTTAAACAACGTAAAGGTGGAGGCAATTATGGAAAGATTGTTGCCACTCTAGATTGAAGACCCAATAACATGAATAATTAATCACTTGCTAGGTAGCAAAGGGTTATATTGGGGATGGAGTGAAGCTTCCGCCAGAAGACGGGTTGTTCGGCGAACATCCCAGCGAAGTATCCTCTCTCCTCTTCCTTACAATGTACAACTCGTGTTCCCCTGGTCTGCCCAACTATTAATCTGTGATGGAATTTATTTAATCATAGTTATCAATAGACTACTGTTGGAAATGGAGAGGGAAGGAATAGGTGTTATTGCTTATGCGGATGATGTAGCGATAGCTGTCTCGGGTAAGCACCTGGGTACAACCAGCGTTGTGCCGTATTGTCTACATGGCGTAATAAATACAGTGTTTACACGTGTAGACAATGTATGTCGAAAATTAAATAAATCACGTCGACAATGTCGACAATGTCGACAATTAATCATAATCATTAGATATTAACAAAACAATAATATTTATTAATTTATTTTAGATTTTTTTGTTTATTACAAAATCTTTAAACATAAATAATGCATAATTACATAAAAATAATAGTAGCTATCGAATCCAAGTTTGATTAAAGATGAGTTTAGATTTAATTTCAAGTAAGCAACGCATATATAATCTGACTTTGCATTACTGTGTTAAAAAAGGTGTTAAAAAATTTCGCTAACTTAAATTTATACAAAAAAAAAACAAATCAATTCACCTTTTGGCCCCTCCCTCGGCCTCAAGTAATGAGGATAACAACTGCGGTTTAATTTTTGAATAAAGAAAATTTAGTGTGACCGTGGGACTCCTGATATTATCGTACATACTTTATGTGTTGGAATTATTAAAATGATATATGTATATTTGATAAGGAAAACTATTTGTGTGCCGGAAAAGTGAAAATATAAAAATTTAAACTGACTCATCTATTATATTAATACGGATAATTTAATTAAGGAAATAGGTGTAAAAGCCAAGAAACGTTTTACCTATACTAGAAATTTTATATATTAATCACGATGCCAGAATGTCATGACAAAATATGTTTGTATTAAACCGTCATTACACCGTAACAATACAGAACAAAACAGAGAACATAAAATGATTTTACTTACATACATACATACATTTTGGTGTTAATAGTTGTGAGTGTAAAAATACAATTTTGTCATGGCACTCTATCGTCATGACAAAATTTTGCGACTGAAGATCGACCTTAATACTTACACAAACATAATATCTATGGAAAGTTTTGAATAATCATTTCCGTCAGATTTCAGGCAAAAATCATGGGATCTCTTAATTTATGCGAAACGGTTAAGTGGGAAGTTTCGTCCCGATATGCGGGTGATTTGTGTCCCAGTAATTTCGTAACCGGATAATTTATTAAGTTCTTAATTTCATGCTTGAACTAGCGTATCTGCTTTTTGTGTGGTGGTAAATCGACTATATAATCAACATAAGTACATAAGTTTGGTTATGTTGTTAATACGAGATTTGCTTTGGAAAACGTCAAAATTATTCATATACAAATGAAAATAGCACACAAATACAGCAGATCTTTTGTACATTCTTATTAAATTTTTAGATTAAGGTTGCGCGCCTCGGCAATTGTGTGCTTTTCCCTTTTGTGATTGTAATATTTAGAAATGGCGCATTTCAACAACATGTATGCGAGTACAAACGAAGACCAGAAGCGCGTCATTAATGAGGTCCGAAACGTGCTCGAATCTGAAACCCTGTCATCAATGGTCTTTTAGTTTGACGCTCCCCTTACTTTGAAACATGATTCTGTTTGTCCCAAAAGTAGTATTATATTTTTAGTAATTTTTGGGATATATAATTCTTTGTTAAACATTCAAAATGAAGATTTTTCATATTTGTAAAACTCTTGTCCAAGTCTGCTTGGTGGAAAAATAAAAAGCCTTACAAATTTTTAATGCGTTTTTATTTTTGTTGTTTCCAGCTCGAAAGTTGTGGTGTAAGAGAGATTTTATTTTTTCGTGTTTTAGTTTTTTGACAATTTTATAACAGTTAACAGTATTTTTTATAACAATTTATAAATATTTTTCCTTTATAAATTAAGGTAGATGCAACATACAATATAATTTTCAATCTACATAATTTCTAATAGTTAATTCTACTTTACATTGCGGTTTAATTCGGTACTGTTTAGTTGACTTATAATTTGACAGAACAAATACAATTTGTGTTTATTTACATTGTGTTTGTTTGTGTACAATAAATAATAAATTAATAATTTTATATAAAATAGTGTAATAAAATAGTGTTTGAAGTGAAAATGTGATAAACATTTACAATCATAGCTCTAAAATACAGGTGGATTAATCTTATAGTGTATGTGCATAATTTAAATTAATTTGTGTCTTTTACATTACAGATGGATTACAATATTGTGAACAGCTGATTGAAAAAATCAATTTAAATATCCCTTTAGTGATTTACAAACCCAATTGTGCGCGTAGGGCAAAAGTACCATGTCAAAAATTTATTTTGGTATGTGTTTTTAACCAACTTGCACATTTGTGAATTCCTTTTTAACTTATTTTCGTCCGAAAAAAACACTATATCTATACGCACAATTGTGTTGGTTGTACTTCAAATGAAACGGATTTTTTTATCAACAACGCCATTACATACTATGGTTTCTAACTCACACATTTGTGTGGGTTGGACTAAAATTAAGCCAATTTTTTTGTTTTCTTGGTTGAAAAGGGATATACAAACAAGAGATTTGTGACGTTAAATTTAAATTTACAGTTGGTTTGAAATTAATAAAATTTGATAACAAAATAAATATGTTGTATGTGTTTTAATGGTAAATGATTGTAATTGTAATACAATCAAATGAAATAATTTTGTGTTGCTGGATGCGAGATTGTTTTGCAACATACTCCCCCGGTTGAGCGGTTCGCTTAATTATTACACATGTAACTTGAATAATTTGGTTATCGGACGCTTCAGTTCTGCTCAGGTAGATGGGGTCATCTTTACCAGGATGAAGTATAGTGATTTTTCTTCTAGCCCATGCGAGCGGTGATAAATTATCATCTTGGATAAGTACCAGTTCGTCATCTTTCAAATTACGTCCCTTTGTGTTAATCAAACGATTATTTGTGATCCACGAACTACCAAAATGACCTGATGTTGCTGTCGCCGACTGTATATTACCACTAGATGTAGTGATCGTCGAAGAGCTATGGCTATTAAATCGGTTTAGAAAGATTATTAAATTAGTTTTTAAATTGTTATTGGACAAACTTGAAACAGTATTTTTTAATATTTGTAAGTTTGCGCTGCAATTATACTGTTGATTCTCAACAATTTTTTATTACCAGCACCGGATGCACTCGGCAGTACAATCATTGGCAAAATTTCAATAGAGATTGCTGATTTCAAGTTGGAGCACTTCCGCACTTCATTGTTGCTGTTGCTACCAGTTTGATTTGCATTCTTTTTCGGCGTTGTTGGAACACTGATCGTAGATATATCCAATATTGGTATTTTACAATCATTATGGTTTAGTGAAATGGCCTTTTGAATTAAACTTGGTGTTTTTGGAGTAAAACTCACCGATACATTATGATCATTGTTTAATTGATGTGATTGTGTATGATGATGTTTCATGTTAAATGATGACGTCACGTTCGTCTCGGCTGGTGATCCGATATGCTGTTTAAAACATTCGTCGTTTAAATTAACCGGATAATTCAATGGTATGATAACAGGTACTTGAATCGAACAAGGCAATACTATCGGACTAGTATTTGTAGAATTATTTGGCAGTTGATTCGGTGGAGTTTGCATTTTACTTGATTTGATATGCAATAATGGTGATAATGGCAATGCAGTACTTGGCTGCGAGGAAAGTGATACTGTTGGCGATTCTGGTACAACAATTTTAGCAAGGCAATATTCATCAATTTTTGATATTTCATCACCAGTTAGTGATATTGTTCGTGACGGTAGATACGGAATTAGATTTTTAAGTATTGGCGCGTCGGATACTACAATTTTCTGCGGATTGTATTTTGAACATAGTTTTGTACTAATTAATCCTCTGTTGTTTTTTGCAGAAATAGAGGATAACCCGTTTACTGTTAAACATGCATGACGACGTTTCAATTCTAATTTTTTAGTGAATGTTGCAGTGATGAAAGAACATTCTGACCCTGAATCGAGAAAAGCACGAATATTGTGTATTTGTCTATATGTATCCTTTGACATCATAACAACGGTCGGCAATACAGTTTGTTTATTTTGACTAATTATAATTTTTGTAGTCGTACGGGCGTTCATAGTAAAATTATTTGCTTCAATGATTTTTGCGGAATTTGAATTATTCGATGTGCTAATTACATTAGAATTTAGCAGCTTGTTTTCTTTGGTATTGTTGAATACAAGCAAACGAGTGTGATGCTTCGATTTACATCTGAAATACGTTTTTGGCGAAATACCGTTGCCTACATTATGACCTTCCCTTAGACAATTTACGCATAGCTTAAGGTTGTTTACAAACCTTTTACGATGCTCGATGTCAAACCATTGAAATTTGTAACACTTGTGCAATTGATGAGGTTTTTTACAACATAAACATTCGGTTTTTGCGGTGGCTATGTGCGACTGATTGGTCAATTGTTTGTCCGATTTTAAAGTTACATTATAACTTTCTAGTGCATTACACCTTCGATATAAATATTCCAGGAACAAATCCAGTGCCGGCATGTTTCGATTAACTGAATGCAAAGCCCACTGCTGCCTTGTTTGCTTGTCCAATTTGTTGACCAACAAATGCAACACCCTCGAAATCTTCTGGAGTTTTTGCCAAGCTTCGCCGTAGTTGGCATCGGTAAGTGAAACATGTTGAATTATTCGTGCTACATTTTTTTTCTTCTAGTATGCTTCTCAATAACTGAAACTTGTAAATCCGTGGTATGCTATCGTTTTGATGAACAACAGCTTCGTATGCAAATTTGATTGAAGGCCGTTGTGTGTATTCATCGTTGAAATGCGGAATATCAATACTAGACAATTTAAGCGCGTTTTCTTGGTTCGTAGTTTTATCTTGCGACGATTCGAAATACGCTCGTTGTTGAGAATAAAGGTTGTTGATTGTTGCATTTAACTCGTCATTAACTGGATACTGATTTATAGTTGGGGTGCGCTTCTTGAGTTCTATTGTCAGGGAAGCTTGTACATTAAAGAACTTTGTCTTAAATTCGTCATATATTGATGATTGTTCAGGTACTAAGAAAAGTTTATCCTCAACTTTACGAAATTCTTCCCACCAAAAGTTTAATTTACGAAGTCTAATTTCAATATCCTCAATGGTTGTTTCCTCGTTAATCTTCTCAACAAATGTAGCTGTTGATGTTATAGAGCGTAAAATGCGGCCTCGTTTCTACACTAGTATATTCCCAACTGCTACTAAAACGTCTAAAGCCAATGGTAAACGTTTCTGATTTTCAATTTGGATTCAGGAATAACCACTCCACGATAGATAATGTCCATCGAATAACTGCGGCAATAGAGCAAGCGTTAGAAGAAAAGAAATATTGCCCCGCCGTATTTCTGGATGTATCCCAGGCCTTTGATAGGGTTTGGCATGAGGGATTGACATTCAAGATGAGCAAAATGCTACCACAAAACTATTGCCAGCTGCTTCAATCATACCTCTCTGATCGCCAATTCAGAGTCATTCATGAAGAAACAGGTTCGGACTTTATCCAGCGATTGCGGGAGTTCCGCAGGGAATCGTATTGGGTCCCCTCCTCTACCTTCTTTATACTGCGGACATACCTACGACGAATACAACATTCATCGGCATGTTCGCTGACGACACTGTAATTATGTCAGTAGACGAATCTCAACCAAGAGCAGTGGAAAATCTTCAACGCAATGGACAACGTTACTAGATTCAACGTTACTGTTGACTGGAAAATTGCATTGAATGAGCTGAAATCAACCTATGTGACATTTACGCTCCGACATAAAAATAACACTCTTCATATATACCTCAAAGGGGTGCAAGTGCCGCAGGCTGAATCGGCAAAATACCTTGGTCTGCATTTAGATTCAAGGCTCAACTGGAAACATCACGTGAGACAAAAAGCTGAACAGATACGATTGAAACAACGTCAAATGTACTGGTTAATTGGACATCATTCCAAAATGAACCTGTATTGCAAACGACTGGTATACCAGACTATCTTCAAACCAATATGGATGTATCGTGCGCAGCTATGGGGTACACATAAATCCAATAGAGACATTATACAACGAAGCCAAAATAAATTTCTTCGAATGGTCACCAACGCCTACCGATTTGTGACTAACAAGGAAATCCACAATGATTTAGAAATACAATTGATAGACGACGTTATCCACGAATATGCCATGAAAACATGAAAAGAGACTTCTTACCCACACCAATCTTGAGGCCGTACAACTACTGGACAATACAAACGAATTAAGGCGGCTCAAACGAATCAAACCACATGAGCTAACCGTATGAAAATTATAAACCAAGGGAACTGGACACTGGTCCAGCAGACCTACACAAGTTTTTGCTTATTTCATAAGTACTAATGTCAACCTTACTAATCAATTAATAATGTTTAAGATTGTAGTAGCCATATCAATAAAGTTGTGATTAAAAAAAAAAAATATGCTTCACATAACAATCGATGTGAATCAAGTGCGATTTTTTTTCAAATTAAAACAAAAAAGCAGCGCTTTCCGCAAATTGTGTTTTGTTGGCACACAGGTTGACATCGTTAGGCCACAAAAAATATATTGTTTAGATGACAGTTACAGAGTGTTACGACTTCATGCATTAAGCAAATTTAAGTTTTTTTTACCGAAAAATATCATGAAACAAGTTCTGTATATCTTCCGCTTTAATAAAAACCTCTCGATTATCATCTTTCACATACATTCCATGTATTTTACATAATTAGAACCGCGTTCCAATGACCTACTTTCCAATGACAGGAACCATAAACAAAATTACTTCTACACACACACAATCGGATTCGTAATAATGTAATGAACCGGTTAAGTTTTCATAATGTTCTTTACGAGGGGAGAACAAAATATTGTTCGTAATCATTCACCTCATCCCAGTGTGTACAGCATGCTTAGATGCGAGAATTGTATTCGTAACTTTGCGCACGACGTAATAAATTATCAATTAAAGAAGATAAAAATCCATTTAATACAATAAATTGGCTTCCATCCCTAACTCGAAAAATGCGAGTTGTACGAACCCAGAGCCCTTTTTAATGGTAAATACGAATCACTATTATCATTTAATGAGAAATAAAAATCTCTGACCCTGATTTTTACGATACACATAACAAACGTACATTTTGTACGGAAGCAAATTATGTTCTGACATTAACCTTGACATAATGCTGCCCCATATTCCATTAATATACGAGGATTGATAAAATTGTTGCATGCAAAGCAAACCGATATCGGATTTACACAAACACGCATCAATTTATTTTCGCTTAACATATAATTAAAGTGTTTTTATCAAACAATGTTATCACTTTTGTTTGTTTTTGTTGCTACCTTGCCGTATAGGACTATACCTTATATTATGCTAAATGGATTCGAATATGTTTCGTGTTCTGCTTTAGGCAAAAATTGGATTTTAATGGAATTTGCATAGACGTCCTTCTCGCATAAATTCGCTGGGTTATGCGATTTTGCGCTCGGGTAAGATGATTTTAGTATTTTGGTACAGATTTCGGAGATTTAATTTTAATCAAATTTATTTTTTACGAAATTAGTCGATAAAAAGTTTTCAATAATTTTGTGTTATTTATAAGTTGTTCGTGAAAGCTATAGAAATAACATTCCCGGCGAGACTAGAAAACTGTTGAGCATTGTTCGCACATTGTACAAATCGGGAGTGTCAAACCTCACCTACTCAGACTATGCCAACCATACATCAAACTCGAGAAATAAAGCAAAAATGACATTTGACAGTAAAAGTAAATTGTCGAACGAACAAAATTTTTCGATTGGGCACTCCAAAAAAAATAAAATCAGATCCGGTGAATTCTTAGATCTAGTTCAAATGAAAACCTATTTAAATCTAGCAATCGCCATATTGAAGTGAGCCCCGACTCCTGATGCCATAAAGATAATGGGAAAGGTTGTGGTTTTCGAGCAGCGTAAGAATATGAAAAAGGCATCTAATTGGAATGACCCCGCTCCTGCTTTAGTTTGTGGAAAATATACACCCAATGGAATTTGTGTTCCAAACTGCATTAAAAACGCTAAACTGAAGACGTTGATGAGGCCACAACCAAATCAGAGAACATCAGGTGGTTATTGCCTTATGTTTGTTGATGCGAAGGACCTAACGGTACTTGGGCTTTTGCTATAAATTCGATTGAATAGATCATTGGAAGTGTGAGAAAAAAAAAATCTAAACTTTACCAAGCAGAGTTAGGAGGGATAGGACATAGGACGTGCAAATCTAGAGTTAATGTCCACCCTATGCGAACAATCTCGAAATATGGACGGGTGGGTAGTGTCGCAATTGAAAGGTTTGAGAATTTCTTGGACTAATGAATGTTGATGGCCTTGCTGTTATTGCTGGTAGGTTCAATGTCTGGGCAACTATAAAGGGAAACAAAAACATTTCACTTGTGCTGATAAATATTTATGATAATCTGACATTTGCAAGTATCCCAATTATTGATTTGAGGTTAACTAAATACGATTGAGGAAGATGGTACTTCAGACGGACAAGTAATGTGTAAGCAGCGCATGATAATGAATCATCACTAACGCTTGCAGTATAATTGTGATAAAAAGACAATTAGATAGTTGTTCTTCATTAGCATTATAAAGGACTGAACAGATTTTACAAGTGCATCGGATGTCCATCATATGAAAGAAAAGAATTCATTCCCAGTTGCGGCGTAGAAAATTATTTCGTGGTCGAAAACAGTTCAAGCAAAGCGAGTAATCATGAATGCTTTAAAGTATTGTGTAGTGAAGTGGATCATTCCACTTCACTACACAATGAAAAGGTCTTGAAGACCAAAATCAAACTACACACTCCTATTGACCGTTGGTGGAAGTTTCTTTAGTATCCAAAGCAGAGCTCAGTGACAATATAACAATTTTTATCTAAACGCTGCCACACGATCTTAACCTGGCTAATTTATAAAAATCTGAAGCTTATTTATGAGAAAGAGATTATTCTTGGAATGATGATTGCCGAAATAATGAAACTTCCAAAACACAAAAATCTTCATCTCAGATTATTTTCGCAGTAGAGTGCAGATATCAATATCACATTCCGTGAAGGGATTTCACCGCCTGCACGGTTATCGTGCATCTGTCTCGATCCATCCCTCGCGCCCTCCAATTTTGACATCACATTATCCATAGGACTTGTCCGATATCGTCTGATTGTTGCTGGAACACATTTTTAATCAATCGTTGTTGTAGGAAATGTGACATAGTCTTAAAATTCGGTTGGATTTAAAGAAATCAAGGAAGACATCACTGGGTCCGAGAAGTCGCTTTATTTCATGGTTCATACGAATTCAATATTCGTGTACTGCAACTTTAATTGGATCTAAAATGAAACGAATGACATACCGATCGAAAGTAGATATTATTCTACAGTCGTTAGAGGTCAGCTCACGTTTCCGGAATCCAATACAGGACTAGCCGAAAGGTACATATAATGACCAGTCATCTAGTGAACCAATACGAGCAACCACCAGACACATTATTCGCCACGGTGATTGTCCAGGTACCAATTGGAAACCAATAGACAAAACTAAACGAGAGCGAGGTCACAATCGCCAAAAAATTGGTTACCATCCGCATAGAAGCACGAATTTCGTCAAAATTATCCAACTCTTAGTGTTGCCGCGCATAACAAGGTCCCTGGTGGAACACAATTTCGACGGTAGACAATGAAAACATTTAAACAACCTAATGTAGGCCGACAAGAATTATAACCAATCAAACAAAATTGACATCTTTTACGGTACTGATTACTATCCAAATATTTTGATGAACCATTGGTTGTAACAGGAAAGCAAGGAGATCCAATCGCATAACAGACCGAGCTAGGATGGATTATATTTGGAAATACTATTGGGGGTACAAATTGAAAATGCGGGATTTTTTTCTATTTTTGAACGTTTATTCTGAAAAAATGGTAACAAATGAATTATTCAAAATATTGTCCATCGCTAGCCACAACTTTTTCCCATCTTTCTGGCAATTTACGGATACCGTCGCGAAAAAATTCGGCCGGCTTGGCTGCTATCCAGTCATCGACCCATTTTTGGGCTTCTTCGTAAGAATGGAAGCGCTGGTCAGCTAGGTCATGTGTCATCGATCGGAAAAGGTGGTAATCGGAAGGAGCAATATCTGGGCTATACGGCGGGTGGGGTAAGACTTCCCATTTCAGCGTTTGTAGGTATGTTTTGACCGGCGCTGCAACATGTGGCCGAGCGTTGTCATGTTGCAAAATTACTTTGTCGTGTCTTTGCTCGTATTGTGGCCGTTTTTCTTTGAGTGCGCGGCTCAAACGCATCAATTGAGTTCGGTATAGTGCTCCTGTGATGGTTTCGTTCGATTTCAATAGCTCATAATACACCACACCCAGCTGGTCCCACCAAATACAGAGCATGAGCTTGGCACCGTGAATGTTTGGTTTGGCCGTCGATGATGATGCATGGCCGGGGTAACCATATGATTTTTTGCGCTTCGGGTTATCGTAATGGATCCACTTTTCATCACCAGTGACAATGCGATGCAAAAAACCCTTCCGTTTTTGCCGTTCGAGCAGCAGTTCGCATGCAAAAAAACGGCGCTCGACGTCTCTCGGCTTCAGCTCATACGGCACCCAATGTCCTTGCTTTTGGATCATTCCGAGGGCTTTTATACGATGGGAAATGGCTTGTTGTGTCACTCCCAATGAATCTGCGAGCTCTTGTTGAGTTTGACACGAGTCTTCATTGAGTATTGCCTCCAATTCAGCATTCTCAAACTTTTTCACTTGGCCCGGCCGCTCTTTGTCCTCAACGTCAAAATCACCACTTCTAAACCGCACAAACCATCTCTCGCACGTTGAAACCGATGGAACATGACTCGGATAAGCCTCGGAGACCAATCGATGTGCTTCAGCAGCACTTTTCTTCAAATTAAAGAAGTAAATTAAAACTTCCCGCAAATGCTGTTTTGTTGGCACGAAACTCGACATATTGAGAGCTCAAAAAAAGTATGAATTTGACACTACGACAAATTGACACATACTGAAAATTAAAGCTATAAGACGTAGCTTTGACATGAACATAGTCACAGTACTGCCTGATGCGTATAGCGTTAGTAACGCCATCTGTTATCAATCCCGCATTTTCAATTTGTACCCCCAATACAATCTAGAATCAAGTCATTTGTTACCTTAACAGATATTGATACCCATAACGTATGTGGAAACGTGAAGAACATTATCAGCAGAATTATCGTCGAGATATCGACGGCCGTTGTACTGTGCGAATTTCATTTAAACAACGCGTACCATCAATCGGATGGTCTAAGCAGAGAGCCTTGGCTAGATTCATTCAACTCGAACAACGTTTTTCGATGGGCAGTGAATTTTTGTAAGAATATGGGAAGTGTATAGAAGAGTACTGCAATCAGGGACATTTGATTGAGAGTATACGGGACAGAACAACAACGAATTACATACAAAGATGGCTGCAAAATAAATAAGTCGTAACTTGCTAATGTGTAAATAAATTTATTATAATTAAACTGGTGGCTTTATATTGTGCTCAATAAGTTATATTATGTGATAGTCTGTTTATGTGCATCTTATTAATTAGTTTTCTCCGTTAAAACCTCTCATATAATTAAAACTATTGTCATATCATCACGCGCTGTAATTAATTACCGTATTTCTGGATCAACGTATATATTATTACAGATACACACATACACGGATAACTAATCTTGATCGGACGGAGGATGTCGATAACATATCATTAAAAGTCTTGGCTATCGATACGTTGATTTATAGTACAATGTGAACAAAAACTGTTTGAATAATATCTTGTGTGCCATATCTATATTATTGTGCATAACTATTTATACGTGCTTAACTTTTTGTATGTGAAAAATTGTTTTCATGAATGATCAAGTTATCTATAGTATAATTAAACCACAAATCAAAAACCAGTGATACGGTCATTATTTTCTGACGTGATAATCTACCGCATTTCCAGTTTATACACACATACGGATACGAGTAACAAGTGTCGACTCGGAGTTAAATTTAATACTATTACCCTGTATTTAATTACCGTATCTCTAGATCGACTAAACTATTATTACAATATAGATACACACATACACGGATCTAATCTTGATTGGAAGTGCATTTTTACATCAATAACGGATGTGAACTTTTTAACAAAATGAAAAATTAACAAAAACTAAAATTTGTTAAATTAACAAAAATAAACAGTCGGTAAAAGCAATGTTAACCATGGAAACCTGACAACAGACAAATTTCTTTTAATTAAAAACTATTATCAAAACTTAATTTTGATTGAAATAAAAAAACTAAAATTACAATTTAAAAATATGTATTTACATAAGAAAGACAAAACATTTAATGTAATTAAATAATGTTAATAAATTGGAGTATCCACTACTAAATAATCAGTTACATATATGTACAGCGTTGGAAAATCGAATCGAATTGAATATTTTGGTGATTTTTGGGTTCCAGTGTATTAATTATTGGCCAGATCACAGAGATACTACCGAGAAGTGACTAATATCAAATGATGGCATAAGAGGTGCTCTTTCAAATAAAATTGGTCTCATCAAAAAACTACGAGATTTTTCCATTTGTTAATGCGTTGGAAAATCGAATCGTATTGAATATTTTGGTGATTTTTGGGTTCCAGTGTATTAATTATTGGCCAGATCACAGAAATACTACCGAGAAGTGACTAATATCAAATGATGGCACAAGAGGTGCTCTTTCAAATAAAATTGGTCTCATCAAAAAACTACGAGATTCCCCCATTTGTTAATGCGTTGGAAAATCGAATCGCATTGAATATTTTGGTGATTTTTGGGTTCCAGTGTATTAATTATTGGCCAGATCACAGAGATACTACCGAGAAGTGACTAATATCAAATGATGGCACAAGAGGTGCTCTTTCAAATAAAATTGGTTTTATCAAAAAACTACGAGATTTTTCCATTTGTTAATGCGTTGGAAAATCGAATCGTATTGAATATTTTGGTGATTTTTGGGTTCCAGTGTATTAATTATTGGCCAGATCACAGAGATACTACCGAGAAGTGACTAATATCAAATGATGGGACAAGAGGTGTTCTTTCAAATAAAATTGGTCTCATCAAAAAACTACGAGATTTTCCCATTTGTTAATACGTTGGAAAATCGAATCGCAATGAATATTTTGGTGATTTTTGGGTTCCAGTGTATTAATTATTGGCCAGATCACAGAGATACTACCGAGAAGTGACTGATATCAAATGATGGGACAAGAGGTGTTCTTTCAAATAAAATTGGTCTCATCAAAAAACTACGAGATTTTCCCATTTGTTAATACGTTGGAAAATCGAATCGCATTGAATATTTTGGTGATTTTTGGGTTCCAGTGTATTAATTATTGGCAAGATCACAGAAAAACTACCGAGAAGTGACTAATATCAAATGATGGCATAAAAGGTGTTCTTTCAAATAAAATTGATCTTATCAAAAGACTACGAGATTTTCCCATTTGTTAATGCATGCCAACGCATTTGACAATTGCAGTACGATAGCATGGTGCATTGTCGTGCTGCAATATTACTCGTTCGTGTCTTGTTTCCCATTCTTATCGTGTTTCGAGCAATGTATGGTGCGGAAGGAGGTTTTCGAGTACCAGGAACCGATGGCGATGGATACTGATATCGGAAAAAATCGAGTAAGAGGTTTTCTGGTGAGGTCCGGGTTTATTTTTAATTTTTTTGTTCAGCTCAAACGATTTAAATGAAACTTGCTGGAAGGATGTTTTCGAGTACCAGGCGATGGAACCTGATATCGAAAAAAATCGTGTAAGAGGTTTTCTGGTGAGGCCGCGGTATATTTTTAATTTTTTTGTTCAGCTCAAACGATTTTAATGAAAATTGCTGGAAGGAGGTTTTCGAGTAACAGGAACCGATGGCGATGGATCCCGATTTCGAGAAAAAACGATTAAAATGGTTTCTGGTGAAAATCTTGTAGTTTTTTGATAAGACCAATTTTTTTTTTTCAGAGAGCGCTTTATGACATCATTTGATATTAGTCACTTCTCGGTAGTATCTCTGTGATCTGGCTAATAATTAATACACTGGATCCCAAAAATCACCAAAATATTCAATAGCATTCGATTTTCCAATGCATTAACAAATGGGAAAATCTCGTAGTTTTTTGAAGAGACCAATTTTATTTGAAAGAGCACCTCTTATGCCATCATTTGATATTAGTCACTTCTCGGTAGTATATCTGTGATCTGGCCAATAATTAATACACTGGATCCCAAAAATCACCAAAATATTCAATACGATTCGATTTTCCAACGCATTAACAAATGGGAAAATCTCGTAGTTTTTTGATGAGACCAATTTTATTTGAAAGAACACCTCTTGTCCCATCATTTGATATTAGTCACTTCTCGGTAGTATCTCTGTGATCTGGCCAATAATTAATACACTGGAACCCAAAAATCACCAAAATATTCAATTCGATTCGATTTTCCAACGCATTAACAAATGGGAAAATCTCGTAGTTTTTTGAAGAGACCAATTTTATTTGAAAGAGCACCTCTTATGCCATCATTTGATATTAGTCACTTCTCGGTAGTATCTCTGTGATCTGGCCAATAATTAATACACTGGAACCCAAAAATCACCAAAATATTCAATACGATTCGATTTTCCAACGTATTAACAAATGGGAAAATCTCGTAGTTTTTTGATGAGACCAATTTTACTTGAAAGGGCACTTCTTGTGCCATCATTTGATATTAGTCACTTCTCGGTAGTATCTCTGTGATCTGGCCAATAATTAATACACTGGAACCCAAAAATCACCAAAATATTCAATTCGATTCGATTTTCCAACGCATTAACAAATGGGAAAATCTCGTAGTTTTTTGAAGAGACCAATTTTATTTGAAAGAGCACCTCTTATGCCATCATTTGATATTAGTCACTTCTCGGTAGTATATCTGTGATCTGGCCAATAATTAATACACTGGAACCCAAAAATCACCAAAATATTCAATACGATTCGATTTTCCAACGCATTAACAAATGGGAAAATCTCGTAGTTTTTTGATGAGACCAATTTTACTTGAAAGGGCACTTCTTGTGCCATCATTTGATATTAGTCACTTCTCGGTAGTATCTCTGTGATCTGGCCAATCTGGAAACTTGCTGGAAGGATGTTTTCGAGTACCAGGCGATGGAACCTGATATCGAAAAAAATCGTGTAAGAGGTTTTCTGGTGAGGCCGCGGTATATTTTTAATTTTTTTGTTCAGCTCAAACGATTTTAATGAAAATTGCTGGAAGGAGGTTTTCGAGTAACAGGAACCGATGGCGATGGATCCCGATTTCGAGAAAAAACGATTAAAATGGTTTCTGGTGAAAATCTTGTAGTTTTTTGATAAGACCAATTTTTTTTTTCAGACAGCGCTTTATGACATCATTTGATATTAGTCACTTCTCGGTAGTATCTCTGTGATCTGGCTAATAATTAATACACTGGATCCCAAAAATCACCAAAATATTCAATAGCATTCGATTTTCCAATGCATTAACAAATGGGAAAATCTCGTAGTTTTTTGAAGAGACCAATTTTATTTGAAAGAGCACCTCTTATGCCATCATTTGATATTAGTCACTTCTCGGTAGTATATCTGTGATCTGGCCAATAATTAATACACTGGATCCCAAAAATCACCAAAATATTCAATACGATTCGATTTTCCAACGCATTAACAAATGGGAAAATCTCGTAGTTTTTTGATGAGACCAATTTTATTTGAAAGAACACCTCTTGTCCCATCATTTGATATTAGTCACTTCTCGGTAGTATCTCTGTGATCTGGCCAATAATTAATACACTGGAACCCAAAAATCACCAAAATATTCAATTCGATTCGATTTTCCAACGCATTAACAAATGGGAAAATCTCGTAGTTTTTTGAAGAGACCAATTTTATTTGAAAGAGCACCTCTTATGCCATCATTTGATATTAGTCACTTCTCGGTAGTATCTCTGTGATCTGGCCAATAATTAATACACTGGAACCCAAAAATCACCAAAATATTCAATTCGATTCGATTTTCCAACGCATTAACAAATGGGAAAATCTCGTAGTTTTTTGAAGAGACCAATTTTATTTGAAAGAGCACCTCTTATGCCATCATTTGATATTAGTCACTTCTCGGTAGTATATCTGTGATCTGGCCAATAATTAATACACTGGAACCCAAAAATCACCAAAATATTCAATACGATTCGATTTTCCAACGTATTAACAAATGGGAAAATCTCGTAGTTTTTTGATGAGACCAATTTTACTTGAAAGGGCACTTCTTGTGCCATCATTTGATATTAGTCACTTCTCGGTAGTATCTCTGTGATCTGGCCAATAATTAATACACTGGATCCCAAAAATCACCAAAATATTCAATACGATTCGATTTTCCAACGCATTAACAAATGGGAAAATCTCGTAGTTTTTTGATGAGACCAATTTTATTTGAAAGAACACCTCTTGTCCCATCATTTGATATTAGTCACTTCTCGGTAGTATCTCTGTGATCTGGCCAATAATTAATACACTGGAACCCAAAAATCACCAAAATATTCAATACGATTCGATTTTCCAACGTATTAACAAATGGGAAAATCTCGTAGTTTTTTGATGAGACCAATTTTACTTGAAAGGGCACTTCTTGTGCCATCATTTGATATTAGTCACTTCTCGGTAGTATCTCTGTGATCTGGCCAATAATTAATACACTGGAACCCAAAAATCACCAAAATATTCAATTCGATTCGATTTTCCAACGCATTAACAAATGGGAAAATCTCGTAGTTTTTTGAAGAGACCAATTTTATTTGAAAGAGCACCTCTTATGCCATCATTTGATATTAGTCACTTCTCGGTAGTATATCTGTGATCTGGCCAATAATTAATACACTGGAACCCAAAAATCACCAAAATATTCAATACGATTCGATTTTCCAACGTATTAACAAATGGGAAAATCTCGTAGTTTTTTGATGAGACCAATTTTACTTGAAAGGGCACTTCTTGTGCCATCATTTGATATTAGTCACTTCTCGGTAGTATCTCTGTGATCTGGCCAATAATTAATACACTGGAACCCAAAAATCACCAAAATATTCAATACGATTCGATTTTCCAACGCATTAACAAATGGGAAAATCTCGTAGTTTTTTGATGAGACCAATTTTACTTGAAAGGGCACCTCTTGTGCCATCATTTGATATTAGTCACTTCTCGGTAGTATCTCTGTGATCTGGCCAATAATTAATACACTGGAACCCAAAAATCACCAAAATATTCAATACGATTCGATTTTCCAACGTATTAACAAATGGGAAAATCTCGTAGTTTTTTGATGAGACCAATTTTACTTGAAAGGGCACTTCTTGTGCCATCATTTGATATTAGTCACTTCTCGGTAGTATCTCTGTGATCTGGCCAATAATTAATACACTGGAACCCAAAAATCACCAAAATATTCAATACGATTCGATTTTCCAACGCATTAACAAATGGGAAAATCTCGTAGTTTTTTGAAGAGACCAATTTTATTTGAAAGAACACCTCTTATGCCATCATTTGATATTAGTCACTTCTCGGTAGTATCTCTGTGATCTGGCCAATAATTAATACACTGGAACCCAAAAATCACCAAAATATTCAATACGATTCGATTTTCCAACGCATTAACAAATGGAAAAATCTCGTAGTTTTTTGATGAGACCAATTTTATTTGAAAGAGCACCTCTTGTGCCATCATTTGATATTAGTCACTTCTCGGTAGTATCTCTGTGATCTGGCCAATAATTAATACACTGGAACCCAAAAATCACCAAAATATTCAATTCGATTCGATTTTCCAACGCTGTACATATATGTAACTGATTATCTAGTAGTGGATACTCCAATTTATTAACATTATTTAATTACATTAAATGTTTTGTCTTTCTTATGTAAATACATATTTTTAAATTGTAATTTTAGTTTTTTTATTTCAATCAAAATTAAGTTTTGATTATAGTTTTTAATTAAAAGAAATTTGTCTGTTGTCAGGTTTCCATGGTTAACATTGCTTTTACCGACTGTTTATTTTTGTTAATTTAACAAATTTTAGTTTTTGTTAATTTTTCATTTTGTTAAAAACTTCACATCCGTCATCAATAACTGTGCTGCTAATAATGTAACTAAACTAAAAAACTTGGCTGTCAAACATTGATTTATAGTGTTTTCATTTTCATTGTCATTGCGTACAAAAAACTGTTTGCATAATACTTTCTGTGTCATACTTATATTGTTGTGCATAATTATTTATATGTCCTTAATATTTTGTGTGAAAAAAATTGTTTATCTTGAATGAATTCAAGTTATATATGGTATATATACATACATATACGAATGTGTCGATTGAGAGTTAAACTTAATACCAGTACCCTGTAATTAATTGCTGTATCTCTGGATCGACAAAATTATTAGCTGTATTTTGTTGAGAATTTACAACAACAATTGCATTTGATAATTCCCAGTAGAATAAACTAATTCCAATTTTTTTTTTTGGAATTATTTAATTCTAATTCTAAATGTTACTTATCGTATTTGCCACCAGAAAACATTTTTTTTTGTTTTTTATTGTTTTTAAGTTGGTGTTGTAAATTTAATGACATTTATGACAAGCGACACTTTTATTCGTATTGTGGTCGATATTTTCTTAAAATTTATATATTATATTTAACCAGAGCTGGTACACTGGCTCTATACCGCAGTGGTAAGGCCTGTGCTGATGTACGGGGTGGGCGTGTGGTGGCCAGCTCTGGAAAAGGTAACCTACATAAGGATGTTGGAGAAGGTGCAAAGAACGGCCTGTATGCTTATAAGCGGGGCGCTTAGGACAACACCTACACGCGCTTTAGAGGTTATGTTCCACCTTATTCCAATCGAATTTTTTGGTAAGCAGATGGCAGCCAATGTGGCTACAAGGCTCTCGGCTGTCTCTCAGTGGAAGTGTCTTCAGGTGGGACACTCGACGATAGTTAGATCACTAAGGGAAGAACTGGTGAATCTAGATTATATTAAACCAACGTTGTGCTTCGATATAGGTTTCCGGATCATCTGTCCTTCTAGGGAATCCTGGAGGAACGGATCAATACGGGAAAACGAGGCACTGACATTTTTCACGGACGGCTCTAAGCTAGACGGCAAAGTAGGAGCTGGAGTCTTCTGTGAGAAGCTCAATGTTAATATTTCTGTTCGTCTCCCTGACTACTGCAGCGTGTACCAGGCTGAAGTGGTGGCGATAGGGGAAGTCGTGACATGGTTGAAGCATAACGTGGTATCTGTTAGGGATATCGCGATTTATGTGGACAGTCAAGCGGCACTCAGGTCACTAGAGGCGGTTTCTCTGCAGTCACGGGTGGCGCTGGATTGCCGATCATCTCTTAATGAGATGAGCGAGTATTTCAGCATCCAGATGATCTGGGTCCCTGGTCACTCGGACGTCACGGGAAACTGCAGGGCAGACGAACTAGCTAGGTACGGTACGACTCTCCAGATGCAACCGGAAAGGGCAGGTCTGGGGAGGCCTATAGCAGCGCTCAAATTGACGCTCAGTAAAAAGGCAATCGCCTTAACAGATGAGAGGTGGACCAACACTCTCACGTGCAGGGTAGCAAAACAGGTTTGGCCAAAACTGGACCTGCGGCGCTCCAAGGCACTTGTATCCCTGGGAAAACGAGAATTAGGATTGGTCGTAGGGATACTAACAGGACACTGCCTTTTTGGTGAACATGCGAGAAGGCTGGGTCTAGAGACGAATGACTTTTGTAGAAGTTGTATGGACGAAGAGGAGGAAGAGACGCTAGTTCACTTCCTATGCTCATGTCCGGCACTATCATACAAAAGACGTAAGTACTTGGGTGTGTACAACATGGACAACCTTTCTGAACTCGCGGACTGTAGGGTGCGAGATATTTTACGCTACATCAGTAGCTCTGGTTGGTTTCAGCGGGAGTAAGGGGAGATTGGATCCTGTGGTATCACAATGGGCCATTATTGGCCTAAGTGTGCGATAGCAGCCACTCTAACCTAACCTAACCTAACCTATATTATATTTTGTGTTATAATTAAGAATAGGAAAATACAAAATACTACCAACAGAAAAAAAAATTTTTGCTGTTTTGTTGAGAATTAAATAATTCCAAAATAATTCGAAATAATTAATTCTCAACAAAATACAGCTATTATTACAATCCAGATACACACATACACAGATAACTAATCTTGATTGAAAGTGCGATTTTACACCAATAACTGTGCTGCTCATTTTTTGACGTAATTATTTACCGCATTCTACTATATACGTTACTAGAAAACAAAAATTATTGTTGCTGAAACTCTGAGCTTAACGTCTTTGAAATCTATTGAAAACCCTACTTTAAAGGATATAATACAAGCTATTTGTACATCAAACAGTGACATAATTCAGAGGACCGAATTACTCAGCCAAGAGCTTCAATCTAAAATCGACGATATCAATGTGAAAATGGATGCTATTAAGGATGACGTAAACGGTAACGCGCGTAATATCGCAACACTTGTGAAGTTGCCCAATCTCAACAGCGTACTGAAACTTTAGAGTTTCAAAACGAGTTCGTTCTGCAACAGTCACTCAAAAATGATATAATTGTGCTGGGAATTTCATCGAGCTCTACAAATTCGGACGCTATTTATCCAGGTAGTCTACCCAATAAAAAATTAATTATAAACCATCGATTACGAAAACATTTTGCCGCTTTATTGACTGCGTCAAGGAAATTACAACGATCTGGTACCCTATTCAAATGTTGGTATAATGGAAATGTCTATATTCAAGAAAAGGAGGCTGACATTTCTAGGATTGTATATTGCTTGGCACAGCTACCAGCCAACTAAAGCCCATTAAATACTACTCACATCGGCAAGGCGTCAACGATTACGTAACATCTGTGTCGAGCTATCTCAATTATTGTATATCATTATAACATACACAATTACACATATTTTCTTTTCTTTTTCCAATAAACTAATATTGCTTTTTATATTTTTAGATTCATTCTGGATTTTGTTATTTCAAATTTGTTTCGTTTTATACTATGAAATCGTCAGGTGATATTATTGAAGCTGAAATTTGTAACAATTTGTCGCTAAATCATTATTTAAATGCCGAGCCAATGTATACTGATGGTTGTCTGAGGTATGTATTGATAAAAGCTAGATCTCTCCGCGAAAACTTTGAAAATATTGGTAATTTCCTAAAACATTGAACACGCCTCCTCACATTATTGTAATTACGGAGATATGGATTTATTGTAATGAAGTGCCATTTTACACACTACCCGGGTATGCATCTTTTTTCTGTTGTAGGGACGCAGATAGGGGTGGTGGCATTGCAACGTACATTGCTGACTCTACTGTTGCAATAGAGGAAGAACAATTAACTTTGCATGGTACTAGTTTCCTTGTGATTAATCTGCCACTTTGTCATAGCAGAGTGATTGGTATATATCGCACCAAACAATGCCCAGATAGTGTTTTCTTTCACACCCTTGAGAATGCTTTACAAAAATACCCCAAATCAGTGGTATTGGGTGACATTAATATTAATTTGTTTTGCTCAAGTGAATATAAAACGACTTGGGTGAAGTCGGTGGTCTCTAGTAGTGGATACACGATACTCAACAACTTGAGCCCCGAGTTTTACTCCGAGTTTTATTCTGGTAGATAAATCCGATTCTATAGTTATTGCTAAACATAAATCCCGTCAGTTTAGGGTCATTGACTACGATAGAGTCTTCGCTTATCTTCCCTATATATATGTAATAATGATTCTTGTATAAGTACTTTTAAAGAATTGTGTGATGAGCTATCGCAACTCATTACCTCTAATACCAAATCATTAAAGAAGGATGACACTAAAACCTGGGTAACCGAAGAATTTGTATCTATTTTAAAAATAAGAAATGTCTTTATCGTCTGAAAAACAAATATCCTAGTAACTGTTACTATAAAGAAAGATTCAAGTATTTTCGGAACCAAGTGTTTTATACTAAAAGAGGGCTCAAATCAGGGTTCAACCTTGGTGTGCTCCAACAATCTATAGGAAATTTCAAAGCGACCTGGACGGTTCTAAAAAAACTGATATTTAACAAAGATGATAAGTTCTCTGGGAATCCAATTATTGCACTGACTAACGATTTGTCTGAAGTTAAACATGACTCATACGACATTGCTAATATTTTTAACGAATACTTTATAAACATTGGAAACGTAACTGACGGAACAACCAACCTCACTACAATACCCCATTTTTCGAGTTACTTAAAATATGAAGAGCTCCCGGAACTCAATTTCTCAGTTACTGATTATTTGGAAGTTACTAAAATAATAAATAATCTTAATCGAACTGCTGCATCAGGATATGATTCAATTTCACTGAAATTTATAGGAAAATGTAAGACTTTTCTCATCCCCTTAACCGTTAAATTAATCAATGAATCCATACATATTGGCCACTTTTCGGATTGTCTCAAGACTTCAATAGTGCACCCTGTTTTTAAAGCGGGAAATAAAATGCTTCCATCTAACTATCGGCCAATCTCAATCCTGAATGTTTTCTCAAAAATATTTGAGAAAATAATTGTAGCTAGATTAAATGAATATTTTAAGTGCAATAAAATTATACATGTTAACCAATT
Organism: Nephrotoma appendiculata; assembly: GCA_947310385.1. NCBI lineage: Eukaryota > Metazoa > Arthropoda > Insecta > Diptera > Tipulidae > Nephrotoma > Nephrotoma appendiculata. Next base: position 317,521,187 of record OX371223.1, read on the forward strand.
TGGATTTGTCGAAGCATCTAGCACACAGTCTGCAGCAGTGTCTGTTCTCAATGAAATCTATTTGGGATTAGAGCGCAAGGAATATGTATCGATGCTCTCTATTGACCTTAAAAAAGCTTTCGACACTGTGCCACATAAAATTCTACTTTCAAAAATTGCAAAGTTAAATCACTTCGTAGCCACCCTCTCCATTTTAACATCATATTTCACTAGCCGTGTCCAATACACGGTTGTGGCGGCAAATGGCGCGAGATATTATTAAAGTAGAATACTGTAGAATAAAGTAGAATTTTCCAAAACAAAAAATTTCCTGCGCATTTTCCCCGTTATTTGTAAGTAAATAGTAATAAAATACTGCAAGGTGCAGGTACTACTTACTTGGGGCTTATCATTGGCCAAAACCTGAAATGGAAGGAACAGGTACTGCAAGTTAAAAAATCAATCTGGCCTTACGCATTTGCGTTGAAGATAATAAGAAGTCTCTTTGCTGAAAGAACAGCTTGGTTATTCTATGACGCTTATATCAACTCTAGATTTAGTTATATGAGCTCGCTGTGGACTACTGCACCGAAAAATTCCATCAAAAGTCTCTGGGTTCTGCAAAACAGGATCATAAAAACTATCAAATGCCTGCCAGTACTAACGCCGACTAAATCTTCTCTGTACTCTCCCAAAACACTTCCTTTAGAGATTCTAGGGAAATTTCAATTATTGATTTTTATTGAGAAAGCTCAGATGGCTCTGATGAAGTGTAATCTGACGCCTATAACCGTATCTGAAGTACACTCACATTATACAAGAAACAATACAAGTTCATTATATTATTTAAATACCGTAAGTACAAGCCGCTCCCAAAGTAATCCATTTTATATGAGCCCTGCTCTAATTAATGAGCTTCCTCAGGCTATTAGAATAGCGTCTAATATTATAATATATAAACGGCTCTTGAAGGAGCACTTAATCAGAAAATGGTTGAATGTATTATAGAGAGATCTAGTGGGCTCAAATTTAATATCTAATTAGCAGCAACCCCTGACTTGGCTACATGAACTACAAAAATATCGGATTAATCAAAGGATCAGATTTGAAGTGACAAGATCTTATAACAAGTTTTCAGTGAATGTTAATGTTAAATTATACTTAGTTCTAATTATGATAATGTTTAGTTTTTCTATTTTCTTTTAAATATGAAATTGTACATTGTGTGTATGTTTTTAAGTATTGCTATGGATTGCCTGCCACAGTCTATTAGACTATTTAGGCAATTGTAATAAATAAATAAAAAAAAAAATATACATTCCTAATCACGCAGTGTTAAAGACAACCAATACTAGAACAAAACTCGCAAAGACGAGTAATAGTATCAGCTTAAATCCACAAGATGCTATGGCTGACACTAAAAATAAAAATTATGGCTATGGCTGATACAAAAATTCACAACATATCACAAGACTGGTAGAAAATGTCAAGTAAGATTTTTGGGTAATAGGGTATAGACCAAAAGGTTCGAGTGGTATCACTTCGAGGCTCGGGAGAGGTCTTCATGAAAATACCAATCCATAAACGACTCATTGCATCCGAAAAGAAGATTGACCACATAAAAGCACAATGCAAAGTGTGCACCACATTAAACCAGTATTCAAGAAAGAAACAACTATTCGACTTAAGATTGTGTAGAATTATTCACCACGATTGTTTTCACACTTTAGATGGTCGTCTTTTCTAAGCATTGAAAAGATGCATGATCATCGGCCCAACCATTGAGGCATCTCGATGGTTTTTGTTCCGATATATTGTTTTGCACTGTGTCATTATGGCTGACTGTACAGCGAGCCGGTTCTTCGTTATTACTGTGCCAGTCTGAATAGTCGGCGACTGCTGATGAGAAACTGTGCAGCGATACTTGAACTTTTAAAGCATCGACAACAATCCAACGTCTTTTGTGCTTGTCTATTGAATGTGTAGCTGACAATTTGCACTTATATTTGAAAATGACAGTAATGTGATCGCTATTCCTGTCAGCACCTCTGTAAGATCTAACGTTGAATATGCTGGTAAAATATCTCATATATAGATCATGACGTGATTTGTTTGATTTTCCGTTCTTTCGTCATTGTAATTTCCCTTATGAGGGAACATTACTTTGTGAATTCCCTTATGAGGAAAACACGGACTTGATACAACTAAATTGTATTATTTCCATGCTGATGAGGTGCACTCTGTCAGGAGCGGCATACGATGTACTTTCTAGTGCCATGGTGTGCTTTCTAATGCCATGGTACGGTGATGTGCCATCGTTTTAAACATTTGGTACCTGTTGGTAACTATCTACTTCATAATGATTGTCAAGTACTTTCGTAATTTATCTGCTTCCTCGTTCCTCTTGTAGTTCAAGTGTTGTAACATTGAAGAAGTATTTAATTCGTATAGTGAGGTGTTCACTTGGCTATCTTCTACCTTTTGCTTTGAAGTTGGTGTCCGTTTTAAACTTTAGCTTCATTCTCTTATGATTTCTGTACGATGGAAGTTTCTTCATCCAACAGCTGAATGGGGATCATGGAGGTGGTACCCTTGGCAAAATACTTTTTCCGTTTTGACATCTTCTATAAAGTTACAAGAGGAGGTATTATTTGAGAACTAAACTTGCTTCCCTTCAAATCTACGGTGCAGCAAAAATCTAGATGATATTCAAAACGCTGTGGAAGTTTTTGGTTTATTCACCATTTATCTGCGTTCTTACCATGCGGCGGACCTCTATGATAAAGGTAGCTAAAACTGGCACCTGCAATGTGCCACTTTACAAATGTGTGTGGTGGCAGTATTATAGTGTTAGATTGGTGCTCTAACACAACTTTTACATTAAGGTCCCAAATACATTTCCTAGCGTCGAAAGCAATCATGAATATTGAATTCACTGTAAGAGTCTGCGTATATATCGAGTTGGCATTTGAAAATACAATTTTGGAGGATGTTATCACATCTGCCGATTCCCCCTGCCAATCCCCCGCCCCCCGTAAGGCACTCGAAATTTTCAAATCGATTACGATCAGATTCGGCTTGAATAATGGAATTGGGATTCCTATTTGAATTTAGGAGGAATTTTTGATTTTCTTTGAAGATGCGATAAAGATTCTAATGGAATCGAGAATATAAGAGATTCTGGAATTTGAACTTTGTTCTTATCTTACATAAATTTCGGCCATTTGATATGCTAAAATGACCAAATTGAGATAAAATTAGTATTCAACAAAGTTTTGAATCTGGAGGGAATCCTAATGAAAAAATCGAGAACAAGTTTTTGAGTAGAGTTATGGAAAGAAGTACACCTATATTATTCCAGTGCACTTTCACTGAAAATGTTTCGACTATAGCAAATCATTTTTAGTGCATAAAACTTTGTCTTACCGTAAATTTGGCACTTCTAGAGAGCTGTTGCCTTATTTTGTTCGAAAACGTCACTTTGCATAGAATAGGGTTCAACATCTTAAATTTTGAAACGAGAGACATTAACATAATACGATACATCATTTCGTGATTATAGGAAAGTTATAGAATATCTCAAACAGCTGTGTTGGGCTTTTGAACCGACACCCCTTCTTCTCATTCCAATCGTTACAGACAGAAAACCAAATGGTAAAATTAGTTAAGTAAAATTGATAAACATGATTCCAAATAAGCATTTTGTTGAACGTAATCAATCATAAATCGTCTTACCTAAAAACGGCTATTCATATAATCCAAACTCCTGAATTATTTACCACCATCAGCAAGAATAAACAATCTATATATCATCTGGAATTTACCAATGATCCATAAACTGCTTATCTATATTGAGCTTTATACGATTTTAGGGCAAGAAAAAAAAAATTAAATAAATTTTTATTATTATTATGAATTGTGGTTCTTAAAAGGCGGCGAAAATTAATTAAATTTTTTCCCACCACATCCTTGAAGATTAATTACAATTAGAAATCAGGATGAAAATTGTAAATTCAGAGATTTGAACAGGCGATTTTTAGGTTTAACCTTACCGTTTCTTTATATCTCGCGGTCGTCACCCCTATTCCTTCACAAGGCAATAAAAGCAATCAAAATGTTTATATTTCGATTTGTACATCAATAAATATTTTTTTAAAGCCGTACGCCACCTGAAAAATATTTTTTACGGTGCAGGAGAAACTTGAATAATATTAATTGTTTTAAAAAAATTGCTGAAATTCGCGAGGAGTGCTGAAATTAACCGTTTTTAGGGTCAATAGGGTTGGTGCGTACTGTTTTTATTTTTGTTTGTTTTTTTAGATGTTGGCATGATAAAATTAAATTTACGATAACGCAGACGGAATTTCTACAAATATATGAATAATTTTGCATTCTAAAGATGTTCATCTCGTCGGCTAGTTTATGTAGTGGATCACTTTTGGTTTTTGATGATAGTATAATGACTGGGCATTTACCAGAAGAAACATAATCGTGTTATTATTATACCAACGTCCAGATATTCTGAATCGAATGATTTTTGTTCCGAGCTTTTTTCGAACACTATTTTTGTTACAACTTCTAACGAGTTTTATACGCTCAATTCAAACCTCTTACAATTGAGGAAATATGAAATGTTACAATCGGATAAAAGGTTGGCCTTTAACTGCTTGGCCTTCCGACATTTTAGTTTTGCTGGTAAAGTGTTTTCGGGCCATATTTACAACAGGAAACACGTGATACATATTTCAAAATCGAGTCCAGACTTGATGTATGTGAAGACAGCCAAATTTTCATCGCCGAAAAAGCGATGGCAACACTAATTATTAATGTTATAATATTTTTGAATAGCAGCCCCGAAAAACGTCATATTTTTACTCTCAGCCTCGAAAATATGTATTGTCATGCCAGGTAAAACTATCTTGACCCAATAATTTAAAAGGCATGTGATTTAGAAAATACTATTCTAGCTTATCGCAAACACGAATTATTATTATATAATATAATTATGTACTGTGAGCTGCATTGATAACCCAAAACTGTTCTTTAAAAAAAAGGCTTTTTGCGGAATAAATTGCATTTTATTGATTTTTGTATTTATCGTGGTGCTAGGCCTTTTCAATGTATTGGCACTGACGAATTTGTGAAAGGCATATTTTATTTTTATATATTTAGATTAGAACATGTGTTCAAACTATTTCAAACGACACCATTGGCACATTTTTGTAATAATTCCAGTTAGAAATGAAATATAAAACGCCTTTTTTTATGAAATGGTCATAAACATTAATTCTGACGAACAAAAATAATTATAATAGAAAAGCTGTGTAGCAAAAATTTAATTTTTATATTCATATTCTTGTCTCACTTTTGGAGTTTAGTTATTTTAATGTTAATAAGGCGTCAATGTTGCTTAACTAACTGACCATTTTCTGATGTGTTTGAATGTTTTAGTTAGCTGATTAAATATTACAGTAACTGTATATAAGAGTAACTAACGAAGTTGAGCATCGAAACTAGACCTTGCAACATGACGGCGTTCAAATGAGTATCTAAATTATTGACAATTGGCTGAAGGAATTTTTGTTTTATTTAATGTGAGATGCATTGATAACCTAAAACTGCACTTTTTCTAACAGGCTTTTCGTGGTATGTATTGCATTTTTTATCAAAACGTAAACTATGGCTGGTTATTTTTATATTTATTGTTCTGATATGCTTTTTAATTTATTTTTGTTGGCGAATTTCTAAAAGGCCTATTTTATTATATATATATTAAAATCAGAGCGTTAACACACCATTCCATATGCCATCATTGTTTCCTCTTGTAATACTTCTAGTTAGGAAATTAAATATAAAAGGCCTTTTATATTATGAAATAGTAATAAACATTAATTCTGACGAAAAAATTAATTAAAATAGTAAAACCGTATCGCAAAACAAATTAATTTTTGTATTGATATCTTGTGTCACTTTCGGAGTTTTGTGTAAGTTTTAATGTTAATAAGGGGTGACTGTCATCTTATTAACCGAACATTTTCTGGTGTGTGTGAATGTCTGGGTTAGCTGAATGGATATAACGGTAACTGACTGAGTTTTGGAATTCAAATGAGTATATAAATTAATAACAGCTTGATAAAGGAGTATTTGTTTTATTTAGTGTTTGTATATCACTTTTCTGGCCCGCAATCACAATTGTGTGCGTAAAATCCTGTGCGACAGAGAATTATGAAAAAAAAAAACAAAAACCATTACAAACTATGGTTATTCATACACACATTTGTGTCTGGTGGACTTAAATCGAAGCAAAACAATTTTGTTTTGGGTCCGGAAAATGGATATAACATGATTATGTTCAGTGAGCTGCATTGGTAACTCAAAACTGTGTTTTTCTAAAACGCCTTTTGCGATAAGAATTGCACTTTATTATAAAACGTAAACTACGGCTTTTTTACTTTAGATAGGAAAGCTATAGGCAGGTGATTATTATTTATCGTGCTAATAAGCCTAATAAACTAAAAGGCTTGTTTTATTTTATATAACATCAGAGCGTGTGTTAAAACCATTCCAAATGACATCATTGGTGCCTTTTGTAATACTTCTAGTTAATGATATAACAGTAACTGACTGAGTTTTGGAATTCAAATGAGTATATAAATTAATGACAGCTTGATAAATGAATATTTGTTTTATTTAGTGTTTGTATATCCGTTTTTTGGCCCGCGATAGAGAATCATAAAATAAAAAGAAACAAAAACCATTACAAACTATGGATATTAACATACACATTTGTGTCTGGTTGATTTAATTCCGAAGCAAAACAAATTTTTTTCTATTCGGAAAAGGAATATAACATGATTATTTTCAGAGAGCTACATTGGTAAATAAGAATTGTGTTTTTCTAAAAGGCCTTTTGTGATAAGAATTGCATTTTATTAAAAACGTAAATTACGGTTTTTTACTTTAGATAGGAACGCATATAGAGGTGATTTTTTATTTATCGTGCTCATATGCCTTTTAATGTATTTGAGTTGGCGAATTTCTAAAAGGCCTATTTTATTATATATATTTAGATCAGAGTGTATGTTAAAACCATTCCAAAGGACACCATTAGTGCCATTTGTAATACTTCTAGTTAGGGATTGAAATAAAAAGGCCTTTTTTCGTCTTAAATGGTCATAAACATTAGTTCGTACGAAAAAAATTAATTAAAATAGTAAAACCGTATAGAAAAAAAAATTATATTCATATTCTTGTGCCACTTTCGGAGTCTTGTGTAAGTTTTTATGTTAAAAAGGCATCAATGTTGCTGAATTAACCGACCATTTTCTGATGTGTGTGAGTGTCTGGGTTAGCTGATTGTACAATCTATGGTTATTTACATACACATTTGTGTCTGGTGGACTTAAATTGAAGCAAAACAAACTTTTTGTCTGTCCGGAGAAGGGATATAACATGATTATGTTCAGTGAGCTGCATTGGTAACTCACTATTGTGTTTTTCTAAAAGGCCTTTTGTGATAAGAGTTGTATTTTATTAAAAACGTATACTACGGCTTTTTTACTTTAGATAGGAAAGCTATAGACAGGTGATTTTTTATCGTGCTGATATGCCTTTTAATGTATTTTCGTTGGCGAATTTCTTAAAGGCTTTTTTTATATATATTTAGATCAGAGTGTGTGTTAAAACCATTCCAAACGGCACCATAGGTGCCATTTTTAATAATTCTAGTTGGAAAATGAAATATAAAAGGCCTTTTTCTTATGAAATGGTCATACATTTTAATTCTGACGAAAAATAATTAAAATATAAATGATTTAGCAAAAAAAAAAATCTTTTATTCTTATTCTTGCTTTATTTTCAGAGTTTTGTGTATGTTTTAATGTTAGTAAGGCATGACTATTGCTTAATTAAGCCGATTATTTTCTGATGTGTTTGAATGTCTGGGTTAGTTGATTGGATATAACAGTATCTGGATATGAATAACTAACGAAGCTGAGCATCGACACTAAGCCTTTCAACATGACTGAGTTTTGGCATTCAAGTGAGTATATAAACTATTGACAATTTGGTAAAGAAATTTTTATTTTATTTAGTGTTTGTATATAACATAATTATGAGCAGTGAGCTGCAGTGGTAACCCAAAACTGTACTTTTTTTAAAAGGCTTTTTGTGGCTTGAATTGCATATTATATCAAAACGTAAATTACGGTCTTTTTACTTTAGATAGAAAAGGTATAAACAGGTGATTATTGTATTTATCGTGCTGACAGGCCTTTTCCATTTATTTCCATTTACGAAATTCAAAAAGGTTTATTCATTTTATATATTTTTAAATAAGAACATCCGTTTAACCCATTCCAAACAATACCTTTGGTGCCATTTGGAATAATTCTAGTTTGCTAATGGAATATAAAAGGCCTTTTTTCTTGTGAAATGGTTATAAGCATTAATTTTGACGGAAAATAGTTATAGAATATAATTATTAGTATAGTATGTATATGTGTAGAAAATAAATTAATTTTTATATTCATCTTTTTGTGTCATTTTTCTGAGTTTTGTGTATGTTTTAATGCTATAATAAGGCGTGAATATTACCTGTAATTAAGAGACCATTTTCTGATGTGTTTGTAAGTCTGTGTTAGCAGTAACTGGATATAAGAGTAACTGACAAAGTTGAGCATCGAAACTAATCCTTGCAACATGATTGGTTTTGGCATTCAAGTGAGTATCTAAATTATTGATAATTTGATAGAGGAGTTTTTCCCTGGGGAAATTGAAAATCTCCTCAAGCGATTTTGACTCTATCAAGCTATTAATGGAACAAAATCTGGAAACGAGTCATTTGAAAAAGAAAAAAAAAACAAAATCGTCTCATCCTTTTTTGTGTTTGTTTAATTTTCCAATCTGGACTATAAAAATTTATGGATTTTTACATTACACTGCCATAATTTTCAACCGACGCGAATACAAAAGCTTTTAGCTGTTTTGTTTAAAATAAACTATTATAGTTAGGGAAACAATTTAATTGTTCGCTCTTTTCCTTTTTTGTGTGTAATTTACCCGCATACCCGAATAATGCCGTATCAGTATATATCCCATGTAGTACATAAAAATTTATAACAGATGATAATACAGCAGAAACAGCTAAAAGTATATCCGCGCTATAAAATTTAAAGATTAAAATTTGAAAGTTGGGTAATGCTGATGTTTTGGATCAATATTTCTCTACCCAGTATAAAATATGTGCATGTTCGTCCAAAATTCAATTACCTTTTCATTACTGAGGTCAATCACATAGTTATGTTATATAACATGACTAAACTGTTTTAATTAACAACTAAATATAGATGTGAGATACTAGAATGTGTAATAATTATGTTTCGTTATCGTTCAACTTGAAAACTAATGTACTTGTGTTTGCTGCTTTGTATACTCGAAGACATACATTTGTAATACGCCTTTGGGTATAAAGTCTAGCCCGAAAGTAATTTTTTGAAAATTTTCGTAGACCCTAATTATAAGGAAAATGTACAGTTGATGTTAGCTATTTTAGGTTCTCTTCATAATATGTCAAGAGGCAAGTGTTTAATTTTTATAGATTTTATATTGCTTTTGTCATATAAATTAAATTAATTGGTGGTACATAAAATATCCGAGGTCATTACCAAACTAAGAAAAGCGAATCATTCATTGAACCGGAATTTAATTCCCATTCATACTAAATGGAAAATATATCAGAGTTAAAAACTCAAGTCGAGTCAAATATGAACCTACGCTCCCTTACCTTTGATCCGTCCCTGTATTATATATAAATGCATATCTATGCGGAGTAGTAGGATATATCAATGTCCTCAAATTTGTCTCGTTCGTTAATACTGATCGAGAGATTGTTTGAAAACTCGGTGCATGTTGGTCTTGATTTAATTTAATATTTTAAATTTGGCAGCCTTGGAACCGGTCATACCTTTGATATGTAAGCATTAGGATGCAAGCTTTAATAGCTTCTCAAGAGCAACCATGAGGTAGGTCTTATAGTTCCTATTGTTCTTAGACATATTAGCATTTTGATTTTAAGATTGTGCAAGTTTTTCTTTCGGGGAAAAATGTCTGTAATAGGTGCCTATTGTAGCATCGGTGAAGTCATTAGCACTGTTGTTAAGATCTACGATTGTATAAAGTCGTTTTGAATTTTGGTTAAATTGTATTGGCGTTGCTTTGTTTTTGATCTGTTTTTTCCCCTTTTGAGGAATTTCGATGTTAAATCTAATGAACAAACAGGTGGTCAGAAAATGATGGCTCCTTCCATACGTACCAGTGAAGAATGATGCTGGTTCTACTCAGGTTCGATAGGGTATACTGTACGGCATTCGTGAGAGAAATCCGGCAAAAAATTGTTGTATTTTACAGAATGGAATTGGAATTTCAGGGATTGTACTTGACTTTTGTACAAGTGCCACGTCTTAGTTCTTCAACGTAAATAGGCTAGGTAGGTTTGTAGCTGCAGACTTAGACCTAAGCAGTTGGGTGGAATGGACCTCAACATGCCGTTCTTCGATGTGTTATCTAGTGGACCCACTAGACTTTGTTCTATATATTTGATGCAGTCTGTTCAAGTGCTGTATTTGATGCAGTCTCGATTCCTTTTTTCCTATTTTTGTTTGTGCCATATGTTGGTGATATTAAGTTTAGTGGAGCTTGGTTTTGATGAGGGTGGAGAGTAGTTTTTTCGTTCATGATTCGCCTTCATATTGCACCGATCTATTTTTCAGACCTGAAAGACCTGGGTTATGACCGGCCTTGAAAAATTTGGTGATTTTTCCTGTTTATTTGGTGGGTTCTTGTCCCTTCCCTTTTTTTTTCTTCAATTGGAAGTATACCGACCTTAAAAGCCAATTTATGGTTAATTAGCCAAATTAGGTTGCTTGCATCAAGGAGGGTTTTTAGCTAGTTTGGAAGTAGTAAGAATGGTTAGCTCGTTGTTTTGAACCAGCAAGCGATTCCTTACTTTCCCATTCGTCTCGTTTCTACAATGTGGTGTGGACACTAAGTAAATTTTGCTTTGCGGTATTTCGTGCTCCTATGGCTTTAACGAGTAAACCATAGTCGCACCTCATTAGCAAAATTAACGGTCAACCATTTTTTTTTATTGTAGGACCCAGAAAATTTATGCTTACCTTACCTGTGGAGGGCTCCGTTACCGGTTCCACAGCATATGAATCTTTTCAAAAGAGACCTTGGTAAAATTTTGGTCGATCTTTGCCTGATAAAATAACGATAATTGATCAGATCGTCGCCAAAATGGTGGTTCCGCTAGCTTAAAAATTCATCATTCTTCAGCTAAATTGAGAAAAAAATGTTTTAAGTAGAGTTTAGGGTTGGGGTCGCCTGGTCGGGTTTTCATTTTTGGACAAGCCAGGCCTTTTTTTAATGAAAGAAAAAATTGAAAAATATTAAATGTCGTTATTGTTGAGGAAATTTATATATTTAATAATTTCCAATTTTCTAAATTTTTAATGAGGAAACGTTCCGGGGCTTACTATTTAAAACTCGAACACACAGACTTTATTATTCACCATCTCAAACCTCTCAGTCTCAACCCCACCCCACCCATCCAACCAATCACTAACCTTGAAATTTTTGGCTAACTAACAAAATCTTATAGGTTGAATATAGAAATTGATCTTCATGTGTGAGTGCCTTATTAGTTGCATCGTCACCAAATTGCAGATTAGGGCCTCGAATCAAGAATTGCTTCAATTGAACACAATAAAGTTGCCTTCTTTAGACTGGTTTTCTCGGATATAACTGTCGATTTCCACAAGCTCCGAAGTGGAGTTAAAGTTGGTATAAAATGCCAGAGGTATTTGTGCAGCATAATCACCTATTTCCTTGTTGAATTCTTAAAATGATATGATTTGTAGAATTACACTCATCCCTCCATTGTGTATCGGGGCGAATTTGGATATCTTTTACCCCTATAAAATTTTTCGTATTTTTTACTTTAAATATTTACTGTAGCCCGAGTTATGAAACATTTTATTCAATTAAGAAATGCGTTGGTATTGAGATCAGTTACTTGCGGACTTGCAGTTATCAGTAACTTGCTCAATTTATTTGACTTTGGGAGAAATGTTTGATGGATGCGTTGAATCGTATTCAGATATGACATTTTTAAATCGACCTCGTACCTTCAAAATACGTATCGCCGTGACGGCATCAGAAAAATATGTAGCTTGTACATGTTTTATCATGGTCTCATTAATTCTGGCTTTCTTTGGCATCTGAAAATAAACCTACGTATATACCATATAGCCAATATTCTAATCATGTGAAATATACTCCGACACATATCCCAAAATATGTGTCGGGGTCAATATCACGTGATTAGAATTAGAGTTATGAAAGTATCTGGGTCAATTATAAAATCCAGCATTTTAGTTAGTGCCTTACCTCAGTGACAGCCATTGTTGAACCAACTGAAAAATACCCACTGGTTGAGAAATTCATATTCATTTATAATTTACGAATTTGGATTAACTACAGCTGGAAAAACTGCAAAGAAGATCGATATGACAATCCATTCACGTATATAGGACGAGCAATATACGATAAACATTACAGCTCATTAATAAATTAGCACATCCACAATTTTTTAACCCAAATAAAATTTATATACTTTTAGAAGCAAATATGTTCTTCCGCATGCTCACTTCAGAAAATCGTTTGAGTAATGGGATGCCGATACTTCAAGGATTAAAATTAGGCTGGATAATCGCATTTACATGGAGTACCCAGTCAACCGGTGAATCAAATTTCCATTCCATAAATGGACAAGATATCAAAATAGGTGACAAGGATATTCATCGGTTGCTTCATAAATTTTGGGAGATTGAAGAAATAGTGGACCTGGTGCTCCTCGTATAATGGAGAAAAAAGTTTGAAAATGCAAAATTTTTTTGACTTATATATAAGATATTTATGAACGAAAACATATCCTTGGGGGACATATGACTTACATACCATCAAATAAGGTTCCCTAACGTGATCACGGCAATTACAGGGTTATCCAATTCGAGGTTGATAAAGTAGAAATCTGTATACCGACATCTGTCAAAGATAAACGTCAAGTACGCTGTCATTTATTTAGTTGACATTCTGCCATTTAAGAATATGGAGCATTTAACAATCGACCAACGCGTTAAAATTATTAAATCTGCTGATGCTGATTTTTCGAACAAAATTTTCTTCAGTGATGAAGCTCATTTTTCGCTTGGTGGATACGTTAATAAGCAAAACTGTAGAATTTGGGGCTCAGAAAATCCACAATTGATTATAGAGAAGCCATTACACCCGGAAAAAGTCACTGTTTGGTGCGCATTGTGGTCTGGTGGTGTGATTGGGCCGTATTTTTTTGAGAACAACCATGGACGAACCGTTACCGTCAATTCTGAGCGCTATGGCCGCATGTTAACCGATTATTTTTTTACGAAAATCAAAGATTATGATCTTGACGATATGTGGTTCCAGCAGGATGGAGCAACCAGTCACGTAACACGAGCAAATCGAGATCTTTTGCAAGAGAAATTTCCTGGACGTTTGATTTCGCGGTTCGCTGATGTCAATTGGCCTCCAAGATCCTGTGATTTAACGCCTTTGGATTTCTTTTTGTGGGGCTACGCGAAAGATCGTGTTTACGCAAACAATCCTCAAACTCTTGACGAATTGAAAACTAATATTCGTAAGGTAATGGCCGAGATACCGCCCGAAATGTGCCGAAAAGTCATTGAAAATTACCTCAAAAGAATCAAGGCCTGTAAGAAGTCCCGTGGAGGACATTTGTATGATATCTTGTTTAACTAAAAATGGCAAGGATCAATCTATAAAATGAAATAAAAATTACAATACATTCCGAATATTTTGTGTGTTTTTTTTTTAAGTTTACTTTATCAAGCTTGAATTGGATAACCCTTTATTTTTTACCTTATCAAGTAGTCATCAAGGATAGTATAGCAGTACTACGAAGTTACGAGTTGTGTTTGACGGTTCGTGTAAAACGACAATACAAATTTCGTTCAACGATGGCTTGCAAATCGGTCCAAAATATCCAAATGGTCATAAATAAAATTCTGTTAACATTTCGACAATCTCTAACTGTCCTAATTGCATCAGATGTCGAAAAATGTATACCGGTAAATTCCTTAGAACCCTGAGGACGCCAATTACCAATTAATCCTGTGTATATGGAAAAAGTAAAGTCTCCCTTATAAAACAAGAATCACTTCCTAGATTGAAGCTTTGCATTTGTCTTTCTTTATAATTCTATTAATTTTTGCATTCAGTCTCAATGACCGTCCTTCATTGGCTCTCTGATGTGCCTAGAAGGTGGTAAGGTTTCATTGTGAATCGAACATCATTCATCCTGCAATCTATGCCGCGATGCAGATGCACCATCCTAAGAAAACCCGGCTGATATCATGTCGAGAGGAGCAAAACCATAAGATTTACCAAATTCACATCTATGGTGGAATGTATACCAAATTGACGTGTAAACCAGAAGACGGCTGACCAAAACCAACATCACCCACATTATCTTATGACGAGATGGTCATGACAGAAACAATTAGTGTTGATAATGTTATTTCAAATCTTCTAAAAAAATGTCCATCTAGGTTCACAATACGTAAAGTAATGGTGTATGTATTACGATTTGGATGAGCGAACCAAAATTTAAAGAATTATCCAGTTACCCCAATCGATCTGAATGCTGCTGAAATTGTAATTATTCGCATTATCCAGAATATAGTATTTCATACCGAACTGTCTCTTCTCAATAAGACAGGTACGATGCCTCAAAGAATCCCTAGTCATCGTTAAATCCTTTCATTGATGCAGTCCGATTATTGTTAGGTATAGAGGGCGTTTAAAAAGATCAACTTTAAGTACTCGTTCCGTTTCAATAAAACGCAACAAAAAATCACCGATTTGCTTGCAGCTAGATGCAAATAAGTAGGCCTTTCTCGAAAATAGGCCTAGATTACACAGGCCCTTTTTACATTAAAACTAGCAAACATAGAAACTGCCCAGTGGAAAATGCATAAGTAGCAGTTTTGTATATTTAGCTGTAAAAGCGGTTCATCGTGAAGTTGTGAGTGAACTTGACACATTATCATTCTTGGCTGCTCACAAACGTATCGTTTTAAGACGTGGAGCTCCCGAAGAAATTTGGTGAGACAATGGGTCAAATTTTAATGGTGCCATTAGCGAGGCAGCTGAAATCACAAATTACTAACCAAACTTACATTTTAATTTACCGCATGGTCCACACTTTAGCGGTTTATGGGAAGCAACAGTGAAATCGTTCAAGTTCAATCTAAAAAGAGTGACGAACATCAGCCTTACATTCTACATTGCCCGCTACATCCTCCAAAAAGGAGGGCGCATTAACACGTGAATACGGACATGGATGGTCGGGATAAGGAAAGGAAAAGAAGTAATGGATTAAAGGAACGGTAAACACATTTTATATAGCCTTCTGTTTAACTGCAAATTGAAATAATTACAATTTTATTTCCTGAAGCTATCCCAGTGACCCGTAATTTATTCTAAGCCGATTATTCTAAGCCTGGTTATTTACTAACGAATTCTTACTTCTTTGTAAGTTTATTCTTCATTTCGATCGTAATTAGCAGAAGTAGTGATTCGGACGGGTACCACTCAATTAAACGAAAACAACATTTACATCATTGATATTAAACAGATTTTAAAACAGTTTACTTCGCCTTAAATCATTTCTGAATAACTGAATCCATTTAACATTCCATTCAACAAATCAAATAGATCATAAAGTTCTTGAATTTCATTTGCTTCCAGGTCTAGTGCAACTATAATTTATTTAACAATAACACGTCTTATTGAAATTACTTCTACTCGAAATATCCTGCATACAATTTATTTTGTATAACCGGCCTCTAAACTTAAATGTCATTCAGTTTGTACTTGTATGAATTGCGAAGTGGTTTTATTTCTTATTATAATTTATTTCATTAAATTGTTTAATTTAATTAACTATTGGTAAATTAATTATTGTGAATTGTGATATTGTGTATATAACAATTTGAATACTTAGTTACGTTCTAATACCTGTAAAAAAAATGCAGAAAATTATTACTTCATTTGTCTCGTAAGTATATCACTATCATGATATTTACTGTAAATGTGTTAAATTATATCGTGATACTTTCTTCTATCGGTTTACAGCTTGTTCTTGGATATTGACTGGAGTTGATGTAAGGTAAGATCTTTTTTATAATATGTATATCAAATAATGTGCCTTTCCACACGTGTATTGAGCACAACACATCATGACAATAAAAATGGTACATTTAAAGAAGTGTCCGCCATTGTATTATGTTTTAAATTAGGTGTATTTGTAAAATTTCTAGGTTTACGAAAATTAATTGAATTTTCAGCTTGGGTGCCTGTTACTAGGAACCGACTTATTAATTATTTTTAAATTTACTTCAAAAAACTTGTTATCAATCATAATTTGCTATATACCTACATTGCGATCCATAACTATATAAACACTCGTTTTTCCGGATTTTATATTACTATTTATAATAATGCAAAATGGAGGGAGGTCATGAAATAATGTTAAATAATTATTCCTTCCTTTGAGAAGAAGTTCCTTTCTAAGATCCCTCCAATAGTACTGAATATCATCTTGAAAAAATCAATTGAAAAATAGATTCATCGGAAACATCGAATTGATTCATAATGGTTAGTTACACTTGTGAACAAAATTAACGCATATTTTTTTTATAATAAAATAAATCCCGTTGATCAATTTTAATACTACTAGTATCAAATGATAGCACATTTATATTTTTATCAGAAACCACCTGGAATAAAGTCTACTACAGGCGAATCAATATAACTTTTCAAAAATGCGTATTCAAGAATGCACGTAGTTTGCAATTCAACACAACGATCGGCTTTTGTATCATTGCATATCAATTGTTTGTAAATGCAGTACCACTAGTTCTTGTAAATCTGTTCTAAAGTTAACACCTAATATAAGATCGATTGTAATATGGCATCCTTTCATGAGCTAGAGCGGTTAAAGTCGTCAATTTGTATCAGGAAGATTATGTTCAAGTACAAATCGCACGAAAATTAGTAATGCACCAGTCTTCTGTTTCACGAATACTTATGCGATATCGAGATGCTGGATAATATAAAAGAAAGCCCGGGAAAGGACGTAAAAGGTGCACAACCGAGCTTGACGACCGATTATTAAAAATTATCCGTTACGAGATCGGAAGCGTACAGCTAGTCAAATGAAAAAATTATCGTTAGAGCCAGAACAATTAGACGAAGATTAAAAGAAGTGAACCTAACCCCAATACGGCCCGTAAAAGTTTTACGGCTTCTTCCTCGTCACAAATCCAGCCGTTTAGAATTTGGTCATACTCATGCAAAATGGGGAACTGATCAATGGGATACTGTGCTCTTTTCAGATGAGACCAGAATCCAATTTTGGAAACCAGGTGGACGTAATCTTGTATACAGAAGAGTTGGAGAACGCTACCCACCGTATAACATAGTGCAAAATGTAAGCATTGGAGGAGGTTCAATAATGTTTTGGGGTGGAATTAATTGCGAGGGCCGTACAGAGCTGGTGGAGATTGGTTTGAGGATAAATGCAGACTGGTATGTTCGCAACATTCTTGGCGATCACGTTCACAGGTTATGTTAGTTTTGCGTTAACGCTCCAGTACACGTAGCTGTAACGGTACATCAATATCTCCAAGACATCGGCATTCGTGAATTTAAGTGGCCAATAATAAGCCCGGATCTAAATTCGATTGGACACGTATGAGACATTCTATTAGAGCTTGAAATTCCGCAGCAGATTCGATAGCAGAGCTGAGTGTTGCAGCGCAAGAAGAGTGGAATCTCATTCCGCAAGAAATGTTACAAAGCATTCTACTTAGTATGCCCAGAAGAATGGAATCTGTAATAAGGGCACGAGGGGAAATATTCATTACTAAATTATTCACATTAAATTGTAATAAAGCTAATTTCAATGTTTATAAACCGCTTTTGAAAATTAAAAAAATATAGTTTGACACATTTTAACATTTTGCAATGAAAAATAGCCGCTATAATTCCAAACGCCACATTTGTGCCTCTTTTATGGTAAATATAAATTTTGGATCATTTGATACCACTTCCACTGAAATTAGCCAGCGGGATTTTTTTTATTACAAAAAAAAATATGTTTTAATTTTGTCCAGGAGCGTATAATAAATATAGAACTAAATTTTTTCCATTACGTTTGATTAGTCCTGTGTTTTATTTGCTTTAACAAATCCAACTTACCTAACACCTTTTAAAGCCCGACGCATCGTGTTTTGGGACAGATTTAACTGGAAACCATTTTTCAAGCGCTTAATAGTTTTCGAGGAATTACTGGTGGCTTTAATCAGCCCTCGTATTTGTCGGCAAGTCATCTTTTGTTGGGTCCTCCAGTTTTTCTTGTCCCGTAAGTAGTAGGATTTTTTTAAATTAAATAATTTGCAACAGTTACATGATGGCGGCCTAATCTTCTGCCTATTTTCTGAAAACAAAAACTTTCTTCGAAAAGAGCTTGAATTTTACCTTTTTCCTCGGCCGATAAATATTTTCCACGCAGCTCTATTTTTATACAGCACAAGGCTGTTTGATAGACCGAATAAAATTAAAACCATTGTTTATTTATTAGGCTTAGCGAGAAAATGTAATCAAAGGCTACTATTTGGTTATATAGTTATGGAACAAAGCAATTTTGAAAAACTGTTTTTTTTGTCAAAACAATTGAAACCTGAAACGGGGTTTTGATTGGCATTAGTCTCTAGAAATTTCCTAAATGAGTTGATGATGAATGGAACCTATTGGTTACTCATTTTAAAATATTTTCTTATTCTAATTAGAACTTCCCAGCTCTAGCAGTTTTTGTCTTTGAACTCTAGTGGTGGTGTCCGGCATAAGATGCATGTGTGCATTTTATTTCCGGGATATTCGCAGTGCGTACTTCCTTGATTGTTTCTCTATTTCTTCGATTACAAAGCCGGATAGTTTTAATTCCCTTTGAAGGTTGTCGTTCGTGTTGTATCATGGGGCATTCACAATCCCTCGTTGCACTTTATTTGTTGGTTTAGATTGGTCTTGTTGGTACAACCCCAAAGTTGGATACCATTGGTTCATGCTCGGTTTAGCATTTGCCTGTAGCGAAATAATTTTTATTTTTAAATTTGGTAACAATACTTAGTATACGTTTTGGCTTTATGCCACTTATTTTACTGGTAGAAAGTTCTTGAATGTATCAAAGGCCCTAAAATGTAATGGTCGTTAATTTGTTGTTTTGCCAAAGATGAACTTTCAGTTTTGTTTAAGCAAAATTAAATTTCTGATGAATTAAGTTCGATAAGAGCAATTGCGTTCCATCTTGCTGCAATATTGAGATTCAATTTATTTTAGTTTATTTGTTGGTGTAATAATTAGTTTGTAAATTAATGCGGTTATTTCTATATGACAATTTTGGGTAAGTTGCGGTATAACTATATTCCCATTTCCAATTAGTTTATGCTTTCCCAATATTGTTCAATGCTATTATTTCAAAATTTACAAGAAATGGTGCTACTTAAACAGCGGATATTTGATATACGATTTTTTTTCTTGTGCATCTAACAATGATTTAAAGTTCTTTTTAATCGTTTCCAATTTTCACAGCTTGAAATTCTTATCTGTCTCATTTAAAATAAACAGAAGTATAATATTATTTTTATTATTATTATTTTTTTTTTGAATTCTTAACATTTCCGCCATTCTACGCTTCGATTTTTCTCGCGTTGTATTTTCAACTCCTGTTATTTGGTTAATCGATAATATTTTATGTGGTACGTGTACAATACTCGTGTATTCAAACGGGTGGGTTATGATTTGGTAATAAGAAAATTTATAATCACCTCCGTCTGATTGTTTGTTGGGTGATTGTGCATTAACAGATCTATACAATTTTTGTTGATTTTTATTTAGTTTTTCCAAAATATTGACCCAAATCTGTCAATATGGCTGTTGTATAGTACCATTTATTCGCAGACATTCTCCAGCTCGTTCCTGGATGGAAACAACATTATTTTCCCTACCTACCTATCTTCTATTACGACCCTTTTCACTATGTCTTATCTCTCCCTTATCCTCTGATACCCAAACAAACCAAACAAAACATTGATCCTTCGAGCTAAAAGAACAGCGCTTAGAAATACACCGTAAAACACGTATTCAAGCATTAATTAATTAAAAAAAAAATACATGGATACCGTAAAAGCTTTTTGTAAACAAACGCAAACCGGCAATGGACTTAGCAGAAGAACAAAATAATATCGACTCACAATTTTTTAGCTACTTTTTGATAAATTTTCTGCTGTTAATTTAGTGTAGAACGCTCTGAGCTTGATTGTAAAAATGTTGTGCGATGTATGGATGATCCTCTGGCCGTGTGTGTAGTAAGGCAGCATCTTGATACACACACTCCCAGAGGAGCGTCCATAGATCGCACAACATTTTTATAATCAAGTTGAGAACGTTCTTCACTAAATTTTATTTGTTGTTGAACCTAACCTAAAAATTCAATTTCAATGTGTTTGCTTACAAACTTTTTCTATAGCATTCAAAGAAAAACTCCATATTTGCTTGCCAAATAATTCTGGGTAGTCCATCTGCAATTTTCTGAGTTAGTTTTTATACATATTTTTGGAAATTATGGGTAATCTGATTTTGTTTAAATTTTTTCTATAATGTAAAATTAAAATATTTAAAACCAAACAAAACTAAGCACGAGAGCTATTAACAATATATATTAAAATAAATTTCGAGAAAAGGAAAAGAACTATAAGCACGAGTTTTCCATAATCTTCTATTATTATTATCTTATATATTAATACGCTTAATTTTTAGTTTGTGCTCCCTTTTTAACCTATTTCCCGTGCGCGTATCTTAATGAAACATAATATCAGGTGAAAGGTATTTTTTCATAGATGTGCAGAATATATGTTTTATTAAGGTACGTGCACGGGAAATAGGTGTAAAAGCCAGGTAAAGTTTTACGTTAAAGTTAAAATTTACAGTTTTAATGAAAATTGTTTTTAATCACATACGCTGTGACGAAACACTGTGCCCGCGCTGTTCATCAAAGGAAACGGGGGAAAACTCATTTTTTTCAGTGTAGATATTACTTTCTTCTTTATGCACGATTTACATGTTCCAATTTTTTTTCCAACAAATTTTTTACTGAAAATAGAGCTGCACGCAAATAACAAAAAGTTACTAGTTAAAAGGAGTCAGCCATATGTAAACAACATTTGCTCAAATTAATAAGAAAAAAAATCCAATTTTATATTACTGGAATTTGTTTCGTGCTCCTCTCGCAAACGAAAATCGTAATATACTTAACCCTTCATTTTTTACTGGAAAAAAAATTTGAACATGTAAATCGCACATTATTCTGCTTTTGTTACTTGAACTTTCAAGTGCAAATTTAACAAGTGCGGTTTTTTTCTTCTATTATATTAATACTTTTCATTTTTTCTTACTTAACCCTAAAATGACCCCTAAACATGATCCGATCCAATAGATTTTTTCAAGGTATATTTCGACCTAAATATTGCGCTGTGCTAGGCTAGGAAAAATCGGAAAAATTCCACCGGGGAGTACCCGAAACGGATACCTCAGGTGGTTTCAGAAAATTTCCAAGCTTTGGGCGCGTGAAATCTTGCAACATTTGAGAGTTTTATGGGACGACCGAAAAGCAAATTTTTTTGTTCAGTTGACGCGCGATTCAGATTCAAAGTTGCAAAATAGTAGCGATTCAATTTCATAGTTGCTTAATGGTTGACTTGCGAATTAAATTCAAAGTTGTTAAATCGTTGGCGCGCGATTCAAATTTAAAGTAGCGGATACAAATAAGACTGGATTGAAATTGTTTTAAAAAAGCAAGCTACTAACTTTTTAAAGTAAAAAACAAACAAAAATAGCGATTTTCAAATAGTAATAAAAGTTCGTTGAAATGTAAAAAAACGACGCGATTTTGCGCCAATTTTGTGATTTTTAAATTCATACTAAATTGAATAAAAATGAAAATATTTATATTTTGGTGATTTTAATACTGAAATGTGAAAGAAATTCAAAAGATAAAGCCGTAATAAATAAAGCACCACTTTCAATGAGCGGTCCAGCGAGTGAGTCATTACTTTTTCTCACCTCGTCTTGAACAAAACTTTTCATTTTGAACAAAATTCTTTTCATTTTTCTTCAAAATGCCTTGGAAATCAAGAGACCCTCGAAAACGGAAAATATCCGATCAAAATCGACATTCACAATCCACAAATTCAAGCCAAGAACCAGTCCCGTCATCAACACGTGACCACCCCATGGATCTTCAAAAATGCCAATCCGGTCCCAGGACCATCACGAGCCACCCTTCCATGGATCTTTCAAGACGCGCTCACCATTCCAAGTGGATCTTTTATTTTTGATAAAAGTGCATCAAATTTACATCTTAAAAAATCTTAATCATTTCTTAACCAAAAATTCAATAAAATATATTCACGTGACTGATTATTCAGTCATAGGTCAGCTAGTAACTATTGCATATCAAAAAACTCTAGAAGATTATG
The DNA here is from genome assembly GCA_947310385.1 of Nephrotoma appendiculata. Taxonomy (NCBI): domain Eukaryota; kingdom Metazoa; phylum Arthropoda; class Insecta; order Diptera; family Tipulidae; genus Nephrotoma; species Nephrotoma appendiculata. The sequence continues at coordinate 317,543,884 of OX371223.1, forward strand.
TTCCCATAGATGCTTATCGAACTTGCACAATTTACCCTTACATTAGCAAAGAATTTTCTTAAGAGAGCGTTATAAGAAACAAAGTACTACTGGACAAAATTACTACTGGAAACCAGGTAAAAGATAGCAGGAGGTTATGAGGAAAGGTCTAATTTGGACAAACGCGTCGCTGATGCTTCATTATATGCACTAACGCATGAGGTACAACCAGCCTAACTTGAGTCAAATTTGGTGGTTGCTGATGCAACTAATGAAACCACGTAATATTAATTTATCCATACCGCTGACATCGAAAAAATGTTTGGGCAAACCGACGGGATATATTCGGGATTTTAAGCTGGCCACTGTCACCTATGGTACAGCAGCAGCTACGTATTTAGCAGTGAAGTCAATACGACAGCTTGTCATCCATGAACAACGAAACTATCTCATGGCATCTAACGTAGTTTTAATCATTTTGACGCAGATGATCTGCTTTCTGAGCAAAACTCAATGGAAGTTACTTTATTCATTCAAAAACCGTCCATTGACTCACTACCTTTAGAAAATGTGCAACAAACCTAATTGTTCTTTTAGAATTCATACATTGACAATAGTATTAAAACTCTAGAACTACACAAAATACAGCTACAGATAGATTCGGCTTTAATATCATCCAATCTACGTCTGATATCGGCAAGACTACCAAGTGAACCCTCCTATCAGATAATGTAAAACTTATTGATCCATTAGGTTGGCTGGTACTAATAACAGTTTAGCCAAGCTTATGATGCAAGAACTCTAGCTAGCAGACCTTTCTTAGAACGAAAAACTTTCGTCTTCGATTTCTCTTTCAAATTACCGATTGATTCCGTTGCTATGAAGCATGTTGTGTACACTGACCTGTTAAAACCACATATTCTGCACATTTATATATCATTTAATTGACTTCACAATAGGTTTTTAATCATCTCTCGATATCGAGCTCTATTCATAGTTATTGCATTGCAATTTTTATTTTCGAAAAAATATATGGACGAATTACGCCACCACACCAAAATCCACACTATACCACCCAAATGCGGCAGTTTTGTTTGTTGACATAGCCGCCAATTTCAACATGAGTTTCATCGGTGAAGATAATTTGCTTGAAAAAATTCTCATTTTCTTTTTGTTTTTCTATGGTCCAATTAACGAACTGCCGACGTAATGCGTGGTCTATAATTCTTGTGTTAACTGTATTTTGTAAATTTATAAACCTTTACATGAAGATCTTTGTGTAAAATATTGAACAAACTTATTGGTTCAAAGTTATTGAATTGATGTCCTTGGCTTTTCAGCAACACTTATGCTAACAGCTCTAATATTTTCACTTGTTTGACCACTACGGTGATAAATTCTGCTTCTTTGTCCTTGAACTAAACCAATTCCTTCAAATTTATCAATGATAAGTTTAATAGCACTGTTTGTCCGAGTATTTTCCTTATCGTATTTTGAACGAGATTTTCTTCCAACTTTTCAATAACTTTCACCATATTCAAAATAAGTTTTAATAATGAAAACACGTTGTTCATTCGTATATCTCTCCATTTTAAGGAATATTTAAAAAGATACCTCCGCTAGGGAGCATTGCTGCTCACTAAGCTAATGTACCAAGTTAAAGAAGGAATGCAAATCCCGAAATAACTCCGTTCTTTTTGACAATTTTGTTGGAGTCGAGGCGTCCTGATAAATATAAAACTTTCATGGCCAATCGAATATCAGAAAATCGAACATATTCAGAAAGACTTTGGGTACGCTGTATATATTTTCGTTTGTATTTCCTTTATTATTTGTTTTAATTTGTTGCCCAGCAAACTGAGGAAGTTTGTGTTGCGGAGCACGAATCTGGTGCGAGATTTAGCTTTCCGTTTCTCTATAACTAGCTCTATGACTTCAAGAGGATAGTTATGTTTTTTATGACGTTGATCTAAGGAATAGAACAACTTTCTCAAGCTGCTTGTTGGATAGTGTGATTGAATGAATGTGTGATGATTACTTTCTGATAGCTCCTTCGTTCGCAGCTCACCATAATCGTTTTAGTTTGCACCTGAACTCCTCCGTTTCTATAGGGTAAACCGCACATCTAAAGAATATGACCTTCTTTTATTTAATAAACATCCACAAAAAAGAGCATTGGCTGTTCTCCTCTCTGACTCAATAATTAGCTCTCGTGAAGTACTCTTGTCTCTGTCTCCATATACATTAATCTAACTAGACGATGAAGTTACCTCCTTCTAGGCAAAAACACTCGATTTAATATTACTTGCACTTTTTTCCACATGACTAGATTCCTTACAAGGATTTCTAAGGCGGGGGATGCTCGCGGCTATCCATTTTTCATTTTCTTTTGTGCTGTTCAGTCACCCAAATTTGTATTAGCCCATGCAATGTTGCTTTATTTTGATGAAGTTTTATTCTCCAAAATATCTTAGTTAATAATTCTGGGTCCGATTTGAAACGCGATATTTTAAAACGCGCATTATCAAAACGAGAAATTTCAAAATACGATATTTCAAATGCGATACGGTACAAAACGCGATATGGTACAAAACCCGATATTTCAAAAATGTAAAATTTAAAAATCAATAGGAGCGGCAGTTTATGATCAAGTTATATCAGGCGGGGTGTAGGAGAAATTTAATTTCAGTTTATAGGAATTTAGAAATCGATAGGAGCGGGAGTAAAAGATCGGGTTATATCAGGCGGGTCGCTTCGCAATGGACACTCTGTATCGCGTTTTGTACTACTTTGCGTTTTGAATTATCGCGTTTTGAAATATCGCGTTTTAAAATATCGCGTTACCATATCGCATTTCGAAATATCGCGTTTTGAGCGGATTGCAATAATCCTACACTGTTTCGCACTATTACCACATATTCTGTTTTTTTGTCGACATATTTCTCGTGATTTGGCTATTTGGCTAGTTTAAGAAGCAGAGTTATTGAGATAAAAAATTCTACGAATACGAGTTGATTTAAATTATTTGGCAACTTATACAGCTGCAGTGCTACTCATCAGAAATGTTGGAAAGAAGTTTGACTCTCCACTCCAGTAACTTTGATGTTTTTAATTCATTCAATCAATTACAGTTGGAAACTACCGATGCCATCTCCTGATTTGGGTAGATTTCGCACTCCTCAAGCCTAAGTTGACAACTTCGCTTTTTATTTCATATCTGTGCGATTTTGGTTGCTATTATAGGACACTGTCTCACAGGTCCACACGCAAAAATAATTAGTATTTCCGCACTTGATTACTATGGCAGCTGTGAAGATGAAGAAGTAGTGAGTACTATAGAAGACGCAAATTTCTGAAAACTTTCATCGTCAAAATTACCTCAAATTGCAAACCATTTTCCTTTAGGATTATAATACTAATTATGTTTTTTTTCAGACGACTGTTTATAATATAGAAAGATTATAGATAGCAGGAGGTTGTATACTCAACCATTAATAGGCGATTATCGTTTCTAATACCATCAACAACCAAAAATTGATGATTATACACATAAAATTCCCATTATAATGAATAATTGACTCCCTTGACATTGTATACAGCAAGCAACCGAGTAAAAGATACCAACGCCCTATTCCAATTCCTAATTGATTTAATTGGAGATAATGGCTTTGTTCATACATCTTTATCCTAAATGTATTCTAATTTACGGTAAAAATTCTCATCGTGTAAGCGTGCATCATTCAAATGAGATTTTAATTAATTAAATCAAATTATTAAATCTAAATTTACTGTCGTCTGTCATTTCAATTTATTTCAAAATCTGCTCAGAACACGAAAATTATTATTATCGACTCATACAATTCTATTGAACCAATTTTTTAATAGAAAATAATCGATATATTTTTAGAAAAATAATCGCACAACACGTCGAATACAAAATAAATAAAATTTTAAATCGCTTTAAGTATTAAACAATTTTCATCCTCATTACTTTAGAAATAATTTAATTGAAGCGAAAATTTATTTTCGAAACAACCCGACATAAAGCGAAAAAATATGTGTATATACAACAAATAAACGGGGTGGAATTTACTGCATCCTTCTTATTTTAAAATCTAAAATAATATTTTTTTGTCTGTGTACATAGTTTTAAGGATACAGCATCAGTAGCAAAAAATAAAATGAAGAACGGAAGCTGAATTTGTCTTCTCATCCTTTGGCATACGCACCAACATATATTTGAGATATATCTTTGAATCTTTTGAAATATTGATAAAAAAATAGAACATAAAAGCGAAAGATGTTTCAAAATATTTTTATGTCTTAAAGTTAAAGCTGCGGAATTTAGGAAAGGCATGTAGCGTTAGACGCGCGCAATACAAAAAAAATAACAACTTAGATTGATTGTTACCTTGGAATAACATCAAACGCTATAAATAATTGTATTGACAATTCTACAATATATACACAACATACATACGAAAAGATGTGTATGGCGTTATAGCTAGTACACAAGACGGTTAACCTCTCACTCGCATATATCGAATTTACTAAAACTGAAGACAATAACAAAAATAAAATGCGACAGTTTACTGGAATTATACTATATTGTATAATACCATAATACGCTCGAAATTTATGCGCACACTTTCACATCAATTCTAGCAAAACTTTTGAATGTCGGGTCTTCTGAACGATAGCATTTCTTGTAAGCTGACAATTTAGCAATAAAATAATGATGATGTTTGTTCCGCAACATTTTACATTTTTCGTGGAAATTGAGTTGATCGAATCTATAATTTCAATGGTAAGTGTTTTGATTGTAATCAGAAATAGGGTAATTCAAAGATATAATATATTGATCTAAGCGTAACACTGGCCTTCAACGTTAATTTATGAGCATTAAATCATATTCTATGTTCTCGGCCTACTGTCTTCCCTCGTAAATAAAATATAGGGGGTCTATTTGCGACTACCAAAAAGTATTATTTTCAAAATCGAAAATAAAATTTCAAATATAACACATCTCAAATAAAACGTTTAGGCTTTCTAATTCAATTAGAAATGTGTAAAAAAAAATTAATTCCCTGCACGGATACTGTTGTTTATAAAATAATGAAAATTTTTGCCCTCTTCTCGCTTCCGTCTGAGAATCCGCAAATTTAAAATACATACATGCAATTGTTTTTCATCTACAAACATTTTTTTTATTGAGAAAAATGGGTTGGGTACGATTTGCCAAATCCAAAAATGGAATTCCAAAATCAAAATTCCAAAAAACAAAATTTCCATACAAAATGCCAAATTTCAAAATTCCGATATGCAAAATTCCATTTTTTATTAGCCATGGAAATATGAAAGGCGCCTTTCATATCTCCATGGTCACAAAATGGAATTTTTTTGAAATTTTTATTTAATTTGTAATTTTGAAATCTGCCCATAAATGTAATTTTATGCATAAAATGGAATTTAAGTTGGAATTTTGTATATTGGAATTTTGAAATTTGGCATTTTGTACAGGAAATTTTCTTTTTAAGAATTTCATGTTTTGGAATTGTTTTTTTGGAATTTTGATTTTGGAATTTCGTTTCTGGAATTTTGTATTTGGCAAATCGTACCCAACGACTGTAAATATTATTAAACTAATGAAATAATGGAATTTTGTATATGGATTTTTTCTAAAATAAATAAATTTTGTAATTTTCTCAATTGGAAGTTTGAATATTGATTTCTATATTATGGTATTTTATATTTTTGTTAATTGAGATTTTGGAAATTTAGGTCAGTTGGAATTATTTTTTTTGGATAACCGACACGTTTCCGAGAAAAATAAATATCCAGATTATTGAAATTACCCAAGTATAACAAGATTCGACTTTTTTGTCATATTTCGAAGTAAAAACTTATATTTAGTTTCGACTTTGACATAGTTTTGCTTACGACTTAGAATAAGATCCTATATGAAAAGTGTCGCGATTATTCGAAACTAGACGAAACTCAATAAATAGAATTGTACACATGTATGTGTGAACAATACAGCAAAAAACAATATGGCGGAAACGATCTTGTGCAACGATATATGTAAAAGGCTATAATTGAAAATACATTTTAGAGGAAAAAGATGGCGTCCAAATGTACACCAAAACAAAAAATTTAGGTTTAGAACAATGAATATTTTATTGTATATAAAAATATATACATATATACACATCTAAATTATATTATAAATAATTTTTTAATTATTTTTTATTATTAAACAATGATTTGATGATATTATTCCTTGATTGTAATATTAAAAGTTTAAATATTTTCCATATAGTTCATATCAAGG